>OY821762.1:12480184-13855401 GCA_963682095.1 Potentilla sterilis | reverse complement strand
GGTTATTGGCTCTTCTATACATCCACAACTCACAACTTATATACATTAAAGTGGAGTTTGACTCTGCAATTTTGGTCCAACTGATGCAAAATTTATGAGGCACACATCAACATTCGTAGTAAACTGAACCGTAAAGAGCAAATGGAGTAATCCCCACATATTATTCAATGATGTTGCTTGGTAAACTACAACTGATTCCTCCTACAATTATCCTTCATCGGAAACCGCAACAAAACAGGCAACACCAACTTGTTCTATACATTTGCATGAGCACATCCAAAAAAGCATAACCAAATGCGACCATTGGGGAAACCCTATAAATGTAGCATATATGTGTCTGTTCTCCCACTTCTCTAAATGTTCATTCCACCAAAAAAAATCCTGAAACATAAAAGGCGGCCATCCTGATAAACCCTGATTTAACTATTTTGACCAATTATGCCAGATTGTATCCTCAATCTGCCACCAATCAAACACCCCCAAATCTTATCAAGAGTTCCCTTGAAGACTAATCTAGAAACCAGTGCGTAGAATATAAAAAAACAGACGTATCAAAGCTCGAGAGAGATAGACAGAGAGATCCGAAAATCTAGGCAGAGATGTTTACCAAGCTTGGACTTGGAATAGAAGCAGTGAGATTTCCACAAGGAGTTGCATAATTGGAAGATTGTAAAAACAAACAAATTAAACAAAGCTTTTCATTCAACTACTAAATTTTCATTACAACCTGTCTACATAAATCAGTGATAAAACATGCTTTTTCAGAGACTAGGCTGGGCTCGGCTGAGCTGCGAAAACACAATTCTAAATACTGGGACTGCCACCAGAGATCACTTCTTCTTCTTCTCCTTCTTCTCCTTCTTCTCTTTTCCCGCCTTCTTCTTCTCTTTTCCCACCGGAGGTTCAGATGGAAAGGGCATACAAACCTCTAGCTTTTGTTTAAGAAAAGCTATTGCATGCAGAAAAGTTTCACGATGCTCATCGGTAGAGCTGTACTCAGGCACGGAATCAGGATTGAAAAGTGAGTTGGGCTAAAATTTACCTCATGCACGACAAGAAAACGATCTTTAAAAATTTGGCAAAGTCTACTTTGTTTTAATAGAATATCTCAATTACATATCACCTGCTAAAATATCATCAACCAAATGCATATTGTGAACAAACAAAAAAAAAAGAAAAAAAAACGACAAGAGTTGGTGAACAAACAAAAAAAAAAAAAAAAAAAAAACGACAAGAGTTGTGAAAAAAAAATGTTTAATGTAGTGTTGACTATGTTGTAGTGGAGATTGTGGACTTAAGGAGTAGCAAAGTACTACAATGTTTAATTATGATTTATGAGAGAAGTCATTCTCGCAAGTCGTAAAAGTCTCTACTGACTTCAATCTTCTCCAGTTCTCCCCTCTATCCAATCATCCTCTATTCAACT
Source organism: Potentilla sterilis (assembly GCA_963682095.1). Classification (NCBI taxonomy): domain Eukaryota; kingdom Viridiplantae; phylum Streptophyta; class Magnoliopsida; order Rosales; family Rosaceae; genus Potentilla; species Potentilla sterilis. Next base: position 13,853,975 of record OY821762.1, on the reverse strand, counting down.
ATTCTCCGACTTCTCATTGCCATTCTCTTCTCCCAGGTCTTCAACATCTTCTCCTCTAGTCCTCTTATTCTCCCAATCTTATTCAAGGTATTATACTTATTTTTTCCTTCTAATGTGAAATTTCTTTGATAAAATTAGGTTAGATTTGTGAATTTCATTTATTTATTTGGGTAATCAAATTAATTGATCCTAGAGAATGTTATTGATTTTTATTATCACTCATGTAGTGTCCAATTGCCCGAGACAATGGCAATTTCTTTATTGCGTTTTTGTTTGAGAGATGAATTGTTTATAATTTAGATTAGATTGCTTAGTTTATTGCAGATTAGTAGTGGATTAGTGGTGTGATTCAGTGATTGATAAACGATAAACTTTATGTTTTTTTTGTTTGTAGCCTTGTAGGTATTGTTTTTAATGGCAGATCATACTGAAAACCCTAAGCCACGAAAAGTACAGAAGAAAGTAAATTTATACTTTCAAAAGAATGATGTTGTTGGAGATGGTATTCCATGTTCGGTTGAGCCTGAAGTGTTGGTTGGATATGTGATTTGAATGAAATGCAGGTTTCAGAAGTGAATGAAACCATACCAGAATTCTGTTACTCTGTCTGTGTAACAAATATTGAAGCGACGAACATTGATCATTGTTCGTCGCTTAGAGTATAGTGAGGCGACGAAGATTCAACAAAATGCGTCGCTCCATGCCTATTCAAAATGAAATAAAGTGACCAATTATGTTATTCTGTCTCTGTAACAAATATTGAAGCGACGAACATTGATCATTGTTCGTCGCGTAGATTATAGTGAGGCGACAAAGATTAGTAAATCAGGCCATAATGTGCATAATCAGGATCAATCTGTGACATATTTTCCCACAAATTAATCTAAATCTTCGTCATCGCTGGAGGAATCACCATTATCATCATCTTTGGTAGTGGCCCTTACCTTACCCTTGGCCTTAGGGCACAATCTCTGTGTAAGAAGGATTGCAAACAAGCACTTGAAGGCAACCTGGAAGGGGTGATTATTAAGGATCGACTACTCTGGGATCTGGGTGGCATTATAATATTAGGGTTGAAGTAGCAAGAGACACAATTAAATTTGCTGTTGTTCGGAACCCTAACCCTAAACTTAGGAAAGGCTCCCAACTCCACGAAGCTTAAAGTATTGAGGTTCATGATAGAAAGCAACAATCAAGAAAAAACAATCACTTCTCTACTGATTTAGGAACAACACTTGCAGCTTCTCATCTACCTCTGTACCTCCTAAAATCAATGAAAGAGGACTACAGATCGAGTATATGAATTTGGTAAATTGAAAGAAGATTAAGGAAGAAGAAGAGCAAAATTGAACAACAAAGAGCAAGCAATCGAAGTCGGCCTCCGGAAGCAAAGGTTTAGGGTTCTTTCAATATGTATAATAAATTCTGTGCAGTGGCACTGGGCCACTGGTTCGGGTTCCACTGGGCACGGATGGACATGTTTCGTTTTTACGTTATTTTGTTTTGGGTCTGAAGTCATGTTTCTATTTTATAACGGCCCGAATATGATATTGCTACAATATCCCCAAGTTTTATACCTTTTTGTACATGATTATAATTCGCTACCTAATCGTCGGGGATAATAGTTTATAATAATAATATTCCGATTAAGTCAAATAATTATCATTCCAATAATTTCTATTGAGATTGATTATTCAGTATTTAATGGCAAGAAATCAACGTTCTATGGCTAATTATTAGAACCGAATCATCGTAAAGATACTTAATTGGCATCTTTGTTACGGAATTGGAAATTAATTTTTATCTATTAGTTGGCATCTCTCAAAATCTTACTACTGTTTGATAAAAAAAAGAAAAAAAAACTTACTATACTGTATTAGTTCTTTAATTTATGTCTATGTCCTTAAATGGCCGCGGAATTAGACCCGCGGCGAACATTGAATGAAACCATACCAGAATTCTGTTACTCTGTCTGTATAACAAATATTGAAGCGACGAACATTGATCATTGTTCGTCGCTTAGAGTATAGTGAGGCGACGAAGATTCAACAAAATGCGTCGCTCCATGCCTATTCAAAATGAAATAAAGTGACCAATTATGTTATTCTGTCTCTGTAACAAATATTGAAGCGACGAACATTGATCATTGTTCGTCGCGTAGATTATAGTGAGGCGACAAAGATTAGTAAATCAGGCCATAATGTGCATAATCAGGATCAATCTGTGACATATTTTCCCACAAATTAATCTAAATCTTCGTCATCGCTGGAGGAATCACCATTATCATCATCTTTGGTAGTGGCCCTTACCTTACCCTTGGCCTTAGGGCACAATCTCTGTGTAAGAAGGATTGCAAACAAGCACTTGAAGGCAACCTGGAAGGGGTGATTATTAAGGATCGACTACTCTGGGATCTGGGTGGCATTATAATATTAGGGTTGAAGTAGCAAGAGACACAATTAAATTTGCTGCTGTTCGGAACCCTAACCCTAAACTTAGGAAAGGCTCCCAACTCCACGAAGCTTAAAGTATTGAGGTTCATGATAGAAAGCAACAATCAAGAAAAAAACAATCACTTCTCTACTGATTTAGGAACAACACTTGCAGCTTCTCATCTACCTCTGAACCTCCTAAAATCAATGAAAGAGGACTACAGATCGAGTATATGAATTTGGTAAATTGAAAGAAGATTAAGGAAGAAGAAGAGCAAAATTGAACAACAAAGAGCAAGCAATCGAAGTCGGCCTCCGGAAGCAAAGGTTTAGGGTTCTTTCAATATGTATAATAAATTCTGTGCAGTGGCACTGGGCCACTAGTTCGGGTTCCACTGGGCACGGATGGACATGTTTCGTTTTTACGTTATTTTGTTTTGGGTCTGAAGTCATGTTTCTATTTTATAACGGCCCGAATATGATATTGCTACAATATCCCCAAGTTTTATACCTTTTTGTACATGATTATAATTCGCTACCTAATCGTCGGGGATAATAGTTTATAATAATAATATTCCGATTAAGTCAAATAATTATCATTCCTATAATTTCTATTGAGATTGATTATTCAGTATTTAATGGCAAGAAATCAACGTTCTATGGCTAATTATTATAACCGAATCATCGTAAAGATACTTAATTGGCATCTTTGTTACGGAATTGGAAATTAATTTTTATCTATTAGTTGGCATCTCTCAAAATCTTACTACTGTTTGATAAAAAAAACAAAACAAAAAAACTTACTACACTGTATTAGTTCTTTAATTTATGTCTATGTCCTTAAATGGCCGCGGAATTAGACCCGCGGCGAACATTGAATGAAACCATACCAAAATTCTGTTACTCTGTCTGTGTAACAAATATTGAAGCGACGAACATTGATCATTGTTCGTCGCTTAGAGTATAGTGAGGCGACGAAGATTCAACAAAATGCGTCGCTCCATGCCTATTCAAAATGAAATAAAGTGACCAATTATGTTATTCTGTCTCTGTAACAAATATTGAAGCGACGAACATTGATCATTGTTCGTCGCGTAGATTATAGTGAGGCGACAAAGATTAGTAAATCAGGCCATAATGTGCATAATCAGGATCAATCTGTGACATATTTTCCCACAAATTAATCTAAATCTTCGTCATCGCTGGAGGAATCACCATTATCATCATCTTTGGTAGTGGCCCTTACCTTACCCTTGGCCTTAGGGCACAATCTCTGTGTAAGAAGGATTGCAAACAAGCACTTGAAGGCAACCTGGAAGGGGTGATTATTAAGGATCGACTACTCTGGGATCTGGGTGGCATTATAATATTAGGGTTGAAGTAGCAAGAGACACAATTAAATTTGCTGTTGTTCGGAACCCTAACCCTAAACTTAGGAAAGGCTCCCAACTCCACGAAGCTTAAAGTATTGAGGTTCATGATAGAAAGCAACAATCAAGAAAAAACAATCACTTCTCTACTGATTTAGGAACAACACTTGCAGCTTCTCATCTACCTCTGTACCTCCTAAAATCAATGAAAGAGGACTACAGATCGAGTATATGAATTTGGTAAATTGAAAGAAGATTAAGGAAGAAGAAGAGCAAAATTGAACAACAAAGAGCAAGCAATCGAAGTCGGCCTCCGGAAGCAAAGGTTTAGGGTTCTTTCAATATGTATAATAAATTCTGTGCAGTGGCACTGGGCCACTGGTTCGGGTTCCACTGGGCACGGATGGACATGTTTCGTTTTTACGTTATTTTGTTTTGGGTCTGAAGTCATGTTTCTATTTTATAACGGCCCGAATATGATATTGCTACAATATCCCCAAGTTTTATACCTTTTTGTACATGATTATAATTCGCTACCTAATCGTCGGGGATAATAGTTTATAATAATAATATTCTGATTAAGTCAAATAATTATCATTCCTATAATTTCTATTGAGATTGATTATTCAGTATTTAATGGCAGGAAATCAACGTTCTATGGCTAATTATTAGAACCGAATCATCGTAAAGATACTTAATTGGCATCTTTGTTACGGAATTGGAAATTAATTTTTATCTATTAGTTGGCATCTCTCAAAATCTTACTACTGTTTGATAAAAAAAAAATAAAAAAAAACTTACTATACTGTATTAGTTCTTTAATTTATGTCTATGTCCTTAAATGGCCGCGGAATTAGACCCACTACCAGAAAAAAAGGTTTTTCCCGACGAAATAAAAAAGAACGGCCGACGAAATAAAATTTTCGTTGGCTATTCCCAAGAATGGCCGACGAATTTTTTTTTCGTCGCTAAAAAAAAAATTCGTCGGCTATTCCCCTAGAATGGCCGACGATTTGAATTTTCGTCGGCCTTTCTCTGAAACTTTAGCTGACGAAAATTTTTGGATGTATGGCCGACGAGTACTAGGTTTGATTTCGTCGGCTATGATTAAAAAAAAAAAAAACAGCTTCCATTTTCTATCACTATCGACAAACCATTACTTCGTCCTTCAAATGCAAATGTGTCGTGAAATAAGATATGACCGAAATAATGAAATACGTCTACGGTTGAAAAATGACAAGATTCCGAAAAAATCTGTGTGCCGAATGTTGCGGTTAACTGTTTTTTACTTCCATTTTCCTATGGGTAGCCTGACGGTCGGTAAATATTTTGAGGAAAATTTTTATACGATTAGTTGCGTCTCATCGATTTGAAACTATTATATGTTGAAGGTCAGGCAAAAAAACGTCATTTAGACAGGCCAATTACCATTTCTAAGCGTTTAAAGGGTTGACTCACCCGGTTGACCGTCCCGATTGAGCCTTTAACGTTGTCAGATGTAGTTGGATTTTTTTTCATACATGTATTTAATCTTAACGGTGATATCTGACGGTTGGAATAGATTTTCCAAACTTTTAGATTCAAAATTGGAACATATGCACTAATGTTCCTTAACTTGTTTACTAAGTGTTGAAGTGAATGTATAGTTTCAAATAGTTACTATACGTACACTCTTCAAATGCAAATATGTCGTCAAATAAGATATGACCGAAATAATGAAATACGTCTACGGTTGAAAAATGACAAGATTCCGATAAAATCCGTGTGCTGAAATAATGAAATAAGTCAAAACCCGGTTTACTGTATATTTGGCGTCCGGCGTCCGAATGATGATTGTAATACCATTCCGGAAAGGGAACGACGCCAGGAATCAAACTCGTACTTTGCCACGACGTGTGGGCTTTTTCGGGCTTTCGAGTTCGTTTAGGGCCTCAAAACCGCAGTTTAGTATGTTTTCATAGAATAGCCGACGAAACATTCAAATTCCGTCGGCTATTTTCTAAGTTTAGCCGACGAAGCTTATATTTCGTCGGCTATTCTCCTTTTAAATCTTTTAAATCTCCTCCCGCCTTTTTTCTCTCCTCCTTCCCCCCCCCCCCCCCCCCCCCCCCTCCCTCCTCCTTCCCCTCCTCCTCCTTCGGCCTCCTCCTCCTCCTCCTCCTTCCCCTCCTTCCCCTCCTCCTCCGGCCTCCTCCTCCTCCTCCTTCCCCTCCTCCTCCGGCCTCCTCCTCCTTCCCCTCCTCCTCCGGCCTCCTCCTCCTCCTCCTCCTCCTCCTCCTCCTCCTTCCCCTCCTCCTCCGGCCTCCTCCTCCTCCTCCTTCTCCTCCTCCGATCCGGTATTTTTTTTTGCCCAAAATGCAGTTATAGCCGACGAAATTGACATTATTTCGTCGGCTATAACTTTAAAATATTAATATATTCCGACAAATGGCCGACGAAATAGCCCAAATCGTCGGCTATACTTCAGAACAAATAGCCGACGAAACCAAATTTCATCGGCCATACTCGAAAATAGCCGACGAATTTCGTCAGATATTTGACCAAGCTTTGGTCGACGAAATCATTTTCGTCGGCCATAATTCGTCGGCCAAGGTTGGAATGGCCGACGAAATGGTTTTTTTCGTCGGCCATTGGTATTACCGACGGGGTATTTCCGACGACTTATAGCCGACGAAAATTTCGTCGGTAGAAGGTATAGCCGACGAAAAATTGGCATAGCCGACGAAATTTTTTTCGTCGGCTATTCCCTCCGACTTGGTAGTGGCCCTAATGATTTTTCTGATCTAGATGATTGTACTGGCGCCTTGCTCTTTGGGTATGGGTTTGAATATTATACGTATTAGAAAGGCCAAAATGAGCATTTGTTTTATACAGTATTTAGTAAAAAAAAAATTATATGCACTCCCCAAAACTCTTAATACACACCCTCTATTCAATACGTCACTATTTTAATTTCTCATTCTTTTGAGTGTATAAGTTTATTTATTATTTAATGTTAATCAATATTGCAATAAAGAAGCAACAATAACTCAAGGGAAAAAACTAATTAAAATTGAGAAAATGGTGAATATCTATATATATGTTAAAATTGAAAGATAAAAAAGTTGGATAGCGAGCAACAAGTTATCAAGGGAAAAAAAGAGAGGCTAACTTCTTAGAGCAAATGCACCGCAACAAGCAAATAGCAAGGGCAAAATGAGATGTTTTACCTTTTATTTTTCATTTATTTAAACAGAAATATCACTTTGGTCATTACATAGAGTAACGTGGTCAAAAGTGGGAAGAGAAAAATATAGTAGACACAATAAAGAGTTTCAGGTGCTTGAATTATGCAGTAACCCCTGTGTTGGTCAACCTGATGAAGAGGCAAAAATTGCCAGCAGGCTTGGTCGACCGCAGTTTCAGTCGGGCAACTTACCGCATTTTGGCCTAATGTAGGGTCTTGCCCCCTGCCTGCATTTGCTCTTAGGAAAATAACAATTGAAACAAAACTACGCCATCCTAGCTACCCCATCCTCATGCCTCCATGGGTAACTTTTCTCCTTCATGATGAGCTTTGTTCGCGTTGGTTTTTACACCTGTCGAACTATCAACACGTGGGGGTGGCGGACGTAGGTTTCAGTCCTGGTGCGTTGTGCGTGAGCGTGCCAGTACCTTTGGGTTAGGTACAACCTTGGTGCGGACGACCTCTGGCGAGCGAATCACCCTTGGCGAGCGGATGATTCTGGCAAGCGAATCACCCTTGGCGAGCGGATGATTCTGGCGAACGTATTCGTCTGCTCCCTGCTACCTGACTTCTCGATCAAGCGACTGTACGCGGGCGTTGACAAACCGGCGTAAGGGCTCGAACAAGACCTAAGTAAACAATTACTAGGATTTTTCCTCAACCTTTCGGTAGATTGAGATATCTTACTTCGATCCTGAGATGCAAAGCAGAGCTATATATCAAGACCGCGGATGGCGTTCGTCCAACCTTTTAGCAGATTGGGAAAGACTGTTACCGGGGTAACGACTCGATTTGTCACAAGGTGTGACGACTGGACTCGATTTGTCTCAGCGACGCTTCGACACGAACGCAAGTTACTTTCGACAACAACGGCAGGTTTACGGCGACCAGATGTGGTGGGCGTAGGTTTGCGGCTAGGGTGGAAGAGTGTCGATTGCAGTTGGTGGAAGGCTGCTCGCAAGAGAGAGTGCTCCGGAGAGGCTTGCAAGATTTGCAGGGCAAAAGCTTGTAGTTGTATGGTGTTGAACCCTTTTTACGTTGTCCTAGAGTTCTTTATATAGTGATCTCAAAACCCCAAATACGTATGCAACAAGTATATAGATTCTGATATCAAATAGAATTGTATTTGTTAAATCAACTCCAAGTCAGACTTGAAGAAGGACTTCGAATCCTTTCTCTAACCGGAAATTGACTAAATGTAATTAGATTATTCCCTAATGGACAACCCTACGGGCTTCAGCCCAATGTATCGGTTGAATGTCGATTTAGGCCCAAACATTGCCCCCCAGCCTTCAAGATTGAAAGCCCATTGAAATCGAAGAAGGTTGAAAAAGCCCACGCGGATTTGTTTAAAAAATCTGAAGAAATGCGTCGTTCCCTCTAATCGATGTAACTTTACCAAACTAAGCTCAAACGACTGTTCATTAAACCCTAAACCACTTCAGATCATATCGATTCAGAAATCAACAGACCTCTTTTCAGATTTTATAAAGCCACCACCCGAGAACGTGATAACCCATCCAAAATCCCAAATCAATCATCATGGCGCTAGAAATCAAGCACACTGAAGCTATTTTCGGCAAAGAAAGAATTCAAAGGGCCATCTTCGAAATTGGAAGCCCCTGCAGCACCTCCCTAATCTCACGAGACGATTACAATCGCGCCGGACTGGGTCCAAAGCAACGAGAAGTCACCACCGAAGGCATATCTTCGATTGTGGATTGGTGCCGTCCGCCTCCCATAGCCTTTCGCGATCGGGACATCATACTTCAGAAATGTTCGAGTCCCTTCGAGACTCCAATCACCACCGGCTGCTGGCCGCTACCAACCTCAGAGATGATCAAATGGTACAGAGCCAGGCAACAGCTAGACGCCCCAAGATGGAAACGTGCTGGGATAAACGAACTTCTGGAACTCTGCTTCAGCCTAAATCAGAAAGGTGGAAATCGATGCGCCTTCTTATCCCTAGTAAGCTTCTGGAACTCATCCTCCAACACCTTTGACCTTCGCTTTGGTCAAGCTAGCGTGACTCTCCTAGACCTATATGCTGGGCTAGGATTCCCTTTAGGCCATAAACCCTTCAACGCAGACGATTACTCCCAAGACCGATTTCCATCCTCTGTCATGAATATCTCAGGCTCCTACAGCTATCAAGCCTGGATGAACGAATTCAGTCACAGAAATGACGACATTGGAGGAATCTGCTTCCTTGATTTCTGGTTAAACAAGTTTATTTTCTGTTCAACCGCCGCCAAAATGTCGAAGACCTACAGAAGGATGGCGGAGATCATTTACGCCCACGAGAACATAGGCCTTGGGCAGATAGTTCTAGCCCACCTATACCGGGGACTGCATACCCTCACGATGAATCCTTTCAACCTCACCGTGCCTGGCCCACTTTGGATCTTAGACATTTGGGCGAATATGTACTTTCCAGGACTCGCCGCAGAACCAAAAGACATTGGCGAGAACCGAATCACAGGTCTAGCATATGTTGGTCAAGAACCAATGTATGGTCAGGGCTACGCGGCATGCTTCGATATCATCTTCCAGACAGATGCGCCTGGATTCTATTCCGAGGCTCAGATGCTGCTCACCCGCAAGCACCCTTATGCTTTGAAGACCGGCTTCCTCCCCTCAGCAGAACAAAGCCAGGTGGGGAAAGACCTTTTCCTGCAGTGCATATCAATGGCGGATCTTCCACTTCTGACCTCAAACAGAGGTCTTGAAGGATCAGAGGTGTATGCTCCTCATCTATTTGCTCGCCAATTCGGCTTCACTCAACATGCCCCCTATCCACCAATCCAGAGCTGCAACATCTTCTCAGCCTGGCGACCAAGTAAGAGCACTCCCGTGACTCCCAATGTCCTATGCTCCTCCTGCCTTCGTCCAGCCGCCTTTCCAACTCCAGATGAATGTATAGAGCTGGTGATCTCTCAAGCAGCCACTGACGAGTATAACAATTGGTGGCACCGGCTTCGTGGGAAGGACTTCCAGATAAAGGAAGGATCCATCTACTACTTTGGCAAGGTATTCAGAAAACACCGTGATTGTCTTACTGATGATGACAAGGCAGCACTCGATGGGGGTCCTTTGCACCCTGAATTGCTAACTGAAGAAACTCAGGTAACTACTCGCCATGTTATGACATACCCTGATTTTAGATAAGTATTAGAAAAACCCCTAACTGATTTTTATGTTGCAGGCTGTTTCGAAGAAAGTGCTTCCCGTTGACAAGAAAAGGAAAGCCCCTCTGACTCCTCCCACAGCAACCAAGAATAAGAAAAGAGTTAAATCGCCATCTTCAATGGTCGAAGAAGAAGAAAATGATGATGATACGCCAGTAAGTATTGAATAAATTGCCTGAATATCCGTCATCCACCCACTCAATTCTAGATCAGATTATAACCCTAATGCAGTTGGCGGATTTCCTTTCACAGGGGCTTAGATTGAGACGGAGAGAAGGTACAACTTCTAGCACCACCCCCACCATGCCGAAACCGATCGATATCTCTTCTGGAGAGTCCTCCAGCTCCACTAGTTCACCTTCGAGTAGTCCTGAGCCTGGAATAAGAACTCCAAACACTTGGGACGAAATTTCATCCGCCTGGCGAGAATATACAATCCACCTTGATTACTATAGACGAAAACTACCTATTGATGCAACTCCGCTAAACTGGCTTCCTGCTGAAACAGGTACAATCTGCACTCCCCTGGCCGCTGCTCCACTCTCGTCTTCCCATACTCCACTGACCAGCTCAATCCTCTCCTCAGAGAAAATCATGGAGGGAACCTCATCCGCCAGCGTCTCAACTGCACTAACAACTGTGGCGAACATGCCAAAGATGACACCACCGGATTCACTCCCTGGGCCAGAAGAAATTGGGATACCAGTAGAAGAATTTCTGGAAGTAAACCCAGAAGTGATAATAGATGCGAGCCTCTACCAGGACATGCCCCCAGCTGTACCTCAAGGCGAACCTGTCGAGGCCAACAATCCCCTAACTGGGGTCACGGTAGATACCTCTTCTGAATTAGAGGTACCTTTATAACAACCTTTAATCCGTTCATTTTTAGATTGTCATTATATTAATTCTTCTTACACCTGCACTCTTTTACAGGCAAAAGAAACTCCAATCCAGCCTGAGAGTCTTGGCGAGCAGAGCATGGTCCTGTTCTGCCCCCAGCCGAATGTCCAAGAAGAAGGATCTTCTACCCCCCCTTCTCCTCAAGCCAACACTACTGGTATCCAGATCATCCCACCGCTGAGTGATGATCCGCTACTGCAGCCACCAATCCTACAACAAGATGGAGCTGAACTGCAAGAAGCCTGGGACCTTTTCAGCCGGCTCTACCAAGAAGATCTCACAAATGCAGGAGTTCGTGAGAAGATTCACATTGCGCTGCAAACCGTGGAGAGTCAAATCCCATCCTTGCCTGCCGAGGCTCAAAGTAAGATAAGGGAAGCTCTGGACATTTTCCCTAGCCTCCTCGCGACCTTCCAAGACAAGGCGAATGAGATTCCCAAACAGGAAGCTGCTGCCAAGGAAAGAAATTTGCTCCTGTCTCAGGCCGTAGATTCCTACTCCTCGCTGATACGTTCCGTGGAACAAGAGGACGAAGTAGAACTCAAGCGCTTGAGACAAGAAAGGGAACACATTGACCAGAAAATAGCCTGGGTGGAGGAGAGACAACGAAGTCGTTTGGATGCAGCATCCGAACGAAGGACTCAGCTCGCCAAGCTTAAGAACGAATCAGAGCAAGGTCTGAAAAGCAATCTGAAATCCAAGTCTGACCTCCAACGCATAAAGGCTAAGCTCGCTAGAGTAGGCCTTACAATATTTGAATTCTCTTCTATGCCCCCCGAGTAACAGTTGCGGGGCTTTGTTTTGTATCCATTTTTGATATTGGATAATTGTTTAACAAAAACAACCCATATGCGAGGCCCAAACCTGACTGGCCCGCTTAATACAACCTTAATTAGTCCTTATCTGCAACTGCCAATTTCCAAGATACGGTCAACAGTCAAACTGACATTCAAAGCTTGTAATTCCCCATGCTCGCGAGCGGTTGAAGATCATAAACTTCTTCATTATTTCGACGTGACTGATGATGTGAAACCCTAATTGATCTCAGCCGTTAGATTTCACTTGCTACTCGCTATAAAACGAAGCCCTTAGTATTAGAACCAAAAAACTCATCTTCTGCTTATCATCTAACATGTCTATCTTAGTCTTTAGTTTCTCTACTAAACCTCTATGGCTTCCTGAGTGTTTTCCTCCAGATCATATGGAGATGTTTGTAAAAATACCTTAAGTCGCATAGTCTGGTATTAAATATGTTCTAAGTCGCATAGTCTGGTATTATGCCCCCTGGAGAACATGGAATATGGATAGAATCTCCAAAAGAAAGAGCTCTTCTATTGTTCTCCAGGGTATAATAGCTGCTAGTGATTTAGAACCCATTCGCCGTCATGGCGGTCACTTTCCTTCTGCGATCTTTCAGACACCTGTTAGTGATCAAAGGTGACCGTCGACTGGCATCCACATCCTCATCCATTAGCTCCTCTTTCAATCCTCAAGGCCTTCCCTTTGAGGTAAGGTTCCAAATAAAGGTATTGGTGGATGAAGAAACTTACGGGACGGTGAAAGCGATGAGGATCGGAGCAGGAGATCGGAGGAGGAACGATACACGTCCACCCCCAAAAGAATCTGTGAAACAGATCCTCTTCTCTCTTTCGTTCAAGAAGTTTAAAAGTATAGGATTTTACATAATTTTGTACTTGTAAAGCTCTTGACCGCAAAGTCATTCTTGAAATAGGATCAATAAATTTAGATCTTATTGACCTTGTTGATAATGAACAAAAAATTTGTTGTTTTCCATGTTGAATGAACAAGAAATTGTTGAAGCCGAAAATTGTTGACAACCATAAGCATTGATTCTCAATTCGACTAAGTAAACAAACCCTAAACAGATTCATAACAAAAGAAAGCAAACTACGAAACTAATGAACCTTGAACAGATTCATAGTCTAAAGAAAGCAAACTACGAAACTAATGAACCTTGAACAGATTCATAGTCTAAAGAAAGCAAACTACGAAACTAATGAACCTTGAACAGATTCATAGCCTATATTGCTGTTCATATTATTGGTGATAGCGAACCACTAACAGACTTCATCGCCAAATCATCTATGACCAGTATCCCGTGTATTGCCCCCCCTAGTAACCTTAGGCTGAGGCGAAGTAAACCGCCAAAGCCAAGGGGACTAAGGTAAAGTGTTAGTGTCTCCAAAGAAGGTTTTTAAGTTGAAGGTTGCCCCCCGGCCTCGACCGTAGCGAGTGGCTCTTCATATTCCCATACGCTAGGGAAGTACTTCTTAAGGTGGCGTCCATTAATGGGGTTACGATGGACCTCACCCTCCAAATCTCTGAGTTGATAAGCACCTTTGCCAATAATTCGATCAATGACAAAGGGGCCCTCCCATTTGGGAGACCATTTGCCACGTCCAGTGTCTCGTTCGCCAAAGGGAAGCATGGCCTTCCAGACCAAATCTTCTTCACCATAAGACTTACCCTTGGTACGTTTGTCGTAAGCTCTGGCGATCTTTTTCTTTTCCAATACGATGTTCTGTAAAGCATCTAAGCGCTGCTCATCGAGGTTCTCATGCTCCTGAAACATTGCCTGAACGTAGTCATCTCCGATTAATTGATGCTGCTCGCGAACTCGGAGGGAACGGACATTGATTTCCAAAGGAAGAACAGCATCATGGCCAAACATCAAGGCATACGGAGTAGTGCCTGTAGGAGTGCGTTTGGACGTACGATATGCCCAAAGAGTATTGTCCAACTCCGTGTGCCAAGACCGAGGATTGTCCTCCAGCATCCTTTTGATGATAGAAATAATCACCTTATTGCTAGCCTCAGCTTAACCATTCGATTGAGCGTAGTACGGCGAAGAGTGCAAAAACTGAATGCCATACTCTCGAATGAATGTCTGCGTACTCTCCGCCATGAACGCTGCCCCCCTGTCCACCACAATACATTCAGGAATGCCATAACGGCAAATGATGTTCTGAAATATAAAGCGAATGACTGTCGCTGCGTCACAATTTCGGACAGGGATGGCCTCCACCCATTTGGTGAAGAAATCTGTGCCAACCAGTAAGTACTTATGTTGGAGAGACGAGTTCGGATGGATTTCCCCAACAAAATCAAGTGCCCAACCCCTGGCTGGCCAAGGTTTGATGATAGGCTGCATTGGGATATTAGGAATCCGTTGGACCGGTCCATGAATCTGGCAATCAACACAGCCTTTGGCAAAGCTGATGCAGTCTTTAAGGATAGATGGCCAAAAATAACCATAACGGCGGATTAGCCACCTCATCTTTGATCCGCTTTGGTGCGAACCACAAACTCCCAAATGGACTTCGCGCATTAACCTTTTGGCTTCTACGCCAAAGACACATCGGAGGTCTACGCCTTCCTCACCTCGTCGAAGCAACTCATCACCCTTAAGTAGGTAATTTGTAGCTAAATACCTGGTTCGCCTTTCGGATGGGGCAGACGGATCTTGTAAATATGTAATGATCGGTTGTCGCCAATCAACATCAATAGTATCAAGGCTAGCAACCAACCAGTCGCCTCGCTGCTCCCTTCGTGCAGCGAAAGATGGTAACGTCCTCCGTTCAACTTTCAAGATGCGTTCCTGAACCCCGTTAGCTAGGGTAATGCCAGTGGCGAGCTGTGCTAACTCGTTTGCTGCAAAGTTCTTTTCACGAGGTACGTAGTCAAGCACCACATCAGAAAATTGATCCAACAACTCTGATGCTCGCTCCCAATAATGTACTAGGTGGAAAGAAACACATTTGTAATCCCCTAACAGCTGTTTGATGATTAATAGAGAATCACCATATACTTCGATTTCTTTGGCGTCCATATCCAGTAAGAGTTCCAGACCAATAATAAGGGCTTCATATTCAGCCTGGTTGTTTGTACAGGTCCATTCCAACTGAAAGGAATAAGAATGGCTTACCCCTGATGGACTTTGGATGCAAATTCCTGCCCCCGCCAAAGAGTGTGTGCTACTGCCATCAAAGTACAGGATCCATGGTACCGTGCCAACCATGCTGACGAAAGGGATAGGCTCCTCAACCGATTCATCTAAAGGATGATGAAGTAGGAAATCGGTGACCGCTTGACCCGTCATTGCCTTGAGCGGTGTATATTGTAAAGAAAATTCAGAAAGAGCCAAGACCCACTTACCAATCCTACCCCTCAAGATAGGGCGAGTAAGCATGTATTTGACCAAGTCCGTTTGAGCTACCACTATGGTGGTAAAGGAAAGCATGTAGTGGCGGAGCTTGGTCGCTGCAAAGTACAACGCTAAACAGAGACGCTCGATGGGAGAGTACCTTGTTTCTGCATCTAAAAGGGTTCTACTGAGATAAGAGACCGCATATTCGACTTTCTTACCCTCCGTAGTAGTTTCATCCTGAGCCAACAGTCCAGCAACAGAACTAATAGATGCAGAGATGTATAACTTGAGTGGGATGCCTGGCTTTGGCGGCCGTAAAACTGGCGGACTGGCCAAATATTGCTTGATTCTATCGAACGCCGCTTGATGGTCAGGTCCCCAAACGAACTGCTCGTCCTTCTTGAGTTTCAACAAGGGCGAGAGAGGAGCGATCTTGCCCGCTGAGTTAGATATGAAGCGTCGTAGAAAATTGATTTTGCCCAACAAGCTTTGAAGCTCCTTCTTGTTCCGAGGCGCCGGGGCGTTTAAAACAGCTTGTGCCTTGTCTCCCGCTACCTCAATACCCCTGTCATGTACTACGAAGCCAAGGAAATCACCAGCACGAACCCCAAAAATGCACTTTGCTGGATTCATTTTAAGCTGATGTTTCCTCATCCGCGTAAAGACAGCGCGCAGATGACCAATATGGTCTACCTTGGATTTAGATTTAACCACTACGTCGTCAATGTAAACTTCTAGGATGACGCCAAGAATGTCATGAAAGATTAAGTTCATAGCGCGTTGATACGTAGCGCCCGCATTGGTTAGGCCAAATGGCATGCTAAGATATTCAAAGGCTCCAGCAAAGCCTGGGCAACGAAACGCAGTCTTATGAATGTCCGGCTCATAAATTGGTATTTGATGGTAACCGGCTGTACCATCCATGAAAGATAACATCTCATGCCCTGCAACTGCATCCACCAAAAGATCCGCAATAGGCATTGGGTATATGTCCTTTGGTGAAGCAGCATTTAGATCTCTGTAATCAACACAGACCCTGATTTTGCCGTTCTTTTTCTTAACAGGAACCACATTCGCCAGCCATTGTGTATATTGGGCCGGACGAATGATTCCTGCATCTATCATGCTCTGAACTTCCTTCTTGACCGCCATAGCGGTTTCGGCGTTCATTCGCCTTTGTTCTTGTCGAATAGGGCGGGCGCCATCCCTAATGGGTAATCGATGGCATACTAGATCCTTGGACAGTCCAGGCATATCTTGATACTTTTCCGCGAAGCAATCCTTGAATTCTTGCAACAAATTGATTAATTGCTGTCTCAGGTCCGGATCCAGCTGCTGACTAATTCCAACCTCTAAAGGTTCCTCAGGTGTACCGAGATTAACCTTCTCTACTGGGTCTCGTACCTTGGGCGGAGTATCGTCTAAAGCAGCTGGTGCTGGTGGAATGGGCTCGACGTCTTCCGTAGTTATGACGTCGTCTTCATCGATACACTCAACCAGAGCGACCGTGTCTGAAGCTAGTTGCTCTGCCCTAAACATTGCCAGGCGCTGGAATAAAGAGAGTACAGCCTCTGTCTCCGCCACTGTAAAACTGTCAATCATGCTGACAATTGGTTGAAAATCGATGGAAACAGGCCGAGAACCGTCCGCCTGAGCCTGTGCTAATCCCCACCGTGTTAAGTCAGTGGAAGTCACCCCTAGCGGACGACCCTTACTATCCACCCCATCAATCACGAGAGGACGCATAGTGCTGTAGTAATAATCCGACTCCAAAGTATTAGTTGCTATAGAAAAGGGACGCTCATCCGCCTTGATTAGAACAGGTTTATCAGAAACTGGATCCCACATTAGCATTTCTTGATGTAGCGAGGATGGGACTGAGGATGTTTTATGTATCCAATCACGTCCCAAAATCATGGAATATGGGACTGTAGTCTCCGTCACGAAAAGACCCTGACAAGCATTGGAAGGTCCAAGGTTAATTCGGAGTACGAGGAAACCAGCCGTTTGAGCCACGGCGCCCGCAAACCCTCTAACTTTAATAGAGGAGTTTTGGATCTTGTCCGCGGGAATCTGAAGTCGTTCCACAGTACTAAGCGTAATGACACTCACCGCCGCACCATTATCGATGAGGATTCTGTTGACCTGGACACCCTCCACCTCTGCCGTGACGTAGAGAGGTTTGAGATGTTGAGTCATTGTAAACGTGGGCTTAGTGAAAGCCAAGTGCGAACTATTCAGATCAGCGACCCGCTCTTGGTCACCAAAAGTTGGGAAAGAATTCAAATGCTCGTTGGCAGGAAGATCATCCTCGCCTGGCGCTGGAATGAGACAAACCGGCTTGTCCGCCGCCTCCTCTTGTATAAAATACGCCGTAGGAATTGGTTTAGACAAAGCATAGCTAGAGGATAATATGAAAACCATATTACAGTCCAGAATCGGTTCATCTCCATCTGTAAATCCTTCTTCGTCGTCCAGCATCTCATCATCCGCGTCCGGCATGTCTCTATCCACCCCTGATGAGCTCGTAGGCGCTTTAGTCTGAGACGTTATAAGAGCTGCCTCTGCTTGCTTCACAGCGAATTCAGTCTTCAATTGCTGAGCTACGAACTGAGGGAAGGGCTGATCACCTTGTTGACTGACAGCCTTCTGACCCGTGAGAAGTTGAGTCGTCTTAGCCGATGATCTGCTAAGGACTGGAGTAGATCCTTGAGTTTCTGATTGTATGTCAAGGACCTTGGTAGTTGTTGATGTAGAAACTGCCGTCATCCCCTTAGGCTGCCATTTCAGAATAACAGAATCTGTCTTCTCTATCTTATCGGCGGTTGGTTTGACAGATTTAGGTGGTGGAACCTCGGCGGCTGAACGCAGAGGCAGCCTTTCTGGAGATAATGCTAGCTTCCTACGAGGAGTTTTCTGAGGTGCACCATCTGCTGCTGTAGGATGCACAATTCTTTCGTGAACATTCTTCCTTCGAGTTGGCGACTTCTTCTCCTTTCTTATCCGACGAGTATCAATATAAGTCTTAGACTTATAACGCTTGTAGGCGTCACGTACGTGTTCCACAGGCATGGAGAGTTCGTTAGGAGTCACCCTCCCTTTGTTCAAAGCCTCTAAAGTCCTTCTCGCTTTACCATACCGCTTTTGAACATTCCTGGTTGGAGGGACTGGTTCCTCTATGATTGGCTTAGTTCCTGAAGGTCCAGGATCTGGCCGAGACCTCGCTGGGCTATCGAATGCCGCCGTCTCTTGGTGATGGTATTTTGTCCGTTTGAGGTCATCAAACCGAGAGCGAACCGGCCAAGGAGGATTCCTCTTGGCCGTTGCAAGAGCCTTTGCCGTTGCCTCTTCTAGCGCCCTCATCAGCTCTTCATGGGTAAGAGGTATTCGGCAATTTATCTTACAATCAAGGCATAGCTGAGCCCTAGGTATGGTTATCAGTTCTTCCGTGACTGGCGGATTAGCTTGCTTGTCCTTTCGCGAGGTATCATTGGGTTTGCCTTGATCGATTGCATTTACCCAAAAGTGCTGGAAGGGTACTAACGCGCCGTTATCAAACTGGAGGAAACCCTCATTCAACAAGTCCTGAATATGATCCTTCAAACCAATGCATGTAGACGTACTATGATCGTTTGAACGGTGAAAAGCACAACGTGAGCCGCCTGACCTATCCTGCTGATGTTGCGCTAACAGGAAGTCAGGAACAGCCATCCCCTTTTGACTCAATTCTTGCCAAATTTCTAACGCCTTATTCGCGTTGTAGGTATAGGTCTGAAATTTAGAACCCTGTTGACCAGGTTCCAGTTCCCCACCTTGATAAGGAATCAGAGAAACCATATTTACGTCTGGAAAGGGTTTAATCTCTGTCCATGTAGGCTCCTTAGGAACGTCCATCGCCATGAGTTTATCGTTAATCCATGTCTGAATTTGGTCTTTGAGCTTCACACAATCCTTAGTATAATGATTAGTCATATTGTGAAAACTGCAGTACTTCTTACCCGCCATGTAGTCTGGCTTGGGTATGAAACCACCTTCGTGTTGGAGCCGTCCTTGTTTAAACAGCTCGTTAAGGATCTCCGGTGCTTGATGAGCGTTATAGGTATACTTCTCAAAAGCGGACCTCAGAGGTAAGGAGGCCATAATCTTAATAGGATCCTTAGCGAACCGTACGCTTTTCGGTTGTAGAGGCTGGCGACCCACTACTTCCACAACCGCTACATCCTCTTCATCCTTGGTATCATCAACCCAAGTGACTATGGGTGCTGAATCAGCATCTATAGTCGCCACCGTTTTAGTAACAGGAGGGATAGGTGTCTTAGGTTTCAGAGTTCCGGGATAATATGACACTGGAATGCTCTGCCTCTTACTGTTCTGAGCCCTTGTTTGGTCGAGGAAGTGTTGATGTCTGGCTAACCTATTGGTTAAGTCTGCCATATTCGTCACATATACTTGCTGGAAGTGCGCCTGGATTTCCGGTTCGAGTCCCGCAATCGCCAGCTCGACCGTGGTCTCCTCTGTTAGCCTATCCTTGCATTTAGCTAGAAGGAGCTTGAAACGCCTCAGATAATCGATGGCGGACTCGTCAGACTCCTGGTTAGTATCCGCCAGAAACTTAATGGTTACCTTAGCTTCTACTACCCCGAACATAGTCCTAAAGAGACCCTCCATGGATTGCCAATCTGGAATAGAACCTGGCGCTAGGTCTCTATACCAAGCCAAAGCTGATCCTGTGAGAGAAGTTCCGAACAACTTCAGCTTAAGAACGGGATCTTGGGCGTAAGGACCACACTCGTTATGGAAACGAGTGATGTGGGTCTCGGCATCTTCAGAATGTTCGCCCGAAAAAGGGGTAAACCTTATATGCCTGAAATTTGCGGGCCATGGCGTCATATTTACCGCCAGGGCAAGTGGATTGGTATAGGTCATACCGGGATCCGGCAAACCTTGCATGACCCTCAACTGTTCCTGAAACAGTTGTTGTATCTCGTTGCGAGTCATACCACCCTCAACGTCCTCTTCTTGAGCTTCGCCTTCATTGTCAGGTGGTGGGTTCACGTTTCGACCACCTCTCCTCTGCTGTCTATTCGGGTTGACAGCTTCAAATCCCCTGTTATTAGGCTTAGTATTTTTGTTGGGACCCCTCTCCGTTACCTTTGCAAACTTTAGTAGAGGGGCCTGTTCGTTCGGCTCAGCTGCCTCAGTCTCGAAACCCATCTGCACCAATCGTTCGACAGTGGCATTGGTCTTGTCCAATTGTTCTTGCTGCTGCATCATATAGTTTCTGAACTCCTCCTGCTGTTGCTGGAGTTGCTCGCTGAAATTATCCTGATGCCCCCTCACCAATCTATCAAGATTTTTAGAGAGAGAGCTAATATTATCTGTATTCCTATGAGCGTGATCCGCCAGAGCATTAATGTTAGTCATATGACCAATCTGTTCAGTCTTCAACTCCTTCAACGTAGCTTCTATCTTTTCTAAGATGACATCAGTATCCTGAGACTTAGATATTAGAATGCTGAAAGACTCCATTATTTCTTCAGTAGAGGGTGTCCGAGGCAGACACACTCCATCCCCTTCATGGGCTTCAGTACCCAATGGAGCCACGGCAGCATTTGAGATGTCAGCCTCTCGATGGCGATCAGTGACACCTTCCAAGGTTTCAGGACCTTGGTTAATTCCTTCGAGGCCCTCAGTTAGGTCCTCGATTTCAGGTCTGTCATCTCCAAACTTGGCTTGTAGTTGGGATTCGGACAGACCCCTACATGCAGCTGAGTTATGCTGTTTCAACAACCGATGTTCTGGTTTCTTACAGAACGTCATTGGTCGTTTATAGATATTGGCTTGCGCAATCTTGACACTAGTCCCACTGGGCGTGCCAAAAATGTTCGCGTCGGTTTTTACACCTGTCGAACTATCAACACGTGGGGGTGGCGGACGTAGGTTTCAGTCCTGGTGCGTTGTGCGTGAGCGTGCCAGTACCTTTGGGTTAGGTACAACCTTGGTGCGGACGACCTCTGGCGAGCGAATCACCCTTGGCGAGCGGATGATTCTGGCAAGCGAATCACCCTTGGCGAGCGGATGATTCTGGCGAACGTATTCGTCTGCTCCCTGCTACCTGACTTCTCGATCAAGCGACTGTACGCGGGCGTTGACAAACCGGCGTAAGGGCTCGAACAAGACCTAAGTAAACAATTACTAGGATTTTTCCTCAACCTTTCGGTAGATTGAGATATCTTACTTCGATCCTGAGATGCAAAGCAGAGCTATATATCAAGACCGCGGATGGCGTTCGTCCAACCTTTTAGCAGATTGGGAAAGACTGTTACCGGGGTAACGACTCGATTTGTCACAAGGTGTGACGACTGGACTCGATTTGTCTCAGCGACGCTTCGACACGAACGCAAGTCACTTTCGACAACAACGGCAGGTTTACGGCGACCAGATGTGGTGGGCGTAGGTTTGCGGCTAGGTTGGAAGAGTGTCGATTGCAGTTGGTGGAAGGCTGCTCGCAAGAGAGAGTGCTCCGGAGAGGCTTACAAGATTTGCAGGGCAAAAGCTTGTAGTTGTATGGTGTTGAACCCTTTTTACGTTGTCCTAGAGTTCTTTATGTAGTGATCTCAAAACCCCAAATACGTATGCAACAAGTATATAGATTCTGATATCAAATAGAATTGTATTTGTTAAATCAACTCCAAGTCAGACTTGAAGAAGGACTTCGAATCCTTTCTCTAACCGGAAATTGACTAAATGTAATTAGATTATCCGCTAATGGACAACCCTACGGGCTTCAGCCCAATGGAATTGGCTTCTCTACTTGGATTTTTTGTGCTTGGATTTGCTTGGATTCCTTACATCCATTGGATTGAGTAAAGATGATGCAACCAACTTATAACCTATGTCATCCTTACTCAATCTAACGGTTGTAAGGATCCAAGCAAATCCAAGCACAAAAAATCCAAGCAGAGAAGCCGGATCCTCAGCCCAATGTATCGGTTGAATGTCGATTTAGGCCCAAACAAGCTTCGTTAATCTTTAGATCAGAAATTTCAATACACCGCAGTATACGTCGATACGCAATAAGTGAATGTTTAAATCCGAGAAAGATATTTCTCATGTTGACATAGTTCGTAGATATCTCACTAGCAGACTTCACCACATTTGGGTAATTAACGACGCAACTATTCTAAACTTTGATCAGCAAGTTTCAGATTTTTCTGAAAATTTTCAAAATTTTCGATCTCCATTGTTGACATCTTTTGCTCACATATGAGTCTACCAAAGCTCATGATACTAGAATTGATCTTCTGCAAAGCATTTTTCATTTCTATAATGCAGGCATGAGTCTCAAACAATGACACGACATTTCTGAAAAGGTCTTGGCCAATGTCCACGAGCAACAACTTTGCCTTCTACATTGTCCAGGTAATCTGAAATATCATAATAAACTTGAAACTGTTCCCACAATCTTGACTGTTGTTCAGAAATCGTATCCTATGCTCCAGTTAGTTGACGCACAGTGTGCCAGCGTAAATTCACTACTTCTTGTGCTTGCAGCAATTTTGGGAGCAAAATCATCATCCATTAGAATGAGGTCACAAATTTCTTCAGTCATATTGCTGAGGGTATCTAAATCGACAATATCAATGGCTTTCATTAACATCAGTTCCGATGCAACATCGTTGATGAACTCAGCTTGCTGCATTGATGGTAAATACTCGAACACATTTAAACATATCAATAATGTAAGAAATGAATTAGCAAGGCAATATTAAACTGTCAACAGCATAATTCTTTCGTAATTTTGTTTTAAGTACTACTTTAAAATAAACTCATGAAGATCTAGTAATAATTATAGAAACCAACCAATCAGTCACGTACCGATAGAATGTAGGGATGAGAGCTGCATTTCTGCTTTAGAAAGAGTTCTGCTATCTTATAATGATTTGTGGCTTTGATTGCCTTCACATCACTGATGCAAAATCGGTTAATAATATCCTTTGGAAGCAAGTGACTATCTGTCTTAGCCCGCTCAGGTATTTGTGAATTGAAATTCAGCATCCAAGTGATCTGACAACTCTATAGTGAAAAACAGAAGGGGTGGTGTTAGCCATACTGTATTTGATTTCTATTACCTCTACGACATTGAGATTAAACAAAAAATCATGTATAACAGTTTAATCCCCAGGACAATAACTATCAACATAACTCAATTTTTCCTTAAACAATAGTAACGTTGTAGCCAAGCATGTCCGGAACTAGGACGTACGGTGTAGTAGATCAAGCCATAATGGACATAATCAGGATCCAGCTCTGACATTTTTTTGCACAAATCTAAATCTTGGTCATTGCTGGAGGATTCACCAGTATAATCATCTTTGGTAGTGGCCCTTACCCATAGCCTTACGGCACAATCTGTTGAAGTAGGATGGCAAACAAGCATTTGAAGGCAAGCCGGAAGAGGTGATTACTAAGGAGCGACTACTTTGGGATCTGGGTGGCATTACAGTATTAGGGTTGAAGAAGCACGAGACATGATTAAATTTGCTGCTGTTCGGAACCCTAACCCGAAACTCAAAGCATTGAGGTTCATGATAGATGCCATGCTTTCATGTAAAACGAGTCTGATATTGCTACAATAATGATACTGCTTTGGACTCGCTTTACCGCAAGGTTTATCAATGGATCTCTGCAATTTACATATGCACCTTGTCAAAAACGTTGTAAGCTCTTGAAGAAACTTCATCAGAGGACGAGAGCTTACAGACTACATACCTCGTGGCTTGATCGCCGATTTGATCTTCCGAGCAGATTTTTGCTACAAGTAAGAATGAAACCAAATGCGCCAAGAATGCATGTTATTGAGACCTAAAACAACTGAATAACCAGATTTTTAATTTATTTTTTATTAATACTGAATAACCAGATCATCAAAGAAATAACCCACCAGTGCAAGTTTCAAAAAAAAAAAAAAAAAAACATTACGTGATTTTCTTTATAATAAACCCACTATTGCAATTATTAAGGCATGAATTTTAGCTTTTAATTTACATTTTCGTATATTTGTAATTACTTCTAACTCACCATATACCAAAGCGTTTATGACAACATTTTACCGTTTTTATTTTTTGAGACATCTCTAACCAATGGACGCTAGAAGTAATGTCTGATCTTTAACGGTATCTAGCTGAATGTTTTAAAAAAAAAACAGAATACAATCTTTAACGGAGTGTTACCTAGTGACAATTTGTCAATTTCAAGTGTAACTTTGAACAAATGGTCAAATAGTTTGAGGAATTCTTTCTCAAAAAATAAAAGTTCGGCTAAGGAATTGTGTGTGTGTGTGTTTTTTTTATATTTTTTATATAGAAAAAAAAACAATCCTTCACAATTCCTTTTGGTGCTGGTGTGACCATGTGAGTCGTATGACAAAATGATGAAGTATATATATGAACGTCCCCATACCTAAAATCTGTGGGAAGGTCCCTCCGAGAAGTAAACCAGTCCCCCAAGACATTGTCATTTTCCCTCCACCATTACTGCACTGCATGGACAAGCGTGCGGTGCTCACCATATATATAAACGTACTGTATATTATACATTTCTTTCTATTATTTGTTGCCGGAGTTGGAGAGCGCGACTGATAAATAATTCACATTTTCGAATCGTCACCACTCACCAGAATAACCAGATCACACTCCTCACTCTCTTTACACGAATAAGGAGAAAGCAGGACATATCATATGTATCCAGCATATATATTCCAGTACTACTGGGTTTCAATATGGAGAAAGAGATTGCTAAACTTTTCTGCACACACAGCTGTGTTTTCTTCATTCCTTTTCTGGCTTCCTGCCACGAGCAAATTTGGGAGGGCGAGAGAGACGGGTCATTGGATTGGAATTTTCTTGTGTTTCTTGTGCAACTTACTTTTTTTTTTTTTTTTTTTTTAACAACTGCAACTTACGCTAGCTCTAGTACCCATGTTTTGTCTGTTTGTTTCGAATTATTTTCTTGCACTTGTGAGCAAAATGAAAGCTATCTGTTTTCTTATGTGGGATTCTCGTGGGTCCAAAAGTGCAAGGGCGAGAGAGAACCCTTTGTGCGGGTGAGTGACGTCTGCTGCAGCTGACACTTACACATCCATCTTCGACATTCTTTTAAGGAGTCGAAAGATTTAAACAGCCACTGATGGAAAATATCTAAGGGAAATATCCATCTTCAACAATCATTTTGATCAGTTGACCATGCTATGTTATTACGGGGCAATGATCCTGTCCTATCTTTTTTTTTACCTGACCTGATCTGACCTCCATCCGACGATGGAGAGGCCTTGCAGGGGGGCCTGTTGTGAGGTGGGAAATCTAGGCTGTTGGATCAGCTCAGCTCCTTTAGGAGCTCAGGAGAGGATCCTAACCCATTATTACGTACTCCAAAATTAAACCTTATCTAAACCTAAACAGAAAATGCATCATGTAGATTGAGATTTCATCTTGTATATCGCAATTGAGAACAATCTTCATGGTAACGTCACAAATTTCGTGACTTATAGAAAGGGTTGCGTTCGCACATATAAAGTGATTCTAAAATAAGTTTTAAGAGAATTAAAGAAGAGAGAGAAATGTAGTTTGAAAATTGAAATTTCTATTATGATATTGTTTTTTTTACTTTATTACCATTTTAATATTTTGTTATTTAATATTGTTTTAGTTGATTATTAACTCGAATGGACAAAAAAAAAGTGTTTTGTTGAAGGAAAAACGTATTATGTGCCTTCGTCAATGTAACTGACGACAGATAATTATGTAGTCATTATTGTCATTAATGTATTTCCTATTACCGTTGTAATACTCACCCTATATAAAGGGGATTATCAATGAAATGAGTAGACCAATTCAGTATTTCCTACAACACGTTATCAGCACTTTGCTTTAGCCAGAAAAAAAAAAAAAGAGAAAAAAACCCTAGGTCTTTGTCTCTGAAAAAAAACCCCAGCAAAACACTTCTGCCGGCAAAGAAGACCTCCTCACCAGAAATCCCTTCTGCCGACCACCACTTTGTCGGGAACGATGACTTCTGGCGACAACTCGTCGTCGGAAAAGGAAGAAAAATCCAGGCTACCACTCTACCGACGATAGGCTTGTCGGCAGAGCATAGCATCTCATCGGCACACCCAGAAATCTGCTCTGGGCACCTGCACCTCTCCAGATCGCCTCGCCGCCGTGCAGATCGGACTGCCCCAGCTCGGCCCGCCGCTCCTCTGCCCCAGACCGGCACCGACGCCACCCGGATCGTCCCCCCCCACCGATCCAGTCGACCACCTGCATCAACCCCCCCCCCGATCCGGCCTCCTCCTGCGCCGGACCAGCGCCAACGACGCCAGCCCAGCCGATCGTCAACCCCCTGTGGCGACCCCTGCTCCGATCAACCCCACAGCCGGCCAGTCCAGATCGACGCCTCCCTCTCCCGATTTCGATCCTCGCCACCGGCTGGTGTTTTTCTCCTAGCCATCGACGTCGACTCGACTCGATTCAGCCCAGCCTACTCCGATCGGGCACGAACCGGGACCGCCGCAACCTCCCGCTCGGACCTCGACCGTCGACCCAGCAACCTCGGACGACGACGCGAACCCCTCCGATCTAACCTTGGCTGACAACTCCGGCCCACCGCCCTCGATGTCGTTCGAAACCAGCGCGGCTCTTCTCCTCTCTTTTGCAGACAAAGCTTCGTCGGCAGGAAGGATTTGGGCCTGATCCGACCCGGTTCGTTGGGCCTGGCCTTGACCCGGTTTTGTTGGGCCTGACCCGGATCTGCTGATCCAACCCAGAAAAAAGGGGATTTTTGGGGGGTAAAAATTTAAAGGTAATTTTTGAAATTACCGCACAGTAATTTATATTTACTTTACTGTGTGACTATTTACTTTATTACTATTTACTGTTTTACGAACTTAATGGTAAATGTGAAATTGCTTAATTTATATGATAAATGTGAAATATATATGATTAAAGTGACTAATCATATGAATATTGTTTTTATGTGGCATAACAATTACGATACGGCGATCAATACGTGACGATTACTTGGAGACGGAGATAAAGCAATCGCTTCATATGCAGTTTATTTGGCAAACTTACAAGTAATATTTACATTGACGCTCTGCTTTCATTATATTTTGTTTCAGTTATTTATATGATATAATGCTCTATTAAAATTGATTGCATTAGTATTTATATAAATATGAAACATGAAGCGTTATATGTTCATTTTATTAGTGTTAAATAATTGTTTTATTTAACATATTACTTATTTTGAACACTGCTCTGATAATGTAATTTCATGAGCTTTGTAATATAAAGAAAAAGTGACAAACCTATATTGTGAAAAAGCATTTTCACGAAGTAAGAAAAATATGACCATTACAAATTTTGGTCTTGAGATCCAATTTTAATTTCTTGAAAAAATTTTCATCATGGATATCTTCTTGATTATATAAAAAGCAATGATAATGAAATTTCATTAACTTTACATGCAATGAATATGGAAAAATCAAAATTTTATTGTGATAATGAAATTTCACGAAGCATCGGATTTACCATAAAGTATATTGGTTTATTTTAGTTGTCGTGAATGTCATAGACCGCGAAACTAATATATTTTATTCTTCCTATATTTTACAGATGGTTTAACCATCACAGTTTGACTTTGACACATTGGGCTCTGAAGAACTTGAGTACCAAATTCCCCTATTGAGCCAACAAAGGCTTGAGCATGGTATATTTATACGAACTGCTTTATGTAAATAGCTAAATATATAATTTCAATATCTTGAATGACAATGTAAGGTCTAAGAAAAAAAATTCCCTGGAACAAATTATGCAAAGTAATGCAACAACCCTACACCAAAGGGCAATGACAATGTAAGGTATGAGAAAAAGAAATTTCCGGGAACACATTTTGAAAAATAAAACAACCCTAAATCAAAAAACAATGACGATGTAAGGTCTTAGAAAAATATATATATATTCTTGAACAAATTGGGCAAAGTAATGCAACGACCCTAAAACAAAGGGTAATTACCATGGACGTAAAATTCATATAATCATCCAAAAGTAAGTGGAAACAATGTAATATTTAAAAGATGACATAGGGGACATGTCATGTGCAGTAAAACACTCTGCCATTGTTGTAATTCAATGAATTATTGATACATACATCATACGCTAGCAAAGAATTAGCTACGACTTTCAATAAGTATGAAGAATCATATGAGTACGTGGATTTTTTGGAAAAGTATCTTCAATATACAACAAGAACATCGAAAATGAATTTACAACTGAAGACATAACATATGGGAAGAATATGTCAAAATGACACATCTCATCATTGCAGCTATTAAAAGAGCACAAAGGATCTGGCTCAATCCAAAATAGACGTTGATTAGTCTACTTATAAATTTCCAAGATATCCTTATAAAGGCTATTACGCCTAAATACGACTTTTGGTCCTAAATTAGACTTTTTGTCTTAAAGTTTCTCTCTCTAAATTGGACAAGACTAAATGTAATCGTTGGCACGTTCATTTTTGAAATTTCTCTAAAGGAATTGAGATTATTCAAATTTTATTCATAATATACATAATTCAATTTTCTACATCTAACTTTGCAAAGTATTGCATAAAGTAAAACAACATATCATAATATAGGCACAAAGAACTGTGTGCAAAAACATAATATAGGCATGACACAACGAACTGTGGGCAAATAAACGCACCATGTGATCCCTAGAATAATAGTACTGAAGGACAATGGTACTAATATATCACAAAAATAGCACAATAGTACTGAAGAACTGTAGTACTATAATGAAAGTGATAAGGATCGGTATATCTGTTCCTTTGGGATTCATAATGCACCTGCCTAACTGGGATTACCAAAGTTTTTATAACAATCCCCATCGAGTTACTCTAAAGAACTTGAGTTACGTTTCGATGTATATATTGAGCATATGTCAAATTGACAATTTATGCGATAAGAGAAAATTGAATTTGTCCTTTACTTTAAAGAAATTTATGCCACGATGTTCATGTGAAAAAAGACACAAGTGAGAATTCATTTGAGCTCCTTTGCATTACCTCTAAATGACTGCGAATGTAAACGAGTATTAGAGAAGATTATATGTCAACTTAGTAGGTTCTAAGTAACCGCTAATTAAATCCAACGTCATAAGAAAATGATCTTTTGGAATTCTGACATAGATTGGCTTTGATCTGGTGATCCATACATTAAAGAAACTACTATGGACACCCATATTTTTGGATAAATAGAAGCAAACACCAGAAGAATATGGTTCACACACGAATCTGAGGACGATCAATGAACATTTTATCCTCAAATATTGTCATATAGGGTTGAAGACGTATGTTCAATTCCTAAATTCCGCCGCTCCCCTAATGTGGCATTATAATATATTTGATGCACAAGCATATGCAATTATACCTTATTATGCTTCTCCTATCCGTCATGATTTTATGGATAAAAGTACATCATTCAAAGCCTATTCGTTAAAGCAATTATGATTGAGATCATCATATGCAAAGGACACATGAGTTTCTCATTATGTTGTTATATTGAATCAAAAGAGGATTCAGTGGATCGATTCAACCAACTTGCGGACACCATAGATATTTTATGGTGTTGGTTGTTGTGTCGACACACTGGTCACGTGTCATGACACCATCCACAATTAAAATTTATGCTGCTTATGCTAGAAAGTCAAAGCACTTAGGCCGGGTTAATTTCCGTAGGTGTGATGATTTTATGGCTTATTATATGGGATTTGTAATGGACATCATATTCCTATATATAAAAACCCAATTGGTCTCACGGAAAACGACTACAGTAATAGTCTTAATATTGGTAAAGCACACAAATACTTCCGTTTTGGGTTATGCAATTTTTGCATGCAGCGTTACTTTTTCATCTATGGCCATCATCATTGAACCAATTTACACCATAGCTAGTGACTATGTGTGAGGATTTTAAAGGATTTCAAACGAACTTGTAATCCTTGAGCTCTTTTGGATTGACACGGATCTACAATCCTTGAGCTCCATTAAATGTTTTTATGTGCCAAAATTGCGCCGCCACAGCGCACAATGATGGGTCCATTGAGATGAATAAATATTTATGCTGGATATGAACTTCCAGCTATAGTCCGCTATGTCGAAACCTTGACAGGCGATCTCTTCACCGCTAGATTTGCGGAGTGTCACTTTGATGAGACAGTCTTCCCGTCGTTAGGGGGAGATAAGAACAAGCATGTTCAAGTGGAACGACAGGAATTGTCGTGGTTTGTCCCCACTGTGTCTCATCTCGATCCCCAAAAATCACACAAAGTAAGGTGTGTAGATATCTTATACATTAAAGTGACGAGATCACATAAACCTGCTGCAAATATACCTGCAAGGATTGTGTTTTATCAAAAGGACATGGTACCACCCAAGAGGAATTGGGTATTGCATTGCCACCATGGATGGTGGCATGGTGACGCCATAAGTGGCATAAATGGTGTCATAGGCCGTGGCTCTCCAAGGAAGAGGAGGAGGTCACCTTAAGTTCGATACATACTTGTGTAAAGGAAGAAAACAAGTTTGGCACGACCTGATCTATTGATCAGTGATACTCAAATCCGTCTCATGAGAATATTTATGGATTGTGGTTATCATTGGGGGACGCCTCAAATGTTAGAACCAATCCTTAAAGTATAGAGATCTCTACAAACACATTACACTAGTGTACATGAGGACGTGGAATAATGAGTCTACTATCGAACCATACTTCGTTGAAAAATGTCAACTTAGTAAACTGGCCTAATGGAAAGAAGCGATCCAGTATAAACAAAGAGATAGGTATTTGGGCAGGTGACGCCGACACCGCAAATATAAACCCTATCAAATATATCTTTGTTAGAATGCGTAATGAGAATAAGAGTATGCAAACTCACCTTATGGCGCAAGGTCTCTCAAAAACGCACTGGAATCGACTACGAGGAGATATTCTCTCGTAATGGACTACGATGAGACAAACTCTCGTAATGGATGTCATTGCACTCCACTACCTTGTCAGTTTGGTAGTTTCCGAAAAACTGAACACGCAGCTTACGAAAAGTGATCAAAACATATATCTCTATGG
Source organism: Potentilla sterilis (assembly GCA_963682095.1). Lineage (NCBI taxonomy): Eukaryota > Viridiplantae > Streptophyta > Magnoliopsida > Rosales > Rosaceae > Potentilla > Potentilla sterilis. The sequence goes on along the minus strand of OY821762.1, from coordinate 13,822,505 downwards.
GGATCTAAATTAAGAGATATACATGAGGATCCTAAACGGACTTGATCCACCCAAATCAAGTGACTCTAGATCACATGAGTACGTTTGCAAAAGAAATTGAAACGTTCACTAAAGTGGCTACTTGATTGGAAAGGGACTGATGAATTATGCCCTTGCGTTTTCATTATGGATATATATGAACTCTAAATGAAATAAGAGAAACTCAGTGTATTGTAAATCCTAAGTTGAGAATGAAAAAGATTTTGGGAATACACAGTCTTGAAATGGAACTCAAGGACTGTAATGATGGTGATCATCCATCAATCGGCTTAGGCACTCTAAAGAATAAAGTGAGGCCTACAGATATTCCCATGATCAGTCGAAGTCTTTACTCTAACAATAGATCCGTTTTTCATCTAATGGAAGATGACGAAGAAGTATTGGGAAATGAAATTCCTATACAAGTGCAATGACGCATGATTGTACTTAAACATAATATGTAAGACTCGGCCTCTCATTCGATGTAAATTTGTAAAGCTATGTCTAGCTATGCGCCTACGCAACGCAAATCGTTCTTTCATTAAAGATATGAAAGATTTGGGCTTATTCAATCTCTACATAGAATATGACATGATAAAGAAATTATCCACGTCATAGCTAACTATGCGTAAAGAAAAACGCATTAAAGGTGAGATAAGAAAATCTGTTATTACAGATCAATTTCTAATCTCTTAATGGTTCACCCATACTCTAGACGAAGTTATGGCTATTTTGTTATATGAAGGTCATACCATGAGTGAACCTGATGTTCAATATGATCCTATGTATTCGGCTCATGAACAACCTTATCCTCAAGATCAAAGTAAATCAAGTTGGATCTAAGGACGATGTGGCAAGATTTAGTTACTAAATCATTGCTCAAAGTCACATTTGGAAAAACATGTGAAAATGCATAAGTATGCTAATAAGACTGAAGCTCCCTTGATCAAATGAAAGAATCAGGGAGAAACCCATGATTAATGTAAAAATCAGGGGGAGGTGCAGACATCAGGGGGAGTCTAGCACATACATGTTGTTTTCAAATGTAATAGGTGCGTTGCGCTCTTTTTGTCCTTCGACCAAAGTTTTATTTTCTCCCATTGGGTTTTTGTTACTTGGCAAGGTTTTTAATGAGGCAACACCACATGCACCATTTTATCTCTGACTCGGCACAAGGGGGAGTGTTGAAGGAAAAACGTATTATGTGCCTTCGTCAATGTAACTGACGATAGATAATTATGTAGTCATTATTGTCATTAATGTATTTCCTATTACCGTTGTAATACTCACCCTATATAAGGGAGATTATCAATGAAATGAGTAGACCAATTCAGTATTTCCTACAACATGTTTGACAGTTTTATAAGTAAAATTGGTTTAATTAATAGAAATATATTGTTTATTAAAAAAATATAAATTCTAACTATCAATTTTTCTAAGAAACTAGTAAAGCTCAGTTAATCAATGTTGCCACAAGGATCGAAATTCACATGAGATGAGGAGACAACTTAATGCTGTTCAATTCATGGGACGGACACAAGAGAAGCCCTAAAATGAAGCTCGCAGTGATGCTTAGCAGTGGGTACAGATTTGCCATAACGGATTTGTAACCGCATACGAAAGAAGACAAAGACGAAATCCACCAATCTACTACAGCGTCATCATTCTCCAAAATCCAACCAAATCAAATACATTTCTTCTATGCATGCTTGCCACGCGTCATGCTGACCCCTAACCATTCAGATTAACGGACGTTAAACCCTAACCCCAGCCAGGAACCAAATCCCATAGCCAAAACCAGACCAGACCAGACCAGAGACCAGGCCCAAGGAATTAAAAATATAAAAAAGTACAAGTACCATTGTGAGTATCCACGCGTCTGAAAACTAGGGGACCCACACGACAGCCATGAAGCTTGCACCACCACCGGACCGGTGCGCCACCGGGGACCGTGCGACACGCGCCTCACGCGACGACCAAACATAAATAAAAAAAAAAAAAAAACTGAAAAGAAAATAATAGTTTTGGATGAAAGCGAAAGAACAAAAGTTCGGTAGTTCACAAACCTCGGAGTTCGAGACGCTGTGTTTTGTTTTTAAAATATAATATAATATAATGTCTGTCGCCTTGTTTGTTGCTAACTTACCTCAACTTTTCTGACCATATTCTTCCGTCTGCTCCGTCGCGTGTGGCAATGTACAACCCGACCCGTGTTCCGAATTCGAATTTTCCGGTTAATAACCAACTCACATATATATTGCCATTTGAATTTCAAAATATACTGTACCAAGACGTCACTACTTTTTTCTTTTTAATCCCAAAATTAGAAGTAGGAATTGTTGAGATATTAACTCATCATCACAAATTAGCTACTATTTTGACTAAACCAGCTGTAATTACTTTTTGCAGGTTCCATTAACAGAAGTGACAGTAAATATTTACACCAACCATGCGTTTAGCCAAGCGAAGCTATTTAATTTTCCCCAAAAGAATTTAATCAGCTATTTAATTACAGGAACACAAAGATTTATTCTGGTCTCGGTTATGCCCGACCCGGGAAAAAAAGTCCATTTATGATTTAAACCCGATTCAGAAAATGAGAAACTTCGCGTTTACGAAGGTGGGGTTAACGTTTAAACAAGCCCTCGGGTCCCACTATATCCAATCGGTCGAGCACTGTTGTCGTATGTCCATTGGTTCGTGGTTTCCACGCGTTGAATTAAAGAGTGGGCTTGTTTGACTGTCCTTTCCTTGTTCCAACTCAGTGAGTGAGCTCCTCCTCTGAAACAGAGCAGTGTCTCTCTCTGGCTTTTATTAATCTCTCTCCCTATCTATGAGCTGCACGCTCTTCTGATACGCACAGTGGTTTAGAGAAGCTTTATTGAGCCTCCGGATTTGTCACATTGTGTTCCCCATCACCTCTCTCTATTCTTCTGTTCTCTCTGCTTCATCCTCTTTCATCTTCTCTGTTTCTTTCTTCCTCTTCTTCAAATCCAAAGCGATGACAGTGAGAAAAGAGCGCCTAGTGGTGGAGGTGGTGGCGGCCCACAACCTCATGCCAAAAGACGGCGAAGGCTCATCGTCCCCATTCGTCGAAATCGAGTTCGAAAACCAGAGGCTCCGAACCCAGGTCAAATACAAGGACCTGAACCCTGTCTGGAACGAGAAGCTTGTCTTTCGTGTCAAGGACGTGGCTGATCTTCCCTACAGAGCCATAGAGGTCAACATTTTCAACGAAAGGAGGTCCGGCAACAGCAGAAACTTTCTGGGGAAGGTCAGAGTTTCAGGGTCTAATATTGCTAAAGAAGGTGAGGAGTTTCCTCAGCTTTATACACTCGACAAAAGAAGCCTCTTTTCTCATATCAGGGGCGAGATTAGCTTGAAGCTTTACCTTTCAACTAGAGAAGAGGTTAAGGAAGCTGGGAGTAATGGAATAGTGGGTTCCTCTGTTTCCAACTCTGCTTCGTCTTCAGGGTTTTCGAAGAAAAGCAAGAAACATCAGGGCCAAAACTCGGTTATGGCTTCGCAGAACCAGCTGGTTCAAGAAGCAAAGCCAACGGGGCAGGGTCAGAGCAACAATAGTCACTCAAAGCTTGTGGAGAACAACCAAGGAGTGATGATGAAGCCGATTCTGATCAACACAGGCCCTGTTTCTGCAATTTCCGGCGGCGGTGGCGGAGGAGGCGGCGGCGGAGGTGTTTTGTACGGCAATGGGATGACTGAGTTTTCGCTGAAGGAGACGAGGCCTCAGCTCGGCGGTGAGTCTTTGAAAAAAGATAAAACTAGCTCTACTTATGACCTTGTTGAGCAAATGCAATATTTGTATGTGAAAGTGGTTAAGGCTAGAGACTTTTCTGTGTTTGGTGGAGGGGAGGTTGTGGCTGAAGTGAAGTTGGGAAATTACAGAGGGATAACAAAGAGGGTGAGTTTGAACAATGTGGAGTGGGGTCAGGTGTTTGCTTTTTCTAAGGATTGCATACAGTCTTCAATGGTGGAGGTGTTTGTGAAGGAAGGGAACAAAGATGACTTCTTGGGGAGGGTGTGGTTTGATTTGAATGAGGTTCCCAGGAGGGTTCCACCGGATAGTCAGTTGGCGCCGCAGTGGTATAGAATGGAGGATAAGAAGGGAGACAAATCGAAATCGGGGGAGGTGATGATTTCCATTTGGTTTGGGACTCAGGCAGATGAGGCATTTGCTGAAGCTTGGCATTCCAAGGCTGCAAATGTGAATTTTGATGGGCTTGGTTCGATTAAGTCCAAGGTTTACTTGACTCCAAGGCTTTGGTACCTGAGGGTTAAAGTGATTGAAGCTCAAGACATTGTTCCCGGGGAGAAAGGGTCTGCAATGATGAGGTTTCCGGAGCTTTCTACAAAAATCCAGGTGGGGTGTCAGGTCTTGAGGACTAAGATTGCGCAGCCTAGCAGTGTGAGGAGTCTCTCGAATCCTTTATGGAATGAGGAGATGATGTTTGTGGTGGCTGAGCCCATTGAGGACTACCTGCTGGTCTGTGTTGAGGATAGGGTTGGGCCGGGGCGTGATGAGGTTGCAGGGAGAGTGGTTATTCCGGTGGCAGCAATTGAAAGGCGGACAGATGATAAGCCTGTTGTTTCTAGGTGGTTCAACCTTGACAACAGCAATCATTTCACCAATGCAGCTGGAGAGACCAAAGTGATGACAAGGTTTGGGTCTAGAATTCATTTGAGGGTTTCACTTGATGGAGGTTATCACGTACTTGATGAGGCCACAATGTATAGCAGTGATCTTAAGCCAACTGATAAGAGGCTTTGGAAGCCTCACATTGGTGCGCTTGAAATCGGTATTTTGGGAGCCACTGGGCTTATGCCAATGAAGATCAAAGAAGGGAAAGGAGGTTCTAGTGATGCTTATTGTGTTGCAAAGTATGGACAAAAATGGGTTCGAACTCGAACTGTTGTTGATAGCTTGTCCCCTAAGTGGAACGAGCAGTACACTTGGGAGGTGTTTGATCCTTGCACTGTTGTTACCATTGGGGTGTTTGATAATTCTCGGATTGATAAGAACACGGCCAACAATGCTGGAGTCCGTGATTCTCGGATTGGGAAGGTTAGGATCCGATTGTCCACACTCGAGTCTGATCGAGTCTACACTCACTCCTATCCACTCTTGATGCTGCACCCTTCCGGTGTCAAGAAAATGGGTGAGCTTCATCTGGCGGTCAGGTTTTGTTGTGCCAATATGGGTAACATGCTGAACATGTACACTCTGCCACTGCTTCCCAAGATGCATTTTGTGCAACCTTTGACTGTAAATCAACTGGAGACTCTGAGGTATCAGGCTATGAATGTGGTGGCATCGAGGCTTAGCAGGACAGAGCCACCGTTGGGGAGAGAGGTGGTGGAGTACATGCTTGACCATGACTCACATATGTGGAGCATGAGAAAGAGCAAAGCCAACTTCTTCAGGCTTTTGAATGTTTTGTCAGGGCCTGTTGCTTTCGGCAGATTTTTGGAGCTGATGCGCAGTTGGCAGAAGCCAATCTTGTCTGCCTTTTTTGTTGCAGGTTTCCTCTTTCTAGTTGTATATCCGGAACTCATAGTCCCAATGATCTTGGTGTTTATGGCATTTGTTGGAATCTGGCGGTTTAAGTCCCGCCCTCGTCACCCATGTTTTATGGACACTAATCTTTCCCATGCTGAGAGTGTTTATGCTGATGAGTTGGATGAGGAGTTTGATTCGTTCCCAACGAGTCGAAGTGCAGAGATCATAAGGATGAGGTATGACCGGCTTAGGAGCGTGGCAGGGAGGATTCAAACTGTTGTTGGTGATGTGGCTACACAAGGTGAAAGGTTCCAAGCATTGCTTAGCTGGAGAGACCCAAGGGTGACATTCTTGTTTGTGATCTTCTGCCTGATTGCTGCTGGAGTGTTCTATGCTGTGCCAATTAGAGTGGTTGTGGTTTTGGTGGGATTGTATGCGCTCAGGCCGCCAAGATTCAGGAGCAAGCTGCCTTCTCAGCCTTTGAGCTTCTTCAGAAGGCTGCCAACAAGGGCTGATAGCTTGTTGTAGATCGTTGAATCATCTGCTTGGCCATCATCTTAGAGGTTTAGAGCTTTTCATGACTATCTAATTTAGCAGTTCAACTATAACTTTTGGACATAGTGGGAAGGCCTTTGTGCTTGGCATGTAGGATATTGTCTTCCTATTTAGTTGTTTCGTATGTACTATGTAGGGCTGTTCATTAGGTATTTAATTCAGATTTAGGCAGTAGTTTATTAGGAAATGGTGGTTCAAGGGTTAATGTATGAAAGTACTATCCTTTCGTTTATTAGAAACTGCTGATTCTCCATGGCATTATAAAATGTGCACTTGCATACCTGACATTTTCTGATCTAATATATAACTGAAAATTGAAAGCTGAAAACATTTTGGACATAGAAATTGCACTCTAGAAGCAACATGTAAGGGCAGTACTCGAGCAGTAATACTAAGAATTGACAATTAATCCCACACCATGAGAAAATTACAACTGATTTTAGATGTGTCTAGATGAGTGGTGCTTGTACCTTTTTCCAGGTAGTCATCCTTTACTTGTTGTCCAAGTCGGTTATTGATATCCCAGCAACAACTGCAGCATGCACTGGTGAGTACTTAGCAATTCTCTATTTGGCTGAATTGGGGTACTTCTAACTATGATTCACACGCCTGGGGGTTTTGTATTGGTTGAAGGAAGCTCCCAAGCTTAGGGCATAGTCCAATAGCAGAGAGAATTGTTGATGGACTATGTCGTAAGCTTGGGAGATTCCATTACCAATACAAGAACCCAAGATGTGTGAAGTTTGCAGAGTCCGAGAAGTGATAATACTGAGAATTGACCTTTAATCTAGTTTAATGGATTGAGTAAGAATGAAATTACACAAATTTACAAACTGCATTATCGAACCTTCTGTTTTTCACAAGGGGATTGTAGATGTTTACATCAAGAGACTAGTTTACAAATTACTATCTCATGGGATGAAAGGTCTCAACTTCTAGGCCTAATGTTTCAAAATTAGAGTATCTAAGTTCTACTGCTGCGAAACTTTAACATAGAAACGATGCCAGCAGTGGATCTGTGCGGTATGGAAGACTAGTTCGGGCTCCCAAACCTCTACAGCAGGCAGCCGCCTGCAATTGAGAATGTATAAAGGTTATGAACAAATATATGTTGCAAAGTACTACCACATAAAACTGTGCTTTTGGTCAGTCAGCCATTTAGCAAAAACATGTCTACTAACCACTTGAGCAGCAAAAGGGAGCATTTTCTCTGGTGGCATGTTAGTGCAAACAGCTGCAGTCAATCAAATGTGAAATCCATAAAAATATATAAGAGAGAACAGTCATGACGAGGAAAACAAACTGAACTCTGAAACCAACTTGTTACTACTGTATTGTTCTAAAGAAGAATCATATGATTGCTGAGGAAAAGGTGCAAAATTTGCAGCAGCATTATAATTCAAGTTTAGGAAACAAAGAATACTCAAACATTTCTACAGAAACCAGTACATAGAGGTTGATTTGACTTGAGATCCTGTATTCACATGGATGGCTTATCTAGTTACTGACATGATTGTAGCCCAACCACAGCCCCACTGTCACAAGATAACACTAGCGATCGTAACTTTTAGTAGGGCATTCAAAAATGAAAAATGTCACTTCTCTTGAAGCTAAACAGATACATTCATATATCTTACAATAGATATACAAATGCAACATGTGCTCAGTGAATCAGAAACCACTTTTTCTTATCAATGATGAAAAGATGGTGACAATCAGTTAAGCACAATAACAATAAACAACTTAACATACCATAAATAACTGCTCCAATAAAACTATCTCCAGCACCTGTTGTATCTACAAGCTCAGAGGGTGGTATTTTTTCAGCTGTTCCCACAAACAGCCGTCCAGACACTGCCCCTATTCCGTTGGCTCTCAATTTTTTCACTGGCTGAGAGGATATAAATGGATAAACTTACAGAGTACAGACCTTAAATATATGTAAATAACAAATACATCATGTCATGACAGTTATCATATTTGTAGACCTGGAAGCTGCAATGAAGTTCGGTAAATTTTTTATTGTTTTTTCTTTGTATCCACAATTCACCCAGCTTTGGTATCTAAAGTCCAACGGAGTCTATAGCAGGTTTTGTGTGTGTGATCTAAATTTCCTTTTACATCTTCCTACAGGTAATGGTTAAAGATGGGTATTGCTGGGCACTCATGCCAGCATAAGATGTGCTAAGACCTTATACACTCATTAGTTGTTGGAATAAGCTTATCTTCTGTTCAAACCGATGATTATGGCATGGAAAGAATCTTGAGTTACAATTCAGCTGTCCTGAAGCTAAAGTAAATATTCAGCTGCTGTGGCTGAGCTCCCAACTTATCTGGTGATCCCTCCAGTCCTTGAGAGGCCTCAAAATAGTCTAAAAGGACCGACAATTAAACAAGAATCATGTGAGGCGTAAAAAAACAGTAAAACGGACTCTGGAGTTGTATCTCATGGAAATTTATTCACTTCTAATTTGCCGCTAGAGTACGTGATCACAAATTATTTTCACCTATAGTGCCCTTATTTTCATCATTTCTTTGGTTTGAGGTCAAAGAGTTCCACATAACTAAACTCAATAGGGTCTCAAAGGCTTTATTCTCTATATTCATTTCAACTATTCACAAAATCAATTGATTAACTGATGCGGCCCAGCTGTAACTGATTCTTATGCTTGAATGCAGAATTACTTTTTCCGGGCCTCGTTGATTTAATTTCGCCAAAAGCAAAAGCAGTCTACTTTCTATGTTAATAGACAGTGGCTTACCGATGAAATATATGTTGGGATGGTTATGCTGTCATCCTTTCTCTGTTTCAGCACTTCGAATAAGCTGTCCACGTCCATTTCTTCCGTCAGAGGAGGCTCTGCAGACACGGAATGTAAGTGAAAACTTTTCAAATCCAAGGAAAAAAACAAAAAAAGACCTTATGTACAAAATTCATAGCCACATCGTCTGATCCTATGTTTCATACTTTTTTCCACCTCAGTAAGACGTGCAATCTCATAAATACCTGCTACACTTCTCTCGAGCATTATGCAACCATCTTCACCCAAGGTCACAATGGCAAATTTGAGCTTTGGCAGTTTCAGAAGCATTGAAACAAGAGCGCTTGGAAAAGATTTCGCTTCTGTCCATGCCTGTAACCCACAACAAGATCCATAAAGAAATGAAGACCAACTTAATTGTAAAATCAGTTATCACATAGCATATATCTTGAGTGAACTATATGCACTAAGATGCCTAAATTAACTAATAAAAGCAGATGGTAGAGAAGAGCAATAATCTAGAAAATCACATATATGATAAAAATAAAAATAAAACAAAAAGACAGTTTTTTGGTGGTTCTTTTATCAGCTGAAATGTTTGGATAGACAACCAAATGGTATATCATGGACGAACAATTGACTTACCTGTGGAAAGTTTGTTGAGCATATGGCATACTCAGCCAAGTTTAGAAGATCATTCAACCCTTCTCTAATCTTGTCAGCCTCAATTAATATAGGTATGTTCTGGCGAGTAGCCTGTAAGACTTCAACTATGCTATTTATTCTCTTTACTCGGTAACAATTAGACCATAGAAAAAAAAAAAAAAAACTAAAGACAAGCCTAAGAGCAAGAAGTTAGATCCCAGAAACATGAAGATAATAGTTACCTCCTGTGCAATAAGTAAAGCAGTTTCATGTAGACGCCCATCAAAATAAGCAAGGCTTGCTCCATCCAATGCAGACGATAAACTTGAAGGCAAAAGGTCCTCCGGTATCATACGAGGATATCCTGGAGTAAAAATACAAGTACGAGTACTCCTGAAAATGTCAAATGGGGGATGAGAAACTGAGAAGCCAAATAAGCCATCTAAGATACTAAAATGGACAACATAGATTGATTTGAAATCATTTAGGCAAAGATGCCAGTATCGCCCATTGAACCACCACATTCATATATACAATTCTGTGCATTTTAAGGCACTGATTAACTTGGTTACTATCAAAGATGACAATAACAAAAGTAATTAGCAAGACAGTAACGTTCCTAGAATTTTGAAATTTTATCATCATATACAAGTGATTAATTCTTTTGGATCCAAAATTTTCTCAGTTTCCCTCTTTAAATATTATTTTAGTTATTGTACATGTTCAACGTCCATTTATATCTTAATGAGAGAGAGAGAGAGAGAGAGACTGGTCCTCACGTTTCGCTGTCAACAATTATGTAGGTAAATGGTGATTTACCCTCCTCGGAGACCTGAAATCAGACAAGAAATAAAAAATTATGGCAATATTCATCCATGTACTACTGTTCTATGCCATAGGGGAATTGATAAATCAACAAAGCAGTATTAATTAGCTACCAGAGCAATGTAAAGTGACAGGTTTCCAACACAATTGAAGGGAAACACAAATTCTCTTAATACCTTCTGCTTACTTATTTCACTTGTATAAGGAATTTATTTCAAAATGCACCATCAGATTTTGCATTGTTCAAACCTTCTAATCCTATCTTCCTAAAACATGCGCTCATGATATATAGCGGTGCTAGAACATCACACAATCATTCCAGTAACACCAAGCTACATTACACCGCTAGTTCAAGATTACAATGGCTTTCCTTTCGAACACTTACCACAACAAAAGAAGTATCTACGCCGTCGGCTTGTAGCTCCTCCAGAATACTCCTGCCTTGCGTATCATCCGCAACCTATCACATCACAATGCTCAAAAACATGTCCTCAAAATCCAAAATTATCAGAGCTAAAATGAAAATGCAGTAACCTTGGAAATCACCCTGGGACTCAACCCCAACCGCGCCACACAAGTCAAAGCATTACTCGCATTTCCGCCTCCTTGAACCTAAAATCATCACCAATTCAATTATGTATCAACATCACAATTACAAACTGGTAACAATTGCAGTGAACCGAGTCAACGCAAGTACAAAAAAGTCAACGGTAAAAATGTAAGTAGAGTACTTTGAAGCTGGTGGTCCTGATCTTATCGCCGGGCTTGGGATAAGAGGACACTGCGGCCAAGAAATCCAGGCCCATGCAGCCCACGCCGAGCTATCACATTCACTATCATCATCACACTGATCGTAACAAGAATAATAAAATGCGAGTCGGAATCGGAGAAAGAAGTAGGTTACCACGGTGCAGTTTTCCGGGAGAGGCGGAACCGAATCGGAGGACGGCAATGACGTCATTTTGAGCTTGAAATTGTGGCGGTTAGAAAGTGAAGCGATGAGAATAAGATTTTATGGAGGCGAGTATACCGAGGATGAGCTGACCTGGCGGAGCGAGGCGGTGAGAAGGAGCGTCGAGTTGTTGAAGAAGAAGAAGAAGAAGACGAAGAGGAATGAGGTGAGTTGAGGAGAGGGGTGACTCGGTGACTCGTTGAAAGTCGCCGCCTACATTATTCATTGTCTTTTTATTTTTTCTTAATTTTTCTTTTCAAATAAGTCTTTTGTATTTTGTATTTGTACGATTTAATTCACGACTTTCCACTTATAAATTATATGTCACCAGACCGGACTAAATGGTATATGTCAACAATCTAAATGCTGCGAGTCTGCGACTAGTGTTTTCAGAGTCAAACTGTTAAGTTCACAAAGACAGGATGAAGAGTTATGTTAAAATAGCATTTTTTATAGTGTGCATAGTCATTTGTTTTTTATTTAGAGAATTTAGAGCAAGTCCAACAGATTTCTCAAAAATATCTCTAAAATAGAAAAATAAATTTTATTTTCTCTGTAATTTTTGTTCCAACTCCAACAGGTTCCCTATTTTATAGATTTTGACATTTATAACACAATAATAAACATTCCACATTTATTGTAAATTATAATTAATAATTACTTTTAAATTATTTTATAATAATAAATTATTTATTTTAAATACAATTCAAATTATAGGAATGAATATATTCTCTCTCATTAATAATTACTTTTAGTTTTCTATGTCAAATTGATTTGTTCATTAATTTTTCATTTTACAAATTTTTCTTTCTCTCTCTACAAATATAGAGATGAATATATTCTTTGTCATCCAAATCCCCATTTTAGGGAATGAGATGGAGAATCTGTTAGAGCCATGTTAGAGCCAAAAATTCCCAAGGCCCCGTTTGTTTAAAAGGAATGTGAGAAAAGGAAAACGATTTAATTTCCTTTCCATACTGATATGGAAATGGAAAAGGTTTTGATAATTCCATGTGGGTATTTGGTGCACATCGGAAATTAAATTAGGAAATCAATTTTCCCTTCCTATTGTAGTGTTTGGTAAACTCATAAGAATTAAATATATATTGTAATTTTCAATTACATCCTTTTACTATCTAAACTATACATCAAATTCTAAAATAAAAAAAATTAAATAAAAGCTGGAGAAAATTACCCATACGAATTTACATGGACTGACATATGTATTTTGTGTATCATTCGTTAATCCTATCAAAAACCCAGTAAAATTTATCTATAGATTAAGACAACATGTATATAATCAATAGTTAACAAAAAGCTTGAATCTTGTTTACTGAAAACTCAAAGAAGATAATCCTATATTTCGAGTTCTCTCAATAACAGAAGATAAAGGAATTCAAAGACAAATAATAAAAAAGAAAAGCAAATCTAAAGAAGGTTACCTTTGTTAGCAGACGATGTCGACAAATCGCTTCAAGAAAAGGACGACAGTTGTAGGGAGAAAAGGGTTTTCGCCATAAGTATATACAGATCCAATAGCAGGAACTCTGAGCCCGAAAATAATTGGTGAGCGGGAGAATTTTTTCTTAGATGAATAATTTCTGTAATTTTACTTTTTACAGTGGGAAATGGAATTGAAATACCACCCCTAACTAGGTAATTTTATTCAGGCTTTATGATGAAATTCATTTCCAATCAGATCTCATTTTTTGTTTCCTTTCCGGTCTCAATTTACAACCAAACAACACTTTGGAATGGAAAACCAAATTATTTCCCATTACATACCATGATTTCCTACATTCCAAACAGGGTCTAAAATTAAGTAAAATCCCTATTATAGAGAATATGTGATTTGCTCTTAGAGAACTATATTAGAACAATAACCCTCCTATCATATTATATCCATCCACTATGAATCTATGATAGAGTTTGATACAATTAGAACAATAAATCGACTGTTAAGCTTTCACATCAAAACATCAATCTTAATTTCGTTTGTTTCCCATTACCACCCAGAAGATGCAATGCGTATTAGAAATATTAAATTGGGAAAAAAAAATCAAAATATAAGATGGCTTTCGGATTATTGTCCAGGTCGGTTACTGATATCCCAGCAACAACGGCAGCTAGCACTGGTGAGTACTTGGCAATTCTCTACTTGGTTGAATTGGGGTACTTCTAACTATGATTTGGAAAGTTAAAGTGACCAATTATAAGGGGAGTCAATGAGAGTGACTAGCAGAAAATGCAAATTTATTAATTACGGGTTTGGATCTTGGTTCATATTTGATTGAAGCATGAATGTCTATAAACCTCACTTTCAATAAGATCAATGGAACTGTATCATACAGATAATTAAAGAAACCGACTTAAAAATTCAACAGCACCACTCATCTGGTTGCGGTATGATTTGTTATGACTTTCAGTGCTCCATTACAAATCACAGAGAATAAACAGTTCTGTATGCCACCACTTTTTACATGCTACAACTTTCAGTGCTCCAAGCCTTTAATCTGTCCTCTCTGTATTATAGTTATAAGGATCCACCATCTTGTTCATTCTCTTTCAAGAATAAGATACTACTAGACGTTAATTTGCACACTGCTTTGCACCTTTCAGCAATTCACTTATCTGCTTTGCAGGAAAGCACATCTGCAACCTGTGCATATCCCACTTCTTACAAATATGTGCTCGAAATCCAAAACCTTCAGAGCTTCTGATAAAGAACATACAGGCTACATAATAAAATGGAGTACCTTTGAACCCAAGCTACTGCGCCCAGCTTCCAACCAGAGCCTGACATCTACACACGACAAGGTTGGTAGATTGCTATGATTAAGCTGCATTATTAATCTAGTACAATGATCATGGGTCACGGCTTCAAGGATTAGATTTCTTAATTTAGGACATTCAATCTCCACACGATTCTTGTTTGCCGTCTCCTGAAGCGTGAACCAAGCTGTCCAAACTTGAAAATCCACCCAATGCTCTATATATATATATATATATATATATATATTCATGGGATGCATAGCTCTCCTCTGCGCGAACAACTGTAATAGCTAGCAGTGAGCACTGGCCGAGAAGGGCAATGTCATCAATCTGAGTCTCGTGCTCAAAGCTCTTACAAAAGCTCTCACTTCAAGCAAATAACAAATGAGACCATTCTCAATTGCTCTGTGGCCGGTTAACCTACTTGGCTACTTCTTATACTTCCCTAGTTACGAGTCCAAATTGCAGTCATACTACTTCTTCCATTGAACTATTTTCCCTCTTTGTTTGAGACCACCCTAGAGTTCAAGAGCTCAACAATGGGTGCAAACTTCACACGCCTGGGGGTTTTGTATTGGTTGATGCAAGCTCCCAAGCTTAGGGCATAGTCCAATAGCTGAGAGAATTGTCGATGGACTATGCCGTCACCTTGGGAGATTCCATTACCAATACAAGACCCCAAGGTGTGTGAAGTTTGCAGAGTCCGAGAAGTAAATAATACTGAGAATTGACCATTAATCTAGTTTACCGGATTTGAGTAAGAATGAAATTACACAAATTTAAAAACTGCATTATCGAACCTTCTGTTGTTCACAAGGGGATTGTAGATGTTTACATCAAGAGACTGTAGTTTAGAAATTTCTATCTCATGGGATGAAAGGTCTCAACTTCTAGGCCTAATGTTTCAAAATTAGAGTATCTAAGTTCTACTGCTGCGAAACTTTAACATAGAAACGATGCCAGCAGTGGATCTGTGCGGTATGGAAGACTAGTTCGGGCTCCCAAACCTCTACAGCAGGCAGCCGCCTGCAATTGAAAATGTATAAAGGTCATGAACAAATATATGTTGCAAAGTACTACCACATAAAACTATGCTTTGGGTCAGTCAGCCATTTAGCAGAAACATGTCTACTAACCACTTGAGCAGCAAAAGGGAGCATTTTCTCTGGTGGCATATTAGTGCAAACAGCTGCAGTCAATCAAATGTGGAATCCATAAAAATATATACGAGAGAACAGTCATGACAAGGAAGACAAACTAAACTCTGAAACCAACTTGATACTACTGTATTGTTCTAAAGAAGAATCATATGATTGCTGAGGAAAAGGTGGAAAATTTGCAGCAGCATTATAATTCAAGTTTAGGAAACAAAGAATACTCAAACATTTCTACAGAAACCAGTACATAGAGGTTGATTTGACTTGAGATCCTGTATTCACATGGATGGCTTATCTAGTTAATGACATGCTTGTAGCCCAACCACAGCCCCACTGTCACAAGATTACACTAGCGATTGTAACTTCTAGTAGGGCTTTCAAAAATGAAAAATGTCACTTCTCTTGAAGCTAAACAGATACATTCATATATCTTACAAAAAAGATTTACAAATGCAACAAGTGCTCAGTGAGTCAAAAACCACTTTTTCTTATCACTGATGAAAAGATGGTGACAATCAGTTAAGCACAATAACAATAAACAACTTAACATACCATAAATAGCTGCTCCAATAAAACTATCTCCAGCACCTGTTGTATCTACGAGCTCAGAGGGTGGTATTTTTTCAGCTGTTCCCACAAACAGCCGTCCAGACACTGCCCCTATTCCGTTGGCTCTCAATTTTGTCACTGGCTGAGAGGATATAAATGGATAAACTTACAGAGTAACAGACCTTAATTATATGTAAATAACAAATATATCATGTCATGACAGTTATCATATTTGTAGACCTGGAAGCTGCAATGAAGTTCGATAAATTTTTTATTGTCTTTTCTTTGTATCCACAATTCACCCAGCTTTGGTATCTAAAGTCCAACGGAGTCTATAGCAGGTTTTGTGTGTGTGATCTAAATTTCCTTTTACATCTTCCTACAGGCAATGGTTAAAGATAGGTGTTGCTGGGCACTCATGCCAGCATAAGATGTGCTAAGACCTTATACCCTCATTAGTCGTTGGAATAAGCTTATCTTCTGTTCAAACCGATGATTATGGCATGGACAGAATCTTGAGTTACAATTCAGCTGTCCTGAAGCTAAAGTAAACATTCAGCTGCTGTGGCTGAGCTCCCAACATATCTGGTGATCCCTCCAGTCCTTGAGAGGCCTCAAAATAGTCTAAAAGGACCGACAATTAAACAAGAATCATGTGAGGCGTAAAAAAACAGTAAAACGGACTCTGGAGTTGTATCTCATGGAAATTTATTCACTTCTAATTTGCCGCTAGAGTACGTGATCACAAATTACTTTCACCTATAGTACCCTTATTTTCATCATTTCTTTGGTTTGAGGTCAAAGAGTTCCACATAACTAAACTCAATAGGGTCTCAAAGGCTTTATTCTCTATATTCATTTCAACTATTCACAAAATCAATTGATTAACTGATGCGGCCCAGCTGTAACTGATTCTTATGCTTGAATGCAGAATTACTTTTTCCGGGCCTCTTTGATTTAATTTCGCCAAAAGCAAAAGCAGTCTACTTTCTATGTTAATAGACAGTGGCTTACCGATGAATTATATGTTGGGATGGTTATGCTGTCATCCTTTCTCTGCTTCAGCACTTCGAATAAGCTGTCCACGTCCATTTCTTCCGTCAGAGGAGGCTCTGCAGACACGGAATGTAAGTGAAAACTTTTCAAATCCAAGGAAAAAAAACAAAAAAAGACCTTATGTACAAAATTCATAGCCACATCGTCTGATCCTATGTTTCATACTTTTTTCCACCTCAGTAAGACGTGCAATCTCATAAATACCTGCTACACTTCTCTCGAGCATTATGCAACCATCTTCACCCAAGGTCACAATGGCAAATTTGAGCTTTGGCAGTTTCAGAAGCATTGAAACAAGAGCACTTGGAAAAGATTTCGCTTCTGTCCATGCCTGTAACCCACAACAAGATCCATAAAGAAATGAAGACCAACTTAATTGTAAAATCAGTTATCACATAGCATGTATCTTGAGTGAACTATATGCACTAAGATGCTTAAATTAACTAATAAAAGCAGATGGTAGAGGAAGAGCAATAATCTGGAAAATCACATATTTGATAAAATAATAATAAAAGACAGTTTCTTTGGTGGTTCTTTTATCAGCTGAAATGTTTGGATAGACAACAAAATGGTATATCATGGACGATCAATTGACTTACCTGTGGAAAGTTTGCTGAGCATATGGCATACTCAGCCAAGTTTAGAAGATCATCCAACCCTTCTCTAATCCTTTCAGCGTCAATTAATATAGGTATGTTCTGGCGAGTAGCCTGTAAGACTTCAACTATGGTAATTATTTTATTTACTCGGTAACAATTAGACCATAGAAAAAAAAAAACTAAAGACAAACCTAAGAGCAAGAAGTTAGATCCCAGACACATGAAGATAATAGTTACCTCCTGTGCAACAAGTAAAGCAGTTTCATGGAGACGCCCATCAAAATAAGCAAGGCTTGCTCCATCCAATGCAGACGATAAACTTGAAGGCGAAAGGTCCTCCGGTATCATAGGAGGATATCCTGGAGTATGAATACAAGTACGAGTATTCCTGAAAATGTCAAATGGGGGATGAGAAATTGAGAATCCAAATAAGCCATCTAAGATACTAAAATGGGATACATTTGTAAGCATAAAAACAGTTGGACAACATAGATTGATTTGAAATCATTTAGGCAAAGATGCCAGCATCTCCCATTGAACCACCACATTTATATATATAATTCTGGGCATTTTAAGGCACTGGTTAACTTGGTTACTATCAAAGATGACAATAATGAAAAGCAATTAGCAAGACAGTAATGTTCCTGGAATTTTGAACTTTTGTCATCATATATAAGTGATTAATTCTTTTGGATCCAAAATTTTCTCAGTTAGTCCCTCTTTATATATTATTTTAGTTATTGTACATGTTCAACTTCCATTTATATCTTAATGAGAGAGAGAGAGAGAGAGAGACTGGTCCTCACGTTTCGTTGTCAACAATTATGTAGGTTAATGGTGAATTACCATCTTCGGCAACCTGAAATCAGACAAGAAACAAAAAATGATGGCAATATTCATCCATGTACCATAGGGGAATTGAAAAATCAACAAAGCAGTATTAATTAGCTACCAGAGCAATGTATAGTGACAGGTTTCCACCACAATTGAAGGGAAACACAAATTCTTTTAATACCTTCTGCTTACTTATTTCACTTGTATAAGGAAGTTATTTCAAAATGCACATTTAGATTTTGCATTGTTCAAACCTTCTATGCTAATCCTATCTTCCTAAAACAGGCGCTCATGATATATAGTGGTGCTAGAACATCACACAATCATTCATTACAGTAACACCAAGCTACATTACACCGCTAGTTCAAGATTACAATGGCTTTCCTTTCGAACACTTACCACAACAAAAGAAGTATCTACGCCGTCGGCTTGTAGCTCCTCCAGAATACTCCTGCCTTGCGTATCATCCGCAACCTATCACATCACAATGCTCAAAAACATGTCCTCAAAATCCAAAATTATCAGAGCTAAAATGAAAATGCAGTAACCTTGGAAATCACCCTGGGACTCAACCCCAAACGCGCCACACAAGTCAAAGCATTACTCGCATTTCCGCCTCCTTGAACCTAAAAATATCACCAATTCAATTGTGTATCAACATCACAATTACAAACTGGTAACAATTGCAGTGAACCGAGTCAACGCAAGTCCAAAAAAGTCAACGGTAAAAATGTAAGTAGAGTACTTTGAGGCTGGTGGCCCTGATCTTAGCGTCGGGCTTGGGATAAGAGGACACTGTCGCCAAGAAATCCAGTCCCATGCTGCCCACGCCGAGCTGTCATGGTATCACATTCACTATCATCATCATCATCATCACACTGATCGTAACAAGAATAATAAAATGCGAGTCGGAATCGGAGAAAGAAGTAAGTTACCACGGTGCGGTTTTCCGGGAGAGGCGGGAGCGAATCGGAGGACGGCGATGACGTCATTTTGAGCCTGAAATTGGCGGTTAGAAAGGTGAAGCGATGAGAATGCGATTTTATGGAGGCGAGTACATCGAGGATGAGCTCACCTGGCGGAGCGAGGTGGTGAGAAGGAGCGGTGAGTTGTTGAAGAAGAAGAAGAAGACGAAGAGGAATGAGGTGAGTTGAGGAGGGGGGTGGTGTAAACAAGAGAGAGCATCTTTTCTGTTTCTCTGTGACTCGTTGAAAGTCACCGCCTACATTATTCATTCCGTTTTTTATTTTTTCTTAATTTTTTTTTTATCAAATAAAATACCACGATTAGTTTTTCGTATTTGAACAATTTAATTCACGGTCTTCCGCTTATAGTATTTTCAGTCAAACATTTAAGTTCACAATTTGTTCATCATTAGAGGACTATATGTGCACGTTTAGTACTCGGGATTATTGTGAGTCACTCTATTATCAATAGTTGACCTACCCTCACTTGAGTAGGCTTACCCAATACTAATTTGTATCATGTTTAGTGAGGTAGTACTACATAAGGAGGAGAGAGAGAGAAAAAGAGAAAGGTGGAGAGAGGTTGTGTTAACTTAGAGTCTCAAAAATGAGTACCCACAATAACACTACCTAAGGAGGTTGAGAGAAAAAACAGGCTTTAACTAGTACCATTTATTTTAATACTCCCCCACACCAAACATAACTCACACTACTTTGTACCTCTTATTTAGTGTAATACCAGCTAGTCCCTTGTACCAAACATGCACTATTAGAACAATAACCCTCCTATCAAATTATATCCATCCACTATGATAGAGGTTGATACTATTACAACAATAAATCGACTGAGAAGCTTTCACATCAAAACATCAATCTTAATTTTTTTTTTTTTTCTTACGACCACCCAGAAGCAATGTGTATAAGCAATATTAAATTGGGAAAATATAAATAAATAAAAAATTCAACATATAAGATGGCTTTCGGATTAAGATAGGTTATAAGAGCAGAAATTGGTTGTAGTTGAAATATGAATTAAATTTATGAGGAGCTGACAATTTCCTGAACTTTTTCATCGATAAGTTATATTTGGCTACAAGCAGGAGATGACTTTCAGCCTCACAAATTTAGGGAAAGGGGAAGTTGTCAATCAATAAGGCATTGAACCCAAAAGGGAGATAATACACAGGTAGTAGTGTCCAACTTACAACTCCATCCAGCTCTCGTATGTAATGAATCAAGAACTCCAAAATTAGAAGCCATTGTCCTCTCTTTCCTTCTTTTTTTCTTTTCCTTCGTCCTCCACACATGGGACTCAGGCAGGAATTTCAACTTCTAAACTACACCCATGGCTTACTTGAAAAGCCGCGATCCTTTTTGAACTGTACAAATTCAAAAATTAAATTAACAAGCTTCAAACCCAGAATCCATCGTTCCAAGAACGCTTTCCGAGCAGACCTCCATGCTCACTCATACTTCCTCTTGCTCTGTAGAAAGTCGGCTTGCTTCTGATGGTTCTCAATGGCCCTGATCTATTGCCATGTCTGATTGGTAAAGACACCTCATTACCGGCCAAACTTGAAGCTGAAAACGGTCTGTTTTCCATGTCTTCAAGGGTCCCGGAGCTGTACTCCATTGTAATGAAAGAAGAGGCTTGCCCGTAATTTAACCGGGGAGTAAGTCCACCAGCATTCCACCAACTGCTATCAGAAGGGGCAAGGTCACATTTAAAAGAGTCCGGGACAGAAGACTCCTTTTGACTATGGCAGTCCCCACCAGTTTCGTCAGTGTCATTGTATATCAGCTTTAGAGCCTGCACAACCTCACCCATGAAAGGTCTATGAGTGACCTCAGGATGAACACACATGGAAGCAATGGCTGCCACTTTAGCCATGTCATCGAAGTCATAAGTTCCAGCTAAGGCCGGATCCACCAACTGCTGCAGACCTTCTCTGCTGGTTAGTAGCGGTCTTGCCCAAGTGACCAAATTCTCCTGGCCCTGAGGGTGGGACATATCAACGGGTTTTCTTCCAGAGAGAAGTTCCAGCAGCACAACTCCATAACTATAAACATCACTCTTGACAAGTAAGTGCCCTGTCATCGCATATTCTGGGGCCACATACCTGTAAATCCATCAATCGATGATGCTGTTATACTCAGAATAACAAATAAAAGGATTTCGAAACATAGCTTGCAATAGGAAAATTTCAATTCATTAAAGGTTCCCCATTTCCTGAATAGTGGCCTAATCTAGCTATATGCCTTACAAAATATTAGATGATTTATTTTCAAAATTAATTCTCAGATCATAACATGATTACCCGAAAGTTCCCATGACCCTTGTAGAGATGTGATGACTTCCTTCTGTTGCTTCCCTAGCCAATCCAAAATCAGAAACCTTGGGAGTGAAGTCATCTTCCAGCAAAACATTACTAGCCTTAAAATCTCGGTGAATAACACGGGGATTAGAATCTTCATGTAGATAGGCTAATCCTCTTGCTGCCCCAAGGGCAATCTTCATCCGTGCATCCCAGTCCAGAGGGCCCTTTTTCTTGTCAACACCTGGAAAAAAAAAATCATAAATTACGATTCATTTGAATTCAAGGCTTATGAATACCAAGAAAACAAACAGAAAATGAACAACCTTGAAAAGAAGGGAAATCAAATAGCTTGTTCAGGCGCGTCGGCGGACACATATTTATATATAATTGAGAAGAGATTGGTTTTGCTAATTCAACAAAACAATGTTTTCAAAGACTGAAGCTGAGAAGAAACCATACCATGCAAATGGGACTCCACACTTCCATTGCGAATAAGCTCATATACCAAGCTGCGTGCATGCCCTTCAATACATATCCCAATCAGTTTCACAAGATTACGGTGATGTAGTCGGCTTAACATCTCAACTTCTGCAATGAATTCACGGTCTCCATTTTGGTTATTATCCCTTGTAAGCACTTTGACCGCAACTTCAGTTCCATCCTCCATAATTCCATGGTAAACACGTCCAAATCCTCCTTCTCCTAAAACCCTTTGAGAACTGAACTTATTTGTTGCTCTCTCAATCTCG
This sequence comes from Potentilla sterilis, assembly GCA_963682095.1. Lineage (NCBI taxonomy): Eukaryota > Viridiplantae > Streptophyta > Magnoliopsida > Rosales > Rosaceae > Potentilla > Potentilla sterilis. The sequence goes on along the minus strand of OY821762.1, from coordinate 13,800,231 downwards.
GAACGTGGGAATGTTTTGACAGAGAGAATACTGGTAGCCATGGTGGACATTAGCGACACTGAAGTGGAGCTTGCAATGCTACTTGATAACATGGACCCAATGCCTGCATTAGACAAAGAAAATTCAATCAGTGTACGGTATGCTTAATAGAGAACTGAGTTAACATTTCATACAAGAGTACCAAATTTGCAGCCAAAGAAGGGATATGATTATAAAATGGAGTAATTATTCTTTAAAGAATAAACAAACTCTACAATTTTGAACAAGTATTACAATACGGGTACATCTATTCTGTAAACAAACTCTACAAAACAGTTTTCCGAAGGTTATCTTAAGATAACATGATATATCGGGAAGTAAAATGAGTAAGGGAAAGATTAACAAAATCTGAAGACAAAGGTTTTGGCTTTAGGTTATCCAGATTTTAAAGGATATCCCAAGACACCATGATACTAGGAAGTGAAAGGAGAACGGACAAGATTATCCAAAAGTAAAAAGATATAAGGTATTGGCTCTCTCGAAATTTTTTTATGAATACATGCACTTATGTAAGGGCTTTCACATTAATAGATGCATATAGAGTTAAACTGACGTACAAGCAACGGAAGCAATAGCCTAACAATGAGAACAATAAGCAACACTCCTGGTGGACTGCTTATGGAGGATAGGAGTGTACTGCTCTGCCTTACCCATAAAGTAAACCCAAAAATAAGAACAATGACAATGAAAGAGGAGTAACCAGGATCCTGGTAACTCTGAACATGAAAAGCCATACTTACCAGATCTTTTGTGAATTGATGATTCACGTGCAGGACCAACAGCACTAGATGGTCTTCCAACTTTCCTCCATTTTATAAACACCAAGATAGCTCCAAGGATAACCAATAGGAGTACAAAGGCAGAGAGGGCGATAATAGCAATGGTTCTTATATTCATCCTCTGGTTCTTTCTGGGAAACTGTGCAGTGAGAGGGAGGTTTTGAGGACTTCCGCTTGGTCCATTCCCATTCAAATACGGTGGTGAAGAAGGTATTCCTGATAATAACTATTTCAGTCTCAACCACAATATATAGTGAAATGATAAGCCAAAGCATAAGAGAGTTGGGGTTGGCACCTGGGTAACTAATGTACAACACTTCATAATTGCCAAAAAGAGTTAGATTGAGAGGCACTTTCTTATGCTTGAATCTGTCATATGTCAGTATCGCAGTGGTATTATCAAACTTCTCTCCTAAAGGAACCAAGTTGATATCCACTACTGTTCTTCCTTGATTTTGACTGTCAGCACTTGCACCCATTATTATAACTTGACTTTGTGCCAAATACGTGCCTTCAGCAACCTCAATCTCCAACTCACTCATTACTGGGAAAATAGAATAAGGAGCTATATCCAGTAAAAGTCTGACTTTCATGGGAAATACACAACCACAAGGTGAACCAAATGGAGATGCTGTAAGTGGCTCCACGCAAATTTGATCACATCCTGCGAAAAGTAACATGGAAAAAGAAGTAACTAACAAGCCACCCCACAGGAGAAACAATATATAACGATAAGAAAGGTTTTTCCATGACCAAAATTAAACAAATAATGTCTTCAGGTTTCCAAGAATCTGAGTCCTATATTTCAAGTAGAAGCTGTGGCAGAAGTTGGACTGCCTACGCCTCTCACCCAGGATGGTGAAAGGTCAAGATAAACCTTAAATTCATCTTACAGACCATGTAAGTTAATAGACCTTAACCCTAGACCATTATTTATTTGATAATTAGTAGCTAACAGAACAAATTTGACCACACTAAAGTACTAAACAATTGTCTCAGCATAGTGGTTATAAGGCACTAATTAGTTTACAGATATAATAAGCAAGGTGGCATCCAACTAGTCAAATAACAGTTCTTGGCCATACAAGGCAAAAAATTAGATTAAATAATTTTGTATGAAAAAACATCAATCTCAATCATCATTGGATGATGTAGTAATAAATGATGGCCCTCAACAAAGGTAAATCTGAGGCCTAATTATAACCTGGGTCTTTTGCCGGGGCAGGAGCAAAAGTATGGGGTCTTCCTTTCCCATGGTGATGATGATGATGACTGAGTGGCGGTGCAGGCAAACTGCTGGGAGCTGAAATTGATAATTTAACATTAAGATCATGCCACAAAACTGGAATATCTGGTTAATAATTCTTTTCAGGTGATATATACCTAGATAAACTGGAGAAGGTGCAGGTGCAGGTGCAAGAGGTGCTGACGAAGGCTTGGTCATTCGTCTTTTCCATGGTTTTGAAGAGGCATATGGAAAACGCATCAAAATTGACCTTGCTGCAAATGGTAGTACAACTATATATATATATCATCCACAGGTTAAGACATCATATCCATAGCTACAAAAAGCAGTAAAATTAAACGACTTGACACGTATAGTGGCATAAATATTCACTCTGGGAAATAATATGCAGTATTGATTTTCAACCAGAATTTTTCTATTGTATTGACAACATTTCCCAATATATCAGTTCAAAAAAGTTTGTTACATCTCAATGACATTGTATTTAATCATATAAACAAAACTTCTCCGGATTAAGATTGACCCTTGCAAGTGAAACAATACACAAATAGTAGCTCACTTACCGCGCTCCACTGCAAAACCTCTCAAAGAAAATGGTTGATTCGATAACTGTGAAGGATTTACTGACAATTGCCCTGTAATCATATCATTGAAAACAAATAAATTAGCTTTCTTGAGAGACTCCAGCTGCTCAATAGTACCATAACTCAGTAATTCAAGCACAACCAAACTTTGACTAAAATGTAAAATATAAAATTCCACCAGAAAACAACAAAGAATCGAAAAGAAATGCATATATAAACTTGAATTAAAAATCCATATGCTGAAAAAATAGAAAGATATACCTGAGCAGTAGAAAACCGAGTTGAGCTGGAGGAGAAGAACAAAAGGAAGAAGGAGCAGAATCTGAGTACGCATTGTCTCTAACCGAGTCAAAATCCACAGCAATCATTATCAGAAGCAACCAGCTCCGAGCTGGAGAAGAGAAGAAGAGCTTGGCCAAATTCCAGACTGTCGGTGAAGCAGCAGCGGCCGGCGGCGAGGCTCCACGTGGCATTTCGAGAGCAAATTCACCATGGCGGCTGCGCAGAATCAACAAAGTGTGAATCAAAGAGCGGGAACCCCAGCGGGTACTAAAACCCTAGGAGAGAGAAGAAGAGCCCGGACATTGCGGGTGCGTGGGCTCCTGCAGATCCATGAAATGCGGCAAAGGATCTAACACGAGAGGAGCGAGGAGTTGGTTATAGAGAGAGAATGTGAGTGGATTTAGAGAGAGAGACAGAGAGAGAATTGAGCTGAAGAAGAGATCTTGAGGTTGAAGAAGAAGAAGAAGAGGAGGAGAGAGAGAGAGAAGGAGTGAGGTGAGGGACTTTATTGCTGCTGTCTGTGAGTGTGAGTGTGTTAGCTCCAGCAGGACCCTGGTATTTTTTTGGGTAGGGGAGGTGTCATCCACGCGCCAAGAGAGCGAGTGAGTGTAGTGGAGGAGGAACGGGGGCCCACCTAAACGCTCGGGTTCGCGGCCGTTTCGTATCCCAGTTGAGGGAAGTTTTTCTGTTGTGCTAAACGTTAATTTTTGAATGCCTTTTTGTGGTTAATAGATTCAGGGGGCACAATTTAAATTATGTTCAATTTTAGGAAACTACATTCGGAAGTTCCTTGGAATTTAACCGTCAGATTTGAAATTCAAAATAGAGTCTTTGCCTATTTGGTAAAAGTTTTATACAAATTTCAGTTCCTTTTATTAATTGCTAATATTGAACTACCAATTTTCCCTAACTTTGCTTTTGCTAGTTGTTTAGACTTTGAAAGATAAAATATATATTTCTTTTGAATTGTATATGTTGACTCTTTATTAAAAATAAATATTATAATAATTCGATGTAAATATGTATCAATTTTTTGAATAAAGAAAAGAACTTTATAAATAAAATATGACTCAAACTAGCGAGTTGAATACAATTGCATCATAACACATCCAGAACACATTCTGGAGAATCATTAAAACAAGATAAACTTGGTCTATCCTCAAGCCAGAATGGCCGTTACATACCCTCCCGCTGCCATATACAGACAGAACAAGAAGTTGTGGTAGTACCCACGATGGTATATAGAAATAAGTCCATTCATTGAACACTCCATGCACCGCTCTTACAGAATAACTCGAATCATCTTTTAATACTACTCCAGAAGATTCGATGGTACCACAAATGTCAAAACAGAACTTAGTATTAGGCCTGGGCATGGGCCGGGATGAGCCGGGTGTTGGCTAATCCCAGTCCTAAACCCGTAAATTAAAATTGGGACGGGACGGGTCGGGATTAACCTTTTTCAGAAGTGATCTCGGCATGTTCGAATCCCGTTCGGGATTGGGCCGGGATCGGGACCAAAACGAGCCCAAAACGGGTTCACAGCTTCACACAAAAACCTTCAGCACAGTAGCCAAGCAACCTCACCAAATTCTTATGGCAAACACGGCTAATTGCTTCAACTTCAACCTTGAACTCCTTCTCAGCTTGTCCCTGCACTAACACAACCAAAATCATCAAACTTTCTCACACCTAGCAGCCATTATAACACACAAGTCCCTATTTTTCCGAACAAAAACTCAAATTTCCCAACTGGGTTCATATAGAACATGCTAAAGATCATAAATTTACATCAAATACATTGAAATCAAACTAAATAAGCAACCACTTACTTGTTATTGAGAAAATTGTTAACAGCAACCATAGAGTCATCCTCCAAAACACCTCTATACACAATCCCATACAGCCATACCCACCTTCACCAATCAAGCTCTCTCAAAGTGTACTGATGCCCCCAACCCAAATGCGACACTTCCGGCCCACTCATCCCTCCCTGGTCGCCGGAGTGGGTCTCGCCACTCCCGTACGACGACCCACCGCCTTTTTTTGGGTACGAAATCCGATGATCCTTCCCAATCTCAATGTGAATCCTCTGCCTCTCATATTGTCTCTCTCTCATTGTTGATGAATTGGGATTTAGGAGGAAAGAAAGAGAGAAATTGGGATTTAGGAGGAAAGAAAGAGAGAATCGGGAATGGAATGAATTAGGGATTCTGGGTTTCTGTCTAGGCCTGGGAGGCTAGATTATTGTTCAACCTGATGGATCCAACAACAAAATCCAACGGCACAGATTAAGCCATATTTATATATATTAATATTAATTTAATTTTACGGGACGGGCCGGGATTTAACGGACCCAAATTGGGCTAATCCCGATCATGTTCCATTATTTTAAAATGGGATCGGATCGGACGGGATCTGAGTTTTTAACATGCAATCCCGTCTCATCCCGGCAAAATTAGGGACGGGATCGGAACGGGATCGGGATTATGGGACTAAACGCCCAGGCCTACTTAGTATGTTGGATCAAGCCACTGAGATCTCAAATTCGAAACCCTAGAGAGCTAAAACCTTCCTTCAGCACTACTCCAGAATATCCGCTAATGCATGTAATGATATTTTTAAATTGAGATAGTTCACCAAGATCCCAAATGCGGAACCTTAACAGACCATGGCTCATTTGTGTAGGCCATAAGAGAGCCCAAATCCAAAAGACAACGCAACTTGCAATAAACACCCAAAATGGATTTGGGCCATACTCAAATTTGGGCACCCAAACCCAAGTGAGCATTTGAGGATTGCCGTCTCTCTGTCGTTTCTTCCATCGCCGCAACCAACAACCACGACCTCCATGCTCGAAGCTATGTTGCCCCATCTCCGCCGCATACGTCGATAACCGCTTCGTGGCCATGCAATTAGCCAACACCACCTCACAATCAGTCATCTTCACCGTTCCACCGACAAGACGACACACGGTGATGTAATTCAACACATCATCAGATCGAAGTACCGAGAAGCACAAGTCTCTAAATTGGAACTTCATATTCTCTAAACAATAGGGCTCTGCCATCATAAATGGTGTATCTTGCACTACTATCCTCTTTACATAATTTGTTTTCTCCATTCTTCGGGCACAACCCCAAATCCCATTTTTTCTTCAATCGTTTCCTACGCGGTCGAACACCAACCGAATCTGCTGCTAGCGAAGGCAAAAAATCAATCTCCTTAGGCTTTGGCACGAGATCAGTTTGAGATATCTCAGTGGAGATAACAATTGAAAGAACATTCAACTTATAAAGCCAACTTTGAATTGCTCCAGAGATGCAGTGATAGGCAGCCACAATCAATCTGCTTGGTGGAGGCAACGAGTACCCTTTGAGTCTCAAGGCATGACGGCTAGGGTTTAAAGAGATAGAGAGAGGCGGAGAGCCATCCCACCTTGTCTCACTTTTTCTATGAAAATTGTAAAGATGCATCAATAAAATAAAACATACTAAAAAAAAAAGATATGAAAATTACATTTGAAATACTGAAAAATTTAAATAATGAAATCACCGTTACGTCCAAAATTCGACCTGGGAGTAAGTACACTACAGATTATTATCGTGTATTGAAATAAGTAGTCGGTGATGTGACTACCCATGTAAATTCTACACACAATTTGACAAGAGCCAATAGTACGTAAATTTTGCACTTAAAGGATCGAAGTCGATCAAGAGTTATGTCAAATGTGGCCTGTTCGTACCTAAAACCCGCAGGCCTGGCAGAGACAGATGAATCCAAGTGTGATCTCCTGTAAACCTGCTTACTAAGGGGAATACCGGGCGGGCCGGTCTTCTCCTCTCCGATGCCTAAGTTAGTACAGTTGGGATGAATAGATAACTTAAGCACGTATGATAAGCAGTAGGAAAGATCAGTTACCTATTAATGAGGGTAGTGCCCTTATATAGGTGGCCGGGCGTGAGGTCTGGCCTCACCCTTCGATGTGGGACTGGTTTCCTTCTGTTTGCACACCAAAGGGCAGCTCTGGTGACCTCTTTGGCAGGCTGGCGCCCCCGGTCCCCGGGTCCCTGGTCGCAAGGTAGACAGCTGGACCCCGGGTCCGGGTGCTGGTGATTCGGTTCCGGGCCCTAGGCCGGCCCCGGGTGCACTGGTTGCGGGTCTGTGGGCCTGTTGTAGCCCCTCTGTGGCTACTTTCAACAAGTCCCCCAAGTTCCCGGTCAAGTGCAATCTTGAATGGGGACTTAATATGTCTTGCTTCTGTCCCGCAGACCCGCAGGGTTACCAACCCAACGGTGCCCAGTCCCCCAAGTCCGTATTGAAGATTGGGCGTGACCGGGCGTTCGGTCAGAGTAGGCGTGGTGAGTACCTGTTAATGATGATGTGCGACAGTTATGAGTATGCTTGCAATACAAATGGTATTGTGCTCAAGTGCTGTCGTGCCATGAGCATGGAACGGGGTGAAACCCGGAGAGTGTATGGGATGATAATGGGGCGTTGAAATCCGCCATGCAATAGATATGGAGCGGGGTGAAACTCGGAGAGTGCATGGAATGATAATGGGGCGTTGAAATCCGCCATGCAATAGATATGGAGCATGGGATCTCGACCGGGCGTTCTGCCATATCGGAACGAGTCCCCCAAGGCGAAATTGGCGAACTGACCGGTGGACCCCCATACCGTATCTAGCCGGAGAATGCGTGGGAACTCGACCGGGCGTTCTGCCATATCGGAACGAGTCCCCCAAGGCGAAATTGGCAGACCGACCGGTGGACCCCCATACCGTATCGAGTCGGAGAATGCCTGGGAACTCGACCGGGCGTTCTGTCATATCGGAACGAGTCCCCTAAGGCGAAATTGGCGGACCGACCGGTGGACCCCCATACCGTATCGAGTCGGAGAATGCCTGAGAACTCGACCGGGCGTTCTGCCATATCGGAACGAGTCCCCGAAGGCGAAATTACTGCCAATGGCAGGCCGGGAGGGGCCCGGTGGCTCGGCCCAGCTTGTGTTGGAATAAGCGTTGGGCGACGTGCCTGCGGGGAGAGTTCTGGATCAGAGAAACAATCTGCCCGGTGGGGAGGCGTTGAGATGACAAGTCTCGCCTTGAATCCCCATTTTGATCGCAGTTCAGTGCGATGCAGGGTTTTTATCCTGCTGGACAAGAGTACATGTGTTAGATGTAAACTCGCCCGGGTATATAAAGCCCATGCCGGTTGAATGTTCTCATAACCGGAGTCATGTCATGGAGCCGGTTGAATGATACCTAACCGGTGAGGGGCCATGGAGCCGGTTGGATGTCTCGTAACCGGTGAAATACTCTCAAGCGGGTTGGATGTTACCTAACCGGTGAGAGGCCATGGAGCCGGTTGAATTATACCTAACCGGTGAGCTGCCATGGAGCCGGTTGAATGATCATAACCGGGGAGAAGCCTTCGAGCTAAACTGCCATGGCTGAGAAGCCTTCGAGCCGGTTGAAAAATCATAACCGGAGAGCTGTCGTGGAGATGCCATGCAGCCGGTTGAATGATACCTAACCGGTGAACTGCCATGGCTCCGGTTGGAAGATCATAACCGGAGAGAAGCCTTCGAGCCGGTTGAAAAATCATAACCGGGGAGCTGTCGTGGAAATGCCATGCAGCCGGTTGAATGATACCTAACCGGTGAACTGCCATGGCTCCGGTTGGAAAATCATAACCGGAGAGATGTCGTGGAGATGCCATACAGCCAGTTGAATGATACCTAACCGGTGAACTGCGATGGCTCCGGTTGGAAGATCATAACCAGAGAGAAGCCTTCGAGCTGGTTGAAAAATCATAACCGGGGAGCTGTCGTGGCCCTTGGGGAAGTGAGGGGGGGGGGGGGGGGGGGGGGGGGCTTGACGCCTCGGTTCCTGCTCCATCTCTCCTCCATGTCACTCGTAGGCGGGACAAGTGGCTGACATGCATTTAAAGAGGAAGCCCATCAGTCCCGTCAGTTATGATGGCGTGGGAAGTTTACCAATGCTGGGACACGTGCCAGTAGGGAGCGATCTGAGATGGAAGGTCTGGATTCGCAGGTGTTTGAGTTGCCCTGATTGCGTGTTTTGGGGGGATTACAAGTGCCTAGGGCATCAGACCCCTCTATAAAAAGGCCTCCTCTTCCTTCATAAGTTATGTTTTGTTCTTTGGCTCAGAGAGACGAAGAGAAGGTTAGAGAGGAATCCGGCGAAAGCTTTGTGGAGGTGCCCCGTGACATCTGTTGCCTCAAGCATTATTGTTCTTTGCCTGCCATTGCTCGGTGTTTCCGTAGGACGGACTTTCCTCGGTTGTGCATAATAATCGGTAAGTCTTGCTTTCTTTGCCTGATGTTTTTTCTTGTTCTTTTTGGCGTTTTGCGGCGAGAGAGGGGGGGCTCTGTTGCCGACATTGAGTTGTTTTGAGTGGGGCGGCTGCGGTAATCTTGGGGAGGAGCCGCAGAGGGCGCTGTTCTAGCCTATTGCTGACCAGCGGTGGGGTTTTGTTTTCTTCCCCTTAGGTTAAATGGCTTCTGTAAGTTCTGATGGGACTTCCGAATCGGCCGACAGGCGTCCCGTCGTGGACGATGAGGAGAGACTGGAGGATTGGCTCGGTTCAGAATCCCTGGATGCCAAAGCCGCTGACCGCTCCCGAAGCGAGGTTTCGTCTTCCGGGTCCTCGGGATCTGAGGAAATCCCGCACGGGGTGCGCTTTTCTGGCACTCCGCCCGTGAGCTACACCATCGGGAGTGGGAAAAGAGCCGTGGTGTGTGATGAACCGGAGGGTAGTATGAATCTCGAAGAGATTGCCGCCTTCCGGGAGGCGTGGAGTATCCCTGATGAGGTGGCATTACGGCCGCTAAATCCCGGAGAATCGGCCTGTAACCCGGAGGCGGGTTGGGTTGCCGTGCACTTGGACCAATTTCGCCACGGGTTTTCCCTCCCGCTGCCATATTTCGTGCAGTACACGCTCAGTGCCCTGCAAGTGTCTCCCGCGCAGCTTCCCGGGAACCAGTGGAGGAAGCTGCTAAGCCTCGGTTGCCTGTACGAGTTGTCCGGGATGAGCATGCCGACGGTGAACGAGTTCCGGGCATTGTACATAATATCCTTCTCGAAGAAGAGGGGCTCCCGGGGTTGTCTGACCTTTAGCGCCCGGCAGTTCCAGCCTATCATCACCCACATGCCTTCCTGGATAGACAATAGCTGGAGGAAAAAGGTGGTGATGGCCGGGGGGGGGGGGGGGGAGGAGTGGCAGAAGAGGAGTAAAATGTACCGGGTTCCTGGTGCCTTCCAGCCCCTTGGCGACCAATCGTTCGAACTATCCGAGTTGAAGCGGGAAAGGATTACAACTATACTCGGATGCTGGGACGATCTCGAGCGAAGCTCTTACAACTTCATTCGGCGGGAGGTGTTGGAGTACTGCGGTCTCGGGCGAGATCCTGGTGCGTAGCAAGGTTTAGCGGTGGCGTTTCTTCTGGCCGAGTTTTTAAACACTAACGTTTTGCTTGTCCTGCAGGTGCATCTTCCCGGGCGGTCATTAAACCGGACAATACCTTATCCATGGACGGTGCATCTTCTCTTTCTCAAGTCTGAAGGAGAAAGGGGAGGCCGTTTCGCGGACCTCGGTGGACGAAGAGTTCGGTCGGCTTACCGTTCATGCCGAACCGAGGGCCATGGACGTTGAGGGCGACGCCTATATTCTGAGGAGTGTGAAGAGTCACCCTGCTGCGCCCAAGGCGGGACCTGGAAAGGACAAGACCACCGGGGGGCCACCAAAGGTTCCTGGTGGGGTGAACCGGATTCCGTACCGGCCGGGATCAGTCCCGCTAGTCACCAGGGTCACCCGGTCAGGCGCACAATCTTCTTCACCGGACGGCCAGGGTGAGAAGAGGCGGAGGGTCGTGGACGTTCCTCCCTCCACGCTGGTGACGCTGACCGGCCGGTCGTCAGGTGATAACTTGGCGAAGCGGCTCAAGGTGACCAGTGGTGCGTCGAGTTCCGCTGGGGACAAGGCTGCCGCTGCTCCAAACTCTGTCACTCAGCAGAGTAGCCCCGCTTCTGCGGAGGAACAGGGGGGGAGTCTGGAGAATCCCCTCCTCCGGAAGGTGGCGGCAGATGTGGCTGGCCTTGGCCTGGACAGGCCTGGGGTTACCGGAGCCTTGGCGGGGGAGAACCGCCAAAAGTGCAAGGAGTCTGTCCTCCGAGTAAGAATTGCTCGATGCCATGGCACTGCTCGTAATTCATTACCTTTGTTGCTTGTCTAATTGGCTCCCTGTTGTTGTGTAGTTGTTGTACAATCTGTACCAGCCGGATCCGAGCGAGGAGCTGCCGGGGTTGAAGAGGCAGGTGGCCGCTCTGACAGAAGCCCGAGAGCGTCTGGAGGTAGAGAAGTCCAGGCTGGAGAGGGAGAAGGTCAGAGCGGAGGAGAGGGCCAAGAAGCAGGTGGCCAAACTGGAAGAGCGGGTCCGGAGCCTCGAGGAGGAGAAGGAGCTGGCCGAAGAGGAGAGGGCCGAGCTGGAGGCAAAAGTGGATGAACTCCAGGTGGGAGCTGCCGCTGCGCGCGCCGCCGCTGCCGCTGCGTCTGGAGAGGAGGACCCGGAGCTCTACCAGCGGGTTGTTCTCAAGTATCATGAGAGCAACCAGTTCCTCGAGTTCCTGGAGAAGGCCAGGGAATCGGGTATTGCGGACGCCTACGTGGAGTGGGAAGAGAAGGGGTACCTGGATACTTCTCGAATGCCGAAGGTCGGAGCTGATGAGGATATCCATGAGCAGTCGGTAGGCGAGGTGCAACCGGAAGGGGTAGGCGGGCCTGAGGAAGGTGCAGCGGCTTCATCTGGAGAGGCTGGTGGAATGCCCGCTGAAGGGGGGAGCGCGGCTCCTTGAAATTTTTACTTTGCTTTCCATTTTTTTTTGTAAACCCGGCGGAACGGATTTTGCTTGTATTATCCCTTGGATATAAATACACTTGCACTGGCGGAACCGGTGGAATTTTTTCTCAAAATAGTTGGCATATATCTCATGATGTTATAACAGCCGAACCGATGATACGCCAAACTAACCGCTTGGAGGTTTGGGCGTGCCTACCAGGCCTGGCCCGACTCCCGGTCAGGATCTGCTCTCATTTCCCCTATATACCGCTGGAGCTGGCCGTTGTTAATCAAACCCTCCACCGCTGTTTTGAGAGCGAAACACTTGTTTGTCCGATGAGTAGCTTCATCGTGATAGGCGCAGTGCTTGCCCGTTTGCGCCGGGGTAAGATTCCCCTTTGGGTACTTTCTCCTGGGCGGTGGGGGAATGATGTTCCCGTTCTCGTGCAAGATGTCTTCGTAAGAAGAGGTTAGGGTAGTGAAGACCTCTTGACGTTCTGCTGGCATAATTGCCAGGGGGCGTTCTTGCCGGTACTGCACCGGTTTATGCTCGTTCTGGGGTTTGTCATGATAGGGCCTCTGCTGCCGTTGCCCCCAATATCTGCTGGGCTGGCTCGGTCGGGCACCTCGGTTCTCGGTCTGGTGGCTGGCCTTGTCTTCTTGGCCGAGAGGGGGGTGATCCTCCCGGGGGTGCTCCTCCTGCTGCTCGTCCCGTTTTCTTTTCAGCAGGTGCTGCCCGTACGTTTCATGGTCGGCCTGAGCATGTCTGATGGCCATTGCCATCAGCTCGTCATACCCCTGCGAGAGTTCCACCCGTACGACGTAGGAATATTTTCCCGGCCGGAGCCCTTGTTTGAACACCATCTCGGCGATACCCTTGTCGAGGTTCCGAACCCCGGCCGTTGCCGTCTGCCAGCGGTTGACAAAGGTCCTCAGCTCCTCGTCGGGTGCCTGCATGCAGTTGAAGAGGATGGTCGATGTCCGGGCTCCTTCGACCCGGAGGATGAAGCGGCCTACGAACTGATCGGCCAGCTGCTCGAACGCCTCGATGGAGTTTGCCGGAAGCTCATAGAACCAGCTGAGCGCCTCTCCAGACAGGGTTTCCTGAAAAATGTTGCAGCATACTACGTCGGAATAGCCCTTGGCGCATGTTTGGGACCGGAAACTGTCCAAATGCTGGTACGGGCAGCTGGACCCTGAGTATGTGAGTTTTAGGGATTTCTGGTTACTAGACCTCCCCGATTCCAGAACCCGGTGAGAGAAAGGGCCCATGCGCTCGTTGAATCGCGCACCTCCCATCGGCCGCACCGCCCTTCTCTCGTTGGCCTCCACTTGGGCCTTCAGATCCGACATAGTGTCGGTGAGTATCTACAATGCCAGTGCAGTCGGGGTCGTGGCTTCATCCTCGAATGAAGCGTGTGGTTGCCGGGAGGTCGGCGCGCTCATTGGCGGGGCCGTGTCGGCCCGGATCTCAGCTCGCTCGGGGGAGCGGGGCCTTCCGCCCGATGACTGTCCCGCTTCAAACCGCTGGGATCGGCCCGGCGTAGGTGCATGTGCCCTAGTCATAGCGTCATCGCGCTGCTGTCCTCTCTCCAGGGCGGCTACCAGGGCAGCATTCACCGCCTCCATTTCCTCATACCGGGCATTGGATCTTGCCCTATCCCGGTCGCCCTCCTCGCGCAGGCGACCGACTTCCGCTGCCATTGCCCGTATCTCGCCCGCTACATCGAGACGGCCGGGGCTGTACGTGGTGTCCCGGTCACTGTTACCGAGCGGGCTCTCCTCCCTGTCGCTCGAATCGTCCGAGAATGTCAGCGAAAAGCCCCGGTGTGCTGGTCGGTTGCCCTTCACTGGGCCTTTTCCGCGCGAGCTATCAAGGTATGGCCCCGGCGTGCCGGTCGGCCTCCCACAGCTCCCACCTTCCTGGTTGTCCTGGTCGCTGCGCTGCTCTCGCGCGCTGACCGGGGTGGAGACAAGCGTTTGTTCTGGCCTAACACGCTGCTCCTTGGCGGTATTTCTTTCCTGGCCTGCCTCAGAGCTTTCTGCCATTGGTAATGCTTACGTGGTTTTATCGTAACTGTTCCCACAGACGGCGCCAATTGTTCGTACCTAAAACCCGCAGGCCTGGCAGAGACAGATGAATCCAAGTGTGATCTCCTGTAAACCTGCTTACTAAGGGGAATACCGGGCGGGCCGGTCTTCTCCTCTCCGATGCCTAAGTTAGTACAGTTGGGATGAATAGATAACTTAAGCACGTATGATAAGCAGTAGGAAAGATCAGTTACCTATTAATGAGGGTAGTTGAGGCCCTTATATAGGTGGCCGGGTGTGAGGTCTGGCCTCACCCTCCGATGTGGGACTGGTTTCCTTCTGTTTGCACACCAAATGGCAGCTCTGGTGACCTCTTTGGCAGGCTGCCGCCCCCGGGTCCCTGGTCGCAAGGTAGACTACTGGACCCCGGGTCCGGGTGCTGGTGATTCGGTTTCGGGCCCTAGGCCGGCCCCGGGTGCACTGGCTGCGGGTCTGTGGGCCTGTTGTAGCCTCTATGTGGCTACTGTCAACATGGCCATAATGACAGACGATCCTTTGTAAATAGATACAATAATTGTGGGTCAATCGACCAATAATAAAACTAAAATAGGAGCCAAAACCACCTAAAATGGCATAAAATCTAAAATACTTGGGATTGATCTCATACGCAAGATCCACACGGGTCCCAAACCCAGACCAGCTCTAGATCTAGAGTCAAATCTGGCTCGGAACCCATGATGGAGTCGTCTGCCTTGATTTGAGTCTCCTACTTCGCGTCGCCGCCAATTGTCAAAAGACAAGAGCATGAAGCCGACACCACAGACCCACCCACCGAATCACACAACCCAGCTACCACCAACCCTCACATAGGTCCCGTTGAGATGCACGATCAAAATCTTGTGAACTTAAAAGAGACAAAGGTCCATTAACGATCTTAAATCTGTCATCAACCCCGCTGCCTTCCAAATCGGCAATCCTCCAGCCCTTCGCATCCCATCATCATCGACCAAAACAAACAAGATCAGCCGACCCAGACCTCTCTGATCATCACTAACCGTCTTGTCATTGCCGCCATTGGATCTAGAACCGCTGTCACAGCAAAACTTTAGACATTCAGCTTTCACAAAGAAAGGATCGACGACACCAATGCAAGCATCGAGAAAATTCGAGAAGTGAAGAAAATTTTCTGTCATAGTAAAGTTTAGAAAAGTTTGATCATTCTCAAACCCTAGCAGACGGCTAGGGAGAGAACGATAGATTTGAAAGATAAAATAGAGTTATGAAATATATTAATCTTATAATTAATTTATTGATCACTCAAGGGTAGGTAACAGCATAAACATATCATGTAATCATGGACTGCGAAAAAATTGAAATATGCGAAACAAATCGAAACACCTGAATACCATAAACAAAAATCAATTAGTTTCGGAAACCATGAAATGAAACAATGATGAATAAAGAAAAATATGTTAGACTAGGTCTAATTTATTGAAAAACTAAGAATCCCTAAGCCAGGAAAACATCAATTGGTGGCTTTGCCCTATCCACCACCTCATATGCCACCTTGAAAGAGTCAACCGCACCACCATTAGGATATGCAGTAGAACAAAAGGATGAAGCAGCCAAATCCCCCATAACTAAAGCTTTATGCATATTAAAGCGTCGTTTCTTGTGTCTTTAAGGTTCCTAGCTTTAACTAAAGCCCCCATTATCAGCCTTAATCTTATTCTTAGATGCCAGAGGCCGTCCCACTTTCCTCTTCTTATTAGGAGAGACCTTGATCTTACCATCATCATGAGCAAGAGTCATCTTAGGCTCAAAACAAAGCTTAAAAGGAACCACAACCAAAAAATCACCCACTGCTCGAGAGCGCTTCCCCAACAACTCTGAGCATCATAGTTGCTCCCCTCTTCACCCTCATAATAACTTCGGTAACCAAAATAGACTTCGGTACAGAAGAATAGATACATGAGGCATAACAACATGAGGTACAAAGGAAAAGTTGAACCTTGCAAGTTGAGCAGCCAGCTCCGCCGCTGTCAAGTCCAACAACGAAAAAGTTAGAGCCAGTGTAAAAGAAGAGGAGGCATAGCCGCTGAGGTACATGAGACTCCCCGACTTGCAGTAATCCTTGAATCCCTACCCAAGTTAGGCTTAGTTTGGGACAGCTTTTAAAACTGGTTTTGAGACTGCTTTAGCTTTTGGGATTAATATATGGTGTTTGGTAAAGTCTTTAAAAGCTGCTTTTGGCCAAAATAGTTTTTTCCCAAAAGCTGAAATCGAAAAGTTAGAAAATAGAGCTTTAGAAAGCAGCTTTTGAAGAAAAACACGGAGCAAACAGTGTTGCTCTAATGAATGCATTGTAGTTGTAAAATTAATAGACTCTAATATATTTTGTGTAATTGTTCCATTTGATTATGGTGGAAAATACTTTGTTTTATATTTTAGATGAATTTTGTTTAATATTTAAGAATTATTCGTAAATCTTTTATTTGGTTCAAACAACTTATCATACATTGCGAAAAATTATACTAAAATAATTACACAAAATCCTAGTCTATAATTTAGAGAAGTAATATTTATTTTAATAAATTTTTTAAATATTTATGATTATTTTGGTAATTACACCCACTCAAAGCACTTTTTACTTAGAACTTACCAAACACAAAAAATTATTTTTCGTTCTCACAGCACTTTTGAAAACAGTTTACCAAACACCTAAACTGTTTCCTCTCACAGAAAGTTCAAAATCTATTTTGCTCACAGGTAATTCAAAAGCCATTTTGCTCACAGCACAACTGTCACAAACTAAACTTTAGTGTTAGGATTAAAGAGTACACCTCTACCCGCTACCCGCTACCCGTTACCCCCACCAAATAAAGAACATCCACCAAATAAAGAACATGATCCATTCTAAACAGCCGATCACTTGAACCGCCAACATGTCCGACGCACCACAACAACCCACCGCTGGGTGTTCAACATACCACATACACTACGTAAGCCAACCATACATTCGTACTTGAAGGTGGGATTAACCACGATACTGGCTATCCCGAATTCAGGGCCACAAACCTGATGCGTGATCTGAACCCGAGCCTTAGTGCCTCGTTTGATATCAAGACGATCCATATGCCTCCACCTTTCCTAGTGTTGCTCTCACCATTTCGACAACATCACCATTTAGTTTTTCAATAAATTTCCTAGTGTTGCTCTTAAATTTTGGGATAGTTTAAGAGCTAGCCCAAAATATTTCAAAAAAACTATGGACCGGATGTGAGTACATAATTCCGATCTTCTAACCTGGTGAATCTCATGATAAACATATCGCCTTGGGCACCAATCTGGATATGATATGAGAGATCCTAAGGCTACCAATTACTTCTCGTGCTTTCGGCTTCCTCCTCTTCATAGATAGAAGTCTCCCTACCGCAAAAGAGTGGGAAGAAATAAAGGCGGCACTATTAGCAGCACCGAAGGAGATGAGACCACTATCTCTAATAACCAGAGCAGCGATAAAACGGTCGGAGACCTCGTTAGACATGAGACGGCGAGAGTTGGTGCTAGGCGAAGTACTACTAGAAAACCATAGAAAACCCTAGAAAGGAGAGAGAGACCACAGCTAACTCGTTAAAACTAATAAAAATGAAATAAAAAAAAAATTTAAAAATTTAAAAATAAAAGAGGTTTTCCATCTAAGATCAGAACGACGACATGTGCTGGCTGCATAAACGCATTGGATCTTGGCTTCAGTTAACCATTTTCTTCTAAGCATCTCATTGACTGTTACTCTCTTCTCTCATCAGTTTCATCGCTCCTCCTCCTCCTCCTCCTCCTCCTCTCTCTCTCTCCTCTTAATTACCACAGACCCATCTCTGTTTATTCGCTTTCGAACTCGAAACACTTCTGGGTTCGTTCCCTTTATTCATTTCTGGCGATAAAGTTTGTGTCTTGAATTCTATGCTCATCTGGGGTGTTGTTCGAAATTCTCACCCCCTATTTTATCCTAATCTCGTTTAAAATCCAATCTTGAGCGTTTGATTATCGAGAGGGTTGAAGGTGCGTTATCTACAATATTGGGTTCTTATTGGTTTATATTTGTTCTGAGGCTCTGTGTTTGCATGGTAGCTTCATTTAAGAAAAAAGCTTTTGGAGCTTTCTGTTGTTTTTTTATGTTTCTTTGTGGAGTTTGCTCAGTTTATGAATGCCTTGTGTGCTTCAATTGAGATTTTGAGGTTTAGGGTTCTTGGAAGTTTTGGCTTCTGTGCAGAGCTATAGTTACTTATTAGGTTTTGGGTATTTGGATATAGAGTTGTAGAGAAAAATTCGTATTGAGCAGTTAGTCATTATAATAAGATTTTAGTTGGAACAAAGATTCTATATTTGGCAGAGTATTTGTTCTGTAATTGGGTTGTCATGGTTGGTGGAAGAAGTAGGCATATTTGAGTGTAGAAGGGTAGAAAGTACAGTGACTGGATTAGTTGAACTTGGATGTCAATGGAGGGTTTGACTAGGCTTGGGTCGAAAGGCCTGATAAAAAAGCATGAGTTTGTAAGATTAATAATTCAGAGCCTATATTCGATTGGATATGGGAAGTCTGCTTCACGCTTAGAGTTGGAGTCTGGCATTGCTTGCCAGTCTGATTATCTTCAGATGCTGGAATTGAAGATATTAAGTGGGAATTGGAATGGTGGTATTGATATCATTAATCGCATTAAGGATTTGTCTGAAGAAACAAGAGCTGCTGCTTTGTTTCTAGTATTTAAACAGTCACTTTTGGAGTATTCCAAGTGCGGGGATGACAAGTTGGCTTTGGACATTTTGCGGAAAGAGGTTTCAGCATTACAGGTGGGCAGAGATAAGGTTCATAACCTTGCTCACAGTATCCTTTTCTCGAAGGATATGGAGCAGGGTAAGACAGACAACAATGAGGTTTGCGAATTGCGAAAAAAGCTGTTGCAAGAATTGGAAAATGTGCTTCCTCCACCAATTACAATACCTGCGCGCAGGTTGGAGCATCTGGTTGAAACTGCTGTTATGACCCAGATTGATTCATGTATGTATCATAATTTATCGGGTGCTGTTTCACTTTATGCAGACCATTTGTGTAGTAGGGATCAGATCCCTACTGAGACTGTACAGGTGTGATTTGCTGGCCGAGCTTCTGTTTTGAAAAGAAACACTACTAGATGTTTTAAACATTTTTACTGGATGCCTGAGATACATATAACACTTGTTTGTCACTGATGCAGATTTTGACTGAGCATAAGAACGAAGTTTGGTTTGTACAATTTTCACACAATGGGGAGTACTTAGCTTCTTCATCAAGTGATTGCACGGCCATCATATGGAAGGTAACACAGCATTGTATGATGTGATTTGCATTAGTAGTTTACTAGAGTTATTGAATGTCGCTTTCATGCCAAAGTTTCATTTGAATGATATGTTTGCCTATATAGGCAGATAGTGTACCAATTTAGTGGGATTCTAGCCTGTACTCTGCACGGATAAAATTGTGTATTACTTATACAATTAATTTTCTAGAAGTAATTAAAGAAAAGTCTTGAACTTTCAAAAAAGATAAAGAAAATAATTGCTGGGTCAGAACCATTTTTACGTTTAGAAAACACATCAACGGTTAACCAAATCATTGAATTGATTAATTTATGCTTCCAGAATCCACCAAATGTCTGTGAGAATTAAAATTTTGTCCTTTAAGGCAAGAGAGATGCATTAAAAAGAATATTCTTATCACAATGTCCATCAGAATTGTATATAGTGCCACATGGAAAAATGCATGATCAAATCATCAAATGAGCTGTCTGTAATGGCAATGGTGTTTGTTAATCTGGAAACGAGTTTTCGTTGTTGCTAGACAGTATGCCATTTTTAACTCATGTTCAATAGAATCCTAATGTGTGGTTTTTAAATTTTTTTTCCTATTATTTATTGTATCTCCATTCAATAGAAGTTGTTTAAATTGATTGCTTAAAAAGCAGTGGATGACAAAACAATGACAAAATCAGATACTGACTGGGACTTCATCTAATAAAAGAGTTTCATGAAATCTGATAATACGGTCCAAGTTGGGGCAGATGCCACGGTGCTAGGGTTTCTGTCATTAATTCTACCTTTCGGTACCAGGTGCTGGAAGATGACAGCCTGATATTAAGACATACTCTGCGGAGCCACCATAATCCAGTATCGTTTGTAGCATGGAGTCCTGATGACTCAAAGTTGCTCACCTGTGGAAACGGTGAAGTCCTCAAGCTATGGGATGTGGAAACAGGTACATGCAAGCATACATTTGGAGATCATGGCTTCATTGTCACCTCATGTGCTTGGTTTCCCGACTCAAAGAGACTTGTGTGTGGCAGTTCTGACCCTGAAAAAGGTATCTACATGTGGGATTGCAACGGCAACGAGTTAAAAGCATGGAGAGGTATGAGGATGCCCAAGATTTTAGATCTTGCTGTCACACCAGATGGGGAAAATTTTATCAGCATTTTCTCTGATAAAGACATTCGGATTTTGAATGTGGAAACAAATGCTGAGCGAGTTATCTCTGAAGACCATGCTATCACGTCACTATCGATTTCTAGAGATAGTGAGTTCTTTATCGTCAACCTCAATAGCCAGGAGATCCATATGTGGGATGTTGCTGGGAAAATGGAGAAACCACTGAAATATATGGGTCATAGGCAGAGCAAGTATGTAATACGCTCATGCTTTGGTGGAGTGAATAGTACATTTATTGCTAGCGGGAGTGAGAACTCACAGGTATACCCGCTTTCCCAGTTTTGTTAATTTTCCAAATTTTCCCTTACATATAACACCAATCATTCTTGTACATCACACTAAATGGTCCTCACAAGTTAAAAAAAAATTACCATATTCTATAGGTCTATGTTTGGAACCGGGGGAACTCTAGGCCAATTGAGGTTTTGTGCGGGCATTCAATGACTGTGAACTGTGTGAGTTGGAATCTTAGAAGACCTCAAATGCTGGCATCGGCGAGTGATGATCAAACTATTCGTATATGGGGATCTAGTCTATCTAAAAGGACTCAACCCGAGAGACTTGGTTGAAGTCACGTCTCCAGTTTCAGAACCTGTGTATATATAGCTTTTATTTGTTTCAGTTTCCCATTCATTAAATTAGTGAGTGTGTAAATTTGTTTTTTTTTTTTTTATATATATGAAAAATTTGGTATAGAGTTCCTCTTTATATTCTTTTACAGTGTTTACTGTAGCCGTTGCATTTGATAGTCACTATAAGCACATCATTGTTGGAAGTAACCTGAATCTCAATACTTTGCCTATTCATACTAAAACCAAAAACAGTGTATGAGCTTTGCTTGAGATTTGCACCATTTGCAACGTTTTTCTTTTCATTCAAGAAATGCTCTAACAGATCAACTCTTTGCTTTTCCTACTCGAAGCTTGTTGGGTTTCTGCAACACTCATTCTGGAACAATTGCAGTCAGCGTTGGTCTGTCATGTAAAATTTAAAATTTAAAATTGCCAGATAGCTGTTGAAATTGCAAAACTTAATGTAACCCAGATAAATGCAATCATCAAAAGACTTGTACCAAAGATGTAGCAGAAGAGTTAAATGCAATATTTTTTTTTTTTTTTTTCTGACAATCTTGTAAATTCAATTCAAATTTTATTAATCAACACTTGAAGACGGCCGCACCAATTCTATTTTAGTAATTTTGTAAAATGTCTATTCAAGATAAAAATGTCTCCAATTAATACCAAGCAAATTATGAATGAAAACAAATAGGTGGTTGTTGATATAATCAAGATGAGGCTATGAAATAATCACTTGTCCGACGTGTCATACTATGCACGGTTGTAATCGACAGATGGACAGGGCAGATTATAGAAGTAGAGGGGCATTTTCGTAAATCGAACAAAGTAAAAAGGAGACCAATATAGGAAAAGAGAGGAAGAAACAAAGACCCTGTTCTCTCTTTGTTCTTCTTCTTCTTCTTCCACACAGATAGCCGGAGCCTCCATATTTCCCTTGGATTCAGATTTCACGGAATTCAAAGCCGGCGAAATTGAGTCCACGGTTGAATTTAAACACAGGTAGCTCTCTCAATTCTACTCTATGAAGTCCGATCTTACGATGAGGGGAGCTTCACCGCCGTCCGATCCGTCCACGTCGCCGGCCGAAAAGCATCACTGCAGGTCAGAATTCCGAATTCTCTTCTATTACGCATCTCGTTTTGTAGGTTTTTTTTTTGTGTGATTTTCTCAATTCGATCTGTGCGCATTTGTCATTTTTGAATTTGGCTGAAATGTTTTCGATTCCGGAATCTGTGAGCTCAGATGATGCTTCCGCGGCTTGGAATTTATTATGTTCTCTTATACAGATAATCTTTATATGCATATGATATTTTATATGATTCGTGTTGGTTGCCGGACTTGCCTCCATGGATGAAGCTTTGTTTTATGGCATGGCTGAGTCTGAGTTCTGTAGCTAAGATATAGTTTCAATTTAATGAGCACTTTATTGGTTTAACTTTGGAATTGCGGAATTCGGATCCGGATTAGTGATGTATTTCACGTTCTAGTTTATAAGTTTATTGCAATGTTCAGGATCATATACGGAAAGATCAATCTTAGAGATCCATTGGACTGCATGTAGCTTTTGGGACAAAGTTTGCATTTAGACTTTAAAATAAAATATGGTGCGATTTCTTTATATATGCATGGAGAGTTTGATCCCTTCTATAATGAAAAGAGAAAACATACAATGCAATCAATGAGATGGTGGATTTGAAGATTTGAAATAACTTTTGATGATCTCTATCCTTTGTCCAGCTTTCTTGATTTCTAGTCAATTGTGCTTATGTGCACAATCTGTCTTGTGTTGAAACTAGAAAGGTAGAATCCTAGAAAATAGAAAAAAAATGTTTTTCTTTAATGTTGAAACATATTAGTTCATTGATTGTAAATTTTTATGTTGATATTTTATAAACATAAGGGATTAAAAATTTACGGTCTAATCAAACATATTACTGTGAATCTTTGAATTCAGAATTTCTATTTAAAATCCTCTTACTCATGTAATCTTAGAAGGTTATGGTTGAGTAATTTTCTCAAAATGTTTGTAGCAGAAATGTAGTCAGCTTGATTGTAGGGAGAGAAATTTCTCCGCGAGCAAAGCACTTGCCTAGTAGACGGTGGGGAGAAACTCCTAAAGTCAAAGCTGGTTCCTCTTCCACTGTCCCTGAGTGCCAAACAACATTAGATGCTGAGCGTGGCCTTCTTTCATGGTATCGTGAGTTCTTTCTTCTTTTGAATGTATTCGTAAGATATGCATACGTATGTTTCAAGAGGGTAGGAGGTTTATGAGGGAGATGTTATCGATGTTTTATATAGGTTATCAAAGATGCTACGTATTTTATTTCTTGATCTTTCAGGGTTGAAGCAGAGTCACTACAGCATTTGTCAGCCAGGTACTGTAATTTAGTGCCTCCTCCAAGGTCAACCATTGCTGCAGCATTTAGTCCAGATGGAAGAACGGTTGCCTCTACTCAGTAAGTTACCTAATTCATTTACCCCTCTCAACTTGAAATTCGAACACTGGCTTATATTTGAATTTTTATTTGTTTTTATTTTTTTTTTGCAATCTTCAACTCTTGCAGTGGTGACCACACTGTAAAGATACTTGATTGCCAAACTGGAAGGTGCTTGAAGGTTTTGAGCGGCCATAGGAGGACACCTTGGGTGGTAAGCTATCTTATACAGTTGCAGTTTGCAGACACTTATAGATTGTTGATTTCTTATGCTATATGCCTTATGTAACATTACTATCTGCAACTTGATCAATGAAGACCATAGTGAAAATGATATATATATATATATATATATATATATTTACATTAATTACAGAAAGAAAGACTTGAAAGGAACTTTTGCTGAAAATTCAGATGAAGTAAATAGTGTTATCACGGTTATTGAACCTACGCTTAAGAATCAACAGTTTTAAATTATGTGAGTAGAGTCTTGTTAAACAGTTAGCTGTAGCATGTTTTATGTAACATTATTGAACCTATGCCTAAGAATCAGCAGGTTTAATGTGTAAGTAGTCTTGTTAAACAGTTAGCTGAAGCATGTTACTTGCTGCTTAGGCTTACTCTATAAATTATGATAGCAATTTGGAGTAAAACTGAAGTTTGAGTTCTAATTTCTTTATAATAATAATTCCGTCTTGTTTCTGATGATTAAAGATTCCCTACACTTTTTTATTATCATTCTTAACTAAAAATGGGGAAATAACTAATGTAACCCTTACAGGTGAGGTTCCACCCTTTGCAACCAGAAATAATTGCTAGTGGGGGTTTGGATCACGAAGTTCGCTTATGGGATCTAAACACATCTGAGTGTATAGGATCACGTGATTTTCGTATGTTGAAACCCAAAAACTTGCAAATCATTAGTAGCCATGTACTTTTCCCCCCTTCTAGTGGAGATTAAAAGTCCGTCTCTCTGTTGATTTTGATACCAGATCGACCGATTGCATCCATGGCTTTTCATGCTACAGGGGAACTCTTAGTTGTTGCATCGGGACACAAGGTATGAGTACTTTTTAATTTGGACCTTTAGTATAATACAGTTCTTTTGGTGAGTTAGGAGCTCCTGATTTTGATATTTATGTCAATTTCTAAGGTGTGGATGTGGAACTACAAAAAGCATTCATCTCCAGTCGTTGTATTGAAAACAGTGCGTTCACTAAGAGCTGTGCATTTCCACCCCCAAGCTGCCCCATTCCTTCTAACTGCTGAGGTGAATATCCCAAACATTATTTAATGAATTATACGGAGTCACTTATCATATAGGTTACATTATTAAACTGATATGCAGGTCAATGATCTTGACTCTTCAGATTCCTTGATGACACCGGCGACATCTTCGGGCTACTTGCAATATCCTACTCCTGCCGTTTTCTTGGCAAACGTTCATTCTAATGAACGCCTTAGTTTGGCTTCTGAATTGCCACATAGGTCCTTGCCTATTGTCTTTGTCTCACCAGCTGTAGATGATCCGAGAATAGAATTACGGGGTGATGCGCTTGTTGGTTCAAGTAACGTCCGAGGAGTCACATCCGCCTTACGCCAGTTTGAATCAGATGCAAATGCAACAGAGCAGAGGGATAGCATAGTTTCTCCCATGGAGTCATTTCCATCAGTTCCATCTTTTTCTCATCTCAACGATGCAATGGAGACTGATGAATTGCATGTAGGGCGAAGCCAGCATGAAAACTCTACTAGTGTAGATACTGCTATTGATAGACTACCTGAAAATATATCAAATGCTCTTCATTTTGCTGATCCTCGGCAACTTCGTCATATATTTCATTATAGAGATCAAGCATTTTGGGAGCTTCCTTTTCTCCAAGGATGGTTAACAGGTCAAAGAGCCAGTTTTTCCTCGGTGGTTCCTCTGAATCGTGCTGTGCATGACACTTCTGCCCAGCATAATGGTTCTTTAAATTTAGCACCACCTCCGGCACCTTCTTCAGCAATGCAAGGAACCACCAGTCTATCTGGGGTTTCTGGAGGAGCTGGTTTGCATTTTCGCTTCCCAGTACCGGAATCTGGGGATAGTGCCGCACTCTTAAGTGCCCTGCATGATGGGTTTGAAGCTCAGCCCGTTATTAGCAGAATCCAGTCTGAAATTACTACATCACTGGCCGCTACAGCAGCTGCAGATTTACCATGCACTGTGAAGCTATGTCTATGGTCGCATGACATAAAAAATCCTTCTGCTTTACTACACGATAATCGGTGCCGCTTAACCATTCCCCATGCTGTTCTTTGCAGGTACGTAGGTGACATTTGAATTTGTTCTCCGTTTTTTCTCTTCCAGTTTTAGATTCAGCTTGGTGGTGGTCATGACACTATTCACTCATATAGCTTCAATGAGTGTATTGCAGATTTTTATGGCCCACGTCACTATACCTTTATTTCACAAATTTATTGAATGCATTTTGTGAATTGTTTCTGTCTTGCTTGTCATAATGTCTACGTAATTTAACCTGCCTTTTCTTTTGCAGCGAAATGGGCACTCATTTCTCTCCTTGTGGGAGATTCTTAGCTGCCTGTGTTGCATGTATGCTTCCTGATATGGAATCTGAACCTGGACTACAAAATGTAGTCCATCAAGATTCTGGAATTGCAACATCCCCAACCCGGCATCCAATTTCTGCCCATCAAGTCATTTATGAGCTTCACGTATATTCGCTTGAGAAGGCAACGTAAAATTCTAGTCCTTTTTCTACAACTATTTCTTAATTCATATATAAATGCTGTTATCGCCATTTTATATCGTGTGTATATGTTCATTTTCTATTCCAGATTTGGTTCGATACTTGCAAGACGGGCTATTAGAGCTGCACATTGTTTGACTTCGATCCAGGTTAGTTTGGTGGAAATCTTGCTTCTCTATGGATTTTATTTTGAGTTGAACCTTTGTATTTAATGCTGTGCCTGCAGTTCTCACCCACGTCTGAGCATATATTAATTGCTTATGGTCGTCGCCATGGTTCTCTTCTTAAAAGTATCGTTATTGATGGTGAATCAACAGTACCTATCTACACTGTTCTTGAGGTACTTCCGTAGTTCTTATTATAAAATTTATGGTGGTTCTTTTATTTTTTATTTTACAATCTTATTGATTTTAGTCAGTAATTTGTTTGTTGACAAGTCTTAGTTTACAGAAAGTGTCCTCTGTTGACATTTGACAGATGCCTCATTTATGGAGACATTAGTAAATACTTTTGGAAAATTTACTATATATTGTCATGGTTCTTTTTTTGGCCAATAATCAGTCTATAGGATTTTGCTACAAACAAGGTATCAAATATTAATATCAGGTAGATGTTTCGTTATCTTGATTACTGAAATCTTGGAAAAAGTAAAATTGTAGGTGAAAATATATGATAGAACTTTCATATAATAAAATTAAAAAAATTTAAAAAAAAGTGGAAATTTTTAGTGAAACTTCTAAAATCCTCTGAATTGTTGGTTATACACTTATACCTTGCAACACTTGTTGATTTTTTACTCAGACAAAGAAATAGAGGCACTTCGTTGCCTTTATTTTTATTTAATTTCAGCAGGATCCTAGTGGTTATGTATACTGTTAACAGAATTTTGTTTGTTTTACCGGCAATTATCATGAGTGAAACTTGTATTACTAAAACCTCAAGAGTTGTTGGGTGTAAACTGTTTTGTTGAGTTTCATTTGAGACCCAAAAAAAATATAAGGCACAGCCTCTTTTTTCATTGATTTAGTTATGTTTCGATAAGATCCTAGTGGGCATATATATAGCACTGTTACCAGAGATTTATTGCACGTCAATTATCATATCTCTTCCTTTATTGTAGGTCTACAGAGTTTCAGATATGGAACTTGTGAGTGTACTTCCTAGTGCAGATGATGAGGTTAATGTTGCTTGCTTTCATCCGTTTGCTGGTGGTGGTCTGGCTTATGGAACCAAGGTGTGCTTTTGAGTCCCCAGAAATCTTGCAATTATTAGTCTACTGTCCTTTCTTGGTTCCTCTTTAAAGGGTGTTCTCTTTTGCATTGTAAACATGATATACATAACAGGAAGGAAAGCTTAGAATCCTCCAGTTTGATAGCGCTCATGGTGGAAACTGCTTTACAGAGGAAAATACCGCTGTCCTCGTATAGTGAGTGAGGTTGCATTACATTCTTCCTTTCTATATTTCTTGGTGAGTTATCTAAAGGTGTCTGATATCGAAGTATGTTTTAGTTTGGTGTAAGCATCTGTGCGCATTACAGTCAAAGGAAGAGCTCTATTTCATTGACTGTCAAGAAATTGGGTTTTATCATGATATTTACAAAGTATGAAGATAAGCACGCAAATGTTAGACAATCGATGGCTGATATCTATATCTAACACATTTTAGCTTAATCTCCCCTATTTCTTTGTGAAATTGCAAAGTATCTTGTATATACACCTAATGATACCAGTTTCCCTAATCTTGCCATTGTCCCAATTTAACAGACCTGTGTTCTAATTTAACAGACCTGTGTTCTATACCTATCACTAAATACTCATCTACGCTGAAAATACAGAGAATGCAGAAAAGATGAGAGTTTTCAGGCTCTTTGGCGCATGAGGATGTTAAACAATATGATTGGATGTAGGTCTTTTAAATTTAAGATAATTGAAACATTGGCAGGATTGGGAAATGCTAGTATACAGCTGGATAAAATTGATGAGTAAAGAGCAGATAAAGCCTGATGATCTTCTGTTTGTTAATATTTTAAACTAGATTCATAACCGTGCGCCATCTCTTATTTCAGCTTTCCCTGCATGACTTTAGTTCATATGATACCTGTGTGAATATGAATTTCACTAGACTCTCATTTTGAGATTTGATCTCATCTGCCTTCGGCTTTTGTTCCTGTTTTTGTTGGAACTTATGGAGAGATGGTCCTTGTAGGATCCAAACGACAATGTAGATATCAGAGAGCAAGAGCTTCTGCACATTCAAAAAAACACGTATTCTGAAGTGCAAAGCAGGATGTTATGAAGAGGATCTGGAAACTTGTGAAGATGGTGGTTACCCTATTAAAGGTGAAGCAATCTGCCCCATTTTTAATGAATGGTGGTGTTTACCATGTGTGGATGATAGAAAGGAACATGGTAGATTCATGTACATAAACTAACAGTGTCTGATTATAAAGAAAAAGAAAAGGAAAAAAACTTGTTTGATCACAGATTAATTGAAATCAGTCTCTTTTTTTCCACGTAGCCTGTTAAATTGTGAAATTACTGAATATATCTTTTGAAAGCTTTTGTCTGCTGATTCGAAAGAGTAGTATGCAACTATGCATTACAATACTGAGACTTTTCCCCCCCTCTTTTTACTGAGAATATGCTGTGTTCCCATTCATCATAAGTATTTGCGTGCCTGTAGCTGTAATTCAAATCATTAATTTTAGATTCCCCTGCCAATCTTTCTTTGCTGCCTACTTGTAAAAACAAACATCTTTGAAATTTATGTGTTTTATCCTAGGGGTTTTGTGGCTATATTTTTTTTTCCATATTCTCTTCTTCTATGAAATGTACATTTGGTTTGGTTCACCCTTAAACAGTCTTTCAAAACTAGAGTCCATCCTGTATTTTGTAGCTTAAATAATTACTTGAAAATAAAGTAGTGTTCCGGACGACGTAGTCATCCAAATGGGGACCTCTTTGTCACGAACATTCCATCGTCAAAAAACGTATCATCCTGTAAAACTTTTGCCGATGAGTTTTTAATCTTTATGGTACAAAAATTGCTTAGCGTTGGGATAGTAGGAGTAAAACACTTAGAAGGTGGCTTGCGGTGGCGCGTAATCAGGCGCGTGACGAGTTTGGTTGTTGCGGGAGAGAGTTTGAATGAGTCGTCGGGTGAGAACAAACTAGGCAGAAACAGCGTCATCCAGCTAAGCAAACAAGGAAGGGGGATGGGATAGGATCCGAAGCCCCAGGAAGCAATTTTATCCGGACAGACCTTTGGTCCTTTCAACTGGTACGAACCTCCTCCCACCAAAATAAGAAAACCCTAATAATGCCAAACCAAACACAGACATGACGACATGGTGTACACATATTCCTTTCCCATCACATCCTAATATAAACCCTAATTACTATTGCACAAAGACCTTGGTCTTACTGATTAGAAGAATATTATAATGGTAGTTACGAACAGTAATCTATAG
Organism: Potentilla sterilis; assembly: GCA_963682095.1. Lineage (NCBI taxonomy): Eukaryota > Viridiplantae > Streptophyta > Magnoliopsida > Rosales > Rosaceae > Potentilla > Potentilla sterilis. Next base: position 13,770,650 of record OY821762.1, on the reverse strand, counting down.
TTCAAAGTATCCTTATTATTGATGTTTTCTCTTTTTATTCACTTATCTAGTTACTCATTAGGAGAATACGATAAGAGTTTTCGTATACTCTCATTCGTAAAAACATCTTTGCAGCATCAGCGAAGCACAAAGTTGAAGCCAAATCTTTAACCGTCTGTTAACAATAGTGATTAGTGAACCTAAAGTTTTGACGGTATCTGTTATTTTGCATATACCTAAAAGTTCTAAACGTTTAGTTTTAATTAGTTTCACATTGACAGGTATCTAACTTCCTGTTTTTGGAAGTTATTTTTTGGAGTATGAACGTATACCTGAAGCTACAGTAAAAGTAACTACATAGTTTCGAAATTAAAGGGAAACATGAAACGTGCTTGTCCAAATCATTGGCTACACAAAAAAAATCCTTTTCACTTGCATTATCTAGTTTGACTAGTCAAAGGTGCATTAAAGGCTATAATCAGGATTAGTTGCAATGGGGCATGCATTGACTAATTGTTATCCCTTTCTTTGACTACTACTAGAACAAAGAGATTACTAGATTCACTCCCTCCCAAAACCCAGAAGAAATCTAAATAAGACAGAGATGGAAGACAATGATCTATGAACTGTGAAGATTGCATACTAAAAATTGTTAAGATGATTCGAATTTATAGTGTTTATCAACAGCAATTGATACATCCCAAGTGCAACTCAGTCCCTTTGGGATCGTAACCAGGTCGCCGGCTCCGAACTCGATGAACTCCGATGACCCTTTCGGGTACACCTTCACTCTCCCCTTGAGCAAGTAACACGTCTCCTCTGCATCAAACTTCAGCTGGTACTTCCCTGGAGAACAACCCCATCTAACAAAACACACCCTTAATTATTTCATGAAGAACTCATAAAGAACGAGAGGGAGAGAGATAGAGAAACAAAGAGAGGGAGAGGGAGACTCACTTGGGCCAGCACTTGATGTCCAATTCAGATAAGCGAGACTCAGAAGGGTTTTTCTCAACTGTGATTCGTAGGTTTGAGGAAGAAGATGATGATGATGATGATGAAGAGCAGGAATAGTCTGCAGCCATGTTAATAGGAACGAGCTACCTAGTTGCAGTAGTACTTGTGGAACTGTTTCCTTTGGAACAATATCTTCTTCTTCTTCAATTCGGTTGTACACAAAGCGCAAGTGTTGTGGGGGATATGGGAGAGGGGGAAGGGAATCTTTTTACAGAGAAAGAGAAGGAGAAGGATAAGGAAGCTTAATATATAGAGAGGAGGGAAGAGAAGGACAGCTAGTCTTGTTGCCTCACTCCTCAATAAGTATTTACCATCGACATATCATGATTTTCACATGCGTCGATATATATGTCATAGTCGCTATTTACATTTTTCGGTGCTTTTAATTTGCAATTGGGTGTCAACTGGTACAGCACTTACTCTCACGCTACGCTGCTACATCACAAGTTTTATTTTTATTCTTGATTTCAGATGAGACTAATACAATTATCAATGTCATCACTTGCGTTAGCAAACAACCCTAATCCTCTCCCCAACTCCAAGCTAATGCTATTGGTCATTCTTTACTTCCAATTCCTCTCGTAGCACCCGCTTTTCTTTTTTAGTTCTCCGAATACATATTACATATACATATATTTCAACTCCATTTATATATAAGCGCAGAGGAACAAATACTACAACGTAAATTTAATTGGACAAATGAAATACTATTAAACATCGTCATATAAAAATTATCAAATATCTTATCAACATTAAAAAAAAAAAAAGATATCGTCTCAATTGTTACTATTTTTACCGTGATATCACAAAATTAATAGTAAAACTTATTTTATATAGTAAGTAGATTTGAGACGGTCAATTTATCGGTGTCACGTAACATTGTATATTAACAGTTTCCTTGTTCTAATTTGAGCATTTGCATTTTAGGCATATTAATATCCTTGACTGGTCCAAGAGTTTGACAGAAAATCTAACAGACAGGGAGACGTGGCAGGTGGTGAGTGGATGGTCCATATCGCAGTTTGACCGGGAATCAAAAAATCTTGAAGATACCGACATAGCTACTGTCAGATCCTTTTTAAGCTTGCCTCCTTCCTTCATACACCATCCTCTTCCTCCTCAAACAACTTCTTCTTCTTGCACGTGCCAACCCACGTGCAAATATGATCAGAGTCCTTTCATAAACATGTCACAGTTTACCGATATGGGTAGGCCTCATCATAGGCCGGGCCGGGCTAGGCCCTACCCTAAAATTTAGGGCTTAGGGTAGGGCCGGGTAGGGCTTGACCAAAGTCAACAAAATTTAAGGCCGGGTAGGGCCGGGCCGGGGCTCTAATATGTAAGCCCTTACCCGCCCTAACGGCCCGTTATGTTAGGGCTAAAAGGGCGGGTCGGGCCGGCCCTCCGAATAGGGCTAAATAGGGCCGAAATGGGCCGAACGTGGTTTTTTTTTGTTTAATAAAAATTTAGTTATTATTTTTCGTTTCTTCTTAAAATTAGCTAAAGAGCTATACCGTGTAATATAAAGCTCTTTTATTTTTATATAATCATATTTTACATAGATATATGCATTAGATTTAACTTAAGGCATTGATAAATATAAGTTTAATAGGTTAAATTCATTTATCATCTATCAAATCACTCAAAAACCATTGTTATCTCTCACAACAAATATAAATAAAAGATAAAAACCTTATAAAAAAATGATAAGTTGTATTGTATGTAAAATAGAATAAACATATTTTAAAAAATAGTTTATTATTAGGGCCTAAAAGGACCAAGTAGGGCGGGCTTTTAGGGCCGGGTAGGGCTTGGCCCTAAGGGGCCAAATAGGGCCGGGCCGTAGGGTAGGGCCGGGTTTCATTTGCTTGACCCTTGCCCTACCCTACTTGAAAGAGGCTAGGGCCGGCCCGCCCTAATGGAGGGCCGGGTAGGGCGGGTTTTAGGGCGGGCTAGGGCCGGAGGGCCAAATGATGAGGCCTAGATATGGGAGTGAGTACCTCAGATATGTCATTTTTCTCGTACATTGTCCATAGAACGGTCAAATAAACTGTTTTGTAATTTAATTATAATTATTATTATACAATATGAATTAAAAACACACTAATCGTTTAAAACTAAAAAACGAGTAAATGTTGAAAATAACAGTCATATCAGATATAAAATTCTAAATTCTGGTACGCTAATCCAAACACATTATAAATGTTGATCACGTATGGAAGAGGGTCTTTTTCAATCTTGGCTGCCAAATTTGGAATACAGAGTGAACCCCAAGCGATTATCAAAATCGTTAAGTTGTTGGCTCTAAGTTAATTGTTTGAAATTGCAGTATTTGTCTGATTCAGACATGGAATTTGACTTGGTGGCTACATTGCAAACTGTGATTTGTTGTTCTTATTGTTATTTGTATATGCACATTTTGAAGGCTTAAAGAAACATAAGGACACAAACCATGCATAAGTGCATAACTTTGACAGTTTAGAATCATCTGGAGCAATACACATCAAGGCATCATTCTTTATCAACATCAGCATCACCATGATGTTTGGGGCTTCCAAGTGGGACTTGTACGTACGTGTACGTATGAGCACATAGATGATCATATAATTATCATGTCACTGATGTTCTAAGTAAATGATTATGACTTTTACTTCGAAAGAGATTATATTTTGTAAATTACTACGCTAAAGCTTAACTCGTATATGGCACTTTCACCTTCTCAAATCCATTAACTGACCATATCTATATGTCTCAAGAAGTTAAGAGTCTCACATCATAGTTAATAGATATGTTTTTTTTTATCACGTATTAGGCTGAGCTATGAACTTATGATCATAGGAAGTGTTTAGCCCTAGAAACTCTTATGTGGCCTAAGTCCTAAGCAATTGGGGTTTTATTGTGAAACTCAAACTTGATTTGGCCAAACGGATCATCGAACTGATAAAATAAAAGAAAAAACATGTATCAGAATATGTATGATACTATACTGCAACATGTATAATTGCAACATATCGAGCTAAATGGTTGAGATGCTAAAATGTATCTAGAAAGTAGTACAACTAGTCTTCATAATAGTGTTTTTAATAACAAAATGGTAGTTATATCACTCCGGAGCAGCCGAGAGTAATTTAAATATGGCTTCTCCTCAAATGATGTTGTTTGCAAACTAAGGTTCAAAACAGTGATCTCTTATTACCAAAAGAACTCATGCAACTTTGTCTCCACTACAGTGTAACATGCTTCCACTACACTAACTCATTGGGTTTTTATTTTATCTTTAATTTTCTTTAGAATTAATTTAAGTTTATCTACTTGAACTTTGACCCAATCATAATTTCAGCCCATATTTTTTTGATTTCATCAGTTACACCCATGTGCTTTCTAAATTAATCAACTGATACTAATCGACAGTTACCATATGATTTGTTTTTGTTGTTTTCTATTGTTCAACTTGATTATATGATTTGTTTAGCCTTATTTATAATCGTAATATGGTAACGGTGCATTAGTGTAGGCAAATGGTACCAAAACGCCTTTAGTATTGATAGATCGTTTGGATGAAATTTATAAAATTGGTAACGGTTGATTAATTTATAAAGTACATGGGTGCAGTTGATGATAAAAAAAAAATAGGGACTGAAATGATAATTGGGTTAAAATTTAAGTAGGTAAATTGAGATTATATATTTTCTTTAGAGTTAATTTCAGTTTACCTACTTGAACTTTGGTTGAATCATCACTTCAGTCCCTATACTTTTGATTTCATCAGCTACACCCTTGTACTTCCTAAATTAATCAACTGATACTAATTTTGTAAATTCCGTCCAAGCGATCTATCAATACCAAAGACTTTTTGGTACACTTTCCCTACATTGATGCACCGTTACCATATTACGATTATAAACAAGGCTAAACAAATCATATAATCAAGTTGAACAATAGAAAACAAACAAAAACAAATCATATATGGTGATTTCTTTTTGTTTTACCATATATGATTTGTTTTTGTTTCTTTTCTATTGTTCAACTTGATTATATGATTTGTCTAGCCTTATTTATAATCGTAATATGGTAACGGTGGATTAGTGTAGGCAAAGGGTACCAAAACGCATTTAGTATTGATAGATCGTTTGGAGGAAATTTATAAAATTGGTAACGGTTGATTAATTTAGGAAGTACATGGGTGCAGTTGATGAAATAAAAAAAAAAAGACTGAAATGATAATTGGGCTAAAATTTAAGTAGGTAAATTGAGATTATATATTTTCTTTACGAGTAAAGTGTAATGTTGGACTCACACTTTAATTATCTTGGTGACAGGCCAACAGTACCCATCATAGCCCAACCAGAACCGGGTCGGGTCACAGTCCAGATATAGGCCAGTCACTCACTCACCCATCCGATCCCTCGGTTTTCTCTATCTCTATCTCTCCCTCTGGTTTTTGTGGTTTGGAGTGATATTGAGTCAAATCCATGGCGACCCAAGGTCAAGTCATCACCTGCAAAGCTGCGGTGGCCTGGGAACCCAACAAGCCTCTCATCATCGAGGACGTCCAGGTGGCTCCTCCGCAGGCTGGAGAGGTCCGCGTCAAGATTCTCTACACCGCTCTCTGCCATACCGACGCTTATACCTGGGGCGGCAAGGTAAAACTGACCCATTACTTTTACCTTTCTATCTTGTAAAATCTGCCACTAGGTTCAGTAAAGTTTTAAACTTTGATTACATTTATAGCTCAAAATGTGATCTTTGTTGGTTTGGAAGATAATCTTCAGGATTTTTGAATTCCAGTAAGTAGTATTAGGTGTGTTAGATGGTCATTTCTGAGTTTAGGGAAAATGGGACTTTAGACATTGGATCAAAATTGAAGCTTTCCTTTTTAGTCTATAACATGTGTGTTGTTTGAATGGAAGTAAATAATGTATGGCGTCCGAAATCTGATGGTTTTATAAGTATATAAGGGTTACGGTACAGTAGAGAACTGATTCCATACAATGACTAGGAAAATCCTTTAAAGTTGTGGAAGGAGCTCCAACTATTAGTGCTATACAATCATGTCAAAGTCGAAATTTTCTAGTATGAGCACTTTTATTGATAGGTTCTGTTCTGCATTTGCAAAGTATGATGGTGCTGTTTGAATCTAGTTTAAAAGTGACAAGTAGTCCGATTGATCAGCAGTTTTATCTAGAGGAAAATATATATACATATGCTGATTTCACTTTATTTGCCTTGTAGGACCCTGAAGGTCTTTTCCCTTGCATTCTGGGTCACGAGGCTGCAGGGTATGTTAAGTCCTGTATCAATGTTTGCAGAATTTATTTATCAATGCTTTTATTAAGTTTTTGATTCTAAATTGTGGCCACTTGGACTTGCTGCAGGATTGTTGAGAGTGTTGGTGAAGGTGTTACTACAGTTCAGCCAGGGGACCATGTCATCCCTTGTTACCAGGCTGAATGTGGGGAATGCAAGTTTTGCAAATCAGGCAAGACAAATCTCTGTGGAAAAGTACGTGCTGCAACTGGAGTTGGAGTCATGATGAGTGATCGTCAGAGCCGTTTCTCTGTAAATGGGAAGCCTATTTACCATTTTATGGGAACCTCAACATTTAGCCAGTACACTGTTGTTCATGATGTTAGTGTCGCAAAGATAGATCCAAAAGCTCCTTTGGAGAAAGTCTGCCTACTTGGATGTGGTGTTCCTACTGGTAATAGAACTTCTCTAGTTACTCTTGAGGTTCAACTTTGGATAAAATCATACATTTTTGAATTCAGTTTGCATTTAAACTTCTAAAATATATTTTCATACAATGTTTATTCTTATCTCTACCATCCTTAGAAGTTGCCTGGTTCTTTCAACAGGAAATAAGAAAGAAGTAAAAGATTGTAGTATACAGTGGATGTTTCTATTATAGTTTGTTATAATCGGCCTTTTGTATGGATGATATATGTAGAGCTTCTCTTTTCCTTCCAACCTTGTTACTCATACTTATGTCATTCCAGGTCTTGGAGCTGTTTGGAACACAGCAAAAGTAGAAGCCGGGTCAATTGTTGCTATTTTTGGCCTTGGAACTGTTGGTCTTGCAGTAAGTCTCCATGGGACCCTCAGTTTCATAATCTTATGATGGAGTTCTGAATGTGAGGGGTGACTAGTTGTCATGACTTGACAGGTTGCCGAGGGTGCCAAAACAGCTGGTGCATCACGAATCATTGGTGTTGACATTGATAGCAAGAAGTTCGATATAGGTAACTCTGAAGTTCTTCCACATCAAAACTTTATAGAGTAAATCAAGATTTATCAATTTTCATATGATTGTTTCATTGTGAAGTTTCTAAAGTTTCCATGTATTGTTTGCAGCGAAGAACTTTGGTGTTACTGAATTTGTGAATCCAAAGGACCATGACAAGCCAATCCAACAGGTCATAGTTGATCTCACTGATGGTGGTGTTGACTATAGCTTTGAGTGCATTGGGAATGTCTCAGTGATGAGGGCTGCCTTGGAGTGCTGCCATAAGGTAACTGCTGCTTTGATTCATGATTGATTATGTGTACGAAACAAATCTTGACATCACTCAAAAAACTTGCAGGGTTGGGGAACATCGGTTATTGTGGGGGTCGCAGCATCAGGGCAGGAGATATCAACTCGTCCCTTTCAGCTGGTGACTGGTCGTGTGTGGAAGGGAACAGCCTTTGGTGGTTTCAAGAGCCGCTCACAGGTGCCTTGGCTTGTAGAGAAGTACTTGAAGAAGGTAAACTTGGTCTGATAGTGCTCAACAATGTGAATTGCTCTTTATTATTAACAAGGAATTAATTTGAACATTATGCTTGCAGGAAATCAAAGTTGATGAATACATTACCCACACTTTGACCCTTGGGGAGATTAACAAGGCATTTGATTTGATGCATGAAGGAGGATGCCTCCGGTGTGTGCTTTCTACAGATGCGTAAGAGCTCCTACTTCAAGTTTCACATGGGTTGAAACTTCTGTCACCTCTTTCTTTTTATATATCCATCTTACTGATGACTCTTTTCAAAAGATAACTGTATGTTGCTGCTTTTATAAGTAGAACTGCCACTGGTTTGCTGCATATTATGTATTGGAAGAGTCTTTTGCTTGTTTAGAAAACTGTCTTGGTATTAAGCTTTCTTCATACATAGATGGTAGCAGTTGTCCAACATAGTCTTGATGGTCCAAACAGATTGATCGAGAAACTGTAGCAGGAAAAATAAATGAATATAGTTGATGCATGCTAAAAACAGATAGCAATGGTTATCGCAGAATTGAAACAACTCTGGGCATTGTTGAAGAAGTGAAAAGCTTAATGAGCATGATTCATTGACATATGTTCCCTTCAATCAGAATCACACATTAATGCTCAATCATCATATAATTTCCTATTGTATTGAGGCTCAAGTTTGCTATTGAAATTATGGGTGTTTACTCTTTGAACCTCCTGCAGCAAGATGTGTGTGTAATGCCAGGATTCTGATATCGAGTAACTTTGAAGTACACAGATTCTTGGAATTTTATCAAACTTGCAATAATGTAGTTGGTCACTAATGACCACCCAGCCATGATGAAAATAACACCGTTGCAAAATTATGCTACAAGCCATGAACGATAAACAATGTACAACCTATCCATCGGCACTACCACTAGCATCTCAATGAGCACGCTGGGGATACATTGACGCCCTTCGATTGCGAAGAAAGGAAAAGAAACTCAAAACATCACCGGTGAAACTATGAATCGATAACCCTACAAGCTCCAAACAGGAGAAAATCTTATCAACCACACATACACAAGTTGGATTAGAAGTACAAATAATTTTATTTTACTTAAACCTCAACAATTTCATAGACGTCACACAGACTAAGCAAACTGAAACTAAATGAAGAACCAACGCATCTTAACAGAGTCCAGCTACTACATGTTTCATAAACCAAAACAACCCAATGGAACTAATATATACATGCACGTAGAATTTAAAGTTAACTTGCTAGGATCATCAACTCAAACATTTGGAGGACCACCGTGAGACACCATATATCCAGATTTCATGTCACCTTCATCAGTATAGACATAAGCCAATCCCCCATGACTCGTCACATCCATTCCTGCCATTTCGTCCTCTGATGAAATCCTCAACTTGTGTAGCAAGAAAAACAATGTCCCCATTGTCACACTCACAAACGCAGCTACGCTTGCAATCTGCACCAAATGCGCAGCCAACAGTTTGGCACCGCCTCCCATAAACAGCCCGAATGGCCTGTCTGGCTGCCCTGGATAGACCTCATTCACATAAGCCTTTTTGGCAAACAAGGCCGTGAATATGATCCGCCAAGTTCCGCACCCTCCATGAAGCTGTGCAGCCTCCAAAGGGTCATCAAACTTCAACTTCTCAGCAAGCTTGTTGCACCCTATCAACACCCAAGCAGCTACAATCCCACAAATAATTGCTGCCCAAGGATCAACCACAGAACAGCCAGATGTGATAGCTGCAAACCCTCCAAGCAAGCCATTGCACACATCAGTGACATTCCAGTGCCCGGAGAGCAGGCGCTTTCCGAAGAGGGTAGTCAGTGCTGCAGCGCATCCGGCCAAGGTGGTTGCCACTGCGGTCCGTCCCACAGCGCTCCATTGTCCATAGGAAGATCCACTCTCACCATAAACCTTAAGTATATTGAGAAAGGAACCTGCATTGAAACCATACCAACCAAACCACAACAAAAATGTGCCCAACACAACCAATGTGCCACTATGTCCACGCATTGTCACGGACCGGCCTTCATGATCAAACCGGCCAATCCTAGGCCCCTCGATCAGGGCACCCCAAAATCCGGCAATGCCTCCAACCATGTGCACAACTCCGGAGCCTGCGAAGTCAACCACACCAGAACCAAACAAGAGATTCTCAGCACGAGCAGGGCTAGCCCAACCGTCAGCAGACCAAAACCAATGTGACACAATAGGGTACACAAACCCTGTCACGAAAGATGAGTATATCAAATAGGCCACGAACTGGGTCCGTTCGGCGATGGAGCCGCTAGTGATTCCGGCAGCAGCAATGGCAAAGGCCCATTGGTAGAGAAAGAAGCCGTAGTCGAAAGAGGAGGAAGGAAATTGGCTGAGGCCAAAGAATTGCTTGCCAATGAAGCCATTGGAGGGAGCTCCATAGGCAAAGGCAAACCCGAAAAGGTAGTAGAAGATGCCGCCGGTGGCGGCATCGAGGACGTTGGTAAGCATAATATTCATGGTGTTTTTGGCGCGAACGGAGCCGGCGCAGAGCATGGCAAAGCCGAGCTGCATGGAAAAGACAAGGTACGCGGAAAAGAGAAGGTACGTGTTGTCAACCGCATGACCCGTGTCAACAAACTTGTTCGACACGGCACCAAAGCGGCCACAGATGTATTCTGCGGCCGCAGTGGCGTTGGGGCCCAGGAGGGGCTGGAGATCGGCGGCGGAGCAAGTGATGGTCGCCATCGTAGGGAGGAATGTGGAGAGGTATAGAGTATAGACAGATAATCAAAAGAAATATATGGAGGGTTTTATAGTGAGAAACTGAAGATTCCTAGAATATGGTTATGAATGAGAGATTCTCAAGAGATTCTGGATCCGGAGTGACTGGCTGTCCGAGTGAATAGGGATCCAGTTCATCACGTTAACATATATATATGACGTGAGGAATCCAAATTATATACCAAAGTGAGATGAATGTTTTCACTACACGTTAGTGAAATTAATGTTATAATTACGCCAGTTGTAAATTTCTTACGTTTTCTTTGATCAGATTGAAATTTCTTTCCTTTTTTGATTCTTGTTCTGGAAGATGGAGAAATTTGAAATTTCGGGTCTTTTTCTATAGGAGTAAACACTCTCAGCCACTACTGTTTTAGGTAAAGCGTTAATTCCGTATGGAACTATTTTGAAGTGTGTCAATTAGAAAGCAAGGACCATGACAAGTCTAAAGAATAGAGATTCCACAATGAAGAAAAAGACTTGATTCTACGAAAAGCTGAGATATATTAGTCCGCATGTTAATGATGTAAGACCTAACTTAAGTAGTTAAGAAACAGTTGGCTTGAATCACGATTGTACAACGTTGTGACTTCCCTTCCTTTCGAAAACTATGACTCCTTCCATACACAGCTATCATTTGCTTATAATTTTTGATTAATTGAATAGCGCACCAAACCAGGAACTTTGTATCGTGAGAACTGCATCCTACTGTGGAAGAGACCAGCCTCCAGCTTTGAACTCTTTGTAGAAGCTGGATTTTTCAGAAATAACAGCAAACACTGCACACACAGAGCAAAGAGTTGTGTTAAGGCAACAAGAACTCATAAAAAATGAAGACTTCTCGACTACAAAGTGAGCGAGTGTTAGATGAACACCTGGAATCCCTGGAATAATGAAATTGGCTTCTTTCAGAACATCATACAGTGTTCTTTTCTCATTTACTTTGACCCATTTAGAGGAACCTTTGCCTGTGGAACATCAGATGGATGGAGCAAAGTAAAATAGCAATAACTTGAATCACTATAAGAAACAGTTTGCCAAGTCGACAAGTCACACAAAACATTTAGTTGGAACAGAATTCAAGAAGATGCATCAAAAGTAAGAGATAACTATCAGATACTCCAAATGAATCGAGAGATTGTATATAGTCCATTAGAAGGTATCAAATTCCATAACATGATCTTAGTATGGAAATAACTCAAGCTCCCCAACTCAAAATCACCAATCTCGTGTTCAGTGTCTGAACTTGTATCAGCTTGAGCACATATATATAAACATGATTTGTTGTTTTTATCCTTCACAGCAAGACATTTATATGTCGTGACTGAACACCCAAGACATAGCACAGAGGATTGCAATGTGTAAACTTCTATAGTATGATAAATATAGTTGTCAGACTCAGTGTAAGATTTCAGCCCTCACTATATTAATCACGAGAATAGGATAAGCTATATTGGCAGACCAATGACAATATAAGTTTTCACAGCATAAAATCTACATACACTGACGAGCATGATTTTGATTTCTTGCCTAATAGCTGAATGCTCAAATGCATATTAATGAACTACTGATAAAAACATAAATTAAGAAGTATAGTATATATCAGTAGCTATCAAATGAAGGAGGAAAATGGAAGGAAAACTAACTTGAATGCTGCTTACCTGCTAAGCTGCCAAAGTTAGAATTTTCCGTTGCATCTTTTTCCTCGCCAACCATGTTTTCCAGATTGGATGCTGGAGTTCCCTCTAGGAGACAACGAAGAATCTTTGTCTTTGACAGTGGAACACCTGATTTGGCCTGTTAAACAAAGGGTGGAGGAATTAGAAATGATGGGACCTTTAAAGATACATAAAATCATTACTTAAGAGTACTTGGATATGTATCCAACAAGCCCTCAGGGAAAGGAAAATGAGAATGCTAGGATTATATAAGTTTGAATACACAGACATGCACAAAAAATTCCCAGAAAGAGCTAGTCTTCACATTTTGCTTATTATCATAGTGCAACACAAAGACAAATTTCCTAAAAAATTAACTTATATCAACAAGCCAGTGGTGAACTCATGTTCTGACAGTCGGAGCTACACAATCTTACAAGCTAATTACAACTTGACATCCAACTGGCATGCCAGAGTCCACTAAAGATCATGCAAAAAGGTGATTAGCACCATTCTAATAATCTAATTATTATAAGTTCATGTGGTTGATACGGTCGAATTGCTGAGTAAATTAACCAAAATCATAAGAAACCACCACAAAATAGAACAGCATGCTAACTAAAAGAATCATTTGCAGAAAAGAAATAAATATGGAAGAATCTAAAAACGACTCTTGAAGAAGGAACTTCCTTCTACTTCAAGTAAACAAAAAAAATGCATATAGAGGGAGTTTAAAAAGAAAATCACATTCAAATAAATGACTTACTTCATAGTATAGTTCAACAGCATCACGACCATAATTGTGTTCCTGGTCCCATGGCAAAGGCGGGGCGCTTTCTGAAAACATGTTTGGGAGTTCAGGACATAACAAAATCCACATTTGTCTAAAAGCATTTTGTACCACATAAAACACTCATTGAAGATTCATCTTTAAAATATGGAACAACACTTTAAAAGAAGGATATCATATCAAGATGGGCTGAGAACATTTCCATCTCACAGAAATCCTCGATAAAGTCACTGGACATAACCTCTGGATACAAAAGAAGAACAGGCCAATGAAGAATACTATTCTTGTCCAATACAGGCTTTCTTGATCCAATAAGTTGTTGATACATTGGCTTTCCAACCTTCAAGCCTCTCTTTTCAATCGCAGAAACAATGTCCTGCTCAACAAATTAACAAAAATCAGCTCCCAAACATTCACCACAAACAGACTATAATTTAAAATAGTATCATCCCATTAGCATAACAATCACACCTCAGCCTCAGAAAGAGCCTTGGAGACTTGAGCCTCGCGCTGTTCAAGTTCCATCTTCTTGGACTCAACCTGGCCTAAGAGCTTCTCTAGCCCTTCATTACTTGGGTCAATTTCAAGCCCTTTTTTGCAGTATGAAATCGATTCAGCCAACAAGTTCAATGACAAACACGCTTTCGCAGCTCGGTACAGTGCCTAAACCAACACCCAATTTACTCAACACACCAAAAATAAAAATATTCAAACAAAATTAACCCAGCTGAAGAACAAGAACATGTTCAAGAACTAGTAACTACCTTAACATTAGTGTTACTGAGCCTAATAGCCTCCTCAGCATCAGCAAGAGCACGTCTGTAATTACCAAGCAGAAGATTGACATGGGCTCTATTCGAATACAGCACAGACGTCTCTGGGTCACTCAAAGCTTGGTTATTGATGGCCCTGGTGTAACAGTCTATGGCATCCGAGTAATGCTTCTTACCCTTCTTCACAAACTCGTTGCCCTTCTCCTGCAAAAACCCAGTTAAACTTTAAACACAGAAGACCAGGAGTATCACGAAAATGTTTAGTTGTTGAGAGAAAGAGAGGACCTTGAGTTCAACAGCAGCAGATTCTTTGAGGGCGGCGATGGCGTCAAGGTCGGCCCTTTCGTTTTCGGTTTGGGGTTCGGCGCCTTTCTCCATCCATAGTGCCATAGCTTTTGCGTAGGTTCTTCCCAACTAGTTTGTTCTTCTGCTTAGTATACTGCAACTGCAAAATCAACCAATACACAAAGACAGGGGGCTTCGTTCTGTTTAGTTTATGTCATGACATGGTGACCATATTAATGAATGTTCATCGATCAAAATACACTAGAATCTTTTTTTTTTATTCTCCTTTTACCCACCAGGGTCCAGCTCAGTTGGTAAGCAGACTGAGTTACTTAAGCAAGGTCGAAGGTTCGATCCTTGTGTATGTAAAAGACCTTGCGGGGAGGTCCAACCCTCTACGGAGTGCTCAATTGGCCGAAAGGGGGGGGGTGTCGATGTGTCTTTGGCGCGGCACTGTTGAGACTTCGGCACAAAATGATCAGGATAAACACCTGAGAGCCTGCTTGTGGTCTCTTCCCAATACCCTCCTTTAAAAAAAAAAAAAATACACTAGAATCTTCACTCCTTTCTTTTCCTTTTCTTTTCTTAAAATAATCTCTTTTGAAGAATTATTATTGTGTCGTTTGGGACTAAGATCGCCATGATGCTCGTCTGTGTGTGATGGTGGTGTTAGGTCTGAGTTTGGAGAGTGAAGGGAAAAGAGAGAAAATGAATACAGAATGGAAAGGATAAAGATAGAATTAAGTCATATTCATTCATGCCTCAGCAAGAGCAGCTTCCAGCATAATATAGAGCAGTTCCTAGCTTATAACAGCTGGCAAAATATTGGGCCTAAACATGGGCCTGGCAACACAAAAGCATATACAGGGGAAAATAGGTCTGGCAGAAGGATGTTGTCTCAACAGGTGGGAAGAAGAAAAAATAGTTGATAGAAAATACAACAATCACGAAAACATGTTGTTTCTGCACAAACCCGGGGGCCTGGTAGAGACAGATGAATCCAAGTGTGATATCCTGCAAACCTGCTTACTAAGGGGAATACCGGGCGGGCCGGTCTTCTCCTCTCCGATGCCTAAGTTAGTATAGTTGGAATGAATATAACTTAAGCACGTATATAAGCGGTAGGAAGGATCAGTTACCTATTAATGAGGGTAGTTGAGGCTCTTATATAGGTGGCCGGTCTTGAGGTCTGGCCTTACCCTTCGATGTGAGACTGGTTCTCTTCTTTTTGCACACCAAAGGGCAGCTCTGGTGACCTCTTTGGCAAGCAGGCGCCCCCGGTCCCCGGTCCCCGGTCCCCTGGTAGCAGGATAGACTGCTGGACCCCGAGGCCGGGTGATGGGGATCCGGTCCCGGGCCTCGGGCCGGCTCCTGGTACACTAGCTGCGGGTCTGTGGGCCTGCTGTAGCCCCTCTGTGGCTACTGTCAACAAGTCCCCCAAGTTCCCGGTCAAGTGCAATCTTGAATGGGGACTTAATCTGTCTTGCTCTTGTCCCGCAGACCCGCAGGGTTACCAACCCAACGGTGTCCAGTCCCCCAAGTCCGTATTGAAGATTGGGCGTGACCGGGCGTGGATGAACTTGTGTATTAGACCTCGGCCGGGCGTTCTGCCAAATCGGTACGAGTCGGAGTTCACGGGACCTCGACCGGGCGTTCTGCCATATGGAGACGAGTCCCCCGGATGAACTTGTGTACTAGACCTCGACCGGGCGTTCTGTCAAATCGGTACGAGTCGGAGTTCACGGGACCTCGACCGGGCGTTCTGCCATATCGAGACGAGTCCCCCGGATGAACTTGTGTACTAGACCTCGACCGGGCGTTCTGCCAAATCGGTACGAGTCGGAGTTCACGGGACCTCGACCGGGCGTTCTGCCATATCGAGATGAGTTGTCACATCCCTAACCCAATTTAACTGAATTATGAGTATTGGAATTTCGTACGCTTTATTTTAGTTGTCACGCGAAGTCGGAAGTATTTCCGGAGGTTAAATTTGAAAAATGTTTTAAGTTTTAATGGGGGAAAAGTTGACTTTGTGATCCTTCGTAATTTTGGAAAAGTTTTCTTCACGAAAGTTGTAGAGCGCGACGATACGAGTTCGTGGACACGCGGCACGCGTGGAACGGACATCGTATGAGGAAGTTATGACCTGAGGAAGTTATTTTACTGTTTAGGAAATTTACTATATAAAGGGGAGAAATTTCGTAAAATGTAACTTTCCATTTCGGGTAGAAAAAAAATTATTGTAGCAAAATTACTGTAGCTTCGTGGTTTCCCCCCGATCCGGATCGCCGACGCGCCGATCTCCGCCGTCCGGCCACCCCAGCTCGCGCGCCACCCAGCAATCGACGCGTCTCGGCCTCCTCTTCAATTCCAGGTGATGATCGGCCCGGGGGAGCCACCGTACACGACGCAGCGTACTCGTGAAGTTCGGCCACCGTGCGCGACGGCGCTACAGGCATCGCCGGACCGTGCGCCACCCACCGGTCGATTTGGTTTCTCCTAGCGCACCTCCATGAAGTGGTGGATCACGCCAGAAACAGCCGATTCGATCGAATCGGATCGATTTCGATCGGATCTACAGTCGACCCGTTTCCATTGATCGACCCGGATCCGACCCGGCCCGGCCCATGTTCATTCGACCGGCCCAAACCCAGCCCAGCCAGTCAACGTTGACCGTTGACCGTCAATGTTGACCGTTGACCGACCGGTTGACCGGGCGCTGACCGTTGACCGAGACATGCAGTTGACCGTTGACCGGCGTTGACCGGTACTGTAGCAGCCGTTCCGAGCATTGTTTCGGCCCGATTCGGCCCGTTTCCTCCTCGACCCGACGCGAGCGGATATTTATCAAGTTCTGGTGAATTAAGGTGAGTAAACCTCACGTTGATCTCGTTTTTTTTTATATAAAGTTCATTTATAATATTTGATCGTTATACCCGGAATGAATTATAAGAAAAAGAGTTAGCGAGTAGATTAATTTTTTTTTTTATAAAAGAAAACTAGTGATCAATTAGTGATCAAAGAATTTGTCGAACTTTGTTCCCAGTGGGTGGGTGTTGGCGGTTTGGGAGCAAAGTAATATTTTATTTGGTTTTGGATTAATTTCAGACCTGTTTCGAATTTTTCGAGGGAATTTTCGGGACGGGTCCTCTCAATTGGTATCAGAGCATGATCCTGCGATCTGTGTGGCTCACTGTGTGTGTCTTTGGGGAGATTTTATATACTTTAAATATGTGATGATGTTGTCTAAAACTCTTAAAGATTTCTTATTTACATTTCCTTCAATATTTCTCTGGCCGAATTATTGATTGAGAATTTTAGACAGTGTTTTGTGTGCGAGTGTGAATTGTGATCAAGACCTTATGAGAGTTTATCATGGCCAGAGTAATGTAAACTGTTGTTTATCTTGGTTGAGCGATGAACCGACTTTGGGAACTTTAATTTTTTTTTACTTTTAATTGCTATGAAGTATGAATAATTATATGCTCAATAAGTATGATTTGAGGAGTGTTTTATTGAAATGAAAGTGAAATGAGTAAAACAGAGATTCAGTTTTGGGAATTTTTATATATTCCTTGAATCATTTTGAGAATGATTCTTATTATCAAAGATTGATGATTTCTTTCGAATATATTTTATTGATTTATTGTTAAACTGATTTGATTGACAGTAATGCTGTCTTTATGGATTTTGATATCTCTTTGAGAAACGAGATTTCCATGGGATTTCATATCTTCAAAAATTTTGGGTACTTAATCAGTAGACCGGAATGAAGTTCTGGGGATTTTGTTGGTTTATTATTTACGATTTTTCTGACATGCGAGGCATGTCGATGGAATTTATGTATATTTGATTTGATTTGATTTGACGGCATGGTGATTTGCCGGGTATTTTGGATTTGACGGCATGGTGATTTTCCGGGGATTCATGGTTTTATATGGAGGCTATTATATTGTTATGTTTTTCTGAGCCTCAGATGGTTGTTGATTTATCAGGGGAAATGTATTTCGAGATTTGATTTGTTTTTCACCACACGATGGTCCACGTGATTATTATATTGATGCTAGCTAGCGGTGCCTCATCCCACGCCAGGTGACGACTTGACCGTATGGGTCAGATTCACGCTCGGTGGTCGACGCAGGGCCCTTGTATATATTGAGGCGATGACGTGTCTAGGTAGTAGACTTAGACACGGGGGGAGTCAATAGGGCTCTCGGACCAGAGCCTGACGAGGCTCCAGAGGGTCCACGTTATTATTATGTTGATGCTAGCTAGCGAGGCCTCATCCCACGCGAGGTGACGACTTGACCATATAGGTCAGATTCACGCTCGGTGGTCGACGTAGGGTGGTGTATATTGAGGCAGTGACGTGTCTAGGTAGTAGACTTAGACACGGGGGGAGTCAATAGGACTCTCGGACCAGGGCCTGACGAGGTTCCAGTGGTGGGTAGACATTTCCCCTGTTGCATGGCCAATGGGATTTGGTCATGATGATGTTTTTCACTGTGGTTGCGGGAATATTTCCTCTGTGAGGCTTTCAGTTTTAATAAATTCCCGCATCAGTCGATTGCGATTTTTATACTATTATATGACGTGATTGAGAATTTTGTACGACTATATGATGTGGCTTCGGGAATATTTCATTTATGAGATTTTCAGCTTTTAATAGATTCCCGAAGCAGTGGATTAAGATTTGTATATGTTTATATTATCTAGTTTCGGGAATATTTCCTCTATGAGGCTTTCGGTTTTTAATAGATTCCCGAACCAGCAGGACTTAACTTTTTATACGTTGTGTATCAGTTATAACTTTGGTTTTAAACTCAAAAATGAATTTGTTATCCATTTTTAACCCTACATTATGATTTGATTAGTACTTGGACAGAGTTATATTATTTTGGTTTATGTGTTTTGGTAAATAAAATTTCTTCAATGGTTTTTCAATAGCTTTTCTTGATGTATTGGGTTGAGCTGTTTTATTGTGTGTAATTTTAATCCAGAACTTTTGGTAATTTACTTAGGAATAACATGATTAGTAGTGATTATTTGAGATTGAGGATTCGGTATCATAGATTGCCTATAAATTGTGTTATGCTGCTATTTTTTTTGTTTGGATTTGATATGGAATCGTTTCCCGATGTTTATACAATTGGTGTGGAGAATTTGTGTTGTTTGGTAAAGTTTTAAGTGTTCATAGCAAAATCATAGCTATGTCGATGGAGCATCAATTTTTTTATATCAATTTGATGGAGATATTATTCTATGAGTGTACTGCTGATCAGGAAATTTCCATGCATTTGGTAAGGCTACTTATTTATCGATATTTTCTGAAATTAAAAGTGCAGTTCTAAAATCTTTTGGATATTTTACTCGTGCGACGAGTATGACTATTTTAATTTGAACTCAATCGATGAGTACGAGAATGCAATTTGATTTGAACTCGTAAAACGTGTACGAGTGATTATTATAATATTATATTTTTGTCACGCGGTGACACAATGATTATGATATTATATTTCGTGATACTCGGTAACACGGCGATTATTATATTATTATTGATTTAGCGATTTTATCGCTATCAGTTAGTCTCGAGATTTCTTCGAGATATAGCATTTGTTTATTATTGTTTCAGTATAGAGTATTATTGTTTACGGATTGTTCCGTAATGATTTATTTTCAGAATATGAGTTCCTGAATTTGTTTATATTGAGTATTTCATTGATATGTGTTGGTAAAGAAATCCGGACGAGCAGTGGTGGCTCGCGGTATAGGTTGGAAATTCTATTGTGGTTATAGAAGTGTATTTTGAATACTTGCAGGTTTTGGGTTTCCTAATTATAGAGGAAACTCTGTCCGATTTTCCGCAGAATTTTTTTTCTGCTATTTTTGGTTACGCAAATTTCGAGGACGAAATTTTATAAGGGGGGGGGGGGGGGGGGGGAGAATTGTCACATCCCGAACCCAATTTAACTGAATTATGAGTATTGGAATTTCGTACGCTTTATTTTAGTTGTCACGCGAAGTCGGAAGTATTTCCGGAGGTTAAATTTGAAAAATGTTTTAAGTTTTAATGGGGGAAAAGTTGACTTTGTGATCCTTCGTAATTTTGGAAAAGTTTTCTTCACGAAAGTTGTAGAGCGCGACGATACGAGTTCGTGGACACGCGGCACGCGTGGAACGGACATCGTATCAGGAAGTTATGACCTGAGGAAGTTATTTTACTGTTTAGGAAATTTACTATATAAAGGGGAGAAATTTCGGAAAATGGTAACTTTCCATTTCGGGTAGAAAAAAAAATTACTGTAGCAAAATTACTGTAGCTTCGTGGTTTCCCCCCGATCCGGATCGCCGACGCGCCGATCTCTGCCGTCCGGCCACCCCAGCTCGCGCGCCACCCAGCAATCGACGCGTCTCGGCCTCCTCTTCAATTCCAGGTGATGATCGGCCCGGGGGAGCCACCGTACACGGCGCAGCGTACTCGGGAAGTTCGGCCACCGTGCCCAACGGCGCTACAGGCATCGCCGGACCGTGCGCCACCCACCGGTCGATTTGGTTTCTCCTTGCGCACCTCCATGAAGTGGTGGATCACGCCAGAAACAGCCGATTCGATCGAATCGAATCGATTTCGATCGGATCTACAGTCGACCCGTTTCCATTGATCGACCCGGATCCGACCCGGCCCGGTCCATGTTCATTCGACCCGGCCAGGCCCAAACCCAGCCCAGCCAGTCAACGTTGACCGTTGACCGTCAACGTTGACCGTTGACCGACCGGTTGACCGGGCGCTGACCGTTGACCGAGACCGGCGGTTGACCGTTGACCGGCGTTGACCGGTACTGTAGCAGCCGTTCCGAGCATTGTTTCGGCCCGATTCGGCCCGTTTCCTCCTCGACCCGACGCGAGCGGATATATATCAAGTTCTGGTGAATTAAGGTGAGTAAACCTCACGTTGATCTCGTTTTTTTTATATAAAGTTCATTTATAATATTTGATCGTTATACCCGGAATGAATTATAAGAAAAATAGTTAGCGAGTAGATTAATTTTTTTTTATAAAAGAAAACTAGTGATCAATTAGTGATCAAAGAATTGGTCGAACTTTGTTCCCAGTGGGTGGGTGTTGGCGGTTTGGGAGCAAAGTAATATTTTATTTGGTTTTGGATTAATTTCAGACCTGTTTCGAATTTTCCGAGGGAATTTTCGGGACGGGTCCTCTCACGAGTCCCGCGGATGAACTTGTGTACTAGACCTCGACCGGGCGTTCTGCCATATCGAGACGAGTCCCGCGGATGAACTTGTGTACTAGACCTCGACCGGGCGTTCTGCCAAATCGGTACGAGTCGGAGAGTGCTAGCCTGCGGGAAGGCCTATTGGTGCTTGGAATAAGCCAACAGGTGCCCCCGGTGTTGCGGTCATACTGAAGCACCGGTCAACACTTGCTAGTTCTCAGCTTTTGTTGGAATAAGCGTGAGGTAATGTGCAGGTTTGTTAGCCTGCGGGGAGACTTGTTCTGTGTTAGAGAAACAATCTTCCCGGTGGGGTGGCGTTGAGATAACGAGTCTCGCCATGTATCACAGTTCAGTGTGATACAGGGTTTTTATCCTGCTGGACAAGAGTACATGTGTTAGATGTAAACTCGCCCGGGTTTATAAAGCCCATGCGTTTGGTTTGAGTTGTTGCTGGCTCGTTCCTGCCTGTAGGCGAAGGAAAGTGACTAAACCGGTGGAATGCTTTGGAGTCGGTTGAATGTCACATGCCCGGTGGAATGCCGTGGGACTAGTTGGATTGGCCGGTTGGATGCTACATAACCGGTGAGATGCTGCGGAGTCGGTTGGACACTTCATAACCGGTGAGATGCTGCGGAGCCGGTTGGAGGTTGACTTCTTGGGAAGTGAGGGGAGTGGACGCCTCGTTCTGCACTCATATCTCCTCTAATTGCCGCTTGTAGGTGGGACAGGTGGCTGACATGCAATGAAGGGGAGAGCCCATCAGTCCCATCAGTTATGATGGCATGGGAGCCCTTATCGATGCTGGGACACGTGTCGGCAGGGAGCGGTCTGAGATGGATGGGATCTACGGCTGGGGTTGCCTCTCTTTTGTGCTTGCCCTATTTATCAGCCTCCACTCCTTTCCTCCTGCCATACCTTGCTGAAGCCTTGCTCTTTTTCTGTCGTCTGTCTGTGTTGCTATCATGCTACAGAGCTAAATTCCGTTGTTTATAAAGCTAAATTCTCGTCACCGATGCACGGACTATCTCTGCCGCTGCCGAAGTTTGTCCAGTATATGCTGAGCTCAATAAATCTTTCCCCAGCCCAGCTTCCTAGCAACCAGTGGAGGCAGTTGCTTGGTCTCGGGTGCCTATTCAGTCTGAGCAATATGGACTGGCCCACGGTTAATGAGTTCCGGGCGCTGTACAAGGTTCCTACTGTAAGAAGGCCCAGGCCTGCGGTTGTGTTAATTTTGCCGCGCGGGACTTCGATCCTGCCATCACTCACCTGCCATCGTCGGTTTCGAATGTATGGAGGAGGTCGGTTGTGCTGGCCGGTGGCAGGTGGCAGCGTAGTTGGAGGAACTTTCAGGTGCTCGGGGCTTATCAAGTGATCGGGGATCAGTCGTACCGGCTGGTCGACTTGGAGAGGCAACGGTTAGCCCGGCTTTTTGTTTGCTGGGACTATTTGGGCCGGAGCTCCTACAATTTCATCCGGTGGAATGTGCTGGAGATATGCGAGATGGGGAGAAAACCTGGTAAGGTACCTTGCACTGTTGTTTTGCAGGGTCGCTTTTATTCTGACCGCTCGGTTTATCGGTTTGCAGCTAATGCCCCCCGGCTCGCTGTTCGGAGCGAGGAGACCGTCGAACCGGATGACGAGCTTGTGGCCCTGAGGTTGATGGAGATGGGGGAGATGGCCTCGAAAACCATTGTAGATCCGGTCACCCTAGAGTGCACGATGCACAACAGGCCTATGCCGCTCATGTTTCTGGACTCCCACTACGGCAGGCGGCCGGGCGGTGAGGATAACTGGGCAACCGGGCGGGGTCGGTCGGGTCCGGAACCTGTGGCACGGCCGATGGGGGTACGGGCCTCGCGGGAGACGGAAGCGGCGGAGATGACTGGGTACCGTCAAAGCGGTCATGGCGAAGCTCTGGCGAAGAAGGCGAAGAGGGCGAGGACGTTTGATGCCGGGGCGTCAAGCTCGGCTCGTTAGTTTCAGTCGTGGAGACCGACGGCCGAAGGAGTCTGGGGCCAGAAGCCAATCGTAGTCCCGGTGGTGATGGTTTTGGTAGGTTCGTGGCATCTACCATTGAAACCTTGGGACTTGATCGGGAGGGCCCTGGAACTGGGCAACCGGGCGGGAGCAGGACGAAGCCCGTGGAATTAGCTCTTCGGGTAAGTGTGTTTTCTGCGCTTCCTCTCCCCTTTGTGATACGAGCTAATGTTCCTTTTGTGTACCTGTGCCAGCTGGTTCATAGCCTTTACGCCGCCGAGCCTAGAGGAGAGGCTGCTGTTTTGGTGAAGTAAGCAGAGGAGCTTACTGTGCAGCTGTCCTTGGCGGAAGCCAAGCTTGCGCAGGAGAGAGAAGAGGTCGGTCGGATGAAAGCTGAGCTCGCGCGGGAGAAAGAAGAAACCGGTCGGTTGTTCATTGAACTCGCGCAGGAGAGAGAGGAAGCCGATCGGCAGGCAACCGCTCGGGAAGAGAAGACTGCGGAGTTGGAGGCGAAGGTTTTGGAGCTGCGGACCCAAATGACAGCAGTCGTCAAAGGAGTGGAGAAACTCGTAGAATCCCGGCTTGCTGAAGTGGCTGATAAAGCTGTCGACGACTTCCGGGAGTCGGTGGAGCTTGAAGAGATGCTGGAGGCCGCCCGTGCTGAGCGGGCATAAATGATGCCTATCTGGAGTGGAGGGCATAAATGATGCCTATCTGGAGTGGAGGGAGAAAGGGTGGCTTGATGCTGAGCGGATGGAGGCTGATATAGCCCTGGCCGAGAAGGTGGAGCAAGAGCAGTCTCTCAAAGCTGGCGGGCCAGGGATTGGGAGCTCCGGCGGCGCTGACTAGCGATTTTTGCTTTACATATATACCTGGCAGATGTATATACCTTGTAACCAGCTGCAATTCATTCTAGATGCAGTAACTGTATATTGCAATGTTGGTGCCAAATACATTATTGTCCCTTTATGACCGATTTCATTTAGGGTAGAACAACAGGTGTTGGATATTCCACGAGCGGGTGGAATAGATGCCTTCAGCGTCTATGATGTGGAATGTTGCCGGACCCGCAGCTGCGGTGATTTGGTAGGGCCCTTCCCATGTTGGCTCCAAGGCCAGCGGTTTTTTCTAAACTTTCTTCATGACCCAGTCTCCCACTTGTAATTTCCTTTCCCGGACCCTTCTGTCATAGTACCGAGCGACCCGCTGCTTGTAGGTTTGGTTTCGCATATGTGCTTGGTCGTGCCGCTCCTCTATGAGATCCAGGTTGAGCCGTACGCCCTCGGCGTTTGTTTCGGCGTCGTAATTCTCGACCCTACCGCTGGGCACATTGGTCTCTACAGGGAGTACCGCTTCGCTCCCGAATGCCATGCAAAATGGGTCTCTCTTGTTGCCTCGGCTACTGTCGTCCGGATGGCCCATAGAACCGCAGGGAGCTCCTCGGTCCAACAACCCTTTTTGGCATCCAGCTTCTTCTTGAGGAGAGTTTTGATAATCTTGTTGACCGCTTCCACCTGGCCGTTGGTCTGCGGGTGCGCTACTGAGGCAAACAACATCCGGGTCCCCATGGAGGCCGTGTATTGGATAAGATCAGCATTGTTGAACTGTGTCCCATTATCCGTGACTATAGTTTGCGGTCCCCCAAACCTGCAGTAGATGTTCTTCCATAGAAATTTTCTGACCCGCTCCTCGGTGATCTTTACCAGGGGTTCCGCCTCGACCCACTTAGTCTGATAGTTAACGGCTACAATGGCGTATTTGTATTGTCCCACAACTATTGGGAAAGGGCCGATGATGTCTAGTCCCCACTGTGCGAACGGCCATGGCGCTAACAGAATTGATAACGCAATTGCCGGGGCATGGGGTGTAGAGGCATACATGTGGCACTTGTGGCAGCCGCCTGATATTCTTCTTGATGTTGCTGCCATGTCTGGCCAAAAATATCCCGCTCGGAGCGACTTGTGAGACAAGGATCGGGCACCAGAGTGATTACCACATACTCCCTCGTGGATTTCTCGCATGATAGCCTCCCCTGCCTCCTTAGTCACACACCTTAACTGGGGGAAGCTGTGCCCCCTTCGGTACAACTGGCCGTTGAGAAGGCTGTACCTGGCGCACCGGAGGTGTAGCCTCCTCGCCTCCACTGCATCCTGGGGGCAGGTTTTGTCGGCCATGTATTTAACTATCGGATCCATCCAGCTCGGTGGTGCCTCTTCTACCGCAAATATCTCGGAGATGGTCTTACTTATACTCAGTTTCTGGAGGGTTTCAATTTTAGCTCTTCGGTACTCCAGAGGGTAGTTTCCGGTGGCCAACCTTGCGAGGTCGTCTGCATGCCTATTTGCCTCTCGGGGTATATGCTGGATCGTGGCACCCTGGAATGGCTCGATCAGGGCCCTGGCCAAAGCTTGGTAGGAGGCTAACTGGGGTTCCTTGACTTCGAACAACCCGTTAATCTGGTTCACCACCAGGCTCGAGTCACTGTATATGTCCATGGATGGGATTCTCATCTCCTTGGCTAGTTGCAAGTCGGCTATAAGGGCCTCATATTCAGCGGCGTTATTGGAAGTAGGGGTGGACACGCGGACCCGAAAACCAAAAAAAACCGAACAAAAAAAAAAAAACCGAACCGAACCGAAGTAGTTCGGGTTGGGTTTCGGTTTCAGTCTGGCAAAACCCGAACCAAACCGAACTGACCCAAACTGACCCGAATTCAAAACGACGTCGTTTTATTGTATGATCTCTTTAAGGTGTATGTGGAAGAGGCAAATTTGGGGCAAAGTGTTGGTGTTTCTCAAGATTCTAATCAAACTATTGAAGTGGTC
This sequence comes from Potentilla sterilis, assembly GCA_963682095.1. Taxonomy (NCBI): domain Eukaryota; kingdom Viridiplantae; phylum Streptophyta; class Magnoliopsida; order Rosales; family Rosaceae; genus Potentilla; species Potentilla sterilis. Next base: position 13,744,604 of record OY821762.1, on the reverse strand, counting down.
CCTTTGGAAAAAGGCCTTACCGAGTTTCAAAGGAAGTTGAAGAGAAAGGCAAAGAAGGCCGAGGTGATTTATAATGATGTGGATAGATATATTAGTGATCCCGTTGAAGGAGATGATGGAACTCATGGAAGGTTTGAATTTTTGACTTGGTGGAAAGTGTTTGGGATGTCTAAATACCCTATATTGGCCCGCATTGCAAGAGACATTCTAGCTATTCCGGTTTCAACTATATCTTTAGAGTCTTGTTTTAGCACTAGTGGGAGAGTAATTAATCCACATCGTAGCTCTCTAAGTCCTAAAATGGTGGAAGCATTGATATGTACTCAAAGTTGGCTTAGGGGTGAACATATTGCTTTGCACCATGTGCCTACTATTGAGGAGATGGAGATTTGTGAAGATGCGGAAATATGTAATAGTTTTGTTTTTTTCTTATTGAATATATGAATTGCTTAATGTGATTTGGTTTTGTGTTATGCATGATTATATTTTATTTCTATTTTTCTAATTGTATGCAACTATGCATGTAGATGAGTTGGTGAAGAGCTTGCAGCATGGCATTAGAGACGATCGTGCCGAGAGTGGATCAAGTAGTATGCTACCTCAAAGATCAAACTCATTCATGCGAGCTTGAGGGAGAGTTGAGAATTGTGATGATGCCAAATTGCCAATCATGTCATGGACTCTCATATTGTTCTATTTTTCTCTTCCTTATTTAATTATGTTTAAATATTAAACTTTGGACTTTGACTTTATTTTGATGGACTTGAAATTGTTAAATTATAGAGTATGGACTCAAGCAGAACTTTGTACTTTGAATTTTTGACTTATAAATTATGAAATTTATATTTTTTATTCGAACTTGAAAAGTGGGTAAAACAGAAAAAAAAAAAAAAAAAAACCGAACCGAACCGAACCGTGCGGGTTGGGTCAGGTTATGGGTCACTGACTCAAAAATTAAAAAACCGAACCGAACCGAACCGAATTTTAAATTTGGGTTGGGTCATGGGTTTTGTCCAAACCCGAACCGAAGTGACCCGTGTCCACCCCTAATTGGAAGTGTTTAAGAGGAACCGTAGGGCATACTCGTACGATTGGCCATCGGGCGAGGTTAGCATGACGCCGGCTCCGCTTCGCTTACTCGTTACGGAGCCGTCTACGTAAAGTTTCCAACCGTTGGGGAGGCCTGGTTCGATCTTTACGGCCTGAACTGCCTCGGTGCCCTCGTACCGGCCGGGGTGCGCTTCTGCCACCATTGGGGTGAGTTCACATATGAAATCCGCAGCTGTCTGTCCCTTGATAGCCGTTCGCGGAGCATAAATGATGTCGAACTCTCCCAATTCAACTGCCCACCGTACGAGCCTGCCGCTGATGTCCGGTTTTTGCAGGATCTGCCGCAGAGGGTGATTGGTATATAGTGTGATGGAATGAGCCTGGAAATAGTGCCGGAGCTTTCTGGCACTAACGATCAGGGGCAGAGCCAACCTCTCAATATCGGGGTACCGGCCCTCGGCTCCGGTGAGTCCCTTCCCTGCATAGTATACCGGGAGATCGAGCTTGCCCTCCTTCCTGACGAGAGCCGCGGAGACGGCCGTTTCGGATGCAGCTATGTAGAGGTATAGCATCTCGTCCAGCACTGGTTTGGATAGGAGAGGCACTGCAGACAGATATGTCTTGATGGACTAGAATGCCGCTTCATGCTCCACCGCCCAGTGGATTTTCTTGAACTGTTGTGCCTTGAGCAGTTTAAAAAATGGGGCGCACTTATCGGTCAGGCGGGAGATGAATCTGGCCAGGGCAGCCAGCCGGCCGGTCAGCATTTGGACCTGGTTTCTTTCCCCTGGTGTTTCCATGTCTAGGATTGCCTGGACCTTCAGCGGGTCAGCTTCTATCCCTCGCTGGCTGATGATGTGGCCTAGGAACAAGCCCTCTGAAATCCCAAAAATGCACTTCTTCGGGTTCAAGCGCATTCCAAACTTGAGCATCTTACCGATGACTACCGCCAAATCTCGGACATGGACCCCTGCAGTCAAGCTCTTGACCAGCATGTCATCTACGTATACTTCCAACGTTTTACCCATTTCTTGCTCCAGCATGCGATTCACCATCCGCTGGTAGGTGGCTCCGGCATTCTTTAGACCGTACGGCATCCTCTTATAACAGTAGGTACCTCGGTCAGTTGTGAATGATGTGTGCTCTTCGTCGTCCGGGTTCATTCTTATCTGATTGTACCCGGCGTAGGCGTCTATGAAGCTGAGCAGCTTAAAGCCGAACGTGGAATCTATAAGCTGATCTATCCGGGGGAGCGGGAAGCTGTCTTTTGGGCACGCCCAGTTTAGATTAGTGAAATCCACGCACATGCACCACCGGTCGGTTCCCTTCTTTGGTACCATAACCACATTAGCAAGCCACCGGGGATACTGGACTTCCCGGATGAAACCTATGCCTCTTAGCTTCTGCACTTCTTCTCTGATCGCTTCATACTTCGCCGGGCTGAAGGACCTCCTCTTTTGCCTCACCGGGGTAACGTTAGGCAACGAATTTAGCCTGTGGACGGCTATCTCTGGGGATATGCCCGACATGTCCTCGTAGGACCATGCGAAGACCGAGCTGTTGTCTCGGAGGAAGGTGATGAGCTCTTGCCTGACAGCCAGAGCGAGCTTCGTTCCTATCACCACTTTTCGTTCCTTGTGGTCCTCCGAAATGGAGACTGTTTCGGTTTCTTCCACGGCCGACGGTCGTTTTAGCTTCTCGTCGTCAGAATCAGTGTCATCACGGGGGTCAATACTCAGATCCGGCACCGGCGCTTGTTGAGTGGCCGTGAAGACCTCGGTTCGCTTCCTCCCGTGAGTCAGGGCCTCCGCATAATACTTGCGAGCGATCCTCTGGTCCCCGCATATGGTAATGACACCGGCCTGTGAAGACATCTTCAGCATCAGCATATCGCCGGCTATAAATGTTTTCAGCTTCTACAACCCTGGCCGACCGATTATGCCATTGTACGATGACAGGCAGTCCACGACGATGAACTCCAGGTACTCCTTCTTTGTCCTGTCTCCCTCGCCGAAGATTAGCGGTAGGTAATCCGATCCCAAAGGCTGGACCACCTCACCGGAGAAGCTTATCAGCGGCTCGTTATCCTGGGATAACTTATTCTTTCCTCTCTGCAGCCCTTTGTATGCGTCTGGGAACATCACGTTGACAAAAGCTCCGGTATTGATAAGCATGCGGCTGGTTATCCAGTGGTCTATTTGGACCGTAATGAGGAAGGGGTCGTTGTGCGGTTGGATTAGATCCTCCGGCTCTTCTTTCTCATAGAAAGTAATCGAGTTCCATCCGATTTTAGCGGCCTGGCCGCTTCCTCCTCCAAAGGCATATACCTCATTTCCCCGGATCGATCTTAAGCACCGCTTCTTTGAGCTCCGGGTGAGTCGATCTATATGGTCCCCACCATGTATCATGTTTATGCTCCCGTGCACCTCGATCCCCCCGGGAGTTCGGGTGCTTATAGTCCCTACTTGCCGAGCTCCCTGCCTGTCCTTTTGCGGGTCATCCGGACGGACTCGGCCGTCCACAACCGCTCTCTGGGGTCTCTGGTCGCCGGTCCGAAGGGCTGGATCTTCGGGTTTTTCTGCTGGCATAATGGCTAGGGCCCGCGGTGGTCGCCCCGCTGATGCAACTGCCAAGGGCCGTGCCGGTCGCACAAGTGGTGGTCTTCTACCTGACCGTGAGCTGTTGTCACCGGTCCGGCGGGGTCGCCAATCCTCCCATACTTCGGCTTTCTTGCTAGTCGCAGGCGGATGGTTGCGATCCTGCCGCCCAGTCTTTCTTTCACGGGGAGACGGTGGCAGTGGGTCATCCGACCTCCGCTTGGGCATCTTATCCCCATATGTCTCGTGCTCCGCCTGGGCATGCCTGACGGCCACGGCCATCAACTCGTTGTACCCCAGCGGCTCCTTTACTTGCAAGTTGTACAAGAGTTCCCCAGGTTTCAACCCCTGCTTAAATGCCATCCCCGCGATCCTTTTGTCCAAGTTTCTGACCCCGGCCGTGGCGATTTGCCACCGGTTAACGAAAACGCGTAGCGGTTCGTGGCCAGTCTGCATGCAATCGAAAAAGATCGTTGATGTTTGGGCTGTCCTGGCTCTAAGGACGAACCGGCTGACAAACTTATCAGCCAACTGTTCTAAAGTTTCAACCGAGTTCACTGGCAGCTCGTAGAACCAACTCAATGCCTCCCCCGAGAGCGTCTCTTGGAATGTGTTGCAGCACGTGGCATCTGAATAGCCCCTTGTGCCCGTTTGCGACTTAAAGCTGTCCAGGTGCTGGTACGGGCAGCTCGTTCCGGAGTACGTAAATTTCAGGGGCCTTTGGTTACCAGATCTTCCTGATTCCCTAATCCAGCGCGGAAAAGGTCCAATACGTTCGTTGAATCGTGCACTGTCCCGTGGTCGCCCCGCTTTTTTCTCGCTGGCCTCTAGGCGGTCCTTTATGACCGATACCGAGGCGAAGAGCGTTTCGAGCGTCCTTGCGGTGGAGCTGTCCTGCTCGCTCGATGCCTGGCTCGTGCGGTGCGGGGGCTCAACCATGCCGGAGTTTTTCAGGGCTTCCGGAAAGAGAGGTGTGGGCACATGCACAGCCTTTCTCCTTCCCGTAGGCTGTCCCACCTCAAGGTGCGGGAATTCGTTAGCCTTACTTACGGGCCGCGATGCCGCCCGAGAAGTGCCCTGCTGGCCCCCTCTCTCCAGGGCCGCCAATAAGGCGATGTTCACCGCTTCCAATTCCTGACACCGGGCACCCGCCCTTAGCCGGTCTTGATCGCCCTCTTCTCGCAACCGCGCAACTTCCGCCTTCATCTTTTTTATTTATTCCCCCGCATCATACTGGTCGGGGTTCTCCGAGTCCTGGCGATCGTGAGTTCTGTCTCGGTTGGGAGAAATGGCGAACCTCGCACCGACCTCAGCCTTTATGTTTTGGGCCCGGTCGGGGATCTGAATTCGCTCTTTCGACCTTCCGTCTCGGTCTGGAGAAAGGACGAACCTCGCACCGACCTCAGCCCCTACGTTTTGGGCCCGGTCGGGGATCTGAATTCGCTCTTTCGACCTTCCGTCTCGGTCTGGAGAAAGGACGAACCTTGCACCGACCTCAGCCCCTACATTTTGGGCCCGGTCGGGGATCTGAATTCGCCCCTTCGACCTTTCCGTACCAGCTTTTATCTTCCTTCCTTCCTTCCATGGCTTCCTAACTGCGGATTTAACTTCTTTCCAAAGGATCGATCGGGTTCTATTCTTCGGTAGAGCAACGCTTACTTTCTCGTGGATCAAACCGTTCCCACAGACGGCGCCAATTGTTTCTGCACAAACCCGGGGGCCTGGTAGAGACAGATGAATCCAAGTGTGATCTCCTGCAAACCTGCTTACTAAGGGGAATACCGGGCGGGCCGGTCTTCTCCTCTCTGATGCCTAAGTTAGTATAGTTGGAATGAATATAACTTAAGCACGTATATAAACAGTAGGAATGATCAGTTACCTATTAATTAGGGTAGTTGAGGCCCTTATATAGGTGGCCGGTCTTGAGGTCTGGCCTCACCCTTCGATGTGGGACTGGTTCTCTTCTGTTTGCACACCAAAGGGCAGCTCTGGTGACCTCTTTGGCAGGCAGGCGCCCCCGGTCCCCGGTCCCCTGGTAGCAGGATAGACTGCTGGACCCCGAGGCCGGGTGATGGTGATCCAATCCCGGGCCTCGGGCCGGCCCTTGGTACACTAGCTGCGGGTCTGTGGGCCTGCTGTATCTCTTCTGTGGCTACTGTCAACACATGTCACATGAACCAATTAATTTGTAGAAATGATTCAATTGTGAATTGGAGCATGATGCTCAAGCTTTTTGATGAGGATGAACATTATGCTGGGAGTCCACGTATAAATTAGAGTCCATATTAATCTTTTATTATTGGTAGAATATTAGAAATAAGATGTAACTAACAAGAGAGTTAACATTGTCGTTTGGATTGATTGATCTTGTTTCAAAACTTGAGATAGAATAAGTAGTGATTTTACTAAATTCATGTCTTGCCACTAAAAAGACTGCTCTTTATCTTTATATTACTCCATTACAAAATTCTAAATGTCACTAACATAACAAGATTTGTTCCTTAACGAAAGAATAACTCTTAACTCTATGTTTTGGGTTCTCTCCCAAGTCCTGACAGATGGAGCAACCAAATATTCGTTGACAAGCTTTGCAATCAAATGGGGGTATAATCTCATTTCTCAATAGTAAGCACCCAAATTTGTCTATGCAATATGTCCCAATGCTTGGGAATACATCAATTTTGCATTCTGTCATGAACTTCATGCAGCAACAACTCAGACCCACACACAATCATTTTACTCTCGCAAACTATACGCTCAATCATCTCATGTCTTTCCCCCGGCCTCAATGGTTTCAACAACAAATGTGTTCTCCCCACCGTTTTCGATCTGTTATTGTAAACCTCCCTCGCTGGCACCACATGCTTCCACCAAAAATCTTCAAGAGCATATTCCAAAACACCCCAATACTCCCTATCCCTATACAACTTAAACAAGCTGCTCCTATTAATAGTCCACACATAGAAATGTATCCACTCCTTGTCAAGAATCTCCATCAGCCCCTGCACCTGGGGGACACATTGCGCCGGAATGCGCAGCCACGGCCACGCCCTGCTCTGCTCTCCATCGAAAAATGGGCACCTGATGTCCAGTACTCCACTCGATTCGATTAACCCGTCGGGTGAAGCTGCGAGCCAATTTGCTTTGCTATGAACTCGAAATCCAGCAGGGGATACATTGTGTTGGGTTATCATCTTGTACCTTTGGAGAGCTTCTTCTTCTTTTATGTTACTCCAGGAGGTTGATAGGTTTCCAGAAAAGGGCTTGATCTGATCTTCTCTCTCCAGAGCCGGACCCTCGGGCGAGGCCAGAACCCGACAGCCACCGCGAATGTGCTTGCCGTCAGTTTGTCTTCTCTGATCTGTTGCCAGTTTTTGGAGGGGTTTTGGAGACTGATTGCATAAGCACAAGAGAAGCTTCGACAGAACTGAAACTGGGTTCGGATGATGTGTTTGTAGATAACAGCAAGCATTACTAGGATGAAGATTATCGAGACCATGATGTCTCTGGGTTTTGGGGATTATACTTTGGGGTTTTGGGTTTCATGATTTCGGGGTTTAGAGACTGGCAGAGGTTTTGAAAATTGGATGTGCGCTTTTAAAAAGTGCTACGTTATTTTGCTCTTATAATCTTTGAGAACCTTTCATTTCTTTAACCACGGCAATCTGGTATTAAAAAAAAAAAAAAAAAACCAGGACAACTTCCTACCAAGCAAGAAGCTGCCTGAACAACATGGAAGAATGATACTTAAAACAAGAAAAGTCAGAAATGGGAGAAATGGGAGAAAGATTAATTAATAGAATAGGAGAATATTGGAACAATCAGACTCTCCCTATACACCACCTGCAAGACTCCAACCTAATGACACTCTGTACACCAGTGCTTCAAAAGGACTATACAGTGCTACCATAGCTCCTTTATACCTATTACACTTGACCTCCAATGGGGTTAAACTAGCTTCCTTCTATTCTAAACCACAAAAGGTAGAGTCGCTAAACCTCTGCTAGCTTCATTCTCTTACGGAAGCACAAAGGAGTGACTGACAGTCAGCTACACCTGTGTGAGACTGTTGAAAGAGGTTTCGAAATCAAAGTAAAGCATCCCTGCATCTACACCTGGCACCGAATCATTTGTTACTGGTGGAACTGGCTGATTGTCCAGCAGCCAGCTATCGAAGTCACTCTCCAAACTCTTGAGATTAGGGTAACCGCTGGACTGGTAATCTGGTTCCTTGATTGGAGCTGGACCATATATAGCCTCGGTGCTTTGAACTTGAGAACTTTCTATGGGAGGTTGAGGTTGCTGAATGCTTTGACTGGTGTTGTTCATCCAACTGTAATTGCAATCTGAAAACCCTAAGTCCACAGTAGTTGGACCTATGCCTTGCAGAGAGATGTTCTGGCTTGCACTTTGACTTTTATTCCCATACTGATTGAAATTTTGGCCATCAACATTTTGGCCAAAAGCTGCCTGATGAAGAGGTGGACTGTACGGCGGGGGAGGAGGAGGCGGACTGTACGGCGGGGGAGGAGGAGGTGGCGGACTGTACGGCGGGGGAGAAGGCAATGACCTTCCAACAATGCCACTGCCCATGGGCATCTGATTCAAGCTGTTATGAACTTCCTGCCAACTGAAGCGAATTTCGTTATTTATTGCGGCCATAGGAGAGGGAATTCTACCATATTGTGATGCATAGCCACTGTTATTTAACGAACCATTCTGTGATGGATTGACACAATTGCTGTTATATGTAGAGTCATATGCAGAACGGTTCTTTGCATGAGAACCCCGAACAGGCCCTGATCTTTTGAACATTGTCGGCGAAGAGGTGCAGTGGAGGCCTCCATTACCATTATTATGAGCTCTGCTACTCCTTTGAGCAATACTAAGCAACTGCTGAGAGGCAGAAGATGGTTGGACAGAAGCTGGTTGGACTCCATTCTTTGATGGAAGAGATCTTTGTTGGTGGCTTCTAACTGGATTCCTGACAGTAGAATTTACAAGGGTGGTTGAGGGGCAAGCACGGATCATAGTTGACCTCGGGACCTGATTCAGTGGTATAGAGGTAGCTGCTGGAACTGTAGGGCGGGCTGAGGAGAGAGCAGGAATCATACATGGCATATAGACCTGAGTCTGCGGTATAGAGTTGGGTGCCAATCTGATTATATCAAAAGGTGGAACTTGATTAAGTTGAGGCACAGCCACAGAAACTTTTATAGCTGGCATTGAAGCACTTCTCCCCATCTTGAAATTTCTCCGCAGTACTTTCCACATATCTATTTTCTCTGTGGCATGACAATGGCCAATATGCGAGGCACCAGTGCCCCAATGTACACAGGGTGCCAAAGAGTCGCAAACATAACAGTGACACTACATTTCAGAGAGTATATAATCACAGTGGTAAGTTGCTAACCTCGCACAACAAATAGCATAATGTTTTATAAAAATAAGGCTCATAAGTTTAAACTTACCAGATCACAGTGCTTCTCATGTGGGGTAGAAGTGAAAGGAAATTTGGCACAAAGATGTCGTGGATGAGGGTAGTCTCTGCATGCTACCTGCGACAATAAAAATAAGATGAATTAACCAAGAAATAAAATGGTTCTACATCTTTCGAAAGCAGTTGAAAACTAAAGCATCCAATCATATGTGATACTATGATCATGTACATAAAAATAGGTTTGGCATAAATATGTATTGTGCCACCAAACAAGCAATTGTCACAATAATAAACTAAGCCAAGAATCCCCCATAATCTACGAAAAACTTCTTCAAACCACAGAGTTTCAAATTGAAGGTTGTGATAAACAAGAAAGTGTTGATGGTAGATTCAACAGGGCAAACCTAAAACGGTGCATACTATTTTCATCAAAAAAAAAAAAAAAACAATACTATAACTGATATCAGGAATAAGAGAAACTCTCATTTGATGATACCTCCCATGGACCCCAGATCAGGTTGCTACTTGTCACTCCATGTAAAAAGGAGTTATCTCAAACCCGGCAGCTGAAGTAGCTAGCCAAAGGTCCATGTATTTTGCCATCTCAAGCATTGGCGCTGAAATCCTGCAAGAATTTACCATGAGGCAGAACTATGCAGCTATATTGCAACTAACAACCTGATTTGGGGAAACATAATGAGACCTTTTCTCTATCCTTTCATGCGTGAAACACAAAACACTTTAATAGGATCACTAAACCACTTATCCAAACAAGCTTAGCCCCAACCTCCGTGGGCTTGTTTAAACAATCAAGCCAGACTTACCGCGTCAAGCACAACCACTGTTGATGCTTCACACATATACCACATCCATAATCAAATCCCCCTCACTGAAAACAACAACCCTGAACCGGAAAAACAATCATTAGATTGTTCTTCATTCATATCGAACAATCATATCCAATACTCCCATTAGCCTAATTTGGAAAACACTTGAATGTTCTATAAGAAACAAATCAATCCCTCGATTCTATACCAATTATCAAGACCCTAATGACCACCGTTTTAGATTTCTTTCTACTCCAATCCACAACCAAAAACGTCCAGCACTTAGTTCTCTTTCTCTAACCTCCCTACTTCTGACTATAAAAATCACAAAACACAAAACCCAGAAAACAAAAAAAAACTACTAAAACAATTTTCACAATTTTTTATATAAAAAAAATTACAACTTCGTGATATATACCTGACCCTTCTCGCCGACGACAACCAAATCGTCCGATGACCCGTCGTCCTCAACCGAAACCGCCTTATCCGGGTCGCCATCCAACACCACGCAATCGTCGTCCACCTCCTTCGCCGAGAACTTTGACACGCCGTTGACCTCGCCGATCACCACCACGTCATCGGAATCATCATCGTCAAACTTGCCGTCGGCGGACTCGATGAGGTTGGAGAGCCAGTCGGCGCTGTCGTCATCGACGTCGTTAACGCCCGTGTCCTCGTCGGAGCTGATGTCTATTAGGCCGGAATGCATCGTTGGAGGAATCGAAAATCGGAGAGGCTAGGGCTTCAAGAAACAGTCATGGTTTTGGGAATTGGGGGATTGGGTCAGGGTTTTGGGGGAGATGGGGATTAGGGTTAGGGTTTTTGAAATTGAAATAAGGATCGTGGCGGAGAGACTGAGTGAGACGTGAGTCGGTGACACAAGTCTGGGTCTTTTTCTTTCGCTCTGTAAAATTCGGGATAGGGGTATTTCTGGAATATAATAAAAGTGGGATATGAGAGAGAGAGAGAGAGAGAGAGAGCCAAGGCTTTGGTATGTATCTGTGGGATCGTGTGCCCCACAACCGAAAAAGTCATGGTTGTCGATACGCTCGAGTCAAAGCAGGCCGGGTTTGGGCTTCAAAAGCAGATTGAATTGAGCCAAACGGGTCGGTGAGGTTTTATTTTTATTTTTTAGTCGTGGGTGAGAAACCCTATCTTCCTCACAAAAGAAGAGAAACCTAGTAATGTAGGGAGGTTTGCAAGGGGTGCTGCTTCACTCAAGAACAAGTTTATGAGATGCAAATCTAGTTGCGCGCGTAGCAGGAGCACAGAAGGGAGAAGTGGCTCTACATTTATTTCGAGGAGGAATTCAAGTGATCGCCAACGTGGTTTAACTAAGAGATTCCCCATCCGCTGCGTCAAACTGAGCTACTTGTTATCGTACCATCATCAGCATATATCATCGACCAAGACCACTTTTGGTGACAATAAATTAACATTACTGATGAAGATTAGAGAAGAGGTCGGCGTCGACGGAGGAGGAGGAGTCCCCTATGCTATTGAGAGTTGTTCGATCGTTGAGAAGCAAGGCCAAACTCAACAAGAATTTCCCGGTGATTAAGCGTATGCAAGAAATTAATATGGAGCTGGGTTCCTGCTTTACGGCGGACGGCGGCAAACATCTATATATAGTCTAACGGTTTCACCTACCATCTCTATGACATCTCGATCTAACCGTAACGTTCTTCAGGTATTGGATACCACTCCCACCAATGGTGGCAGAAAGTCGAAATGGCTACCTAGATCGAGGGGGGCCTCCACCTATGATAGACATGTACAGCGGCCGACCCTCGCCTTTCTATCCTGCAGTTTTCAACAACCAAAGTCTGACGGACTGTGGTACCCAGATTTGGAGGGAGCTTATTTCTTTGATTGTACCCACCGTCTTTGGGGAGCTGCATTCCTTTTTTTACTTCCTCTTCCCTCTCGTTCTGGAGCTTGAGCATGGTACTAACAATAATAACTTCCTATTGGTTACGTTTAATCACGAAGCACACGATCACTCCGTAATTAGGTCTTCCTCATATCTGATCAATTAACGTCATGCCTTGCGATCCCTGCAATTGCAAGAGGTCCCAGATATGCCTTCTAACTTTTGGGACTTTTGGGATGAGCCTGCAAGTACTCCCCTTCATTATTATCACTCTGTCCATCTATGAGGTAAAAAAATCTCCCTTGTTTTGCACAGATTCTTCTACAAAATGAATTACTTTGGACGAAAATTGGTTTCTTATATCTGCAGATAAATGTTTCACTACACTTTTCGGATGTGATTTTTGTTCACATTTTGTCTTGGCAACATACTTACGTGATTGATCTCATCTACTACTGTTAAGAGGATTTTTTTTTTTGGATATGTAGCACTCTAGGATTTGTGACTCTTTGTCAAATGAAAAAGAAGACCGATCAAAATTCAGAAGTATTTCTGAGTCGGTTTTTGGGAATTATCATGTTCAGTGGGATCAATCACAGACTAATCAATCATGATTGATTAGTCTATGCCCACTTTGTTTTTGGGTATTTCTGAGTCCTCTCTTAAGTGCGAAACTTGTGTTCTGCCTAAAAGTCTTGTGCCTCTCAAACTGATTCATTCTGATTTATGGAGACCATCACGAGATCCAACTCCTTCTAATATGAAATATTTTGTGTCTTTCATTGACGACTGTACTGGTGTTTCTTGGGTTGCTTTACTTAAAGTCCAATGATGCTGTGTTCCCAGCCTTTAAAAATTTTCAAATTATGATTCGTACACAGTACAATGGTCAGATTAAAATATTTAGGTATGACAATAGAGGAGAATATATGAGTAATGAGTTTTAGGAGTATTTGTGTACACAGGGAATCATTCATCAAATTGCTTGTCCTCAGGGAATTTGGTCAATGCATTTAGTCCCGAAATCCTGATCTCGTCCATAAATTTACCGGAACGAGATGAGATTCATGTTTGAAAAATACATATCCCGTTCTGTCTCGATCCCGTTTTAAAACAACGGGACGGGATCGGAGTAAGCTAAATAAGGCCCATTGGGTCCCGTCCATCCCCTATTAAATATAAAATTAAAATAATTATATTATATTATATTATATATATATATATATATATATTTGACTTGATCTCAGCCGTTAATATCATAAAAACTAAAAAAAAATCAACCGTTAGATTCAGCCCTAGCTCAGACTGATCTCACTCCTCGTCTCCTCGTCCTTGAGTCCTCTCAGCCTCTCACAGTCTCACTCATCGAGTCCTCTCACCTCTCCTTCACAGAGTCACAGTCACCGCCGCAATCCCTAACCCAAATTCTCGATCCTCCGACGAAGATCCCGGCTCCTCCGCCGCCAGCACAGGCGGCCTCGGCTTCTTCTCCTGGAGCTCATCCGTCGAGGAGCCTGTCAAGTCCTCGGCCTCGACTTTGTCTTCTGGAGCTCATCCGGCTTCAATTGCTAACAATTCTTCCTTATATTCGCACCAACCAGATCCGCAAGCTCCTTAACCACCTTGGCCGCTCCTTCTTCCTCTCCCGCCTCTTACACCTCGAGGTCCGCTCCGCCTTCAATTCTAACGGCGACGTCGTCAAGAGAGACGGCATTTTGTCTTCGGCTTTAATTGTAGATATATGATGTTTGTGTGGGTCAGCCCCTTCAGATGCTCTGTTGAAAGTCAAAATTCCTCTTGTGTTTAGAGGAGAAGATATCTCTCCTAGATTGAAGAAAGGTAACCAGCTTTAAAACTTTTACAATTTTTCAATGTTTGTGAAATCCCGTTTTAGTCATGATCCCGTCCCGGTCTCATACGAGACAAGGGTCTGGCGGGATCACTTTTCAAAAAGTCTAATCCTTTCCCATCCCCTCCCATCCCGTTTTTTTTTTAAATCTCAAAGGACAAGACCGAAATCAGGTTTATCCCGTCATGTCTCGTCTCATGCCCTATAAGGAAGATTTCCTCACAAGCCATGTTTTCAATGCGGGATAAAATACATCGAAAACGTCCTCATGTAATTTCTTGTAGAGCATGGGACATGTATTTCGGATGTGGTATCGATGACCTTCCACCATAGAGAGATAGTTGATGTCTCGGTCAACTGGATGCATGTAAGAGGCTGGACCCACTATACCTGTTGGACGGCCCATGAGGTTGTTGCTTATGCTTGGTGGTGTGTACCACACATGGTTTCAACAAATGCCCTAAGTTTTTGAGTAAGAGGACAATCTTACTTGGGGAGTTGTAAATGATATCGCCCAATGTAACTGACGACCAAGTGACGTCAAACCCCACCCCCCCCCCCCCCCCCCCCCCCCATGCCAACTAGTCCCTTAACTCTGTGAGTAAGATATGACTCAAAGCTCAGGTGTTATCGAAGTATTGCACAAGTTAAATTAATGTATGTTCAATAATGTGAATATGAAAAACTTATTATTTATTCGCCCGGGTGTTACTGATAAGATGCATAATTATATATATGAAGTACTGATATGATGCATGTGTATAATATTAGTGTTGAGATCGGGAGTGACGTTAGCCACCAAGTCCCCCAAGTTATGTTCGGGAGTTACTTCTATTTGTGGTACATGGTATTTAATGCTCAGGTATTACCGTTCCTTGTGATACATATGTGTTACCGCTTTGTATGATGCATGGATGTTAGCACTTAATGTGATGGTGCAATGTTACCGATCTATTTTTTACATTGGTGCTACCACTCTCTCTAATGTATGGGTATTACCACTCTATGTTATTCCAATATCATTACTCTTTCTGATACATCGATCTTTCCTATGTGTCACTCGAGTGTTTTCGTTCTTTGTGTTACATTAGTTTTACCGCTCTATGTGATAATCGATCGGTTTCTCTATTTGTGATACTTGATATGCGATAATTTAGTGTTACTGTTGCCTATAATACTTTGGTGTCACCGCTTAATGTGTTCTTCCATTGTTACAACTCAATGTTATGCTTCGGCGTTACTACTCTATACGTTAGTTTAGTATTACTTTTTTATATTTTACATCGGTGTCACCACTCTATATGTTACTTGGGTGTTATTGTCCTAGGATAATACATGGTATTAATAAGTCCCCAAATTCGAAAGAAGCCGTCTAAAACTCTTGAAAATGTCTTAGATGAGTTGTTTCAATAGTATAGCTATTCTGATGGATTAGATATCAATTCTTTCCGATATATGTGTTTCTATTTTGGTTTTTCTGAAATCGAATAGCAAGGTATTCAGTCTTACGGGGTGTGTGCAGTTTATTAAGCCACAAAACTTCTTTAAGTGATAACGGTATTGGTGGAACAGTTTGTTTGTATTTTAGTCCGATAGAACTGATTCTTTGCGTTTCATCCATGTGGAACTATGTTTCACTGTGACTTGATCATGGTTTTGGGTGTGACTCAATGAGTCCAATCTATTTTTTCTCAAGTAATATATGACCCGTACTGATCACAAACAACCATATGAGTCGGTAGCATGTATAATATATAATCAACAACAATAATTCTAGTGTCTGACTGGTGGTACATTGATACAAGTGTGGTATAAATTACATGCATGTTTTCACAAATGCAAGACATAGCGTCACGGATGACCAGCCAATCATATATGAGTACAGAATGGATTTACTGAATTTTACATGAGCAGACAAATAGTGTTTGAAACTATGTATCATGCTATTACATATGATAATTTATTTGTTTTAATGTAGACATATGTAGATAGATATATTTGTAAGTAATAAACCCCTCATGATACCAAACAAGTGTTGTTGATCGATACATGACACTGAATAAGCATAATTGAATATGCAAGAGATTAGTATATGTATAAGCGTCTGATATATGGTACCATCAGTTTACTAACAATTTAAGTATGTTTATAAGAGTTCAACTTGGGAGAGACATCATGTGTACTGGAAACATGAGTTGATAATTGACAAAAAAATTAAGTACTTATCTTTAGAGAAAGCTGTTGAATGGGTGCACATAGTAGGTACAACAGTGCGAGAAATTTTCATCTTAACATTCCAAATGATAAAACCATGTTATTGCTTGATGTTATATAAGTCTAGCTGCTCATAGTATTTTCCCTTTCCAATTTTTTTTTTGATGACCAATGAAAGTCACCAAGACACATGTTACATTTTCTGTGTTCTCTGGTGCTGAGTGAGCATAAGATAAGATCGTGGACTAAGCCATCGGGTGCTGGTGAATTGTTCTAAACCGGTGATTGATGAGTTGTGCTTGGTACAACTACTTTTTGAATCACCGTGAGGTGACAAAAGATATTGATGGGTCACCGAGATGAAGAAACTATTGGTTTGTGTTGTGTAGAAGATGAGTCCCGAGTCTAGACTAAAGAGGTGTTAATCTATTTACAATATTTGAGTGCTCAAAATTTTATCACAATTGCTCAATGGTTCTCATGACTAATAACTCCCAATGGCATATATCTAAATTAAACATCGGTGGTATTGTATGCTATCATAAGATGTTGAAATATGACACTGTATGCAATTTGCATAACTTACTTACTAATCACGAATGAGATTGTGAGACATCGAGTTTTCATCATCTGATAAGTAGAGATTAAAGTTAGGATCGTCAAATGGTAAAACCTGAGTAACTACTTTTTGAACTAGATCAACACATGATGAGGAGACCATGTATATATTGTACGGAATAATTTTGGAAAAATAATCCAATATATGTCATATTGTGATCATCATCTTCTATGAAACTGTATACGTTCGTCTCTATATTACTTCCAATAACATATTTCTATGTCTAACCTCATAAGATAATCTAAAATTTTGATACTAATTTAAGTAATTTCGGCTAATATTAAATGAAGAGCATTCTTTCTAAAAAAAATTTTAAAAAAATTGTCGATGAAGAGCATGTATATATGCTAATTTATCTATTACCAATGCATAAAATAACTATCTCAAAAGAGAAGTTTTACATACACTCCCTCAATTTCTTAATACACACTCTTATATTTTTTTGTCACCAAACTTCCATCTATACCCTTCCTCATTAATAATAAATAAAAATCAAATAAGAATTAAATGTTTAATATGTCTAAGGCTAAATTTTCTCATTGTCTTCATAATGAGATTCAAATATGATTTTAAACGTCAATGACCAATTATTTCATATAAGAACTAAAAAACAACCAAATTGGTTAAACTATGAGAAAGGTTATATTTATCTTACATACATGATTACATAACCAATTACTTTGGTTAACAACTACATTGACGTATTATATACTGATTCTAGTATTTTTCATGATTATATAGATATTATAGACATTGACAAATATTGAATCTCTTAAAATGTTGAACAACGAAAAAAAAAAAGTCAAGTCATTCCATCTTCACTCATGTGTAAAGAGAAATTAATTAGAAATTATCTTATAAATCTTTTCAAGCTAATTGATTTTATTAATAATCCATGATACAATTAATTGAAATAAAAGTAGTAAAAAAATAATAAAAATTTATGATGCATCATTCGATTTATTTTGTTAAATATTTTCTTATTTATTTATAACGAGGGGCATAGTGAAAGTTTGCTAACAAAATTGGACAAAAAAATACAAAGAGTGTGTATTAAGAAATTAATGAAGTGTATATAAAATTTCTCATCTCAAAATAGAATCACTGAAACTATAAAAAGATTATAGAGAGAGAGAGAGAGAGGATAAGCCATGCCGGTAGTACTAAAGTCAGGAACATCATGTGCACCCTACATTCAGCCATTAGGATCAAGTCTTTTACGTATTAATTCTCTAGTTCCAAATATATAATCTGTCAGAAAGATACGGTCTGGCTGAGTAGCCATTGTCATCATGGTGAAATCACAATAGTGGTTTGAGAGTGGCAGCATGAAGGTAGTGTGTATGTCATTGTCAGTACTAATGAACCTCGACTCAATGTCAACACTCTATCAGATATTGTCTTCACATTTCTCTAATGTCCAAATTTGAGTTAACCAACCATTTTCACTGCCTACAATAACCAAAAGAGCTAACCGGCTCCCCAATTTGAAAATATTTCAAACTATTCGACTCGCACGAGGCAGAAAGAAAGATCAATCATTTAAATTCCTCACTATGAACAGAAAATGAAACAACGAACCGTGGCACCCTAGACAACCAATTGAGTTTTCCTCTCAAATAAACACGCTCCAATGAGAACATGGCAAACTTTGGCTCAACCTTTAACCCCCACTTTGCCTTTATTTCCCTCCACACATTGTTATCATCCCTCCATAAACTATTTTCTCTTACTGTTAATAACTGCATTGTATGCACTAACACATCATAACTCTTTCTCCACACAATTGCTATAATCTTATATACTCTTGCACCAATACATCCTAGATAATATTGCACGTTTCTGGATTATGTAAGGAGAATCATTTTCCTCTGTCCACATCTTAGGAAAACGAGGCCTAAATAAGTTGTTATTAGCTAACACATCTTCCTACCAAAGAGGAAGGTGACACTATCATTCTCCGTATAGTGGAGACAAAGATATAACTTATCACAAGGATGTGGGCAGCCATTGTTCTCATAAATGATTTGGGCTGGCTTACAACAAGTTTTGAATTTCGTGGGAATGAAAGAGACAATTGTTAGAGGAGGATGAGAAAGGAACTTGATTGCAATGAAAATTTTTAGAAAAAGAGGATGGGAAAGGAGCTTCACAGTAGTGAAAGTTGTTCAACGATAAGGATGGTAAAAGAACTTGAACATTGGTATAGGGGAAATAGTGAACATTGTTGGAGGGGAGTTGGATTGCAGTAAAGAATAGTTGAGAGGAAACAAGTTGAGGAAGCCTGTTTTGATGATCCTCTCATTGAGAAGTCACTATCATGCCCATTTATGTTCAGCCTCGAAACATTTGACTGAATTCATATGAAGTTATAGAGACTTTGCAACATACACATAGGGGAAAATTATGTTATAGAGATAGTGTTGATAATGTTATAGAGAAGTCATATTAACTGTTTTTCCCTACTTTATAGTACATACAATTAGGTGGATGTGAATGTAATTGATTCTCACACCATCACATGCTATTATTAACAAGCGTATGATTGGCTAAGAATATTTAAGATATATTAAAAAAAATTATGGAAACTAAAAGTATAAAACCTAAAAACCTAAACACATCCTCCTGTGAAGGGTCTTTAATTGAATAAATATTGATTAGGCTAAGATTAACCCAATAATCCTATTAATATGAAATCTTATATGAGATTCAGACCACAAGTTGAAATCAAAGGGAGCTTGACAGCGTGATAACATGGCGTGGGAGCTAGAAACGCACTGCGGTGAAAGAGAATTGGAGAATTTTCTGGGTTTCTGGAAGTACAAATTTTGAAGGTTGAGCGTGGTTTTTTTAGGGAAGATGGCTTGAACATGAGTTGATGCTTGAAGGCACAGGGAATTGAAGCTATTTTTGGGTTTTGTTCAATGATGCTTGCTGATGCGTGATGATCGTTCTAGTCCTAAACTCCTCGTTTTATAGGCTAAGCTTTGTGGTGCAGGGTGATTCATAGAAACTCTAGCATTATGGGTAAAACGACTCTTCTTCAATTCACCCAAAATTTATGCCTTAAAGTCAAGAAAAAGAAGCTTGCTTGAGAGGTGAGATTTTTAAAAAGAGAGAATTGCTACAAATCCTACAATAGCTGCTAATCGTTGCAGTGGCAACAAACATTATAGTATGAATTCTGGGACCAGTGTAAAAAAGAGATTGGGAATTGTGATCTCATGGTTTGAAGGGAGAATGAGAAGCCCCTTGACTGGTTTAAAAGTTTTCCTTAGCGATGTGAGATGACAATTTTAAGGGATTTTAGTTCGGTTTGTGTGTTTGGGTGCTGCAGGGAAGAAGAAGCTTGGGTATATGGTTGTAGTGGGAAAGAAGTTATTTGATGCAGTGGAAAAGAAGAAGAACAGTGAAGTTTGACTATTATAATATGGGCTTTGGGGTTTAAAAGAAAGAGAATGGCTGGCCCAACCCCAAATTCTCAAGTTCACCATTTCATTGTCGATCTAAGTCGTTGGGCTTTGATTTTGGCCCAAGACCGAAATCAACGACGACGTTAAATCGACGAATGAGCATGTGCGTTTCCGTAACACACCACACTCACGTCTGCAAGCCCTAAGAATGTGTGCATGTGGCTTGGGTCTACATTTAGGGCGTGTTTGCTTGGCGTACTATAGTCCAGTAATGAACATAAAATCTTAAAACTATATGATTTTATATAGTTACATGACTATGCATGGTCTTTGTCGCGTGACAGCATAGTAACTAATTACATGATTTTTCGGGTATCAACACCTCCTCTCTCAAAATTGAACACAACCTCTGTGTTCTTCAAGCCTCAACTCTCACAGTCTCTGTTTAATAAGACCAAAACTTCTTTCTCAATCATGTCCTAAACAGTGAGGATCAACACTGTACACATCATATAAGTTTTATTTTTTGGTATGACATATAATGTATATACTGTACAAAAGGATTTTGAGGAAATAATTAATCCAATATATGCCATATCGTGATCAGCACCTATTATGAGTAGCGGATTTCAAAGTCCAATCTCGCAAGATAATTTAAAATTTTAATACTAATTTAAGTAATCTCGACTACTTTTAGTCGATGCAGAGCATGTGTATAGGAAAAATCAAAACCATTCATCGGCGGTGGCATGCATCGATGAAAGATTTGATCAATAATTTTTTTTTTAGAACCTACGTAGATTGGTTCAATAATGAGTAATTAAGACATATATAAAAGTACTTTTCTTTTATCGATCAAATTATCATATGTTCTTGATATTGGAATGAATGCAAACAAACGAAAATTAAGTCTAGCATGCATTCTAAAAAGATGTTTGATTTGTTAATTAAGATGGTTGTGATGAACAAGAACCAACCATCATGCTTGCATACAATGAATCAAGAATCAATAAGTAATCCTAACACTAAGCATGCTTCATAGTTGGGAAATTAAACATCTAAATCAATTAAAACTTAAGAAATAAGCGATGTAGCCAAAACATAAAAACCAGAATAGAATACATACTAATAACTATAAGAAATAGAAAATGAGAAGAGTAGGTCTATGAGTTACAACTGTTACTGATATTATTGAAAACCTAGGGGCCGGGCTTGATGATATATATTATAGTTCGTCTCGTCTTTTCTTTTTTTCTTATTCAGAACCATCTTCCCTCATTCGTTATGTCTTGACTTCCGTTCATTGCACAAATCCCACTCTCCCTAAAATTAGCAACTCTCTATATTTCCCTCTGTTTTTTTTTTCTCTCCCAAATCTGAAACACCATCCTCTCTCTTTCGCCTGAACAAAAAACTTTATAGGTACTAATCGTCTTCCCTGTTTTCCATGCTTTGTTTGA
The DNA here is from genome assembly GCA_963682095.1 of Potentilla sterilis. Taxonomy (NCBI): domain Eukaryota; kingdom Viridiplantae; phylum Streptophyta; class Magnoliopsida; order Rosales; family Rosaceae; genus Potentilla; species Potentilla sterilis. Next base: position 13,723,262 of record OY821762.1, on the reverse strand, counting down.
AACACAATCCCATTTATATTCTTAATGCTGTTGTAGTTTCATCTTTTATTGCTGTTACGAATCATGAGACATTGCCAAATCTGAAATGGGGGAAAACAAACGCTTGGTGTCTCTCTAAGTCATTGCATTGTATTAGGCTTATGTTGTAGAAGCTTCACGTTTATGTTTGTTCCACATTGTTTTCAGGGTTTTTGTTTTATTCATGGTACGTTGGAAATTGCATGCAAATAGTGAAGCTCAGGCGGCGAGGAGATGAGTGTTCTGATTGTCTTAGTATCTTGAGTGTTGATGTAATTGAGGAACAAACACATTCAAGGAGAAAACCCAAAACAATTTTTTGTGTTATTTGCGTTGGGTGTCTTTATTAGGTGGTATGTTGTAGAAGTTTTGAGAAATTAAAATAGGTGAAATTGGGTGAAAGCTATGCTGGTAAGCTTGGCTCTGGGCTCATGTGAGCAATGTGGTGAAGTGTATTCATTTGGTGAAATGAGGTTTTACAAAGATGAGCCAAGTGTTTGAAATGGATGCAAAAGAAGATGCTGAAGGACATGAAGAGTGGGGTTCGTCCTCCATTCCGGTTTTGCAGCAAATGTCTGAGGAGGCATTTAGAGTGGAAGGAGAACCCCTCAATAGTCCAAATATGCCACCATTGGCACCGGGGCATAGGCGGGCGCAAAGTGAAGTTTTGTCCACCAGACACAAGCGCAGTAATAGCTTTCAGAAATTGAAAAACCAGATGCAGAAGGCTTGGAGATGGGGGACCAATCAAGATGATTCCCTGATGAATTTTAATCCTGAGGTTTTGGCTAACCAAAAACGCCAGTGGTATCGGCTTCACTCCAAATCAAAGGTGTTTTCTTCTACTACATTAGCCTGTGTTCATAATGCTATTACTCTTGATTATTTTGTCATGGTTGAAAGGGGATAGCTGTGTATGTGCTGTGTGGCTGGCCTCTGGCATTTTTCAGTACATTATTATTTGCACAGAAAGGAGAAACGAGAGAAAGCATTGTACTATTGAAGGGCTTCATGCACTCGAGTTATAGAAAGCATACATTCCTAGCCTATTGTGTTGTAGTTGAAGCCCTCGTGTTATAGAAAGCATACATTCTTAGCCTGTTGTGTTGTAGAGTGTTGTTTAGAGCTATTTTCTTCTTCAGATGAATCATCAGTTTCAACCTGTATTATATGTCAAAGGGATATATTAACTGGCTAATCAGATAATGCAGACTCTTAAAAAAAATTATTAAATGCAGTCATGCCTACAATATAATACTGGAAAACTCCCTCCCTCTCGTTGCTGCCTGTATTGTTATTCCTTAGGATTTATCGTTATGAAGTTATTAGCTAAGGTTTATGATGATGGTATTGTAGGGTCATGGAAATCATCAAGAGCCAACTTCACTCTTTGAGCATTTTATAATTGCGGGGCTTCATCCAGATACTAATCTTCAAACTGCCGAGGCAGCATTCATTAAAAGAAAGAAATGGGAGACAGACATGATAAGCTATGGAATTACTGACCTTAAATTACTGCAGCAGAAGGGACCTCCAATCCCAACATTAGAACCTCAGGTTGAATGCAAGATTGTTTATGAAGCTTCCTGCAATCCTCTTTTCTGTTTTGATTTTTTTTTTTTGTGTAAATATCTATTTTCTGTTTTCAACAACATATATAAGTTATGGATATGTCGTAATTTTGCAGATCTAGTTGTCAACATTGTTGTATATGTTTAAAGACGATTCTACTCTTTTTTTTTTGGTCAAGAAAGATTGTTTTACTCATGGAAACTAATTTTTGAATCGTGCATCTTATGATTTCTACTTGTAGATACAAAGTTTTATTTTCTTCAGTGGAAAGAGATTGTAAAGAAAAATAGTCGATGGTTTTAATTATTTCTTATTACTTGCAAGAATTTTAAATAGACAGTCCTCTTGTCCTCTTCTGGTGGGAGAAAATAATGTACCTATTTTTAAATTTTTCCTCTCTGGGTTCATAGGTACTTTTTAAATATCCTCTGGGGAAGAGGCTAGCGATGCGTTTGAAAGATTTAGCATCCTTTTGTTTTCCTGGAGGGGTTAAGGTTTGATATGCCTTTTTCTTTTGATATCCTTCAGTTAATCTCATAATCATTCGATGGTTGTTATGCTGATGTATGCTGTATGATCCCTTCTGTGATTTGTCATGATACAGGCACGATTAATGGAAAAGACTCCATCACTAAGTGACCTTAATCAAATTGTCTATGGACAGGTACGATAAATTGACTAGACTCTATCCTATGGCACATGTCTCACCAAGATCTATTTTTTTCATTTTGAATCACAAAATTTATTGCCTGGTGGATTGTTACAAGTAACAGGATTGTAGGGTGTGTGCTATTACCAAGTAAATAGATTTAACTTTATTTTTGTTTAATTGCCCTCATATACCTCGTTATTTAAGTGCAGCATGTGAGTCAGATTTTAGTTTGGAGTTTAAGATGTTTAGCAACCACTCTCTTTTTTTAGAAAGTAACAACAACAAGACGTCTAAAGCTTAGATGGTTAGGGAACATATATGCATATCTGCAGCCCCAACATGCACTTCCAAGCTAATTAGTAGGGGAAATAGTATGAGAAGGCCTCTAATATAATGATAAACAGAAATATCTGCAAAAACTTAAGCTGTTAGATAATGAGCTCACAATCTTTGTCAAGTAACTGAGTTAAGTTTGATCTTAGCCAAAACTGAGCCAACAATAGTTTTGGGGTTGGTTTTTCTGAAGTATTTAATTTTCAGATTAAAAAGTATAGGAATTTCTATGCAAGAATGTTACTGTAAATCATTTCCATTTGTATAGCTTTGCAAATAGTCTTTCTACTTCATGACTATATCTTATCTATTGGTAGCTGATTAGTTAATTTATTATATATATGGTTAAGTGACATGTAGTAACACTTCAATTACTTATATCCTCGACAGGAGCATTTAGGCAAAGATGACTTAGCATTTATCTTTTCACTCAAGGTATTAATTATCTATCTTTTATGTTTCAAAGATTTATACTATCTTCTTGCTTTCATAGAATCATATTCATATATATATATATATATATATATATATATATATATATATATATATATATTTGGAGCACAAGTTGCTACTAAATGTTTATTGTGCCCTTGATCAGGTAGCCGACAATGCAACTCTTTATGGTGTTTGCCTACATGTGTTGGAAATAGTTCAGAGGCCTCCTGCTATCTTAGGGATCACATCACCTCTTCCTCGTTCATCTGGAGGACTCTTCCGTTTTTTGGTTTCTGCACCTCGGTGCTACTGTGTGTTATCCAAATATCCCTTTTTTGAGTTACATTACGAGATTTTGAACAGGTAAGATGTCAGTCTCATAGCTATATAGCTTGTAGTTCTAGTAATGACATTTTAACATAGCTGTTAACAAAATATATTATGAATTTCAAAGCAATGCACAATATTATTCTTGGATGCAGTATCATTCAACAGGAGCGCCTGAATCGAATAACACAATTTGTTACTGGAATGAGCCTCAATGACTACGTCCCTTCATTCCCAAAAATAGATGATGAAATGAATTATAAAGACGACTCCCCTGAAACAGAGCCTTGTGATTATTGGATGAAGTCTGCAATCCCTATTGACAGTGCAGTAGCTCTTACAGCTGTTGCTGCAGGAATTATACCTGATGATGAGACTCCAACTTCTTCACTCAAGATGTGGGAACCTCAGTCCCCGGAAAGTGCTTCTGCTAGTGAGGCTCCAGATTTTATTAAAGTACAGTATTTAGATAAGGATGGTAGAAAGGATTTACAATGTTTTGATGACTGCGGTTCCTCAGACACTTCAGAAAGAATATTTGGAAGTTACACAAATGGTCATACTTCTCGCGGAAGTCTTGGGAGTCCTGAATCTCTATTTAGGTGGTAAATATGCAAGTATCTTACCATTTAAAATGTCAGTTTATGGTGAAAATAGTATCTAATAGATTATTATTACTATTTTCTTTTCCCCAGAAATGGTCATACTTCTCCAGATGTTGGGACATCTTTCTCCTCCAGGAATCACACATTGGAGCGTTTCGGGAGTTCTGAATCTCTATTCAGGTGATAAATATATGGTAATCTTGTTAATTTCTTTCTCATTTTCTGCTTGAGACATGAAATAGTATAGCTTCTTTGTGTGCTCTCAGTGTATATATGCAGTTATATGAGAATGCATAGTATGTGGAAAATCTTTGCCTCTCTGATGTATCTCTGTATTCTTCTAGCCTTTGTATCGTCTTACATAATAGTTAGTGTCCTTATCACTCAAGTACTACTTCAGTAAACTATTTATATCTGTGGCAGTCCAGCTAGAAGCATGTCAGAGGATGATGATGATGACCTTTCCTCAACTTGTGAGAAAGAGTTTAGTGGTGACTTGATAATGGCATGGGCTAGGGTGAGTGAATTAATGTTCTAGATTTTGATGCCATTCATGTTTTAGGTGATGTTTTGATTTCTATTTGATGGTTGTTTTTGTTTTTACTCTCTATGATACAGGAGAATAAAAACGATTTGCTACAGATTGTATGTGGATTTCACTCTCTGCCTCTTCCCGAACGAGGAAGTGAATTAGTTTTTCAACCTCTTGAACATCTTCAGGCAACCCAGTATAAGCGACCTCCAATTGCTGCCCTTGGTTTTGATGAAAAACGTTTAGATTTATCTGAAGATCCTTTGGTATTGTTTGATTGCTCTTTGTTCAACTGTTGGTGGTCCTTATTTGTTTCTTTTTAAATACTCACTCAACAGTACTCGACTTTGTTGAAGGTTGATGCAAAGTTGGCGGCTGCTGAGGAAGCACTTTCACTATCATTGTGGACGACTGCTACAATTTGCCGAGTTCTCTCTGTTGAAAGTGTAAGTTCAATGGTTCAATTGATTCTAGCTGTGTTAATCATTTTACTATGTTTTATTTTTCATTCCTTAATAAGCAATATATATTTATATTGTGTGCGGTACCGGTTTCTTTTTCACCTTTTTATAATCAACAACCTCTGAATGAAGGATTCACGTGAGTGTGCCTACGATATGACTTTGAAAAGATAATCTGATAATAGGAAGCCTACTATATAATTGGAGTGAGCCTTCCTGTAGTTACTCGAGTGTTTTTTCTTATTTCCACACAATAAATATGTTCTCATATCCCCTAGGATCCGACAACAAGGTACCTTACAATAAAAAATAAAAGATAAAATAAAAAAAACTTGAATTCCCAAACCTTCTGAGACAATACGACTCTGGAAAAAGCCTTACACATCAACATCTACATATTTAAGTTAGTGTAGTGATCGATCGGTATCTCATAGATTGAAACTGCCAGTGACAGTGATGTTCCTGCTTCACCTTAAGACTTTTCTGGTGATTTACCTCTCAATAACTTGGTAGTTAGTGTATTGGGGTTAAGAAAATTTGTGGTGAACTTTATAGTAATTGAACACTGTAACCGTGTAACCCTTCTCATTTTACTCAATAGCCTATTCTCATATGGGCCGACTTGTTATGTAAACCTGCACTAAACTTTCCCTGGCTCCCCTTTCCACACCTTATACTAAACCTTCTCGTGTACTTTTGCTAATTAGTCAATGGTGTTTTTGCTAGATTTTGGCACTGGTTGCAGGAGTATTACTGGAAAAGCAAGTGATAGTAGTGTGCCCTAATCTGGTAAGTTTATTACTTGTATCCATATACTATCTTTATTTCTGAGATCAGTAATTTGCTTTCAATAATATATTTGTTTCTTTTCCCTTGTTTAATTTTCAGATTTTTACTATTTAAAACTTCAACCAAATGCAGGGTGTTCTTTCAGCAACAGTGTTATCTCTCATACCCATGATTCGTCCATTTCAATGGCAGAGTTTGATGCTTCCTGTAAGTGGATATTTCTTACTGATATATTTAGTGTAAAAAAATATATATATATTAGATAAGCCAATTGTAAATATATTCTGACATTTTCTGGATGAACTTGTCATAAATTGTTGCAGTACTTATTTAAAAACGGTTTCTTCATCATAATTAATAAATAACCGTTTTTGAACTTTCAACTTCTTTCTTTGACTTTGCCCTTTCCTGCTTGTACTTGTATCCACAGTTTGCTTTTTAATGATTTTGTTTTGTTTGACTGGTGTATACTTCTCAATCTGGTATAGATTATTCTCTAAGTTCCTTCAATGTTCTTCAGGTTCTACCAGGAAAAATGCTGGATTTTCTTGATGCCCCAGTTCCCTTCATTGTAAGTTTCATTTTTTAATTGTTATTTTTTTTTTTAAACCCTTTATGGTATAGAATATACCTAGTTCCACTACTTTTTTGTTTGACCTTGAAAGATCCTTCTTAATTTTTACAGATATTCCAATGCTGAGAATTTTTTCTTTACCTATTGCTTATTAGTTGCCTATGCTTCTGTTTTTACGATTTACTGGGGTTATTTTTTGCTCTATGATTAGTTCAGTCGCATATTATTGAGTTCTTTCATAATGTTAATTATTGACCATCATGTACTATCTAAGTATTAAATTATGCTGCAGAGACTTAATGGTAACTGTTTAAACTTGTATTTTAGGGAAACTTGTAAGGAAATGTTGCCATCATTTTTATCTATTTATTTTGTCCTTATCATTATGCAGATTGGGATAGAGCAAGTTCCTGCAGATCTAAAGAAGAAAACATCAGATCCTGTTGTAATTAATGTGATAAAGGATCAGGTATTTTTATTTTATCTTCTCCATAGTCCATATATATGTCTCCATTTACCTTATCAGATTTGGGTAGATCACCTCTTATAGAAAATGGCCATAGTTTTATTATATATATTATTTTCTTGTAGCTACTTTGGTGGATTCATAAGTTATTTGTTCGTGCTATATGTTTAAAGTTGTATAGTGATTGTCTGGACTTGCTCACCAAATAGTTTTTGTACTTCATGGTTTATGCAGGTGAAACTGTGTCATCACATGCCAACTCTACCACGTTATAAAGATCTTGCCCTTGAACTTGTGCCTATCCATTCTAAACTGTCAATGGAAAGTTCATTTGCTAAAAAGCATCCTGTATATAGGTGCAACCAAGTGCAGGTTTTTACTTCCATACTTGCATTCTTATTGCTTCTGCTCAGGTCTGTGCGGGTTCTATATATGGAAACTTCATTTCTCATTTGAAGAGACATTCAAGTATCTCAATGAGAACTGAAGAGTTCTAAGTGAGAGTCTTAAGTTTATCAAATAGTCTTAGCAACTTGGAACTGTAAAGGGATTCTTTTTTCCTCTGCACAATGACTTTGGATCCTTACCACTTGTAATGATACAAACATCTTATGGTACTGTGCTATATGATTTGGGAAGCTTCTGATGTGTAATATATGCAGGCTGAAGCTGCAGCCCAGTTTTTGAAGGTTATGAGGAACTACATTGAGTCGCTTTGCTCAGAGCTAAGTTCTTACACCATTACAAGTGTCCAATCAAACAATGACAGGGTAGAGAATCTCATGGCTTATTGTACTAATGCAGAAATTACAGATGACCTGGTTCATCAATCATCATACTTCTGTAATTTTCACTGTGTTTTCAGGTTTCGATACTTCTCAAAGATAGCTTCATTGATTCCTTTCCTAGTAAGGACCGGTCGTTTATCAAGGTAGCATTTGATTCTTTCGAAAGACGGGTTGATGTTTCATTATCTTTGGTGATTTCGGTTATTTAAGCTGGAACTGAAGGCCGCTTTGTAATCACCTTTCATTTGTTTTGCAATTTCTGACCTCTGCAGTTGTTGGTAGACACACAAATGTTCTCAGTTCTATCCGACTCTCGTTTGTCAAGCTTGGAGAATGGTAACCTTTAAGTTAAATGGCGACCATCATGTCCAAATCTGTTGCAACTTAATGCACCATTTTAAGATTCCAAGTTGCAATTCAACTATCATCTCATGCACAGTGGTATCTGCCTCTGTCAGCAATGGCGATGACGTGTTGATGAATCACACGACGAGTGAAAGGGTAATGGCTTCTGTCCCTGTTCATAACCTTACGAGGACTTCCTTAACTAGCGATTTGGGAACCACATACGTTTGCCTTTTGGTATGACAACTTGTGGCAAAGACTTCTGCAACAGTGTTTTGTTAGTCACAAACGCAACTCAATCTCCACACCAGTCTGTATCGTGTTTACGTCTCAGAAATCTTGTATATATAAATAGAAAAAACATTGTAACATATACCTATGTTTTTAACTTTTTATTATCAAAGGAAAGCTGCAGAGTTTCCTAGTCACACATGTTTCTCTGTATACCATTCCACTTCATTTCGCTTTCTTTGCAGATCTGAATTAATGGGACCGAGAAAAATGAAACCGGGATGGACGAGCATCTATTTAATTATTTATTACCCAACAAAAGTTAAAGCTAGAATACCTAATTTCAGTAATGAAATGTTGGTGAAGTACTACAAAAATTTACTTTTACAAAGTATTAGAGATTTTACTGCATTTACATTTACATCATCCCGTGTCACTTTGGATGACTACATCCATCAACATAGCAATTCAACGCATCACATCACATTTCGTTCTACCAACTACCAAGTATAATTTAGCAGTTTCCTTCAAGAGTTGAATCCACAATATGACCTTGAGTATGGCGCTCACATTGTTTCTGCAGATGCAACATAGCGGCAAGTAGCCTTTGGTTTCATCCTTGGTCAAGCAACAGTCTCATTCTAGTAATGGTATCATCAAACCCTTATCAGATCATTTCTCCTCATCCTCGGAGTCTGATTTCGCAAAAACTGTTTCAGGCTGGGTGTCTGCATAAGCTGGAGCTATGTACTTTGGATCTTTTGCTGCAACATCTGCATACTTCAGTATGGCCTCTCTTGGATCTTCGTCCATCCACGTCTCCTTGATCATACCACCTTGCTGAGATGGGTGATAAACAATGAGCATATTTTACTGTTTATTTCGTAAGTAAAATTAAATAGAAAAGCAAATATAAATATTGAACGGGTATTACCTTCATAAGGTATTGGGTCAATAAGCTTCCTTTACTTGCTCCAACTCTTCCACCAAAGCCTGGTCCTGTCATGGGAAGGTCAGGCTTATGGGATTTAACTGGATCCTTCAATGTTTTCTCTCGCTCACGCTTACGGCTTGGTTGGTCTCTAAATAAGGGTAGAGCATGTGGGTTGTGTATGACTGGGTTTGCCACAAAATCATCAACAGATTTTTTCCTAGGCGCACGAGCAACACAGACAAGAGCTCCTCTTTCACTAAGAGTTGGATCATAAAGTACATGAGTTCCCCCTTGACTTTTATCTCCTGTTGTTGCAAAGATCTTCAAAGACATAAGCATGTTAGTTCTAGGTATATTTGCTATTTCATAAAATTGACACATATCATGTGCATCTCAATAGATCAACAATGCAATGAACACTAAAGAAAATTATTGATAAATAACAATGTTATGAGAGTAGTACCTGATTCAGTTTTGGGTGCCAGGCACATTGCACAACACTACAAGTGGGGGATATCCCAACTTTTGAAACAAGTTCCAGTTTTGCTCGATCAAAGAAGCAAAGTAGACCTCCAGTTGTGCTCTCCCTTTCAATTGACGTTCCAGTCAGAAAGAGTTGCTCATCAGGACTAAATGCAATATTGGTTTGTGCATAGTTATTTGGGAGATTCTCAAACACCTTGAGAGGATCTTTCATCTGACGTAAATCCCAAACCTGGTACATAATATTATAATTAAAAGGTGAAAACATTCAAATAGGCACATTTAGTCTGGTAGTGACAGCAATATGCCTTCAAAGTGCCATCACAGCTTCTTGAGAGTAAGATTCTCCCATCTCTAGAAAACTTAAGCCCAGTAATATCATCTGAATGAGCTCCCGGAACGTGTATGTCTGGCCTACTTCCCCATCCGGGCTTAATGTTCCAAACCTATGGGAATGATTGACAAAGAGTATTAAGTATTCATCTGAGAAATCAATTTTAACTTCCTTCAAGAAGAAACACAAAAAACAATGTTATTTGTTTTGGCTTAAGGTAAGTATTAAGACAACACTTACTTGTATAGAACCATCTCCTATACCACCTGCAATACGTTGTCCTTCATGATCCCAAGCACAAGTGGTGACTGGAACTCTTCCAGGCCTAGCAAGTTTTGGCTTGATTACCTATTAATTGAAGTATTGCACCATTTAGTTCAAAATCTCTAGTTCAATAAAACCTATTCTCAATTCTAAAAGTAAAACAGGGTCTCCACACAGCATGGTTTTTCACATCAGTAATTTAACTCAGTGTGTAACATAAACTGCTTTCAAAATGTCTAGCGAACTACACACAATGTGGTGGCACGGTTATTTGTGATAGTATAACTAATATATTCCAATAGAAATGCCCCATGAGTAAAAGATTTCTCACCTGTTTCTGAGTCTTGAAATCATTGACATCCCAAATGCGCAGCGACCCATCCTCCGACGATGTCAAGATTTCGTCTTTCTTCCTCGGGTGCCACTGTCCACAGGTCAATCCAGTAATGTGCCCCTTGGTATTCTTAAGATCACGAATATACATGTCCCCTTTCACAAACTCTCCTATAGTAAGTCCGTCACGATCATAAATCTGACCAATCCAAAACACTTTCAGCAACCATATACCAAAATTCAAATTGCAACCAAAACACACAATCCCATACAACAAAATACAGTTATAAACATATAACAAAATTCAAATCAAAATACCGATATAAACAAAACGAGCCAATGCAACAATCTCATACAACAAAATACAGATATATAAACAAAACGAGACAATGCAATTTAATGTGGAATCACCTTTGCCTGAGCTGAGCCGGTGACGCAAAGAAACCGGTCGGCGGTGGGGCTCCAGCTAATAGTCCTCACTTGGTGACCTTCCGACGGCTCCAGCTGCCGGAAAGATTGCAGCTTTGCATTCATTCCCTGAAAGTCAAACATTCTAACCAAATAGTCATAGCTACCAGATATAACCCTAGAACCGGTGTGATCAATCGCCAGCGCCGACACCACCTTGGTGTGGCCCTTCAGAACTATCTCATTGCTCACCGGAATCCGGTACTTGTTCTCCTCCTCCCCATCGGAATCCGAATCCTCCATCTTCGCCGGCCGCGGCGGTCCAATAATCTCCCCGTCGTCGTCGCTCTCGGCCCTCCCGGACGGTGGCGGCGGCGGGCCGATGATAGCGTCTCCGTCGTCTTCGGCGGACGAATTAGGACGAGGCGGCCCGATGAGGGATGCATCGGAGTCGTTAGGGTTAGGGTTAGGGTTGGGGGGTTTGGAGGTGGAGGAGAGAGAAGGGAGGTCGTCGGCGGCGGAGGAGGAGGGTGGCGGTGGTGGTTGTTGGTGGAGGTTTTGGTTACGACGTGTCGTTTTGTGGATGGCTTCGAGAGGGGTGTGAGATTTGGATTGCTTACCGAAAGTGAGAGGGAATTCGGCTCTGATTCCGTCGTAGATTTCGGCCGGGTCGTCGGACATGACTGTGATTTTGGTTGGTCCTCGTTGGCCGGAGTGACAAGTATAGGCGGTTCGAGACAGAGACTGGATCGGACCTCTACCGCCATGGAAGGTTTAAACAATGAGCGAAACTGGGTCGTGGTTCCGGGTCGGATCCTTCCCAGGAGGCTCAACTTAACTAGGCCCAAATTATTCTGCTTCGCATTTGGCAACAAAGGAGGAAAAGTTTATCTTATTTACTCCCAGCAGGCCCAATTAAATTGAGAATTAGTAGTACAACTTTGAGTTAGCATTAGTTTTTAGGGACCTTTTTAATAAGAACAATTCAGTTGAGAACTGGTTTAAAAATTCTTTGTTTAATCTACTTTTCAATCGCATATTCGCACTGATGATTTAGTGTTTAGATATAGGGAAAATACCCATTTAGTATAAAAATGCCCCTTCATTACTCATTTCAATGACCATTTTATTTTTCTCCCTTATTCAACATAAGGTAACAACTCTATTGCCCATTTGAACAAATCTTTTTCATATCTAGTACAAATTTAATTTTTTTTCTTCCTTTTTTGTCCTTTTGTCTTATCTAACATATTTTTGAATTGTAATGTGCTGAGAAAGTGGAAGATAAAAAAACAAACTTTGCCGAAATATCACTCAACTCCTCCGGCCTCCCATGGCCGGTCGCCGGAGTCGCCGGATTCCCGTCACCAAATTTTTTTTCCCCGGAATTTTTTTTTCACCAGATTTTTAATTTTTTTTTTATAATCAGGTTATTGGACGATGGTTACTGACCCTCAGTAAATAATTTACAGATTACAGATTTCCAGTAATCGATTACTGACTCCCAGTAATCGATTACTGACCCCCAGTAATCAGGTTACAGATTTCATATTTTTCCAGTAATCATGTTACTGACCCCCAATAATCGATTATTGACCCCCAGTAATCAGGTTACTGGAGTTACTGATCCATAGTAATCAAGTTACTTACCCCCAGTAATCGATTACTGACCCCCAGTAATCAGGTTACAGATTTCATATTTTTCAGTAACCATGTTACTAACCCCGTTACTGACCCCCAGTAATCGATTACTGACCCCCAATAATCGATTACTAACCCCCAGTAACCAGATTACACATTCAATATCAACTCAGTTCCAGATTGATCTGGGCACCCATCGATTCTCAGTCCCAGATTACACATTCAATATCAACTCAGTCCCGGATTCTCACCCTAGCCTTGGCCGACTACGCTCCAGTCGGACCCGAGGCCATCAATCCATGCATCCCTCTATCAACTCAGTCCCAGATTGATCTGGGCACCCATCGATCTCGGCCTCCCTCCCGATCTCGACCTCGATTACCCTGATTCCTGCCCAGGCCAAGGCCTCGACCCAGCATCCCGGTGCCCTCGGAGTCTGCTCCTCCACACAGTAGCCCAAGGTCGATGGAGAGAGCGCGGCGGAGGTTGGAGTAGGGCTGACGTGGCGGTGGTAGAGGTGGGAGGGCCGGGGTGCACGTGACAGAGATGGGAATGTCGGGGTGGGAATCGGCGCCGGAGTTTGCTACGGCGGAGAAGGCGCAGGGGAAGTGGCAGATGTGGACGCGCTTGGGCTGTGGTTGGAGTCGGCGGTGGGCGCGTGGGGGTAGGAAGCGGTGGAGAAGGGTTGAGGGCGGCAGAGGAGAGAGAGAGAGAGAGAGAGAGAGAGAGAGAGAGAGAGAGAGAGAGAGTTTTAGTATTGGTTAGGGTAGGGTAGGGTAAATGACTGAATTATATTTACTAGGGTAGTTGTGTAATTCTCTCAAGATTCATTGGTTTGGGATATAAACATTGGAATGGGCAATTTTTAAACCGATTTTGTTCAAATGGTCTTTTTCCCTTAGATATATATGAGTAGATCATCTGAAAATCGTTAAACAATCATAATTATGATTTACCAATTGTGAAGTTAAACGTTTCATATTTGACAGATTTAGTTCGTCAATTATTTTAATCTAGTTAGATATTTTAATGTGTATTAGTTTAGTTGAAAATTTATACAAGTGGTTTACTTATATAGGCTTGAAATCTAAAAAGTTGAGATATTAAAATGTGATCGAAAAGTGGGTCTAATAAACTATTAATTAGAATGTCTTCAACTGGTCCTCAACTTAATGATCTTCATTGGAAAGGCTTCCCAGTATTCAGTAAAATCACAACCTTTATAAAGTGAATAGGGTAGCCAACGATGTAATCTTCACTAATCGGTGCATTTAGAATACATTTTGTTAGTGAGACTTGTTAAACTTAATACATACAAAGATCATAACATTGCATGAATAATAAACACAAGATGAATATATATAAGCAGGAGTTCATACCAGATGTAGAGGAAAAAGCCATTTGTTAACAAAGCAAAAGTCTTCTGTGATCCTCTCACTATATCAGCAACTATCTATGGGGCTAGATCAATATGCTTGTGTGTCAAAGAGGTCACAGGGACCTTGTTATTTATATGGTGCAAATGAATCAAACCTTCCCATAATAAGTTTCTCAAGTCATCAATTGCAATCCCTTAATGTATGCTGATTATTCTTGCTTGATTATCAAGCCTTTTAGATCCCTTAATTTGTGCTCATTCTTGATTCACATAATAATCACAATTTACAAGGGTTAGGAATTCCTGAATCATCTCTATTACATTCTCATTTAGTAACAATATCAAATCACACTTAATATGCATTCCTTTGATGTTCACATTTAGTCTTACAATCTCCCACTTGAACATCTCAGAAATACATGCAATAAGAATACTGTTGATTTGAGTTAAAGTAATAATCTGAAATGTGCACTGAGATAACTCAAGTTCCATCATCTAACCAAATCTCTGTCAATATGCAAACATGAAGAAAATTCACAGAAAAGACTTGAGTTTGAAAAAACTCAGTCCCTCTGCCAATACAAAATTCAAGTCTGTATACCACATGAGACACTAGAATATCACTTAATATGTACAAAGCAATGAAAGTGAATTTATTATGAATGCAATTGTACATGGTCCTCTTAATGGTTCAATGTGCAAGAACCTCAACACTCAGTTACTAACAAAACAACTGATCATAATGTGTTAACAAAATTCTGATCCACAACAATTAAGTACTGAAAGTATACATATATATGGTGAATGTCGAAATGGATCAAAACATAAATTGAGACAAAATGCTGCAACAAACAATTAAAAAAAAAACAACAAAATCCATGGATAGTACTGAATTTTATTACTTTGTAAAATTCATGTGAAAAATACAATTCAATAAGTTCTCAGAAAACAAAAATGGAAACTGAAAACATAAGATTCAGCTAATGTAAAACAATGGCTCCCACTGGAAATAGCAACACTCCCACTAAACCTCAATGTCTAGATTGGGCAGAATACCAATACTCTTAGTATGAGCTACAAAAACTTTAACAGTCAAAGGTTTGGTAAATGAGTCAGCTAATTGGTTCAAGGTATTAATCTTAATGACTCCAAGCTCTTTGTGTTTTACCCTCTCTCTGACACTATAGTACTTCAAGTCGATGTGCTTGGAATTGGTTGACCTTTTATTGTTCTTAGTGAAGTAAACTGCAGCTGAGTTGTCACAATATATTTTCAAAGGCCTGGAAACAATTGAACTCACCAACTTGATTTGTTGCAAGAAATTCCTCATCCACAATCCTTGGCAAGTTGCTTCATAGACTGCAATGTACTCTGCCATCATAGTAGATGTTGCTGTTTGAGTTTGCTTTACTGTTTTCCAAGCAACAGCGCCACCAGCAAGCATGAATACATACCCTGAAGTTGATTTTCCAGAATTTGGATATTGCCCAGCAAAATCAGCATCTGAATAACCTTCTACCTCAAGCTCATTCACTCTTCTATACACTAGCTGATAACCTTTTGTCTTTTGCAAGTATCGTAATACTTTCTTTCCAGCAATCCAGTGCTCATGACCTGGATTAGACTGAAACCTAGCCAACATGCCTATTGCATAAGCCAAATCAGGTCTGGTACAAAACTTGAGCATACATCAAGCTTCCCACTAGCCTTGAGTACGGCTTGGTCTTCATTTCTTCTTTCTCAATATCATTATTGGGGCATTGGCTCTTATTCAACTTATCACCCTTAGATATAGGTGCATGCCCTAGTGAACAATTATGCATTTCAAATCTCTTCAATACTTTGGAAATATAATTATGCTGAGACAATCCTAATAAGTACTTGGATCTATCTCTGCTAATATCTATTCCCAACACATATGAGGCCTCCCCCAAGTCTTTCATGTCAAAGTTACTAGAAAGAAAAGACTTGGTTTCATGCAGCAGTCCCTTATCTGTGCTTGCTAACAATATGTCATCCACATAAAGCACAAGAAAAATGAAATGTCTACCACTGGTTTTCATATACACACACTCATCAACCAAGTTTTCAGAAAAACCAAAAGAAGACACAACTGCATCGAATTTAAGATACCACTGCCTTGAGGCTTGTTTCAACCCGTAAATGGATTTATTGAGTTTGCAAACTAAGTGTTCAGTTCCAGCCTCTATAAACCCCTCAGGTTGCTTCATGTATATCTCCTCATCTAAATCTCCATTCAAAAACGCTGTCTTCACATCCATTTGGTGCAATTCCATATCAAAATGTGCTACCAAAGCCATAATAATTCTAAAAGCATCTTTTGTGGAGACCGGTGAGAAGGTCTCATTGAAGTCTATCCCTTCTTGTTGTGTAAACCCCTTAGCCACAAGTCTAGCCTTATACCTCTCAATTGAGCCATCTGCACCCCTTTTGGTTTTATAAACCCATTTGCAGCCAATTGCTCTATGGTTCTCAGTAGGTTCAACTAACTCTCAAACTTGGTTATCAAACATCGACTTAATCTCAGATTTCATTGCCTCTTCCCAGTGCAAACACTGATCACTCTCAACAGCCTGCCTATAATTTAAAGGGTCATTATCATCACAAAATTTAAAATCTGCCTCCTGCAAATACACCTCATATTCAGCCCTACTAATGGCTGGTTTTCTAACTCTCGTAGATCTCCTCAAAACTTGTTCTTCAACAACATGCTCAATCTGAGCTCCATTTTGAGCTTCCTCTATAATTTCAGGTTGGGGTTCTACTTCAGCTTGTACAGGATCTGGCACCTCATTATTCTGAACTTGTGGCTGAACATGCTCCACAACTTCAAGTTGAGGTCGCAAAAAAGGTTCAGCAGTGATATTGATGTCAAGTGGTGCACTTAACTTCTCATTTTCTCCTTCAGCAAGCTCCAAGAACTCAAGTTCAAGGTTTTCATAAGCATGAGAATGATTAATTTCGTCAAGAAAAACAGCTCGATTTGTCTCGATGCTTCTAGTGGTGTGATTAGGGCAATAAAACCTGTAACCAAAAGATCTTTCTGGATATCCAACAAAATGGGCAGAAATGGTTTTAGAATCTAGCTTTCCAGCTTGAGGGTTATAGGGTCTAGCTTCTGCTCTACATCCCCAAACGTGTATGTGATTGACACTAGGCTTCTTATTCTTCCACAACTCATAAGGAGTCTTGGTGACAGCTTTACTCGGTGTTCTATTGATCAAATAATTGGTTGTTTTTAACGCTTCACCCCAAAGAAATCTAGGCAACCCCGAGGTACACATCATGCTCCTCACCATGTTCAAGAGAGACCTGTTTCTTCTCTCTGAAATGCCATTGGATTCGGGTGTTCCAGGTGTAGTATATTGGGCTTGAATTCCATGTTCCTCTAAATACAATGCAAAAGGTCCTTTCTTTTGACCAGCCTCAGTGTATCTGCCATAGTATTCTCCCCCTCTATCAGATCTAACTGACTTAATCTCTTTCCCTAATTCTTTTTCTGCTTCAGCTCTAAAGATAATGAATTTCTCTAAAGCTTGGGATTTTGCAGATAACAAGAAAACATGGCAGAATCTGGTGCAATCATCGATAAAAGTAATAAAATATATGTTCCCACAGATAGTAGTGTTGGCAAAAGGTCCACAAATATCAGTATGGATCAACTGTAATGGTTCAGTGTTTCTATTTGAGGTTTTATTCCTGGATTTTGTGAATTTTCCCTTGACACATTCTATGCAGGTATCAAAATCAGACCAATCAAGCTCCGGCAATAAACTTTCCCTTTCCATTCTCTTTAATCTTTCTTTAGAAATATGAGCAAGACGCCTATGCCACAAATATGCCGAATTTTCACTAAATTTTCTCTTCTTACTCAACACAGATTCAGCATTTTCAATCAACAAAACATCTTTAGGCAGAGAGCAATCAAGCAACCAGTAATCATTGATGAAATGGGCAAAGGCAAGAGAATTCGAACCAAAAGAAATTTTTATTCCCGATAAATCAATGTAAAAAGTACATCTGTTCTTGACTAAACACGAAACTGAAATAAGATTCCTTTTCATAGAAGGAATATAGTAAACATTCTCCAAATCAAAAGTGGCTCCAGAGTCTAATACTAGCCTAACAGTTCCTATAGCTTTAACTGCTACGCCGACTCCATTTCCCACAGACACATTCACTTCATTTCTCCTTGGTGCTCTCCTTGTTATGAAGCCCTGCAATGTATTGGTAATGTGTATGGGTGAGCCCGTGTCAAGGAACCAGGAATTAGGGGAAAAATTCACTAAATTTACCTCAATAGAAAACACTGAAACACAAGACTTACCCTTTTTCACCAGCCAATTCTTAAACCCTGGACAATTCTTCTTAACATGGCCATCTTTCTTACAGAAAAAACATTTGAAAATCCCGGGTTTCTTGCCCTTAACAATGCCCTTTTTGGGACCAAGCTGGAATGACTTTGTCCCACTGGTACCCTCACCAGAATTTGCAGCACTAGATGCTGCAGCTTTTCCTTTACCCTTCCATTTCTGCTTATTAACCAGGTTCACAGAGACAGTCCCTTGGTTCTTAATCAACTCCTCTTCCTGCACACATATAGCTATCAACTCATTCAGATCCCACTTCTCTTTCTGAGAGAAATAGGCAGTTTTCAGTGGTCCAAAACTAGAAGGAAGGCGGTTCAGTGCTAAGTGGACTATGAAGGCATCAGGAAACACAATCTCCAACTCCCCAAGTCTGGTAATTATGTTGATCATCTTCATGATATGTTCTCTAACACCCCCAAAGTTGTCATATTGCATGCCCAAAAGCTGGTCCAGTAAGGCTGAGATCTCTGCTTTCTCATTTTCCTTAAACTTCAGGCCAATCGTAGTCATATACTCTAAAACAGTGTCAGGTTCAGTAATACTACCTCTGACCACAGGTGACATGGTTTGTTTCATGATCAACTTGGCCATCCTATTGGCCCTATGCCACTCCTCATGTTTAGCAATCAGAGCAGCATCACTGTTCTCAACCAAAACAGGTACAGGTTTCCTAAGACACACATCAATCCCTTGAAGACCAAGGTAAAGTTCTACACGGTCTTTCCACGTCTTAAAATTTGAGCCATTAAGAAGCTCAATGTTGCCTAGGGAATAGCCAGAATTCATAGCTGAAAAAATAAAGAAAAGAAAAATATTTTAGTTTTCTGTTTAAAACTTGAAGAATTTGTTTGAGAACTCCAATGTAACAAGCAAAGCAGTACTCATAAGAATCAAACAAATCCATACAAAGTGATAACACTTAACACAGAAAACAATAAGTCCCCTAAACGCACATTCATGAAAAGATTTACCTGTTGGCACAAAGACAGTTCATTTACTGTAGGTTATCTTAATTGTAAAACTGAAACAATAGAAACTAAGATATCCCTGAAACTTCAACACATATTAGCAAGAAGAAAGCCTCAGTTCATTGAATTTAGCTTCTAAGATCCCATATTACACTGTTTCAATTTTAAGAACATAAAAGTCTGATCCTTCTGTTGAAGATACAATTATATTCCAAAAATTAAAGACACAAGTTACAGTTCTACAACCAAATGATCATCAAAACAATATAAGTGATAGATTGATGTTACAACACAAATCACAGTATTGTACTGATATCCAGAACTATAAAACACAAATCGTCCAACCCACACACACACATATAATCATAGTCCTTAATCAGACCATTAATCAACAAAAATGGTGAGAATGACTTTCTTGTGAAGATGATTAATTAAATATATCCATTAACCATGAGTAACAACAACATAAAAGCACAAAACGTGCTTGATTCTCAGAAGAAGAAAAAAAACAAAAAAAAAAAAACACACCAAGGTTTCACTTTTCATAATAAAAAAGAATGAAAACATAAGTTCCATCTGGTCACCATCTACCCTAGCTTATGTGCATGCCAGGAATGCATCTAGGGTTCTCATATAACATTCAAAATCAAAAACCCAGAAGATAGTAATCAAGTTTATGAAGGAAAACTAACCCGAACGCTCCAGCGCTGCATACAAGAGTTAATTGATGCATATATATATATACAAGCATAAGAATACTTACAGGCCTTACAAGCTTTCAATCTAAAACACAGCGGAATTGATGGAATTGAAAATTCCTCACAAAACCCTAAAACCCCAATTTCAGAAGCAGAAAGACACTACCATTTTTTCTTTCTTTGTTAAGGTTAATTAAGTTGGGGTTTTCTGTATATGCATATAGATATTTGGGCTATGAGCAAAATAAGCCCACCAAATTAAGCCTAATCTTGATATGTAATTTAAGACATGTGCCTAATGCAAAATTATGTTTTTGTTTATATAAAACACATTTTGCAAACAACAATCAAATCCCAGTTTATTAACATGCAACATTGGCTCTGATACCAATTGTTAAACTTAATACATACAAAGATCATAACATTGCATGAATAATAAACACAAGATGAATATATATAAGCAGGAGTTCATACCAGATGTAGAGGAAAAAGCCATTTGTTAACAAAGCAAAAGTCTTCTGTGATCCTCTCACTATATCAGCAACTATCTATGGGGCTAGATCAATATGTTTGTGTGTCAAAGAGGTCACAGGGACCTTGTTATTTATATGGTGCAAATGAATCAAACATTCCCATAATAAGTTTCTCAAGTCATCAATTGCAATCCCTTAATGTATGCTGATTATTCTTGCTTGATTATCAAGCCTTTTAGATCCCTTAATTTGTGCTCATTCTTGATTCACATAATAATCACAATTTACAAGGGTTAGGAATTCCTGAATCATCTCTATTACATTCTCATTTAGTAACAATATCAAATCACACTTAATATGCATTCCTTTGATGTTCACATTTAGTCTTACAAGACTCTCTTTCCCTTCATGTATGTATTATGTACTTTCATTAATGATCAGGTAGAGAATGAGTTTTAATCGTTTGTCCCTAATCATGTGAGTTTAACACTGGTAATGATGGTTGGCTGGTGTACTGCTACTATATATGTATAGATAGATTTTTGTTGTTTGAAATAGATTTCGAGTTTGGTAGACCAAAGAAGATAAAAAGTCAGTAAGTGTAACAAAGCAGTCTTCCCATAATTAGAGACATTTTGTAATGCACCATTTTGCCCTGCGTTTTACGTTACGTACTTAAATGAGTTTGATTAAATAAAAAAATTACATGTCAAATATATATCATTTTCAGTATTTGACATTTCAACTCTTTAAAACAATAATTGGTCTTAAAAATTGTCATATCTAATCGAGACATTGCATTAGGGTCAATATATATTGACGATGTTAACACCCATCCTTATCCTTTAATATATACTTGCAATCTACTCTTCCACATGTATTATACTCCTCCCTCCCCTCCTTCGTTTGGTACAAATACAGGGCACCATAAAAACTACTACTATATATATATATGCTTTCAGAATTAAAAATCCCCAGTTTTTAAGTGTAAAGTGTTAACCACAACAGAAAGATCACAATGGGACAAATACCCACTCCTGTAGTCCTTCCTGTGTGTAAAACAATTAGCTAATTAATTAGTTCATGCTGTGATTATAATGCATCATGCATCCTAGCTTGAGTGAAGTTTAGACGTTTAGTAGTACGTGGGAGCAGCTGTGGGAGCATTAAAAATGAAATATCGACAACAATTCATTTGTCTGGTTTTGCCGGTAGTTATTCGCCGCCGGTTCCTGTAGCCACTTTTGGCGGATTATACTACGCCGCCGCCGCCGTGTCCGAACTTTAAAGTGGACAAAACAATTGCCATTATATAATTATATCACTATATGATGAATATGCATATATATATATATATATATATATATATATATATATATATCGATGGTGACCCTTGTTTGTTTTGCAGTCATCATACTCGGGAAATCTTGAGTTGACCAAATAATGAAGATCATTTCAGCACTGGCTCCCACGCCTCCAATTAAGCCATTTCTGTTCCAACTGAACTCTTCTTTCGGCTGCCTTCATTGTTGGTAATCATGTCAATATGAAACTCGTAATAAGCGGATTCGATATCATTTAACTAATGTTGAAATTAAGAAGGAGAAAGATGATTCTCATGTATATTTCTTCATGAAACAACTAAGATAAGACACAACAATTTATACAAGAAATCTACCAACTACAACTACCAACTACAACTACTAAACATGGTGCACCATGTTGCACCATGCTGAACAGAAAAACAAACTCCACACGCAACCCCCTAGCTGCACAGAGAGGCCACAGGAGGAAAGAAGAGCAGAAGGAGGACTGGCGAGGGCTAGGAACTCGCCATCCGCCAAAGGGTACACCCGCCATCCGCTACGGGCACATCCGCCATCCGCGGGCACATCCGCGGGCACATCCGCCATACAGCTAGCTAATCTCAACACTCCCCCTCAAGCGAAGGCTAAAGAGAAACGAGAGCCGAACTTGACCAATAAGGCTTCAAACTGAGCTGAAGGGAGAAGTTTTGTAAAGACATCAGCAAGTTGCTCACTTGAGCGAATATAAGCAGTAGCAATGATCCCAGATTGGACTTGATTTCTGATAAAATGGCAATCAACTTCGATATGTTTTGTACGCTCATGGAAGACTGGATTAGCTGCAATATGCATAGCAGCTTGGTTGTCACAGTACAGGGTAATAGGAGAGGAACTCCGAATACCAAAATCTCCAAGAATGTTTTTCAGCCAAATGAGCTCACAGGCAGTGGATGCCATAGCTCGATACTCTGCTTCGGCACTTGATCGAGCTACAACGGTCTGCTTCTTGCTTTTCCAAGTCACAAGGTTGCCACCAACAAAGGTACAGTATCCGGTGGTTGATTTCCTATCAAGCATGTTGCCTGCCCAATCGGAATCAGTATATCCTTCCAACTTAAAATGATTATGCTTGTGCATCACTATACCCCGGGTAATGGAACCCTTGAGATATCTAAGGATGCGTTTCACAAGCTGATGATGGTGTAAAGTTGGAGCATGCATAAACTGACTCAAGATACTTACAGCATAAGTGATATCAGGGCGAGTGATAGTCAGATAGATGAGCTTGCCTACTAATCTCTGATAAGCAGTGAGATTATGAAGAGGTTCACTATCAACATCAAACTTGTGATTACTTGGAAGAGGGGTTTTAGCAGGCTTGCAGGCAGACATGTCTTCCTCTTTCAACAGATCAATCACATATTTCCTCTGTGTCAGGAAGATGCCTTTTTTAGACTGGTCCAGTTCAATTCCGAGAAAATATCTAAGGGGACCAAGATCCGTGATGGGAAACGAGGACTGAAGAGTAGACTTAATGGCTTGAATTTCATCAGCATTATCCCCAGTAATAATAAGGTCATCAACATAAACAAGAATCACCAACTTACCAACCAAACCACTTCTAATGAACAAAGAGGAATCACCAGAGCTTCTTTTGAAACCAGCCTGAAGGATGACAGAGCTGAGTTTGGAATACCATGCCCTTGGTGACTGTTTGAGACCATAAATAGCCTTGTGCAGCTTGCAAACCAATCCAGGCTCATTTTCTTGAGGATGACCAGGAGGTATCCTCATAAACACATCTTCTTCCAGATCCCCATGAAGAAATGCATTTTTTACATCCATTTGATGAAGGGACCAACCAGAATTGATGGCAATTGACAAGAGAACCCTCACTGTGTTCATCTTTGCTACAGGAGCAAATGTCTCCTTATAATCCACTCCAAATGTCTGAGTGAATCCGCGAGCTACAAGGCGAGCTTTGCATCGTTCCACTTCACCATTGGAATGAAATTTTACTTTATAGACCCATCTAGCCCCAACAATTTTCTGCCCTTTACGAGCCTGCACAATACTCCAAGTCTTGTTGTCATTCAAGGCTTGTAGTTCATCAACCATAGCTTGTTTCCACACGGCAGATTTACTAGCTTCTGCATAATTTCTTGGCTCTGTTACAAGACTGATCTTGGTTATGAAGGCACAATACGCTGATGAAGCATGAGATGGGATCACAATATTCCCAATTGAATGTTTGGACTTATGAAGTTCAAAACCTTTCAATTTTTCAGGTAGTTTCCTAGTCCGACTAGGATTTCGTCTTGGAACAGGCAAAATTGAACTTCCAGTATCGATTTGACTTGGAGCAATACCATCATTATCAGCCGCCTCATGAGTCTCTAAGTCATCATCTGTCGCTAGAGAAAAATCAAGAGAAGGAGAAAGATGCTGAACAACGGACCCCTCTGCAGACTCCCCTGCAAGTCTCTCTTCAGGAACATTTGCAGGTGTCTCTGCAAGAATTTCTGTATGTTCATTTGCAGTTCTAGAAGTTGGAATTTCAGCAATGTTATGTGATGTTTCTGTTGCAGCCTCCGCTCCCGGTTCAGTTTCAGGAACATATAAGGAGCTATCAAATAACTCCCCCTGCAGATCACACTCATGGCTTTGAAAAAAGAAATTTGCCTCATCAAATCGAACATCTCGAGAGACAATAATCTTCTTTGAAATTGGATCATAGCATTTGTAGCCTTTCTGTGATGATGAGTAACCCAGAAAGACACACTTCAAAGCTCTGGGATTAAGCTTGTCTCTGTGAGTAGACTGAATGTGAACAAAACAGGTGCAACCAAACACCCTCAAATGATCAATGGTAATATCTCTCTTCATCAAAACAGAATATGGAGACTTAAAATCAAGGACTCTTGATGGCAATCGATTGATTAAATAGGCTGCAGTTTGGATAGCATTTGACCAAAATCTCTTGGGGACATTTGCCTGAATCATAATTGCCCGAGTTTTTTCCAGAAGATCTCTATTCTTCCTCTCAGATACACCATTTTGTTGTGGTGTACCAACACAGCTAGTCTGATGTAAAATGCCATTGGCACATAGATACTCAGTCATGACTTTAGAGGTATATTCTATCCCATTATCTGATCTTAACATGCATATGCTTGAAGAGAAATGGTTTTTAACCAGATTATGAAAATCCTCAAAGCACTTCTTTACCTCATATTTATGTTTCAAGAGGTAAACAAATGTGGTTCTAGAAAAATCATCAATGAATGTGACATAATATTTATAACCATCAAAAGATTTCATTTTTGCAGGTCCCCATACATCAGAGTGAATCAGTTCAAACTCCCTAGAGGCTCTAGAACATGAGTTTGAAAAAGGTAATCTAGTAGATTTAGATTTGTGACAAGTTTCACAATCTGAAACTGATTTACATAGATTTGGGAATAAATGAGACAAAACATGAGTTGAAGCATGGGCTAGACGCATGTGCCACAGTTGCTGTCGAGTAGAAGACGTCGACTCAGCAAGAAAACTCTTTGCAAAAGTTGAGGAAGTGGAAATATAGTACAATCCGTTCAAGTAAAATCCCTCACCAATCTTCCTCATTGTCACTCGATCCTGAAAGATGACATTGGTTTTTGAGAATAAAACCAGACAATCTAAGCAATGAGTTAATCTCCCAACAGATAAGAGCTTGAAAGGAAAAGATGGCACATACATAACACTTGACTGTTTATGATCAGAAAATAAAGTCATTTTTCCCTTTCCTAAAATAGGCACTCTATTCCCATTGGCAACCGAAACAAAGGAGGGGATTTTTAAAAAAGAAAGATGATTTAGACAAGATGAATCATGAGTCATATGATCAGAAGCTCCTGAATCAACAATCCAGAAATCATGATTTTTACTAAGATCAAGAGCCGTTGAGATTGCACAGATGATACCTGGAATTTCATCCCTAGAAGCCAATTTTCCATCCGCCAGATATCCAGCAAATTTGCCTAGCATTGCAGTAGCAACTTCTGGATTAGCATTACCTTGCTTCTGCTGCAAGAAGACTGCAAACTCATTTATGAGAGTTATAGGGTTAGCAGTGAAGCTCATCATTGCCTCTGAGCAGTCTCCCTCAGCTATATTAGCTCTAGCAGTAGGATTCATTTTTATCTTCCCCTTCTGTCCCCTTTCATTATTGAATTTTGGCTTTAGTTCAGGGTGCAAAATCCAACATGTTTTCTCCTCATGGCCTATACCCGATCTACCAATTGAAATGCAATAAGAACACTTGAGATCTGGTCTCCTTCCTTTATAAGGCCTGACAGTTGCATTAGCATTTGAGCTTGAACTAGAACTAGCAAAGGCTCTAGCTTCATTGTTGTGATCAATCACTGAAACATCAGCTCTCATCACTTTTCTCCTAGTTTCCTCTCGATGTATAGTAGAACAAACAGTTTGGAAGGCGGGAAGAGGAGATTGCATAAGAAGATGGCTTTTCACATCATCATATTCAGGGCTAAGATTAGCAAGCAATAAGAAAATCTGATCTTCTTCAGCTCTTTTCAACAAAACCTTTCTATCAGTAGAAAAAGGACGATACTGATCTAGCTCATTCCACATAGTTTTCAACCGGCCAAGGTATTCAACAAAAGGAGAGTTACCTTGCTGCAGATCAGCCATTTCCTTGTTGAGTTCAAAAATCCGTGCAGCATTGTTTAAATCGCCATACAGATCGTTGATTTCTCTCCACAGTTGGAGGGAATTTTCAGCATAGCCAAAGATCTCACGCATCTTTGGTTCCATGGAATTTAATATCCATGTCATGAGAAGCTGATCCTGAGCAAACCAAGCAGCATACTCCTTTGCAGAGGTTGATGGAATGGAGACTGAGTCATCAATGGCGCTGAGCAGCCTTTTACCTCCAAGTGCACGCTTGACCTCTCTGGACCAAGAGAGATAGTTGTGCTCGTTGAGGAGAATAGGAACAAGTCGAAGGTTGGTGTTGGAGTCATTGACTCCAGCTGCATATGATGCAGAACTAGAAGCATCTTCAATATCGCCACCACCAGTCATATTATGAAGGACTGGTGCAACAAGCAATTAGTGTAAAGATGAAAGAAGGAATGGAGTGCAGAAGCAGATCCTAATCGGAACCTTGCTCTGATACCATGTTGAAATTAAGAAGGAGAAAGATGATTCTCATGTATATTTCTTCATGAAACAACTAAGATAAGACACAACAATTTATACAAGAAATCTACCAACTACAACTACCAACTACAACTACTAAACATGGTGCACCATGTTGCACCATGCTGAACAGAAAAACAAACTCCACACGCAACCCCCTAGCTGCACAGAGAGGCCACAGGAGGAAAGAAGAGCAGAAGGAGGACTGGCGAGGGCTAGGAACTCGCCATCCGCCAAAGGGTACACCCGCCATCCGCTACGGGCACATCCGCCATCCGCGGGCACATCCGCGGGCACATCCGCCATACAGCTAGCTAATCTCAACAACTAAGTTAATTATCTGTAAACAACTGCGGGACACACACACTTGATACTTGATACACACAAATGTATGTATGTATGTATATATATATATATATATATATACACACACACTTCATACGTGACATATAATGCTTACGTCCGTAGTGAGCGAACCCCAAAACTACACCTGTGAATTGTGAGGTGTAGAGTACGAACCCAACTTGTTGATTGTATACGTCTGTGAATTACGGCATGCATTTTGTGATTTTGATGAACTAAAACAAATCACGGAAGCCAACTTTCAACTTTCGTTAACCTTTTCAGGTTGGATTATCCATTGGTCAACCTCTTGTTTTGAATTGAATGCTCCAATTTTCTGTGCCAATGTGGTCGTGGTCTTTGCCAAAACAGTCTGTTATTACAGACCTTCAAAGTCTCAGAATAGGTATAATCACGAATACGTATATATATATATATATATATACAGACACACAATAATTGGTCACCATCAACCTCATATCCCCACCAGTTTCAATTTGCACTGGAAGAGGGCCACAAATTAGTGATTACGAAATTAGGTGCCAAGTGATCTCATCCATGATGTCCAAAACCAAAGGGCCAAAGCCATCACATTCCAGCTTCCAAGGTCCAACCTTTCTTTCTATAAATATGTACCCAGAAAGACACAGAATGGCCACCTCTGAAGCCAGACTCATTTCTGTTACTTTCTATCTAAAAAAAGCCAAACTCAATTGTGTTATCTTCTATACAATAGTTTTGTTTTCCTTTTCATTGACCTGAGTTTTTTTTACTAGCTAGATTAGCTATTTAGGTTCTCCAATGGAGATCATCAGCTGTGACCTTGAAAGAGCAGGCCACAGTTTCACAAAAAGCGGTTCGTTTTGGAATGACAATGGCAGAGCAGTTTTCTCGACATCTTCAGTTGGGGAGGACGATGAGGAAGCTCTCAAATGGGCAGCTCTGCAGAGACTTCCTACCTTCGCTCGTTTGAAGAAAGGGTTGCTCACTTCTCCTCAAGGCCACGCCAACGAAGTCGACGTGCATAACCTTGAGCTGCAAGAAAGGAAGGACTTGATTGAGAGGCTGGTGGGAGTTGCTGAGGAGGATCATGAGAAGTTCTTGTTGAGGCTCAAGAACCGAATCGATAGGTAATGTATTGTTCTTGGGTTTAGATTTTGTTGAATTAATTTTCTTTGTTGTTGACTGTAATGTGATGGTTTCTCTTCTTCTTGTGTGTATCTCAGGGTTGGAATCAGTCTTCCAACAATTGAAGTTAGGTTCGAGCATTTGAAAATTGAAGCTGAAACTCATGTTGGAGGCAGAGCTCTGCCTTCTGTCTTCAATTATTGTGTTAATGTAGTGGAGGTACTAATAGAATACACATTTCAAGTTTTGGCAAATATATAATCTTGCATTTAATTACTTTATTCTTACTTACCTATTGGTTTCTGGGTAAAAAGGGTTTCTTGAATTGCCTGCACATTCTTTCTGAAAAGAAGGAACATGTGTCTATACTCAAAGATGTCAGTGGGATCATCAAGCCTTGCAGGTGACGAAACTCGATCCTTAGTTCTAGTTGTTATAGTCTGTGTAGCATAAATTGCCTGATCGATACTTAACTTGGTTTCACTTGTATTTGCAGAATGACGTTGCTTTTGGGTCCTCCAAGTTCGGGGAAGACCACACTCTTGCTGGCTTTGGCCGGAGAACTTGATAAGGATCTCAAGGTTATATAACATGACATACTTTTTTTTTTTGGTTCTGTTTTTATTTTTGGTATTACAATTAGTACTATTGGATTTTGTTGCTAACGTGTTTTATTGAAAATTCTTGTGCAGGTTTCAGGAAGTGTGACCTACAATGGTCATGGCATGCACGAGTTTGTGCCTCAGAGAACTGCTGCATATATCAGTCAACATGATGTTCATATTGCAGAAATGACAGTTGCAGAGACCTTAGCTTTTTCCGCAAGATGCCAAGGGGTCGGAGCTCGTTATGGTTCGTTTATGGGACTGCAGTTTCTTTAGTTTCCTTTAATTTGCTGAGTTACCAAAACTTTATTAACTGCAGAAGATAATCATTCGTAATGATGAAATTTGGCAGATATGCTAGCAGAGCTAAGTAGAAGAGAGAAAGATGCCAGTATTAAGCCAGATCCAGACTTGGATATCTACATGAAGGTGAGAAAATGATCATATAAAGTTGACAGACCTTTTAACTTAACTAAATTTACAGAATGTTCTCGAAATGACCAACCACGTAATGTAATTTTAACTCATCATTTCTGCTATTGTAGGGAATAGCATCAGAAAGCCAAAGGGCAACATTTGTGACAAATTACATTCTTAAGGTAACATTGAATTTCTTTTTCTGTAATAAACTAATACGGAAAAGCCTTTTAGAATAAGTCTTTAAAGATGACTAACTGATTCAATTTGCAGGTTTTGGGATTGGATGGCTGTGCAGATACCTTGGTAGGGGATCAATTGATAAGGGGTATCTCTGGAGGACAAAGAAAGCGAGTCACAACTGGTAAAAAAAGTCTCAACTCTTACATCAGCACTAACTCTGGACTAATTTTTGTATGAATATTTGAAGTGGCAAAGGTTTGATAAGAGAATCATATATATAGGTGAGATGTTGGTTGGACCTGCTAAGGCACTATTCATGGATGAAATATCGACTGGTCTGGATAGTTCAACAACTTATCAGATAGTGAATTCCATCAAGCAATATGTTCACATTCTCCAAGGCACTGCATTCATCTCATTACTGCAGCCAGCACCTGAGACTTATGATCTATTTGATGATATTCTTCTTCTTTCTGATGGTCAAATTGTGTATCAAGGTCCCCGTGAACATGTTCTCGGTTTCTTTGAATCTATGGGCTTCCGATGTCCTGAGAGAAAAGGTGTGGCCGATTTCCTGCAAGAAGTAAGTTCATTTATTAATTATGATTCATACTGTTATTTTTTTTTTTTTTTGGAGAAAAGATTTATGTTTGATACTGTGAAAACAAATTAGCTTAGAAATATAGTTGATGGAGTTTGTATATAATATGGTTTAGGTGACATCAAGGAAAGATCAGGAGCAGTATTGGGCTAGCAGAGATGAACCTTACAGGTTCATTACAGTCGAAGAATTTTCCGAGGCATTCCGTTCATTCCATGTAGGGCGCGCTATTACACATGAACTTGCAACTCCATTTGACAAGAGCAAGAGCCACTCAGCTGCCTTGACGACAAAAAAATATGGTGTTAAAAGAGCAGAACTGCTGAAAGCTTGTTTCTCAAGGGAGTTCTTGCTCATGAAAAGAAATTCATTTGTTTACCTATTCAAGCTTATCCAAGTAAGTTTTTTAACTTAATTTTTTCTTTTGGAAGTTGTAACCATTTCTATCTCCTTTGCATGGTATTAATTAATCCATTATCATTTGCTTCCCTTCTCAGCTCTCGATTTTGTCACTGATTACAATGACACTATTCTTACGAACTGAGATGCACCGCGATTCTGTAACTAATGGAGGAATTTATGCTGGTGCATTGTTCTTCTCCTTGGTTGCTGTTATGTTCAATGGAATGGCAGAACTTTCGATGACTATAGCCAAGCTTCCAGTGTTTTATAAGCACAGGAAGCTACTCTTCTTTCCACCATGGTCATATGCACTTCCAGCATGGCTCCTCAAGATCCCTCTCACCTGTGTTGAAGTTGGTGTTTGGGTCTTTATCACATATTATGTCATTGGATTTGATCCAAATGTTGGAAGGTAAAAATAACAAAAAAAAAAAAAATTGTTATCACTTTCTCCTCATAAATGTTTCATGTTGATTCTGATCCCCAATCATGTACTGTCATGATGCAGATTGTTTAAGCAATACCTTCTCCTTTTACTCATGAATCAAATGGCTTCTGGATTATTCCGATTCATTGCTGGAGTAGGTAGAAGCTTGACTGTTGCTAATACATTTGGCTCATTTGCACTAGTCATGCTTTTCGCTTTGGGTGGCTTTGTCCTGGCAAGAGGTAAAAAAAACTAAGTAAAGATACTTGATGTCCAGTAACTTAATTTCTGTATCAATTAATTCCATGTTTCTCAATGTTCTTTGGTTGATTCTACAGATAATATAAAGAAATGGTGGATATGGGGTTACTGGATATCACCTTTGATGTATGGGCAGAATGCAATTGTTGTTAATGAGTTCTTGGGTAAAAGTTGGTCACATGTAAGTCCTTCATTGGGTCATTTTAAGAATTTTGTAGTTGTTCATCTCTGACTAATTCTCTGATTTTGATCGACTCTTGTTAAAGGTTCTCCCAAACTCAAATGAATCATTAGGAGTTGAAGTTCTGAAGTCTCGTGGATTTCGTACACACGCATCTTGGTACTGGATTGGTGCAGGAGCATTGGCTGGATACATGATCTTCTTCAACGTTTGTTACGCTCTTTCTCTCACTTTTCTAAACCGTGAGTACATTCACCTAGTAAATTTGAACTAAACTTTAAAGAGGAGAGAAAATGTTGGCTCATGATACCAGAAAATGATTATGCAGCTTTGGACAAGCCACAGGGTGTTAAAACAGCAGAATCTCAAGGAAACAAAGATGATGACAAGAGCTTGACTCCTCGGATTAGCAAAGGTGATATATCTCATATAAAAGTTTGTTGTATCCCTTCTTTCTATATCTCATTAAGTTGAACTGAAATATTATGGAAATCCAGAGAAAGGAGATGGAAGTACTACTCAGAACACGAAAAGAGGAATGATTCTTCCATTTGAACCATATTCCATCACCTTTGATGAAATCTCATACTCGGTGGACATGCCACAGGTAATTTGTGCAACCAAAATTAATATATGATTTTGTTAATACTAATCAAGCTTGTGCAACTCTCTGAACGAAACTTGTGTGAAACCCTATATATAATTGCAGGAAATGAAGAACCAAGGTGTTCCTGAGGATAAATTGGTGCTTCTCAGGCGCGTAAGTGGTGCTTTCAGGCCAGGTGTTCTCACAGCTTTGATGGGAGTGAGTGGTGCTGGCAAGACAACTCTAATGGATGTACTAGCTGGTAGAAAAACTGGAGGATATATTGAGGGAAATATTACAATTTCTGGGCACCCCAAGAAGCAAGAATCATTTGCTCGGATATCTGGATATTGTGAGCAGAATGACATCCACTCTCCACATGTTACTGTTTATGAATCCTTGATGTACTCAGCATGGTTGCGTTTACCTGCAGAAATTGATTCTGAAACAAGGAAGGTTGGTATCTTATTAACTTCCAAAATAGATTTTTTAGACAACTGCCAGCTTAACATCTTTATGAGTGTCTCATAAATACATTCTTGTAGATGTTTGTCGAGGAAGTAATGGCACTTGTGGAGTTAGATCCATTAAGGCAAGCACTAGTAGGGTTGCCTGGTGCGAATGGTCTGTCAACTGAGCAAAGAAAGAGGCTGACCATTGCAGTTGAACTAGTGGCTAACCCCTCCATTATATTCATGGATGAACCAACTTCTGGCCTAGATGCAAGAGCTGCGGCAATTGTTATGAGAACAGTTAGGAATACTGTGGACACTGGAAGAACAGTTGTGTGCACCATTCATCAGCCAAGCATTGATATATTTGAATCTTTTGATGAGGTATAGACCAGATCATTCATAGATAATTTTACTTTATTATAATTGTTCCATCTATAATACATAAGTATGATATATTTAACATGTCATTGCAGTTATTCCTACTGAAGAAAGGAGGACAGGAGCTATACGTAGGGCCATTGGGGCGTCATTCTTGCCATTTAATCAAGTATTTTGAGGTATTCAGAAATCAAAAGTTTGATCTCATATATCCTTGTTTCTCTTGAAGTATTATTAACTAATTCATGTACTTCTGCATGAAGGGAATTGATAATGTCAGTAAGATCAAGGATGGCTATAATCCAGCAACTTGGATGTTGGAAGTTACCAGTTCCGCGAAAGAAATAGCTTTAGGTGTTGATTTTGCTGATGTTTATAAAAAATCAGATCTATACAGGTAGGTTTTGACAAAAGCTTTGCACTGGAGAAATATTTGGCAAGAAAGTGATTCTTATTTGTGTGCTTTTATTTCAGGAGAAACAAAGCACTTATTGAAGAACTGAGCACCCCTCCTCCAGGTTCAAAGGACCTGTATTTCCCTACTCAATATTCTCAGCCATTTTTAACACAATGCATGGCTTGCTTATGGAAACAGCATTGGTCGTATTGGCGAAATCCAGCCTACACTGCCATAAAATTGATATACACGACCATTATAGCCTTAATGTTGGGAACAATGTTCTGGGACCTTGGCTCCAAAACGTAAGTACAATATTGATCTTATACAAGTTCAAATTCTTTCAAATATATTTGCTTCCCAGTTTGATTTTGAATACGTTGTGTGCAGGTCAAAACAACAAGATCTCTTCAATGCGATTGGTTCTATGTATGCTGCTGTTCTCTTTCTCGGTATTAAGAATTCAACAACAGTTCAGCCAGTAGTGTCTATCGAACGAACAGTCTTTTATAGAGAACGAGCTGCTGGAATGTATTCTCCATTGGCTTATGCATTTTCACAGGTAGGTGATCAACAAAACATTATACCAACTGATAATTGATTTACTTTTCTTATTTGTCTTACATGATCCACATATATTACTGCAGGTTGCAATTGAGCTCCCTTATATTTTTGCCCAAACAATTCTCTATGGTGTCATAGTTTATGCGATGATCGGATTTGAGTGGACTGTAACTAAATTCTTATGGTACCTATTCTTCATGTATTTCACATTTCTGTACTTCACCTTTTATGGTATGATGGGAGTGGCATTCACACCGAACCAGCACGTAGCTGCTATAAGTTCCAGTGCATTTTATGCAGTATGGAATGTCTTCTCCGGGTTCATAATCCCACGAACTGTAAGAATTTCTCGCTCTTAATTAATTTCTCTTGCATACTTCTTCAGTGCCAGGAAAGTACTTATTTTCTGATTACTACAATTCGTTCTCTTGTTTTTTTGGTACAGAGGATTCCTATATGGTGGAGATGGTACTATTGGGCATGTCCAATGGCTTGGAGCTTGTATGGATTGGCTACATCACAGTTTGGAGATCTACAAAACAAGCTTGAGACGGGCGAAACTGTGGAAGAATTTATGAGGAGTTACTTTGGCTTCAAACATGAATTTCTAGGAGTGGTTGCAGCAGTAGTTGCTGGATTTGCAGTACTCTTTGCATTTGTCTTTGCCTTTTCGATCAAGATGTTGAATTTCCAGAGGAGATAGGAAGCTTTTTGTCATCAAAAAATATTTGTTTCATCAGTAAACGTCTCAATTTGTACATCAGCCATGAGATTAGTGTTTCTCTTCATCTTTCATCTTGATAGGAAATGCACACCCCTGTTTATAAATGCTACAGTTCTTTTGTACTATTAGTAAATCAAACCCAAATATTTATTGAAACTGAATCACTCAATCACAAGATGCCAATGAATGCTGAGTTGCTCAATATGATACAAGATTGTTGATTCGATTAAAGCTGATTACCAGAAAACTATTAAGAACTTCACAAAAACCACCCATTTCACACTTGCATTTCCAAATACAAACCCAATTACATCACTCAATGTCTCAATGCATATTACTCAGAGTTTCCTTGATGCCTTGCATCACAAGCAACCTTTCAAATACTCAAAAAGGAATTTCAAAATCAACACAAAGAAAAGTAATCAAGTCATCAACTATCCTCACAATCTTGTGCAGGAATAGCTTGGAGCCCACCCCGGCATCCAGGCGCTGCCGGACGAAGAGGCAATCTCATATCTGACAAGGCGGCTTTAAGTTTTAGATAGAGTTCTCATTCTATCCCTTATTATTGCATCCCCTGTGCTTGGCGTTTGTTCCGTTCTTGAATGAAGGCTTGGAATTTCTTGTTATCCTCAACTTTTCTTGTTGCTGTAAAGTGAGCATGCTCAAATAAATGACGGCAATATCCACTCAAACGGTCTTTGGGCTCATACGAAAAATCAAGATGAGCTGGATTCTCCTCGCAGTTTTTAAAATGAATCTGATGCACACTGTGACCATAATTGGAAAGAAAGTATTTGCCTGGCCACATTTGATACCTTGATGCTGACAATGATCCATTCTCAATAACATCGTAACTCCAATAAGGTGCTTCACTGTTGGATAGGAAGTCCTTATTTTTCTGCTCATACACAAGTTGGATTCCAAATTCCTTTGTTGGAAGAACACCTCGAAGATTATGAAGGTCGAAGAATGCATCTCCATCATGCACTGAGATACGTAATTCATCCCCACCGTCCAACTCATGGTTCTCAAACAGCCAATGACTTAACCATAGCATCATTCCATCCTCTTTAGGAACACCTACATTTACTGGGCTGTATGTCCACATAAGACCCTTCGTGTCATTACTGACTCTAAGGTGGTGGATAATAGAATTACTTGAGCTTGCAAGTGCATATAGAACGCACACATTTAAGCCTTGGATCTTAAGCTTATGATCGGAAGGTACAGTAAGAGACAGCACGGCATCACCAATGCTTCTATAGGTGTACTGCTCAGGAATTGTGCTTCCGTGAAGAAAAATGCTAAATATACCACATTCATAGAGTCCCTGTTTCATCAACAATTGAAGATCATATATATGTTCAGCAATTATCCATGAGCTAGCTAACTCTAGCGCTAGGTTATTCATCCAAGCTGATTAATCATAAAAATCATAATATGAATCATGCACATGTATTGATGAAAGCGAGACAGAGACGGATAATAAGTACCTGGAGGGGGCCTGTCTTGTTTGTATATGTCAGGTGATTTAGCATTTCGACTTTAAAGTTTTCAAGGGATTCCAAATTGTACAGACCCATATTTTTTATCATCTGTATGTCGATACTTCTCAATGATTTTATAGTCAATAAGCTCTGAACTTCAGCTAAGTCTTTGCAAGCCGAAAGATTTGGTTGCAGGGACATGAAATAGTTTGGTAAGTTGGTGACTTTTGTCAACGACGTACAACCTTCTGCATACAAAGTACGTAAACTTGATGGGAGCTCTGGAAGCATTTTGAGCTTGGTGCAATCTGCTACGAAAAGAGTGTCAAGCATTGTAAGACTCTTTATGCTCTCCGGAAGACTTAGGATCGGGTTGCCACTTATTAACAGATGCTTCAAAGACGATAAAACACTAATATCATCCGAAAGCTTTGATAGATTGCAACCAGAAAGATTCAAGCTTCCTAAAGACACTGGCAAACATGAAAATGAGAGATTGCTGGTTGCTCCAAGACTTTTTCTTGGTGATACCCACGAACAGATTGATAGCCATGAGTTATTTGATAAAAGACCGAGTTTCTCCGTATCACCAAGCTTTGAGCAACCAGAAACGTTTAGCTCATGAAGAGATCTCAACATACTAATTCTTCTTGGAAGCTGCATGAGATTTTTGCAGTCCTTTAGATTCAAGAAAACAAGTTTCTGAAGTTCTCCGATGGACTCATCAATCTTGACAAGACCTATGCAATCTTTAAGATTTAATCTCTCAAGGTTAGGGAGTCCAGAAAAGTCAGGGGTTCTAACCAGACCATGTGAATGACTGAGATCAAGGAATTTTAATCCTGGAAGAAACTGTACGTTTCAAAGGGAAGTGATTAGAATGTGAAGTTGTAAACTAACACCTAAATTCATGACACAGAGAAACAGAGAGTGACCTACCTTGGTTGCCTTCCATACAAGTTGCAGGATGCTATGCTTCAACTCAAGAGCAACTACATTTTCCAAACAAAAATCCGCTGGTATTGATCTCATGGGGAAACCTTGCCAAGACAACCATATAAGTGCTTTAGGAAACTCTCCACAGGCACCACTGACTTTGACATTATTGAGCAGGAGAAGTTGAAGATTGGGCATCCTTCTGAATGCCTTTGTTTTGAAGTCTACCATACTCGATGTAGAATCTGAATTTGGTGAGGAATAGTTGCTTGATTGCCAAGAGAAGAAACCAAGCCGACGCCGTCTTGAACAAGTTCCATCCGACTCCTCGGCATGCCATCTTTTATTTTTATCTTTAAGAACTTCCTTAGAATACATACCATCCATTAACATAGAAAAGTTGAGCAACAGACCCTTGACAGTTTCCGTTCCCTGCTAACATATTAGAAGATTGGGTAACCAAGTAATTTAGTAAACAAGCATCAATATAAATATGAATAACAGAATGCTTCTTACCGATGAGTTTTTCAAAATTTCATTGGCATCTTTTTGCGCCACTCGACTACGTCTTCCAGGATCCTCGATTGATTCTTCACGAACAATTCCTCTTCCCATGTCTCTGATTAATTGATGCATCATCAACTTGTCATCATTGATCTGCAGTAGACATCTATCAACTAGAGTTTGAATTCCACTTGCTGTGTAAAACTTGAGGTTGTTCAGTACTGTAATTGTCCAGTTTTTCTTCTTTCCTAAGAAGAAACATGCTATGTGAAGGAATAAAGCTTTGTCATGATACTTTAGATAATCATAGCTTATTCTAAGAATTTTTTGAATTTTGTCATCAGGAGCCACATCTAAGTTCTCCAATGTATTGTGCCATGAATCTACACTTTCTCCAAATAGAGAAGACCCCAGAACTTGGAGGGCTAACGGTAGCCCTCCACAGTGTTTTACTACGAGTGCGGAAACCTCCATGTGGCTTTCAATAGGATGATCTTGTCTGAACGCATGCCAACTGAAAAGCTGAAGTGATTCATGCTCATCCAATTCGGAAACCATGAACATGTTAGAAACACCAGTAACTGTTAGCAAGCGTTTATCTCTAGTTGTTATGATAATCTTGCTTCCTGAATGAAACCACTGTCGCATTCCAAGAATTGCATTGAACTGGTCCAAATCATTCACATCATCAAGAACAATAAGTACTCTTTTGCAGCATACAACATTCTTGATTTTGCTTGTACCTTCATCCACGCTGTATATCTTTTTTGCTTTTCTCTGTTGGATATCTGAAAGAAGCTTCCTCTGCAAGCGAACTAAACCTTTAGGTTCTTCTGTAGTTGCTCTAACATCTGGAAGAAAACTTCTTCCTTCAAATCTATCCTTGTTCAGATTATAAACAGCTTTAGCAATAGTGGTCTTGCCAATTCCACCCATCCCGTAGATGCCAGCCACACCAACATCAACTGATCCATCTCTTAACCACATGTTGAGGTCTTCCACACGATCATTTATCCCAACAGCATATGGAGCAACTCTTAATGTATCAGGATCCATTTTTGTTTCAATATCGTCAACAATATCTTGGATGAGCTGTGATTCGTACCTGTTGTATATTGAATTATTGATATCATAGCTTCAAAATATATAAAGTAAAATGAAATAACATTTCTGTTTCATTGATATAAGGGTTCAGCGACTATTGGCCATCATATTAAGCAATGATAATCCTCATGCTAATGCAAACCGAATAAAGGAAATTACACAATATTTTCATAAAAGTATTTTCTGTGGAACTGCAGATAAATGACAGAAGACATTACTCAAGTCAAACAATTCCACAGAGCTCTAACCACTACACTTAATTAGTTAGCTAGTATTATAGATATGGAATTGCAACAAGGTCTATAAGATTAATTATTAAGTTAATTGCATCTGCTTATGAAGAAAACGTAAAGAATTTGTTGAAGTCCCTGGTAGAGTTAGCTAAGGACTTATTTACTTACTGATCTCCTAAGACCATCCCACTTAGATCGGCGACCTCTTTAAGAGCTTGTCTCCACTTGTCCACCTTGTCCATCTCCTCCTTGAAACGCTCTTCATGTTTGGCAAACGCTTCAGCAAAACTCCCAATCTGCCACCTAACAACAGATGGATCCACCTTATAGAAAACTGGCACTACCATATATCCATCTCTCCTTTTACGTTCCATAATCTTGGAAAGTTCGTCCAAGCACCAGCTTGAGGAAGCATAGTCTTTAGAGAAGACTATTATGGCTACTCTTGACTCTTGTATAGCGTTCTGCAGCTTGGCATATATATTTGCTCCTCTCTCAATTTCTTCATCATCTCTAAAAGTGTGAATTCCTGCCAACTCCAAAGCTCTATAGAGATGATCACTAAAGCCCTTGCGTGTATCTTCGCCCCTGAAACTCAAGAAAGCATGGTAATGACACCGGTAAGTGCATGAATTGGTATCCAGAACACCAGCCATTGAGAAGACCGAATTAATCTCTCTTGCAAATTAATGAATGAATGATGAAGATTTTGTGCTGGTTGTGAGAAAATGGATGGATTATAAGGAAAGTCAATGCATTAGCTTTC
This sequence comes from Potentilla sterilis, assembly GCA_963682095.1. NCBI lineage: Eukaryota > Viridiplantae > Streptophyta > Magnoliopsida > Rosales > Rosaceae > Potentilla > Potentilla sterilis. The sequence goes on along the minus strand of OY821762.1, from coordinate 13,683,636 downwards.
TTTTTGTTTCTTTTTTCGATAGGAAATACCATATTCTATTTTCTTTGCTTTGTTTTTATAGTTAATTACACAGTAATATCTAATATCTGACCAAATTTAACAATACATAAAACTCATTTTTAAAATTTGTTATACAAATTAGGACAAGTGTCCAGGCCCAACAGGTAAATGAAGCAGGCCAGGCTCCGACCCGGAAAACCAAATGACAAAAACACCACTGCGTTTCATTAAATTTATAATTGTGCCACTGATGTTTCCCTCCACCTCCAAATCTCAGCCGAGCCCTAAATTCTCCAGAATTCCCAAACCTCAGTAGCAGCCAAAGCCAGCCATCTCTCCGTTCCAAAACTGGTTTCATAACGCATCGATTACTCTCCACAAACACTTCAATAGCATCGATATCCTCTCATCTTCTTCGTCTTCAACATCTGAAACTCAATCGGTAAGTAACACAGTAGTTCAATTGTAAATTCATTCCGATTTTGTTTTTTGGTAAATCTAAAACTAGGCTTGTGTTAATCGATTTCGATAACGGATTCGTTAAATCAACAGGTTTTGTAGCACGCTAGAGGCAGTAGCAGACCAACGAGCAGTAGAAGACCAACGATTATTGAGATTTCGAGCAGTAGCAACAAAAAAAAAGGAGAGATTGAAGAAGTTCCATGGAGCGTGATTTTGGTAAACTATTGAACCTTCATGCGAGCGATTGACACAGTAGCATCAAATATCCTTCTTCTTCCTCTTCAATCGGTGAGTAGTGCAGGACAAATTTTGATTTGATTTGAATTTTTTTTCTTTGGAAAACTTCACAGTAGCACAGTTGAAAAGGGAATTCACTAAATTGACAGGTTTTGTGGCACGTTGGAGGCTGTACTAGCTTTCTTTCATGTGAAGTAGCACTAGCAGTGGCAGTGGCAGCCAACGATTTTGTTTAAAGAAAATCAATGGATAGTGATAAGGTAACGAGGCTGTACTACTCTTTGTCACCTGTTATAGTCTTGTACTGGTTGTTATATAATGAATGACTGTAATGCTCTTAGTAGAAATCAAATCATGCTACTGTGTTTTGAAAATACTGTGTTTTTTAGGTGGGACGGGTGCAATTAAAGTGCAATATGTTGGCTTTTCAAGAGGTTTATTCGAAAGTTTATCAGAAGTTAGATGGTATAGAAAAGGATGCTTTGGTAAGGAAGTTGCAGAAGACACCGTTTCGAAAGTTAGTGGAAGCTTATCATAAGGGGCTTATTGATGTAGGATGGATGGCAGCCAACATTGAAGATCAGATTGACCGTTGCAAGTCAAAACCCGTTCGCCAGAGACGTCCGTCCGCCAAGGGTGGTTCATCCGCCAGACTATATCCGCCAGAGCAGATCCGCCAGACGACATCCGCCTGACGTCGTCCACCAACATTGAAGGAGCCCGGTTTACTACAATTTTGGCATTCGGCGTCCGAATGACGATTGTGATACCATTCTGGAAAGGGAACGACGCCAGGAATCAAACTCGTCGCTATGCCACGACGTGTGGACCTTTTCGGGCTTTCGAGTTCGTTTAGGGCCTCAAAACGGCCGTTTAATATGTTTTCAAGTTTTAGGTTTTCTAATTTGTTTTGGACTTGTTTTGTTTTAATTCCTTGGGCTTTAGGTTTCCTTGTTAGTTGCCCTAGGGTTTTCTTTTCAGTATTTAAGCATCCCTTTGGGATTGTAGACGGCAGTTAATATATTTTTATCAAAACCCTAAGAGTTTGTCTCTTGTTTCTGGTGGATTCCAGATCTATCCTATAGAGTACAACGTTGATTGTGCTCTCCATCTATTGAGGGTTCGACGTTGATCAACCCTTCCACCCTTCTACTACGTCACTTATGGGCAAAAACACGGCTGGAAAACATGATTTAGAGATGCAAAGACTGGTGCAATGCTACCAACCATCGCTTAAAAAGTTCAAGTTCGGCAACAAATTGGCTGAAATAACAGTAGCAGATGCATCATTCCTTTTAGGGTTGCCAAACAAAAGAGTAGGTCTCACTGTGCCAAACCCAACCGAGGATCCAAAAAAGCCAATCAACAATCCTATTGTGCAGAAGTTTTTTGCGAATGAGACTAGGATTAAAAGATCTTTTATTGGTACCTACATCAATAAAGAGTTGGAGGAAAAGACTGAAGAAAGGGTTGACAACCTAATTACATTGATGATCCTGCATTTGTTTGTCACGCTATTGTTTGCTAACTCAGGTTCAACCTTGGGGTGGAGTTTTCTTAAGTGCATAACCGATGTTGAAACCATGAACAAGTACAACTGGGCTGCTGATGTGAGAGACTACTTGGTTCATTGTTTGGATGCTAGCACAAAGAGGAAATCAAGACAGATTAGTGGTTGGGTAACGCTAATTCCAGTAAGTCATTACTGCTACTGCTACTGCTATTACTACTGCTACTGCTACTGCTAGTTTTTACATTGTAGTACTTATTGTTATATTGTTTATGTTAACAGTATTGGATATGCAAGAGGACTATTATTATCTGTGAAATTGAAGGGAGGTGCGAAATGACTCCAGGGTTTGTCAAGTGGAGTCTCCCAAATTTATGCAAAGTTTTGAGTAAAATGAAGATGGAAAAATATAGAGGTAATGGCAACAAATTTTCGAAGTATTTGAATATGTGATTTGGATAATATCGTCATCTTATATATATATTTATGTATTTCAATGTTTTTGCATATTGATAATGCACTAGAAATGAATGAGGCAGTTAGAAACAACGATGGGCAAAGCGATGATGACTTTCAGACACCTCTTCTGAAGCATGCTGCTACTAATGCTGCTACTGAGCAGGGAAAGAGAAAGACAAGAAGCCAAAAAGATAAAAATGAGGGAATGTCAAAAATGACTGGAAAGAAACCCAAAAAGACTCATAAGGTTCAGAATGCTACTGCACAAACCAAGGAGCATGCTACAGAAAGTTCAGAAACTGAAGAAGAACAATTGACATTAAGAGATTGGGTAGGTAGAAAGCACAATTACTTGTTGGAAAAATGGGTTAAAAACCCTTTTTGAAACCAAATTTAAATGGATTAATTAAAGTGTGTTACACTTATAGTCAATGAGAATTGAACTTGGATTTGTATTCTTCATAATGAAGACTACAATATTATGTGTTCATATGACAAATTTAGTTTTGGGATGAATGAAAAATTGTCATCCAAAGTTGGCTATTGAAAAAGAGAAATGGTAAGAGTCAAGTGACTCTTCAGTTGCTACTAGAAAATTTTTGATATTCTAGTAACATATGATGTAATGTGTATTATGAACATTGAGTGGGATGTTCATGACCATTGAGTGAGATGTTCATGACCATTGAGTTCCCTATATTGATGATTGATTTTAATAGCCTTGGCCATTCCTCACACTATAAAAAGGGCCTCATATTCCATAGTTTAAAAACACCAATCCCGAGACCAACACACCAACACAACATCGAGAGTATTCAATTTTCTGCTCTTGTGCTCTTATCTTATTCTGGTGATATATGGAAGGTACTAGCAGTTCGTAGGTGTTCTTGTAGCAGTGCAGCCACAAGAACTCGAAAGGTCGTTGTATCCTGGGAGACGAACGCCAAAAAGGCCTTTTGCACCAATAGAGGCGGCGTAATTGTCTTAAGGAAAGTGTGTGATACACACGACTCGACTTCAACTAATTCGATTTTCCTTATCATTTTAATATCCGTCGGTAGCCGTTGGCATTCTTTATTTATAATTATTATTTTAATTATAAATTAATTTTGGGTAATCATATTTGCAAAATCATAAACCCCTCTTTTGTTTACATTACTTTTATATACTAGATACAATTACTATTAATTATACATTCTAACTAAACATTGTATGAATTTTTTTTATAACAGGTGGATAAAATCTTGGTTGGAGCATCTAAGGACAACCAACCCAACACAGCTGAAGGAGCTACTATAGGGAAGGGTGTTGGGGAGGCTATTGGGGATGGCTTTAGCTTTGACGCAAACTTAGAGCAACAAGAAAACCTGCTTGACAAAGCTGCTACTGAGAATGAAGGCCCTGCTACTGAGAATGAGAAAGCTGCAACTGAGAATGAGAGTGTTGCTACTGAGAGTGGCTCTGTTACTGAGAATGAAGGCCCTGCTACTGAGAATGAGGAAGCTGCAACTGATAATGAAGGTGTTGCTACTGAGAGTGTCTCTGCTACTGAGAATGAAGATCATGCTACTGAGAATGAGGAACATGCAACTAAGAATGAAGGTGTTGCTACTGATAGTGGCACTGATACTGAGAATGAAGGTGATGCTACTGAGAGATTGGTGTTGCAGCTGATAATGAAGGTGATGCTACTGAGAATCAGGAAGCTGCAACTGAGATTGGTGTTGCAGCTGATAATGAAGGTGATGCTACTAAGAATCAGGAAGCTGCAACTGAGAGTGGCCCTGCTACTGAGAATGAAGATGCTGCTACTGAAATATCGAAAGAAGCTAGGAAGGACAGTAAAATGTGTACTCCAAATGATTTCGAGGATTGGGAGAAGCTGATTCAACACGAAGCATTTGAAGATGGATATCAGCTGAGTAGCAGTGAAGATGAAGACAAAGAAACCGTGGAATATTGGCGAAAAAGATGCTCGTTGCAGAAAGATATGATGATTGACAAAAGCATAAATAAAAATAAGTACATTGATAGGCTTTTTCTTGAACATGAGCGCGTGAAAAAGAGTACAAAAAGTTGAAGCACACGTTAAAGAAGAACGCATGAGATATCTGCTTGATGAAGGCTGCACTGAAAGAAAAAGATCAAGAAATCAGCTTGTGGAAAAGTAATTGCGAACAAATCCTGAAACTACAACAAGGCAAAAGCGGGGCAATTGTGGACGGTGGTGCAGCTGTAGGCGCTGCTACATTTTGGATCATAAGCTTGTAATTCGATATGAGGGGTTAAATTGCACCACCTGTTTCGATACTTCAGTTTGGGACTTGGATGCACTTGTTAATTTGAATTTGAAATGACTAGTGGTGTTTGAAGCAGGTTGTCCTTGCATAATATTGTAATCCTTGCATAATGCTACTTACTGACTCATTCACATTTTTTTTACTTTTTTTTTCCTTCATTAATGCTTACAATTGCTAATGAACATGATGACAATTATCAATGTTAGATACGTGGAGATGTAATGAAATCAAATACACTTTCCTTTGTAATGAAATCAAAGACACTTTTCTTTGGTGGAAGAAACTTCAAGTAAAACTCATGCGAATATATATGGAAATCACACATTTCTCGGATCTTTTATGCACATTTGGTTCGCACACAATCTTTTACTTTCATATCAAAAACATAAGATAAACCTCGCACACAATCTCTGCTACCAAAATCATGAAAAACATCAGTTTTAGGTGGGTGCTACTACATATCAATATCTAGAATAAAATTGAAAATCTTTTAGTAAACTTTGAAAATCTGTAATATTTGTGACAACAAATCAATGCCATCTGCAAAATGAAGTTGGTTTATCTTCTTTTTCCTTTTCTTTTTCCTATGTATTTATCTTCTTGATGAATCTGGTACTGCTGCTGTTATTCGTTCAGTCTGCCACTATTCATTCTTCCTTTCCTTTTTCCTATGTATTTGTCTTCTTGATGAATCTGCTACTGCTACTGATGAATATGTTACTAATGAATATGCTACTTCTACTGCTACTCGTTCTATCTGCTAATGTTCATAACTGAATCTGCTACTGCTCAGATAGCATAATTGCGAGACCTGCTGTTGTGGTGGCCAATTTTCTTACATCGTTGGCATTGCATGGGTCTAGACTCTTCACCAAAAGACTTGAACCTCTTTGTCCGTGGTCTTCTAGGTGGTTTTCGAGTGATGGGGGACTGCATAGCAGAATCACCAAAACTGTTGGAGTTGGGCTTATCAAGATCCGGGACAGGAAAAATAGCATGCTGATGTGTGCTCTTATAAAAACTCGTTTTCCAGTAATCTTCGATAAACATATATGGCATATAATTAGCCTTTAGCATCACCTGAACAGCATGGGCACATGGAAAGCAACGATGCTGCCACCAACCACAAGAACAAACCCTCTCAGCAAGGTCAACCATAACAGTGCTATCCTCCGTCGATACCTCAAAAATGACATCATTAGACTGGGTAACAGTCCAGTTCCTCCATGTTTCAGTCCTCTTCGATAACAACTTCTCATACTCAGGGCATAAAACACTTCCCCAAGTAGAGGATTCAGCCCTCCTTCTTTGCAACAACTCCATAACTTTCACACGCATAGTCTCAAGCATTTGAGGCAACGACATACATCTATTATCTTTAATCATATTATTAAAGCATTCAGATAAGGCGTTGCTCATCTCACCATATCGTTTTCCAGGGAAGAAGGTTATTGCATAATTTTCAGGGTGCAAATTATCAAGAAATGACTGACCTTGCGAATGATTTTCCTTTATAAACTCCTCCATCCTTTCGTTAAAAGTATCCACCGTACGGGCATATGCATACTTTGCGAACGACCTAACAATGTGTTTTTTGAAAGAAGAGCCAAAGGAAGTCGGATACCTGTCATTGAGGTTGTCTTTCAAATGCTTGATACAATATGAATGGGGGGAATTTGGGAAAACTTCTTTCACAGCATAAAGAAAACCAGCACCACGGTCTGACATGAACACAAGTTGTCGGTAGTCATCTGCTAAAATCATAGCCAACTGTTCCATAAACCATTTGCAATTTTATTTGTTTTCAGCGTCGACAACAGCAAAAGCAAATGGGAAAACATCTGCGATAACAAAAAAGAAATATATTTTATAAGAAAGTGATTAGATAAAACATAGCTGGAAAAACATAATTGCTACTGCGTGCTAAAAAGTGACACTGTTACTGTCAAGTCCACATAAATTACAAATAGAAATTCAAAAAGTACAAAAAAAAAAAAAACAGCATACCTTTGTTCCCTGTCTTTGCACAAGCACCTAGCAGAACACCCTTATACTTGTTTTTAATGAATGTCCCATCAAGAAACAGCATGGGTCGACAAAATTTGAATCCCTCTCTACAAGGCGCATAAGAGATGAACAATCGATGAAAACGACTTTCTTTAGACTCGAGGATGCAGTATGAACCGGGGTTAGTTCTTTTGAGTGAGTCAATATACCAAGGAAGTAGAGCATACCCAAGTGCTTCACTACCATGCAACAACTGATTAGCAGACTCATTGCCCCTGTATGTCATGTAATAAGGAATGTCTAACCCATAATCATGCTTGAAGTGGTTGATTATTTCCTTGGGTTTAATCAATGGATTAGACCGCACCCTATCAACAATTATACTAGAAATTACTTTAGCTCCCAGTCTCCTATGCTTCCGTTGCCGCACAACACCATAACAAGAATCAGTATTCACCAACCTCTTGATATGAAAATAACCACTGGACTTGTGCACAGATGCATAGACGTACCACTCACACCCGTCAGAATTTTTTTTGGAACAAGTAGCAGAAACTCTAAGGCTGGTATTTTTAACATAATCAAAATGAAAACCCTTCTCCACTGCAAATTAGGACAACTTTTCTCTAAATTCGGAAGCACCACCAATGAAGACTTGACCAACCTTATCAATATACCCAACCCATTCACTGGACATATATTTCCTCTTAGATCTAATACTCACAAAATTTCCAATTATCATGTTGTCATCATCCTCACAATCAGAAGGATCACTACTAACACAACTATTATGTAAGCTGCTACTGACATGTAAGCTGCTACTACTGACAGGAGCATTATTACCAGAAGAGGGCTTCACAGCAGTAGATATTTCAAACATATTATCACACGCCTTTGAAGAATCACCCAGATCACGAACATGTATATCAACATATGGACAACTTAACTTCTCAAAGATACTCAGCATTATCAAAATATCATCATCACTCCCCAAGAGGCAGTTTGTACAATCACTAAGCACATATCTCATCATAAACTGCCCATAGTTGAGAGAGCGGAACCTTGAAGAAATTTGAAAACTCAACTCTTCATATGTTGTGGTTTGGGACAATGAAATATTAACAGTTTCTTTCCTATATGTAAATCTTCCAAACATCATCTTTGACAAACTACAAAAATCAAAAAGCAAAAAAATGAAGGAAAAAAAACACAATACAAAAACAAATAAAACATGCTACTGCGTTATTGAATCTAAATAGGAAGCATTAATTCGACTAATGAAAAATGGTACTGCTACTAGGTTGATTCAAAACAAAAATACAAAAAACAAAACCTGCTACTGTGTCATTAAATTGGGTTATTCAAAAAGCATATAACTATATATAAACAATTCAAAAACACAACATGGACTATATATTAACAACTAATATTGTTACTGCTACTAGGTTAAGGCATCGATTCAAAACACACACAAATAAAAACAAAAAATAAAACCTGCAACTGTGTCAATAAGATGTGTTATCCAAAAAGCGCGTGCCGCTGCACCGCGAACCTCAAACCTATAACTGTAGAGCACTACATAGACCTGGAGTACATATTAACAACTGATACTGTTACTGCTACTAGGTTAAGGCATCGATTCAAAACACACACAAAAAAAAAAAACCTACTACTGTGTCAATAAGATGTGTTATCCAAAAAGCAGCGTGCCGCTGCACCGCGAACCTCAAACCTATAACTATAGAGCACTACACAGACCTGGAGTACATATTAACAACTGATACTGTTACTGCTACTAGGTTAAGGCATCGATTCAAAACACACACACACACACACACACAAAATAAAAAAACCTGCTACTGTGTCAATAAGATGTGTTATCCAAAAAGCAGTGCGCTGCACCGCGAACCTCAAACATATAACTATAGTGCACTACACATACCTAGAGTACATATTAACAACTGATACGGTTACTGCTACTAGGTTAAGGCATCGATTCAAAACACACACAAAAAAACAAATAAAACTTGATGTTGTGTCAATAAGATGTGTTATCCAAAAAGCAGCGTTCTCAAAAACCATAATAGACTACACAAAACCTAGACTATATATTAACAACTAATACTGATACTGCTACTGTTACTGCTACTATTTTAAGACAACGATACAAAACATACAAAAAACTGAAAAAATAAAATCTGCTACTGTGTCAATAAATTGTGTTATTCAAAAAGTGGCGTGGCGCTGCAACACGAAAACCAGCCGATAACCATAGTGCACTACACAGACCTGGACTGCATATTAGCAACTGATATTGCTACTGCTACTACGTTATGGCAAACGATACAAACACAACACGAAAACTACTACTGTGTCAATAAAAACTATAACCTGCTACTGCGCAAACAAAATTATATAGGAATCATGAATTCGATTGAAAAAACAAAACGATATTGCAACAATATCGATTCAAAAAGATACAAAAACTGCTACTGCGTAAACGAATCAGTTGAAACATGAAATCGAAAGAGATCTAGAATAATTTCACAAACAAAAAAATCGAGTTAGAAGATTCAAACTAACCTGAAAAATCAATTGACGAACTATCTGAAGAAGAAGACGAAATTGTGAATGTCAGATGAAATCAATGTCCGGCAACGAACTACCTGAAAGATCACCAACTAAAACCGAGGAAGCATGATTAAGCTCCGGCTCCGGCTCTGGCAATTGACGAGGTTACGGTTAGATTAAGCTCCGGAAATTGTCGAAGAACACAGAGAAAGCATGGGACGCACAGAGAAAAAGGGTGGGACGTTTGATCGGGGATTGGGGATTTTAAATTGGGGCTTTTTATTCCTTAAGTTGTTAGATATAATAAGGGGTAAAATTGTCAATTTTTTAGTGACACGTGGCAGCGTTACAGCCGTTTGTACTTATATGTAAATTGTTGTCCTAATTTGTTTAATTATATATGTAAGTGAGTTATTTGTAAAACAAATTGCTGTCATATACTAATATGTAGTTTGTTATTGTTTTTATTTGAAGAAGGGCATAACAGTAAGTTTGATGTTATCGTGACGCTAAAAGGAATATTTGCAAGGCTTGATTCGCGGTCACATATCGTCCACTCAGCAGAGTCCAGTCCACACGAAAAGACAAAACCTTGTCTACTAACTTTGCCGCCTCATCACTCGCTCATTCATTCATTCCTTTCATGTCTCCAGTTCAGTGTTACAGTCTTCATCTACCTCAGTTCTAATCTTAAGACAAAACCCAGAACATGTAAGTCACAATATCTCCGTCTTTTGTTTTGTTCTATATATGTGATCATACCAAAAGACTGGGACTTCATTCCTTTTTGCTCTGTTGGGTTTTATGGAAATAGGGAGGGTGGATTGAAGCCAATGGATGCGGAGCAGCTCAGAGAGAATGCTCACAAGATGGTGGATTTCATTGCTGATTACTACAAAACCATTGAGGATTTCCCTGTTCTCAGCCAAGTTCAGGTATGCTATTTTCCATCATTTCTCACTTTATAGCAAACCCAATCATTTGATTGGAAAACACTCAAAAGTTGAGTTCTTTGCAAATTTTCTAGTGATCCTAATATTTTAGCCCACATCATGATTAATGGCTCTGTCAATTATTATAATTTTTCAATTAGTATAACTTAGTTTAGCCACATTTTGCAGCCTGGATATCTCCGAGAACTTCTACCTGATTCTGCGCCTACTCATCCCGAATCTCTGCAACATATATTTGATGGTGATCTCATGTTCTAGATTTTTACTGCATACTCATTGAAATGTGGCAATTTTGAGTGAACTTTATTGTGCTGTCACTTATAATGCTTCATATGCTGAAGCCTTCAGTATTGCATAGCCCAAAATTTGTGCGGTCATGTGAAGAACAAAGTGTTTTGTGGTTGCAGATATTCAGGCTAAGATTCTACCAGGGGTGACCCACTGGCAGAGTCCAAACTTCTTTGCTTATTATCCTTCTAATAGTAGCATTGCTGGATTTTTGGGAGAGATGCTCAGTGCTGGTCTCAACATTGTGGGTTTTAGTTGGGTAACTTCTCCTGCAGCAACAGAACTCGAAATGATCGTTCTTGATTGGCTCGCCAAATTGATCAAACTTCCTGACGAGTTTCTTTCAACAGGTGTTGCTCTGGTAACTATATAAGAGAATGAAATTGTTTGTGTGAACATTCGACCTCTTTACCCTCTATCAAAATGAGGAAACAATAATATCTTCTTAACATGAAATTTATATTTTTGCCACAAGATAAATACATATAAAGCTTATATGAGATTGGTTAGGAATTTATCTTTTGCTATGGGTAGTGGTATGAGAATCACATATTTAAGATTGACCATATTTCAATTGCATTGAGTGTATGGACTTATAGTTGGAGCTGTTGTTGCAGGACAGGGTGGTGGTGTGATACAAGGCACTGCAAGTGAAGCTGTTCTAGTTGTAATGCTGGCTGCTCGTGATAAGATTTTGAGAAGGGTAGGGAAAAATTCCCTTGGAAAGCTTGTTGTTTATGCATCTGATCAAACACATTCAGCTTTGCAGAAAGCCTGCCAGGTATAGTCCTAGTGTGCTCTAGTTTCTCTTTTTCTTTACTTATTTTTACATTTAAAATTTTTCAGGGCATATTGTTAGAATCCACTTATAATTCATAGTAGATGGACAGTGAGGATAATAAAAGCAGGTTATGTATGTACAAACATGCTGCCATAAAATCTGCAGGCATTCCCTCAATTCATTTGTTCCTAGTAGCTTGTTGGTCTCTACTTCATGGTGTTTGCATGTTAAAAACAAAAGAAATTACTCGTATATATTTTTCAAGTTAACTGCATACTGATTACGTATGTCAATTTTCTTGATGTTTGTTGTTTAATGGCAGATAGCAGGAATTCATCCTGAGAATTGCAGGATGCTGAGTACTGAGTCAACTACTAATTATGCTCTTTCCCCCAGTGTACTTAACGAAGCACTTTCAAATGACATTACCAGTGGTTTAATTCCTTTCTTCTTATGTGGAACAGTAAGAAATAAACGCATCTTATACTAATATGTTGTTTACAGTTTTTTCTTGATTCCACCTTTAATTTTCAAAATCTACAATTTGGTTTTTCCTTGTTACTTAACTACAGAAACACTGCATTTGTATTTACAGGTTGGTACTACTTCCTCAACAGCAGTTGATCCTTTGGGAGAACTGGGAGAGATTGCTAAGGTGACTAGAAAAAATCACTACAAATATCTAATCTTGGTTCTGCGTCGCCAATAAATTTTTGAAAAACCCATTGGATATTAAGATCCTGCAGAAGAGTTTTTTGTGCTTGTTCCCAATTTCCTGCTTATAGTGTTGTGGAGTGGAAGTCAGTTTTTCGTTTTGGAACAAATGTGATCAATACACATTAAAGACTTATCTAGTTTTAGCATGACAGTAATGCTTTGCATTTTCCCAGAACAACGAAATGTGGTTCCATGTCGATGCTGCATATGCTGGTAGTGCCTGTATATGTCCAGAATACCGCCACTACATTGATGGGGTTGAGAAAGCAGACTCATTTAACATGAATGCACATAAATGGTTTCTCACAAACTTTGATTGTTCGGTGCTCTGGATCAAGGTGTGTCATTTTTCTAGTTGTGTGAATATTTAGTTTGCTTATTACTTTGAACATCCTGCACTTCTTTTCCACTGCTCCTCTGAACCATATGCACGATTTTAAGAAGCATTCAGCTTGATATGAAACTTAAGAACTGACAAACAATTTTACATAAAGAGTACCTCTGGTAGTGAAACTGAAATGAAGCATTTTTATTTTCTTCTGCATCACACCCTTTGCTCTCATTTGTCAGTTCGTGTTGCCTATTAATATAGTAAATACTTATTTTCTGATAACAGGATAGAAATGCTCTGGTCCAATCCTTGTCTACAAATCCTGAGTTCCTGAAAAACAAGGTAAATTTGTTTCCACATTGTTATCTTTTGGACATATTCAACATGAAAACAGACCACATTTGTATACTTAATAGTGTTGTTGATACTGCAGGCATCCCAAGCAAACATGGTTGTAGATTACAAAGATTGGCAAGTTCCGCTTGGACGACGGTTTAGGTATGCCTTTGAACATATTTATCCACTACAAAGTAGTGAGTAAAATCTCTCTCTTTGAGATGGTAGTCTCATCTTTAAGCGGCTTTTTTATCTTGATTGCTTGATTGATAAAAAAACAAACTCCATGTCACATTCTAGCAGGTTTATATCATTTCTAACGGTCAAGCTGTATGCTTAAGAATGAACTAAGTGTAATATATCCTAAAGAACTGACTGTTGCCTCCAGATCATTGAAGCTATGGATGGTGTTGCGACTTTATGGTTTGGAGAATCTACAGTGCTACATAAGAAACCATATCAATTTGGCCAAAAATTTTGAAGAGCTTGTTTCTCAAGACCCTAGGTTTGAGGTAACCCTATTCTCCATGAGCTCTTTTGTTGACTGCTATATTCTTAACCCATGTGACTTCTTCAATTAGGTTGCTTCTTGCTGATAAGTGATAATTCACCATTACTGGCAGATTGTTACTCCGCGGCTTTATTCCTTAGTTTGTTTCCGCCTTCTGCCTCCTCATGGCAATGAGTCATGTTCCAGCAAATTGAACCATGATCTATTAGATGCTGTGAATTCAACAGGGAAGATTTACATTTCTCACACGGTAAGCTCACAATCAAACACCTACAGACACATTGACGCAGCGTGTCTTGGTTTCGGTACTGAATGTTCATTATGATAATGTGTACCTGATGAGAGATTATTGTACAGGTCCTGTCTGGTACGTACATATTACGTTTTGCAGTAGGAGCTCCCTTGACTGAGGAGAAGCATGTCACTGCAGCATGGGAGACTTTGCAAGATGAGGCCTCTACACTGCTAGCAACCTTCCTATGATGACCGTTACTCCCATAAATTTTTACGCCATTCTTTCTGTTGCATTACAATGCCAATTTAAGCCATAACATCTTTTTATATTTAATAAAGGCCCTTAATCTTAAATTTCTTACCAAAGTACAGAACAATCAGCTAGCTAGTCATATCTGCACAACCGAGTGGCATACCAACAGACTTTACAAAATCATAACTTGAACTCAAGCCCATGGTTTAAGTTGGAGCCATTCACCAATCCATCCAACATTTGGAGTTTTGGATGAAATATGAAGCCAACACTAGACCATTGATATGCAGATATGCATACTCACATTTCTGTTTAATGTTGCCGACATGAGAGTTCTTGTTGTATTTGGTTTTGTGACTTTGTCCATCTTGGAAATTGTCAGAGGACAAAGCAAGAAACAAGTTTAACAACTTGTCCTATATATAAAGAGTCGTGAGATATGGCATCTGTAATTCTGTACAGTATTTCATTTCATTTTGTTCTTAAAGATGAAAGTAATGGGGCAAGTCTGGGTTCCATATATGAACCTGATAAGTGATTGAGTTAACAACTATGTTATTTCCCAGAGTTTGATTTTTCTTTTCTTCTTTCTGTATATAGATATTTCTTTTTCTTTTTCTTCTTTTTTGTCAAAGCCCATTTAACTAAACAATGCTCTAAAGCATATTGTAAAACGTGATAGATGACACGAATCACATAATTTTTTGGATAATATTGAAGCTTGATATTGTCATTCAGTATAATATATACTCATCATTCAATATTCTAACTAATTCAAATTAATCAAAAAGTCAAGTTTGAGCCCACCGAATTATACTACAATAAGAAATCACTCGACTTTATTTTATTCTCTCCAAAATAAAGGAATCGAGATTTTTACCTTTCTAACTTTTTAATGTTCTTAAATTTCTCTTCACCACTAAATAAACTCACGCGTAAAAACATACAAGTTATCTTTATTTTATATATATTTAAAATATTCACATTTATTCGAAGCATATTATTATTTTTGTTCTCAGCTTGGTTTTTCCTTTTCGATTACATCTCATTTAGCTTGGTAGATACCATAGAATGATGCAACTACGGATGAAGTGGGGTGTAACACAATCCATTGATAAAATAACTTGGCGGGTGTATTTTTGACATTTTCTTTATCGAGTTATTACTCTTTAACCTTAATCATCTTGTCTTGACATTTGCAGTATAAGCTTAATCTTGATGACATATACATATGCCATAGCTTAAACTAATTGCAAAACCTACCTAAATGCCCCAGTGAGAAATTGAGCATATCAATAAGGTTTCTTTCTCGTACCTCATGGAAACGAATCTACATTTTACAGTGAGGTAAAGGAAGAGACAATTCTTACTGAAAAAATGAGGCTAACATTATCCCCATGCCATATACATGGACTTAAAGGGAGAACAAATAAGTAGAAGGAAGAAGTCGCAAGTAAAAAACAAAACTTATTTCTCAAACATTGGATTTATTCTCAGAAAATGAATTTTCCATTCCCCTTCAATTCTAATCATGTTAAACGTATGTATGAAGTTGATAACCATTCAAGACCTTAATTAGCTAGTCTTCTTTTTATAGAACCAATTCTTAACTAATTAGTCCAACATTAATTAGGGTGTTTCTAATTAGGTTAATCCTCTCATGCAGATCATGTAAAGGGATCCCCAGGCACCAACACTTTGCATTTTGAGTCGGATCAAAAATAGTCCACTTGATTTAGTGAAAACAAAACTTATAGATAGAGATGGAGTAGTAGTATTCGATTACCGATCGAGACATTTGTGAGGTGTGATAGATAAACATGTATCAACATCTTGTAACCTAGTGCATGTACCATGAAGCAGCTAGCAAGCTAGATCCATCACCATTCACCATCAGACTTTGCCTTTTCCTACCACACAAAATCTCTGGCAATTCACCTGTAGCTAGCTTTGCTAGCTTGGACCACGAATGTACCGTGCATTCTGAAATGAGCCAAACTTTTCTGGCCATCACAATCAATCTGTAACACACATACAAGATAATGTTTTGAGGTTGATGAGATTTGAAAGGCATTGAAGTGAAA
This sequence comes from Potentilla sterilis, assembly GCA_963682095.1. Lineage (NCBI taxonomy): Eukaryota > Viridiplantae > Streptophyta > Magnoliopsida > Rosales > Rosaceae > Potentilla > Potentilla sterilis. The sequence goes on along the minus strand of OY821762.1, from coordinate 13,667,602 downwards.
GGCTAGCTGGTTGGGGCCTGGGGAGTGATCGAGTGCTAGCTTGACCATTCTAGCTGCACAATCATTGTAGCAGAGAAATTAAAACAACATGGCGTATTTCCAAGCATGCATCAGTCATCACAATCCACTATAGAGGAGACAATGGTTCTGAGTCATTTCTCATAACTGTGTTCTCGTTCAAGACTATAAAGGATATAATGATGATGCAACTAAATCTATTATGAATTGCACTACCTATTTTTATATGCATGCATGACACATGTTAAAGACACAGGAGAAAATGAGATGAAACGTTGATATGATCAGGATTTCCAATGCATCAATTCTAAGTCGCTCGATCGAAGTGGCTTTGATTCTCAGTGAGATTCTTTGATAATCAATGACTGCCCTTATACTCGATCAACTCGATGTTAAACTAAGCTGCTGCAAGGGATTTCAAGCTGTGCAAGACACTGGTACTACACTATTATAAGCATGTTCTAAGTTGTATGATTGTATTCTAAGAAAACTTCATAGCCAGTGTAACTTTAATTTGACCTGAAAAAAAAAAAGTTTCTTAAAACTTGTAATTTGCTTCATTATTTTACAGAGGAATATATCAACTATATAAATGCCACAACCATGGTTCCTTTTAGTTTTTCCGAATTCAGTGATCGCCGCCCTTTGGGAGTTTTTGGATAAAAATATGATGCCAGCACAGTTAAGCTCGGTGCAGTTCATATATGGCTTGTGCAAGCTCATACTCTAGCTAAGCACTCATCAATTTATGAGCAAATTTTGCCTTCATAAGATTTCTTTTTATATTTTCGTTTTGTCCAAGTCAGAACTTGTCGGAGGACAAAATAAGAAAAGGAAGAAAGAAGATGAAAATGTCTAACAAAATCGTCTCTATATAAAAAGAGAGGCGTGTGCATTTGCACTTGTACATTTGGAGCTAACCTCAGTACCTCAAATCCTGATCAATCTCAAACATTTTTCTAATCTTTTTTTTGTTTTTTTGTTTTTTAAACAAAACTAACTTTGTTCTAATTGGTAAGCAAACATGACTAAGCTAGAGGAGATTATTCAATAGTTTACCTCAGGGAGTTTTAAACTTCTTACTTTATCTACTATTGGGCTAACCAAGAAGATTAGAAGAAAACCTTCTGCATGTGTGTTTAGAGACTATTTGAGAGCTAATTAAACAGGTTTAGAATTCTATTAGTTACCTTATATGCAATGAGAGTTACTTTCTCTGGATTAGAATGCATGCATGGCTTTTCAAAGTATTGGATGAGGAGGTGTCACTCCTGACTTCGTTTTATGTGCATCACAGGTTTCTGAGAACAGGAGAAGTGCTGCAGGCACTGACTTGGGGCTATTTATCTTATGGGATAAAGCTTGCCCTTGATTCTTCTCAGTCATCTAGTGGAAGTGGAAGTGGAAGTGGAAGTGGAATCTGAACCTTATTATATATGTGCTTGTCAACTCGTGAAACATGATGACATTGCCTATTAATTCTTCGGGAACCTTGCTGAGAAATCTTTCAGCAATTATTACAGCTCTAACTCCTTATGTTTAGGTCAATCATGCTCCTATATATAGAGATCGAGAGGAGTATATATGGCAGCTGATGCTCTGGCAAAGGCTGGCTAGCTATGTGTCAAATTCTCCTGGGATTTGCATATATCCTTCAAATCCCCCCCAGATTTTATATATACTCAATATTCTGATTCCTGATGGCTCGTGTTGCTAGCTCGTTCTGGAGACTAGAGTGATCACCTGTGCCTTGAGATAGCTTTTCTTCTTCTGTCCTTTTGCCTTTGCCTCTGGCCCCGTTGTACCAAACAAATATAAACAAGAACTAGCTAGATAGTTGATCGATAATGTTACTGTACATACGATTAGGTTGATGTGAATGTGAATGATTTTCACACCCAAAGAAGCTGAATGTTAATATTGAGCATGGTATATATGCATAACTAATATAATGAAATGCAGCAACTATAAGATCTGTTTTTTGTTTTTATTTTATTTTTGGATAATAATATATATTTTGTTCTTGATCCCGGTCACCTTCTTCATTCATCTTCTACAGGCTTGAACTGATCGAAGCCCCTGCATGGCTGGTTTAAAGTAATTTGCATTACCTTTCGAACTGTCCATAACTTATATAAATCTTCCACTTTCTCTAAATTGGCCCAACTATTATAGTGATCAATCATCTCCACTTAAAGAAAGCTAAGCTGTATAGATAAATATAGGAAAATATTCCTTCAGTAGCTAAGCAGCTCAAGAGTGGGGGGACGTTAATCAGTGAGTCTCACTAGTAGCGTGCATACATACAACGTAACAGTTTATGGTATATATCCATTCTCTTAACTCTCTTGGTTTGTTTCATATATATATGCCAATGCACTCTGAACTATCCAAACATTCCCGACCTAACTCGAGATTGAGTCCTAATACGTATCTTTTAGTGTCAAGGGTCCCTTAATGAAACCTCCATTTCAAACATGAGCAACAGAAATGTCGATCATGATGTTAGTAAGTATTAACAATGACACATCACATTGTGTTAGTTGACCATAATGACAAACGTTGAAAATCATATAGGCGAATTTGAAGGAGCCGTCTCAATTGATTAGATACAAAGCGGTTTAATTCAGGTGGGGTTATTGTGAACTAGGATTAGCACGAGTCATGCATTAATCTGGCCAGAATTGAATGCCAAAATTGAACAAACAGTTTCATGATAGGTACCCAGAAGCTAACTTTTGTAAAGATTCTAGATTTGATGCCAAAATATTTGAACGTTTGGTGGTTTAACAAGTATGGAAATAGGGTTATTGAATCTTCCAAATCTTTTTTAGATAGAGCACGCAATACCATACTTGTCTATGAACCCCTAAAATTTAACCCAAGTAAAGAAAAAAGAGAACAAATCCAAAACTACTCCAAAAGACTCGAAGAGTTGTTTACCTATCGTGTCGAATCAGTGTGTATTTTACTTAAATTGCACGTAGTAATGTGTAAACTAGTTAATTCACAAGACATAAAGACATATTTTGATATGTACGTATTACATATGTTGGTAGCACGATCTTTACCATGATAAAGTTTCTCCCTATGAAAGAAATTAGAGAGTTCTTGCATCAAAAGGTACCAATGCCAAATTCTTAACCGCAAATTAAAAGTTGGAGCAAAATGGAGACCTAACTCCAAAAGGAATGTGTGTTGATGATCTCCTTTTGAGAGGGCATTGCATTGTTTTACACTCAATTGCCAACTTTTCAACCTTTTACCTACATTTCCTTCTGGACTTTTGATTTCATGACATAGAAAGAACCCTCCTTTTCTTTGGGGCTACTTTCCTCATTGTACTGCCTTTTGATTTTCATTACAAAATGTTGGGATTTGCCTTTTAAAGCTGCACACTTTACTTATCCATCTCCTTCTCTGAAATTGAGTGCATCAGAGACCATCATGGGCAACTGGGCAAGTAGTCTCTAAGCAACCAAAAGTGGCAATGGTTCTCCCACGGCCACATGAGCATGTCAGCTCAATTCGAAAGAGATTACTGGTTCATCTTCTCTGTTAGGGATGGACCATAATACCAATGCTCACAGGAGAAAGGGGTTTGGTGATTTTGTCACCATCTCTATGTCTGTGTAGAAGCAGCCAAAGTCAGTGATAAGTAAGGTATCTGATACGTTCAACACAAAAAACAAGTAGAAATTTTACAGTCATCCCACCATCCAAAGCCATCAATTTCATGCTGGTTTAATCTCCAAAACCATGGGGGCTGAATAAGAAATTAATCCCTCATGCACACAAAAATAGATTAATGAATACAACTCCTCAAAAAATTGAAAATATTACATACCGTTGAAAGAAACATGTGAGAATAAAGAGTCGAAAATGAAAGTTTGGTCGCTAATGCACTTGAAGAGGAGTTGAGAAGAATATATAAGTCCAGAAATGTACCTTCAACCATCAATACACCCTAGAAGAGGACTGGAGAAGAAAAGGAGCGATAAGTAAACTCGAGCCGCTAATATGTACACTCAACAGCATTTGAGAAGAAAAAAAAGTGTTGGAAAATGAACTTCTAAGAAAAGAAAAATATTGGAAAATGAAATTCTGACGACTAATGCACCTTAAATACGAGGTAAAATGAGGGAAAAAAGAAAAGAAAAGATCTTTTAGAGTTTAGACATTCTTTGAAATGATCATTCAAAACAAATAATAGAGAAATCAAGTTTTAATACAAGTTTTGTTAAAAATTTGAATAAATAATATACGCATGTGTTGCTTTGACCTAAAAAATCACTACCATATATCATTTTCTCAAAATTTATAACCATCCTAATAGGAAACTCCATACTTTCAATTTTCTCCTTCTCTAGGCATGTAGCAAACTTCATTTTATCACATTCCACTTACTAAACACTACAAATGTTTCCCTATCTCCTTACCAAACAAGGAGATGACTTGGCTTGGAGACAACTCTCATTTCTTCCACAGCCTTGGTAAAGAAATGCCAAAATCCTATTTGAGTAATATCTTTTCATGGTGATCTGATTAAATACTACACAAAGTTATCAACATCTTTGAAACTTATTTGTAAAAACCCCCCAAAAGCTTATCATTATGGCATCACAGTCATAATGTCATTAGAAACCACTAGCACCCCACAGACACAAAACACACTGTAAAGTATAACCAAACAAAATCCCACAGAGAAAAAAAACCATTAAACAAATGGACTGTCCACTCTCTCATCTAGCTCATTCTCAAATCTCAATCCCAGTTTAAAAACCACATTATGATGTTGAGATCTCCATCAACAAACCACAAACCCATGTCCATAATTTTTTTTATCTCACAAAGAATGTCATTGTTCCTCTGCAAAAATTATAAATGAAGCAAGCACAAAGCTTATTGGAACCAACCAATGAACACTTGCCATGCCATGCCATTTCAGATCACCAAACTACCCCTCTCCTCCCTCAAATCGCTTTCTCCTTTTTGAACAACTTTACACAACATGCAGAGAGTTTAAAAAACAATTCTTTGTAAATACAGAAGAAGAAGAAGAAGAAGAAGAGAGACTCTCTTCTGGGACTCTTAAAGACGTTAAAGTCTCCGCCTTTACATTCTCTAGTTCATTTCCCGTTCTGGGTTTAATCTCAAAAGCGAGGCAGAGCTTTCTGGTTATTGTTGTTGTTGTTCGTACTTGTCTTCTTCATCGCTCCACCGCTGGTTCACCATTAAAGCCTCCCTCCCTTAATTTGAGGTCAGTTCTTTTGTTATTTTCTACAAGTTTATTGCTTTAACCTTCGTCATGGTCCCTTGTCTGGTTGTGCTTAGATAACAAAAGAGAAATTGAAAAAGGAATCGTTTTTCTCATATATAGAGAGATAGCTGTCTTCGTTTTCCGTGATGATGAGATAAAAATCTGTTTGTTTCCATGTGCAATGTGTCCTCCTCTGCAGGTTTTGTTGCATCTCAAAACCCAGATGGTGAAATGCCCACACGATTCGATCGCTTCTTCTTCTTCTTCTTCTTATTAGTACCGCCTCTCCTCCACTTTCACTGCTCTCTCTTCTCAAAGTTGAGTCCTTTTTGCTCTGTTCAACAATGGGTCTCACTCTTTTGCTCCAAAAAATCTCAGCTTTTTCTTCTTTATCATCATTTGCAAACCCAGTTGAGCAATCCCAGATGACCCTTTTGGCAGCTGTACAAGGTCTGCCCTTTCTGGAGCTCTCTTCAATTTTCATCAATTTGGCACTTGTTCTTGCATTTCTGTCAGTTGTTCTGGCCCGGCGGATGTTTGTCTGTCTGGGCCGGATTAGGGTGGTGAAGGATGATTTGGGTTCCAATGGGAGCCCAATTCGGCATGATAGTGCTGTTATTAATGGAATTCAGGAGGTTAGAGTTGGTACAGACTTTAAATTTTCAGTGTTTTGTTGCTTTTATGTGTTGTTTGTGCAAGTTGTGGTGTTGGGTTTTGATGGGGTTGGTGTGGTTAGAGGAGGAAGGGGTGGTGGTGGTGGTGGTAGTGGGGATGTGGTGGATTGGTCAGTGCTTTGCTTACCAGCGGCACATGCTTTAGCTTGGTTTGTGCTGAGCTTTTCGGTTTTGCATTGTAAGTTCAAGGCAGCCGAGAAACTGCCATTTCTGATGAGGGTTTGGTGGGTTGTGTCATTTGGCTTGTGCTTGAGCACTTTGTATGTTGATGGGAGAGGTTTCGTGGAAGAAGGATCGATACACCTTCATTCTCATGTTGTGGCTAATTTCGCAGTCACACCGGCTCTAGCGTTTCTCTGTTTCCTTGCAATTAGGGGCGTAACTGGTGTGGTTGTATGTAGAAACTCTGAGCTTCAAGAGCCATTGCTGGAGGAAGAAGCAGGGTGTCTTAAGGTTACCCCTTACAGTGATGCTGGGATTTTCAGCTTAGCAACACTATCTTGGATAAACCCTCTTCTTTCCATTGGGGCAAAGAGACCCCTTGAGATCAAGGATATTCCTCTACTGGCACCAAAAGATCGAGCCAAGACCAATTATAAGGTCTTGAATTCGAATTGGGAGAAACTGAAGGCTGAAGATCCTTCAAGGCAGCCTTCTTTAGCATGGGCAATTCTCAAGTCATTTTGGAAGGAGGCAGCTTGTAATGCCATTTTCGCTGGCTTGAACACTCTTGTTTCATATGTCGGTCCGTATATGATCAGCTATTTCGTTGATTACTTGGGGGGAATAGAGACTTTCCCTCATGAAGGGTATATTCTTGCTGGGACCTTCTTTGCAGCGAAGCTAGTTGAGACCATAACAACCAGGCAGTGGTATCTTGGGGTGGACATTTTGGGTATGCATGTAAGATCAGCTCTGACGGCAATGGTATACAGAAAGGGACTCAGGCTTTCCAGCTCAGCCAAGCAAAGTCACACTAGTGGAGAGATTGTCAACTACATGGCTGTTGATGTGCAGAGGATAGGGGACTATTCTTGGTATCTTCATGACATATGGATGCTTCCTCTGCAAATTGTTCTTGCCCTTGCAATTTTATACAAGAATGTTGGAATTGCTTCTGTTGCTACGTTGATTGCGACCATTGTCTCCATTGTTCTTACTGTTCCTTTGGCAAAGATACAAGAAGATTATCAAGACAAGTTGATGACTGCCAAGGATGAGAGAATGAGGAAGACTTCTGAGTGCCTGAGGAACATGAGAATTCTCAAGTTGCAAGCTTGGGAGGACAGATACCGACTGATGTTAGAGGATATGCGTAGTGTGGAGTTTAAGTATCTACGCAAAGCCCTCTACTCACAAGCTTTTATCACATTCATGTTCTGGAGCTCTCCTATATTTGTTTCAGCCGTCACTTTCGGTACTTCTATATTTTTGGGTACTCGTCTCACTGCAGGTGGTGTTCTTTCTGCTCTGGCCACTTTCAGGATCCTCCAAGAACCACTCAGGAATTTCCCTGACCTGGTATCAATGATGGCTCAGACAAAAGTTTCCCTTGATCGTATTTCTGGATTCTTGCAGGAGGAAGAGTTACAGCAAGATGCAACAGTTGTCCTTCCCCCGGGCATCACAAGCACGTCAATAGAAATTAAAGATGGCGTGTTTAGCTGGGACCCTTCCTCTGCAAGACCAACATTATCAGGAGTACAAATGAAAGTGGAAAGAGGGATGCGTGTGGCTGTATGTGGAATGGTTGGTTCTGGAAAATCAAGTTTTCTCTCTTGCATCCTCGGAGAGATCCCGAAAATCTCTGGTGAAGTAAGTTGGTATAATGAACCCTTTGTTCTTTTTTTGCATCTGAAGTTTATTTTTGAACTTCTGCTTTAATATGACTGTTAAGCGTACATATTTCATAATGCTTGTTTCTCTTTGTAACATTTCAGGTAAAGTTATGTGGTACTGCTGCTTATGTCTCTCAGTCAGCATGGATACAGTCTGGTAATATAGAAGAAAATATTCTTTTTGGTAGCCCTATGGAGAAACCAAAGTACAAGAAGGTTATCCATGCTTGTTCACTAAAAAGGGATTTGGAACTTTTCTCACATGGAGATCAGACCATAATTGGTGATAGGGGCATAAATTTGAGTGGTGGCCAGAAGCAACGTGTGCAGCTTGCAAGGGCACTCTATCAAGATGCTGACATTTATTTGCTTGACGACCCCTTCAGTGCAGTTGATGCACACACTGGATCAGAGTTGTTTAAGGTTAGACTTTCTCATAGTATCATAAATATATGTTTCTGCTAATTGACTGGCTGAAATTGATAAATTGTGCAATGCAGGAGTACATATTGACAGCATTAGAAGACAAAACTGTTGTTTTTGTTACCCATCAAGTCGAATTTCTTCCTTCTGCTGATCTTATCCTGGTATAGTCTTCAAACTTGTAACATATTGTTTCTGCAAACAAAGGTCCACATTGCCATCTTCAGTCTATAGCATTTGTGTATAATTTAGTCTGGTAGCATCTGTTGACTTCACATTGTAAGGTGTTTCATACATGTCTGCTGTAGTGATGGTATTATCTCACTGGTTGGTTGGAGAATTTATACCCCTGTTTTTTCTTTCTTTTTCCTTTTTGGTTTTTTGGGGCACCTCATTCTACCTTTTCCATTTATCGTCACTTTATTATCCGAAATCTGTTGTTACTATGTATGCGATGTATTTCTTAACCTTCATTTCAATATCTGTAGGTTCTTAAACATGGGTGCATCATACAAGCAGGAAAATATGATGATCTTTTACAGGCAGGAACTGATTTTAAGACACTAGTCTCAGCTCACCATGAAGCAATTGAAGCTATGGATATTCCCAATTATTCATCAGGCGACTCAGATCACAGCTCGTGTCCAAATGGGAAAAATGGTGATGCACCCAGCAGCAGTGTTGATTGTTTGGCTAAGGAAGTGCAAGAAGGTCCATCAGCTTCAGAGCAAAAAGCAATCAAAGAGAAAAAGAAGGCAAAGCGTGCAAGAAAGAAGCAGCTTGTACAAGATGAGGAAAGGGTAAGAGGAAGAGTCAGCATGAAGGTTTACTTGTCGTATATGGCTGCAGCATATAAAGGATCGTTGATTCCACTCATAATAATTGCACAAGTAATATTTCAATTCCTTCAAATCGCTAGTAGTTGGTGGATGGCTTGGGCGAACCCCCAAACTCAGGGAGATCAGCCTAAAGTGACTGCTATGGTTCTTCTTGGCGTTTACATGGCCCTTGCATTTGGGAGCTCTTGGTTTATATTTATTAGGGCTGTGTTAGTAGCTACCTTTGGTCTAGAAGCTGCACAGAAATTGTTTCTGAAGATGCTTAGGAGTGTTTTCCGTGCACCGATGTCTTTCTTTGATTCTACTCCTGCTGGACGGATCTTGAATCGTGTAAGTCTCTTATTAATCTGGAATTTAAATTTGTTGCAAATATGAATTACACCAACATTGGCATATATAAATTCATGATTTTTTTTTTATAATCTATAGGTATCAATCGATCAAAGTGTGGTGGATCTTGATATTCCTTTTAGACTTGGTGGGTTCGCTTCAACGACAATACAACTTATAGGCATTGTCGGTGTGATGACAAAAGTTACCTGGCAAGTTTTGCTTCTTGTTGTTCCTATGGCCATTGCTTGTTTGTGGATGCAGGTAATTAAATTTTACTGTCCTAAACTATTTTGTATTTTGGAACAAGAAGAACGATAATGGTGTTGCACAATTTTGGCATCCATTTGGAGCCAAAAAATTGTTGAATATTGCACCTGAATATGAGCATTCTTTGATGCAGAAATATTACATGGCTTCATCAAGGGAACTAGTCCGAATTGTTAGCATTCAGAAATCTCCAATCATCCATCTTTTTGGTGAGTCAATTGCCGGGGCGGCCACAATAAGAGGATTTGGACAGGAAAAAAGGTTTATGAAGAGGAATCTTTATTTCCTCGATTGTTTTGCTCGCCCGTTCTTTTGCAGTATTGCTGCTATTGAATGGCTCTGTCTACGGATGGAATTACTCTCGACTTTTGTGTTTGCTTTCTGCATGCTTTTACTTGTGAGCTTTCCACATGGAACCATTGATCCAAGTAAGTTCATGTTTTCTAATGCTGAAAGTTATCTGTATGGGTCTATGTCCATCATGAGGAATTGAGTCTGGTAAACACATGTTGAGGGAAAGTGGTCAGTGTATGTACACTTTTATTTCACTATGTTCAGTGTACACAAAGGATGAAAATTCTTTAAACTAGATGGTGTAAATCAGAGTATGACATGTTATCTTTTTCATGTTGACATTCTCCATTTGGCATGACTTAATTGTTACAGGATTGGAATCTATGAGCTCGTAATTTTGGACTAGCAAATATCGTATCTTATTCGTAGCTCAATTCATTGTGACCTTTCCATTCAGTTGGACATTTCAGTGTGCATTGTTGTGTATAAAACACTCATTTTCCTTTCTTAATAAAATGAAGTGGTCTTTAAGCTTGATATTTTGTCCACATATTTCAAATTTTGGTCGCGCTACATCTAAAATTTAGTTGACTTGATGGGCAAAATGTTGAGAAGAGTGTATGTTGACAATAATTGGTCTTCCCATGTAGGCATGGCGGGTCTTGCTGTCACGTATGGCTTGAATTTAAATGCACGGTTATCACGGTGGATACTTAGCTTTTGCAAGCTTGAGAACAAAATTATTTCCATAGAAAGGATTTATCAGTACAGTCAAATCCCAAGTGAAGCTCCTCCAATTATTGAGGACTCTCGTCCTCCAACAAGATGGCCAGAGAATGGAACAATCGAACTGCATGATTTAAAGGTATGCCTAGTTCCATTTTATCGTTACCTGTGCTATGAGTAAGAGAGGGTGAGTTTTTTCCTGTGCCTATAATTCGAGTGATAAGTTGGTTATGTTCAGTTCTAGGTGCACCTTTTTTAGCTTTAATGTAGATTAAATCTTTCCTTTAAATCGGAAAATGCTAACGGTTCTGCTTCCATCTTCCCTTTGAAGGTTCGTTACAAGGAAAGTCTTCCTGTAGTGCTTCATGGGGTAACTTGCACTTTTCCTGGCGGAAAGAAGATTGGAATTGTTGGGCGTACTGGAAGTGGCAAATCCACTTTGATCCAGGCCTTATTTCGACTGATTGAACCAGCAGGTGGGAGAATCCTCATAGACAAAATAGATATTTCTAAGCTTGGTCTTCATGATCTTCGTAGTCGTCTCAGTATCATACCCCAGGATCCTACCTTATTCGAAGGAACTATTAGGCAAAATCTTGATCCACTTCAAGAGCATTCGGATCATGAAGTTTGGCAGGTATTATTTCTGTTTGAAGTTTTATTCTCTCCATATCAGAATTAGTATTTATAACTTATTTTACTGAAATTTTACTGGAATCTTTTCTTAGCAGCAGGAAATATTGTTTAATATGATTATGTAGCATGTTCTTAAATCAGAATTTAACACTGCTCCTCTGTACTATTTTTAAGCAATCATTGGAAACATTATTATGCAGCTCATTAACCTTTTTCCCAACAATATACCAACCAATCATTTGACTTGGTTGATAGACTAACACTCCTCGTATTATGACCTTTTCTCTTTACATATTTATTGTGTTTAATTGGTGCAGGCACTTGACAAATCTCAGCTTGGAGAGGTAATCCGTAAAACAGAGCACAAGCTTGATTCACCAGGTACAGTACCCACTCCACTCCAAAAAAAGAAATTTGAATGTCATAGTTCTTGTGTGATTATCTTTGAGTTTTTTTTTATTGTGTTGGAATTTCAGTGCTTGAAAATGGAGATAATTGGAGTGTGGGCCAGCGGCAACTTGTTTCTCTGGGCAGGGCATTGCTTAAGCAGGCCAAAATACTGGTGCTTGATGAAGCAACAGCATCAGTTGATACTCAGACAGACAATCTCATCCAGAAAATTATTCGAACAGAGTTTAAGAACTGTACTGTGTGCACTATAGCTCATCGTATACCAACGGTCATTGACAGTGATCTAGTATTGGTTCTTAGTGATGGTACGTACAGTTACATCTTAAAAAGTTGCAAGAGACTGACTATTCATAGAAAAGAAAAATATGCTAAAGTCATCTTTAAAAATATACAATAAAATCATAGTTTTTAAACCGTTTGCTAGGTAGTGAATTTGTTTGTGCAATAGTAACCACTTGGCACGTTATTCATTCATGAAACTTGTTTACCTGATAGCATATTCCCTGAGTTATTTAATATTTTTGCAGGTCGAGTGGCAGAGTTTGATACTCCTCAACGGCTATTAGAAGATAAATCGTCCATGTTTCTAAAATTGGTGACCGAGTATTCATCACGGTCAAGTAGCATTTCAGATTTTTGAATCAGATGGCATGCTATTGGGACCTTTGATTCAAAGGCAGCAAGAACAAATGTACAAAATGAAGCAACTGACGCCAGTTTCCTTGCTGCTGCTGCTGCATTCGGCAAAGATGAAAGATAAATGGGAGAGATAAAGGTGCATGTGATGTTATCAACCCAATACCCCATAAGAGGAAACTTGTTTCCAATCTACAGGGATTATGCACTAATTCATCCCCCAAGACAAATCGGGGCATTGTTCATGGTCAGAAATAAGTTGGGTTAGTGAGGTTGATAATAAATAAAAGTCGACAGAAGAGGCAAATATCAGGGGCGGAGTGGTGTCTAGGCATGTTCAATAATGTAGTCATTAGATTGGAAGCAGTAGGTCTGTGTAGTTAGGGAATAGGTGGAGCTGGGTTGTAATGTTTTTGATCTGAAGACCTAGTAAATGTTCATTCCACAATTTTGGTGGCAAGAGTACAGTTGTAGTCTGTTAGAATCATAAATCCAACTTTTTGTTTCTCTCTTTGGTACTGAATGAGCTACATCAAAATTTTGACCTGCAACTTGTACAATGTTGCATATCCTCTTGTTTTGCTGAGGAAAGTTGCATGCAACTCTGTTTTGGATTCACAAGATCTCATTGCAACACTGTTTTGGATTCACAATATCTCATTATGGTTGCACCGATAGTATAATCAGAATCCTTATCAAATTACTAGAATGTAATGATTTGCTCTTTTACAAGATATTTTTCTTTTACTATGTTTACAGTATTTTGGTTCTGTGATTCAAAGGACTCGCTCACTATTAAACTCTTTGGATTTGATCCAAGGTACTATAGTGGCTAATATTTTTTCCATAAGATAAATTGCACATTGTACAAGCTAAGATGGTTTGTAGAGTCAGAACTTCTTTTCTTTTGGGCATTGAGACGATCATTTCATATCATTTTGTCTTAGACGATTTACCATTTGACAATCATCGTTCGCGAAGGCTAATGAGCTTGAGAATCTTTTTTCATAGAATCAACACGTTCTAGGCCAGACACTAATGTGCGCTGAGGTATCAATGTCAAAACAGTTCCTTCCCAAGGGCACCAATAGTAGATTCAGCTTCGACCAAACTTGAACCTAGATATATGGAGATTCTACACTTAAACTCTCACCAAAAAGGTAAGTAATTCTATTGGGCCCTGTACATTAGTAAGCCCACACTATTAAAGAATCCCCATCTTGTTGAATCCCCTTTCTGGTCTCTCTCTCTCTCTCAGAGTCTGAAGCTGAAGCTGAGCACACGATGCAGGCCATTACGAGGCGCGCCGGGCAGCGGTACCTGAATCCGTCACCGTCGTCACTCAAGTCAATCTACCCTGTCTCCGATCACCGTAATCTCTCATTCCCTCTCCAAATTTTAGGTTTTCGACCTCGGATTTTCAATTTCCGGTAACTTCAAATTTGCTCGGTTTTGTTGTTTTGCAGATTATGGAGGTGAGCGTGCAAAGTACGGATCTACCCTCGCCACTAAGGGAGTGGGACACCTCGTACGCAAGGGCACTGGTGGAAGATCATCTGTTAGGTACCTGCTTTTATTTCTACATTTCTCGATTACGCATCAATTTGTGTTATTAGAAGGTCCAATTGCTGTTGCTCTGGTTTGTTTCATGAGAAAATGTAGGATAATGTTCAAACTATTAGTCGAAATTTATGATACTCGTTTTGAGCTGAAATGAGCTAGCAGGATAGGTTTTGTACATTCTGTTAGTTAGTAATGAGAATGAATGTATCATTGAAGCTAACTACCAGCTCAAAGAGAAAATTGTAATAATTATGTGAGGTGAAGATATGAGGCTATTGTTGGTTTAACTATACCGTTTAGCTAAGATTTTTGTTTCTAATGACGTAGTTGGAGACGAAAACATAGAAACGTATTGAATTTGAATTCATCCTATAGTTGTTGAGTTCTACCTGGTCTTTTGATTATGTAAAAGTATAGTAAAAGACACTATGCTGGTTAGTGGTTTCAATGGATTGTTTGGCTTAGATGAGACTATGTGCCTTGTAAATTTAGTCAGAGGGCTATTCTTGTGCTTTTATAATTCTCAAATGTGTGATGTTCATTTGAAAATGATCTGTCTCTTCAGTGGTATCGTTGCTGCAGTTTTTGGATCTACTGGGTTCCTTGGTCGATATCTTGTACAACAACTCGGTGAGTATATGTTTATATACTTTTTTTTTAAAAAGGCAATTCCCTAGAAGTTGGTTATGTTTCTACTAGAAGGTTGTTGGACTTAACTTAGTGGATGTATATAATTGTGTTGGCTATGGTTGAGCAAACTTGTAGTAGGTTGTTAGTGCACTGAACTTGAATGTTGGAAGTATGTTCTAGTCTTTGTCCCTTTTCAAAAAAGATTTTTCTTTTAGCCCTTTTAGTATGTTAGTGTGCTGATTCTTACTTCTCTTCCAGCCAAGATGGGAAGCCAGGTATTAGTTCCGTTCCGTGGTTCTGAAGATTCTCATCGTCATCTCAAGTTGATGGGAGATTTGGGACAGGTATAGTAGTTTATGTTGTTTGTTCCGTATAGTACACTATGCTTTTCTTTTGTTAGTTACTTAAATCTATGTTATTATGATATATTATGTCTCTGAACTTCTGAAAATTTCACTTACTCAGATAGTACCAATGAAATACAATCCAAGAGATGAAAGTTCAATTAAGGCAGTAATGGCGAAAGCTAATGTGGTGATTAATCTTATTGGTATAAAAGCTTACTCCTAATTCATATGTTATAGATTTCAAATTTTGGATTCAATGAAGGAAATCACACTTTGTAGTTTTGCAGGGAGAGAGTATGAGACAAGAAACTTTAGCTTTGAGGAAGTGAATCATTCCATGGCTGAACAACTTGCGATGGTAGGTACCCTTCAGTGACTGTCATGCCTTTGCTTTTCAGCTTAGCCATCTATTTATCTTAGAGAATTGTTTTACAAAACATCATCCATATAATGAGAACAAGTGGTTATATTCACAAGATCATCTTGCCATAATTCAAACTTTTGTAGTGTATAGTAATTCTACTGGACACTGCAAGTTTATTTAAGATAGCAAGAAATTTCTCATGGGATCTGGAAGTCTAGTCTGCTCAAATCCGACTGGTAAGCAGTCAGTTGGAAAAAAGTTGTTTTTGGTGGAGATATAGAAGTTGGATATAACCTGCGAGATTGCAATATAGTCAATAAAATGAGAGATATTTGGCTAAGAAGTGTAGAATAAATTTAATGTAGCACCACAGACAAGTTGCACTTGAAGATGTGAATTTTATTCATGTACTTCCTATGTTAAATATTTCTTTTATTTGTTACCATGATCTTTCAGTAGTGCATTTGTATCATCCACTTACTCTTTCATTTCATAATATTTCATTTGCTGGTCTTTTTCTTGTTTTATTTAGAGCAGTTAATCTTTTGAATGTGTGCAGCTTTCCAAAGAACATGGGGGTATCATGAGATTCATTCAAGTTTCTTGCTTAGGGGCATCTTCTTCATCACCATCCAGGTATCTAAAGGCTAAAGCTGCTGCAGAGGGTTCTGTTTTACGTGAATTACCAGAGGTAGGATTATGTATTTGATCCCTGCATCTTGCCATATTTCTTTCAGGAGCATATCTTTTGACAGCCTCTTATCTTCAATAGGCCACCATTATGAGACCAGCTGTGATGATTGGTACAGAGGATCGAATTTTGAATCGATGGGCTTTCATTTCAAAAAAATATGGCTTTCTTCCACTTGTAGGGGATGGGTCTACCAAGTATGTCTTACATATTTGAATTACAAGTTTTAAATCGTTTTTATAGTGAAGTAGCTCTATCTAGTGTGCTTTTCTGACCCTAATTTTACTAATTTTATGTAATACCTGCCCTGTAGAATCCAACCTGTGTATGTTGCTGATGTTGCTGGTGCCATTGTTTCTGCTCTGCAAGATGATGGAACTAGCATGGGAAAAGTTTATGAACTTGGTGGGCCTGATGTCTATACAGTGCATCAATTGGTAATTATTATCTATTTCTCTTAAGTTGTGTGAATATGAAATTTACTCTTACTGAACTCAGAGAATTACAGGCAGAGCTTATGTTTGACATGATCCGGGAATGGCCTCACTACGTGAAGATTCCGATCCCAATTGCAAAGGTAACAGTGCAACGCTCTTGATGTTGGAAGTGTGTATCTAGTTCTTATGTTTTGTAACAGACATAGTTACTTTGAGAGTTTGTCATGACTTTTCTAAGCAAAGTAATACATCACAATTGCTATGCTAACTTAAAACACAATAACTATATATTACAACAAAGTTGCCATGAAAGAAATCTGTTGTGTATACCAAAAAGTACCTTTCTGCCAAAATCATGAAATAATATATAACGTTCTCCCTTTACTGCAAACCACAATATGTAGGACCTGCAGGTATCTTATTTTGGTGAGAAAATTTTCCGAAGCGAGTATATATCCATTGTTTCATTTATGCTTCTTCACCTGGTCGCCCTGATATATGTACTATTTTACATAGTTTTTGTTGATGTACACCTCAACTAATGATGGTTATGATGTTGCAGGCAATGGCAATGCCACGGGAAATGCTGCTTAAAAAAGTTCCATTTCCATTGCCAAATCCTGAAATCTTCAACCTAGATCAAATCCTTGCGCAAGCTCCAGATACAGTTGTCTCAGAAAATGGTAAGTTATATTTCTGGATGAGGTTTGTTGTTCCTTGCCATATATTTGTCATTTCCTTTATTGTTTACAGTTGATTATTCTCATTTTCCTAAATTTTGTGGTGTGCTCTGTAGCCTTAACTTTCAATGATCTTGGAATTCTGCCCCATAAGATCAAGGGTTACCCTATTGAGTTTCTTATCCAATATCGTAAGGGTGGACCGAACTTCGGTTCTACAGTCAGTGAAAAAGTGTCTCCAGATTCTTATCCATAAGTTTCTCAGGCTCTCAAATTCAGAAATGCTTTTAGTCCAGGAGTGCAACCCACCTGGAATCTTCAAATCAGGTTTGGGATTTTGCAAAACTTCTGCTTCAATCTATATGTCTGATTTCTTGTTATTATTCTCTATCAAAACAGTGAATATTCATATGCTTTCTGGGGACTGATGTAATGTTATCTTTGGTCTGGCAGGTTTTAGAGAGGGTTGTTTTCTGTTGAAAAATTGTAGGAAACAATAAAGGATGTGGAGAGCTATCATTTTACAGTTTCATATCCGTAACATTCGACTGAATTTCAACCATTTGTATTTTCAAGATAGCATGGATTTCATTTTTGCTGATTGTTCATAAGCCCTGAGTTGAGGGGAATTCCATGTATCTACTTTTAGCTCTACATTAGTAAAGAAGTGTTTTCCTCTTGAACTAGAATCAATCATACAGCAGGACAAGCCAGCACTAGATCTTATTATGGAGGAACTGGCAAATTAGCATCTATCCTTTTTCAACCTGATACAAGCAAACTAACCCCCAATACCAAATACACTGCAATAATCTTCTGGCAAAGAGACTGCAGTATCTACATTGAGAAATCTTTTATATCCAATTCAGGAACAAAAAGCTTGGTTAGAGCAGTATTTACGACTGAATATTATACGTGATTCGTTTCTGAAAGTTCCAAATTGGATTCAACATGTGCTTGTTCAAAGTCTTTTGAATAAGAATATTGGCTTCCTTGCAAAGTGAGTGCCTAAATACCAAACTCATAATGGAAGCAAGGGATCCAGAAGACGAACTAGAAGAATAGAACGCCTTACCGGGTTACAGGGTCGGCATTCTCTCAAACTTGAAGCAAGTCTCAGACAGACGGCAAGTCTCTCAGACTACTATGGAGCCAGATCCTGGTCATGAATCCTTCGAACGTATCAACTTAGAAGGAAAGAACACTGGGGCAGCATTTGTCATACATCCCGGCGGCAAAGCTGAGTCTCCCACACATCATTGTTGCTGCATCAACATTTACATAAACAACAATGTACAGGGGGCCAATAATTCCCTATTGCATGGGAGCTGTGTGAAAATGAGAGATCCTGGAGTTCACTTGGTCTTCAGGGGCATCAAGTTGAGCAAATCTTTAAGAACAAGCAAGAAGAGGAGAAAGAAGAAAGAGTCGGCATCTTCTTCTGAGGCTGGGGCTTTTCCCATGTTAGTCTTAGCAGTTTTAATTCCATTCCTCTTGTTACTTTCAGTTTTTTCTCCCTGAATTTGATTCAGATTTGTAGTAATTTTGGCTGCCATGTTAAGCTTCGCCAGATTCAAGTATTTGATATTTTGTGTGTACATTGTAAAGTGGGTGATCGTAATTTTTTTTTTTTTTTAATATTTTTTTTTTCGGGTAAAGGGGTTGTAATTTGAATGATCAACCTTGCAGTGCAATTGTTATGGCTGAGGTTTATTTGCAGATCATAATATGTCTTGTTACCTGGAAACTACATTCACAGATATGAGAAATTAACAAAAATTACTTTTACGAGTCTCCTAATTCTTACATAGTTTAACAAACTAAAACTAAAATATAAGAAAAAAAAGTCAACGTGTCAAGTTTGAAATTTAAGAAAATTTTAGAGGGTTTTTATGTATCAGTAGCCACTCACTTTTTATCATTATAAATGTTTTTTCTCTTAACGCGTTGAAAGTTATTTAGTGTTCCATTTTGTTGACGTTATCGTGGTGTTTACTTTGGTACAACTAAAATTAATGGAACTATTAGAGATGCTTTAGAAATTTTTTGTTTGGCCTGCACTGAACTCCCCAAAACGATGAAATCATTTTGTAATGTAATGGATACATGCATATGTAGAAAGAGTCATGAATCAGTCGTAATGCCATTGTATGTTACAAAGACGACTAGTGCATGTGGTCTCATTGATATATGAAAGACTAGTGCCTTATTAGTGGTTGCCCACTCTGTTTGGCCTGCACATTAAAACTATGCTTCCCAACTCTGCCACATTGTTGATATTGACTTCCTTACATGCTGGGATGTAATAGCTGCCTAGATTCAATAATGCAACTTCATATGTAAAAACGACAATGGAGAAAACCATTCGTATATAAACCATGCATATATTGTCACTTCACCACTAGTCGTTTTCTTTGTGTTTTCTGAAACTCTGTGATGTGAAAAATATGCAAGTCAATGTCGACTTCGACGAGTCCTTGTTGTAGGATTAAGAAGCTTTTTATTTTTAGGGAACATATATGGTAGCCTAATAACATTTTATTGCAAGTGTAATCATCTCTCGATAGGATAGGTATACAAGTTTTTACGTTTAAAGTTAAAGTCATTGTGCTACCTAGTTATTGGTGGAAGATGACGCCAGATTAGTTAGAGTAATACAATAGTATGTTTCTGAAAGTAGTTGTAATGGAGTGTGGTACTCTATTCTACATAATTGTGGCAATGTTAATGAGACAATTATATACTATGTATGTTAATTTTCTTAAAGTTGTCTCAATGTTTACCCATTTGATAAAATAAAAAAAATAAAAGTTTTGTGTCTATTTTCGGTTTTCAAATTACTTCTATAGTGTGGAACACTTACGCCTACATCAATTTTTGAAGTCCGTACCTTATATCTTTCTAGATGAAGAAAATAATACTTTGTAATAAAAATGTTGATTAACATGAACGTAATCATAATCTTGGAGCTTTACATAGAACAATAAATGGTGCACAACCCAATTACCCTACATTTCTACCAAGTGAGGTCTATGGTCAATTCTATACTCTAAGATAATCTTCAATGTAGAGGTAACTAAATTGATTAGTCGGAATAACTCTAATAGCGAATCTTAGTATAGCCTATTCATTAAGACATGCCAAAGCTAAGGATCATGAAATTAAGGATCATGCTCCTCACATGCGTAGTAGACCGCCTTCTTAAAAGTAGTGCATCCATCCACTATATAACTTCTAATTTCAAGTTTAAATATGAATGAAGAGATATCACTTTTGTTGAAGAAGGGAGATTTCATATCGAAAAATTTATAAATAAAATACAACTTATAAGTGGATGAATAATACTTAATTGTACTGAGACTTTTTGTGATGAAAACCCAATACGTTAAAGTTGGTTAAATTGTGACAATATCAGTACAATGATGATCTACAAGTCACGCTTGTCGCGGTTTAACAACCATAATCCCTATAACATTGGCATTTGTTTACTCATTGATTACATTTCAAGTGAAAAGACAATAAGAATTATTTTAGAAAATTACCATTAGCAAGTCAAAATGACAATAAGAATATGACTGAAAAGAGGTTGATAGCTTTGCTTATCATTTTACATCTTTTCCTTACTTATTAATGTGCATCTTAATTTCTCCTCTATTACAGCATATTTGCATATGCACTGACAAAGAAAGCCACAATTTAAGATTACCACTAATCCCTGATATAGTTTGCTAATAATTCCCACATGAGTCATCAATCCACACTCATATTTCCTAATTGAGAAATATTAATATGAGATCTTACCAAAAAAGAAATAAAAGTCAGAAATTGCAGTCATATGGTCAAAAACTCAAAAGAGACCACCACACCAAAGAGAAAGAAAAAAGTTATAAATTTTCCTTTTCCACCTTAAAAGTTATAAAAAAAAATAAAAAAAAACAAATTTCCCTAAATTTTCCTTTTCTTGAGAAGTGACGTCACCTATCTCCACGCGTCGAAACACCACTAGCTACCGACAATGCTAACGTGCACCGCCCTTATAATATCCCCCCCCCCCCCCTCTTTCCCTGGGACTCTTAATTTTCTCTCACTACAAACACTTTCTCTCTCTAAAACCCAGCAGCAAATTCCGCTTAAAGTTTCCATCTTTCTTCAGCAAATCAAACTCACTGTAAGTCCTCCCTCTCCTTCTTCATCTCTACCCTAAATTACAATATTGCCATTGCCTTCCACCATTCCTCTCTCCTCTAAAGCTCGCTGCTTTCGCCACCTGCAGAACCAACCGTCACAGATCGAACCGACCCACTTCGCCGCTGCTCATCGAGATAGAGTTGTGAGTATATAGCCCACCATTTTTGTTATTTTTCGGTGGTTCTGTTGTGGATTTGTATGTGAAATTTGATTTTGGGTTTTGGGTTTTGGAGAAGAATGAGTGGTTGATTGAATAGGGGTTGGGATTTTGGAGTGAAATGAGGAGGCGGTCGCCGACGAATTTCCCGTCGGAGCAAATGGAGAAGGGGACGGGGAAGAATCAGAACACGAGGATTTGTTTGTTGGCGTCATTGTCGGTTTTCTTCTGGATGCTTCTGTTGTACTTTCATTTCATTGTGCTTGGTACTAGTACTAGTAGTGTGGATCAATCTGGAAACTTAGAGGTTGGTCCTATGTATTCGGATTCGCAGCCGATACTAGTGACGAAGCCGAAGCTGACTCCTGTGAGGAGTGATCCTGAGGTGGTCAATGTAGACAAAGAACCGAAGCCGATTCCTGTGAGGAGTGATCCTGACATTGAAGTGAAACCCATCAATGTAGCTGTTACTCGTAAAATTGGGCCTCTTGTGGAGACCAGGGAGAGTGGGGAGGCAGAGAAGTATCCGTTTATGAGGGCGTTGAGGACGGTGGAGAATAAGAGTGATCCGTGTGGTGGGAGGTACATTTATGTTCATGACTTGCCGCCGAGGTTCAATGAGGATATGCTCAAGGAGTGTAGGAGTTTGAGCCTGTGGACGAATATGTGTAAGTTCACAACCAATGCAGGGCTTGGTCCTCCGCTTGAGAATGTGGAGGGGGTGTTTGAGAATACGAGCTGGTATGCTACTAACCAGTTTGCTGTGGATGTTATATTTACCAACCGGATGAAGCAGTATGAGTGCTTGACAAATGACTCGTCTCTTGCCGCAGCTGTGTTTGTTCCTTTTTATGCTGGGTTTGATATTGCACGTTACCTTTGGGGGTTCAATATATCAAGGAGGGATGCGGCTTCACTGGATCTGGTTGATTGGCTGATGAAGAGGCCAGAATGGAGCGTTATGGGTGGCAAAGATCATTTTCTTGTTGCAGGCAGGATTACTTGGGATTTCCGGAGACTTACAGAAAATGAAGGAGATTGGGGTAATAAGCTTCTCTTTTTGCCGGCTGCTAGAAATATGTCCATGCTTGTGGTGGAATCAAGCCCATGGAATGCCAATGACTTTGGTATCCCTTATCCCACATACTTCCATCCAGCAAAAGATGCTGATGTATTAATATGGCAGGATCGCATGAGAAAATTGGAGCGTAAATGGCTCTTCTCATTTGCTGGTGCCCCACGTCCTGGCAATACCAAGTCGATTAGGGGGCAGATTATTGATCAATGCAAGAGCTCAAAGGTTGGTAAGCTGTTGGAGTGCGATTTTGGTGAAAGCAAGTGTCATTCACCAAGCAGTATCATGCAGATGTTTCAGAGCTCCCTTTTCTGCCTGCAACCTCAGGGTGATTCATACACAAGAAGATCTGCTTTTGATTCAATGTTGGCTGGTTGCATACCTGTCTTCTTCCATCCAGGGTCAGCATATGCACAATATACTTGGCATCTTCCAAGAGATTATACAACATATTCAGTGTTCATCCCAGAGGATGATATTCGTAAGAAGAATATTACCATAGAGGAAAGGCTTAGTCAAATTCCCCCGGAGAAGGTGAAGGCCATGAGGGAGGAAGTTATAAATCTTATTCCAAGGGTGGTATATGCTGATCCCCGCTCTAAGCTGGAGACTTTCAAAGATGCATTTGATGTTTCTGTACAAGCAATAATCGATAAGGTTACTAAGGCAAGGAGGGACATGGTTGAAGGCCGTACAGATGACAACTTTATTGAGGAGATTAGTTGGAAGTATGCTTTGTTGGAGGAAGGACAGCGTGAGGTCGGACCTCATGAATGGGATCCTTTCTTTGCAAAGCAGAAGGATGGCAATGGCGATTCTGAAGCTGCAAAAAATTCTTGGGAGAATGAACAGCGTCAACACTCATGAGTGGAAGATAGGAGCAGAGCGATTGGAATTCCAATGGCTAATGCATTCTGCAGTGAGCTTGCAGAGGTATGAGTTCTAGCTGGCACCTTGCAACGAATACTCAAACACAGAACTCACCTTCATGATCTCCACCCCTACATTCTTGTTTAAAACCAAAACACACATATTTACTGTTTCTAGTGCAAAATTTTCCTATAGGATATATCTCTTATGTATTTGGCCAGTAATTCTTGCTTATGTATTTAGCTAGAGTATTTTATCTTATCAATCTACAGGAAATCATAATAGAGTGATTATCAAGCATTTTCTTTGTTGTGCAAACTAAATTTTGAGTTTGGTATTGCCACTTGCATTCAGTTTATTCCATCCCAGGAGAAATATGTTACCACATGCTATTACCTGTGGGACTGATTATGCATATCTTTCAGTCATTTCTGAAACAATAAAAGTCAGCTTTTGTTTGGTTGATTTTGCTTTCGATAAAAGGAAGAGATGGATGTGAAACCCTGTATTGCATTTTCAAGATTCAGATCTGCTTCCGGCTCTAAAGTCTACTCCTTAATTTAGTTGAAGTTAGAATGAGCTGGATTGGCTTTGTTTTTTAAGGCAGAATAGAATTATAGAATCGGGTCAACTAAATCAAAGAACCAAAGGTAGATTAAACCAAAAGAAACTACAAATCCCGTTGGATTGTATATTGATAACAAAATAGAGTACATTGAAATCCGTATATTTGAAGCTCTCATTCATAATGTGTAATGACATATGAATTTAAAAGGGTGGCTATGAGCTAACACCCCTATGTATTGTAACGAGGAATGGGACATATCGCCCACTATGATTCCACCGATATACGTAATATAACCAAAGAGTGAAAAATATGTCTTTAACTTCCAAAAATTGAAAAGCACTCATATAATGTTTACAATCACCAAAAATTGGACCTAATCACCTTTGACTAGTTCACCTCCTTGCTCTGGAGTGCACTGATTAAAATGGCAGGTCGCTTTACACAGTTATATTGAATCGGGATTCCAAGGAGGAGAGCGGCTCAGTCACCGAGAAAGAACAAACAATGAGTTTTGATACTCATCAATCTCAACTATTAAATTTTGACACTCCAGTCCATACTGGGTTTGGTTTCATAGTTTATGACTTATGACTCATATGAGTTGTAGTAAGAGATGCACAAGACCTACGTACGTACGTGGCTTCCTAAAACAACGTATTTTACCATTCCATTGGTTCTTTTTCTTAGGTCGCATTTGCTGCAAGGTTTTCACAGTTCAATTACGAGCATGCAGCACAATTAGGTTTTTACAAAAAGTTTATTACATGAAAACAAATACTTTTTAGAGGGGAACATGAAATTAAAATCCTTAAAAGAGTACGGACAGGGTAAGAGGCTCATGAATCTTAAATTCTTAATTTTTTTGTATTCATTTTTTTCTTCTGTGACTTTCGGCAGGGATAGAGTTGAGAAGATTCAGAGTTATTTCACCCTCATCAAACCAATAACTCAAATTAATTAAGAACTCATCGATCATCTCAGTATGAGCATATCCTTCTATATTCTGTAGATAATCATTGGTGTCATGGTAGTAGTGTTCTTTTGATTATATTCTCACACGTTGCTAAACCATTCTTTCATTTTGTATTTGCTTTCGTTATAGAGCCGAAGCCTATCTAATCAGAAATCCCATGAACTTAGAACTGGTCTTTTACCAAAGATGTATATATCTTCTTCTGAAAGGGAATCGGAACATCTTCATGGCCGGGAAAGCATGTGAAACTCAAAATACAGACTAAAGATATACGTGAAGCTCGATCTTAAAGAAAATAAGTAGTTACATGCGTGTGAATTTACAGGGTGTGCTTATATTATTAGCTATATATAGCAAACATGCACCCTTAATATTGTGATGATCTATGAAAGTATGAAACAGTTCTCTACACTAGGGTAGTGCCGGTCACGTACTCGGTCAAGGCCAAAGCTACAAGACCCAACATGGCAAACCTTCCATTCCACAGCTCTGCATCCGAGGTCATGATCCCGTCGGATTTGGACTCCACACTCACTCCTTTCAATAGAGGAACCAAGGATGCCACCGATAGCAAAACACTAGTGCCGAAGAACAATGGTACTCCGGGGCCGTTGGATATCTGAGCAAACACATCTTGCCCCTTAGAGAGTTCGACTGCTAGAGCAGCAACGAAGCCCACCATTGCGAGCCTACCGTTAACTCTCTCCGGTGCTGGTCCACTGAAAGCAAACAGGTCTGAAAACTTGGGAGAAGGGGGAGGTGGTGAAGGTGAAGGTGAAGGAGCTTCAGCTGGAGTTGGATTCTTTGAGGCTCTGGTTACAGTTGTTGGCTGCTTCTTTTGAGCATCCTGCAAATAAAATAGGCACAATTAGTATCACGTACTCTTGTACTACAGCATCTTAATCACAAGAATGTTTTACATATATGAGACTTAGAATATATGTTAATTTGTAGTTAGTTAGTTACCTCAGACATAGAGCGAACCCTAGGATAGCTTGATACTGCATAACTAGCAGGAACAATAGACTGCAGCTTCACAGTTCTATTCTTGCCAGCAGCTCCATAAGCGACGGAACTTCCGAGGATTGATTGCATAGCATATGTTGCGGCCATTGTAGATTCAAAATGTTCAAGCTAGCTTTGTTCGAAGTTGAAGATGTAGAACGGTAGTTCCTGAGTGTAGAAGTTGCATGCCCTGGAGCGACATATATAGTGAAGTTTCGAGACCCAGGACTAGAAGCTCAACGGTTCATATTTTGGCACCCCATCATGGCAGGTTTGGCCGGTTTGATTTGATATATAAGATGAATCACATGACACCTAGTAAGAAATATACAAGGAGTAACGTGGCCTGCTCAAACAACGCAATGCAGAGCAGGCTTTCTACGGTTGCATTTGGTTGAAGGCTTCCACAGTTTAGGACCGAGCACGTAGCAGTAGCACATTTTCGAGTAACTCTCCCAAAGATGGGGACAGTATAAGAGACAAGTGACGAATCTTAACGTGATGCGGTAACGTTCACTTAGTTACTGATTCACTTTACTTGCATTTGTTAGCCATTACTGGGTAGGAGAGATGCAGTTACCTTGTTTATATAATTAAGACGTCAATTCTTTGGATGGTTATATTTTTTCTACGTACCAAATCAAAAGGCAACCAAGCTGAAGACTAGTAAATCCAGAAGAACTGAGAATGTACGCATTTCACTATTTTCCAACTCTAAATGTATAACGAATTTCAAATATACAGAATAATGTGTAGAAATACCAAAAAAATTGTGTCCCGTGCTCGAAAGTCGAAACCGAGATTTTTTATTACAGAGATGTTTCGTCGTCAGAAATCCACAAGCTGCATGCTGCATTGCAGCGGATGAAGCCATATATGGAAACCAAATCTAGCTAGAGAGCCTGTACATAAATGCAGAGCTTCCACAAGAGGCATGCATTATATGATGAACATAGTTTTCTATTCTTAGTACCAAAAAAGAAAAGAAAAAAAGACGGAAATTCCGTAGCCTATGAAATTGAGAAACAAAGATTCAGAGAATTTTTGCACATAATGGCTGCTTTGGATATAAACGAATTAAAGCTTCACCATAACATCCCGTGAAGCTTGATAGCTCAAAGCTTTTCAGTCTTCAACATTAGTTCAGCTCCTCCCAGCTGAAACCATATGTGCATGAGCCAGCTTCTCAAAAGATCCTCGTGATGCAGAGCTCTTAAATTTCACGAGTTCTGTATTTCAACTCAGACTTCACAGAAACAATGCCTCCCAATCCCGAACCCCGTTACGAGTTCTTCTCCATCTCCTTCAAATACCCCATCATTCTTTCACCAAATCATCCACAGCAGCAGCAATGGAGTGTTCCAAATCCCTTCTATTCGTTTCGACACTCTTTCTTTGTTTGGTTTCTCTTCAGGCAAACACTCTCCGGACTTACATAGTTCAGCTCCATCCTCAAGGTATAACAAGCTCTTCTTTTGCATCCAAAGCCATTTGGCATCTCTCATTTCTTGAACAAACCATTTCTTCCGAAAACGAACACCCTTCTTCTCGCCTTCTTTACTCTTACCAATCTGCAATGGAAGGCTTTGCGGCTCAGCTGTCAGAGTCCGAGCTCGAGTACTTGAAAATGCTGCCCGATGTGATTGCAATTAGGCCTGACCGAATTCATCAAATTCACACCACTTACTCTTACAAGTTTCTGGGGCTCGACCCTGCTTCGAAAGAAGGTGCTTGGCACAAGTCCTCATTTGGTCGAGGAATCATCATTGGGGTGCTTGATACTGGAGTTTGGCCCGAGAGTCCGAGCTTCAACGATCATGGAATGCCGCGGGTTCCCAAGAAATGGAAGGGGATATGCCAACACGGACTAGACTTCAATTCCTCAAATTGCAACAGGAAACTCATTGGTGCCAGGTTCTTCACCAGAGGCCATCGTGTGGCTTCCATGCCAAACTCACCTGATGGTGTTCAAGAGTACGCGTCTCCCCGTGATACTCATGGGCATGGCACTCATACATCATCAACAGCTGGGGGTGCTTCAGTCGGAATGGCAAGTGTTTTGGGTAATGCAGCTGGTGTGGCTCGAGGGATGGCTCCCGGAGCACATGTAGCTGTGTACAAAGTCTGCTGGCTCAATGGTTGCTATAGCTCTGATATCCTTGCTGCAATGGATGTTGCAATTATAGATGGAGTAGACGTTCTCTCCCTCTCTCTAGGCGGCTTCCCCATTCCACTTTATGATGACAGCATTGCCATTGGAAGTTTCCGAGCAGTGGAGCATGGAATATCAGTTGTATGCGCAGCAGGAAACAATGGTCCAATCGAAAGCTCAGTTGCCAATGAAGCTCCTTGGATTGCCACAATTGGCGCAAGCACATTAGACCGGAGATTCCCAGCTATAGTTCAAATGGGCAACGGAAAAGTCCTTTATGGACAATCTCTGTACCCTGGAAACCGGTTGATGAGAAGAACTGAAAAAGAGGTTGAAGTTGTTTATGTGACTGATGAGAATACAGGAAGTGAATTTTGCTTCAAAGGGTCTCTCCCAAGAGCAAAAGTACGCGGCAAGATAGTGGTGTGCGACCGTGGTGTCAATGGCAGGGCGGAGAAAGGTGAAGTGGTAAAGGAAGCTGGAGGGGCTGGAATGATTTTGGCCAATACAGAGATAAACCTGGAGGAGGACTCAGTTGATGTTCACGTCCTGCCTGCAACTCTGATTGGCTTCCAAGAGTCCATTCACATGAAGGCTTACATAAACTCTACAAGGAGACCAGTGGCTAGAATTGTGTTTGAAGGCACAGTTATAGGCAAGTGCAGAGCACCAGCCGTAGCTCAGTTCTCAGCTAGAGGACCCAGTTATTCAAACCCTTCAATCCTCAAACCTGATGTGATTGCTCCAGGAGTCAACATCATTGCTGCTTGGCCTCAAAACATGGGCCCCACCGGCCTTCCAGAAGATTCTAGGAGAGTGAATTTCACTATCATGTCAGGGACTTCAATGGCATGCCCTCATGCCAGTGGAATCGCTGCCCTTGTACGCTCAGCTCATCCGAAATGGAGTCCGGCAGCTATCAAATCTGCCATTATGACAACTGCTGATGCAACTGATCATTCAGGTAATCCAATAATGGATGGAGGCAAACCAGCCGGAGTTTTTGCAATTGGTGCTGGACAGGTAAACCCTGTGAGAGCTGTTGATCCGGGGTTGATCTATGACATCAGGCCAGAGGAGTATGTCACTCATTTGTGCACTCTTGGATACAAGAAATCGGATATCTTGACAATCACTCACAGGAATGTTAGCTGCCTGGAAATTTTGAAGAGGAATAAGGGTTTCAGCCTCAATTACCCCTCCATTTCAGTAACTTTCAAACACGGCATGAGAAGAAAAATGGTCAGACGACGAGTAACAAACGTGGGGAGTCCTCATTCCACTTACTTGCTGGAAGTAATGGCACCTAAGGATGTTAGAGTGAAAGTTAAGCCTCAAAGGTTAGTTTTCACAGGCATCAACCAGAGCTTGAGTTATAGGGTATGGTTTATGTCAAGGAAGAGAATTGGAAAAGATAAGATGAGATTCGCACAAGGACATTTGGCATGGATGAATTCTAACAATAGTAGCTTTCACAAAGTCAAAAGTCCCATTTCTGTTACTTGGAAGTAAAGGTATTGCTCATGAAAGATCTACTAAAAAGTCCATTGTTAGTGACTCACTGGATTTACACTTATGAAGATTCAAGGGTGAATATCTTATCCTGGTTTTGTGGGAAGGAGAATTCCACGCATAAACTATGCTTCTTATCATCTGATAAAAGTATAAGATTTCACTGTATTAACTATTAGTCTTGGATGATGTTTGCTCCTATTGTTTTAATGGTGATATAGATTTATGTTACCTTCTATAAAACTCAATATCCATCATACTCTCCCTGTTTTCTGTCAAAGAAGTTCTTGGTTGAGCAGCTATGATGTATATAAAAGGTAAAGCTGCACTATGAACTATTAGGAATAATCTGAAACAAGCGTACAAAGTAATCAGTGCCTTAAACAAGACTGCACTCTGAAACAAAATGATAAATTATAACATACATTGAATAACTTGTTTAACCTGCCGCCATCATTGTATCATTTCTTCAAATTACAGTAGAGTAATCAAAAGAAGGAAGGCTTCGAAATATAAACTATCTCACCTCTT
Organism: Potentilla sterilis; assembly: GCA_963682095.1. Classification (NCBI taxonomy): domain Eukaryota; kingdom Viridiplantae; phylum Streptophyta; class Magnoliopsida; order Rosales; family Rosaceae; genus Potentilla; species Potentilla sterilis. The sequence goes on along the minus strand of OY821762.1, from coordinate 13,637,504 downwards.
TAACTCGAATGCATGAAACTTTATAACAGAAAAATTGGTTGAATCAGAAGGAACATGGTGTACTTACATTAAGCTACATTGGTGGACTATGATTCTGGAGGTTCATTTGACTTCAAAGAAGGCAAGCGTTGCTAAGATGCCATGGAAGAGCTAGATATCAGATTGCGATATACATTGCCTCATTTTTTAACGAAACTCAAGCCGTTGTCATTAGCATAGCGCTCCATGAATCTCATGAATCTGTCCCATTCTCTTGGTGTCCGCATTATATACTTTGCTTCAATTCCTGCAGGCTTTCCGTTGACAAATTTTGCGTTAACATCAACAGATGAAAGGACCCCTTCTTCATCAATCATGTAAAAGCCAGTGATATCACCAAATTCGCCAGATGAGTCGAAAACAGAAGGCTGCTCAAACCTGAATATAGCCATGCCATTAGTACCATCTTTTGATTTGGTTAGCCTCACATCTGGTATTGTCTGCTCATCAGTTCCTTGGATAAACTGAATTCTTGTTGCCGCCATCATTGTGATGGACCTAGAAGCTCGAATAGACCGCCTTAGTGGTGCAAATTGGGGCCGAGAAATGCGCAAAGATTGGCCATTGAATGTGGACTCTGCACTTCTATGAACTGCCCAAGGTAACAAACCTGTCCAACAAAAACAGCATATAATCCAAGTTAGAACTAGACTTATGCTCTCTTAATCAAAACGGCTCTGTTTTGGTAATTGAATTGCTTCGTATCAATAGACTTAATTGATTTCATATAGTGGAACAAAACACTGCCTTTAGTTAGTTTTTTTTTTTCATCACCATCAGTTCATACAGAAAGAACTTTTAATTCTTTCAGAGCAACTGTCAACTTCAGTCTCAATTTGACACAAAGTTAAACAAACCCATAAAAAATTTCAACCCATTTTGTTGTTTCACCTTCAATTAACCCCGAAACTTAAAAAGGATAAAGCTTGGTGTACCTAAAGTGAGTGAAGTAGTGAAAGTGATCAAAATTACAGGACATGCAGTAAAAGCAAGAAGCTTGAATTACCAGAGTGAGAGCGTGATTGCTGGAGACAGTGGGAGGGTGGAGAGGAGAATGCAAGTGAAGACTGCAAGGTTGCCATTGCACAACTGCAAGCAAAGAGACAAGAGAGACAGAGATACTTAGAGGTGGAGAGTGTTGGTTAAGAAGCAGAGGAGTTGTGGTTTGAGGATAGAGTGGTGTGTAACAAGGACAGCCATTCACTCTTGAAAACATCCTAAGCTTTTCAATGAATTGGTGGATATTGGAGAGAGGGACTGTCACTTGCTGTTAGATTATAATACCTTTTGACTGTGGATCATGGTCTTCTCTGAAGCTTTGGGCCAAATGATGGGGTGGGTGTCCATACAAGAAATTGGGTCAGGACCCAAGAGATGTAGCTAACCAATTGCAACTAGGGACCTAACTGAGATTTGAGAAATGTTCATTGCTTCCTCAAGGGCAAAGGAGTGGAGATTTAACTCATTTAAGTACCATGAGAATTACTAGTACAAAACCAAGAGAATAGAAACATATGAGGTTTCTCAAAAGTGAGTATGTTCGTAGATTTTTGTCAAGTTTATCTTGCTAATTGAAAAGTAATACCTAATATATTTTAGGTTATTTAGAGTTGTCGTCTAACATCGGAAATATGGTTCTTTTATCTAAAATGTGGTATAATATATATATATATATATATATATATATATGAATAGTAGATTTCCTCTTGTTGTTTCTTTTATATATAACAGAAGAAATAACTTTGTATCATGCTTCGGAGTTCTTAATAAATCATGATTGCTATACAATATGTGATCCTTTTAGTGCGTCAAGTCATAGTTTTAGTTGCTAAAGATCAAGGTGTTGCCTACACATAATCAAACCTTTCCTACTAAATTACTAGTGTCATGATCGAATAAGAGGATTAGAAGTAATCATGCTAGTATTTTAAATGGAATTCGATAATTAGCTCGAGATCATAATCCGAATGCCATGATTATTTGCCACTTGTTCAAAAGTTACTAACTCTAAGAAACAAACTATTCAATCATGTACATAGCAATCATCCCAATTTTGTGTGTCGTCTACGCCTCTAGCTAGTTTCCACTCGTCACGGCAATTCAATAATTTCTTTACAATTATTAACATATAAGAAAACAATGACATCCATAAGAAAAATAATTTCGGGAACATCTATTATTTTTGGACTATAGGGTTGTTTGATTCTCTTTGTTTTTCAAAATAATATCAATGAATTTTTCATGCATATCCAAAGTTTCAATGTACATGTTTCTTCAAATTTAGGCACTTCTCGAACATCTTGATCAAGACATGAATACATGCAGCGACAGCAATAGAGAAGTAGATATTCAACGACAAGAATTCTACTTTAGAAACTGGAAATAAACCACATGTCAAAATATATATAATTTCTCTTCTATTTTTTGTTCTCTTTGAGAATTTTGACTAGAAGATGAAATTTATTGAACATAAAAAATAGAACAAGAAAATTTAAATCTTAACCTACAAATACAATATTAGCAGAATATACGAGATTCCGTTTTCTTTCATCGAGAGATTGTAAAATTTTGAGCATGCCCACGAATGTATTAAAAAATTATAGCGAAAACGACTAATTTAAGAGAGGATGACATGGAAAATTTCTTAAAAAAAATCGAAACAAAACAATCACATATCCAAATTTAAATATTCTATTAAAAATAAAAATAAAATTACGATACTTCATAAAATTCTTTATCGCAAAAAGTCAAAAAGAAACAACAAAATTTGAAAGCGGGTCTCACCAAACCAGGACAGTTTTGCATGAAATGTACGTAGTGAACATGATACCATAGATAGTAGTAGAGAATTGGGGATTGAAGATCAATATACAGTTGAAGCTGGTCGACTCTTCCAAGTCAGAGGTGACTTAATCTGTTGGTTGAAACTTGAAACCATGTCTATGTTCCCCAACCGTGGGAAATTTAATGGAAAAGACCAATTCAGTTTTCTCTTGTGAAGCAAGAATCATGAGACTAAGGTCTTTCTCTCCAGAACCCAGTTTTCCCTTTTGATTTGTCAAAGTCAGCAGGACATGGCTGCATGGATAGGCAATATCTCCGCGTTGAAAAGGGTTTGATGGCACTGTTTGTTGGTTCAAGATGTAGAAGATGTCAAAGAGAGCGAAAGACGCGAATAAGTGTTGAGGTTATGTCGAATCAATTATCTTGAAGAAAACGTTAAAAGTTATACAGCTGAAAATATTGAAAAAGAAATACGACTTCAATTAAAGAATTTAAAATCTCACATATGACAAGTGAAAAAAATATATGTTGAATTTTAAGAAACGGGATAGCACATTAATGTTAACAATTTTTGTATGAAAACTCTCACTTGGGTGATGACCATTTTGTTTTAACAATGGATCTGAGTCCTACAAAATCATAATTTGTAGTTTGTAGTTTTCAAAAGTTGTACGCCTTCTTCAGGCCAACACACCTTCGGCCATAAAATCCGGCTGGACCCGAATCCCCGACGACTCTAAAAAAGGATTGACAAAGATATATAGTGGAGCACAACTTATTGGAAGAACTAGTCTAGCTAGCATATATTATAAGGTCCAAATGAGTACTAGTATTCTAGTAGTGTTCCACATTTCTCTGCTATCCCAAAGTTGAAAAGCTCCATGGGTTTTTCTATACTTCAATTTCAAGTGTACAAACATAATTTGGCATAATCATAGTCATTTTACCATATATGGTCCAGTATGTGACAACGATGGTTCATTGAACCCCATTAAAGCACTAGTTCCATCAGAGCCTGATACATACAAAAGTGTTACAGATGAATTATATTGAGTGGCTTTACCAGTCTCTTCAGTCTCTGTACTATTTTTCCACTTTTGTGTGAGAAATGAGATTGGTTCCATGAACATGATTCTGACGATGGTTTTGGTCAAGTTACCATCTCTTCTGTCTCTCCATTTATGAGTAACCAAAAATGTCAAGCCACCTATAAATTAGGTACCACACTAGAAAATCATGTGATATCTAATTCCTAATCAAATTTTGGTGACAATTTCTTTTTCTTTTGTTACATGTGTACTAAACGTCATTGGACCATTCATTTAGCTTCATCAACTCGACTAAATATGACGTGATAATGTGATATTAGTGGTTAAATGGCTTATAAAAAAATACTACATATTATTAAAAAAGAAATTAAGGATCGAATGGGGGATAGTCAAAGTAATAAGTCAAAATTTTCATTAATAACCCAAGAAATCACTATACCCCCATGACTCACATTTCTACATATTTAGGGCTAGTTTGGTATTTATGTGACTTTTATAAAAAAAAACCGTTGTTTCTGTGCTGTGAATTGAATCAACTGTGAATCAAAACAGTTTCGTGTATTCATGTTTGGTAAATATTTCTTTTTAAAATATGCTGTTATCAGATAAAATATGATTTTTTTTTCTGTGTTTTCTATGACAGTTACTTCTAAATGCAACCATGAGGCTGCTGCCAGTGACCTGTAATTTTGAAAAGAAAAAAAACTGTTTTTATTTGATTCACCAAACACAATAAAATTTAAAAATTAAAATAGAAGCTGATTTTTATAAAAATAAAACTATACCAAACTAGGCCTTACTTTAGAAACCAAAACCATTTCTAAATTCCAATACATCCAATCGTCCCTTTCTTGACTGTTTCATTGTATATGGTAAAAGCAATGTACCACCACAAGCCTATTATAACTCTTTTTAATTGCTCAAAATCTGTTTTATATAACAGTAAACAAGCATGAAAATAAACCCTTTTACTTTGCGGCAAGGAAACATCACAACCATAGAGTCAAATCTTAGAAAACTAAAAATATATATATATATATATATATAATAAACAATAATAATAATGACGTAAGCAATGAAATATTTTTGGTGAAGTTGACTAACGGTGGCCTAATAGAGACTAGACCCCGAAGCAACCAACACCCCTAAAATATTTCTCCCGCAATTTTGGACATTTTTGCGACCCCTATAAATACCCAGATTTCCACAACAATCCAATTCACGAAAACTCTAAATTTCAGTCAGTCCAAATCAAAATTCAAAAGAGAGAAAAAAGAAAGAAAGAGACTAAGCCAAAGCCAAAGCCATGGTGGACGAAGCAGGCCTCGCACGGCGGCTCTGGATCAAGTTCAGAGACGACTCCGTCTTCGCTCTCTACACTCCCTTCTTCGTCGGCCTCGCCTCCGCCACTCTCGACTCCCAGACCTTCCGCCATTTCGTCTCTCAGGACCTCCATTTCCTCAAGGCCTTTGCTCAAGCGTAAGCCTAGTAGTCTCTCCGATCAACTCTTCCTTCAAATCTCTACTCCTCGATCACTCAATCTTTTGATTTTGTTTTTCTCAGGTACGAATTGGCCGAGAATTGCGCCGACGACGACGACGACAAGGTCGCCATACGCGCTTTAAGGAAGCGCGTGGTCCAGAGGCTTCAATTGCACGACAAGCTGATGCAGGTCATTTTTATTCTGATCTTTTTTTTTTTTTTTTTACTTGTGTTTAATTTGACGCAATGTATTTTGATTTAAGTGATTATGCGAAAGAATGTTGGACTTTCGATTCCGTAATTAGTGGAGTTTTGGTGTTTATGTATTGTAATTATGCGAGAATAGTTGCAGGAAATGATGACGTTTATCATTTTTATATATGATTATTGATGTCACTGGTACTATTGGACTCATAGCCATCATATTCATTGCCATATCATACTGTTGTTATCTGTTTAGTATTTCCAACCGAAAGAAGATTGATGATACTGAATTCTTGATCGTCATTTTAGAACCGATTTACTATTCTTTAGAGTTCCGCTTTGCTTGTGGTAATGTCGTGCTTCTTTTAGGTTCATTTTTCTGTTTGTATTAGTTATATAGTTGGATGAAAGTGGTATGCAGGAATGGGGATTTGAAGTGGCGGAGGAGGGTGTTTCTAATGATGCAACAACCAAATACACAGAGTTCTTGCTTGCAACAGCATCAGGGAAAGTTGAAGGAGGAAGAGTTCTGGTAATTGCTACACCTTTTGAAAAGACGAAACTTGCCGCTTATACGCTTGCTGTTGTGGCTCCTTTTATAAGGCTCTATGCATATATTAGCAATGAGATTCAGGGTACTGTGGATCCTGATGATAATAGTCACATCTACAAGAGGTGGATAGACAGTTTCTCGTCGGAAGATTTTGAGGTATGGATATGGATAGATGTCTGATTCTGAATATATATATATATATATATGTATTCATTGCCTTTAAGTTTCTGTTCTAGCATGAATTTATTTATTCATACTTTGAAATTAGGCAACAGCTCTACAAAATGAAGAGATGCTAGATAAGCTTAGTGTGTCTTTGACCGGAGAGGAGCTTGAGATGTTAGAGAAGCTGTATCATCAAGCTATGAAACTTGAAGTAGATTTCATCATTAACAGTGGACTGCCAATTCCTCAGAAAGATGTAGTCCCTTTGTCTCGGGTGCATGACTTTACCGACTGCCATCTTACTATACTTTGTGACTTTGACTTGGCATGCACTGCTTTTGATTCCTCTGCCATATTAGCAGAGATTGCCATCAGAACAGTACCAAAGAGTGAATCTTATGAATCTGAAACCCAACTTGTCCGAGTGTCTTCAGCAGAGTTAAGGAGCATATGGGATATCCTTTCCACCCAATATACAGAAGAGTTTGAACAGTGTGTAGAAACCATCGTGACCAGTGAAAAAGGTTTGTTACCTAAATAATATTGGAATTTTATTTGGTTCGGTTTATGTCTTCATAGGTAACATGGCATGAAAAGATCGTGTTCATAATGTTTTGCAGTGGAAGGATTCCATTATGAAGATCTATGCAGTGCCCTTGAACAACTTGCGGAATTTGAGAGAAAGGCAAATGAAAGGGTGGTTCAGTCAGGAGTACTAAAGGGTATAAATCTGGAGGATATTAAACGGGCTGGCCAGGCACTCATTCTACAGGATGGTTGCAGAAGCTTCTTTCAGAAGATTGTGAAGAATGAAAACCTGAATACTGATGTTCATGTACTTTCATACTGCTGGTGTAGTGACCTCATTGCATCAGCTTTTTCTTCAGGTATACCTTTTGGAACATGCTGATTATGTACTTTCATTGTATACATTTAAAAGCCATCATTTATTGAATATGCAGTCTGGCAGTCTTACGTTTGAATTCAGTCAAATATCATGAAGTTCATTTTGGTTTCCATTGTGCAGGAGATCTAAATGTCTTGACTGTACATTCAAATGAATTGGCTTATGATGAATCGGTTACAACTGGTGAAATTATTAAGAAGTTGGAGTCTCCATTTGACAAGCTTCAAGCTTTCACTGGCATCCTAAAGGGTCCTTGCAGGAGTAGAGAAGACGAGCACAAGCACTTGACAGTTTACATCGGAGGATCGGTGGGGGACTTTCTTTGTCTGCTTCAAGCAGATATTGGTATTGTAATCGGCTCAAGTTCATCCCTAAGGAGACTAGGTGATCATTTCGGCGTTTCTTTTGTTCCATTGTTCTCTGGCTTGGTAAAGAGGCAGAGACAACTTGCTGACGATGAGGAAGATTCCTCTCAATGGAAACCACTGTCTGGCACTCTGTATACAGTCTCTAGCTGGGCGGAAATACAGGCATTCATTTTAGGTACATAAGCACCTCCCCCCTTATAATCTTATCATTTTGTTAAAGAGAAATTGGTGGTAGTGGCTAGACCATATATACAGTTGGTGGCCAAGTTTTAATCTTAGTGCCACCAGCCATACTTTTTCGTTTTCTCCTTTATGACTGCCAGAGAAAAACCATAAAATCTTAGTAGCATCATCACATTGAGAGCTGGTGTGGAAAAAGATCTCACTGGAAACTTTCTGACAGGAGAGAGAAAGGGAAGAAGAGTAGTAATATGATTTAATCTGTCTATAAATTTTGTAAATCCACAGATTCTCTATTCTTTCGCCCACCTCATATTGGGTAGTCTTTGTGACATTGTGGATCATGCTATATACTGTTGCATTGATTCAACTATGCTTTTTCCTTCAGAAAGATTATGAATTACACATTAATTTTATCAAATTTGTTTGATAGAAGGCAAGAGGTCACTTTTGATCTTGGGCTTTGGGTTATGAGTATTGTATTGGGCTTGTTATTGAACTGTTGTGAGTCTTAGGCGTCGAATATTTTACCCGATAGAAAGATTAGTTCTAAACATCATTAGACCACTAATTTCAGAGATTTTAATTTTGATAATTTGAAGACTGAACCCCTTGCTTTTGGGACGTAGGAAACCCCCCTCATTACCCAAAAAATGAAATCCCCCTGTAACCACTGGGCCGTTTCACCGTTAATTCGGTCGGTTTGATACTCACCAAATCACAACACTGAGTTTCAACCTTGAAGAACAAGGCAATGATTCTGATCGCATCAAACCAAAGCGTCTAAACATTGTTTTTCCCTTATCCCAGAACCAGGAGCTAGGAGGTAACTGGCAGTATATCTCCAGCTTAGTGTTAAGCACTAGGATCTTAATCCAGATTAGTGTACCTAATCAAAATCCCAACTCACGCATGTGCCACACGTGTAGCAGACACCAGCACTAGTGATCTTTAGCATCATGAAAGGTTGGCTTTGGTGTGCCTCAGCATAAAGCCATGTGAAAGCACGTAAGCACCCATAACCTTTCTCCTCCTCTCCTTCTGCTTCTTCCTTCCCAGAATTAAGGTTTATATTTTACAGATCCAAATGAAGTAATCACACCCCTAAATTCCCTTAACCCCCCATTGGCATTTAGCACCAAGTCTTTGTTCTTCTTCTGCTGCTTCTCTCTCCAATAATAAAGGTGGAAGCACTTCCCAGGGAAGCTGCTTTTTCACATGGCCATCTGGTTCTGTAATAGTACAGCCATTGTTATAAACTAAAGTGCCACTATGTGGCACTATTACTTATTTTAACATGTGCATGTGAAACTAGGCTGAAACTAGGCTGGTTATGAACAAAGGGAGTAGGGGGGTGATGAAAAGGAAAAACAAGGAATTTGATCTGATGCAGAAATGGTACTACGGGTATGTTTGTGATTGCCAATTCATAGTCAAAACTAAGGGTATGTTTAGATTTTGGCCCTTGGAAAAAATAGGGGACACTAATAGTGACATAAGAAACCTACCCTGCAAATTAACATATAGGTATGGCCACCAATCAAATGTGTGTTTTTTTTTAAAATGGATCAGAGTTTTTTGTCTTTGTTTTAGTGTATTGGTTCACCTTGTAACATGCCAAGATTCCCTCATATCAATCATGAGGAATAATTGACATGTTCTTCGAATTATCGAGTCTAATTAACCATATAACTTGGTAGATAATTGGTATGAACTGGCGGTGCTTTTATATTGTTTCTTCCACAAACTGAAAAAACGAAGCTTCATTATCCTCTTGTACTCTGCAGTTATATAAAATTTAGAAGCTTAAACAAATGAGCTAGTAATTAGCATCATTTGGGTTTGATGTTACTGTATCCACACGCTTTGTACCCCTTGTTTTAATTGGTACAATGATGAAATTCAAATCTTTGTCATACTTAGAAGTTACTTACCCTTTCCATGTAGAAAAACCTAGGATCATGGCAAGCATGTTGGTTATGGTTCCATATCTTTGTGTGAGGCTTAAGATAAAGTGGCTTTTAAGAAAAACCTGTAAAAGTAATGTTCTTTGTGTTTTTGAACATAAAAATGGAACTTATTTTAATAATAACCTTGATTAATGAAAAACCGTGCAGAAGATAAAATTGTGTGGCTTAAATATTCGTCTCATTTTACTATATGGAGATGAAAAACAAAACCTTCAGCATTTCTTAGGTGTTCACGTGAAGTAATATGTACCGCCCAAAACAGATTGGAGGTCTTAAATTTTGGGGCTGATCAGAAAAAAGAAAACGGGACTGATGGAAAAGGAGTGCTGGTCAATTGTGTGATCCATTTTTCATTGGGATCAACACTTACCCAAGTCCCAAAAACCATTTATATATATGAACAAACAGTAAGAGAAAATGATAGTATTAACAGTGAAGAAGGAGAAAATTACCTAAATATTTAGTGATTATGAAAACTCACTAGCCAGTAGCTACTCTCAAAGTTGACTAAATGATATAAAAGATGACACAGAAGAAGAAAGAAGCACTGTAGTGGAGAGCTTACACCACATTCTCTGCCATGTTTGGTGTCGGAGAAACTTCCAATAAGTCCAAAACCCTCCCAGCTGTGTTCTTGCATTGCTCAAGATCTCACGAGCTACCCCATCAAGCAATTATTAGCAACTAATCAATCACCCCAAAATTCAACCAATTATTTATATACCAACTCATAATCTTCATCCAATCTTCCTTTCCAGTTTCCACTACTTCAGTATCATTCTAGCTCCCTGTGTCTCACTCTGTTTCAGATTCTGAAAATGGTGGAATACCAGACAGAGTAGACAGTTAGAGAAACCCAACATGAAGATTTTGCTCATCTTCTTCTTGTTTTACTGTTCCATTGGTTTTGCTTCCTATGGCTCTGCTGCTGTGGCCAACCATCAAGCATCTGCCTTGCTTTCACTAAAAGCAGGCCTGCTTGATCCCTTAAAGAGTCTTGAGAATTGGAAAGCTGAGTCTGATCACTGTAACTGGACTGGTGTATGGTGCAACAGTGAGGGTCATGTAGAGAAGCTTGATCTCTCCCACATGAATCTCAGTGGTTCAGTCTCAGGTGACATCCAATGGCTCAAGAGTCTCACTACTCTCAACCTCTGCTGCAGTGCATTCTCTTCATCGTTGCCGAAATCCATGTCGAATCTCACAGCATTGAAGAGTCTTAATGTCAGCCAGAATTCCTTTGTTGGTGATTTTCCAGTGGGACTTGGAAATGCGGATGGCTTGTCATATCTGAATGCTTCCAGCAACAACTTCTCGGGGCTTCTCCCTGAGGATCTCGGCAATGCCACAATGCTCGAGACTCTGGATCTTCGAGGGAGTTTCTTTGAAGGGGAGATTCCCAAGTCCTTCAGGAAGTTGCAAAAGCTCAAATTTTTAGGCCTCTCTGGGAATAACCTCACAGGTCAAATCCCATCAGAGCTTGGGGAGCTTTTGTCATTGGAGAGCATCATTCTTGGGTACAATGAGTTTGAAGGTGGGATTCCATTGGAGTTTGGAAATCTCACCAACTTGAAGTATCTTGATTTGGCAGTTGGCAATCTCAGTGGTGAGATTCCAGCTGAGTTGGGGAAGCTGCATCTACTAGAGACAGTGTTCTTATACAAGAACAACTTTGAAGGTATAATCCCACCTCAAATCGGCAGCATTCCTTCGTTGCAGTTGCTTGATCTCTCCGATAACAAGTTATCGGGTGAAATCCCAGCTGAGATAGGTGAGCTGAAGGATCTGCAGCTTCTGAATCTTATGTGCAATAAGTTGTCAGGTTCAGTACCATTGGGACTTGGAAACTTGACTCAGTTGGCAGTGCTTGAGCTGTGGAACAATTCTTTATCGGGGTCTTTACCAAGTGATCTTGGTAAAAATGCTCCATTGGTGTGGTTGGATGTATCATCCAACTCATTCTCCGGTGAGATTCCAGCGACATTGTGCAACAAGGGCAATCTCACCAAGCTCATCCTCTTCAACAATGCCTTCACAGGTCCAATCCCAGTTGGCTTGTCAACATGTCCGTCACTAGTTCGTGTTCGAATGCAGAACAATCTTCTTTCAGGGACAATCCCAGTTGGTCTTGGCAAGCTTGGGAGGCTTCAAAGGTTAGAATTGGCTAATAACACTCTAACTGGTGCAATCCCAGATGACATTTCTTCTTCTACTTCAATTTCTTTCATTGATATCTCTCGAAACCGCCTCCATTCTTCTCTTCCTTCCACCATTCTCTCTGCTCCAAGTTTGCAAACCTTCATGGCCTCCAATAATTTCTTAGTAGGAGAGATTCCAGACCAGTTCCAGGACTGTCCTTCTCTTTCTGTACTTGATCTCTCATCAAATAGTTTCTCTGGAACCATTCCAGTAAGCATTGCTTCATGTGAGAGATTAGTGAATCTGAATCTTGGCAACAACCAATTGACTGGTGAAATCCCAAAGTCCATTGCCATGATGCCCACATTGTCCATTTTGGACTTGTCCAACAATTCTCTCACTGGTGGAATACCAGAAAATTTCGGAGTCTCTCCAGCCTTGGAAACTCTCAATGTCTCATACAACAAGCTAGAGGGTGCTGTCCCAGCAAATGGTGTGCTTAAAACAATAAATCCGAGTGACCTTGTAGGCAACGCTGGTCTCTGTGGCAGTGTGCTCCCTCCTTGTTCCCGAAATCCAGCATCGGAATCAAGGCATAGGAACTTGCATACAAAGAAGATCATTGCAGGGTGTGTGATTGGGATTTCTTCAGCTTTAGCAGTTGGAATTGCACTTTTTGGTGCAAGGTCTCTATACAACAGGTGGTATGCGAATGGAAGTTGCTTCGAAGATAAGTTCGATGTCGGAAATGGAGAGTGGCCATGGAGATTGATGGCATTCCAAAGGCTTGGTTTTACAACTGCTGACATTTTGGCTTGTGTAAAGGAATCAAATGTGATTGGAATGGGAGCTACTGGCATTGTCTACAAGGCTGAGATTACAAGATCGAACACAGTTGTTGCAGTTAAAAAGTTGTGGAGACCAGCAACAGACATTGAAACTGGAAGCAGTGGTGATCTAGTTGGGGAAGTGAATCTCTTGGGGAGGCTTAGGCATCGGAACATTGTACGGTTACTAGGATTTCTGAACAATGATACCAATCTGATGATAATATACGAGTATATGAACAATGGCAGCCTTGGAGAAGCCCTTCATGGCAAGCAAGCTGCAAGGTTGCTTGTAGATTGGGTTTCCAGGTATAACATAGCAGTTGGAGTTGCGCAAGGTCTCGCTTATCTCCACCATGATTGTCACCCACCAGTCATTCACAGAGACATCAAGTCCAACAACATATTACTGGATGCAAACCTTGAAGCTAGGATTGCAGATTTCGGGTTGGCAAGAATGATGGTTCGAAAAAATGAGACAGTTTCCATGGTGGCTGGTTCCTATGGCTACATTGCCCCTGGTGAGTTTCACATATTAATCTTGTGAACTGTTTCTATGCATGTTAAACTATAAGTTCTACTGTGATATCAAGTTACTAAAACTTTTTTCATCACTGACATTGTAAATTTGTGACCTGTTTTCATCAGAATACGGATACACATTGAAGGTTGATGAGAAGATTGATATCTACAGCTACGGTGTGGTTCTATTGGAACTTCTAACAGGAAAGAGGCCATTAGACCCTGAATTTGGAGAGTCGGTAGACATCGTGGAATGGATTCGAAGAAAGATTAGAAACAACAAATGTTTAGAAGAAGTATTAGACCCCAGTGTAGGAAATTCCAAGCATGTTCAAGAAGAGATGCTCTTGGTCCTTAGAATAGCACTTCTTTGCACAACCAAGCTTCCCAAGGACAGACCCTCCATGAGAGATGTCATTACCATGCTTGGAGAGGCAAAGCCTCGAAGGAAAAGCAGTAGCAACACCAATGATGCATATGCAACTAACAAAGACCAGCCAGTCTTTAGTACCTCACCTGTAAATGGTCTATTATAGGGACAGAGTTTTGAGATCCCTATCTGGTCATCATTATTTTGATTTTTCAAGTTGTATGTAAGTTCAAGATCGCATTTTTGTTAATGTCTGTAATCAGTGTTTCATATTTGTGTACGAAGAAAGACGAATGTAATCAGAGATTATTGTATCCATTACCAGAATAACAAATAAGTTTAACATAAGCCTCCAGATTAATTTTCTTTAAACTTGTTGACGATTTAAAGGAATCTCATCAACATATTCTTTCTTTCAAACACCAAGTCACTTAATGCAGTTTGTTCTTTTTCTCTCTAGGTGTACAGATTTCAGGTTCAGCCTGTAACCACAAACCTTGTTAAAACTGAACAATTTTTTTTTGTTAGTTTTTTTATTAGAATAAAAGTACCACACATTCTCTCTATTAAAAAGGGGAAAAGGAGCTAATAGCTGAGCAAGCAAAAGCAATTGAGTAACCCCCCATATATACATCAGCAACAAAATCCATCATAGGGCATGTATATTATATTTGTATTACACTAGCATATAAGATAGCCCTGGCTTTGAAAAGAAGGGGTATAACTCCTAGAGAAGGCACAGCAAGAAAGAAATAAAATCACATTCACATCAACCAAAAACGAAACAGAACACCATAGCTTCTCTGCTTCTCCATATGCTCCAATTATACGGCTTACCCACTTTGTACAATGTAAAACATAGGTTGTTTTGTATCTTACTGAAGTTCTCAGAAATGGATTTGTATCAGCTCGTGCATCTCTGCCTTGCATTCCTTTCCTGCAGCCTCGGAGCTGCAAATTAAAGTAGACATAGTTAGTATCGGATGCATTCCAGCTTTTGAAGGCAACTTTTGAAGTTTATTCTTACACATCTACATACCAAGTCCATTAGCCTCAGACGTCCTCATGATTCGTAGCCTCTTCACAGAACTAAGAAACATCCTGAATGAAAAAAAATAAGTTAAACTGCATAAGATATGAGAAAAAAAAAAAGGCCGACTGGAAAACCTGATCAGTCAAGCACACAATTACTGGAAGAGTATAGAGATTTGTGTTGCACACAAAGCGATTTTTATTTAGGAATCTTACCCCCAAGGAACATCCCCAACAAGCATCCAGTCACCTTCTTTGTCTTCATAAGTGAGTGCAAAATCAAATGATCCATCAAGCAACTTTGAGGGTGTAGTTTCTCCCACCATTATATCATGCTCCTGATCACCAGAACCTATATATAGATACATAGAACACCATTAGTTAAAGGAAAAACAAGATCACTAGTCAGCTATATCAACAAATTCTACCTTCTCGTCCAAGTAAATGGACTTTGAGTGACGCAAGTGTATACATATGGCAGTTATCTTAAATGCCAAGTTGCCAACACACCCATTATCCAAAATACCAATATCTTTTGACTTTTCGTATAGAGAATTTTGAAAAATTGTCGTGAAGAAACATAACTTTTTGGATTATTATTCCTACATTAATTGACATTCCAAGACAGCACAGCAAGATAATACCAACTTCCACAGAGAATTATTGTGCAATTTTTACTCAAGGCGCCCAGATTTAAAAATACAATATTTGACTAACCCTATGGATCTTCAATGTAAATACTGAGTATAAAGGCTAAGAGTACTAACGTATCAATTTCGCATTTGCAGAGGGTCCCTGGAACATATCCTCCAGTGTTTGTGCTAGGGCTTCATAGCTGCTGTGTGCAGTGAGGTTGACCTTTCTTCCAATTGGACTTCCATCCATATTCACCTTTACAAACAAGGAACTCGTGAGGCCATGCCCTCTCTCCTTAGCAATTCCATTGTTTTCTTGACCACCAATTTTAGCCTTCCCTGAAACTATCTTGCATTCACCTTTCTCTGAGTTAACTACTTCAATGGCTGAAGATTTTGCTTGATGAACCAAGGAATTCATTCTATAAACTCTGATAGGAGGCCATCCCACAGGCTGACTGCTTCAACAAATGACAAAAATATAATCCAATTAGAGAAGCAAACAATATATTAGAACAGATAGATAGATACTGTCAAAAGAATTAACATAACTCAATATGTATGGCTCAAGAAACGTAGCATCTAACAGCCACTTGATCCATATATTTCATACAAAAATAATGAAAAAAAAAAAAAAACTTGAAGATCACTATATCAAAAGTAAGTAAAATAACTAAAGTTAGTGTACTCAAAACAAATCTCTGAATGGAACTGCTAAGCTCGATCTAATTGTGTCTGCTCTATCTTTCATATAGTATTGTCCTGATGAGATGATGGCCACAAGGAAGAAAATTTCCATCTGTGCCAGAACACACAAAAGTGCCATACCCTTGGATTCAATCCATGGCCATGCCTATATCTTTGTGCTAAACACTAAATAGGTTCTCAACTACAAGACTTTAGGGATCTCATCTTTCATTATAGGCACCCTACACTCACCCTTTGTATGATTTCGAATCTACTAATGCATTTATGCTAAACACTTTCCTATTTGGTTTTCCGGCATTACATATCTTAAAGCATATCTTTGAATTAAAAACCAAGATTCCCCCTTATATCTGCTGGTTATTAACATCTAACAGTGCAATGAAACCAACCAAACTACGCAACAAAATCAAATTCAGGAAACCACAATACTAATAATAGTAACAACAACTTGAACCATCAAAAAGCAACACCCTAGAGTACCCAAAACAAGAACTCAAAAAGAAACCATCTTTAAAAGTTGTACTCAGTCTTACTTGGCAGCAACAGAATCAGCACTCCTCTTAGTCCCAGCCGCCACATTAACACTGCTCAGCGAAGAAGAACTCGACGACGTCGACGAAGCAACAGCCGCCGCCGACGACTTGGAACCCACATACCGGAAATCCTTCGCCGTCAGAATCCTAGCATAACTGCCAACTGGGGCTTGCTGGGCCGGCGGCGGCGGCGCCTTGCCGCGGAGGCTGAGGCCTAGACAGAGCTCGAGGTCAGACTCATCTGGGCTACAAGAATCCTCGGAAGACATGGCCAAGTTGTCGTCTTTAGACACGGTTGACAAGTTGGTGACAGACCCAGTTGCTAAATCTCCGGATAAACCCTGCATTCGAATAAAGATGAGAGCTTTGTAGGTTTTGGGAAGTGAAGGAGTTGAGAATGGTTGCCTGGTCGGAATTGGGGAAAGTCAGTCGAAAGAGGGTTAGGTTTTTTGGGTTGTGGTTGAGAGATTTTTAGAAAAGAAGAAAGAAAGAAGAAAAGGTTTAGAGATGTGGGTACCTACCTGTCTTTTCTACTGTCTCCTTTATGCGCCTCCATCAATATCTTCGCTTGCTTCTTTCGAGTCCTCCATTTCTCTTCTTCTCATCTCGCGCCAAAACAGATATTAGCTTAAGTTCAAACTACGTACTCCGCTTCCATTGTTTACACATTTATTTTGTAAAATTATGTTCAAACATATTTTGAAGAAAATAGGCCCTCAAAATGATTGAAATACAGTCATTTCTCTTATTCTCAACGAACGAATAAAATTCAGAAATTAAATACTTTTAATAGATAATGAATCATTTACGATCACCGTAATGTTTTAACTTTTACAATCAATATTATGAAAAACAAAACAACTCAACTTAATTTCACTCACTGTTTACCTATTAATTGAATTAAGAACTCGTTAGTTAACGCCTAAGTGTTTTGTGTACCTATGATTAATAAAAACAAAAAAATAACACTTGTTCAACTTGACATATGAATTTTTTAACTTAAAAAATAAATTATTAACTTTTACGTTGTTGGTTTTTCAAGATTTAAATATTCAAGATTAGCCATGTGCTCAAAATTTTGTCTCCTCAAAGTCTCAAACACACAATAAAATTCAACTCTTATAAAATTGAACGGCCAAAGAGTGGATGTCGGTCGAAATCCTCCACGAGTTCACCCTTTACGAAACGAAGTATAGAGATTAGAAAGAGAGAAAAACTTGAGTGGCGAGAAAATGAGATTCTCGTGTGGTCTGTGGGGGCGGGACCCGCAAGCCATACACTCCAAACGACAACCCGACAAGGCGGGCCCACGTCTTCCAAAGTCTCGACACGGCGATGAGGGCCCCAGGCTTGGTTATCACGTAAATAGCGACACGTGGGGACAACTTACTGCATTGGATTTAGTGCTGACAGCTCAACCGACGATGAGATGGACCCACCCCGCCCAGAGGTCTGGGAGTTTAAAACCCGAAACGTTCGTGGCGACGGCGTTTCCCACTGGGAACAGACTCCGTTCATCCTTCGCATCTCAGGTCTCGCCACGTGTACGGCAATAAACTTTGAATACAGTGAGTCTTTATTTCTATTATTATTACAAAAGAAGAAAGAATAATAATTAAAATGATGTGCAATTTTACCAACCAAAATTGAATTATGAGAAAATGAAGCCAACAAGTTGATGCCATCTCCAATTCAACCCACCATGAATTATTACTTTGATAATTAAGAAGCTTAATGAAGATGATGTTGTAGAATAATCGATTTTGAAACAGTTTTGTTAGAAGGTCGGACTCAGAAGCGGAGGTAATCAACATCAGTGTGCTATATCTATTTTAGTGTACTGACGAGGTCTCGTCGATCATATCAAGGATGTCAAAATCTGAGGGTGTTAAAAAGAATTTAATGGTCAACTAAGAAAAATACAAGATGGTGAAATTTTATTGTTTTCTGGGTGAGAAAGTAAGTCAAATCAAAATCAAAGCACGTTTTCAGTTTTTGTCTAATCATGGATGGACAAGACTAGCTAGAGCAATTGTCCTTCCTTTTTCTGGAAATTAGTCAATTACAGAATGACTTGGTGAAACTTGATAATTTCATTTTGGTCTGCACCAAACAATTCAGACTGGCTGATTCAGTCTTCTTAAAGCATAAAGAAGACATCTTTATAAGCTGTCAAGAACTACTGTGCTACTGTAATTCACTCTCAAAGTTTTGACACTATTATCACCCTTTAGTCCTCTACCAAGGGTTATAATCAAAAAGAGAACCCAAACGGGGAAACTACTCTTGTGTGGTGATGCATTGAGTGCTCTACTTCTTCTCTGGATTCTGAGATTCTTGGGTGCTGCAACTAGGGCCGGTGCATGATGGAGCTGTGCAAGCAGGCTCTGGGATGGTAATCCTTATAGTTTGTTTCTTCTCTTCATTTTCAGGAATATGGAGGAGAGCATCCATGATGAGAATATCCCAATTGCGAGATATGAGATATGAAATCCAGGAATCATCTGTGAGGAGAAAGAAACCAGCTGATCAATGTACTAGCAGAGCTACCTAATCCTCAAGTGATAATGGAGTTCAAGTCAAGCATCAAAGACTATAGTTTGCAAAATAGGTCCTTCTCAAACAAATTGTAACAGAAATTCAAATAGAATGGTTTAACAAGGCAAAAAAATCTGGAAATGACCAAACATTGGCAAGGACAATAGTTACAGATCAGCAAAGGTTGCTTATTTATTAAATGGTTCTAGATGAAACACCAAAATAAGACATATGCTGAAGTGAGGAGCGTATGTTTTCAGGAGCTTGTGCCTTTAGGAATGCACACGACTATATGTACGCATAGAAATCAAAACTAACCTCCATCACGTACAGCCTTCACGCTGAGAACTCCTGTGCCTTTTGGTCCAAACACAGGAAATTTGCATGATACAGATTGCCTCTTATGGGCTACTCCAAGCTGTGCATTGTACCATGGCCCCTTCACAACAGGTTCCCCTAGAGCATCTCGAATGGCTGGGTCCTTACTGACCTTTTCCATGGCCTTGCTGTAAAATTATTTAACAATTGGGTGAAAGTGAAACATAATTTCACATACTAATATACTAATAAGATGGTTGCAGGTCATTCCTTGACCTCTGACCTCTGACCTCACTATAACCCTTCCCCTACAAGAAAAGTTGTCATGTCTCCCTCCGCCTCCCTCATTCTTCTCACATACCAAACAACAACAAACAACCAATTCCTCACCAAACTTGGCTAGAAACCGAAAATTATGCAAGCAGCCTTATGGCTAGATTCTTTCTCGATAATCTAGTTTGTAATCCCTGTGTTCTTTTTTACACATTATAATGGCAAGTATTTGATATAACTTGTAACATGACATTGCATAATTTGTAGAAATCAGATTAACAAAGATACCTGCTGAACATCTGAACTAGTAACTCCGGTAGAGCCGGTAATACATTTGGTCCAAATTAGTGGCAGCCACAACAAATTAAGATCTTTTTTGCAATCAAGAGCTTAGCTTCTAAACTAGAGTATATAACAGCTCTTCATTTTGGGGTGAAAAGTACAGCTGTTCAGAATACAGAATCTAACAGTCCAAGCCTCCGCAAGCCCTCAAAACTTCCTAAAAATATAACTACTACCAAAATTAATTGTTTACTGGAAATACCAAAAGCAGCTATCTAAATTTTCCTAGTTGATCAACCAAATTGGTAGACATACCTGCTACAACTCTGATAAATAATAAGATCATCAAGAGCACTCAAAGCAACGCCACCAGTAATGGTAATCAAGAGATAATTCACAGCCTTGCGGCCAAACCACTTGGTGTTCCCTTCATCCACATTCTTTGCTGAAGCAGCCACACTACAGTAAAGCAATCCCAATTACTCACATATCAATATCATCATCAATTCCACACTCATTGCAACAAGAGATGCATCCAATCTCTTAAATACCGAACAGGGTCTCACTCACAATCACAAAATACAGCCACTCATGTAACGTACACAAACCTCATTAACTTTCCAAGCATAAGTTCTGTTAACTAAGTCAATAGATATATATTTGGATCAAAAGCTACTTAAAGTTTGAAACTTTAGTCCATAACAGTATCATAGAATCAATCAAGCACACACCCAGATAAGAAATACCGTTAAATAACAAAGTGAGGCTATGATATCTGGTATTAAAACTTGGTGAATCAGTCTTCCACAGGATTTAAAATAAAGAATCAGAATTTGCAGAAGAAAAGAGTACCTGGAAAACTGTGGAGCTGAGGAGCACTTCAAGAACGAGACGGCCCTCCTCGCCAGCATTTCTCTGGTTTTGCCGGTGATGTGGTGCCCTTTGCTTCCAAGCAATCACGACTGAACCGTCTCTGGCCCTTTTACTAGTAAACAAGATGGGTCGGGTTTTCTACTGATGCAATGAGAAACATGGGCCGGGTCGGGTCTGTTCTTAGAGTTTTATTTATGTTATTTTATTAAATTTGAGAATTTCGATTCGCGTTTTATAGAGTGAATGAATAAAATTGTATACGTAATAACGATTAATGAAACAGAATGAATAGTATTGATAGTTGAGGACTTGAGCGGTTTGAACAAACTGATTTATATTGAGGGTGTTTTGTCGATTAATGAAATCTGCCGATGCTTCAAACATGTTTGGAGTGCTTAAGAGTCACCAGTGTTTCCCAAGTTCCCTATGGCCACTTGTTTACCTCACATTTCTGATGTTATTGCTCTTTCATAGATAGATTCACCACTTGTCCGAGTCAGCACTCTTGCTTAGGTGAGGATTGTGTTGGCGTCGAGCTCAAGAGTTCCCATTCCAAATGGGAGAGACTAATATCATTAGACCAAATGATCTAAAATCAGTTTGACATTCCTTTGGATACAAAAAATGAAGAAAAGAAATCCCCACGGAACTATAAGAAAAGGCAACAACACCTCCGCAACACTGGTAACACTAGAAGGGATCAAACCCTTAATCTATTCTAGTTCTAACCTATTTCCCCATCCTCCCTCTCATCCCCTATCTTATACTGTTATTTACAAAATAATGGTAAAAAAAAAAAAATACATGAGAGCTACTACCACAACAAGGCTGGCCTTGAAATTCAATTTTCTCGAACCGCGCATATAGAAACAACATGACCTGCAGGATGAAAGAAGCATATAAAAACAACATGATCTGCAGGATGAATAAAACAGTGAGTGATCCTTGAAGTAGGATTCTGTTACGAACCTAGCAACACTACCATCTTTCATCTCCCACCCAATTGTTCTTCTCCTTTGGTCCTGTAGGACCTTCCTCCCCAGAAAGCTCAACTGGAATTTTCGAAAATATGTTCTGCACTGAATATCTCAACATCACAGGCAAAATATTGATGATCTTATCCAGCTCAGTCCTTGAATTGTATACAATTTTTGGACCCCATTCTCTCATAAACTGCAGCCAACCTGGCTCAGTAACAACCCCATCTCCAAGATACTCAGCTGCAACTACTTCATATTGGATGCTTGAATCCACAGAAAACTCACTGCGCGCAGCATCATTTCTAATGCCAATCCCAAGCTTTGAAGACCCCTGAAGGTAAGTCCCTGCATGTGGGAAGCTTGCATGTCCATTTTTTGTCGAGTAGATAATAGCTTTGTTCCCACTTATGTACTCCAAAGCGTATGCATCTACCCATTGACCACCGCTGTGCTGTGAGAAGTATACACTACAAAGCTCTCCAGTAAAGTTGCATATACGGAGTGTGAAATGCTCCCAGTCACCCACATGCTGCCCAACCTTGCTGAGAGCGATATCCATAGGTCCAAATTTGAGAGTGGCTGGTCCATTAAAGGGACAAAATACCCACATTACAATGTCAGTAAAAGTCCCACCAAGAGCTGGTTTCACATGAACATAGAGTTTTGCACTTTCCCAGTTTCCGTATATAACATTCTTTCTTCGTTCACCACTAGGTAAGTCTATCCAGTACTGCCTATCATTTGACCCTCCACTAGGCAAATTTGAGCCGCTTTCATCAATTGCTTCGCCTACATCTGTGCCAGATTTGTACAATAGTGCTCCATTTTTGAAGAACCAAGCAACAGAAGATGGCAAGTAGACCTCGTCTGGATGAAAGAAGACAGTAGGTCCATAATGATTGATAAGTGAATGAATTTGATCAAGATTTGGCATTCCAGATAGTTTAGGATTCATATTCTTCAAGCACCCAATCTGCAGGTCCTCTCCATTACTCCAGTGACTACTGCAGAAAAATGTACCCACGGAAACCCCTGTTCCCCTCATTCCCCGATGACGTGGTCTCAAAGTCCAAACTTGAAAAGGAAGACTTGCAGCTTTGATACTGGTATTAAAAAGTAAGCTATGAGTTTCGCATGTATCAGTCAAATCAGCTCTAACACACCTTACCTCATCCAACTCAGGTTTTCCAGGCGTGTTGGTAACTAAAAAACCCATTGCTCTGTACCCTTCAGGTGGATCAGGTAGCCAAAAGTAGCCACAAGAATCATAACTTTCCTCATTCCCATCATCGGGGCTCCACACCAATGTGTAATCAAGCGGCTCTCGGAGGGCTGGTGACTTGACATGCTCCCGAACAGCTGTTTCTGGAAAATCTACTTCTCGAACCACAAGAACATAACCATGTAAAGGCTTACCATTGAGTTGGCAATAATGACCCATGCTATGGAATCCATCAGGAATTCCCACTGGCTTATAAAATGTAACACATTTTTTCTTGTCCTGTGGCAGAGAGCAAGCCCAGATTCTTTCAAATCTGGTGATCTTGCAAACCTCTATTTCTCCAATACAAATTTTTCCAGAAGCAAAACCTTCACCTGAAAGAAAACACAAGGCTTAAATCATTTAGACTGCTATCCAATTTGTCATATGAAATATCAAGGCTAAATTTCCAATCTCAGGTACACAAATTCTGGTCATGATATATTTTCAGCATTCTCTGTTATTAGCGCTAGACCACTAAGTTTATCCTGGACTCTATTATTCTACATATTTGTTTATATAACGTCGATACTTCATCATACTTGAAGATATTGCTTCTGAAATTGTACAACCTCGAAAAGTTTGCATGCTCATCAATAATCAGCTCCAAAAAAGGTGAATATGAATCACAAAAAACTGAAAATTTTACAGAACCAGCACACGAAAATTATTTTTGATTATAGCTAAATACAATTTAGAAATCTCAATTGTTCCACAGAGGTGACAGTATCTATTAACAAAATAGGAACAGACAAAACTTATCTTCATAAATTGGGGAAATACTTATGGAAATGGAGGCCAGAAGAACATATGCATATATATACACATAACCGTGTTTAGTTTTATACATTTTCAATGAGAAATACAGGATCTTGAGAAATCTTTGTAAGAACACAGATGAAGCACCCAAAGAGAAGGATTCATATCATCCAGACATAAGATGAAGTCAAAAGAATGGAGTAACAAAAAACTAAGAAGCAGATCTCTCAATTTTCTTTATTAAAGTAAAGATCAATAGACCCCAAGTGCTGGAGCTATCATGAACTAAGAAAAACAGAAGTTAAATTGTGCATTAGCAACATGGACGATAACAATGGAGCAAATAACAACAAGCAACAACTGAAACTAACAAGCAGAATTCTTACTCATATTTCAGTATTTTAGTAAAAGTCCTAAGGAGTTTCCAGTAAAGCATCATGTACTCAGAAAAACAAAAACCAGCGAAGCACCTAAAGACAACATGAAAGAAACCCTGGACCAGAAACATTCAAGGAAGTAAAGAATCCTAAATTTGCTTTCAATGCTCAACAGAAGTGCATTCTCTTCTTCCTCATTTCTATATATCGTCAATTTAAAGTACATGATCAATAAAAAGAATCTAGTTGAGCAAGTAAAGAAATCTTAAAGTTGCTTTCAAGGCTCAACAAAAATGCAATCTCTTCTTCCTCATTTCTACGTTTCTTCAATTTAAAGTGCATGATCTTTTTTTTCTCTTTGAACGAGAAAGTGCACGATCAATGAAAAGAATCTAGTTGAGCAAGTAAAGAATCTTATAGTCGCTCCAAGCCTGGGAAAAGTGCATTTCCTACTGCATCATAAGAGGTAGTACATAGTACCTCATAAGATGCAAGTATCTTGAACTCAAACTACAAGATCAAGAACCAGGCTCATTGTTCCAAATTGCAAACTTCCAAAAAATTGAACTAGTTCACCAGGGCATCTATATTCAACCATGACATGACGAATTTTGAGAAGTTATTTGAGTATATGCACAGTAAAGAGAGTTGATGATCAACAAGGGCCTCTTGCATAGGCATATCATCAAGCTCAAATTCAAAACGCCAATATAGCTACTCAACAATTACCAATATATGCTTCATTTAGACAAGTCTGATCATTATCATTTCCATTTTCAATTTTTGCAGAGAATCAAAGTAACCCAGAAAGCACTAATAGATATATGCAATAACCAAAACACATTCATCAAAAACATAAAGAACCAAACTTTACCTACACAATTAAATGCATTCATCACAATCCACAAACCCCTCAATCCTAATTCCATGAACAACCCAAACACAAAGAAAAACCCACAAAGATCAAATCTTTGCACTCAAATAATCATACCTGCAGGCCATTGCGGAATTGGAGCAGGCAGGGAGAAGGTTTCAGGCTCCGGTGGGAATAAATCTTTGAGGCGATTCCAATAGAAGCACTTGCACATAAACATAATTGGCCCCCAAACAGAAACTCAAGTCGAAGTGATCACACACACAACAAGGCCCTGGCTCTGAATCTGTGATCGTAGATTTCAGA
Organism: Potentilla sterilis; assembly: GCA_963682095.1. Classification (NCBI taxonomy): domain Eukaryota; kingdom Viridiplantae; phylum Streptophyta; class Magnoliopsida; order Rosales; family Rosaceae; genus Potentilla; species Potentilla sterilis. The sequence continues at coordinate 13,612,196 of OY821762.1, read as the reverse complement.
TGGTTCTGGAACTGATGATATGTTGTTTCCTAACAGCTTGTACCTCTTCTTGTTGTTGAAGCAGACATGTCCCAAAGTTATGTAACAGAGAAGAGTCATTTTTGTGGGGCAGACTCCCACCATGCACAATTGAATAACTCGATAAAGAAAGGAGGAGATGATTAGATGATATTTATTGGCTTGTATTAATGGCTCACTGATGATCACGCAACAGTGTCCAAATTATAAACAAACATGTTTACATTCTCCCTTCTTAAAATAATAAAAAATTTCGAAATCAGAATCTGTTAAAGAACATGTTTGGTGGTAAGAATCTGTTCTATATGCTCAATAACAATTGGTCTAACACACAATAGATTAAAAACTAAAAACTAATATCAAACAAAAAATAAATGGCAAAATTAAAAGTGAACAAACAAAACTAGTACCAATACTCATATCAAACTAACAATGGTATTTAGTTTCTTGTAATATGAAGACAACCGAATATCTTCCGAAATAACAACTAAAACATTAAGTCCTAATATGATATCAAGAAAAATATAGTCTTTATTCTCAAAAACAAAAAATAAGTCTTACTCACAATTATTCACATTGTGTCACCTCTAATACAAAATGTAGAGTATTCTTCCAACCCGTCTTTTCTTTTTCTCGAATAAAATTGACAACTCTTTATTAGAAATCTAAAAAAAAAAAAAAATCTCATATCATATGTTACAAAGTTCAATTGTTATGGGAACTTGAATCACAAATGGAGTAGAAAAGTAAATTCATCATATTCAAAAGAGGAAGCATGAGCTGTAAGAGTGTGTGCAGCATTATTTCCTCATGGGTTCACATAAAGGACATTCCAAGAATGCTGCAGGCTCAATTGCCTACACATATCATAAATTCTTCCTAGCACCGTAGTATTTGGTATCTTCGATGCATCCAATTAACGGCAATCTTCTTGAGCATCGGTTTCAAACACAATTGGATTAAATCCCCACTTAATTAATCTACAGCACTACCTACAAAATCACGGCCGAATTCACAAGACTAGTCTCGTTACAATCTTGATTTCCGTAGATACATTTTGAACAGAGAAGGAGTACCACATATACATACTTGATACTTGTATGACTACAAATCCAGAACATCATGATCTAAACATTCCGCTAACCAATATGGACCGATCTCAATACGATCACGACTAGCTATGGTGTTCATGAAGCGTGTGGTGTATAATGCAAACTTGCAAAAGGGGAGGAAACAACTAGACGTCAGTCCACTACCTAAAAAACAACTGGCCGGCTACATACTAGTTTGTAGAAGGAGTACAAACCACATGTGTGTTCCGTTTAATCATTGGCTTCTTCTTCCTTTGTACCCTTCCCTTGTAGCTTCCATGAAACACACGACACATTTCTATTTTTCTCCTATTGTAAGTTATTATTTGTAACCATATCATTCTTTTTATTTAGTGACACGCAGAATCGGCAATGGAAATTGATCCAACTTTTTTCGTTTATTTGAAAAGATTAACAGTTCGAAAATTACATGTTCAAATTTTACTAGCATTATAGAATCATTAGAATGAATGAGGCTAAGAGATAATCTATTTTAACTCTTAATTTTCATGGTAAATAACATTATTTTTCATCTGCAGATACATTCATAATCTAAAATGAAAATTACCACACTTCTGATTCATTTTGTATTGGCAATTGATTTTTTCATCATTCTTCATCCCTCGTACTCTTTTTTTTTTTTTTTTTTTTTCCAATTGAGAAACGTGATTCTTCTGTGGTAATTACAAATTTGTCCTGAATTTTCTTGTGGTGTTTTGTAGAAAAGTCTGAGAATATAAGACGGTGGCACATACAGTTGTAGCTGAGATATTTACAGGCCAAGTGCCATTAGTTTCCAAAATGTAGTTGTAAACATTCAACGGAGCATGTGAAGCAGACACAGCTTTCGATCTTTCATGGGGCTCCTGTGTAGCCCTTCCCTTTTGCTTCCTTTCTAGCCTATCAAAATCATGCCCTACTACAAATTGCTCATGATTTTTTGCACCAAGTTTAATCTGACCTCTCTTCTCCACCATTCATACAATATCATTAATCATTTTTCTTCTCCATTTCCACAAGAAAACAGAAATATCTTCAATAAGAAACCATATTCCCAGCTGTAAGCTGCACCCCTTATAATAAGAGCCAGCTTCTCTTTATTTCTTTGTCATTTTGGAGATTGCAAGTCTTTGGGTTCCATAAAGTGGTACGCTTTCTTCTTCCTCTTCCTCTTCCTCCTTTCCCCAAAAGCAAAACAATTTCTTATAACCCTCATGGAATGCAGATTCATGGGGATCAAGCTTTGCTTCATTTGCATGTACTCATATATATACTGTGTTTTTCATTGCAGAGTTTCAGAATCTAGATCAAAGGTTGAATCATGTTGCTAAGAAGCTCTTCCACACCAGTCATTGGATCCCTTCTTGCATCATTCTCAGCTGAAAGTCCACTTGGCAATCACTTTGAGCCAAAACCAACCTCAATCCACAGCACTCCCAATAAGTTTTCATTTCACCCAACTGGGCCTCTCAGCCTCTCACACACTTCCTCACCAATCTCTCCCTCCATTGATCTTTCCTCCGGGTTTCTTCGGAGGGCTCAGTCTGATGGGAACTTGGACAGACTGGCCTATGCAGCTTCTTGTGAGAAAAATGAAGACGAGCCGTTCTTCTGTGATCTATACCAACACAACAAGTTGAGATCCAGGGGCGTAACACTGCAAACTATAGATTCTTTTTCGACATATAACTCGGGGGCTTTGGGTGAAGATGATGAAGAAGAAGATAGTGATAGGGAATACGATGAAGAGGAAGTAGGAGAGGTTGAGGAGAGTGAAGGTGTGATGGGTGTTGGAGGTGATTTGGAAGAGAAGGTGAGGAAGGTGAGTTTATCTGAGGACATGAGAACTATGCAGAAAATGTGGGGTGGGGGTTTTGAAGAACAAAGAGAGCTAGTGGATCGAGAAATGCATCTTGCAAAGGGGCTTGGGATTGATGGCGGCAGTGGCGGCGGCCGGGGTGGTCGTGAGGGTAGTTGGGGACGTACTGGTGGAGATGGAGGTGACAACAACCAGGAAATTGAGGAGCATTATAAGCAAATGGTGGATCAACATCCGGGAAACCCATTGTTTCTAGGAAATTATGCTAATTTTCTCTTTCAGGTGAGCTTATTCTGCCTTCTGTAACTTGGTGTTGTACATGTTTGAGGATTCTCTGCGATTGTACTAACTTGCTTGTTTCTTCAGACCAAGAGAGACCTCCCCTTAGCAGAGGAATACTACTCTCGTTCAATCCTAGCAGACCCGAACGATGGTGAAATTTTGGCACAATACGCCAAGGTAATATGGGAGTTGCACCATGATGAAGATAGAGCCTTGAGCTACTATGAACGAGCAGTCCAAGCTGCACCTCAAGATAGGTATGTCATAGCATTGTTTCAAGTAGAGTTTCACTGTCGTATCCTATGTATTTGAATGCCAAAGTTTGACATGACTTTACCGTCTTGATTTCAGCCATGTCCATGCAGCATACGCTTGCTTCCTATGGGAAACAGAGGAAGACGATGAAGATGAAGCAGAACTGGGACATGATCTTGGCACCATGTCGCCATATATAAATGGAGGGTTCATGACTTCTGCAAGTGCCTAAGTAGATTGCATAAGTTTTGTAATAGAGTTGAGCCAGTTGACTGCCCTGTAAATATATCGTAGTCTCTGAGTTAAAGATTTTGAAGAGGGAATTTTCAGTAGATGATACCTGTTTCGATGAGAATAAGAGCAATCAAAACTACAACTTATATGAATAATTGCTCTTAACCTATTTATAAACGCTTGATCACTTTTACATATAAGCGGTCGCCAGTAAACTTCGCTATGAAACCAAAAGGGTAGGAAGCCAAGTTAAAAGGTCGGGAAGTAAATGTGTGGAATCCAGAAGTTAAAGGAACAAAAGTAAAATATATCAAAATCAGAAACGCTTCTTATAGAATTACTTGAAACAAATATCGTGATCATATTCCCTCGCAACTTGGGGATACAAAGGCCCCAAAGTTTCCCACTTGAATTGCATGATAAAAACAAGCCAAGGGGGGAGAAAACATATACCCAGAAACAGAGACTGAATTGTCCACATAAACTTCTCAGCTCATGTAAAATGACACTCGAAAAAGTACAAATACAATTTCATCAAACATCTTGCGGAAAACATTGGATCTGGAATCCGCACCTCGACAAACTTTTCCTTGGATATATCGTGTGGATTCAGAAGTTCCAGAACTAGGCTTATCGTGTACCACGCTGATAAAAGCCATTGCCTCTCCCTCTGTTGTAGTCACCACTATCCTGGTAACTACCTCTGCCAGAACTACGACCTCCAAAACGCCCCCTTGTGGCGTCAATTGGGTAACTGCCTCTGCCTCTTCCCCTTCCTCCTGGTCAAGCAAAAACAAATGCATCATGTCACAAGCAAATTAGGGTACCAAAATCATGCAGTTACATATATGCTGAACGAGACAACCATTTGGTCCCATGGAAACTAATGAAACTAATAAAGCAATCAATAAATTTTGTTGCAGAAGGACATTGAATAATACCTACAGTGCACTTCTGAATGTACATTTAAAGAAAACTAAATGACACTGAGACTGAAAATGATAAATTTACTGTCTTCTAAGACTTCCCAAGTCCTATGAATGCAACTTTCTAGACACTCCATAGCTTTATCTATAGTGTGTAAGAACTTAAATAGATTGTAACATAAAAACTTAAAATTATATAGTGCAGAAATTGCATACTTCCTCGAGCAGCAATACCGCTGTTCGGTCTTCGCTCCTCAATGTACACTTGTCTTCCGGCCAAATGAATCGGAGATGCCTACAGGGAGGAAAGAAATTAGACTGCAAATTCCAGAGAGTTATGGAAATGGGAGTCTATATGAAATTTAAATCAATGCACAGATAGGAAGAGGAGGCTAACAGACGGCAAAGTTAATGTTATGCAATACTAATAGTATCATAAATAATCAAGATTTTAAATCTATTAAATTGACGTACGAAGCAAATCAGATTTCTTTAAGGCAAGTTCTGCTCAACCAGGAAAGGAATCCAAGACATTAATTCTAGATCTAGGCTCCAAGATTCATATCATTCTCACAACACTCAGTTCCTCAAGGTAGACAGACACCTGAAAGATTGCACGTATTTGTATGGAAACTCTACTAAATGAATGGACAAACAGAAGTGCAAAATGCTCAAGGCTTGCCCATATGAGAATGATGACTTTCACCAAATAACAGGAAACTGAAAAGGTGAAGAAAATACATCAATGATTAAAAGGAAATATTAAAGGCCAACCTTGAGCGCATTGTGAACACCAACCATGTCTTCAAATTCAACAAAAGCATAGCAGACTCCAATTTCCTGTATGCACCAAATGTACTTTAAATTCATTCAAATTCATTAAATAATGGCATGACTATGGAAACAAACTCACCTTGCGAGCCCTAACAAAGACACCATCAGGTATGATTTGACCAAAGTGCTTAAACTCTTCTTCAATTTCACCTTCGGTAACTGTAGGAGGTAAGTTTCTTACATAGACAGATTTCATTTCACCTGAAGAATGACAAAATATAATATAAGCTTCAACTTACAAACACTTGAATACTCTAAATTAATTAATTGAACAAACTACCCCAAGTAGACAGCACACACGCAATGTAAGAGAAAAAGTTTTTTCGTAAAATTCATCATGCATGTCGGACCTCAATAGGCATCTAATTTCTATTAGTTACTTTTACACACCATCTTCTAATTTAATAAACCACATATCTGACAAAAATAAATAATCTATTATATATCCCACCAAAGTAAAAATATAGTGCACAGCAATATAACCAGGAGCAACATGCATCATTCAACAAAAAGCACTGATTAATTTTAATTATTCTGCGATGTAGTGACATTAAAGAGGTAAAAAGGACTACCTTCTTCCTCTGGCAAGTAACTCTCCTCTGGTGCTTCAACAGTGGCTTGAGGTGCGTAACTCCAGTCTGAAGCAGAGTTAGTTTGTTCAACCGGGGGCGGGGGCGTATGATTCCAGTCTGGAGCTGTTTGAGCACTTCTAACAGAAGGTTGTTGAGTTACTTCTGGTGCTGACGGTCCCTTAGCAACTCGCAACTGTTTTTAACATTCATATATAGAGAAAGGGTACGTTGTTAGTTACAAAGCAAGTAAAACAGATTTAAGAGATGATTTCTGGAAATTAACGATATGAGGCAAAGCAGATGCCAGACAGTGAACAAGTAAAATCAAGTGCAATGACAGGTAACAAGAGGGGGTTTAAGGGCATACTATAGAAGCCCAAGTTTTAATCTGAGGTTCTCCCACTGGTTCCTCAACAGAAGCAGGAGGAGTGTCTTGCACAGTGTTCACTGAATTTTGAAACGAAGCATAGGTATCCTCTTGAGGAGTTTCCTCCACCACAACTTCATTCTCAAATTCTTGCTGCACCTGCTGCTCTGGGAGACTATATTTATCAACTGGATCGTCTTCTATATGGACAGAGTCCACATACTCCCTGGCCTCTTCCTCCAAAACATAGTCGGAAACTGTATTGACAAAAACCCAATTATACCCAATACAAATAGACCAAACTTGTTCCTAAAAACAAATCCTCAACATCTATAGATTGGTGGTTTATCTCTAAATAGAATTTGAGATTTTATTTCCCTAATTACACTTTCAAGTAACACGTGTATACAGTTAAAGCAAAACAATATTACCACTTGTTTAACTTAAACTTAAAAAACTAGTGATAAACTTAAAAAACAATTATTGTATCTCTTAAAGAGAGGACAATATATGTATACACAAGACAAATGTGGCTAAAAAAAGAACAAAAATCAAAGAATAGCTCAACTATGATGCTATATAGCTGACACGGGTATCAAAATACCTGGCGGTTCTCGATGAGGGCTAGAAGCATTTAGTTGAATATCAAATTGGCCTTCGGATATCATGTTTGAAGGATGCTGTAAAACAACCTCCTCTTCGAGAAACTGGAAGATATCATTGAGTACATAGTACCCTTTATTCTGAGGCGCCAGAAAGAAGGTCTGGACAAACTTCCTCCTCCCATTGAATTCCTTCGACTTAACAGACCCCGTAACCATGACAAGAACACCTCCACCCAAAGAATTGATGGAATTGATAGTCTTGATCTCAATCGAAGTAAAATACTGCGACAATATGAGCGTATGAATATGCTGCACAACCACAACCACAACCACAAACAAACACGTCAACCATAAGCACTCCACACTAAACAACCTCATCGATTATGATACTATACAACACCATATAAACAATTAAATCAACTACAATTCAATTCGAGGCTAATAAACATAAGGCAAGAACCAATTACCAGCATTTCATTAGCTGATTCAGTCGAATCGCCATCGACACGAATCATGGTGCTGTCATCAGAGTAGAACTGATGAACAAGATCGGGTTGCTGCTGAAGCACCTGGTAGTACTGTCCCACAAAGTACGACCCTACCTGCTCAAATACGTACAAAAATACACAAATAAATACACAAATACATACATACATAGTCTAAGAGTACGGAGGACTGAATCTGACCTGAACAGCGCTAACAGGTCCAGGATACGAACTCGCCATTGCTTCCTCCAACTCTCAAAGCATGCAACCGCGTCTCAAAATTCTTCGCTAAAACCCTAACTCGCTGATCGGCCGCAGATCCGGCTATATATCCCAAACCCTAAACCCCGGCTACGCGCCGCCTCGGGATTCCCGAACCTTCCGGAGCTCAAAACGCCGACGAGCCTAAGAAATTGAGAGAGTTTCAGAGCTTCAGAGCTTCAGAGCTTCAGAGCTTTGGTATGGACTCCACAGGGTTTGAGCTTCTTAGCCTCTGCTTCTGCTTCTTCAGCCTGATTCACTAATCCTTAAAAGGGTTTTGCAGGAGCGCATCACAGCCGCTGGTTTAACATCCAATCTTAGCCGTCCGTTTAAAACCTCGGGAGGTAGCGTGTGAGTATTAAATATTTAAATGGCTGGGAGAGGAAAGTACCGCCGGATGATTCTATTTCTATCAATCGGGCGGCTGCTATTCGATGGAAGGAAATGAGCGATGATGAGACGCTCCATGTGGGTTTGACTTCCTGATGCTCAAAATCCCGTACGGGTTTCCGGATCGGGTCAAGTCATGTGATTGGGCCTTGGTATTTGCAAACACGAAGCATGATTTGGAATGGAAATGAGTGACTGACTTTACATACAAGTGTGCGTTTTTCAACCATAGAAGTAAATACCGGGCGAGTCTCTGTTTTTCACTAGTTAGGGTAAAAAGGCGACGTATTACCCACCAAGTAGGAATGATGGGAACAAACAAAGTCCTTCCAGACGTGTATGGCAAGTCATCCAAGACATGATTTCCAGAGACACACTCCACTTCTGCTTGTTGATCAGCCGACGGGTAGCAGTAGGTTAAACTTCTGATAGTGTTTGCAGGTTAACCTAAATCGCATTGCCGTCCAAGGTTCACTACAACGACAATGGTGTTCAATGAGATCATAGATTGAGAGTAAAAGGGAAAAAGAGAACAATAAGGTTCACTAAGAGGACAATGGTATTCAACGACATCATCACAAATACTACTATATTAGGAAGAGCGCTATCTAAAATACATGCGTCATTGGAAACTAAAGCCGATTGATCAAAACCAAGATATTTGTTAGCTACAAGTACATGTCCCGAAGAGAAACAACTATCGCTCAGGCTGCAAAAGGTGAAAACTAGATTACATTGGAAAATATGGCAGACTAGTCCTGCGACCTCAATTACTGGTAGTAGGTCCCATAATACGCCTGTTGAGCTGGAGCCGGTTGTGGAGCTGGTGCTACAGCTGCTACTGCAGAAGCTACTGGTGCTGGCTGTGCATAACTTTGGGGGGCATAAGCCGCCGGCTGAAATTGTAATTATACCATTAGCTAAAAGACATGTGTGCGAGGAAATAAAACGAGCAAAAAGAAAACCAGGCTAAAAAATTAGACATTTTTCCATATCATTTTCCAGAAAAGTTTCTTCTACTCGGACACTGTTAAGATTTACCCAATACTTTCACACCTCTCGAGTAATAACTAGACAAACTAACAATAGAATGCCGCTTACAAAGAACCTATGTGTAGCATTGTCACAACCTTCAAAAATTAAACCATCATAATAGATACCTGTGCAGGATAAGCAGCAGGATAAGTAGCAGGATATGCAGCAGTCTGTGGCGCCGCTGCAGGTACTTGTTGATAACCACCATATGTACCGTATGCCTACAAAAAGAAAAATCAAACAAACGAATGAGAAAATCAAACAAAGAGACACAATTTGGGTTAACTCATTGAACTCAGAACTAAAATATACAATGGAACGAAATCCTTGGCATTCTAGTCATGTACCATCATTACAGAATACTACCTGTTGGGTATAAGCAGGGGTCCACTGTTGTCCCTGTGCTTGTGTAGCTTGTGGCCAAGCTTGAGGCTGCGCACCATAACCAGCTGCCCACTGGTTCTGTGCATTTGGATATGCCCCCATAATAGACTGGGCAGGTGAAGGAACACCAGAGTAAGATTTTGCCATTTTTGCTTTGTCAGAAGATAGGTAATCTTCAGCTTGCCTTTTTTTCAACTCTGATGTGCTGCTCCTATGAAGTGAAAAGAGCTTAGCATGCCGATCCTCGGCCTTCTTGATCGACTGTGCATCTCCAAAGAGATTTAGAAACTGCAAAATAATTCCCTAGCACATCAGTATTGCAACCAAAATAATAAAAACACTGGCAAAGAGACATTCAGGCGAGTGATGATAAAACGTAGGGCAACATAAAATAAGAAACCCCAACTCTTCCCAATAGTCTACTTGTCAACCAAAGTAGACTGATTAAAGAGACATGATAAATATCCCTTCTCACAGTGGACCAACATAGGCTTCCCTCGACTTTTGTTAACTGTGTGTGTGTGTGTGTGTGTGAGAGAGAGAGAGAGAGAATCATAAACTCAGTCTATTTGAAGACAAAAGAAATATACCTCCAAATAGATGGAAGATATCTCTTCTCTGTCGGCAACACTTGCAAAATTGGGGTTCTCTACATTGGGCTCCACAAACTTCACAACCAAGGAATCTACAAGATCAATTTGCTTTGGCAATGAATGTATCGACTCGAAATGTATTAGGCCCTGCATTCAATATTGGAGGTTATATAAGAAATTAATCCATGGTCTGAGAGAAAAATTAGCATATGGTCTCAGAAAGAGAGAGAGAGAGAACCTCAAGGAACGCTTTTGACATTTGAACATGCTCAACTGCTTCATGAAAGATTGCTCTGGCTTTCTCGGCATTCAAAGATACCTGAAAACAAAAAGAACACTGCTGTCAAGTTCAAGGATACAAAGAGATAACATACTTTTGAGACCGAATATATATGCGGCAAATAAATGAAATTGCGTTAGATTGAAATTATGTTTATTTACATTTTTGCTCAACACATATTTGATATTCACAGTTTCGTCAAGTTCATGGTTTAAAGCATAGAGAAAAGCTTATAAAGGAATCTAGATTCTTCCAAGAGAGTTTATAAATTATGTAACTTATAACCTACCAAGTATGTGAACCGAGCATATTGAGCAAACAGCACGGGTAATGACTGAGAATGCTCCTTTCCTTTTTCAATGGCAATGGCCTGTTCAAACAAGGAGTACGCAGCTTCCAAATTTCCCTGTGATATATATCAAAAGAACCCGGTTATTAATAGAACATTTATAGGTAAACTGATGAGGTTTAAACTCTTTTTTACTACTTACCAGACGGTGTTCCATGTTTGCATGCTTAATGATTGCTTCCAGAAGACCAGGTGAAATTTCAGAATGTACGAGTTGATAGGCAGCCTGAGCACCAGGTATATCTCCACTTTGCTCTTTGAAGCGAGCAGCAAAAAGGTGAATCTCTGGTTGTCGCTGTTATTTCAAGACAAAAGGTCATACACAAAACAACATAACATAACCAGAAAGAAATATATTTTGTGGGACAATAAATCTATGTGCTGACCAGACGGGTGTTTCCCCAATGTTGATCATTTATGAGAATATCCACAGTTATTATATTGAATAAGCACATAGTAATATGCCATCAAATGCAATAAAACAAGAAATGAGTAATACTCATGATCACACCATAAAAAAAGGTGAGGGTACAAAAAAAATGATAAAACCGCACATCTTGAATTGGGAGAGATAACATTCTAACCAAAAGAGAAGTGAAATATCAAAGGAGGGAAGGGGACACTCATGATCATTTTCTACAACAATCCAGCTCACTTTAAGGACTCACGCGTAAACAATCTAAAATAGTTAAAAGACTTGAAACCAGCTTCTACAGTGGACTTCATAGCCATGAACATTATCATGTGATGGAAAGAGACACTTGAATTTAATCATGAGATTGGTTCCATAACTTGAAAGACAACTAGCTGGCATAAAATCATCTCAAGAAAACTTTGTACCAACCCTCCAATACCTAAGACCACTGACTTTAAATAAAGCTATCTCGTTCACTAGATTTACCAGGCCACTAATAAAATACTCTGTAATATCGAAGGGGGATGGTACATGTACACAAACTACAAGGTTACCTTCACAAAGACCTGTGTTGCACGATCAAGAGCGTTATTGGCAAGATCCAAACTTCCACTAGCTTCCATACTTAGGACATAACGAATCCAGTATTCAGGATAATTAGCACAAGCAATCAGGCATCTTTCATATAACTTGACCACCTGATTCACAAAAAAAAAAAAAAAATGCAATGATATAACAACACATCCAATTGCCATAACAGGAACTAATGAGAAAACGAAACAAAAGGAGATATGCACAAGAAATACTCCGTTAGCAGAACAGAGAGGCCCCTCAAATAGGAAAGGAGGGACCCTCCTTGCCTGACAGACAGATGTTTAGGATAGGAAGATAAGAAGAGACCTGCATGCATAACATTGGAACTTTAAAAAGAATAAATTTACCAACACATCATGAACCTAGAACGTTCACTGACAAAAAGGGTTTGAAATACTTATCCTCAAAGAAACCAAATCGAAGGCCCATCTTTAGTCTCAGTTCAAATTCCCGTTTTAAAAGTTGCTTCATCCAACGATTTAGCCAATAAAGCATATGATTCCACCGTGAGTCGTATTACAAGCAAGACAATTAAAATTAACCAATATATGTATATATAACTGAAAATAGATAAATACCTTGTTAAAGTCACCTTCTCGTTCAATGAAGTCTAGATAGTTGTTCCAATTTTCAAGCTCTAAAGCGCCAAGGGGCCTCACGTGAAAGTAAGGCCTCCTAATAGCTGTTTCAAAATTAAATATCTTAGATTCGAACTCTTTGGCTTTCTTATATATCTCTTCTCGAATGGCAATAAACTTCTCCAGCTCCTCTGCTTCTGTTAAGATAGTAGAAGATGGTTCCGCACCATCAGGTTGAGCCTCTTCTCCGTTTGTTTGTACACCATCCTCTGAAGCTGCACTGGCTGATGCTGCTGCAGCAGCAGCTTCTTCAGCAGTTCTTAATTCTGAGAGAGGCCGACTACCAGCTAATTCCTTAAAACTGTAAAATATATTAGCGTCAGGAATACAAACAAAACAATGGCCAAACCCTCGAATGAAAAAATACATTTAAAGAGTAATGACCTGTTTAGATATCGATCCAGCTGTTGGTTTGGATTCTCTAATATTCGTGAGTAGATCACAACAAGCTGGCCCCATGCTTGCTGCATAAATTCATAATCAATGTACCTGTCCCAAAGAGGAAAGGACAAGTAATCTGTTCCAACATACGCTAATCCTCGCTCAAAAAGCCTGCAAGAACATTATAAAACAAAATTGATGAGATGGGTACAAGTACTAATACAGCTGAGATAGCACATCCATGAAAGGGAGAGACCGCAGAATTGACTCTACACCATATGACACTTCTAAACGCTGCATTTACCTTCCTGAATAAAAACCATACTATGTCCGTCAAATGGAGCAGTGCTAGAGGCCATCTAAGCCCTTAACTGACGAGATCTTCCCACCGGCAATTGGCATAATGATGCACTTCAATGTGTCAAAGTTATAATAGATCCAGTGTTCATTGACCACTAAATTTCTAAGATACGAGTCTTCATGGTAAGGGAGACAGTGGGTATATTGAGGCCAGAAAATAAAATTAGATCCTTACGGGGGAAAAGGAAAAACAAAAACAAAAAGCTACACCGGTATAGTAGCCTCAAAACCAAGGGATTACACATCAGAAAAGCATTTCTAAAGTGCATTCCCACCAACCCTTACCGTCATACATGTGAGGAACCACTGTTGCAATCATATTGAAGTGAGGTTAGAAAGCAAGGACACCAGCACCTTGCAGCTGAGAAAACCATGCAATCATAAACTCCCAGCATGACTAACAGCATGAATGCATAGAGAATTGTTATTACCTTCTAATAGTGTCTGGATCTCCAAATGTACTTGTGGCAAATGTGCAGTAATGCAACCAAATGTCCACTGAATAGGTAACCGCTTGAACTGCTCGTTCGTAAACCTCCACAACTTTATCAATAACACCAAAGCGTGCCTCATGATCTGCATACTTTTTCCAATACCCATAACACAAAGGGAACTCCGCTAGGAAAGCATCATAAACTTTTCGAATTTTCAGAATGTTATCCTGAAGAATAGAAATATATTAGTTCCAGAGGAAACGACTATCAATAAAACATAGATACAATTCAGATAGGAAGGGATTAACGAATGCATGAGCCTTGCCAAAGCCCACAATACCAATTACACAAAACTTTAAGCACCATGAAAAATCAAACCCGATAGAAAAAAAATGTTCCTTTGAAGGAGAATGCAAATTAAAGGACCGGGAACTATTTTCACATTAAAATGATAACATGAGCATATTTTAATTATCAGGACAAAGAATATCACTGAAGATAGCTGGTATTTTGACGCACCAACTATGATAATATATACTATTGAAGAACCAAAACACACAGACAAGGTTGACTTTTTAAGAACAACAATCTGAGTGCCAATTTCCAATATTTAATTGTATTCTGTATATAGAAGGCAGGACTAACTAACAGTACAAAAGGTGACTGAAATATCACCACACACTACTATACAAAAGGTACCTATTTCATATTACCCCACTCATCAAAACCCACCGGAAAACCATTATACATAACCAAGCAGCTGACTACGACAAAGCTATTTAGAAAAAGGACCGTCGTTAAACTCTTAAGTTTATGAATAATTCATGACTGAGAAAAAGGCATGACTGGATCATTCTCTTTTATCTTGGTAAAAAAAAAATTAAAAACAAATAGAAAAGAAAATCATGCAATTTGACAGAAGATTATTTGATTTTCAATTGGTATAAATTATAAATAACCACTAGATAAACAGGAGCAGTCATCCATATGATACAACTCATGAAACAAAACATAAGCAAACATACCTCTGCAACCTTCTCTGTCTCTTCAATTAATGCAGTCCAGGCATTAAAATCTAAAGAATTAGCTCTCACAATGTTCCACAGTCTATCTTCTTCCACAGACATAGCTGCAACAGAGAAAACGGAAGAAATAAACATAAGAATACAGAAGGAGCAATTGGCAAAGACAAAGATCATAAACAAGGTTCAGAAGATTGTTTTATCAAGTGTATTTAATAATTACTACCAGCTGTGATTGTTTAAACTCTACAAAGTAATCCTTCACATTCAGATTATGTTTACATATGTAAGTTTTCTCAACAGAGTCCTATTACATAATCTCTGACCTAACTTCTGTATCAAACTACTAGTTGTTTTGGAGTGAAATGGACATTAGTATAGTAGGCAATATTAACATCATCCAAAAGTCAATTGTAACCTCGCCCAAAACAACATACCAGAACCATCAAGTTGTTGTGTATCTACAGATCCCGCCATTTTGTCTGAAAAATCTCCATTTTCAACTGATGAAACAGTCCCCCCCCCAGAAGTAGCAACACCGTTAGCAGAAGAATCATAAATGGCAGCTTGTGATGGTGCCATGGTTTCATGTTCACTGCTAGCAACATTGCCACCAGCATGAGTAACATTAGCAGCTGGTTGAGCCTCATATGTTGCATAAGCATGTGATTCTTGCATGACGGAATCGGAATCCACAGAATATGCATTACCATCACCAGCGGTAATTGGTTGGGTTGCATCTACAGGAGCAGAAATATCTGTGGTAGCCTCCTGAGCAACATTTGAGCTGGGATCAGAATAACCAGTAGTAGTATAGGGTGCTGATGCATATCCCATCACTGCATTTGTTTGAGCAACGACTGTCTCACTGTCTCCCATTCTTGAGAATCAAACCTTTCCCTTAGTTTAGAACTGCAATAATACCAACCATAAAATTATATGCAGTCCCACACATTTGAGAGGTAAGAAAGCGAGAGAAAAAGGCTACTGTAAACTAGGGCATATCATGCACTCATGCAGGAAGTTAAATCAGTGTAATACACAGCCTTGATTTTTCAAATATCTTATGTACTGCATTTTGTTTCCATACACTCGCAACAAATATCACATCCAATCTTAAACCCGTGGCATGTAGTTGGTCAAATATATTGCATCGCATATCCAAAACAAAACTCCAGCCACAAAACCCCCATAAAAATCACAGTTCAACTATTAGCCTAGCATGCAAAAGCATTTTCACTCCAGCTATACAATCACAACCAGTCTAAACCTATTATGTGAGATAAAACAAGGAATAACAAGAACAAGAATCAATCTAGATAAACCCTGATTAAAAACATGAAACTTGTCACTCTAATTTCATAATCAAGATTGTAATTCTCAAAAAGTAATTTTAAGCAGTTATCTAACCTCAATTCACACACACTAAATCAGTACCTCCAGCTACAGATTTAAACACACAGAATTCTAGTCAAATTCAATCAATAAAGCACAGATTAAAGTCTCAGCACCAGAAATTAACAGAACGGAAGAGAAATTAACCGCGCCTAGGCCTAGGGTTTGGCAAGATAAACCCTAATTGAAAAGCGTAAGTGAATGGGAATTGGTACTGGAGGAGCTGACGGAACACTAACCTGAGGTCGGAAAACGGCGCCGTATCCCGTAACTGAGCTTCGCGAAAGAGAAAGAGAGAATTTGAAAGGGGTTGTAGTGAAGTTTGTGTACTAGTGATAGGCGTAGGGCATATAATGGTTTTAATGCGTGTGTGGCTTTGGCGGTGGAGCCGCGGTGTATATAATCTCTTTCTCTCTTTTGTATTTGGGCCGGCTAGAGTATATATAGACCCGTCCAATTTTTCTTTCTTTTTCCAATGAAATGTTGAGCACTGGAAAGTAGTTTATATAAGATATTTGAGAAAATATCACTTTGTAAATTCTAATATGTTGGCGTAGGTGGAATGCATATTGACAAGTGACCAAAAAAATTCCCATGAATCATTCCATGACATTACAATTTCAAGAAAAAAGAAAGAAAAAATCAAAACGCTTCAAAACTTGAAGGTAGCCACACCAAGTCCTCCACTAAAAAAAAAATCAAAATACTTATAGACGTCACCATTTTTAATTGAAATAATGAAATGTGACAGATTAATTCCTATTCATGGATTCCAATAATGTAAGAACTAAAATATGGTTTAGGAAATCCATTTCGTCAATCGGAGAAAAATACAAAATTTAGATTTGTCATATAATAAAAAACATATGGAAATTAAAGTAATCTATTTAAGTCTCTTATTTGTAAGTGAGATATCGTAAATTCGACAACAGACTAAAATAGCTAAAAGCAACTTTAGCAAACTCTCTATTTTGACTTTTTTAGCTATTTTAGAGAGCTTGTTTAGTTTTTTATCAACAAACTAAGAGCAACTTTAGCAATGCTAGCCATTTTTTTGTCAAATTATAACCAAAATAGCTAAAATGTCATTTTGGCTAGCTAGTTTAGAAATATGTTTGTATCAGTTCTCTCTATTTTTAACTATTTTGAACTTATATTACTAATTAAATTTTAAAAAAAAATTACCTTAAATGCAGTTATATATTACATAGAAACATCTGAAAAAAAAAAAATATTAAATTATAGAGAGCCTCATTTCGCTCTTTATATTTAGAAGCGAGATATCTAAGAGTTAAAATGGCTAGCAACTTAGGAGTCTGGTGAAGTTCCTAATTTTGATTAAAAAAAACTAAACAGACTCTCTAAAATAGCTAAAATGTCAAAATAGAGAGTACGCTAAAGATGCTCTAACAGACTAATTGTGGACTATAGCATATCATTTATTTATTTGATAAAAAAAAAAAAAAAAAACATAGGGAAAGTTAGAAAGTAATGAATATATAATACAAAGAATACATAATTACCAAGAACTACATTTTTGTAGTGATATTTACCAATAGCAAGACCTAATTTTTTTATACCATCAGCATGAAATTAACAGTAATGGGCTGTTAACCCGTCTACTGTTTAATGACATAATTAACCTTGAAAATCTAAAAATTACAACTCATGTCATCCATATATATATATATATATTATTATTTTTAAAAGCAAAAACCTACAATTCCCAAACTCTCCTCTCCTTCCCGACCTGGAGCCACCGACCCCCCCCCCCATCCGACCCAACCCAAGAACCCGCCGCCTCCGACTTCGACTACTGCCTCAGCCAGGTCTGGCTCCGCTACCGGAGCGGCACCTGCAAGAAAGACCCATCCCCTCCCACACATGCACCACAACAGCCACCACCAACCTCTGCCTCCTCCGCTTCATCGTCGTGAGTCTTCAGCTGCGTCATTGGCGTCGAGATCTTTAATTGCCAACGAGGCAGAGCGGCAGAGAGAGACGTGAGGCAGCGAGGCAGAGGGCCGCCTTAGAGCAAGCCGCCGCGACTCCTTAAGCCCGCCCGCCGACGAATCTAGCCGAGCGCAGGAAGCGGCGCTGACTCTCCTCCTTGCCAACTCCCTCGCTTGCGTCACTATCGACTCTTCCGCCCTCGACAGGCTCTCCTCCTCCGCCGCCGCGAGTGACCAGATCTCCTCCTCCGTCGCGAATGACTACTCCCTCGTCGCCTCTCTCCAGCCGATCCTGGTCCGGCTTCTCCTCCAACTCCAATCTCCACCTCCCCTGAGCCCGGCCCTCTCTTCAGCCGATCCTAGAGCCGCTTTGTGGTCGTTGCCGCCGCCTCTTCTCCTCCTCCGTCACTGCCAATCTGAAGCCTCACCAGCTCCTCTCTCTCTCTCTCTCTGAGTTTGTGTGTTGGTTTGTGTATTGGTTTGATTTTGTGTGTTGGGGTTTTTGCTTTGTGTATTGGTTATGGTTGAGATCTTATCAGATCTTGCTCAAATCTTGATTACTGAGGCTCAGTGGTATTGGAGCGCGGCGGAGCTTCTGAGGATCAGTGGTATTAAAGTGCGGTGGAAGTCTGAGACTCAGTGGTATTATGTTGAGATTTGAGGGTCAGTAGCATTAGACGTACATAGTTTGGATTTTTTAATTTTTTTGCCTCAATGAGGGTAATTTTGTAATTTATGAGTTAACGGTTTCAATTAATTTTGGATGGAAACCTGCTGGTGGCAATTTAAAAAACCAATCTCGCTATTGGTAAATATGAATACCAAATTGTAGTTATTGGTAAAAAACCCTAAGAACTAAATTAGGAAAATTAATAAGCATAAAAATGTTATCTCTCTCCCGAGAGAGAAAAACCCTAACTCTGCCTTCGGCCTTCCATGACGGCGGCATGTCTGCAAAATATATGGCCTTTGGCACAGACAATACACAGCGAAGCAGTGCGTTGGGCTCTAGTCTTCAGATGGGCGAACACGCCTCTTTCTCCGTTCGAAGGGAGTCGTTGTCTCAAATCTTTCGAGGAGTGAAAAACAATGGCGGCGGCTTTGAGACTTTTAGGCCTCAATGAGGCCCGAAATCATTTTCCTTAACATAAAATCCTGCTTGCTTTATTATCATTCATAAACTTAAAAATACTCAACTCAAAAGTACAATACAACCACACCTTTCAGAGCTCACTTCAAGAAGGAAACATATCATTTGACATATCCAGATTGATTCAATCTGATTCGTTACACAAGTAAGCTTTACCAGTGAAACTTGATTCCTATTCCAAGTTTCCAACACTTGCTTGCTGCTGTTTTCCCATCATGGTTTTCTGCACATTACTTTGCACAAGACTTGTCTTGTTAGAAACTGCTCTATTGGAGCCTTTGGTCATGCTCATAGGACTTGGCGATGTCGTAGTCTGTCGCCTGTGGGCAGCAGCAGGTACCGTCTCCTTTGCGTTATGCACCTTGACAGCAGAAGATTTCTTATCAATTAGCTTGTTCACTAGTCCAATCATCCCATCATTTTCTGTAACCACAGAATCACTCATAGCTTCAAAATACATAATCATACTATATGTGTCATATTATGACACTAATCAACCACATTATTGATCGAACTACAAACCAGGACTAGATAAGACCGCGCGAGGACGGAGCAGTATTGCAGAACAAGCTCTAACATCTGGTTTTGCATCATGCTTGCCTGGTTGTCGACTCTTATCCACTGTCCATGACATGTATATGATAAATTTACTTGGTAACTTATAAGATGAAACTATAATATGCATTATTGATCAGCAGAATATAAGTGGCTCTAGGTATATCTTTTAATATACCAACCTTTGGATGAAGAAAGTGACTCTGCTGCTGGTACCTTAGCCACACAGGCTTTCATGATTGTGGGTTTCAATGGTAGAGAACAGCCTTGTATCATCTTGACTGCAAATATATACGTGTGATTTACATTTAAACTAGAGGCATTTTTTGAAATATAAACAGAATTAGCTTAACTTATCTGGAAAAAATATAAGCTACCTGGTATAGATAGGGAATCATCAGAGACCTTTGTCACCGGTAGTCTACTGTGATCACTTTGTGGAGGAATATGATTTTCTTGCTGTACCCTCACTCTCACCTTAGGATACACTACACTATCCCAAACAAACAAATCAAAATCAAATATATATTGATCGAGCAAACCCTCGACCTCATAGAATGAACTGTTAGAAATTTAGTACAGAAATGGGATTAGAATAACAAGCTCACTTTGCTGTCTGTGCCTGAAAATTCGAAAACGATGATTTTCCGCAATGAGATACTGGAACTACACAACATGCAGAAGGTTTTGTCAATAAAGCAAAAGAGAAACTAAAGCTCAAACGAAGAAAGATATGAAAACTCACTTTTCTATTGTCGCCTGTTTTCAAATTCGAATGACTTTGGTGCTTCTCATTCCTTGGAGAACATGCTTTTGAAGCATAATTTTTTACATAGATTTGTGTTTTGAGTCTTAAAGAAGTAAAGAGTAGCAGAAAGCCTGAATATTGTCAGGGGTTCTCCTTCATGTAATAACTTGACTTGAAAACCAAGCAGAATCGATTCTTCTGTCATTGCCACACATGGTTTTGCTTTCTTCTTCTATGTTATCATTGAGATAGATGGATGGGAATTACAAGAGGAAGAATAAGTAAAGTTCTAAAGCTAGCTAGAGGATTTGGGTTGCATACCTCGTGTACTATATGTAACGGTAGTATCCCATATCGGAGAAAAGGTAAACTGTATGGTTGTTCATAATCAATTTCAAGAGGGGTTAGGTCACCCAACTCACAACGAGTAGGTAGCAAATTCCCAATATTGTTCTGAATTTACATGTTTCAATGCTTAATTTACATGTTTAAATAGTTAGCATCTTAAATTCATTCAAAAAACCAAAAAAAAACCCGATTTCTAGGATAAATAGATCCCTACCCACCATGGGTAGGTTTTTTATTTTTGTTTTTTGGGTCTCGATCTCTTCTATGACGTGTTTTTGTCAAATTTTAGAATTTAGCTTCATTATAAATAAAGATTCTAATATTAATTCTTTCTATTTGACTAATTTTATATTTTAAAAAATTCAATCGATTGCCAAAAGATGAATATATAGCAAAACCACATTTGTCATGCAAGAAACTAAGCCCAAAAGGTTAAAAGGGGAACCCCTACCACGACGGGTAGGCTGTTTCTAAGGTCATTTTTTCCTCTCATTGTTTCCTCTAATGTCATTGCAATTTCGATTTTGTTTTTGGTCAATACCATTACCATTTAGCTGCGTAGCACGAAAGCGCCACCTTACTTGCGTTTCGCGCTTCGGAAGCGGAATCACGTCGGAAGGGTCCGGAAGCGCGCTTCTGAGAAAAGGAGGTTTTGGAAGCGCGAGTTTCCGATTTGGAAGCGCGGCGGAAGCTTTGCACAAAAAATCCTAGAATTTCAATTCAAAAATTCTCCTTACCTGGGTTGAATCGATTCAATTCCTTCCATAGAATTGACGTGCAGGCTGAGGCCTTCCATTCCCGACCGAAATCGGGTCAAACGGTGGCCGGAGGAGCGAGCTCCGGTTCGAGACAGTCGAACCCTCTCCGCCTTTGTACGCCTAAACGGCGACGAATCACGCCGCGCCACCACCACAGACTTGAAGAGGAGGCCGAGACGGTCCGAACGTGACCGGTGCGGCGGTCCAATTCGGCCGGACGGCGGAGAAAGGAGATCGGCAACGGAGGTCGGTGCAGAGGCTCGGGACTGAGTCGGGGAGGAAGAAAGAAAAGAAAAAGAGAGAAAGAAAAAAAAGAAAAAAAATGTTAAATATATATTTTTTATATATTAAAGTAAAAAATTAAATATATATATATATATATATATATTATTTTATTCTAACGCTTCCAAAACGTACCCGCTTCCAATTTTTTCTCAAAAAAAAACGCTTCCGCGTTTCCAAACGCTTCGCTTCCACGTACCCGCACCCGATTCCATGCAACTTAGCCATTTAGATAGTTGTAACAAAAAATAAAACTACAGGGGTCAATGTCGCAACATTTCCAAACCACAAGGCCTAAAAAAGAAAACCTAAAACCCTTGGCAATGGTGTTAACGACATGTCGTTGGTACACATAACAAAACGCAAACCCCAAAGCCGCAGAGCAAGAGAAAGAGAAGAGTCGCAGACATCGACCCACACCACACACTCTTCTTCTTCTCCTTCCAATCTCTCTCTTCTCTTCTCCTGCACAGATGGCAAGCCAAGCACGCAAAGGCGGAGTGTCCCTCCCGGAGCGGCGGAACCCTAAGAAGGACGACGGCATCCTGGCGAAGATCTCGCAGTCGAAGATGGTCGCCTGCGGCAAGCAGTACACCTCCGACGCGGCGTTCGTCGCCAACAAGCTTCTCAAGAGCAGCGGCAAGGCCGCCTGGATCCTCAGCACCACCTTCGTCATCCTCGTCGTGCCTCTCATCATCGAGATGGACCGCGACCAGCAGTTCACCGAGCTCGAGCTCCAGCAGGCCAACATCCTCGGCGCCGGCAAGTGATACCGGACCGGGTCGGGTCGGGTCGGACCAATCGGGTACCGTATATCGTTTATTGGTAGGGTTTGGAATTGGTTCTATTCCTGTTGTGGATTTTGAATGTTTAATTATCTAGCTTTAGTTATGAGATGAGATGAGATTCTGTCCTTGATTGCTATAATAATTTTACTTAAGAAGTTTGATTAGCGCCTCCCTATGCGTTTGTCTTAGTTGTTTCGGAGCTGAATTTTCTTGGGGTTCAATAATGATAGTTTTATTCTGAAATGAAATTTACATGTGCTCCCTGCTTTGCTTGATTAGGGTTTCATTAGCTCCTGCCAATGCGTTTGTATTAGTTCTTTTGGAGCTGAATTTTCTTTGGGTGAATTTAGGGTTTAATAATGATAGTTTTATTTTGAAATGGATTTACATGTGCTCTTTGTGTTTCGCTTGATTGTGGAAAACTTCTATGTGCAATTCATTGGGCTCTGACTCAATTAGGAATGATTAGGAATTTAGGATTTTGTTCAGCTTGTGTTGCTTGGTAGGCATTATGCAGACGAGCGGCTGTTTGTGTGTTGTTGAGGGTCGAATGTCTCCAACATTAAATATCTGGGTGAAGTGGGGATTCTTGGTTTTATTGTAGTATAGTGGCCGAACTGAAGAACTTGTACTTGAGATATGTGCAAGAAGGGATATTGTTAGTTAGCATTATCATCTGCTTTATGGAGATCTATGGAGTTGGACTCGCTTAGTTCCTTGCTGCAGAGAGAGGCAGAGAGCTCTTCAGTGCCATGAGACTGTGAATATTAGGACATGTGGGGAACCCAGGCCATTTAGTGGTACAATATGGATAAGTGAATCCTCTTTGGGGATTCAAAACTCGGTGTTACATTGGGTGTGATCTATATCCATGCCTGATTTAAGTGTTTGTATAGGATTTTTTTAAAACACAAACCTAGATGTAATGGATTCCTTTCGTGCTTCGAACATTACAGAATGGCAAATGCTTTTCATTTGCAGATGATGAGACCCAGCAAACTCAGAAGATCTTATATTGTAGATCTTATATAATGTTTTTCACATACTGTAGATCTTATGAGACCCAGCAATCTCTTCACAAGTGATTGAACCATAATGTTTTTCAGTTTTGAGAACTTTGTAGTGATGTCCATCTTATATTGTATGGAACAGGGTAAGTTGTTTGAGTGTGGTGTTGAAACAATTGCCTTATGTATGCACTGCCTTCACATATCTTAAGGCCTCGTTTGTTTCGCGGAAAGTAAGGCTCATGAAAAGAAAGTTGGTCTTTTCTTGCGTTTGGGATGCTACAAGGAACGGAAACACTTTCATGATACAAGAGAATATAGGGAGGAAAGTGATTCCTCCTAAAATTCAATGGAATCACTTTCCCACTTCCTTTACTTACATTTATTACTCACAACTATTATTTTATTACATTAATTACATATCTTTTTACAACTTTTCTGTTAACTTTTCTTATGTTACCAAAAACAGGAAATGAAATCTCACTTCCTCCTCAAGTTTCCTTTCCATGAGAAAGGAAGAGGAGCTACTTTCTTTTCCGGAAACCAAACGAGGCCTAAGATTAGCCTTCACATATGTAAAGATTGAGTGTGCAAAGTTCCTATGGTTGTTGTACAATGCACTATATCCTCATTCTAATCCAATTGAGTAATGATGATTTGCGGGTTAAGCTTGATTTTGGGCTTGATTTTGCAAGTGTCATTCAGATAAGGTAGTCCGTTTGAAATATAGGAACCTGAACTCCGTAGACATTGATGCAGAGCAAGTCTTCAAGCGGGAAGGAACAAGTCAATGGACAGCTAGCTACTATAATCTCTCCAGTTTGTCTAGATTAGGACTTCACTTTTTTTTTTTTAGGAAAAAGACCATTTGTACAAAAAAGAGTTAAAACTTGACCATTCCAATGTTACCTACCCACTCCAATGAATCTTGGTAAAAATACCTAAATACCCTAATATCCTCTCTCTCTCTCTCTCTCTCTCTCTCTCTCTCTCTCTCTCTCTCTCTCTCTCTCTCTCTCTCTCTCTCGGCTTAGTAGTGGCGGTGGGCGGCGGGAGCGGGAGCGGGGGAGGAGAGGTGAGTGGCGAGGGTGGATTCCTCGGCAATGGCTGTGGCGGAGAGGGGCTGGCGAAACTTCTCGAGCTCGTCGATGGCGGCAGAGACGGCGGTTTTGGAGCGGAGGACCTCGAGTTGTTCATTGTTCAGGGATTTTCCTTGGGCGAGGGACTCCTCCATCTTATGGATGCGGTTGTTGATAAGGTTGAGGACCGAGCCGTCGGACATTTAGGAGCCCGCCGTGGCTGCCATTGAAGGTGCTTTTTTTGCTTTTCTAGGGTGTTTTAGGTGAAGCAGAGACGACATCGCCGACATCGACATGAGGAGGCCTGGGTCCGGCTTCGAGCGTTATGGGTTCGACGTCGAGGTTGGAGCATTGCAGCGCCCTGGGCTCGGTGCCGAGTGTCCTGGGTCTGGCGTCGAGGTTGGAGCAGTGCAACGCCGGTGGTCTGGGTCTGATCTGGTGTGGAGGATGCAGGATCAGGGCCCTGGGACTGGCGTCGCGTGTCTGGGGTCCGGCGAGGTTGGAGAAACAGCGAAGCAATCTTCCTCTTGGATCTCTATTGAAGCACCAAGAAAGTTTTTGTGCACCAAGAAACGGCGGAGCAGTCTTCATAATATACATAAAGCAGTCTTCTTTATTTGTTAGCATGTTGTTATGATCTCCTTCTTTATTTGATTGTCAAACATTTGATTGTCAACTATCAACTTTCTTCTAATGTATGTATTCGATTGTCAAACATCCCGATCTGCCGTTTTGGGTATCCAGATCTGTTGTTATTGTCAAGTTATCAATGAAATCTTAGTACCAGTATAGTGTGGATGTTTTGTGATTAAAGTTTTGCAACTTCATGAACTCTGGTTCTTGGTTACTAGGGGTCAGTAATCTGATTACTGGGGGTTAGTAACCTGATTACTGGGGGTCAGTAATCGATTACTGGGGGTCAGTAACATGGTTACTGGAAAATATGGAATCTGTAACCTGATTACTGGGGGTCAGTAACCTGATTATTGGAGGTCGGTAATCGATTACTGGGGGTCAGTAACATGGTTACTGAAAATATGCAATCTGTAATCTGATTACTAGGGGTCAATAACCGATTACTGGGGGTCAGTAACTTGATTATTATGGGTCAGTAACTTGATTCTGGAAATCTGTAATCTGCAAATTGCTTACTGGGGGTCAGTAACCATTGTCCAATAACCTGATTATAAAAAAAAAAATTAAAAATCCGGCGAAAAAAATAATTCCGGCGAAAAAAAATTGGTGACCGGAATCCGGCGACCAGGCTCCGGTGACCGGCCATGGGAGGCCAGTGGAGTTGGGTGACATTTTGGCAAAGTTTGTTTTTTTTATCTTCCACTTTCTCAGCACATTATAATTCAAAAATATGTTAGATAGACAAAAGGACAAAAAAGGAAGAAAAAAATTAAATTTGTACTAGGGTTGAAAAAGATTTGTTCAAATGGGCAATAGAGTTGTTACCTTATGTTGAATAAGGGAGAAAAATAAGATGGTCATTGAAATGGGTAATGAGGGGGTCTTTTTTATACTAAATGGGCATTTTCTCTTTTTTTTTCTTCTAGATTAGCGCTTATGAAAAGGACAGCGATGGAAATCAAGTCTCTTCAAAGATTTATTTTAATTTCTTTTTTTGCACGCCTTCAACAACACAGAGAGAATGTGACCACAACAAATCTTTTTGCAGTCATCGTTGGGGAGTCGGGGAAAGATCCTTAGAGATCAAGCATTTCCAGTGCTTCTCGTTCCCTGTTGAGTATTGACCAACTCCTCGTCGTAATCAATCAAATCCCCTAAGCATCAAAAAACCTAAACGCCGATGTGGCTGCAAAACCCTATATATCCCCTCGTAAACCCTCTTGCACACTCAATGGCTTCTGCCCAAGACATCGCTGCCCCGTTTGCTCTGGCAAGCAATGAGGTGGCAGACATCTCGCGCGGTGCATCATGGTTCATAAAAGCTACCGCTCTAGAACGGCTAGAAAACACTTTTGATTTGAAATCTCATACAGGCCGCCTTTTTTTTTTTTTTTTTTCAGAAGCTTCAGACCGCCTCTTCAGGTCGGTATATATTTTCTTTTATTTTATTCTTTAGTTTCAAAGCTTCTCTTGTATATGCTGAAGGAAAATACTTATGTCCATACGAGTATGGATGTGTGCATCCATACTCTCTCTAATTTACATATCTTGGGCAATGTTATCAATAATTTTAACTGTTCAAAAATTGAATTAATCAATAAACATCATATCTGTAAAAATTCGGAATAAACCAAAATCGTTTGCTCATTCGATTGTATTCGATTATATCAAACAAATGGACGGTTGATCATGAGACTCCAAACTTTCACTATAACTGGTATGGACACAAGTATTTTCCTATGCTGAATGATATATCCGCATATCGCTTATCTTAATCACTTTTCAAATATCTTTAGAATTGTCTTTTGTTTATTAGATTACTTAAAGAGAAAAACTCATGCTCTAAGGATAAAGTGGTAAAAGTTTCTAAAAAATTGAAAGTATGAACAATCCCTATGATTGTAGGCGTGTTGAGATGCTAGTATTTATTATCCTAAATGAAATATAAAAAAAAATACAAATACAAGTAGGTCAGAATGAAAAAAAAATATATAATACCATCAATGATATATAAGTAAATCTCCAAAGAAAGATACATTGCAAAAAAAAAAATGACAAATAAAATATAAACATTAGAGAAAAATAAAGACATTGGAATGAAAAGAACATGTTTTGTTTCGCAGTTGAAAAGATGTTTTGAGCAATCGGAGAAACACTTTGATAAACAGGTTTTATCTTGACCGACCATATTATTGGTGTATGTTATATTAAACAATAAGGATCGCTTTTTTTATTTTAATTACCGAAAACTCTTATAATCATTTACTCGCACTCCACGGTATTGGCAAACATTCATCAACGAAAAAAATTAAAAATTAAAAAAAAATTAAAAATCCCGAAATACGGAAGTGAAAGTCGTGACAAAAGAGCTTTGTTCTAATCGAAAGAAGAATGAAGTAACTTTCTAGATTTGGGGTGAGCTACTAAGGTCATCTCTAATAGTTTATGCAAGGCCATCTTCAACTACCTTAATCTGACTAGATTAAGGTAGCTAGTTGTAGAAGAAAGAAAAATGGATTTTAGCACTTAATTTTGTACCAACTAATATCAATACACCTAGGATGTTGAGATGTTTGAAAGCTACTGCATCACCTAGGTGGGTCCAATGCCAAATAATGCAAATGTTTTTTTAATAAAGTGGGTTAGATATTTTTTCTTTGGTAATCTTAATTAATGGCTTAACAGCCAAGGAACCCAAATACAATAGGAAGAAACAAACTCCTTTACCCAACTCTGATCATTGAAGCAAAGCAAGTGAACATTCATGAAAAAAAGGAGAATGAAATCAAAAGCAAAAGGTATATCTGCAGGGGAAAGAAAACAATTTGAAAATCCCTATGATCCATATCTCCCAAACATGATTAATTAAACAAATTCCACTAAAAGTTAGTGTTTGCTGATCCCTGAACTCAAATCTAATCCCACCCGTCTGAAAAAAGATTCAAACTTGAAAACCCATCTCAAGCCCTCAATAGCCTTGATCAAAGTCTCAAGCTTTTGTCCCCCTGTACAAAGATCCGCATATCTTCATTGACTGCAACCAAATCAGTAGTAGTCTCCATGTTTGGCACCACACTTCTTGATCAAGGACTTTATAAACATCAAGCATACAAATACAAACCCCACAGCTGCAACACCTCCCACAACAATGGCCACCGTCTTCTGTGTTGTGTGATGGTTAGACCTTACAGTCCCTACACCATTTTAAGCACATCACAAGCATTAATAATATTTGACTTGGTGTTGAAATAGAACAACAAACTAGAAGATGTAGAGGGAAACAAAGAAACCCATCTTCTCAATCCCCATACACATCCATTTCACAATTCATCATACCATTTGGAAACCAATGAACAAGAGAGAGTGACTCTTATTTACTATTTACTAGTTATAATAAAATTATTAAAGCAATCCTGTGCTCTCTGTCATATACCTTCTGAAATTTGTAATTTAGTAATGTACATCAGTTATATGAAACAAATTCTAAACCTTTAGACAATGACTCAAAAACAAAAATACAAACCTTTTTACTAAAAAACAAAGATGAGATTTGTTTGGTCTGTGAGTTTACCTGGTGAAGAAGTTAAGTTTGGGACACCATTAGCATAATAGCTATAGCTAATATAGCACTTGTGCTGATAAATCTGCCCAGAAGCTGAATTACCACACTCTGAATCAGCTTTTTCAGAAGCACTTTTGATACAATCCTCACAATCACTGTTGCCCAAATCACCCTCACACTGGCCCAAAACATAAACAGACTCATAACTCCCAGTATAGAACAACACACTACCATTCTTGATCCCACTCTCCAGTTTCTTAAAAGCAGAGTCCCTTTTCTCTTCAAAATCACCAGACCCACTAGCCTTACTCGACCCACAAATCTTGTAGAGCAACTGTGTCCCTGAAACCTGCTTAAACCCAGAGATTTCATAGCGCAAGTAGCACCCACTGAGCTGGACTCTAGCTGCTATGGCTTCTCCACAGAGCTTTTGGGTTAAAGTTGAAAGCTTTGTGACACAGGTGGAGCAATCAGCTGTGGAGAGGTCTCCTCTGCACTGGTAGAGACCCGTGATTGCATTTGGGGAGTCACCAGAGGTGGTGGTGAAGAAGGTCTTCTGCTGCTGGGCTGAAGAGACTAGAGAGCTGAATAGAGATTTGAGGTTTTGGGTGTAAGTCCCAGTTGAGTCTTGGAACTTTTGATTAGCACAGCCCTTGTAAACCAAGTCTGTGTAGTGAACAGCTGTGGTTACAGAGGAGGAGGAGGCAAGGAAAAGCAGAGCAGAGCAAAAGAGAAGGGCTTGTTTTGTAGGGAAATCCATTTTGGGAATTGAAATTTTTTTATTTTTCTCTGAGAAGCAGACTGAAACAGAGTAAGGGAAAAAGGGAGGGTTTTGTAGAGGTAGGAAATGCACAAAGTGAGTGTGATCTATTAGAATGCATAGGTGAATAGGCATTAAATGGATGCAAAGAGTGACAAAGTTGGATTGCTGACACAGAAAGAGTGTTGGTTTTACTTACTTTACAGTAGTGAACTGTGATTTGTTTTACCTCTTGCTTCTTTGGTGGTTTTAGGTGAAGTTTCTGGAGATGGGTTTATGAGAAATTGATTTGGGGCTCAAGAATTCAAAGAAAAGGGAATATTTTGCTGATTTGGTTCTGGTGTAATCTGTGAAATCTGGACTTGGGAGTACACTGAAATTGTTGACCAGTGCCCTTTGTCTCATTGGTTCAGTTTGCTGACCAGAAATTCTGAGTGTTTGTATTTGACACTTTGACTGCAATTTTATAAGCATATAGATAAATGGGCTGACACATGCCCTCTGCATGCACAGAGACACAGAGACACAGACGAAAGGAATAGCAAAACAGATGATTGACCAAAAAGAAGGTTAGTGTCATTGGCTTACTTTCTTCCCAAGTAAAAGCAAAGGGGCAAAACAAACAGAGCTTCAAAAATGGGGACAGTAAAAAGATCAGTGTTACGATCTTACTGGTGTGGTTTAATCTGGGTATACATCTTCAAGGAAACATTTAAGAAAAATCAAAACAATGCGTTCCTGTGCTCTAATTGAGAAAAAAATGGATTTCCTAAGCATTCACGTTTTATCATCTAATTGGATGATAACTAGATATTTAGATCCATTAAGTATGACATTCTTACTGTGTGAATAAAACTGTTATTAATATAACACACAATATAATGACACACAAAATACTTCGATGAACATGACAAAATTAAGCATGTTGAAACGGTAATTCACTATATATTTTTTTATGTCAGATGAATAAGATATCTTGAACTAATCATAAACACTTGTATATTTATCAATAAGAAAAGCACTCCCAGACCACAATTTTCCTTATACTTATTATGATCAATTGCATGAACCATCAACATTTGCATCCTTCTCTTTCATTCAAATTACGTGTTGTATCAAGTTTTGAACCAGGGCATTAGACTTGCTTAAGTGAAACTCATTGATTAGCTCTAGAGCGCTCTACCATATATCACATATTTCATATTTTGAGCTGTTTTTTTTTTCTTTGATGTTCTATAGATTTCATGTAGCTTGTTGGCACTAATATATGCAATTTCATCGTCATAACAATTTACCAACTCGAAGAGTCTCAAAAGTCACGACCACTCGACCAGTATGAAAAATCACCGGTATGTAAATCAATAATCAAGACATTACGCCCATAGTTGAAGAGAAAACAGTAATGTTAATAACTTGCATGTTAATTTTATTTAATAGCAAAACAAAACTAAAAATACAACAGATGAGAACCAAAACTTAATAAGCTGGTTATAAGAAACACACCAACTCAAACCATTTAAAATGGCACGTAGCTGATATTTGCCATTGCTAGAAGCCTAGAAGTTGGAACCAGACCCCTCCAGGTGCTGCATAGCAAAGCACAGCGTGTCGGTAACATCTCTAAATGCCCATATAGACACTTGATCGCGTGTCTTAAAATTCTCAGCATGCACGACACTCGACCAGCCATTCTTCAAAACATACTTGTAGTTGCCATACCTCTCCAGCTCCAAATCAATCTTGGGATGTCGGGTTGAGATTAACCCTACTTTACGAGGATCATATGGAGCAAAGTCTAGGAGAAAGCCACATAGTCTCCAGGGTAGCTCGAGTTCTAGGCTATCACTTATGTCGTCTTCAGATAACGTTAAGTTGTGAACATGCTCAAGTTGTTTAGGGTGATGATACTTGTTGATTTTGGTTTTCAGTTCAATATGCATTATTCCCTTCTCTGACATTATCCCGGCTTTTTCAACTTGAGAACCCTCTGGCTAGCTTAGCACTTCTGCATCTTACTTGTGAATTAGGACCTTTAATATCTTTGTGAATGACTTGTGATATAGTTTATGCTTGCTAACTGCATATATATAACGTTGGAGAAAACTTGCAGGGAGGAATTAGGAATACTACACTACCCGTTTCCCATCTAGGAAAGTACCATAATTTTTTTGTTACGTTATTTTATTTGGTAAGTTTAGAGTTTAGGAAAGTACCAACTCTTTATTTTTATTTAGACCTGCAAACTGGTGAGTTTTTTAGGCCATGCATATGGGATACAAACATAAATGCAAATCTATGTCAAACAACATTTTTTTCACATGGAATTTGAATACCATAACATGCTTGCCAAGTTCTTTGTATTCAGTATCTTCCAGTCTTCCATACTTGTTTTTAGACAAATCAAAATTCTGTATTTTCCTCGCGCGCTATGATTGACGAAATCGATTTCCTAGCTAAGGCATGTTTTTAGTTCTTCTATTATTGGAATCCATAAATAGGAACAATAATTGTCACATTAATTTAAGGACCAAATACTAGTCACTCCTTATATTTTTAGAGTCTCGACAGTTTAGTCATCGTGCTTTTAATTTCAACTGATCACTCCTCGTAGTTTCAATTTTCGATCAATTGGTCCATTCTGTTTAAAATAGTTGTTAACTATTTTCTAATTTACTCAAATGCCCTTTAGTGTTGTTTTATTATTTTTCTTCCTGATTTCTTTTTCTTTTTCTTTGAAACCAAAACCCAAGAATACACAACCGACTATGAAAGGTTATGTAACTCAATTAAGTTTGAGCGTTATTAGGTAAAAGAAATTAAAATTGAGCCTAGTGTAGTAGGGTTCTTTGTAACCTTAATTATATGAAATGGTAATTATTTATATAGTTTCATTCGTAGGAGTTTAGAGAGTATTGTTAATGCTAATGATGATGATGTGAATTTATTTTAATCTTATTTTGGTTTATATTGATATGATGGAAATTTGATAGAATTTTATATCTTTGTGATTATGATGGTGCTATTTGATTCTATTAGCAATATGTATCAAATCAATTTGTATTTTTTTTCTGATTGCAATCAGTTTGCAATTGTAAAATTCTTGGATTGAAAATAGACCAATCATAAACCCATATATTCCGGGTCTTCTATTGGTTTTTGTTTTGAAGAAAAGAAAGTAAAAAAATAAGAAAAATAACCTAAGGGCATTTGAGGAAGTTGAAAAATGGTAAACAATCATTTTAGATGAAATTGACCAATTGGTAGAAAATTGAGATCACAATAAGTGATCAGTTGAAATTGAAAGCACAAACACTAAACTATCGAGACACTACAAGTATAGGAGTGACCAGTAATTTATCTTTAATTTAATTAAAATGGTGGTGTCTAAGCAATATGATTTTTTGTTCCCACGAATTGTAATGTCACGTAAGGTGGGCATTGGTCTTATTTGTAACCAATCTGGTAGGTTTTGAATGTCATTGAGATTTTGATAAGTACTGATCTATACGTATACTGTAATACTGTATACTGTATATTGGCGAGTCTATGAAATTTAAATTTCGAACTTTTAATTACTTGTGTTCATGAATATAATTGACAGAATAATAAATCAATTACAATCCAAGTGATTGATTTCAAGTGTTATACCCCACGATGTGCAATCAAAAGAGGTGGTTTAATTGGTTCTCAAATCCATTTCAAATTCCCATATCCTTAATATAAGAGTTCGATTCAAAAAGAAAAAAAACTATTTGAAGAAATTCTCATTCCTATAGGGAATAGGAATCCGTTTTATATTAAAAAAAGAAAAAAAAAACTAAATTCTCATATTTATACGGAATAGAAATCCATATTCTCTCTCGAGGAGGGCATTAAATCTGGCCCTGTATAGGATGGAAAATACTTGTGTTCATACCAGTATGGACGGTGTGCGTCAATACTTTCTCTAATTTGCATATTTTAGGCAATGTAATCAATGATTTTAACTGTTCAAAAATTGAATTAATCAATAAAGATCAACTCTGTAAAAAATGAATGTAAACAAATATCATATTCTTAACCGATTGTATCAAACAAATGTACGGTTGATCATGAAACTCTCAATTTTCACTAGAACTGTTCATTTATTTGATGCAATCGAATGAGCAAACGATTTTGGTTTATTCCGAATTTTTGCAGAGATGATATTTATTGATTAGTTCAATTTTTAAACGGTTAAAATCATTGATTACATTGCCCAAAATATGTAAATTAGAGAGAGTATGGACGCACACCGTCTATACTGGTATAGACACAAGTATTTTACTTATAGGATTCTTAATATAATTTGAAATGGATATGTTAAATTCCTATCTGAGGTAGTTCTTCAACAAGACAGTATATCATCACCCTTTCAGAGATCATTATATTTAACTAGCTAGCAGCTTGTTTTGTTATTGACGGCTGATTCTACTTTTGTCCGTACCGAAAGGAAGAGGAAGGTGTGCTTGTTCAACCGGTCAGTCTCAATGTCCGAGTTCAAGAGGAGCAAACCCAATGGTGGTGGAGGAGCAACCTCAGTGACCAATCTCGGCGCGGTTGTTAGCAGTATTGGTCTCATAAACAACAGGTGGACTGGAAAGCCTTACTCAGAAAGGTACTACGAGATCCTTGAGAAGAGGAGAACTTTGTCTGTTTGGCAGTATAAACAGAAGTTCCTGCAGGACCTCAAGGCCACCCAATGTTTAGTTTTAGTTGGTGAGGCCGGCAGTGGTAAAACAACTCAGATTCCTCAATTTGTTTTGGAAGCTGCTGCTGATAATGTATATCCAGAACTAACTACAAGCAAGAGGAAGGTGATGATCGCGTGTACTCAGCCCCGTCGAGTGGCTGCAATGTCAGTGTCACGCCGTGTTGCTGAAGAGATGGATGTGACCATTGGAGAAGAGGTTGGTTACAGCATCCGTTTCGAGGAATGCACCAGTGGGAGGACAATGTTGAAGTACTTAACTGATGGTATGCTTTTAAGAGAAGCAATGGCGGATCCACTGTTTGAGAGATACAATGTCATAATTCTAGATGAAGCTCATGAACGGACGTTGGCTACTGATCTTCTATTTGGGATTCTCAAAGAAGTGTTGAAAGTTAGAACTGATCTGAAGCTGATTGTGATGAGTGCTACCCTTGAGGCCAAGAAGTTTCAAGATTATTTCAATGGTGCACCCCTCTTACAAGTTCCTGGCAAGCTTTTTCCTGTGGAGATTTTTTACACTCCACAAATCCGAAAGGTATTACATGGAGGCTGCGATACGAACTGTTCTGCAGATCCTTACGAGCGAGGCTCCTGGAGATGTGCTTCTTTTCCTAACTGGAGAGGAGGAAATAGAGGATGCATGCTGCAAAATTAATAAAGAAATTAATACAATCAGTTACCAGTGTGACATTGGTCCAGTCAAAGTGATGCCATTGTATTCATCTCTCCCCTCTGAAATGCAACAGAAAGTGTTTGATCAAATTCCTGAGAGGAAAATTGTGGTGTCAACAAACATTGCAGAGACTTCTCTTACCATAGATGGAGTTGTTTATGTTGTAGACCCAGGATTTTCCAAACAGAAGGTTTATAATCCGCGCGCGCATGTTGAGTCCTTGTTGGTGTCTCCAATTTCTAAGGCAAGTGAACGGCAGAGGTCAGGGCGTGCTGGAAGAACTCGGCCAGGAAAATGCTTTAGACTCTACACACAGAAAAGTTTCCACAATGATCTTAAGCCAGAGACATATCCAGAAATCTTGAGATCAAACCTTGCAAATACAGTACTTACAATGAAGAAACTAGGAGTAGAGGATTTGTGTCATTATGATTTCATGGATCCTCCTGCTCCTGAGACAATGATGGATGCACTAGAGATTTTGTATTTTTTGGGAGCCCTCGTTGAAGATGGTAACTTAACCAAGATGGGGGAGACCATGAGTGAATTCCCATTAGACCCTCAGATGTCAAAGATGCTCATTGCAAGCCCTCAATACAACTGCTCCAATGATATATTGTCAATTGCTGCTATGCGTTCTGTTCCCACTCCATTTATCCGGCCTTGGGATGAGGCTAAAGAAGCCGTTGAAGCTAAAGCTGCATTTGCCCACATTGATGGTGATCACCTCACTTTGCTCAATGTGTATCATGCATACAAGCAACACAATGAGGATCCATCTTGGTGCTATGACAACTATCTCAGTCACAAGGCACTGAAGGCTGCAGACAATGTTAGGCAGCAGCTGATGCGCATTATGGCCCGTCGTAACGTCAAGCTATGCAGTACTGACTTCGATAGTCCTGACTACTACATCAACATAAGAAAGGCTCTTCTAGCTGGATATTTCAGGCAGGTGGCTCATCTTCAGCGCAGCGGACGGTACCTAATAATGAAAGAGAAACAAGTGGTACATTTGCATCCCTCAAATTCTTTGGATCACAAACCGGAGTATTTGATCTACAATGAGTATGTCTTGACAAGCAGGAGTTTTATCCGCACAGTGACAGAGATTAGTGGTGAATGGCTAATTGAATACAACAGCTGAAGTTCTGATCCCTAAATGATCAAAAATTAATCTTTCCAATTTTCAAAGTTTCAGGGATATCATGCATATATGTAAATCTTAGTATTGAATTATTGATATGTAACAGATATGTAACAAGAGTTGATGATTATCAGTTTCATTGAATTATACTATGTTGACAACCAAAACTTGAATATTCACTTCTTCATATATGTATAAGTGCCAACCTCAGTGAAGCGACTTCGATCCTTTGCTGCCGTAGAACATGTGCATAAAAGATCAGTTGCACTAAAATGGATCAGCAGGTATACCATCAGGTTCATTGACAAAATACGTTGCTCCAAATTAATCAAACACAGGAAATAATCCGAAATATAGTAATAAATTAGCAAGATGAACAATAATATATAGCTCCAAAAGTGATCATAAAATCAGTTAAGAACAGAAAATATATGTGATCTGTAGTTCTGCAAAGGTTAACTAGATTTACAAACTAAGCATGGGCCGCATGCCTCTTGGAAATACTTGTACACAGACAATTGGAATGTTTTGTTGCCAATTGTAAACAATGTAACTTTCCAAAATAATGGTTCTACCATAATCAGTACTTTTTTTAGTACACAGGGGGCAAAGCAAAGAGACAAAGAACTAGAAGAACCAGCACTTTTTGTATCATCCTTTACTAAAACAAACAATCAAAAATTAATACTCCAACAAGTGACAGTCTAAAGTTCTGGAAATTGACCTCAAATTACTTGCTTTCTAGTGTTGTGACTGAACTTCATCCCTCCGTGAGAGAATGACCAAATGTCCAAAATTAGAGCAAAACTTGACAATTTCAATGTTTGTTGCCCATAAGAGCATCTCCAACAGTTCTTGTAAACCAATCTCTAAAATAGAGAAAGTGAGAAAAAAAAATGTAGAATCTCTATATCTAAAGAATTCTCAAAATCTGTATATTTTAGCTAAAATCTCTAAAATTTAATGTTTGCCTTTTATATTTGACTATCTCTCCTAAAAAATAAAAATAAAAAAAAGAATGATTTATCTCCTTCTCTCTCGTCTAGCCTTTTATTTATATATTCATTAAATTATACATATTAACATTTAATTTTTATACTATAAATAGAAGAGCTGTTGGAGTTGAGCTTATTTTTTTATAGAGATTTTTTTACAAGAGTTGTTGGAGATGCTCTTATGGTAAAACTTAAATCGAGTTTCAAGCTTCAATTGTGTCTTGTTTAAGACGCACCATAACATATATAATGGATGAATGTTATAATGGATGAATACATATTCTGTAGCAATGAATTTGTAAAGACTGCATGGTATAAAATTAAATGGAACTATTACATGATTAACCAACCAAACACATATTATTCTTCATCATATAGCCTCATCACAGCATACAAAACTCTTCCTACCCAACACATGTTTCTTGAATGATCTGAGTTCGTTCAATTTGACTTCAGTTTAAAACCTCAAACCCAATACACACCCAGAAAGAAGCAAAAAGAAAAGGGAACACTACCAAATTCAAGAAAGCTGCATGATCTAAGCGCATGTAAAAGATTACTGCTTTGGATATCTACCTTAACTTACAAAGTAAAACAGTTTAGAATCCTGAATTAAATTATATAAAACATCTATTGAAGAAGAATCACAAAATGAAAGCAAACAAAACAATGATTGCAAGCAATATCCCAACCCCAAAGGGAACCCAAACTGACCTGGAATTCAACAAACGGTAGAAGCTCTCTGGTTGTGAACTGTATGGCGATAATTGCAGAGTTGTATGCTGCCAACAAATTACGCGAGAAACCAAATGAGGTGAGCGCAATGCAGATCAACAGGTGCCGGGGGTAACAGAGAGAAAATGACATGTCGTAAACCCATTGAGGAGACTACATGTCGTAAACCCGGTTGTAACTTTAGTATATAGGAAATTTCAAAAAGTAGTCGACAGAAGTCATACCCAGTGTTGTCCTTATCTTGCACCCGCACCACAAAAACTTCGACGAATGAGATCAACAATGTTTGCAATAGTGTTCTCAGGTCGTCTGCCAGAGATCCGAGACGCTTCGTCTGATAAGTGAGGCATTCCATTTCTTTTTTACACCGTCAAATCCATTTGATTTGCAAGGGAGTTTGATACTTCTTTTTCCCATGGCTGCTTCTTCATCCTCTCAGAGATGTCGTTATCATGCCTTCTTGAGTTTCAGGGGTGCAGATACACGCAAGGGGTTTACTGATCATCTCTACAGAGCTTTAGATATGGCCGGCATCCACACATTTAGAGATGATGATGAGATTGAGAGAGGAGCAGATATAGCTGCCGAGCTAGAGAGAGCTATACGAGAGTCACGAGTAGCCATAATAGTCTTCTCCGAGGACTATGCTTCCTCAAGTTGGTGCTTGGACGAACTTTCCAAGATCATGCAACGTAAAAGGACGGATGGGTATATGGTGGTGCCTGTGTTCTACAAGGTGGATCCGTCTGTTGTTAGGTGGCAGAGGGGGAGTTTTTCCGAAGCATTTGCTAAACATGAAGAGCGCTTCAAGGAGGAGACGGGCAAGGTGGAGGAGTGGAGAAAAGCTCTTAAGGAT
This sequence comes from Potentilla sterilis, assembly GCA_963682095.1. Lineage (NCBI taxonomy): Eukaryota > Viridiplantae > Streptophyta > Magnoliopsida > Rosales > Rosaceae > Potentilla > Potentilla sterilis. The sequence goes on along the minus strand of OY821762.1, from coordinate 13,573,414 downwards.
GTGGCCGATCTAGGAGGGATGGTATTAAGAGATCAGTAAGCAATCTCAACCAATTTTCTGGGTTTGTTGTTTTGTTTTCTGTTTTTTGTAACTAGGTACATGCTGATGTAGGATGGATGGCAGCCAACATTGAAGATCAGATTGATCGTTGCAAGTCAAAACCCGCTCGCCAGAGACGTCCGTCCGCCAAGGGTGGTTCATCCGCCAGGGGTTCATCCACCAGAAGTCATCCGCCAGAGCAGATCCGCCAGACGTCGTCCGCCAACATTGAAGGAGCCCGGTTTACTACAGTTTTGGCATTCGGCGTCCGAATGACGATTGTGATACCATTCCGGAAAGAGAACGACGTCAGGAATCAAACTCGTCGCTTTGCCACGACCTGTGGGCCTTTTCGGGCTTTCGAGTTCGTTTAGGGCCTCAAAACGGCAGTTTAATATGTTTTCAAGTTTTAAGTTTTCTAATTTGTTTTAGACTTGTTTTGTTTTAATTCCATTGGCTTTAGGTTTCCTTGTTAGTTGCCCTAGGGTTTCTTTTCAGTATTTAAGTATCCATTTGGGATCGCAGACGACAGTTAATCATATTTTATAAAAATCCTAAGAGTTTGTCTCTTGATTCTGGTGGATTCCAGACTTGTTCTATAGAGTACAACGTTGATTGTGCTCTCCATCTATTGAGGGTTCGACGTTGATCAACCCTTCCACACTTCTACTGCGTCACATGCTATTAGAGAAACTTAAAAGGCACTGACTGCTACGATCCAAAGTTAAGGAACATCTGACTACTCTTGAAAAATCATATGTTTATACTCTGAAAAACCAAGACACTTAGAAAATGAACTTGGTGTATATTTATGTTTAGGAGGTGGTTATATTTACAATTGTAGCAGACTTGCACACTGGGACCCACATACATATTTTAACTTATCGATAAATTTAACGAGTTATAAATATATCGATAAATTAATAACTTATTAATTTATTGATAAATTAATGATTATTAATTTATCCAACTATAATAAATATTTTTTTTCAATTTTTTACAAAAAAAAATTGTATATGAAATTGTATCAAAATTTCATATACACTATTACAGTAAGTTTGTTGTATTACATTATTCAATTAATTATGTATACATTATTAAATATACTATTTTATATGATGTACTATATCATTAGACGTATCATGTTGTCCGAGGTGACATCATTTTCAAGATGAAACAAGTAACAATTAAATAATTTTCTATTAATTCCTCTTAAATGTAAAATTATATATATAATAAGTGATTATTAATTTATATATTTATTGGAGTCTATGTAAACCCCCTAATTTGTATTATCTATAAATTTAGCGAAATATTAATTTAGCACGTTGGTCTCGAGTCGAGATCGGTAAAATTTATTATTTTACTGGGATTATTAATTAATCGAGTATTATTTTATCTGAGTTATACTTTATATTAAATATAATTTGTGTTCAAATCAATAATTTAATTAAATACGAATTTTAAAATATTATTGAAACTTAAAATAATACTAGTGCGCTACAATGTAGCGTTTCATTGTTGAAGACGGTCAATGCCACATCGATAAATAGTATCATTTTAGTGTGCTACAATGTAGCACATGCGCTACAATGTAGCGCAACTGTTGGAGAAGGCCTTAGAAGAAAGCTGAAGAGCATGCTATTAATTCATGGCTGATATACAAACTGATATGATGAAACAAAAATTTCAATCTCTGGAAGTTCAACATTTTGATTGACAAGGCAAATATAAATGAAAATAATACTAAATATAAATGCAGAGAAATGTAGCAACAACCATGTACTCCAAGAAAATGAGGAAGTTCATGTTTGAAGCCAAAGTAAGTCATCAATATATAATAATTTCTTCCGTCTTAGGCATTTCCAAATTGTATTGCGTGTATGTGTGAATAATGACACGTATTCATGCTTAGGAAAATGAGCATTTAGTCAAAATATTAACATAACGTTATGTAACGTAAAATATTAGAAATCAACCAAATTTGAAACTGTTAATCATTCACTATAAAATACATTGGATGGTTGATGGTTCATCATCTTTTTTTGAACAAGTCATCATAACAGGTTAACAGTAATGAGTCTAATGACTATTGTCATTTGTTTGATTCAATTGGAGTGATAATTTTATGTATTCAAAACTGTACTAGAAGGATCGGCTGGAGTTTTTTCTTTTTGTCCCAATTTAACTCCCAAACTAGCTAATAATATTGTGACTGATTTGTTTTGACTCACCTTATAAGGATGGTTTTTTTAGAGAAAAACTATAAATACCCGGCCCAATTAACCAAATCTTTTAATTTCACATCGATTCATATCATCTCGACTCTCTCTCTCTTCTCTCTCTTCCTTCATCGCCGGCAGCCCTCTTCATTCCGCCACCTCGCCGATCATGTTATCCCTTATTTATGGAGGCCGATGCGGTCGATCAGGAACAGTGTGCTATTCACCATGATGCTTGTTTATGACTTATGAGGTAAGAGCATCTCCAACCATGAAGTCTCATAATGGGGTCTCATACCTATTATAAAACCTCATTTGGACACTATCCATATAAGACTTCAACCATCTCCAATGGTAAAGTTTTAACTAAAAGTCTTAAATTTATATATTTGATTTTTCTTTATTTTGTGCTGTAATTGATAATAATTTAAATTTGTAAACTCTTCTTGTACATGATAAATAAATATAATATTAAATTGGAAAAAAAATTGAGTGTTTGGGACCAAGCTAAATTTATAAGACCAAGTCTCAAATCAAGTCTCAAAATAAGACTTGAGATGAGACCAAGTCCTAAAAATATAGGGTTTAGGACCTCCCCAATTAACCATTGGAGCCCATATTTTTTTAGGACCCCAAATTTATAAAATTTAGGACCTTGGGTTGGAGATGCTCTAAGGCGGAGGTTTTGGTCAAATATGAGGTTTAAGGCTCTGGGCGTCGTGCTATCACGATTGCTCTGTTTGTTTTTTCTTTTTGGGAAGAAGAATGCAGTAGAAAGAAGATAAGAAATCAAATAAACCCTAATGAAAAGAAAGTTACAAGGGGGGCAATAATTTTTTTCACTGCCTTATAATTCTTTTTCTCTTCCCTTTTTCCTTTCATCTGAAGATTCTTTACTCAAAATTGTACATTAAAGTGGTCATTTGAATTTTAATGAGGGTCAGTAAAAATATTTTACTACCTCCAAATAAAACGTTTTTTGTCCCCTCAGTAAAATATTTTATTTCCCCCTAATAATAAATATACTCCGTAATAATACATAAATAGACGAGATTCCAATGGCTAGATTATGAGACAGTAAAAAAATTATTGTCATTGGTTTCCGACAAAATAAATCTGGTGAGATTCCGATGCAGCTACAAGATTCCGACGACCAGTAACCGGATTCAAGCGGTCGGATATCGGAGTCCAGCGACCGGTGACCGGAGTTCGGCAACTTGCAAATTCTTTCTTTTCTATTTACTCTCTCTGTGTATGCGATAAAGAGTGAAGATAAAATTGTTCAAATTTATTAGATTTTAGTTTAAATTTGTTCAAATGGACAATAGAGTGTTGATTTTTGTGTTCAAATTGGCAATATTCTAAAGCGGTTGTTTAAATGAGTAAGGAGGTGCCAAATGAGTATCAAATGATCATTTCATTTTTTTGTTCTCCTCAGAACACAGAAACAATGAAAAAAAAAAGACCTTAGCATACTCTAAACACATTTTTTTCTCTCCTCAGATTACAGATCAATGAAAGAAAATGTAATTGCATATATGCTTCTTCATCCATGTATTTTCTGTCGTGTTGCATCACTCTCTTCTCGACCAGCCACGACGAGGCTATCAACATGCTGCATCACTCTCTTCTCAAACAGCCATGACGAGCCTATTAACTGAACACTCTCTCAGCTTCTCGACTTGACTTTCTCTCTCAATGTTGATAGAAGTGAAGGGCAAGAAGTTGAGATGGATGAGATATGATGACCTAATTCTGAAACCAATAAATATTAGATTTATTATAAAACATGTATTAGATGTTAAGAAATACATAGAGGAAATTTTTGAAATTGATGAGTAGTTGAGAAATTACCTTTGGTAAATTCTTGATTCGATTAACAACATTCTATAAACTTCTCCACCATCATCATCTTCGTCTTCATCTTGGTTATCTGCAACCATTTTACAAATTCTAACCATGGATATTGCAAATTTGTTGTAGGAACTAAGTTTTGCTCATGCCTCTACTACAAGAGTGAGCGCTTAATTTATAGATGCAACCGTCGTTTCCAAGCGCTAGTGGTTTGACAAGACAATGGGCTAAACAACTATTGGTTTTGTAGAAATAATGGACTAATTAATATTGTGTGTGAATTTTCGTGAGTTTTGAATCCTTAGGTTTGATGGTTTCTTGTCGGTTTCAGTTTTACCTTATATTGCACGTCCGTTTTCAAACGCTAGTGGTTTTGACAAAATAGTTGGCTAAACAAGTAGTGGTTTTTGGCCAAACAATCGGCTAATTAATATTGTGCATAAAAATTCCGTTGTTTTCTTATCAGTTTCGGATTTACCTTATAAATAGACAATACCGTTTTCCAACACCACTAGCTTTTTGGTCGTCAAAAATAAAGTTGTATTAGATGTCTCATAGAATTCACCATCATACAAGAGCGGTACATCAACACCATGTACATCAATTTGGCATGGCCAGACCAAATTCTACTGCCTTCAAAACCAAGGGCACCACGCGGGAAATCATGTCAGCCCAACACCTCATAACCCACGTGCCTCTCACGTGTGTCTTACACTGTCCCAAACCCATATAACGTCCCCAAAACGCTTCGCTACCGATCTCAATTAAGCTTTGCCCTTTCCCCTGTCGGCGCCACGTCAGCGAACCACGGCAAGGTAATTACATATCTCGTTACTTTTAAAATTCTTACTATAGATGAAAATTGAGCTATGATATTACTGTAAATTTGATTTGTTTTGGATTTCTGTATATGTTTGCTAATTTGTTTGACATGGCTAAAATTGCCTCTAGAAGAATGGTTTTATGGGTCAGGGTTTGAATGTTGTAATGAAATAATGAATAATAACAGGGGGACTGGGAGGCCATACTCTCAGAGGTACTGTGACATTCTTGAGAAGAGGACGGCCTTGCCGGCATGGGAGCATAAAGAGAAGTTTTTGCAGGCTTTTGAGGCCAATCAGTGTTTAATTTTTGTTGGCGAGACCGGTAGCGATGGGGGATCCGATGTTTGAGAGGTATGAAGTGATGCCTATGTATACAACTTTAATTTTCCCTTGGCTATGCAACAGAAAGTGTGTGATCAAATTCCTGAGTGGAAGATTATGGTACGGTGTCCACCCAGGATTTTCCAAGCAAAGGATTTATAATGCGCGAAAGCGTGTTGAATCTTTGTTGGTGTCTCCAGTTTCCAAGGCAAGTGTATATCAGAGGAAAGGGCGTGCCGGAAGAACGCAGCCTGGGAAATGTTGTAGACTGTACACTGAGGAAAGTTTTCATAAGCTTCAACAAGAGACATATCCAGAAATATTGAGTTCAAACTTAGCAACTACAGTTCTTACCATGATGAAACTAGGAATAAAGAATTTGGTTCATTATGAAATTTGGATCCCCCTACGCCTGATATGATGAAGGACGCACTAGGTCTTCTTTGTTTCGCGGAAAGTAAGTCTCAGGAAAGGAAAGTTGTTCCTTTCCTGTATTTGAGATGCTACAAAGAACGGAAACACTTTCCAGATATAAGGAAAAATCAATGTTCTAAAAGGCGCTAGGCGCTAGTCGGGCGGTGACCCATAGCCTAGTGCCTGGACGGACTAGGCGGGGACTAGACAATTTACATTTTTCACATTTAATTAATAAATATTAATTTAAAAATAGTTTAATATGACTATATGAGTAATTTGAAAAAATTTAGCTCGACTTTTCTCTAAAAATGAGCAAACCAACCTGTAAAATATTCACCACATTACAATTGCAGAATTGCTAAACCATATTGATAAGCAGTTTGTGTGAAATCAGGGCGGCTTGGCTCCGCCTAGCTCCTAGGTGGTGCCTGGACGGCTTGGTTGGGCCTAGCGCCTAGGCGGAGCCTGGGCGGAGCTAGGCGGGGATTTTTAGAACAGTGGGAAAAATAGAGAAGAAAGTGGTTCCTCCTGAAATTCAATAGAATCACTTTCCCACCTCATTTCCTTGCATTTATTACTCACAACTATTATTTTATTACATTAATTACATCTCTTTTTACAATTTTCCTGCTAACTTTTCTTATATTACCAAACACAAGAAAAAAAAGCTCACTTCCCTCTCAAATTCCCTTTCCTATGGAAAGGAGGATGAACTATTTTCTTTTCCAGAAACCAAACGAGGCCTAGAGGTTTTGTATCCTTTGGGAGCAATTGATATTGATGGTAACTCGACCAAGCTAGGGAAGATTATGAGTCAATTCTCTTTAGACCCTCATATGCCTAAGATGCTCGTAGTCAGTCCTTAGTACAGCTGCTCTAAAGAGATTTTGACAATTGCTACTATGATTTCAGTGCCGGCCTAAGGCGGATGAGACTCAAAAAGTCACAGGAGATGAAGCAAAAACCAGGTTTGCGCATATTGATGGAGATCACCTTACTCTGCTGAACGTGTATATATCATGTCACTACAAAAAAATCCCACAAACACCACAAAACAAATATGACATTTGTCCATGTGGCTATACAAAAGAACTATTACAAAAGAAGCCACAAAACCTAAACAAATGTGAGATTTTATATTATTATATAATAAAAATCTCACATTTGTTTGAGTTTTGTGGCTTTTTTTATAATAGTCACATGAGCAAATGCCACATTTGTTTTGTGGCCTTTGTGGGATTTTTCTGTAGTGTGCGTTCAAACATAACATGGGCATTAAAGGTTGCAGACGATATTAGGCAGTAGTTACTGTGAATTATGGCTCGGTTTAGTATCAAGCTATGCAGTACTAATTTCAACAGTCCTGACTACAACATCAACATAAGGAAGGCCCTGCTAGCTGGTTATATCATGCAGGTAGCTCATCTACAACGTGACAGGCACTATCGGATAGTGAAAGACAACCAAGTGGTAGATTTGCATCATTTATGAAGTTTAATTACAAATTGCTAATTTATATGGCGAATTTTTCTTTATTTATTTTTTGTTAAGCAAAAAAAAAAAAACATTTTAAAAAAACTTGGATATATGAAATTTTAAACTTAATATAAAGAGGAGGTCGATCTTTTCAATTGTTTTAATTGAAGAGGTGAAGTCTATGTTTTACCTCTTCCCTTAAGTAGTTTCTACATATTGCCCTATAAAATGTAATCAGGCAGTGTACTTGCTAGCTAGGTAGAAGTTTTCGTTTGGGTAGAGGAAGGGTCACAATGACTTTCTAATATACTTATTGCTGATGTACGCAACTAACTGTTTAAATTAATATATTTCATTTTCTAAAAGAAAAATAGTCGTAACTGTTAAAGGAAAATACCTTTTGTGTGCCTTCGTCAAAGTAATGACGATAGTAAATTAGGAAATCAGTTATCAATAAGTTGTAACGTTTCAACCAGTGATTATGATCATCAATGTAATTGTTATTACCATTGTAATCGTCACCCTATATAAAGGGATTCTCTAATGAAATGAGTAGACCAATTCTGATTATTCTACAACACGTTATCAGCACGATGCTTTAGCCAGAGAGAAAAAAAAGAGAGAGAAAAAAACCCTAGGCCTTTTGTTTCTGAAAAAAAAATCCAGAAACCCATTCTGCCGACGACATCTTTGTCGGCAGATTGTCCATATGCTTCAGGGCACCCATCCCCCGCCGGACAACACCACCTCCTCCGATCGGACCACCACCTCCTCCGATCGTACCTTCCTGCACCTCTCCAGATCGCCTCGCCGCCGCTCCTCTGCCCCAGACACCGACGCCACCCGGATCGTCCCCCCCCCCCCCCCCCCACCGATCCACCTGCATCGACCCCCCCCCCCCCGATCCGGCCTCCTCCTACGCCGGACCAGCGCCAACGACGCCAGCCCATCAACGTCGATGCCCTGATCTGATCCACCCGCTCGCCTCCAATCGGCGCCTCGTCTCTCCGATCGGCCGACGAACCAGGCGCCGCCTTGCTCCTTCTGCGATCTGAAGAAAAAAAATTTCTACCCGGGTCCTTTGGGCTCGACCCGACCCGGCCCAACACCTTGGGCCTGACCCAACCCGAAAAAAAAGAAAAAACAGGAATTTTTTTTAAAGGTAAATTTCAAAATTACCGTACTGTAAATTATATTTACCGTATGATTATTTACTATATAACTATTTACTGTTTTATGAATTTAACGGTAAATATTAAATTATATAATCGATATGGTAAATGTATGATTAAAGTGACTAATCATATGACTATTTTTTTTTTTTTTTTTGTGACATATCAATTACGATGCGGCGATCAATATGTGACGTTTATTGGGAGTCGGAGATCGAGCAATCGCATCATATGCAGTTTATTTGGCAAACTTACAGTATGAATTTTGCCGCATTCGTTAAATCTCATTTAAAATTTCATCATATAATGCTTTTATTAAATCGCATTAATATTTATTTAAATGATAAATATAGAGCATTATATGTTCATTTTATTACTGTTAGATAATTACTTTATTTAATAGTTTAACCATTGCCATGATAATGCAATTTCATGAGCATTATAGTATAAAGAAAAAGTGACAAACCTATAATGTGGAAAAGTATTTTCACGAAGTAAGACAAATATGACCATTACAAATTTTGGTCTTGAGATCCAATTTTAATTTCTTGAAAAATTTTCATCATGGATATCTTCTTGATTATATAAATAGCAATGATAATGAAATTTCATTAGCTTTACATGCAATGAATATGAAAAAATCAAAATTTTATTGTGATAACGAAATTTCACGAAGCATCAGATTTACCATAAAGTATCTTGGTTTATATTAGTCGTCGTACATGTCATTTAGACCACGAGATTAATATATTTTATTCTTCCTATATTTTACAGATGGTTTAACCATCACAGTTTAGTTTTGACATATTGGACTCTGAAGAATTTGAGTACCAAATTCCCTATTAAGCCGACAAAGGCCTGAACATGGTATTTTTATGCAAAATTGCTTGATGTAAATAGCTAAATAAATAATTTCAATATCTTGAATGACAATGTAAGGTCTTAGAAAAATATATATATATATTCTTGAACAAATTGGGCAAAATAATGCAACGACCCTAAAACAAAGGGTAATTACCATGGACGTAAAAATTCATATAATCATCCAAAAGTAAGTGGAAACAATGTAACATTTAAAAGATGACATAGGGGACATGTCATGTGCAGTGAAGCACTCTGCCATTGTTGTAATTCAATGAACTATTGATACGTACATTATAAGCTAGTAAAGAATTAGCTACGACTTTCAATATATATGAAGAATCATATGAGTACGCGGATTATGGAAAAGTATCTTCAATATCCAACAAAAAACATTGAAAATGAATTTACAACTAAAAGCATACAAAATGGGAAGAAGATGTCAATGAAACGACTCATCATTGCAGCTATTAAAAGAGCAAAAAGGATCTGGCTCAATCCAAGATAGACTTTGATTAGTCTACTTTTAAACTTACAAGATATCCTTATAAAGGCCATTACGCCTAAATACGACTTTTTGTCCTAAATTAGACTTTTTGTCTTAAAGTTTCTATCTTTTAATTGGACAAGACTAAATGTAATCGTTGGCATTTTTTGAATTTTCTCTAAAGGAATTGAGATTATTCAAATTTTATTCATAATATACATAATTCAATTTTCTATATCTAACTTTGCAAAGTATTGCATAAAGTAAAGCAACATATCATAATATAGGCATGAAACAAAGAACCGTGTGCAAAGAAACGCACAATGTAATCCCTAAAATAATAGTACTGAAGAACAGTAGTACTATATCAATAGTATATGATAATAATTAGTATATCAAAGAAAGTAATAAGGATCAGTATATCTTTTCCTTTGGGATTCATAATACACCTGCCTAATTGGGATTAGAATCTCTTTTATTACAATCCCCATCGATTTACTCTAAAGAACTTGAGTTACGTTTCGATGTATATATTGAGCATATGTCAAATTGACAATTTATGCCATAAAAGAAAATTGAATTTTGTTTTCCACATTATAAAGAAATTTACGCCACGATTTTCATGTGAAAAAGACACAAGTGAGAATTCATTTGAGCTCCTTTGCATTACCTCTAAATGACTGCGAATGTAAACGAGTATTAGAGAAGATTATATGTCAACTTAGTAGGTTCTAAGTAACCGCTAATTAAATCCAACGTCATAAGAAAATGATATTTTGGAATTCTGACATAGATTGGCTTTGATCTGGTGATCCATACATTAAAGAAACTACTATGGACACCCATATTTTTGGATAAATAGAAGCAAACACCAGAAGAATATGGTTCACACACGAAACTGAGGACGAACAAAGAACATTTTATCCTCAAATATTATTTCGATACAATCCATGTAGGGATGAAGACGTGTGTTCAATCCCTATATTCCACCGCTCCCCTACGGTGACATTATGATATATTTGATGCACAAATACATGCACTTATATCATATTATGCTTCTTATCTATTGTGATTCTATGAATCGAAGCACATCACTCAAAGCCTATTAGTGAAATTATGATTGAGATCATCATATGCAAAGGACACATGAGTTTCTCATTATGTTGTTATATTGAATCAAAAGAGGATTCAGTGGATCGATTCAACCAACTTGCGGACACCATAGATATTTTATGGTGTTGGTTGTTGTGTCGACACGCTGGTCACGTGTCATGACACCATCCACAATTAAAAATTTCTGCTGCTTATGCTAGAAAGTCAAAGCACCTAGGCCGGGTTAATTTCCGTAGGTGTGATGATTTTATGGCTTATTATACGGGATTTGTAATGGACATCATATTCCTATATAAAAACTCAATTGGTCTCACGGAAAATGACTACAGTAATAGTCTTAATATTGGTAAAGCACACCAATACTTCCGTTTTGGGTTATGCAATTTTGCATGCAGCGTTATTTATTCATCTTTGACCATCATCATTGAACAAATTTATACCATAGCTAGTGACTATGTATGAGAATTTTACAGGATTTCAAACGAACTTGTAATCCTTGAGCTCTTTTGGATTGACACGGATCTACAATCTTTGAGCTCCATTAAATGTTTTATGTGCCAAAATTGCGCCGCCACAGCGCACAATGATGGGTTACTTGAGATGAATAAATATCTATGCTGGATATGAACTTCCAGCTATAGTCCGCTATGTCGAAACCTTGACAGGCGATCTCCTCACCGCTAGATTTGCGGTGTGTCACTTTGATGAGACAGTCTTCCCGTCGTTAGGGGGAGATAAGAACAAGCATGTTCAAGTGGAACGACAGGAATTGTCGTGGTTTGTCCCCACTATGTCTCATCTCGATCCCCAAAATCACACAAAGTAAAGTGTGCAGATGTCTTATACATTAAAGTGACGAGATCATATAAACCTGCTGCAAATATACCTGCAAGGATTGTGTTTTATCAAAAGGACATGGTATCACCCAAGAGGAATTGGGTATTGCACTGCCACCATGGATGGTGGCATGGTGACGCCATAAGTGGCATAAATGGTGTCACAGGCCGTGGCTCTCCAAGGAAGAGGGGGAGGCCACCTTAGGTTCGATACATACTTGTGTAAAGGAAGAAAACAAGTTTGGCACAACCTGATCTATTGATCAGTGATACTCAAATCCGTCTCATGAGAATATTTATGGATTGTGGTTATCATTGGGGGACGCCTCAAATGTTAGAACCAATCCTTAAAGTATAGAGATCTCTACAAACACATTACACTAGTGTACATGAGGACGTGGAATAATGAGTCTACTATCGAACTATACTTCGTTGAAAAATGTCAACTTAGTAAACTGGCCTAATGGAAATAAGCGATCCAGTATAAACAAAGAGATAGGTCTTTTGGGCAGGTGACGCCGACACCGCAAATATAAACCCTATCAAATATATCTTTGTTAGAATGCGTAATGAGAATAAGAGTATTCAGACTCACCTTATGGCGCAAGGTATCTCAAAAACGCACTGGAATCGACTACGAGGAGATATTCTCTCGTAATGAACTACGATGAGACAATCTCTTGTAATGGATGTCATTGCACTCCACTACCTTGTCAGTTTGGTAGTTTCCGAAAAACTGAACATGCAGCTTACGAAAAGTGATCAAAACATATATCTCTATGGGGATCTAAATTAAGAGATATACATGAGGATCCTAAACGGACTTCATCCACCCAAATCAAGTGACTCTAGATCACATGAGTACGTTTGCAAAAGAAATTGAAACGTTCACTAAAGTGACTACTTGATTGGGAAGAGATTGGTGAATTATGTCATTGCGTGCTCATTATGGATATACACAGACTCTCAATGAATTTTGAGATACTCTATGTATTGTAAATCCTAAGTTAAGAATGAAAAGATCTTGAGAATACACAGTCTTGAAATGAAACTCAAGGACTGTATTGATGGTAACCATACATCAATCGGCTTAGGCACTCTAAAGAATAAAGTGAGGCCTCCATATACTCTCATGATCAGTCGAAGTCTTTACTCTAACAATAGATCCGTTTTTCATCTAAAAGAAGATGATGAAGAAGTATTGGGAAATGAAATTCCTATACAAGTGCAATAATGCATGATTGTACTTAAACATAATATGTAAGACTCGACCTCTCATTCGATGTAAATTTGTAAAGCTATGTTTAGCTCTGCGCCTACGCAACGCAAATCATTCTTTCATTAAAGATATGAAAGATTTGGGCTCATTCAATCTCTACATAGAATGTGACATGATAACGAAATTATCCACGTCATAGCCAACTATGCGTAAAGAAAAACGCATTAAAGATGAGATAAGAAAATCTGTTATTACAGATCAATTTCAAATCTCTTGATGGTTCACTCATACTCTAGACGAAGTTATGGCTATTTTGTTATATGAATGTCATACCACGAGTGAACCTGATGTTCAATATGAACCAATGTGTTCGGTTCATGAACAACCTTATCCTCAAGATCAAAGTAAATCAAGTTGGATCTGAGGAAGATATGGCAAGATTTAGTTACTAAATCATTGCTCAAAGTCATATTTGGAAAAACATGTGAAAACACATAACTGTGCTGATGTTACTAAAGCTCCCTTGATCAAATGAAAGAATCAGGGAGAATCCCATGATTAATGTAAAAATCAGGGGGAGTTGCAGACATCAGGGGGAGTCTAGCACATACATGTTGTTTTCAAATGTAATAGGTGCGTTGCGCTCTTTTTGTCCTTCGACCAAAGTTTTATTTTCTCCCATTGGGTTTTTGTTACTTGGCAAGGTTTTTAATGAGGCAACACCACATGCACCATTTTATCTGTGTTGAAGGAAAAACATAGGAATGCGAACGCTTTCAAAGCTTCCTTGATTAATGTAAGGATCAGGGGGAGATGTAGACTTCAGGGGGAGTATAATACACACATGTAATCCTCGAAGGTTAAAGGTGTGTTGTGCTCTTTTTCCCTTCGTCCAAGTTTTATTTTGTCCCACTGAGTTTTGTTACTTGGCAAGGTTTTTAATGAGGCAACGATCTATGCACCATTCCGTCTTTGACTCGGCACAAGGGGGAGTGTTAAAGGAAAATACCTTTTGTGTGCCTTCGTCAAAGTAATGACGATAGTAAATTAGGAAATCAGTTATCAATAAGTTGTAACGTTTCAACCAGTGATTATGATCATCAATGTAATTGTTATTACCATTGTAATCGTCACCCTATATAAAGGGATTCTCTAATGAAATGAGTAGACCAATTCTGATTATTCTACAACAGTAACCGAATTTTAATAAGTCGTCAAATAGTAGAAGTTCTACTTTCGACTGGCCAATAATTTATTTTTTTTCTCTTTTAAGTAATCGACCAATACTATGCATGGGGTCTTGTTATACTACATAGCTCTTGTAGAGTCTCCTGATGTTGTCTTGAGATGTTCTTACACTATAGGGAACATCATTAAAGCTGCATATTAGCCCTTATATTAACAAAAAAAAAGAAAAAAAAAGTAACTGATGAACTCTTCTAGTGACTATTCCTTTTTATTGCCGATAAAACATAAGACTGATTTCCTTTTAAAATCTTTTTACACAAAAACTGATTGATTATTTACGAATAAACAAGTCAAAGTTTATTTGCTAATAAAATACTGTTGATTTTGGTCCTTTTGGTGGGAAGAGGGATCGGGATTCTCTCCTAATAAAGGAGCTCCTCATATCCTCCTAATGAAATCTGGGCCGTCGAATTAAAATTGGACGGCCCAGATTGCTTTGCAGGAGGGTTGTGTGAATAGTAACAGAGGATTGTGAGCAGTCAGATTAAAATTGGACGGCCCAGATTGCTTTATGAGGAGGTATGAGGAGAGAGAGATTAGGAGATAATCTCATCGCGTGGGAAGAGGCCCCTGACTTCATTATTTATGTTTAAGGTCATGACTTATGACTTATGTGAGTTATCTTCTTACCGGTTCTCCTGATCCTATAGTTTTACCTTCGATTTTGTGATGGTTATTACTGGTAGTCTTGCATGTGCTCTCTTCATTGGTTCCCTTCAGTTTGTATTATTTTCTATGGCAAGGACTTAACGCAGTCCCCTTTGCTTTATAATTTTATTATTTGAATAAATTTCGGATTATGACGACGAATTAGCCCTTATTTTGTTTACCCAAAAAAAAAATTATTGATTTACTTTTATGTATACACAATGACGAGAGTCGCGATATGGATCCTTAAATCCTAACATTTGTTTTTTCGCACTTAACAACCAAACCCAAATGAACGAAGACAGAGTCGCGATATGGACCACTTATTAATATTAGGAGTTCTACTTATAACCATTTGCTTATTTTCTCGACTTTTCCTATTTATAGCTGGAAACCTAAAACGAGTTTGTACAATTTGATCTCTTTTTTACTTTCGCAAAGTTCGGTTTATTAATAATCATATGAAATTATGTTAGCTAACAACACCTCACAGAATGTCTCGATTTCCTTTTCTAAACAAATTTTGCTTTCATTCTCTCTCTCTCTTCTTTTCGCAAAGTGTGGTTTTATTAATAATGAAAACAAAGTACGCGCGTTAGCAACAATATCTCACAGACCGTCTCGATCTTTACCGGAAAAAAACTCGGCTGAATCTTCACAATCTTAATCCAAAAAATGGTTCACATAGCATTGATTTTTATTATTAATAATTGTTTTTTAATTTATTACTGAAATTCCCAATCACGCGCTTCGCACGTGCCCTACTGGTTGCCAAACCTATATAATCGGCCCCAAAGGTGATGTTTTTTCTCGAAGGTACTCTCTCATTTTCGCTAGGTTTTCTCTGATTCTTGACCAGGAGTCAAACCTCACTCTCTGCAACTCGCATTCGTTTTCAATTTCATCTCAAAATGGAAGCCGAACCTGAGGTAGTATCACTTCTCACTCTCTCATCATTTTTTCTTCATGTGATTATTTTCTTGAAAACCTAATCGTACTAATTATTGCTCTTATATTTCGATTTCCTCTTTGATTTTCGGAGTTCTTGATTTTTATTTTTTGATTTTTTTCTTCTATGTGCTATGATCTCTGATATAAAATGTTTGAAATCTTTGGAGTTGTTGATTGAAATGGTATTGCGATTTTGAAGATTGATGTGGCAAATGGAGTGGTGAAGGAACAAGTGCCCAAGTTCCTGGAATTGCAGGAGTGCTATAACATTTGCATGGCTGCTTACAAAGAGGTCATGACTTTGGCTCTCAAGGCAAACACTTGGGTTGTGGATGTTCCGTTGCTCGGTTCAATCAATGAGCTCCAGCAGATGTTCAGGGAGCCGCCCTCGCCCGGTATGGAGATTGAGTATTCCATTGAGAGCGGCATTGTTCCGATTAAGCTAGAGACTGTGGTTAGGACCATGACAAATGTGGTGTGTGAGATTTTTCTCAGTTCCGTTTTATTGTTTAAATTTTCAGTATGGAAAGCTGTTTAGGTTTGCTAGTTCTTTGATTCTTGGTTTAAATGTTGCGATTGTGCTGTTGTATCCAGGAAGAATGGACTTCAGCCTTGTGCAACATTGTTCATCACAGAACTGATGAAGGGCCAGCTGGTGTTATGAGTCATTTGGGGTCTAACATAGAACCACATACCCGGGACAATTTTAGATTTCCAAAAATGGTAGACATGGTCACATATGCTTACTGGTGTTTCGTTACCTTATTGCTAATCTGTATGCTGGTAAGGTCTAGGATAATCTGATTATGTATAATGACACTCATCTAATGTATCATATATATCTTTGCCAGATAAATGCTGAACTTCTCTTGCCCACGCCATGTGTGCCAACACGTAAGTTCAGTTTCGTCAGGTTTCTGAGGCAAGTCATACCAGATGTATGGGCTGTTGTTGATGTATCGACTGACTATTTTCCGCACATTGATCCTACGCTGGATGCCAACTGCAAGAGAAGGCCTTCAGGGGTCATTATTAGGAGGCGTGATGATCATTCTGAGGTAGCAAATACATATCTATAGAATGTTCTGACTATATATGGGGTGTGATCTTATGGAATTGGTGGTATAGAATTTTTAATCCAAATTTTAAATTACTCTATATATGCAGGTTATATGGATTGAGAATATGGAAATTCAGAAATGCAATGTCCAAGATAGTATATACTCTGGAGTAATCAATTCAAACCTGGCATTCAGTGCAAAGCGCTGGATTGGTATGCTGTCAAGCAAAGAAAAGCTGATCGAAAGTAGATTTGTCACTCTTAATCTTCCTATTATTACTAATGGTAAGCTTTTATAGTCATAAACACCTGAATGCTTTGATATTTTTGTGTATGGCTTTTAATTAAACACGTCTCTAGATTTCCATATATGCCAGTACTTAATGCAAATGTGTCATCCAAATTTTTTTTAACAGTAGTCATCTCAAGAAGATCTCGAGGATTTAAGATAGTACTTGTTTGCATGCTGTATATATGTTGTGACTGATTATTGTGTACTCTTGGAATAACATTTGTAATAAAATGTAGGCATATCGTTTGTTCGTGGTGCTCTACTGAAGCTGACTAGAAGGTTGAAGATGCTGTATTTGAATCACATAGCTGAACATCCGGATGAAGCTAAATGGTATTTACTATCAGACACAGGAGTTAAGATTTTGAAGGATAATGATGCACCAGGAAAAGATAATTACATGGCAGTGACTACTTTCCAAGTCGCAGCAACACCCTGCTCAGTTTTTAACTTTCTTGTCACAACGACTCGGGAATTACAGGTATGGACTTATAACTTTGCTAAATTAGATACTGTGTCAAGCTGTGTTGAATCACTCTCGTATGAACTGCTAAAAGATTTATATGAGACAGTGGCCACATGTAGAAGAGATGGAAGAGCCTGAAGAAGTGATACAGCTAGTCTCGGATGATCACAGCAACTATATTACTCTACATGAAAAACGACTTATGGAGACCGAGTCTACAGAGGTGATTTATGCTGTGACTAGTTCATGTTGGTGCTATCTTGACTAACTAACATGAAACCTCTTAAATGTGACAGAAATTTGAATATGTGTTACAAGAGGCTTCCAGGGATGAGTTTTGCTCTTTCATTTTAGCATCACCTATCAACCAATCGGAAGTCAAAAGTGCTGTAGGATTTGGGAAGGAATATTGTGCCTTGAGACCTTTTGGTTTTTCCATAGTACCTGATGGGTCTCAGGGACTCCTGTCTTGTGCCTCCATTGTAACCATTGCCTGCCAGCAAGAGCTTGACTCTAATCTTGAAGCTGATGAAGCGATTGAAAGAATGAGCAATATTGTCAGCGGTGTTATTGAATCGATAAATAAAAGATGTAAGTTCCTTTTATACCCTGTGAAGTTGCAACTGCCCATTTATTTATTTATTTGGTTCTTTTTTTCTGATTTGGTCAGTACATATTGGAACACTGTTAAATGTAAGTAAGCACAAATATAGCATATATCAAAGGGTATAAACTGAAATTTCATTTGTGAATCAATTATATCATGAATCTGATCAGCTAATTATTTCTCCAATTAAAGAAGTTCCAAGTTATTGCTGCAATGTAACTGAGGGAGTAATTGCATATGATACAACATTTTCTTATGCCGGGGCTGTGTAGAACAAAAAAATACATGTTATTTTGTTTTGTTGAGATGCAGATCTTGCTCTTGTGAACTGCTAGTTTCGAAGTTAAAATTTCTGCTTTGGTTGTTTTTTATGATTATGTGCAGTTACAGTAGGGGAAGAAGCAATGGAACTGTAAAGAATTCTTGGAAAGATTACAGATTTTGGGAACTAGATGATCTTTCTCAGTTGTAATGTTGAAACCTTCAATATTTTTACAGTATTGAAAAGTGAATAGAGCTGAGTTTCGAATACAGTTAAATACAGTTGGCTATATGGTTCCAGTTTATCAGTCGATACATTTTTGTTTTCCCCATTCTCTCTATGACACTGCTTTTCAACACTAAGTGCGGGATT
Source organism: Potentilla sterilis (assembly GCA_963682095.1). NCBI lineage: Eukaryota > Viridiplantae > Streptophyta > Magnoliopsida > Rosales > Rosaceae > Potentilla > Potentilla sterilis. The sequence continues at coordinate 13,554,667 of OY821762.1, read as the reverse complement.
ATTGTGAGTCACTCTATTATCAATACTTGGCCTACCCTCACTTGAGTAGGCTTACCCAATACTAATTTGTACCATGTTTGGTGAGGTAGTACTACATAAGGAGGGGAGAGAGAGAGAAAGAGAGAAAGGTGGAGAGAGGTGGTGTTAACTTGGGGTCTCAAAAATGAGTACCCACAATAACACTACCTAAGGAGGTTGAGAGAAAAAACAGGCCTTAACTAATACCATTTATTTTAATACTCCCCCATACCAAACATAACTCACACTACTTTATACCTCTTATTTAGTGCAATACCAGCTAGTTCCTTGTACCAAACATGCACTAATAGTTCCGAGCAAACTATTAAAGCGTTTTTTTTTTAACTCTAATGGCTGTCTATACACAAGTATGTCAGATATTTGTGACCTTGTTTTGACTATTGGAAAACACCGACTTATTTTGGAATAAAATCAAGGGTGCTAGTTGAGTTCCTTGAGCCACAAGACATCAAACAATGAACCGAAAATAAGGAAAGTTCTCGCTGCAACAGCATCTGTCATCTGTGTATATAAATTCCCTACACAACTTAAGCTCATCACTAGCGTTGAATGTTTGATTATGGAAAACATTAACATTTGGGGACAACTTGTAGTCTTCAACTTCTTCTATCAAGTGATGAAATGTGTTAGAAATCATGAGTTGAAATTTGCTCAACTATATATAATGAATAATAACAAAATAGCGCTCAAATTATTGATCACGAGTATAATGGTAATTCGTGACCGGAATTAATGACTTTTCACTTATAAATATAAGACTTGCATATACGACCGGATCAAGTGAGTTAGCTAAGTAATTTTGAGTCTTTGACCAACATTCTAAGATAGGTGAAATGTTGTAAAAAAAAAAAAAAAAAAAAAATGATGCTTATCCAAAAACTATAAAATAAAATAAAAAAGTGTACCAAAATACAATAAATTCCTCACTGTGAGAAGTCAATGATGCACAAAATTACCGTAAGGAGGGTTTTGAAATTTTCACCCCGTAGCTCGTGGACCCTCTACTCGCCACTAAGCTACGCCAAGTGGCTACCAGACCCCAATAGTTTCCCGGTCACGCTCCTCTTGGCGCGTGAAAGCATCAGCGGAGACAGAGAAGGACCTGACCTCCCTCCATAAACCCTATTTTATTCCTTATTCTCATTCCTCTCCTCTCCTCTCCTCTCACATTCTCTCTTTCTGGGTCTCTCAATTTCTCAGAAATGCTGGTAAACCTCACATACCCATCTCTCTAATTTCATTTTTATTTAACCAATTTCTGTTTTCCGCTTCTCTCAGTTTTTTTTTAAAAAGGTTTCATTTTTACACTGTTTCCTTGTAATTTTTCCCTAATATTTCAAGCTTTGTGTTTTGGGTTTTGGTTTCCATGATTTTCTGGGTGCATTTCTTGACCTGGTTGTGATGCTTTAGTCTTAAAGTTTGGTTCTTGAGAGTTGTGGGTGAAAGTTTTGGTTCTTGAGAATTGTGGGTTGATGTTTGGTTTTGATATTTACTAATAGTATCTTACTGTTGTTGTCTTGGGTGATTTTCAGGTCTTGATAGCTTGAATCAAGCTCCGGGCTTTGTTTTGGTGAGTGTTTACTTAATCTTTGAGTATTTTTCTGCTCTATTTTGCATGCATGTATATATCTGCGGATCATGTTTAAAGAAATTGAGCTCTGTGTGTGAGGGGCTAGAGAGAGTTTGATTTCTGAGTCTGTGTGTGAAGTTCTTGATAGTTTTCGAAGTTACGATTTTATTTGTGCATGCACTGGATGAACGGTTGTCTCTTAGAAATTTTGAGCTTTGATTTGGGTGTATATAAGAATATATGGTGCAGTTTCATGTTGTCCTACGTAGTGTTTGGGTAGTACAAAGATGCTTTACTTTTCATTCCTTAGAATTTGGTTATGTAGTTTACGGCATGCTAGCTAAACAATGACAAGTGAAATATTGTATATGTGGAACTAGGACCCTGTTTGTGCATTTGGTATTTATCTGGATTCACGTTGTTGCATAAGTAGTCTTTTAGACTCATATTATCATATCCTTTTTAAACATTGGAAAATATAGGCACATTTGATATTGGGGAAGCGCATAGTTGATTTCAGTGGTGAGAGGACAACATTAGACGGTGATGGCGCCAAGTCCACAAGTTTGTAAAGCCTTTCAGGCGATGGCAGCTATTGGTCTTAGTGAACAACAGGTGAAACCAGTTTTGAAGAATCTCTTGAAGTTGTATAACAGAGACTGGTCACTGATTGAAGCAGAGGAATATAGAGCTCTCGCTGATGCTATATTTGAGGCAGAAGATGCTAAGGTATATTACATATATATTATTTTTCTTAATTTTGTCAGGTATTCCATCTCCATCCTTGTGTATTATTGTTCTTATGTGCTTAAATTTTATTTCTTCTGTTAGGTTGCGGCAGAAAAGAAGAAATGCAACAATTATGATGTATGTATTTTTAACTTTTTTTGTTGTCCTGCTGCACTTACTCATTTTCGAAAAATTGAGGCTGTAGTTTCTGACATATCTTTACATATTAAATATCAGGAGGAAGATATGGACGCAGAATCAGAGCCACACCATGAACCTGAACTTCCGTTGACGAGGTCACGTTCAAGAAGTCAAGATGACAGTTCATCACAGAAGAAGAAATCTCCAGATGATGAAGTATGTACACTGGGCTCCATTACATTTTGCTTTTGCATTCCCACCCTTCTACTTATATATGCTAATGCACCTTTTGCTCTATTGTCTAGCTGGTGGACAATGTAGAGGAAGATCTCATGCTCCCGCCTCATCGTCCCTTGAAAAGGATACGCCTACAAAATCACGAAAGTCAGGTGTCACCTTCCTCAAATGCCTGCAATCCTATATCTGGTGGTACATCCCTCATAAAGCCAAAAGTGGAGGCAGAGGAAGTACTCGATACTCGTTCTGCACAGCAGCCCCAAGATACTTCACATTCACCTGAGTCGAGGGCACCTGTTTCTCCTCATTCTGGTATTAGAGATAGGGGCAAGCAACCCCTTATATCTAAGCCCTTGGCACTGCAAGGGAAGAGTTTATCAGAAAGATCATCTAATGGTGTTCGCTTTAAAGAGACAGTTGTTGAACCAGGCATCGTTCTTTTGCCTAAACAGAATGTTAACAGTCTAGCTTTGATCAAGCCTAAAGATGAGCCCCTCACTGATGACATGGCCCAAGATGAGGTTCCCATTGCCGTGATCCATCCAGGTATGTCTTTGTTTCTGTTGTATACTGTTTTTCCATTGGTATCACAAGATAGATAGTTGGAACTAGCAACCAAAAATTTATATACAGTACTCGGAAAATATCACTGACCACCAATTGTTAACATCAAAAGCGCAATTGCTGAACTTTATTTTGCAATAATTAGCGTGGTGAATAATCTTCTCATTGAGTGCTCTTTGTGTTGTTTCAACTTGTGCAGATGAATCAGATAACATAAATTCTCCTCTATTGACAGCAGGTGCAACTGGAAACCAATATGATGAACCTGTGGCTGCCCAGGAGAGAGAAAGTCGAAATGATATTCCACATTTATCTAATGAGGGGAGTATGAATAATGAGCTTGCAACTATTTCAGATGGCCCTCCTTCTAACTTAGGGGAATCTTCTTGCTTAGAGGTTGCCTCATCACCTTCAGGAGAGGTAAAGCTTTCTCTGAGTTGCAGTTCAGCAACTGGAAGACCAGGATTCCATATGCCTAATCTAGATGCAATTCTAAAATTGACAGAGGATAAATGTCTGCACACATACAAAATCATTGACCCTAACTTCTCTTTGAAAAATCTGTTGGGGCATATGTGTGAGAGCTTCTTGGAATTGGCAACTAATTCTAATGATGAATCACAGGATGGATCAATTAATGTAGCACCAAATATTGATTCTTTGCAAAAGTCTCCTGTTTGGGATGCTGCGAGTGGAAATAAGGAATCACTGTCCATGCAGCCATGTGCTTTGAACGGGCCTATTTCTCTGGACTGCCCTACTGCAGTTACTGATCCTCAAGTTCCACGAAATTCCTTCCCTTTGAATGGTGATAGTTCGCAAGTCTCTGGTACTAATGTTTCTAATGGTTTTTCTGAGGATAACGTGGAAGATTCCCTGAGTCTGGTGGTTGTTCAAAACTCTGACCTAACTCCTGATGATCTAAGGACTATTCATGATATAAATGATATAGCTAGAGGAGTAGAAAGAGTCAAAATATCATGGGTTAATGAATGGAGCAGGGATCGCCCACCATCCTTCTTCTATATCTCCCAAAACGTTGTCTTCCAAGATGCTGATCTTAAAGTACGTCTATCTAGCATTGAAGATAAGAATTGCTGTGTGACTTGCTTTGGTGATTGTGTATCAGCATCTACACCTTGTGCATGTGCATATCAAACTGGGGGTAAGTTCGCTTACACACCAGAAGGCCTCATCAAAGATGCTCTGTTGGAAGAGTGTATCTCTATGACACGTAATCCGCAACCACACCATCTCTTCTACTGTAAGAACTGCCCGCTTGAAAGAGTAAAGAATGATGATTGCTTAGAGTCATGCAAAGGCCATTTAAGGAGGAATTTCATTAAAGAATGCTGGTACAAATGTGGCTGTCATGGGCAATGTGGCAACAGGGTGGTCCAGAGAGGCTCAAAATGCAACTTGCAGGTGGTAATCTGTGTAATTCTACTTTCATTTGTTTGTTGGAGTTTTGTATTTCTTGTTCCGTAGTGTAGTTTTTGTAAGTAAATTGTTTTTATAAGTTAAAATGCTATATTCTTTGGAGTTATAGATTTGCTTCTGCACCACCTTAGTTCTGTCACAATTTCTCTAATTAATTCACTCTGTATTCCAGGTCTTTTTTACTTCAGAAGGAAAAGGATGGGGTCTTCGAACCTTAGATGACCTGCCAAAAGGTGTGTTTGTGTGTGAGTTTGTTGGTGAAATATTAACCAACAAAGAGCGGCACCAAAGGAAAATCCAAAGCACCAGAAGTGGGAAACGTCTGTATCCGGTATTACTGGATGCAGATTGGGGTAGTAAAGCCAATCTGAGGGATGAAGAAGCTCTCTGTCTGGATGCAACAAAATATGGGAATGTTGCTAGGTTTATTAATCACAGGTAAATTTGACATGTCATTTTCTTTTGCAGAGTTCTCATTTTGTTTCAGCTATTCATATCCTAAATTCATTTTGATCTGTCATGCTTTGTTTGCAACATTCACATGTTTTGCATATGCTTAAGTAGAAATCATGAAACTAAAGGTATTTTCGATATCTTGTTTTTTCATGTGCTTTAAACTATACAGAAATGATATAGTATTAAAATAGTTCAGAATGGGGGAATGTACGGATAACCAGAATAAAGGAGAAACTTGGGAATTGAAATATTAAGCAATGCTTGTCGGAACTTACCAGAAAATTGGAAAGGTTACTTACCCCGAGCAAGTTTAGGGATCACATGACAGAGGGTTAAGCAGAAAAGGCGGTATTATATAACTGGACTTGGAGTGTGCCCTACACTTTTTCCCTGTCATTGAACTTTGTGTCATGGTTCAATGTTATTTCACATGTTAGATGCTTATTACGAAGAAATAGCAAGAGTTCACATATGAGTGTATGCAGTCACTATAGACTTCTAAAATTAAACATTTTTTAACAGCAAGGGTCAGTGAATGATTAGGTTGAAAATGTGGATGTTAAGATCATGTTGGGAAAATGTCTTCTAATATTATCACTCCATCAGGGTTGAAATTCTCGCGTGTGTGTTTCTCATGTCATATACTAATTCTGAATTAAGCTTCAGAATATCTGACGTATTTTGTGATCCACTAGATGTCTGGATGCAAACCTGGTTCTGATCCCAGTTGAAATTGAGACTCCAGATCGTCGTTTTTATCATGTATGGGAATTTCATCCTTCATATGTACCATTATTTTTCATCTGAAATTATAATTATCTTTTAATTTTATGATCTACCATATTGTGTAGGTTGCTTTCTTCACAACAAGAAAAGTAGATACCTTGGAAGAGCTTACATGGGTGAGTAGGTTTAATGCTATTGGTTGTTGGTGGTTTACTAACATGTTGTTTAAGAATTTTATCTTTTTAAAGTTTTAAGCGATCCATATTACTGGTCTCCCTGATGAGTACACAGTGAGATTTATTATCAACATTCCAACACTTGAATGAATGATGAATGAAACAGTGTGTTGTCTTAAGTTTCATTAAATTAAATGAATTAAGTGTTGGAAATCTTATTCAATTTGAAATCTGTTCACCCTTAATCCTGCTATACATGCTCTGTTGCAGGATTATGGCATTGACTTTGACGACCATGATGATCCTGTCAAGGTGTTCAACTGCCAATGTGGCAGTAAATTCTGCAGGAATATGACACGTTCAAATAGTAAGTGTACAGAAAATCTGCCTATGCTGCTAAACTTTTTTTACCATTTACCGTGGCGCATTTTCTATCATATCTTTTCTATAAGTCCGAGTTGAAGTTTTCATTAAATTTGGTAAATAATTGAGCCACTCTTTGTTGGTTGTTATAATTACATATTGAACCTAATGCTAACCTTCATTTTCATTTTCGACATGACAGGATCAAGATCTGCCTCACTTGCAAGATGAAGGTTTGAGACTATTTCAAGTGTTTCATGGCATAGCCTTTCCCTTACAGAAGAAGTTTTAATTGAGCAGGTTTTACTGGTGTAATTTTGGTTTCAACTGGCCAGTTTGTCAGTAGTGGCTAACCTCAGGTTGCACATGAAGAATAGAGCAGTGGTAGATCTTTTGGATGCTCTAGTAGGTTTTGTACGTGTATAGGCCAGTTTTAAATTTTGACGTCTGATACCAGTATCTACTGCTCCACTTATTGTGTAATACTGAAGGGGGAAATCTTATGCTTATAATTGTCCGGGATTAGCTCATGTTATGTTGATATTATATGGGTCGCCAAAATATACAACTTCAGGGGAGTAGCACCCTTGAAAGAAGGCAATATGAAAAAGTTATGTCATTACATTTTCCGTACTCTGTAAGTTCATGTACACGTATGTAGTAGTGGCTTGCCGTATCGCTTAAGAAACAGAAAATGCAGGTGGTGATTCCTTCACATTGTTATGGGACAGTGACTCCCTGTTATGTGGCCTCTGAAGTTGTTGATGCTCGGATCCGGCAGGAATGATGGGCTGAATGCTGCCTGGATTGAGCGGGAAAAGGGTTTTGTAGTAGCCCGACGGTTGGGATACTCGATGAGCTTCCTCCTGGTGCATTTGAACAAGACATTGTAGGCGAGATCGAACCTAATGAGAGTGGTGAAGAGGCAGACATCGGCCAGCGTCAGTTCATCTCCAGAAATGATATTCAAGTTCAGTTTATAATATGGGACGGCGGCGTGGAGGCCCTTGATGGCGCGGACGATGAGGGTGCGGTGGGCCCAGGGGCATGGGAGGCCCACGTAGAGGTGGAGGGAGGTCCGGTTTTCGAGCTGGGACAGCATGATGCGCCACGTGGCGGTCCAGGCTGAGCGGACGGTGGAGATGAGGAGGCCCGGGGGGGTTTGTTGAGGGACATTTTGGCGGTGACGTGGCGGAGGATGGGTTTGGGTGATTTGAAGGAGGAGGTGGTGGAGTTGGGAGGAAGGAGGAGCTCAGCAGCGAAGTTCATTTTTGTGTGGGTTACGACCTAGCTACATCCTCATCACGATTGGGGATTATACAACTCTCACGAGTTCAAACCTCGCTGATTTCATCGCGGTTGTTAAGCGTTTTAACATCAACTCCAGAAACACTGGTCTTAAAATTTTGAAAAAAATAAGGACATAATTACTCATCAAATAGACATGCGTAATTTCGTACATGTAACCTGACTCGAATATACTTTAGTTCTTGAATAATTAAGGAATTGGAAGCATTTTTAATAATGAACTGTAAGTCAATCTCAATCTTCACTAAATGTCAATTCATGTTACTCTATCATAGTTTACAGTTGGATAAGTCAAGCAGTCTCTAAATCACCAAGTCCTCCCATTTGATTCCAAACCTCCTCGTCCGGCGGCGCCCAAATATCTACGGTCACTGATCTTGTAGTCTTGCTGCCGGACGGTTATCAAAATAAAGTTGCAACCTGGGTCTTGATGGGGGTTCTTCGCTCAAAGGTTCAGATGGTGTCGGCTTATTTTTTTTCCTTCGCTTCTTCCATGTCCGGCGTTGGTTTACGTTTCAGATCTGGCTGTAGCTTGCATTGGGATAGTTTGGTTTGCTATGGTGGTGGTCAATTGAGGTGCTGTGGTGGTGGGTTAAATTTAATGCGGTGACTTCAATCGATGCACTACGACGGTGTAATCAGGCAATCTACAAGGCCAGTGAACATTGATTTTGGTGATGTACGACATGTCGTCGGGTAGTGCGGACAGGAACTGTGGCAGCTATATGGGTTTAGATGTTGAACTTATGTGCTCTCGATCCTTGTAAATTCTAGTTTCAAGGGAGCTTTTCTTGGCTCTACTAAATAGTTTTTCTTAGTTTTGGCTAGTAACTAGGTAGAAACTCTTGAGCACGTTTTTTGTGCACTAGTTTTCTTTTTCCAATGCACTACGTGCCTATAATTCTATGTCGAAATTCCATAATTTATAGGCTCACTTTTACCTAAATGAACGTTGAATTTTGTTTTGAGATTACTGTATCATAATATAATCGTGTATTCTTACCTGCCTTATGTGAGAAATGCAGTAGAATGATTAGTTCTTATAATCACTTTATCAGTTAATGGATCATTTTTCAATCTCTAAAAAAAAAAGTTGTTGGATAAGTCAAAAAGGACCTTCAATGGCCAATTTTCTAAAGACGGCCGAAAATTAATTACTCTAGCAGTGGCCAAAATTTGAAGAGTAAATTAGTACCAAGGTAAAACCCTTTTTTTTCTTGAGAAGATACTAAGGTAAATAAGTAAAACCACAAGGGAGTTACTTGGCCATTTACGCAATGACACGTGCAGGAAATCAGATTCGAGATGAAACGACGTCGTCTAGTTTAACCAATTTATCAAACCCTAGCTATATAAATAGCAGATATCAAATAGCCCTAGTATTGAGCTCAAGACTGAGCGCCGTTAGAGAGAGAAAATGTCGAAGCGAGGGAGGGGAGGATCGGCCGGGAACAAGTTCCGGATGTCACTGGGTCTGCCGGTGGCTGCGACGATCAACTGCGCCGACAACACCGGAGCCAAGAACCTCTACATCATCTCCGTGAAGGGGATCAAGGGGCGCCTGAACCGTCTGCCGTCGGCGTGCGTCGGCGACATGGTGATGGCCACCGTGAAGAAGGGGAAGCCGGATCTGAGGAAGAAGGTGCTGCCGGCCGTGGTGGTCCGTCAGAGGAAGCCGTGGCGCCGAAAGGACGGAGTGTTCATGTACTTTGAGGACAACGCCGGCGTGATTGTGAACCCTAAGGGAGAGATGAAGGGGTCCGCGATTACTGGGCCGATCGGGAAGGAGTGCGCGGATCTCTGGCCCAGGATTGCCAGCGCTGCCAATGCTATTGTTTGAATGAGTTGTAGGTCTTGGTTTTCGGCTTTATGTTGGTTTATTATGTTAGGGAGAAAGACTTATTATTATGTTTTTGGATGTTTAATTGTGATGGATATTCTCAGTTATGCTTAAATTTTGGTGTTTCGGAATTTTTGTTTCGTTTTTGTGCTTTCAGTGTGGTTGTTGATTGTGTTGGCATTAGGATATATGTTTACTTTGCGGTCATTTAGACTAAAATGATGATGAACATAGTTGAGAGTTCGCATTGAGTGATTGAGAATCACTAAACTTAGACGTGGTGCAGTTAGTTATGGCACGTATGGTAGACAATGAGTGGTGAGATAGCTTTGCCTTTGAGTGCTCAAGGAAAGATGGGAATGAGCTATAACTGGTGTCTTTTTCGTAGTCATTGGTGTTATATTTTGCGGATTAGCTAGAAAATACATTTGGGGGAATATTAATTGGTGTCTTGAATTGTGTTCCTGTTCTGATTATGTATGTTCATTTTGAGATGCAATTACTCGGTCCATTGTGCACATAACCCATCTGGTGTCTTCATCTGGACAAAGGGCTTTGGTGATGTGCATAGCATATTTCACGCCGGAGTGTTACGGTTTGAGATGATATGTAGAGAACAGAGTCTATTGTGAAAATATGCAATTGACAGTAGACAAGGGGATTAGGTAAAAAGCGCACAGCGAATTTCATGCTCTGCAATGGTTTGAGATTACACTTTGTGTATATAGCTTAGTTTCTTTCCAATGATTTATCAGGTGGATGGTGCGACATGAAGCTTATGGAATGTATTGTTCCCTTTTGAGGTTGCATTTAGTATGGTCTGTTTGAGATTGAATTAGTTATTACTGAGTTTCGACATGAAAGAGGCCTGTTCATGTTTTTGGCGAAGCTATGCTAATGCTTGACCTGAATTTTTTAGCTTAAATTGCCTTACCAGAGCTCGTATCAATTGCTTATAGACTTCATTGTACAATTGTGCCAGTGAACTGCAACGGTTCCAGTTGAACTTCCCTGATTCTGTTAGCAAATTGGACGTTGTTCCAATAAGAGGTCAGTACAATTTCCCAAGTCCATCTAACAATCTTCACCTCACCGGCCACCTCACCAGCAACTCCAGAATTATTTCAACGTTTTAACCTACTTGTGTTTCTCCCAGAAACTGGCAATACATTCATTTTAAATTTGTACACAGGGTTTTCGTTTCCCATAAACTGATGAGATTACGGTTTTCTTTGTGATGTCTTTCCCACAGATTGACGAACAAAGAACCATCAACTTGCTTAAATTTTTACTAAATTACTAATCAGCAATTAATTAAAGCCAACCATCATATACGACGTAGGGTAGTAGGTATACATATCCCTTGAGCTCACACGCAAGAGTAGTATAGGTTTGAAATTGAAATAATCTCAGGAACAAGTTGTGTAATTTCATAAATGAAAGTACAGTAGGTGTGATCAAAGCTGATAAAACTAATAAGGTCAACGGACGATTCCACATCATATACAAGCCATGCGGTTATATCTATATGAAGTACTAGAACAAGCTTCGTCTAATTCGTATAATTCGTACATCTCGCAGTTCTTATAATCATATTTGCAAAAGCAAAACCCCTCTTTTTCCTTACAGATACATCTTTTTCCCATGGCTGCTTCTTCATCCTCTCAGAGATGTCGTTATCATGCCTTCTTGAGTTTCAGGGGTGCAGATACACGCAAGGGGTTTACTGATCATCTCTACAGAGCTTTAGTTATGGCCGGCATCCACACATTTAGAGATGATGATGAGATTGAGAGAGGAGCAGATATAGCTGCCGAGCTAGAGAGAGCTATACGAGAGTCACGAGTAGCCATAATAGTCTTCTCCGAGGACTATGCTTCCTCAAGTTGGTGCTTGGACGAACTTTCCAAGATCATGCAACGTAAAAGGACGGATGGGTATATGGTGGTGCCTGTGTTCTACAAGGTGGATCCGTCTGTTGTTAGGTGGCAGAGGGGGAGTTTTTCCGAAGCATTTGCTAAACATGAAGAGCGCTTCAAGGAGGAGACGGGCAAGGTGGAGGAGTGGAGAAAAGCTCTTAAGGATGTGGCCGATCTAGGAGGGATGGTATTAAGAGATCAGTAAGCAATCTCAACCAATTTTCTGGGTTTGTTGTTTTGTTTTCTGTTTTTTGTAACTAGGTACATGCTGATGTAGGATGGATGGCAGCCAACATTGAAGATCAGATTGATCGTTACAAGTCAAAACCCGCTCGCCAGAGACGTCCGTCCGCCAAGGGTGGTTCATCCGCCAGGGGTTCATCCGCCAGAAGTCATCCGCCAGACGACATCCGCCAGACGTCGTCCGCCAACATTGAAGGAGCCCGGTTTACTACAGTTTTGGCATTCGGCGTCCGAATGACGATTGTGATACCATTCCGGAAAGAGAACGACGCCAGGAATCAAACTCGTCGCTTTGCCACGACCTGTGGGCCTTTTCGGGCTTTCGAGTTCGTTTAGGGCCTCAAAACGGCAGTTTAATATGTTTTCAAGTTTTAAGTTTTCTAATTTGTTTTGGACTTGTTTTGTTTTAATTCCATTGGCTTTAGGTTTCCTTGTTAGTTGCCCTAGGGTTTCTTTTCAGTATTTAAGCATCCCTTTGGGATTGCAGACGGCAGTTAATCATATTTTATAAAAATCCTAAGAGTTTGTCTCTTGATTCTGGTGGATTCCAGACTTGTTCTATAGAGTACAACGTTGATTGTGCTCTCCATCTATTGAGGGTTCGACGTTGATCAACCCTTCCACACTTCTACTGCGTCACATGCTATTAGAGAAACTTAAAAGGCACTGACTGCTACGATCCAAAGTTAAGGAACATCTGACTACTCTTGAAAAATCATATGTTTATACTCTCTGAAAAACCAAGACACTTAGAAAATGAACTTGGTGTATATTTATGTTTAGGAGGTGGTTATATTTACATTGAGTTTTGAGAGAGATGGGTTTGTTTGAGGTTTTGTAATCTGAAAAAGAAGAAGAAATTGTCGAACTTGATTCTGTTTCTCTAGTTTATTTCTTTGTTCTTTGAGGATCCAAAAGAGGATTAGACGGTCAGTCATGGTAGTTTTGGTCTGCAGATCATCGTTCATACATCTAGTTCGTTTGTATTGAGCTTTCCTCTTACATGAATTAATCATGCATTCATCTCTCTCAGCGCACGGTATACTTTTTTATTTTGTTATTGTGCACTATAAATTTCTAATTTTACATAATTATTTAATAGGTATGAATCACAGCTGATCCAAGACATTGTTGAGGAGATTGGAAATAAAGTGGAACCCAAAGTATTACATGTTGCTCCCGATGCTGTTGGAATAGATGTTCGTCTGAGAGATATAAACATGTGGTTAAGAGATGGATCAAGTGATGTTAGTGTAGCTGGGATTTATGGAATGGGTGGGATTGGCAAGACCACCATTGCAAAAGCTGCTTATAACATGAACTTGGATAGTTTTCAAGGAAGTAGCTTTCTTGCAGATTTTAGAAAAACTTCAAAACAACCTAATGGTTTGGTTCGCTTGCAGATTAAACTTTTATCTGATATCCAAAAGAAGAAGCCAAAGAAGATATACGATGTTGATGAGGGAATGAGCCGGATCAAGCATTTTGTATGTTGCAAAAGAGTTCTTATTGTACTTGATGATGTAGACGATTCAGACCAATTCAGTGCAATTCTTGGAATGCGAGCACAGTTTCATCGGGGAAGTAAGATTATCATAACAACTAGAGACTTACAGTTATTGAAAGGTAATGACGTCTCTAAAATCTTCAAGGTTAGAGAACTTGATGAGCATGAATCACTTGTTCTTTTAAGTTGGCATGCTTTTAGACGAGTTCATCCCATCGAAAGCTACATGGAGGTTTCTATAGATGTACTACAACACTGTGGAGGCCTCCCGTTAGCTATTAAAGTTTTGGGGACTTCTTTGTTTGGAAAAAGTGTGGAGTCTTGGAAAAATGCAATTGAGAAGTTGGCCAATATTCCTGACGGAGAAGTTCAGAAGGTTCTTAGAATAAGCTTTGATACTCTACAAGATGACCGTGCCAAAAGTTTATTCCTTCATATAGCATGTTTCTTCGTGGGAAAACAGAAATCTTTTGCAGCTAAAGTACTGGACAACCATGAATTTTTCCCAATAATTGGGATCGAAAATCTAGTCGACAGATGTTTATTGCAAATTGATTATTATGATGACCAGTTGATCATGCATCAATTACTTATTGACATGGCGTGGGGAATTATTCGTGAAGAGTCACCTGAGAATCCTGGAAAACGTAGTAGAGTGTGGCATAGGGATGCATCTGATGTGTTGGAGAACATATCTGTAAGAATCGATCTTCATGTGTATGCATATGGAACTGTGTTGTGTGCTGTACTAATCAGTTAACCAACTGTTCTTATTTGTTTGCAGGGCACAGAAACTATTAAGGGTCTCATGGTGACCCTCCCAAAGGAAGATACACTTTCCGAGACTATTTCCCGAAGTAAGAATAAACGGTGCTATGAAGAGTATGATGGACATTGTTCAAGACGGCGTCAACTTAGTTTCTTCTCATGGAAATCAGATAACTTTTCCTCATTAGAATCAAATTCATATCAAGAAAACTTCAAAACAGAGGCCTTTAAAGGGATGAAGAATCTTCAACTTCTTCTACTCAATAATGTGAAAGTCAATGGTTGCTATGACGACTTTCCTAAAAAGATATCATGGTTGTCTTGGCAAGGGTTTCTCTTGCAATCTCTGCCAAAGGAGTTTCCTTTGAGAAATGTAGTTGTTCTTGAGTTGCAGAATAGCAACCTGCAACTTGTTTGGGAGGGAAAAAAGGTACACTCTCTCGATCGATGGCGCATATATGTTCTCAGTTTCAAATTTGACCACTTAATTTTATCATGCATTTTGATCAAAGCCAAGCACGCATTCTCTAGATTTAGCCAAACAGGACATCATATAGCTATTTGATTAATGATTTTGTTTATTCTAATTCCCATTGAATTACATTTTTAGACGACCAAACAATTATGGAATGGAACGCTTCTTCTAAAATAAACACACATTTTGGAATGAGCCGGTGTTGTTTTGGAGAAAATAAATTTACCCAAATTTAAAATTTGAAGGGAGTCCCTCTAGATTAAAGGGCTATATGCCTGCAGATTACATGTGTGTGTATGTGAAGTGATTATGTGCATCTATGTATATAAGAAACACAATTCATTGAAACTGACAAAGTTCTTCTTTTTCAATTCAAAACAGAATATGCCGAAATTGAAAATCCTTGATCTCAGTCACTCAGTTGGTCTTGTCACAACCCCTGACTTTTCAGGACTCTCTAACCTTGAGAGATTAATCCTTAAAGGCTGCACAAACATCACAGAGATTGATGAATCCATTGGTGACCTTGAAAAGCTTGTTCTGTTGGATCTTGAAGACTGCAAATATCTCAAGCATCTCCCAGAAACAATGGAGAGGTTGCCATCTCTTGAGGAGCTTAAACTTTCTGGTTGTTCAAACCTTGCGCTCAATGCTAATACAGCTACTGATAAGAAGAAGTTTTTCAGCCGGTTATCATTTGGAACATGGCAATCAATTTGGTCTCGTGTATCACCAAGAAAGAGTATTGAAGCAACTGGTTTATCGTTGGTAAGTTTACCACACTCTTTAGTACACTTACGTCTGGATTCGTGCAATCTAACAGAGATTCCCTATGATCTTAGTATCCTTTCCTCATTAAAGGAACTAGATCTAAGGTTTAATCCACTTATCAGACTCCCAGAAAATATCAGGAGTCTTCCAGTGCTCCAGTCTCTTAAATTATCTTGGTGTGGAGACTTAATAATGCTTCCGGAGCTCCCACCAAGTTTAAATGTGTTATGGGCAAGCGGATGTGCATCACTGAAGGAAGTAACAAATTTACCAAATAAATTCACTACATTGGACCTCCAACTTTATGAATGTGACGAATTAGTTGAAGTTCAAGGCTTATTCTGTATGAAGCAGTTGACTACCGAGCTTGATGCAGAATTGATAAGAAAGATGGGCCTGTACAATTTGGAAAGTGTTGAACGCAATGAGGATTATCAAATGTATAATTGCCTAACATTTTCCGTGAAGACATGTCCCCTCCAGGTTCTCACTGTTGCTCAACTATATATGTAGTTATTATTTATGTATATACAATTAACTGTTTGAATAATTACCTTTTTATTGTTTTAACATGTGAAACAGGGACTTTATGAATGTGGTATATTCAGCATTTTCCTTCATGGAAGCAAGATTCCTGATTGGTACTATTGCAGGGGTGAAACTGCATTGTCTATCATTGTTCCTTCCCATCCTAAACTCAAGATTATAGGCTTAAATGTCTGTGTTGTGTACACTGGATCATTTCAGATTACATCTTCACTCATTCTAAAAGTCAGTAACGAATCGAAGGGTCTTATGTGGTCATACTCCCCTGTCAGTTTGGGTGTTCCAAAACAGAATGAGGAAATGTCATGGCTAAGCCATTGGCAGTTTGAGAAAGATGAGTTAGAGGGTGGAGAAGAACTACGTTTTTCTGTGGATGCTGAATCATTTCAGATTTCTATAGACCAGGAACCCGTATTGGTTGAGGGCGTGATAAAGGAGCTTGGAGTCCAAGTTGTGTACGAGCATGAAAATGAGGGCAATGCCTCTAATGATGTCCAATTATCAAATCCAGAAGATGTTACAGACCAACATGAGGCGCCTTATTCGAGCCAGGATATCCCCACTGGATATGTATCGGATCCAAATTATCAATTTTTGCCCGGTAAATACTTTCTTTGCAATCATAGATTTAGTCTTCCTTATGATTCTTTTGCAATTCCCGGAGTGTTGGGATTTAAGTGTGACACCGAGTTTTCGAACGTGTCTCAGGACAAAAAAAATCTTTAACTGCTGAACGTTTTTTTGGTAAATCGATTTCATTTGTGATAGAATGATGTATAATTTTTTTTGGAAGATTCAAGTACTTACAAAGGTGACTTGTAATAATTTGAAATTTTTATGTAATGTAACTACGTGGTTTGTATAATACATAGAGGAAGTCCAGTTGATTACTGAGTGCTTCAGTGCCTTCTGTTTTTTTTTTTTTCTTTTAAATATTTTTGATGAATGTGTCTGCTTTATTAGTAGTTGAACATAAACATATGACTTATACACAGGTTCTTCACTTCTTCAGATGAAAGCTGAAGAGCATGCTAGCTATTAATTCACGGCTGATATACAAACTGATATGATGAAACGAAAATTTCAATCTCTGGAAGTTCAATATTTTGATGGACAAGGCAAATATAAATGCAAATAATACTAAATATAAATGCCAAGAAATGTAGCAACAACCACGTACTCCAAGAAAATGAGGAAATTCATGTTTGAAGCCAAAGTAAGTCATCAATATATAATAAATTCTTCCACAATTACTGACGACTTAGCATCTCCAAACTGTATCGTGTGCACTTGTGAATAATGACACATATTCATGTTTTGGAAAATGACCATTTAGTCAAAATATTAACATAACGTAATGTAACGTAAAATATTAGAATTCAACCAAAATTGAAACTTGCTAATCATTCACTATGAAATACATTGGATGGTTCATCATAACAGATTTTCTTTTTTTGAACAAGTCATTATAACAAGTTAACAGTAATGAGTCTAATGACTATTGTCATTTCTTTGATTCAATTGGAGTAATAATTTTATGTATTCAAAACTGTACTAGAAGGATCGGCTGGAGTTTTTTCTTTTTGTCCCAATTTAACTCCCAAACTAGCTAATAATATTGTGACTGATTTGTTTTGACTCATCTTATGGTAAAGCTTAAATTGAGTTTCAAGCTTCAATTGTGCCTATGCGAAGGTCAAAACCAGATATGGTCTTCATCAAACTGTAGCGCGTTAACAGTTTGACGATGCAAAATAAGCTCGATTACAACTAAATCATGAATAAAGTCATTCTATGAATATTTGAAGATTTAAAGCACAGAAAAGCTCAATTTTATGCAGATTCGAAGAAGTTTGGTGGTAAGTGGAAGATGTCGTCAATTAGCCGATCAGAAATAGTGTCAATCTAGCTAACAAGTACTACATAATTAGAATTGGTTATCGAAAAACAACATAATTATAATTTAGAAACTAAGATACATTTTACATTCTAATAGTACTAAGTTACATTAACCAAATTAATGTACAACTAAATTAATGTATAACTGATGTACTTGATCTACTGAAAAATTAATGTAAAAAACATAAAATCCTATAGTTCATAATCAACACCCTAAACCCAAGTTTTGAGCTTCACATGAGCGAGGTTGAGGACTATGATCAGTATGATGCATAAACGCATACTCTTGAAAATGAGCGAAATAAATAAATAAATAAGCCGATGGCGGGAAAATCAGAAAAGCCAATCTACACAACGCCGCGCTCAAAGCCAATCTGCCTTTCTTTCATAGCTCGCTTGTAGATTTCCCAAAAAACCCAACAAATTGCGCAGTGAAACCTTTCAGGGTCAAAGAACGCAATGAGTTGGAGACACCCAGATGTTTCACTGCAAGAATTGATGAAGCTGGTACAAGGGTTCGTCGACATACTGATTCTGCTTTCTGGGTACCAATCCTCTGGTCGTCTCGCTCACTGGGACTCCCAGAACATCAACAAGGCCTTCCAGTGGGGCCTCTTCTTCGAGAATGTGGGTTATTCACTACTCCCCCAATTCATAATTTAGTTTCAATTTCAAGGGTAGTTCTGAATTCTTGTTGTTTATTATAAAGTTTTGATCTTTGGTTTTGTATGATTAGCTTCTTGGGAGCTTTAGCAGCTCTGATGATTATGTGAACTCTGTTATGGAATTTGATGGGGCTATTTCTGAAATGACATCTGCTCCTTCTTTTCCCAAGGTTAAGGATTTCTAGAATTGAATGTTTTGGTTTGTGTTTATTGGTTTTTTATTTTATTTTTTTAATTTGAGTTTAGTGTTCTTAGTTTAGTTGTTGTACGTACTTCAGGGTCTTGCACATATGTCAAGTGTGACTCTTGCTACGGCGCGGCGATTTGTGATGGAGCATCTTATCCATAGTTTACCTTTGAGAGAAGCACATTTGAGAGCTTTGCTGACGGCGACTGTGGAGATGGATTTTGAGGAGCTATCGGAAAGTGAAAGTGATTTTCTGAATGTGTATCTCAACAAGTTGAGGCTGCAGGATACACCAATCCAGGAAGGCATTGAGCCGGCTAGAAAGTTTGGATACTGCAGTGGTGATGGTTTGACTAAGTATGCGGTTCAAGAGATCTTGAAGAGGTGGTCTGTGGTTTCTTTGATGGAAACGGTTGAGACAGGCTTAGATGTTGTTTCTCAAACTGTCAGACATAGCAGTTGGAGTGAGGTTGATGATAACTTATTAAAAGAGCTGAAGTGTGAAAACGCTCCAGTGTAAGTGGAAGTGTGTGTCTGTGTACACGTATTTGTATCTTAGAAGAGTGAGTTATTGAGATGGTGAAGTGAGTTCTATCCTATGCACAATATTTTGGTGCGAGTAGTATTACTAAGACAGTGTATTATATCTTGTTTTCTTTGTCTTGGTTGAAGGTGTCTAGTCTGTTTGTGTCTTAGTGATAGTAGCTCACACTATTGATTCCTTTGGGGTTGCAGTTAATTGAGTCATGAAGGTTCTCTTAGATATCTAAAAACTTTACATGTTAAATCAAAATATTAACTTTTCATGTTTTTAGGATCTCACTGCTATGGCCTGAAATGAAGTATCTTGTGGCTACTTATTCAGGACTGTAGACTGGTTGGTTGGGTGTCTGACATGGAACCGCTGGAAATCAAATAGCCTCTCTTATTTTCTTGATATTAGAACTGTTCAATTGGTCTCCGGTGCAAGCATGGTATTTTCTACCCCAAAGATTCAGTGGGTACAAGTTTTTCAATGGTTGAACGCCAGTGATTTAACAGAAGGCAGTGGTGATACTTTCTGCGAAACAATTGTAAGTCAGTCCAATGCCTCAAACAAATTATAATAAAGTTGTCTCGATTCCATGAAGGCTTGATTCTCTTCAGTGACTCTTGCTTTTTAGTTTCATGGTCATGTGCTGCTATAAACTTATGTATTATTACACATCTGCACACACGGGCATTATATAGTTATTGCATTAGGTTTACCTAATTATGTAGTCATTTCCTTTGTACAGCAAATAAATCGCATCCTTCTATAAATTGTGCTGTGTTTCATTTCTCCACTTGATAAAGTTGTGCTGCATATGATGGCTGATTATAGCTCTGAGAGTTGAATATATTAATATGATGTTAGCTATGTGTATAATGGTCTTCCCCTCTTCAAACAGGAGCTCATGTTACTAGGATGCATTGGAAGCAGATGGACTTCTGTAATTGAGCATTTGGTGTCAGTATCTTACAATTCTAGCACTATTTTGGAGCAATATCACGAAGTGTGCAACTTACTCCATGGAAAATCTACAACTCCTAGACCTAAACAGGAAGCAATCAGCCAGGTTAGTCGTTAACTGCTAAGTATATTTTTGTAAATGCATAATTTGAAAAGCATGAAACTATGTTTGTTTGTTTAGACTGTGGCTGCTACTTTGCATTTTGTGTTCTGCGAGTTCTTTTTTAATGCTTCATACTTGTATGTTCCATTACTCATTGTGGTTGAATTTTATGTTGGAAACAGGAAAGTGACATTCTTGAGTATCTGAATGGAATGCTGGATGGCCAAGTGCATCTGTTATGGAAAGTATGCCCAGCTCTTGGAGCTGTTGCAATTCCATCCTGGTATTTTAACACTATCCTATCCCATGCTTTGGATGTGCTTTGGACTTTGAATCAATTATCCTGTTATCATAGGACCTGAAATGAGTAATTGGTTTTGAATAATTATATACATTTTTCTCCATTTAATCTGCATAAAACAAGCATCTTCCTTTATATCTTCCCGAGCATAATAAAATAGTTTTACCAAATAAGTATACAATTCTTGTAAGCACGAGTGCATGCCTGATGATGATATATCATATTAAAATGGACTGGTTTAATCTCGATGGGATTCTAAAATTACTCTTCCTCCATGTCCATACTTGTGTTCTTTCAATCTGTATGTTTCCCAATGTAAGAAGGCAATAATTGTGTTGCAGGTCACCTTTGTTTAGCCTTTATTTGAGTGAGATTCAGATTCAAGTCAGGGGAGATCATTCAACAATGAGGTTTTGTGTTTTAACTCCTTTCTCCCAACTCATTATTCATATAGATTGTTTGTTCGTCTCACAAAAACAATTCTCTTACAGTGGCAGCTCACACTTGATATATATTTTTGTAGATGTTGCGACTGTGCTCATAATAGGAAGGAGCACACTGACTGTGAGTATATTGAATTATTCCATTTTCCTGAGTAAAAAAGAATGCTTATATCAATTGTAGAAACCATATTAGAAGAAATTCCCAGCAAATAAGTAATGCCCAACCTATTTCCAGGTGAACTTGCCCAGAGAATTTGGTGCCTCTATGTTTTTCATGTTTATGGCTCTCGTCCAATTGGCCATAGCTGACGGTTGTGCTCAACGGTATTGAACTATCAGGTCAGTCCTATGATAAGAATCTAGATCCTCCATGGATGTCTGAATGATATCTACTAGTAGTCTGTTATGCCCTTTTATGTAAATGCTAGACAAATCATCTCAATGTAAGTTTAAACATTACATAGGGTGACATTATAAACAGTTGAAACTTGAAATTTGGAAGGAGGGTGTCATGAACTAATGCTTGATTCCAAAACTTTAATTGCAATATGTCAAGTTTACCTTTTGAATTTTGATACTCTGTTACGCACAGAACATGGTTTCCATTGTTTACGGCTTGGACTACTGGGGTATTTAATGTCATTTGAGCCCCTAGTTTTCAGTGTCAGTGTCTGGACTCTAGATGGATGATTTAGTAAGATATATGGGGGAACCCTTTTTTTTTTTTTTTTTTTTTTGTCCAAGGGTTTTTCTAACGTGAGCATCAGTTTCTTTCCTGCTTGCAGAGTGTGAGTTTCATCCATTTCTGGTTTACTAGGTGCGCAGGTGGTTATTCTCACTGCAGAACTGTTTTCCCAGGTAAAATGTACACTTTTTATAAATATCTTTTTTGTCATACACGTGTCGAACACGGTTTCGCAAATCCTCATGATCATTGTAGGCCTATGATTTATTGTGTATTAAGCGAGATCAACCATGTGTAAAGATACATAAAGCTAACAGCAATGTGATTAATCAGGTTCCTATCGTTATCTGGGGATGGACGATGTGATCTTTTGACATAGGAGTGGACCTCATTCAACTTACAGGCTTCCAGGAAAGCTCACTATCAGTCTTTGGTCGAAGCAGATGCAAAATACAACCCCATAAACACCAGTGACGATGCAGAAATCAATCCATTCCAAAAGTGATTTGTCATCTATACCGACATTGCATCACTAAGAGGCAAGTTTCCATTCCTTTCTGTAGAATGGGACCTTGGTGACCTGGATATGGTATCAAAGCAAAGCATATTGGAGCCTTGATAATAATGTTTATCAACTTCGACCAATGAGAATGTGACACCATATGATGGACTGCAAGTGGGAAGTGATACTTGAAAGCTTCACCTACATGTTATTTTGTCAGCAATTGACGCTTTAGCCTTTCCGCTCCTGCTCATGTAATCTCCCTATAAAACAACTCACAGCGGAAGGTGGATAGGAAGAGCTAACAATGAAGTTTTCAAGAATTTCTAGTCTCTGGAGAATGCAGTTGCTGAAGTTGGGGAGGGGAATTGCCAGCACCAGGCCAGCAGTCACGCTTGGTGGTGTTAAGAGTAGAGCACCATTGGGTTGTTTCCGCGGATCTCATCTTCTGAGGCAGCTGATTCGGAAGTTAAGGTCGCAATGCAAGAAAGCTTTAGGTCGGAAGAGCTACGGCCAGTTCAGTTATGATATTCATAGCTATGCTCTCAACTTTGACAATGGTTTCGATGATCAAGTCTCACGTCATAGCTTCCAATGATGGTTTGTGCTTTCAAAGAGTAGTTTCCCAGAGACCATCGAAGGCACAAGGTGTTCCTTCAAGATGTGTGTATATATATATATATATATATATATATATATATTCGAGTTTCCTATAGTCTGTATAGTAATGCAACTTCCATTTCCATGAGGAATGTTGGCTGTTAGTAGCATGCCAAATTTTGTTTCACTGTCGACCTAGTCTTTTCTCTGCAATGGCCTTTTTTATTGGCCATATTTTGTTGATAAGATGAAGGATAAAACCGACCTTGAAAGTTCTGTTCTTAGTAAATGTTTATTCCCCCATCTCCATTTTTCTTTTAGGAGCGGATGAAGTATTGTTCTTCTGTGGAAAGATAACAAAGTGAATGAAAGATGAGTCAGCTTTGCATATTGGTTGGTCTTGGGTCCTCCACCATTCATTTCCATGATTCTTTGGTGTTTCAAGATCCAAACAATCAACAAACTTTACCCTAAATTATGTTTCCTTTTCTTTTAAAAATGCCAAAACATCAAAACGTCACCACCAACACATCAACATGGCAAACATTTCTAATGGGTTACTCAAAATTATAGTAAATTTATCATCATAGTTCATCTACTTACTGTTTATTGTTTCTTGATACAGATAGAAAACCAAATAGTTTGCATCAAACTTTCAAACCACGTCATCACTATGTTAATGCAACAAGTTTAACCGCTCACAGAAAGTCATAAACAAAGGATCGGAGGAACATAGTAATTTTGTGTGTGTGTGTGTGTGTGTGAAGGTGGAACAAAGGATAGAAGGAACATAGTAATATTTTGTGAATAAAAAAGATGCAAAAAAAAAAAAACAATTCATTGAATAGCATATAAAATGCATCCACTTCATCAATATATTTCAAAATCATTTACAACTTGCCAAGCTGTTGAAGACATTGTATATCACTGTCTACTTAATTAGTACGGGTGAGACTTGTGCTGGATTAAACTCATCTGTGGAAGTGTGGAACCCTTCCCTTCATGATCAGTATGATGTGCATGCCTGACCTTGCTGTTTGATATTGAAATTTCAAAACTTATGATGCATAATGGGTACAAGTGAATAGATCAGATAGTCCATACACCATAGCAAACAATTCTCATGAGTTGTGAGCCATAGATTTGCCTTTTGATTTTGCTTTTTGTCCATTTGTCCATCATATACATTCATTGATCCCCCCATATTTGATTGCAAATTTGAAAACCATGTGATCTCCAGTAAAAGACCATAACATTTCATACCCCACTTCCCATGCCACCCTTTTATTTGCCCCTCCTCTCCATCAAATGTTCTAAATTCACTCTTTCCACTCTCTCAGTGCATCGTTTTGCAAATGGGAAAACTCATAGGGTTCCTACTTTTGATCTCAAGCCTCTTCACTGTGGTTGCAGCAGATTGGAGCATTTTGAACCAGAGGAAGAAGAATAACAATAATGGGGCAGTGGGAGATGTCTTGAAGAGGTACTGTGAGAGTTGGAGGATCAATGTGGAGGTCAACAACGTTAGAGGGTTTGAAGTGGTGCCTCTAGAATGTGTTGAGCACATAAGGAAATACATGACATCTTCTCAGTACAAAGCTGACTCAGAAAGGGCCTTGGAGGCAGTCACTCTCCACCTGAGCAGTAGTTGCTGTTGCACTTTGGAGGGTGATGGTAAAGATGCTTGGATTTTTGATGTTGATGATACACTCATCTCCACTATTCCTTATTTCAAGAAACATGGTTTTGGGTAAGTGAAACTTCAGATTATATTCCACTATCTTATCAGAATGTTGTGTCGTCACTGCAAAATACGAATTGTGGAATAGATTCACAAATGCGCATCTAATTTATAGACTCAAATATTTGACAAGACAACATTGCTACTGTGGAATGATTGGATAACTTTGGTTTTGGAAAACTAAAACTAGGGGAGAGAAGCTGAATGCAACATCTTTGGAAAGATGGATGAAAGAGAGCAAGGCACCAGCTTTAGAGCACACACTAAAGCTCTTCCATGACATCAAAGGCAGAGGATTTAAGATCTTTCTCATCTCTTCAAGAAGGGAGACCCTAAGATCTCCAAGTGTAGATAACCTCATTAATGTTGGATACCATGGATGGACTAGTCTTGTACTTAGGTATGTGCTACTGTCAAGATTTCAAATCCCTCCTTCTGAGGATGAACACATAAACAAACAATGACATACCTATAACACAATGCAGGGGTCTAGAAGATGAATTCATGGAAGTGCAGAAGTACAAGTCTGAGGCAAGGCGTCGACTCATTGATGAAGGTTACCGCATTTGGGGCATTGTCGGAGACCAATGGAGCAGTTTTGAAGGACTTCCTATTGCCAAAAGAACATTCAAACTACCGAATTCCATGTACTACATCTAGCTTGAAATTTCAGTCCATTACTGGAACACATTACAAGGCTAATGAGCAGAACATTGCTGTATTATGCTAATTAAACTGCATAGACTTTGTCCTTTTGTTCAGTTAAGTGTTGGTGGGTATCAAAGTATATTCTTCCCATATTGCCTTGCAAATTGACAAGTTGGTCATAATCTTGTTTCCCTATATAAAAATCCTTTGAATTATTCACAGGAGCATAAAATATAGGAATTTGATAACTTGTGTAAATGCCTCTCTTTCCCAAACCAAAGAAGAGAATGCGAGGTTCAGAGCAAATGATATTACTTGTTTGAATTGGACTCGTAAACCCTAATCATGAATTGTTTTGCCTCAGCAAGCAATTGCTTGCAACACAGTAAAAACAACGGAAATGAAAAGAAGAGAATTGAATTTTCTGATCATTAAAACTACTCATTATGTTATAATCCCAGAAGCAATGGAAGGCATCGTTTACAACGCACTCGTTAAGTCACAAACCCACGCAGCAGCTAGCCCTAAAAAACTAAGAACTACTCATTTCAAGCATTAAATTTATTTAACTCGAAATAAAAAAAAAAAGTTATATATATATATATTTGTCCAATATTGTCATGATGCACTGGGTTGTTTACACGTGTCGCACTGAGAAATCCGACGGATCATAATTGTGTACAAGTGGCAAAAAAAACTCCACTCGACCTAAAAAAGAGACCAACGGAAAAATGTCGACATTATTGGTCTTTTGGTGACGGAATTCAAAAGCACCCGCCTGTGAGCTTAGACAGATCTCTCTCTCTCTCTCTCTCTTGATTGGATTCTCTTGTGCTGTGCGCCTTTCTGGTTCTGGTTGGCTTTTTTCTTCGGTGGTGCTCGCTCTCCATTTTTTAGGTACGAATT
Organism: Potentilla sterilis; assembly: GCA_963682095.1. Taxonomy (NCBI): domain Eukaryota; kingdom Viridiplantae; phylum Streptophyta; class Magnoliopsida; order Rosales; family Rosaceae; genus Potentilla; species Potentilla sterilis. Next base: position 13,528,677 of record OY821762.1, on the reverse strand, counting down.
TCAATTTCAATTTCAATTTCGATAATTCTGAGAAATTCTCAATTGAAATTCGATTGAATTGGAATCATTAGGTCTGGATTGAATTGGTGCCCTAATTGTCTTGGTGATGGATAATGTGTAGCTACTGTTTTGCATGTCTCGAGCTTAATGCTTTTTCTTTGTTAATTTATTGTAATTTTCATGATCAAATTCTGATTCAGTTCGTATGTGACTGTAGCTGATTGAGAGTAGAGGATACGAATTAGGATATATGGTTTTTGTTTTTATTTGATTTTTCTCTTGTACAACTTCTCTTGTGATAAGAAGGTTTGTTCTGCCTTAGAGAAATGTTTAATTGTAGAGGCATGGCTGTGTGTTTTCAATTAATACATCATTTTTCCAGCCGCAAAATGATTTTATTATGTCATTTTTGGTTATTCACAGGTAAAATTGATGATTGGTGTCTGTGGTTCAGCGACAAGAACAACAAAACAGGGCGATTTCTGTAGGTTTTGAGTTGGTCAGTGCCACCACTACTACTGTTACAAGCTTAGCTAATAGCTGATTAGTAATGATTAGTTTACTGATGCTCAGTTTCTGATTTAGAACTATCTATGGAGGCACGCCCTGCCATTCGGAGATCAGCTGCAGAGCAGCATAGTCACATGGGAGTTTCTGGAGTAATTTCTTCATCTGTACCAGTCCTTCAATCCCATTTGGAGGAGACGTATCCCAACTTCCAAGACTCACAACAGGTTTCGTTGGAAAGATCTGTTGTACATGCAGGTCACTTAACATCTAACGGTGGCGTAGTTGGTCACATAGTTTCATCACCATCAATATTCTCAACAGATCGTCACTACTCATCTATTTCACCTCGTGAGAAGCAGTCAAGAAATAATCCTTTCATTTCACAGTCCTCAAGTTCTATGTCTATGCCATTACCACATTCTTCTCCTTCAGGAGTTTTTCAGTCTACCGCATCTTGTGCCTATTCCAAAGAAAACAGTGATTCCTGGGGTACAGATTCTCTGCCAGGGTTCCTTGATTTTCCTGTAAATACCCCTGCTCAGAATAGTCAAATAGAGAGCAGTAGTTGTAGTGGCATTATGGCTGTTGAAGATATAGGTAAGCAAACTGAGTGGCAGGATTGGGCAAACTGGACTGCCATTACCGATGATGATGCTTTGACTTCTAACTGGAGTGACCTTCTCGTTGAAAACAATGTTACAGATCTGGAACCAAAGGTTAATACTGTCTCATATTTCTGTTCATTATATGTATTTGAATTGAATAATGCGCCGGAAAACCAATTTGGATCTGATTTTGTTATTTCAGATGACATACCAGGTTCCCAAACCATCTTTGAATTTTTCAGCTCAGCAGTCCCAAGTTTCTCAGCAACAGCCTGCTTCATCTGGAGAAATCATTCCTACTCCATCTAGAGAAAGTCTTCCTGGTCAATCTAAGGATATCATTGCTGTTACTACTCCTTCCTCGGCTAACAGTGCCGCAGCAAAGCCGCGTATGCGTTGGACACCAGAACTTCATGAGGCTTTTGTCGAAGCTGTTAACCAACTTGGTGGTAGTGAAAGTGAGTGCTTTATCTGGCTTCACTAATTATTAACCCAAGATTAAATATTCTGCCCAATTTAAATTTTCATATTATATAGGAGCAACTCCCAAGGGTGTGCTGAAGCTCATGAAAGTGGAAGGCTTGACTATCTATCATGTGAAAAGTCACTTGCAGGTAAGCAAGCTCGTTTTACCATACCATTTTTTCCCACTGAAAAACTTTCTGACTGTGCATTCTGTATGAAAATTTGTTTTGATTGGAAATATCTAAATTTGCAGAAATATAGGACTGCCAGATACAGACCAGACTCATTAGAAGGTATATAATACTTGATTTTGTGTAATGTACATGCATGATTATATACCTAATTCTGTTTGATATTTGTAAATATTAGCATTAGAAGATATTTGTTCTGTGTGTATTTACTTGGGCATGATTGTGGTCTGCATCTCATGATGCTTTGTTTTTTTCTCTCATCATGCTTGAACCTGCAAGTTTTAACTGGTTATTTTTTGTTTGTTGAAAGAAAGCAGTCAATAGGTACTGGTTCAAATATGATGAGAGAAAAACAAAGCATCATGAGATGCAGACCACTTATTCAGTTTAATTTTGGCCACTGGTTTTTATTCAATTGTCTATATGTCATATTGATGAACCATTTATACAACATCTGTAGTGTGGGGCAGAGGTAAAAAAATGACATAAACCAGCAGCAAATAGGAGCAATTGGATGCAAAGTAACAATGATTTGCTCTCGTTAATTACAAATTCTTTTATGTTTCTTGTTAATGACGAAGTTCTCTGCCTTTTTTTTTTGTTCTTTTAGGACTAGTCCATGTTGTTCTCATTTTTTATGTTTCTCGTTAATAAGTAATAACTCTATCCTTTCAAATTTGCCCATCATTTCTGAAAAAATTTATGTTTGCTAGAACTTTCTCATTGAGTGTCTCCTTTTTATAGCAGCTACTTTGGTATTTCTATTAATCCATCACAAGTAACATACTAATGCTGAAATGCCTGTTTTCGTTTCCTGGATTTTCATACTCTAAGTTTATACTGGCATTTGTACATTGACCTCATTTAACATTGTGTATCCAATGTTTTTCTGTAGGATCATCAGAGAAAAAATTGACTCCTCTTGAAGAAATGACATCTCTAGACTTGAAAACGTAAGCTTCTGAGGAACACTTTTATCTGAACTCATTGGAACAGTTAATGAACCCCTTGTAGTTAATCCAGTTATTGTTCTAGCTTGGGGTGTAGGTTGTCTGTGGAAAGAGTTTTACGTCTGGGGACAGCTAAGAGCTACTTTCGTTCCTTTTCCAGACTCAAACTAGATTACAGAAGTTAGACATTGATTTCTAAAAGTCTGAATTTTGGATTGGATATCCAGAGGATCTTCCCCATTTACTGTGAATGCCGGTCTATCTTAGATTTTTAGCTTTAGGGCTCTGCCTTTATATGACTTTCACTGACTTACAGAAGTCGGTGGGGAGGGAGATGGAGTAGCTTTGAAAAGATGCCTGACGTTTGTCTCAATTGCTTAAGTGTAACGAGCAATATGTGCAATTAAAATATGATTAGGGTCAAACAGAATGCCAAATGTCACATATGATAAGACCTTGGACTATTAGTGACTGTCAGTACAGGTTTAAATGTAAATTTTCAATCTTTTTCATTTGCTTATCCATTATCGCTTATTTCTCTAATAGGGGTATTGAGATCACTGAAGCTCTGCGACTGCAGATGGAAGTTCAGAAGCGGTTGCATGAACAGCTTGAGGTATGAATTTGCTCCTTTTTAAAAAAGAAAAAAAAAAAAAAAAAGAAGGATTCATGTCAAGTTGTCAACTTATCAGTCTGATCCCTAATTTTGTAATGCTACTTCACCTTCTCACCATCCGCTTGTCGTATTTTGTATTGTTGAGCTTTTCTGGGTTTCTCTATGCTTAATTTGCAGTGTGTTTTATTTTTGTGACTTTCGCTGCAGATTCAAAGAAATCTACAGTTACGAATTGAAGAACAAGGGAAGTACCTTCAAATGATTTTTGAAAAGCAATGCAAGTCAGGTGTGGACAAGCTGAATGCGTCATCATCCAGTTTGGAAGATCTTTCTGCTCAGCCTACTGATGCAATGCAAGCATCTCCTGATAGTGAATTGGAGCCTTCCAAGGTGGAGCATGGTGAGAGTGAAGCTGATCCTGTCAAATCCAAAGTTGCATCAGCAGAATGTGCTGAGGAGCCGAGAGGAAAACAAACGTCACCGGAAACTGAAGCTCCCAAGGATTGTGAGCCGGATGTATGTATGGCCAGTACCCCACCTCCTAAGCGTCCCAAAATCAAAGAATAGCCATATCATCTGTTGAACCAGTATTAGACTGACCAATCATTCTTGATTATAGAAGGTTTTAAATTTTAAGATGGGCCTGGTTGCCTAAGAAAAAGGGCTTTCTCTGGTTTATTTTCTTTTTTAAGTTTTCTGATCTTTATATTATAATATTCGCGTCGGCATTGAATAATGCGTTTGCAGTCTGTTCTGTCTTGCTCATGGTTAAGTTAATTAGTCAGAGTTGTGATCCTAATACAGATTTACCTCGTTACTAATAGCGTTCTATTGTAATTTGTAAACTATAGCAAATTCTGAGGGAACAGTTCATTGTCTCATAAGATGATGCACTTTGATAACCCTACACTGTATAGGGGCTTATGGCTTGGCACATTTCCAACTGAAGCTTATAACCCGTTGAAGGATCATAAAATTGGCAGAATCCTTATGATCTTGTGGGTAGATTTTGTGTCATAAATCAGAGAGGAATGATGAATTACCTTTGACCTTTCTAGCACAGTAGGGGGATTAATAAGTTGGGTACGTGACCGACGCAGAAGGTGGATATCTGTTTTGTTGTTTATTTAGAAAAGAAAAAGTTTGGTGTCTACTTCAGACACCTTTGATTCTAAGCTAACTAGCCATGGAGATCTTTAACATACCAAGCAAACCCAAAGACTCTCTCACCTGCAGTTTCCTGAATAACGTCTCTTAGACTCAAACCTATGACTTCCCAACTCACAGTAGGTAGAGAGAACACACACACACTTCAAAACTATTCTTTTACAAGCCCCAAACATATCAATATAATGCCCTCCTTCCCTTTCCTCCTCTCTCACCATCCATCTTTGGATCAGCAATATCTCCTTAGTTTTGGTTGCATTGCTTGCCATGGCCAACTCCATGGCAGGCATGTATACTGGTTCTCAGAACCAAGGTGAAGATGAACTCCATGTGTTGCGCGCCACTGAAGAGGTACAAATACTATAGCCTATCCTGAGTCCTCTTGATATCATCATTTGTGTGTGTTGTTGTTAACTTGTTGCTTTTGATGCAGAACCGGTCTCCTACACGGCAGCCAGTGTCGAAAGTGTGCAGAGTTTGTGGTGATGATATAGGATACAAAGAAGATGGGAAGTTGTTTGTGGCATGTCATGTGTGTGGCTTCCCAGTTTGTAGGCCTTGTTATGATTATGAGAGGAGTGAAGGCACCCAGTCTTGCCCTCAGTGCAACACTCGATATAAGCGTCACAAAGGTACTTGGTGTACATATAAATATGAGGACTCAGTCACATCTCTTTGATTTCTATGGTTCTTTATATTGATATATGTTACCTTTAATTCAAATATTTAAATTGTAGGTTGCCCTAGAGTTGCTGGAGACGATGAAGACTTTGAAGCTGATGATTTTGATGAGGAGTTTCAGATTGTAAAGACTCACAATGATCATGAATCTGTTGATGAGAAAAATCATGCCATTGATATTGCTTCGGTAATTTATCTCGTTTGGTCTTTGTTTTCAAAGAAATTATAGTTCATATGAGCACTAGGATGGAGTGATCTAGCTTAAGGTGCCGAACTCATCATTTGGCCACTTTTGCAGGAAAATGGAGATCATAATCAACAGAAATGGCAAACCAATAATCAACCTTTCTCTGTTCAAGGAAGTGGTAAGGATAAAAATAACTTAATTTACCATAAATCAAAATGACTTGATTTTTTTGAGGAAATTGCCTGTTTTAATCTGTGTATTTTTCGGGTTCTGTAGTTAAGGATTTTGAAGGCGACAAAGAAGTTTTGGGTAGTGCAGAATGGAAAGACAGAGTGGAGAAGTGGAAAGTGAAGCAAGAAAAGAGAGGCTTGGTGAACAAAGATGATGGAAATGATGATGATCAAGGCCTAGAAGATGACTTCCTGTAAGTTCATTTTGTAAACTTTAGCTATACTCCAGAATTTTGTTAATTAAATTTTGTCGACTGATGTAGCTGTAGTAGTTTTTCATTTGTTCAAGTGTCAAACTTTTTGCAGAATGGCTGAAGCTCGTCAACCACTGTGGCGAAAAGTCCCCATTTCCTCAAGCAAAATCAGCCCTTACCGCATAGTCATTGTCATTCGCCTTGTAGTTCTAGCCTTCTTCTTCCATTTCCGTATCTTAACTCCAGCCTATGATGCTTTTCCCTTGTGGCTTATTTCTGTGATATGTGAGATATGGTTTGCACTCTCTTGGATACTTGACCAGTTCCCCAAATGGCAACCTATCAACCGAGAAACTTATTTGGACCGCCTGTCATTGAGGTTCGAGCGTGATGGTGAGCCTAACACTCTTGCTCCAGTTGATGTCTATGTGAGTTCAGTGGACCCTCTCAAGGAGCCTCCAATCATTACTGCAAACACAGTCCTATCCATCTTAGCTGTTGACTACCCGGTTGACAAGGTGTGCTGTTATGTTTCGGATGATGGTGCTTCAATGCTCCTATTTGATGCTCTATCTGAGACTGCTGAGTTTGCAAGAAGATGGGTGCCATTTTGTAAAAAGCATACCATTGAGCCAAGGGCTCCTGAGTTCTACTTCTCTCAGAAGATCGATTACTTGAAGGACAAGGTTCTTCCAAACTTTGTCAAGGAGCGCAGAGCCATGAAGGTGAGCAAACATACATAAGAGAAGAAGAATATAATTTATGTCTATTAGTATATTGTTGCAAAATTCTTACAACCAAAACATAAGGTCTAATATAAAGACTTCTATTGTGTGTGGTACTGCAGAGAGAGTATGAAGAATTCAAAGTGAGAATTAATGCATTGGTAGCAAACGCTCTGAAGAAACCCGAAGAAGGGTGGGTGATGCAGGATGGTACTCCATGGCCTGGAAACAACACTCGTGATCATCCCGGAATGATTCAGGTATAACAATGTCATCCCTATTGTCTTTTTCAGTTTTTCCTAGTATATCCATATTTGTCCTAATTTTTTAGCTGATTTTTAGCTCTATTAGTAGAGAGGGAAAGTAGAGATATGCATACGAAATGTTTTGCTTTCACTAGTTGAGTCACTTAACAGTTTTCTTGCTTTGTAGGTTTATCTGGGAAGTGAAGGAGCACTGGATGTGGATGGTAAGGAACTGCCACGTCTTGTGTATGTTTCCCGTGAGAAACGTCCTGGATATCAACATCACAAGAAAGCTGGTGCCATGAATGCTATGGTGAGTTGGTGTAGATTTTATTTGCATAATACTATTTAGGTGAGGCCGGTGCATTCAAGAATATTTATAATTTGGAAATGATCTGCAGGTTCGAGTCTCTGCAGTGCTTTCTAATGCACCTTTCATGTTGAATCTGGATTGTGACCACTACATCAACAACAGCAAGGCAATAAGAGAAGCTATGTGCTTCCTAATGGATCCCCAGCTAGGAAAGAAACTCTGCTATGTCCAATTTCCTCAAAGGTTTGATGGTATTGATCATCATGACAGATATGCTAATCGGAATACTGTGTTCTTTGATGTAAGTAACACTAGACGTTTGATTCAACTTAACATCCTTTATTTCTCTGCCTGTAAAAACTTAGCTCAATGCTTTGACTGTGTTTTGGTAACAGATTAACATGAAAGGCCTCGATGGGATCCAAGGACCGGTATATGTTGGCACAGGATGTGTCTTCAATAGGCAGGCGTTGTATGGTTATGATCCTCCAGTGTCAGAAAAGCGACCTAAGATGACATGTGACTGCTGGCCTTCATGGTGCTTCTGTGGCTGCTGTCGTGGGGGTTCGAAGAAGTCCAAGTCTAAGAAGGGTGGGCTAAGAAGTCTTCTTGGGGGACTATACTCAAAGAAGAAGAAGAAAATGATGGGGAAGGATTATGTGAGGAAAGGGAGGGGACCAATGTTCGATCTTGAAGAGATTGAAGAAGGCTTTGAAGGTTATGATGAGTTGGAGAAATCATCTCTCATGTCACAGAAAAACTTTGAGAAACGATTCGGACAATCCCCGGTTTTCATTGCTTCCACTCTAATGGAAAATGGTGGGATTCCTGAAGGGATTAATAGCACAGCACTCGTTAAGGAGGCCATTCATGTTATTAGTTGTGGCTATGAAGAAAAAACTGAATGGGGAAGAGAGGTGAATAGCTTTATGATGAAGTTTTCTCTATATTTGCATATTCAGTATATTTCATATGGAGACTACAGAAAGTAAACTGATTGATTTGTTTGCAGATTGGGTGGATTTATGGTTCAGTTACAGAAGATATTTTGACCGGCTTCAAAATGCATTGTAGAGGATGGAAGTCAGTCTACTGTGTGCCAAAGAGACCAGCTTTCAAGGGATCTGCTCCTATCAATTTGTCAGATCGTCTGCACCAAGTTCTGAGATGGGCGCTTGGCTCAGTGGAAATCTTCCTCAGTCGTCACTGTCCCTTATGGTATGCCTGGGGAGGAAAGCTGAAGTTACTGGAGAGAATGGCTTACATCAACACCATAGTCTATCCTTTCACTTCCATTCCCTTACTTGCCTACTGTACTATCCCAGCTGTTTGCCTTTTGACTGGGAAGTTCATCATCCCCACAGTAAGTACTTTTGGACATCATTTGAAAAAGGCAAACTGAAAACTCAAACTAAATGTCATTAAATCCTTTTTCTAATTAACATTTCATTCTTTGCAGCTGAACAACTTTGCCAGTGTATGGTTCTTGGCACTTTTCATCTCCATCATTGCAACCAGTGTGCTAGAGCTCAGATGGAGTGGTGTTAGCATCGAAGACTTGTGGCGTAATGAGCAGTTTTGGGTGATTGGTGGTGTCTCTGCACATCTGTTTGCAGTCTTCCAAGGCCTTCTCAAAGTCCTAGCTGGAGTTGACACCAACTTTACAGTCACGTCCAAAGCAGCAGAAGATGCTGAGTTTGGGGAACTCTACCTGTTCAAATGGACTACACTTCTCATACCACCAACTACCCTTATCATCTTGAACATGGTAGGAGTTGTGGCTGGAGTTTCTGATGCCATTAACAATGGCTACGGCTCATGGGGTCCGTTGTTCGGAAAGCTCTTCTTTGCCTTCTGGGTCATTGTTCATCTCTACCCTTTCCTCAAAGGTTTGATGGGAAGGCAGAACAGGACTCCGACCATTGTGGTACTTTGGTCAGTGCTTCTTGCCTCCATCTTCTCATTGGTTTGGGTAAGAATTGATCCCTTCATAGCTAAGCAAACTGGACCAATTCTTAAGCAATGTGGAGTGGACTGCTAAGCCATGACAATGCTGCTGGTGTCTTTTCTTTACCTTCTTCATTGATTGTCTTTGAAGTTTTTGCTTGATTATTTCTTATTTTTCTAAGGTGGGTGGTTTGTAAATTACACTATCCATACATTCACATTTACTAATATTCAGAGAGACTACCAAATCAGTGTCCCTCATTTTCTCTTTGATGATAATATTTTTACTAGAGGAACGGCTTATAGAATTTTACAAGCACTGAGACCAGCCTAAACTATGGAAGAATTATTGCCTTCAAAAGTCAACTTTGAACAAATAACAAAAAAAATTGACTAAGGTGCAAAGTATTAGTCAAAACAAGAAAAAGACAGGTATGATGTGATTCCTTAGTGTTTACACAGTTCTTACTAAATATTTTATGAAATTCAGTGGGAGCAAGCTGGTTGAATGCTATGACTTCACCAGAAACCATTTGGAAAAATGATTTTTGCATAAATTTAGGGGACTTGAGGTCTAGCAGGTGAAATGTACAAGCAACATGTATATGAAAACTAGTATCTCTAAGCTGAGGTTATACACTATACAGTACAAGTGATACTTAACTTGGGCTAACCCCCAAAGATTATTTTTTAAAGACAGTTACATAAAGATTAGGTTGATAAACATGCAGCTACTAGTATCATTCCCTTCTATTTTTGAAGACCAGTTAGTTTGTTGATGGTTAACATACCAAATGGTTCAGAAATGTAAGGCTGTGTCCGAGCTGATAGTTCTTGTGCCACAAAACGCATTGTGGGTCGTAACTCAGGATGGGAACGTGTGCAGGCCAAGCCTATGCTCACCACAAACACCACTGCTTCTGCCAATTCACCGGTTGGAGGTTCCAGCCTTTGGTCTATCACATCTTTCAAGAGCATTTCTGTGTTGTCCTGCAATGGTTTCGATGACTCTTGTAGAGTTTCTAGCATATCCCCTGGGTGCCTTCCCATTAGGACTTCTAGTGCTAGTACTCCAAAGCTGTATACATCACACTTGTCTGTCACCTTCATAGTGTATGCGAGCTCTGTGCATGAAGGGAAAAACACAATTAGCAGCAGTACACAGAAAGATAGGCCAAATAATGAACAAACTTGAGTGTTAAATTACCAGGTGCCATGTAGCCATAAGAACCAGCAACACTGGTCCAGTTGGATGAATCCGGGCTCAACAGTCTTGCTGTTCCGAAATCTGATAGCCGGGGCTCAAAATCCCACTCCAGCAGCACATTGTTAATTGAAACATCCCGGTGTACAACTGGTGGAGAGCAGTCATTGTGCAGGTAAGAAAGAGCATGAGCTAGTCCTTGCACAATTCTGACCCTTGTAGCCCAGTCGAGTTCTGCATTCCCTTCAACCCCATACAATGCTTTTCCGAGACTACCTCTCTCTAAATATTCATAGACCAAGAACATGGAACCTCTCCTTGAACAGAAACCAAATAACTTGATGATATTCCGGTGCCTGACATGGGTCAAAGTTCGAATTTCATTCTCAAAACTTTGTCGATTTATTGCTGGAATGTCACTAGAATCAGACATGTTAAGCTTCTTGACTGCAACAATTTGACCTGAAAGCAGCTCCGCTTTGTAAACCCTTCCAAACCCTCCTTTTCCGATGCAGTACTTCTCATCAAAGTCCTCTGTGGCCTTCACAATTTCCCCAAATGTAAACTTTACTTCTCTTTCCCAGATGTTTGATTCAAAACTCTCTGACTTCTTAGAACTTTTGGTTTCTTCATCATGCAGCTCAGGTTTCTTACGGAATATAAAGATCATAGCAATAACAGTTACAATCACTAATAAACCACAAATAGGAACAAGGACTCCAATAAGAACTTTCTTGTTGTTGTTGGACTTTCCACTAGAGGAACTGCATGCAGTTAGCCCTGCACCTCCACATAAATCAGAGTTACCAACAAAGGCATTTGCAGGCGCTGTTTGGAAAATTCCACCAGTTGGGATTGGACCAGTCAAGTCGTTATAAGAAAAATCATAGCTGTCTAGACTAAGCATGTCGGAGAATGCTGATGGTATTTCTCCTGAAAGATTGTTGTGTGAGACATTAAGAATCACCAACTGTGTAAGCTTGCCCAAGTTTGAAGGTATGTCTCCTAAGAGCAAATTGCTGCTGAGATCCAACATGTACCTCAGTTCTGAGTTACCAATCTCTGCAGGTATCTCACCTGATAACCTGTTGTGACTCAAGTTTAAGCTTGTTAAGCTCTCAAATGTGCCAGCTTCCACTGGTATTACCCCTGTAAAATTGTTATCAGACAAATCAAGAGTCTGGAGCTTAGTCAGTTGGTGGATCTGCGGGATGGTTCCTGTTAAGTGGTTCCTGCTGAGATTGAGAGTGAACAACAAGCTTAGATTCCCAATACCAACTGGAAATTCCCCACTGAATTCATTAGAACCTAGTGTTAGATACTGCAAATTTGCCAACTTCAGAAGCTCAGGTGGAATCGGACCAGAAATTTTGTTTCCATCCATACGCATGTCAGTGATGTTTATGCACTCTCCCCAAAGTGGTGAGAGTTCACCAATAAACTTGTTGTGATTAAGATAGATTTCTTCAAGACTAGGATGGACACCAAATGCATTGGTAATATTTCCGGTGAATTGGTTCTCATCAAACCGGACTCTAGTTAATGCAGTACAATTTCTCAAGCACTCAGGTAATGTCCCTGTGAGGTTGTTGATATTCACTGTGATGTACTGCAAAGAAAATCCACTGCACAACTCTGGTGGCAGTTCTCCAGAGAAGCTGTTGTTTGAAAAGCTAAGATATCCCAAACTAGGACTATTTTTCCCAAAGTCACTAGGAATAGTTCCGGACAACTTGTTGGTGAACACAGAAAAACTCTGGAGGTTAGTGAGGAGAGAAATGGTATCTGGCAACTCTCCCTCAAGTTGGTTTGTATTGACATCAAAGATAGACAATGAAGTCATGTTCCCAATCTCTGGGGGAATTGTGCCACTGAGGTTATTGGAGAAAAGCTGTACACTCTGAAGATTAGTGAGATTCCAGAATGACATAGGAATTGGCCCGGAAAGCTGGTTACCCGAAAGATCCAAGTTTGTCATAGCTTGCATGTTCCCTATCTCTGAGGGAATTGGACCAGTGAAGTTATTTTTGTACAGAAAGAGGAGCTCAAGATTCGTCAATAGGCCAATTTCAGCTGGAATGTTCCCACTGAATCTATTGTTTTGGAATTGAATAGAGGCCATTGCAGTCCAATTGGAGAGCAGAGAAGGCAAGATTGGCCCAGTTAATTGATTATCAGATAAACCCAAATCCATCAAGTTGGTCAATTTTGACAAGGACAGAGGCAATCGCCCATTGAGTTTATTCAAAGCCAATGCCAAGAAAGTGAGGTTGGTACAAGAACCAAGCTCAGAAGGGATTGAAGAGTTTAGAGCATTCCCTGAAAGATCGAGGTGCTGAAGGTCCTTGAGTTGGCCTATAGATGATGGGATTTTTCCTTCAAAGAAATTGGTAATCAGTTCAATAATTTGAAGACCAGATATGGACCCTATACCTTCAGGAATTGGACCACTAAAGTTGTTCAATCCCAAATAAAGGTGTTTTAGGTTGGGAAAGTTGTATGGCATTGGATTTTGGAAATGGTTATTTGTGAGATTGAGATATTCAAGCTTGACTAGATTGGTAAAAACCACTTCTGGTATTTGGCCAGTCAAAGCATTCTGAGACAAATCAAGAAAGGTCAAGTTCTTACACTCAGATATAAATTCTGGGAACTCTGAATCAAAACTGTTTAGAGACATATCAAGGAATGTCAACACAGGAAAGCCTGAAAATTTAGACCAATCAGCAGGCTCTAAGTAGTTACTTCCAAGAAGCAAATATTGTACCTTTTCGAGGTTGTCCAGCTGATATGGAACAGCACCAGTGAGATTGTTGTTGTAGATACTGAAGTACTCAACCTGGGTAAGCTTCCCCATTTCCACAGGCACTTCATATGAAAAAAGATTGTTGCCCAAATCCAAAGTTACAAGCTTTGTGAGGTTACCAATGGCAGATGGAATTGCCCCTGTGAAATTGTTGCCATTGAGGTTGAAATGGGTGAGATTCAGAAACTGGGTGAAGTCCAGTCCTGTCAGTGTTGCAGTGAGGTTGAAGTTTGAGAGGTCAATCTGGGAAACTGCTTTGGTTTTGGGGTCACAGACAATGGAGGTCCAGTTGCAGAGGCTGTTGATGTTTGTGAGGGACCATGAGCTTAAAGAAGGTGGGGGGGAATCAAAGCTGCTCTTCCAGCTCACCAAAGCCTCTGCTTGTGTTGTGGGAGATGAGGCTGCCTTCAATGGAAGCCAGAAGAGCAAGAAAATGTGAAGCAGAGGGAGAAGAAAGAGATGAGGTGGTCTCGGAACACCTCCCATGGTTTTGCAAAGTTGACCAGTTGATGTTGTGCTGGATCAAATCTATATAGAGGCTGCAACACTGGGACCATTTTGGCTCAATTTTAATTTATTGTCAACTACATTAAACGGGGCCATAGCGTTCTATGTATGGGGATGAGATTGATCATGGTCTCTCATAGATTAGCTAAATTTAAGATATTAAGAAAGAGTTTGGTGAATTGACTTTCAGAAAGGCATGCTCATGATGATAGCTGTGGATTTATATGTAGCAGCAGTTTCTGTGAAGCATCTTGCTGCTAGTAAATGTTGAATATCCACAACCAACAACCAAACTGGTGGTCTTCAATCTTTTACTGTATAGTGTATAGACTCGACAATTATATATTCTCTTCACACGGTTTTATGATTCGGAAGCTAACATGTTATTTGTCCCATGCCATGCAATCATGCATGCACAAAACTGGGATTAATTTTATCATAAGAACTACAACTAGATTCTAATATATCAAGGTTTAAACAAACGTCAGTTTTATCAATCGGTCAACAAACTTATTTTCCCAAAGTCTCTCAAATATATATACATATATACATATAAATGGAATACCATCAAACTAAACCATCATTATCCAATTGAACCATCCTAAATATTAAAAAAAAAAAATCATCATCAAATTGATGGAATTGGCTAGGTTTGCCGGCTTCATTAGTGTGTGTATAAACAATATTCTTGAAGCAAATTATTAGTCTGAGAGATGGTAATTATTCGAAGGTCTAACAATTTCGGAGCACTTATATATTTTAATTCAAGAAAATGATTAAGTTTGCCAAATGCTTGATTTTTCTTTAGAGATTACAGCTTAATGGATAATTATTTATGGTTAGATATTTGAGCACTTAAAGCGTGGGTAGAGGAGCACCCTACTAAGTGGAAATGTAGAATATTTTACTTAGTGCTAATATTCGAATCACCAATCCATATTATCACAAAATGAGAGTGCGAATGTAAATTTGGTTTAAGCAAGATGAATTATGACTGAATTCATCTTTATATCTAGCTAGGGATCTCATAATCCAAGATTAGATAGATGATAATTTTGTTTATTCAGTGCGGTGATGATGAATAGTAAAGAAGCGTACATGTGAAATTATTTGATTCCAAAATTTTGACTAACTACTGACCTCGATCATTTGAGAATACTGTGTGTGTATATATATAGAATAATGTTCATCACCCACTGCACTCCCTCGATGTCTCGATAGAAAAAGAAAGAAAAGAAGATATAGTACATATGCATGCATGTAAGCATTTCTTAGCTACCAATAACAGATATCCTCCCCTATATATAGATAAAATTAACAGTATTAGTTAACAGACAGAAAAGCCAGATTTTCACATATGAAAGCAAAATGGTAGGGATGGGCGCGGTGCGGGTTGGAGGCAAAACCAAATCCAATCCACTTTAAACGGTTTGGCAATTTCGCAAACCAGATTCATTTTCAAAATCATTCAAATCGTATATTCGATAAACTACATTTCCGGTGCGGTTTCGGTTTTACCAGAATTAATAAAATTCATAAAATTAATTAAAAATTATTACAAACTATCAAATTGAAATAGACAAATATAATAAATTATTACAAACCGTCAAATTCATCAAAGTCTCTTAAGTCTAGAAATATAATAGAAAAGAAACAAATCATGAAAAAAATGGGCTGGCTGGGCTATTACTCCTATTAGGGTTAGAATTTAGTCAATTTATAGGCTCATATTCAATACATTGTATTATAAAAAATAATTTATTTTAATAATTAAATAAACCGGATCGGATTGGTTTTATCCGGTTTGGAAAAAGCGTAATCCTAATCCAGTCCGTTTACATGTGGATTGGTGTTTTCTCAATCCTAATCCAGTCCACTTTAACCGATACGGTTCGCAATTCAGTTTGAACCGGTGCGATACGGTGCGGTACTACATTTACGGTGTGAAGTGTCCATCGGAAATAAGGGCATATACGTGAGGATCCAACTGCTAAGAAAATCAAGGAGAGGATCCTCTTCCCATATATATATATCCTCTCAAATGAAGAATGAAACAAAATTGAAGATGCTGCTGCAGCAAGAGGATGCCCAGACTTGGACAAAACTGAGTGAGTGAAAAAAACAAACGATGCCAATATGTAAGACAAGAATCATTGTTCTGTTTAGTTTCTAAAACAATGTCGGAAATTCAAATAGTAACAAATAATTACAATATTACATGCACCACGCAGCAAAGATAAAAAGAGGCAAAGCTAATTAATTAGAAATTTGACCTTACCGTATAAAGGTCGTTCATGGCGGCCCGCCGGACCTGCAAGTCTGTCATTTAGTGAAAGTGAAATTGTGAAAGCGAGCTAGCAGTTGGTCTTTAGAGTTTAGAGATCTAACCTAGTCAAACATGCACGCATGGTCAAAGTTAGAACGTCCGGAAATAAACAATCCTCTTATTCAGGAAAGCTACAACTCACAACAGAATATAGTGATGAGTATAGTACTGTGCTAAAAACTTGAGATAGAGCAGAAGTTAAGAGACTAGATCGAGGCTAATTAAGGCCGCAAGGGTCGTCCTAAGTTATACATCCATTCTCATCCTTTAACCACCAAAAAACTTCATACTTATTAGTTATGATCTCAAAAAAAAAAAAACAAACTCTTTTTTTTTTTTTTTTTTTTTTAAATACGGCAGCCTGTTGATATAGGAAATAAGTAACGAGTTATGATCTCAATTTCATAATTTCTTCTTCCTCGTCGATCCTCCATATCGTATTCTATCACAACTAAAAGTCATTTTTTATTTTTATTTTAGATTTTGTTATTATAATTTTTATGAATCGTCATATAGACGAGAGAGATTATATCAATAAGTTTTATCTTAGAGTTTGTTATTATAATTTTCATCCTCTCAGACTTTAGCATCAGTGCAACTCGAACCGAGTTCAATTTCAATAAGTTTCTGGATCTCACCCATTCATAACCCGACAATCCCATCTACAAGATCAAGTCAAATTCATCAATATCTTTCTGTGCTTTCATATCCTCGTTATTTTCTAGTTATGCCCTATTATTTGCAGCTTATATTGTGATTCTTTTGCCTTCGAATTTTTTCAGTCATTATCATGTACTGAAGATAATGAAGGTGAGTGGGAATGCAATATGTATCTTTATTTTAAGATGATTGTATCATTTGTACGATAGACACAACTAAAAGAACACTAAAAAAAGCTGATAATAGTACATTATTCATTAGAAGATTAAAAGTTCATATAGGTGGTCATTGTGCAACTCTACAAC
The DNA here is from genome assembly GCA_963682095.1 of Potentilla sterilis. Lineage (NCBI taxonomy): Eukaryota > Viridiplantae > Streptophyta > Magnoliopsida > Rosales > Rosaceae > Potentilla > Potentilla sterilis. Next base: position 13,511,843 of record OY821762.1, on the reverse strand, counting down.
ACCACGCTATTTATATCCTCATGTACAACAAATGATGCGCTTTGGTCAAAGCAGTTTTACAGTTTTTACATCATTTTTCGCCTGCATCTACGTTTCCGTCTCAGCTACTCTTTAAATGGCATATTTGTGGTTGTATACATTTCTACTATTTTAATGTTCAATCCATCTTTCATGTCTTTATACTTATTCTTACAAACAAAGCAGAACAATTGAGGAAGGTCCACAAACATATTTCAAGTTGTATAGATCAGTACGTAAATTTATAATTAATTTTAGGATGATACTATTAACTCACCCTTTTTTAACATTAATCATACAAAATAAGCTGTATACTAATCTGGCCAAAATTCTACAACCAAGCTATAACAAAAGTCCACCTCTCTAACACACTGAAAGAAACTGCAAATAATTTCAAATTTCATATTGAACATACAATGTGGAGGAAAACAAATCAACTCCAGTATTTGATGTGGCAGCTAATAGTGAATCTCAGAAGACAATTAGATGCATTGAGAGAAACTTCTCCAGAATACTATTTATGTAAACCACTTAAATAAACAACGGCCCATTTGTCCACCTGTTACATATAGTCAAATAACATCAAATCACCAGTACAAGTTTTATCGATATTTCAACATCCAAAGGTTTAGCTTCCAACAACACACCTTCTCATAAAGTAGCAACTTGAAAATTTGCACACAGCATATAAGCCTACAAAGACCATAGACATTATGATACAACTTAATGTACATAAATCTATTTTTAAGTTCCCCAACTGTGGCCACTACTTCGTGCTGAAGGTACATAAATTTTCCATAATGAAATAATGTACAAATGTTGAAATACAGTACTTACTAAGGTAAAAGAAAGCAAGGGGAAATGTGGGCATCTTATCAAAATATAAACGACTTATTTTCTACGCATTCCCTGCCTGTAGCATTTGGAGATGCAATAAAATACTTACTCAAAATATAACTTCAAAAAAAAGAGAGAAAAAAAAAATAGCCCTCCTGATATTTACTTAAAAATAGATGCAATGAACCACAATTTCTATGCACAAAGGATTCAAATTAACGCAGGCTTTCGTACTTCATTACGCAGGCATCATGTTGTTATTACTTTATCATGCTGATCTTCTTCAGCCAATGACATTCATAATACATAACTGTATCAAATTTTGATCTTTAATCAAGACAATATGTCCAAATTCAGGATTTACTTATTTTCCTCTTTTTCTTGGATTCAAAAAAATAAATTCAATTTACAGGCCGATGTAGAGTTTAGAGTTTAGAGTTAAACAACGCAAATTAATGTCAATCTGAAAAATAAAAGATGACGCAAATGTTAGTTGTATTAAGAATTTGGTTCATCATGTGTTAGTCTTTTCTTGTATCGAAAAAATAGATATTTTATTACAAAAAATAAATATTATATTCCTTTAAACACCTTCATTTTCCTTTTTTCTGTAATTCTGAATTTGTTCATGAGAGAAAATTACCTAAAAATGTTGAGTGAAAAAAGTAAATGGGTAAAAAAAAATGTGAGAGGTATAGAAGAGGCTTACAACAATTTACTTTACCTGTGCAAGGACCTGATGTAAGTGTGGTCTCTTTCCATTTCCATTACCTTAACAACATAAATTCGACTGGCCTTTTTTTTTTTTTGGGAGGACAAATTGTGTATTTAGAAATATCGATAGATAGGTTTTCTATTGTGGTTTGGTTTAGTGGAGGATCTGATTGATAAAGATGAGAAATTCTGTGCTAGAACAGTGTATGAGATTGGAAAAGAATTTCCCAAATGTCGTAAGTATTAGTTATTAAATACTACTAGCTTCATTCTTTCTTTCTGTTGCCCCTGTCAGCCGTTGATCTCCTGAGGATTCTGAAGATAGTGAGGACATGATCACCAACCCAAATGATTCAATCATAGTTTGTGCTCGCAATAAGGATGATATTAGTAAACTCGAGGCATGTAATACTTAGCTGAAACTGTGCGGATGTTAATAGTATGCATGTATTGTACTCACAAACATGTTTCGTACTGCATCTTCTTAGTTTCCATTGACAATTAGCTCTTTACTTGGTGCAATTTATTTTCGTGCGCAATTACTTTTTTTTTTTTTTTCCAAAGCAATTACATTTACTAGTTCAAAATAAAAAACCAATTACATTTTCAAAATGTGATATATTATTTCTATTCCTTTCATAACAAGAACAGTTTTCTTAATAATTAGATACACTTTGTGGTTTCTGCATGATTTATCTTTGTATTTGATTGACGTCTAAATGTGTGTTTGTAATTGTTGCAGGAAACTTTATAGCTGTTGGTTTGATGGTGAACCTACCATTCAGATATGAGATCCTGACATTATATGTAACCACTCAAGACACAATGCGGGGGGGGGGGGGGGGGGGGGGGGGGAACTAAGCAGGGGAACAAATAGAGTCGACACTAAAATTTCAGATACACAAAAGCAATGGCATAGTAAAAAGGCCGTCCTTGACGCTATCACGGCCCTCAAACAAGCTGCTGGTATATAACTCAAGGCCCTGTAGACACGCTTGTTATTCTGTTTGTGAGCAGAATGAAGACCAGTGAAGACCGTGAAAGTGGCAATTAGTTGACGAAGTAACGCCTTAGAACTACGGGTATCTCAGAGGCCATAATTCCGTCTAGAATCTCACAGAACTCTTGGTAAGACATCCTGATCTGGGGGAAGTTGAGCTCTAGCATGGATTCATGTCTGTCAAAGTGAAAGTAAAAGATGTAGACTTGGTTGGAGAGTTGGTTGGAGGTATTAATGTCGCCGCGGGCATCGTTCATTTGATTCAAGTGGTGCTGCAGTCTTGCATTTACTTCATCCTGAAGTGTGAGGGAATCTCTGTACAACAAGGGGCAAATGTGATCTATAATGCTCAGATTTCCATCTTCGTCGTTCCAAAGGATAGGCACAGCAGTTCCTGAACCTGTAATCGGAAGCTTGATGCTGCCGGGAGCCCGTCTACCCTCTCCTTCCTCTCTTTTTTTCGAGGTCTGCTCAGGTGTTAAAGATTTGGTAGTATTCTTCCAAACAGAGGACTTGGTACCTGCATGTAAACTTTACAGTCAATAACCTCATTCAATGAAGGATCTCTATACGTTTGAAAACAAAATGAAGGATCTCTATAATATTGTTGCCACATTCGAACTATTTGATTACAGACTTAAAAGCTTCATCTAACAGAAGCTGAAGTGAAATTTAAAACAGTGTGTTCTTAGATCAACAAGGACCGTGAAAACCAAATAAACCTCAAAGGTTTTTTCAGAATGAGCTTTAACTTGCACTGAGAACCAAAAACTAATCTCTTTCTAATCATCGTCATCATCTCTCTATCTAATCATCATCATCATCTCTCTATCTAATCATCATCATCATCATCATCATCAAAACAATGAATTCCATAAATGATCTCTATCATCATAGTAATGAAACATCAGAGTTTAGAGAGATTATATTACATGCTGCGGCTGCAGTCAAGATTAGCATAGCAAAGACGAACAACACAGGAGAAAGCACCATCTTCAAGAACCCAAAATCAGAGTCAGAGTCAGAGTCAACGTTCTTGTACTTCTTGGTCACATTCGCACTGAGAATCCCCCAGTTGCGTCACTGAGTCCCTTCTTTCCGGAGCGGTGTGCCCCGACCCGACTGGAGGTGGCCCAATAGGTAGAGCTCCGCGTAAACCGGGTCAGCCTCGACTTCTCTCGAGTCGGCGCTGCAGCTGGGCCAACCCGTCTCGGTCACCACCAAGGGAATGTTCTCGTGTCCAGCTACGGCCATCGCGGAGATGACGGCGTCGACCGTCACGTCGAACAGGTTCTGGTACGGCACTCCGGTGACCCTGTCGTCACGGAAGTTGAACGGAAGGTCCTTCAGGTGGTAGAGGTTGACGAAGAAGGATGAGTTGGTGTCGCGGAGGAACTGGAGTGAGGGGACCACCGTGCTGAGCGGCGCGTCGAGGACACGCGCGGCGGAGGGAGGGAAAGTCTTGTTGACGCAGGAGAAGGTGAACACGTGGACGGTGTCGATCGGTGGGAGGAGGAAGCGGGAAAACTCCGGCGACGACTGCAGGAAGTCGTTGGCGACGGAGATGGCGGCGATCTTGGTGCGCGGGAAGGAGGGGACGTCGGAGTCAGGCACGGACCCAGGATTCAAAAGTGAGAGTGGCTAAATTTACCTTAAGTATTACAAGAAAACTATATATCCTTAAACTACTTAAGTTGTGCTCTTCGGTTACCTAATGCATAAAACTCATCTATAACCGAATTTGAATCAATAGAATCGACAATTTCTTTCTCAATATGGACTGTCATTAAATCTGTAAGAAAATCATCACTCATCTTGCTTCGAAGTCGGTTCTTAATGAGCTTCATGGCTGAGAACGCTCTCTCTGTTGTAGCTGTAGAAACAGAAAGCGTCATCACAAGACGAACTAGTCTCTCAATCAACAAGAATGGCGTCCTTGTCTTAACAAACTCTTGACATAACTCATAAAGGGTACATAAATCTTGAAATTCTGAAAGTTCAGAGAATTGGTACTCAAAGTGCTCCAACTGGTCTCTTAGATCATTCACATCAGGCACATCATGAGGATAAAACTTCTCAGCCAAACAACATATTTTGTCAATGTCAAATGATTGAAAATCAAATCTAGGATCCAATGCAGAACTAAGAATCAAGAGCTCCCTTGTTTGCTCATTGAATCTACTGTTTAGTTCCATCAATTGAAAATCAATTACAACATTGAATATTTCAACACGATAATAATGCTCAATAGTGACACAATTTTGTTGTTGACAGAGACGATTCGTACCTTCCATATGACGAGCACTAAAATCTGGAGTACCAATGGTATGTGTGTCACAAAACGATACAACACTAGCAAAGAAATCAGCCCGACCATCTTGTCTCAACTTTTGAAGACGACCCTTTATACTAGCAACCAAATTCATAGCATTTAATATTTCTTGAGACTGTTCTTGCAAAGACTTACAAAGAGCATTTGTGATTCCCATAGTTTTATCCAACAACAATAGGCAAAACACAAAATCAAATGATCTTAGAGATGTATAAGCACCCAAAGCTTGTCCACGTATTTTTCCATTGAGTCCATTATCCCTCATGTTTTTCAAAACTGAACTAGTTGAGTTATATAATTTCATCAAGTTCTTGATAGAATAATACCTTGAACTCCACCGAGTAGCTCCAGCTCTTTGCAAATTACATGTTTGATTAGCTCCCCTTCCTGTTTCAAGTTCCCCAGCAGCAATTTGTTCCACAACTTCAATTTCTTGAGCAGATTTCAATTCAGAAACACGCTTAGCAGATGAGTATATAACATTAATAATGCAAGTAAGCATTTGAAAGAATAAAAAGACAACTGCCACATCTTTTGCTGCAGTAATTAAAGCTAGTTGTAGGCGATGTGCAAAAAAGGTGTACATAATATGCATATGGACACTTCTGCAAAAACAAAGCTTGCAATCCATTCCACTCACCACGCATATTGCTAGCACCATCATATCCTTGGCCACGCAAATTTTCAACTTGAAGATTATATTCAGTAAGAACACTGTCAATCTTACTCTTAAGAGTTGCAGCACAAGTATCACTAACACTTACCACATGGAAGAATCGTTCACGAACGAACCCATGAGAATCAACAAATCTTAAGATAATTGCCATTTGTTCCTTATTAGATTCATCAAGTGCTTCATCAACAAGCAGACAAAACTTAGCCTCCCCAATCTCTTCACGAATTTTTCTTCTAACTTTATTGGCAAAAATACTCAGAATTTCTCTTTGAACTTTTGGTGAAGTATAAGTAGCATTTCGAGGGGCATTTTCTAAGGTGACCTTTGCAACTTCCTCACTTATTCTCCCATATGAATCCACTGTCTCAACAACATTTCCACGATTAGATGAATCAACAGATTCATCATCACCTCTAAAAACAAGTGCTTGCTTTGCTAACAATCTTACCGCCTCTATGGTAGCCTTGAGCCGTAACCGATTTTGCTGTATCAATTCTGGTGGTTGTGGATTCATGACTTTATCAATATGACTACATACATGTTTTAAGCCCAACCAATCTTGCATAGACTTATAATGTGGAGAGCCTGTCTTCCCTACATGCCTTTTAAAAGCACATTTGTCTCCACCAATCTTTCTCCAATTGTTGAACCCAATAGAAGTGAACAATGACTGCCTGTTACTGCTATCAAAAAGAAAGCATGGCAAATAAAATGCTTTGTCATACGCATCAGAGTACTCAAGCCAAGGATATTTGTCAAACCATTTAGCATTAAATCTGCGATCTTGAACTCCACAACCATGCGTTGGATACTCTTCTAAGTTTGGTTGATATGGACCAGAAAGTATATATTTTCTTCGAACCTCATCTCGGTCTTTAATTGGATATGACAAGATAGAATGGCGCTTTCCCGAATCACGCTCAATGTGATTAACATCAAATTCACGAGACTGCACTCTCACAAAACTAGAAGGTTCAGGGACTTCAGGCTCAACCGAACATGGAATATCATCAATAACAACATCATTATTTTGAAAGTATGAATTTACTTTCCTCTGTATTTTGCGTGGCTTAGGATTTTGAGTTTGATCTGTCATTAAAAACAACACCTAAAAACAAAACAAAGACGCATAAAGATTATCAATCTCACCACTAACCCACTACTAATCTGCAATAAACTAAGCAATCTAATCCAAAATATAAAGAATTCATCTCTCAAACAAAAACACAATAAAGAAATTGCCACTGTCTTGGCCAAGTTAATTCATCTCTCAAACAAAAACACAAAAACACAATATTATTAACCCATGGGCACTACAGGTTAATAATAAATATCAATAATATTCTCTAGGATCAATGAATTTGATTACCCAAATAAAAAAATCCCCAAATTTGATCTAAATTCGTCAAAAAAATTTCATCTTAGAAGAAAAAATTAAGTGTAATACCTTGAATAAGCTACTTGGGAGAACTAGGAGAAGATCTGAAGATGTTGAGGTCTTGAAGAGTGAGGAGTGAGAACCTGACTCTTGAGAAAAGAGAAGGGCAGATGAGCATATCGGCAATAGTCACAGACTCACAGTCTGGCAGAGAATAAGGGATGAGAGAAGAAAAGGCTGAGAAAGAGAATAGGAAAAATGCTTAATTAAATGGCTTCTTTTGTTCTGCACTACATGTTGTTTATACCATTCATTCATTCATTCATTCTTTGTCGTTTTTTTTCTTCAATGCAGGCAAACAACACAATACACACTAGAATGAACTTATATATATATATATACATGAAAATTTTTCCCCCAGAATTTGGGGAGGGCTGCAGCACTCCTCAGCCCCTCCCTGAATCCGTGCCTGCTTTTATGATTAACCTTTTTACAGATGGTAATATAAATATATGGGTAATATTTGAATATTGTCTTAATACAAAGCAGTAATTACGATGACTAAAAAAAACAATAATTACAAAATATAATTTACTCATAACTGCCTAATTAATAGTCATTGTAAATTGGGCAACAATTACAACCAAATTATGTTTTATTTTAGATGATTTTGTTACTTTTTTTGGGTTGAATACATGAAATTTATTTTTTGACACAATTACGATATTTGACATTAAAACATGGGAAAATGTCCATTTAGTGCTAATTTGGCCCCCTGATTACCCATTCAAATGACCATCTTATTTTTCTCCCATATTGAACATAAAGTTACAACTTTATTGCCCATTTGAACAAATCTTTTTCAACCTTAGTACAATTTTAATTTTTTTCTTCTTTTTTTGTCCTTCTGTCTTATCTAACATATTTTTGAATTATAATGTGCTGAGAAAGTGGAAGATAAAAAAACTTTGCCGAAAGGTCACCCAACTTCGCCAGCCTCCCATGGCCGGTCGCCGGAGTCGCCGGATTCCGGTCACCAAATTTGTTTCGTCGAAATTTTTTTTTTTTGCCGAATTTTTTTTTTTTTTTTTTTTTTTTATAATCAGATTTTTTTTAGGGTTACTGACCCCCAATAATCGGATTTTTTCACAAGAATTTTTTTTTCTTTCGCCGGATTTATTTTTTTTCAATATTACTTTAGTCGCCGGATTCCAGTCACTTGACTCAAGTTACTGAGGGTCAGTAATGAGGGTCGGTAATGAGGGTCAGTAATGTGATTACTGGGGGTCAGTAATGTGATTATTGGGGGTCAGTAATGTGATTAGTGAGTGTCTTTAATGTGATTACTGGGAGTCAGTAATTTGTTACTGACCCCCAGTAATCAGGTTACCGATTCCATATTTTCCAGTAACCATGTTACTGACCCCGTTACTAACCCCCAGTAATCAGATTACAGATCCCATATTTTCCAGTAACTAGATTAATGACCCCCAGTAAATCAATTACTGACCCCCAGTAATAGTATTACTGACCCAGTAATAGTATTCCCAATTCGATCAAAACCCTAATGTTGGAGGAGGAGGACCCACTGCCAATAGTATTACTGACCCCTAGTAATCAGATTACAGATTCCATATTTTCCAGTTACTAGATTACTGACCCCCAGTAATAGTATTACTGACCCCAGTAATAGAATTCCCAATTCGATTGGAAGAGGAGGACCCGCCGCCAATAGTATTACAACCCAAAAAAAAAACCTCAATCTTCTTCACCTGAAACCCAAAACCAACATAACCAAAAACCAAGATGGAATAAATGAAATGTCGTCCCGATCATCAAGAAACCCCAAACTAAGATGGGTTTCTGTTCGAATCCCCTCACTTGAATATTGATCCACCGACGACGGATCTCTGCGGCTCGTACAGGTTTTCAATGTCGCTCAGATCGTTCCTCGTCGTCAGATCTACAACTTGGTCTCAGCATTGATGGTCGTGGCTTTTGTCGTCGACGGTGGTGAGAGAGAGAGAGAGAGAGAGAGAGGTCTGGTGGTTAGAAAAAAGGAGGAGGGGAATGAGGATATTAGGGTTTAGTATAGGGTAATTAGGTATTTTTGACAAGATTCATTGGAATGGGTATGTAACATTGGAATGAGCAAGTTTTTCACTATTTTTGTGCAAATGGTCTTTTTCCCTTAAAACATTCTATTTTTGTGAATCAAATTCAATGTTAAATCTTTTTTGACTATTAATCAAAATTTAGATTTAGAATTATATATATATATATATATATATATATATATATATATATATCCATCGAATTTTAGAAAAATAAAAGTAGATAAAATAAATTTGTATCGAATTTTTTAGATGAATTTTATATATATATGAAGTTTATTTGGTGTGTTGAAATTAATTTTTTTTGAAATAATATATGTGTGTGTGTATGTATATGTGTGCATGTGTATATATATATATATATATGTACGTATGTATATTCACTTAAATTTATATTTTTGAATAATTATAATTTAAAAAAATTATATTTGGTGTTTAAATTTAAAAACGAGTGTAATAAAAAAATGGCTTGAAAAATATTTTTCTTTTCTTAAAATTATTTTTATTTTTGAAAAATGACAAAATAATCTAGGGTCATTGGATTTGAAAGGAAAAGATTGTATTTTAATCCTAATATGACATAACAAGGCTTTTGGTATTGATGATGTGTCTTGATGAGGTGGCACGCCACGTAAGATTAAGGCTAAAATTCTTAAGTCTTATTAAGGTCCCCTATCACTACTCATATATATATATATATATATATATCAACTCGATCGGGATAAGAATATAATACAAATAAGTAAGCTTCAAAAAAAAAAATTGATCAGACAAGAGCTGGCTGTGTATTGGTGACAGAGGCAAATTATGGTTTAAAGTCCAAGGAAAACGACCATAAAGAGAAATAATCTGATTGATATATGTCTCCTTGTGAAGTTCTAATATGTTCAGATTGAAGACTGCTAGGTACATAAGCTAGCATTAGTCGTTTTTTTTTTTCTTTTTTTTTTTTTTCTGGTAGTATTATAACAAAGATGAGCTAGGCGGCTGTGTATGTATATTGTTCAGTTTTGCAAGCTTCGAAAATTCATTCCAGAGAGATTATGGTACAAATGTGAATGAGTGATGCGCGCCGTTTAAATAGAAGCAAAACACCATTCGTTTTTTTGGTTTCTAAGGAGGACCAGAAAGCCTAAAAACAAAATAAGCAAAATGTACAACTACTTATTTTGGACATTCCCAGTTCTTTTAGGCCTTAGCGCAAACTCATCAATGTCGCCAAGATATGTCTGACTCGCACGACATGTAGCCTGTAGGAGAACTACTGAAACAATACTTGATTCAAAACTTGCTGGGTGGTCTACGTACTGGTCTTGAAGATGGTGAAAATAGTGCAAAAAGCATACAATGGTGAACGTTATATATTCATAAAATGAAATTGTGAATAAGCTCAAAATAAGCTTATTACTGGTTCTTAATTGAGAACGTTATACACAAAGTTCTTAATTGGCATCTTCAGCCACGCAATGTCGCATCATATTTACTGGTTCATTGTTTCTAACGCATAGATAAAGATCCGTTGGTACATAACTACATATGATTCAACTTTTGAGGAAATCTTGATATCAAAGTAGGCTAAATATGGAAAGTTTCGCATCTATCGTGCATGAAGAAGATTTTTGAACCCTTAATTAATTAGGTTTCACACTTTCAATCATTTTTGCACCATGGAGATCTTGATCAGAACAGAGCGACTTAATTCCTAGCTAAGTAAGTAGGCAACTGGGCATAGAGAAGACTCCTAATGTTATCAGCTCACAAGTAGACTATTTGAGGCATCCTTATAATTTTGAGCTGAAGTTTTGCCAGGCAAAGTTTCCACGGCAAACTCTCCCGTAGATTCCCTCGCGTCTGCATTATAAACATAGTACTTGGAAACCAGGAGAAAGAAGAGCAAGTTGAGAAAGCTCAAGCAGGCCAAGAACAGATAGTAGTAGTCGAAATGAGAGAGGTTTAGGTTATCCAAAATCCAGCCCCTTTTGGCATGTTTTTTGGTGAACTCTGCAACTGTTTTGAGAATGAAACTACTAAGAAAACTCCCAATTCCCAAGCTAGTAGTGAAGTACGAGGTCCCCAAGCTCTTCATGCCTTGTGGTGCTTGGTCATAGAAAAACTCTATCTTTGCAACTTCCACAAAGGTATCAGCAATCCCAGCCAAAGCAAATTGAGGCAAAAGAATGAAAATTGTGAGAGGAATTGTGTCCCTTTTCCCAAACAGTTTGTGCTCTTGTATAACACTCAGCCTCCGTCTTTCAGCGAAGAAAGCAGTCATCAAGATAATGATGTGCAACACAAGTCCAATGCCTAGTCTCTGCAGCATTGTGATCCCTCTAGGGTTTTTCGTATATTTTCGCACCACCGGAACAAAGAGGCGATCGTAGAGCACAAGGCTTATCAGCATGAAGATTGTTACAAATGCTGAGAGAGATGCTGGTGGTATATCAAAATGTGGTCCAATGCTTCTATCTAGTGTAGTTCCTTGTTTGACAAAGAGAGTTCCTCCTTGAGCTAACATCATGCTTGGTAAAAATGTTGCAATCAAAATTGGAACCATTTTGATCATTTGCTTGGTTTCTTCGACTTGGGTCACTGGGCATAGCATCCATGGTGAGGTTGGTCCACTCTTTACAGCTGCTTTGTCAAGAAACCTGCAAGGAATTCAGTGCTAGTTTAATTAGTTACATGCAGAAGGGTAAAGTTGGTGTAAAAAAAACAAAGGGGGAGTAATCGATTCTGCATAGAAAAGTAAAGATAAATATCAGATTAGAAATTTAGGGTCATGGAGCTTTACCCTAGTGACGGGGAGTGATCAATTCTGCATTTCTCGGAGTTTTTGTACACTTCCAAGCTCAGCTCATGAAGCTCCTTTGGGTCATCTGGGACAGGAACCCTCCACTTTCTTATAAACGCCACAAGAACATGAGCTATCCTACTGAAGGGACTCTCTGAAGGCAATTTGTGCCTATACAATTTAGTACCCATCAAAAACACCAAAATGGAAAATGCAAGGCCAATTGTTGGAAGTCCATAGCCAAGTGCCCACCCCACATTGTCTTGAATGTAAATCAAGATGGTGTTTGAGAAAAGTGTGCCAAAGAAAATGCTGAACATCCACCAGTTGAAGAAGGAGAGTTTTTGGATATTTTCTTTCGGCTCAAACTCATCGAATTGGTCGGCACCCATGGTTGAGATGTTTGGCTTGGTGCCACCAGTTCCCAGTGCAATGATGTACAATCCACAGAAGAATATTCCCACTTGGAATGGGGAGGCTCTTCTCTCACAATCTTCAAGTTTAACTCCATGGTCGCATGATGGTGGTTTTAGGCGAGGGAGTGAAACTGCTAGTGTCAGCAGGGACATTCCCTAAATGATAACAAAGCTCTCGGTCAATATTGTTAAAAAAAAAAAAGGTATTAGTTTCAATACGTGTTCTATTATACTCCTATCTTTTGGATATTGAAGTGCGAGTGTTAAAGAGGCAGCAAGGAGTTGCATGCATCATGCATGAGCTTTCTCACAAAGGCTTGCGATGTATGATGATCACACTAATAGCTAGCATCTGGAAAGATATTGTTGCAAGAAATGTTTGGATGGGGGTGAGTCACCAAATTTTAAAGAACACATTAATGAAGGTTTTTTACGAAGATTAAGATACCATTAGCATAGATCATTATGTACGTATATATTATACATGTGCAAATAAACACAGAATTGTTTGATATGAGATCTATGAATTAGTACCACAAGATATATAGCAGAAGCAATGACAAAAGTCCAGTATCGGCCGAGATGAGCATCTGCGATATAAGCTCCCAAAATGGGAGTCATCCACACCGTCCCAACCCAGTTTGTGACATTGTTTGAAGAGGTTACAGTGCCTTCATGCAGCTTCGTTGTCAAATACACCACCAGGTTTGATGCAATTCCATAATATGCCATCCTCTCAAACACTTCATACCCTACACTTCCATGTAGATATATTACGGTTGCACATGCATCAGATTAATAATATTGTTCATGCGTGCATGAGATCAAACTTTCACAACTGAAATAGATTTGGAATTGATCGGAAGAAATGCATTACATACCTACAATGAAGGAACAAGCTCTCCATCTGCCAGTGTTTGATCTGAAAACGGGTCTTCCTTGGAGGTCGACAGTCCCATCTTGAGTGTAGTCCTCAGTTCCATATGCTCCTTTCTCCTCTACCTTTTCCATATCACAATTTAAGTAGGGTACAGATCGAATAGTATCACTATTAGCTACCTAGCTAGGGCGGTGAAACTCATGTGATCACCTGCCTCAATCCTCACAGAGCTTTTTATAAGCATCGGAAGTAATACGGGTTAAGTTAGTTAACCAAGAACCTTTAAACTTTAACTCCAATTTTCTAGACGTTTTTGGTTTCTAGCTAGCTCACTTGTAAGTTTATGGATGACTTGATATATGTGGATATTGGTACCATATGTACGTCCTCTAAGTTAATAAGATTCTATTTGATAAGCAACAAGAATTTTTGGCATTGTTGAGGCTACGGACCCTCTATTTTAATGCTCTAATGATCCTTCGTATATAAATAAGCATCATTCTTCTAAAACAACTAACAAAGTCGGAACTTTTTGTGGAAAAATTACCAATTTAATTGTAATCATGATATCGATCTATCATTTCCGTACGTAATTATTCAGAATAAGCAAGCGGACTGTTTATTTCCTCATAGTCAAATAAGTAAAGAGTTTCTAAAAAAGGTACTGTTTATTTATGGAAATGATGCTTGAACAAATTTTCATGGTTGCATTTTTTATCGATCCCCTTAATTTTGTTCTCCCTATATAGTCCTCTGCGATTATATATGTAATCATGCAAAAGCTTTGTCAAAAAGCCGACGTCTAGGTTCCCTTTTGGTCTTTTGTTATCTAATATTATTTCCTCGATGAGTACGATATATTGATATGTTCAACAATAATCTTCGTACAAAAAAAAAAAATGTGCAACATTAGTTATTAAGTGAGCGTGATACAGTACGTGAAATCGACACCTCTGCTATATTACAAGCTATGAACTACAAATTATTGAACGTTTCTCTCGAGAGTGTCAAGGGGAAAATCTCATATATTATTTTAGAAAAGATGGAAGATCCTAAGCTTGATAATACGCCATGCACGCAAAAAAGTTAAGAAGAATGAATTGAAAAGGTCATGTGTATATACTTCCGTCACATAACTTATAACTCGAAGCCTCTCATGGTGCTTGTCACTGCATGCGTACTGTTGGTGTTTGATTTGTATGGTATAATTTCTCCCAAGTTATGGAATCTAAGTTAGCCTGCCGGTCATGGATGTGAAGGTACCAAAGAAGTAGAGAGCATAATCTCAGGCTCCAAAAATTATGCAGTTACAAAAATTTACTGAAAGTTAATTATCAGGATCAAAATAATGGGATTTCATTATATCGATCTTGAAAAGCAAGGAAGTAAGGTACACGAAAAAAGCTCTCATCAGCTCAACTATATATATGTGTGTTCAAATCATTAGATGAAGACAGCCATATATCTTTGGCATAATATCAAGCTTCCACAGCTATCTTGGCTTCCGAGATGTCAACGTTATAAGCTAAAAACTTTGCAACAACCAAAAAGAACAAGAAATTAAGAAAAACCAAACCAGCCACCAATGCATAGTAGTGATCCAAGTGTGACGCATTCAAATTGTCTAAGACCCAACCTTTGTGGCCATTTCTCTTAGTGACATCTGAAACTGTTTTCAGAAGAACACTACTGAGGAAACTCCCGACTGCATAGCTGCTAGTGTAATATGACGTTCCCATGCTCTTCATGCCTTGTGGTGCTTGGTCGTAGAAGAACTCTATCTTTGCAACTTCCGCAAACGCATCAGCCACATCCATCAGAGCAAACTGAGGCAGCAGAATAAACACAGTGAGAGGAACTTTCTCTCCTTTGCCAACAATGCCTTTTTCCCTTGCGACGAGATCTAGAAGTCGTTTCTTCTCAACCAAGCAAGCAAGGACCATGATTACGATCTGCATCACAAACCCTATCCCCATTCTTTTGAGCAATGTGATTTCCCTAGGGTTTTGGGTGTAACGCGGGAGTGTTGGAACCAAGTAGCGGTCGTAGATTGCAAGGGTTACCAGCATGAAAATGATTACGAAGGCTCCAAAAGATGCAGGGGGGATTTTGAAATGGGGACCCATGGAAGCATCTAGAGTGGTGCCCTGCTTTATGAAAAGGGTGTGGGTTTGAGCTATGGTTATGGATGGTATGAATGTGGTGAGTAGAACTGGAATCATCTTCATCATTTGCTTGGTTTCTTCTACTTGAGTCACCGGACAAAGAGTCCATGGTGTGCTTTGCCTAGTACTTTTTACTGCAGCTCTGTCAAGGAATCTGCAAGCCGGAGATAGAATATTTAAGGCCAAAGAATTCATCTGAAGTCAATTGCGAAACCATGATGTATATAATCGGTCGGATTGAGGAAAACGTTTTATCGATATAGCTGTTCATCTAAGTTACGTACAATTCCAAGCCCTAGCCTTATATCTCACCTCACTAATGATTTTCTTTAATGGGGAAAGAAGGTTCGAGTATGAGATCTTATTTGCTAAAGAGATCAAAGATATATAAATCTCATATAATTAATCAGATCTTCCAAGACCACAGGCTAGTTGGATATAGCCACAGATTTAATGCTTAATTAGATCTAAACTACTCGATCATCATGTCCTAAGTTTCTCAGTACAGAATGAAGTACCTTAATGAGGAGGTGTGGTCGATTCTGTGTTTCATTTTTTGTGAAGGTTGATCCAAGCTTGGTTGATCATGAAGCTCGTTAGGATCATTTGGGATATTCACTTTCCACTTCCTAGCAGTCGCAACCAGTACCTGAGCAACCCTTGTAGTAGGACTCCCTGAAGGCATTTTGTGCCTGTAAAATGGGGTACCAGCAAAGAATACCAACACTGAGAACACAAGCCTATTGTTGGGAGTCCATAGCCAAGCGACCAGCCGACGTTGTCTTGTATGTACACCACGAAGGTGTAAGAAAAGAAGTTACCAAAGGCTATGCAAAACATCCACCAATTGAAGAAGGAGAGCTTCTGATGCTTCTCCTTTGGCTCAAAACTGTCAAATTGGTCTGCCCCCATGGTTGAGATGCAAGGTTTTGTTCCACCAGTTCCAACTGCCATCATGTACAATGCACAATAGAAAATCCCTACCTGGAATGAGGAAGCTCTTAATGTGCAATCCTCCTCTTTGATTCCAGGGCCGCACGATGGTGGTCTCAGAGCTGGCACTGATACTGCTAGGGTTAGTAGTGACATTCCCTGTGTAATTACATTGCCAACTTAAATCAATTATTATCAAAGTCGGGCTTTGCGTAGACAAAATATTTAAGGTGGAAGATATCATACGTAATTGAATATGTATGGATTGCATTTGCTATTTTGGATAGAAAACATTTAAGATACAGATCAAGATAACATCCGTAGCGTACATAAGAGTACCTAGATTATTATTCGTGCAGTATAATTCTGAAAGGGAAGGGCAACAAGAAACTAAACATTAATTTTACCATTATATAAATGGCAGATGCAGAAATAAAGGTCCAGTATCGGCCAAGATATGTATCTGCAATGTAAGCGCCTAATATTGGTGTGAGCCATAGGGTCCCAGTCCAGTTGGTGACATTGTTTGAAGATTCGACAGTGCCTTCATGGAGCTTCATTGCCAAGTACACCACCAGGTTTGCTAAAATTCCATGATTTGCCATCCTCTCAAATATTTCATACCCGACATAAACATACCATATATTACCAGGGTTCTTTTTTAACTAGCTAGCTAGCTTCATCATTCTTCATAGCAAAATAAGTTCTTCAAAATAAGGTTACTTCATGGGATTTGAAAGCTGAGAGAAAAGATTGAAGAAGAAGAAAGCTTGTATTTGATTATATCAGAGTTAGTTACAAGAATAGAGTCAGCAACAATTTATATAACGCAAGAAAAGCATGGACAAAACACGTGTCCAGCTATATAACAGAAAACAGTTGTTGCTGAGCTGTAATTAATATAGCTAAACTGATTTATATCCTAACACCCCTCCTCAACTTGATGGGAGGTGACAAGCATCAAGTTGCTGCATAAGTATGAATGTTGAGGATAGCACAACCTTTTGTAAACAGATCTGCAAGTTGTTCCTTAGAGGTGATGAACTGAAGGAGGAGATGACCTGCCTTAACTTGATTTCTTGTAAAGTGAACATCGACTTCAACATGTTTTAACTTGGAGTGATACACTGGATTCGTTGCAAGAGCCAAGGCTAAGATATTGTCACATATAAGAGTTGGAATCTGAGCAAGATTAACCTGAAGATCTGATAAGAGATGCATTATCCATAGAATTTCAGAGGTAGTGTCTGCCATACTTCTGTATTCTGCCTCAGTTGAAGAACGAGAAACTACAGATTGTTTCTTTGAGCACCATGACACAGGAAAATTGTTTAACAGAATAACAAAGCCAGTAGTTGACTTTCGATCATTAGGATCCCCTGCCCAATCTGCATCACAGTAGGCATGTAGATGGATGAAAGAAGATAAATCATTACCCTTCAGATCCTTCAGACTGTCACTCCTCCTGAAGAAGATACCTTGATTCATTGTACCTTTAACATAGCTAATAATTCTTCTTGCAGCCAGAAGATGAGTAGAAGTTAGTGAGTGCAGAAATTGACATACAGAATTTGTGGCATAAGCAATATCTGGACGAGTGAAAGTCAGATATTGAAGGCATCCCACCATGCTTCTGAAAAAGGTTACATTATGAGCTTCAAGTGGTTCTCCATCATCTATCAGAAGTTTCAGACCTGACTTGCAAGGAGTAGAGTGAGTGTAACAATCATCCATTCCGGATTTGTGAATAAGATCTGTAGTATATTTTCTTTGAGAGACAAAGATGCCATCTGGTTTATATTCAATTTCAAGACCTAAAAAGAAATGTAATTTTCGCAAGTCTTTCATATCAAACTCCTGCTGAAGAGCAGACTTAACCTCTTGAATAAGAGACTCACAACTCCCAGTGATAATAATATCATCCACATATAGAAGAAGAAAGACACAACCTGTTTGAGTGTGTTTCAAAAATAAACTAGGATCAGCATATGATGTAGAGAATCCAATGGAGGGCAGAAGGTTTGTGAATCTTTCATTCCAAGCTCGAGGAGCCTGTTTAAGTCCATATAAGGACTTGTTAAGCTTGCAGACAAAGTTTGGAAAACATTGATTGACATATCCCCCAGGTTGTGTCATGTACACTTCTTCATTAAGCAGACCATGCAAAAATACATTTTTGACATCCATTTGATGCAGATTCCAGTTATAGAAGGCAACAAGAGCAATGATTAACCTCACTGTTGTATGTCTGACTACAGGAGAAACAGTTTCTTCATAGTCAACTCCATATTCTTGGCTGAAACCTCTTGCAACGAGTCTAGCTTTATGTCGAGCAATGCTGCCATCTGCATTTCTTTTTACTTTGAAAAGCCATTTGCAGGAAACCAAATTTTTTTCATCTGGAAGAGGAACAAGAGACCATGTGTTTTGATTTATAAGAGCATTATACTCTTCATCCATAGCATTTTTCCATTCTGGAACTTTAATGGCATCCTTGAAATTAGCTGGTTCAGTTGCTTGTGGATCAAGACTTATATGGCTGAGTAAAGACACAAAACACTTCTTCTTTTGAATTCCCCTCTTTGATCTGGTAAGCATCCCATGCTCATTTTGAGTTGAAGAGGATATACCTTGAACAGGATGAAGGATGTTGGCATTTGAAATATTGGAACAAGGTTTCTTACTGTTACTGTTTACAGTAACAGATATAGAGCCACTCCCAGGTTGAGTTGACAGAGATAAGAGTCCTTCCTGATCATTAAATTGAATACATGTATCACTTTGTGGAGAAAACAGATTAGAAGAAGATGTAGTAACAGTTTCTGATATTGGTGGATGAGATATAACAATGTCAGGATCATTATCCATATAGTTGCATTCATTGCTCACATGATTAGGATCATAAAGAGAGATTGCATTATTAGAGTGAGAGTTTTGATTGGGGGATACAATTGTTTGAACAGAAGAAGGCATTGTTCCAGGATGGGACTGAATGAGTGAGATGCATGGTTGGTTGATTGAGGAGGTTTCAGTTTGAGGTCTGCTGAGAGCATTTTTATGTTCAGGAACAGCATAGGGAAATGAATTCTCATCAAAAAAGACATGTCTTGAAATGATGTACCTTCTGTTAGTTGGACTGTAACACACAAATCCCTTGTAACCAGCAGCAAAGCCAATGAACACACACTTGATAGTTTTTGGTTGTAATTTATTATATCTGTATGGAGTCATTAGAGGATAGCAGGAGCAACCAAAGACTCTTACCATATCAACCTTTGGAATCCTATGATATAGAATCTCATAAGGAGACTTCATCTGCAGAATTTGGGAAGGCATCTTGTTGATTAGGAAGGTAGCTGTAGCACATGCATGATACCAAAAGAAGTCTGGAAGAGAGGCCTGTTGAAGAAGAGTGACATCAGTTTCTCTTATATGCCTATTTTTTCTTTCTGAAACTCCATTCTGTTCTGGTGTATATGGACAAGACACCTGATGCTCAATTCCAGATTGAGATACAAACTCTTTGAAACTGTTGTTTATGTATTCACCACCACCATCACTTTTAAAAACTTTAATTCCTGACTTGAATTGAGTAGCAACAAAAGCACAGAGAGACTTGAAGTAGGATAAAACTTCATTTTTATTCTTCATAGGAAACATCCAAGTAAACTTTGTACAATCATCAATAAAAAGGACAAAGTATCTATATCCATCTATTGATATATGAGGAGAGGGTCCCCATACATCTGAATGAACAAGATCAAAAGGAGCAGCACTATTTGAAGTAGAGCTAGGAAAAGGAAGCTTATGAAATTTGCCTAACAGACATGGTTCACAGATGGAATTATCACTATCACAGTTTGTGCTCAACTTGCATTTCTCCAACATTACTTTGACAATGTCACTTGCAGGATGACCAAGCCTCTTGTGCCACAGTGAGTTTCTGACTTTCTGTCCAATATAAGCTGAATGATCTTGAGATGAGTGAACCTTATTTGCTGTAGAGGGAGACTGACTAACTTTCTGAATAGGTGAAGAAGAAATCTGCAACTGAGGCAACTGAAATGGAATTGGATACAGACCATTTTCACTCAGTCCCTTGAACAGAATTTTGCCCTGCACCTTGTCCTATATCACACACATAAACTCATCAAACCAAACTAGGCAGTTATTTTGTTTGCACAGTTGATATATAGAGAGGAGATGAGCAGCAAGATCAGGGATTAATAACACTTGATCAAGTTTTAGTCTTCCTAACATGCTATCACCAATGTGAGAGATTTTCAATTTATTACCATCACCAATTTGAACACTATCTGTTGTAGGATAGGATGTGAGGTTGTTCAGAAACTGCATGTTGTTGGTCATGTGATTGGTAGCACCTGTATCAGCCAGCCAGAATTGAGGAGCCATAGTTGTAGTAGCAACCATAGCAGTTGGTTGTTCTTGTTCATTGCGTTGACTAGGAAAGCCAATGATGAAAAAGCATCCATCAGTTGTGTGACCTTTTCCATTGCAATACTGACAGATAACACATCCACCTTATTGATTGCCATTGTTGTTGGTAGACTGAGCATTGGGAAGAGACCTACAAGTCTTTGCACTATGTCCAACCTTGTTACACCATTGACAAGAGATATTCTGACCAGTGTTATTGTTGTTGTTTCTAAAACCTCCACCATTATTCTGCCAATTTCCCCCATTATTCTGCCCTCTGCCTCTGCCAAAATTATTAAAACCTCCACCATTATTCTGCCAATTTCCCCCATTATTCTGCCCTCTGCCTCTGCCAAAATTCACTCCTGCATAGTAGCCAGTAGCTCCAACCTGACTATTAACCATTGGGGTAAATCCATAAGGAATGGAAGAAAATGAATTATAAGAGCTTTGGGGAGCAAAGGGATATGAATAACTAGGAGGATATGTATAACCAGAAGGAACAATTGGTGTAGGAAGAATAGGCTGATTTGCTGCAGGAGAGGACTGAGTTGCGGTTGTGGAGTGAGTAGAGTTTGAACTTGATGCTTGACTGACTGAGCTTGATGCTTGACTAATAGAAGGATTGCTCACATTAGACTGAGTTACAGCTTTGGAAGTTGATGCAGAAATATTGCAATTGGCAAGCATTGCTGTAAGAAGACTTTGTATGGACTGATTTTCCTGTCCAATATCCATCTCTGCTGATTTTAGCAAAGTCTTCAGCTGACTCAGAGGAGCACATGTGTACTGAGCACGAATCACTGTTTTGATGGCTGCAAAATCATTAGATAAATCATTCAATACAGTTATGACCACATCTTCATTATCCAGAAAAACTCCCATAGTTTCAAGAGCATCTTTGACTGTCTTGATTCTATCCAGATAAGTTTCTATGTTATCACTCCCTTTCTTGATATTCTGAAAATTGGACTTAAGTTGCAGAATATTCTGCTTTGTTGCATCAACAAATTTCAACTTGAGACGAGTCCAAAGATCATGAGCAGATGTGCTTCCAACAGCACAATTCGTAGCTATTGAGCTTACTGTTTGACCAATCATATTCACAATGCTTTGATCTTGAATTTTCCAGGAAATGTATTCACTAGAGATAGTACTAGGAGTAGATTCTGTTGCTGGAGTAAATTGAGTTGGACATGGATTAGAGCCATCCACAAAGTGATAGAGATTTTGGCCTCTAAGAAATGACTCCATCCTAAATAACCAGGTAGGATAGTTTGACTCGTCAAGCATGACATTAGGAAGATACACTATAGTGTGAGTGACAATCTGAGGTCCAACTGATTCAGATGAAGGCATGATGAACAAACTAGGGTTTTGGTCAAGGAAAAATTGAAAAATGCAAGCACAATTCTGTAAAGTTCTTCAATTTCACTCTCAGAAGTATAAGATTCTTATATCAGAGTCAAACTAGACTTTGAATTATCAATATCAACATCATGAACCAGCAAAATCCAACTCAAGGTTTATAGAAGCAAAAATTGAAGAACAAGCTCAATTTCAACAAAAATTCCTTCTAATTTCAACAAGAAACATGCTCAGAGAGAAGAACCTCAGCTTCGATTATGGTTTTCTAGCACAGAATTGCAGACTAAAAATCAAGATCTGAATCGGAGAAACTTCGACGAAGAAGAAAGACTTATCTTGATAGACTGAAGAGGATGATAGCAGCGGAGAGACTAGAAGAGAGAGAACGAGGCTCCGAGCAAGAGAATTAGAGCTCCAGGATCATGAACCAGCAAAATCCAACTCAAGGTTTATAGAAGCAAAAATTGAAGAACAAGCTCAATTTCAACGAAAATTCCTTCTAATTTCAACAAGAAACATGCTCAGAGAGAAGAACCTCAGCTTCGATTATGGTTTTCTAGCACAGAATTGCAGACTAAAAATCAAGATCTGAATCGGAGAAACTTCGACGAAGAAGAAAGACTTATCTTGATAGACTGAAGAGGATGATAGCAGCGGAGAGACTAGAAGAGAGAGAACGAGGCTCCGAGCAAGAGAATTAGAGCTCCAGGATCATAACCTTTGGCTCTGATGCCATGAAAGCTGAGAGAAAAGCTTGAAGAAGAAGAAAGCTTGTATTTAATTATATCAGAGTTAGTTACAAGAATAGAGTCAGCAACAATTTATATAACGCAAGAAAAGCATGGACAAAACACGTGTCCAACTATATAACAGAAAACAGTTGTTGCTGAGCTGTAATTAATATAGCTAAACTGATTTATATCCTAACAGGATTCATTCCTTGAATTTAGAAATTAGGAAGCTAAGTGTTACCTACAATGAAGGAGCAAGCTCTCCATCTCCCAGTCTTTGATCTTGTTATAGGTCTACCTTTGAGGTCTGTAGTGCCATCTTGTGTGTAATCCAGGAGTCCAGCATTCTCCAGGCCCTTCTCTACTTTTGCCACAAGGTTTTAGGCTAGCAACTTAGCAAGCTTAGCTAGAGAGCAAAAGACACTTGAAGACTTGAAGTCTACTTGGTTGGGATTCAGATATTACTCTAATACATATATAGACATTTAAAATGATTCAGTCAGATAAAAATTAAAAAATCAACCAAGGATGTCCTTTCAACTTCCAAAAATGATTAGGTGACTACATGCATAATGCAGTGCAACAACTTTAATCAAACCAATAGTGGATGCAATTGAGTCAACAGAAAAAAGGAGTTTCCACCAAAACAACTGGTGGGATTGTGGGAAAATTGTCATCGAAAGAACGAGGACCCATTCACAATCTAATTAGTGAAGTTTAGGACATCTTTTTAACTTTGGAAAGTGAAGTTTGAAGGAGAAAGTTTCATTGTTTTTCCATATATTGCATAATTCTGTTTAACAAATAACATTTGGTAACCTTTATTCTCTTATAATTGTTAATTTGTGTAAGATTAAAGCTCAAAGTGTAAGTATAAAGATGTCGGCAGTCCTCATTATTGACCAAAACACAACCCAAGATGAAGTATGATGAGTCCCAACACAAGTACAAGTGAAGTTCTGAAGCCCAACTATTTCAAGGCCCAACACAACCTCAGAAAACTAAGGTATATTCATGCATATTCATATCATGTTTTCACTGAGGATAGCAGTACCACTTTGTATCATATGGTTCCTACTAAGGATAGGAGTACTGCTTTGTATCCCAAGTTTTCTGGGTATTTTTCTGGCTATATTCAAAACGTCTTGAAAGTTGTGATTTATCTTCCCAATACCTTCTAGTTCTTTCCAGTCGTTTTGCTTTTCAAAATTCAAACAGCTAGCCAAACTATCAAAATGTGATGTTCTTGGCGCTCAAACTATCAAAAGGTGAAGGAATTCTTCAACCCGTGACCTTGGTATTTTCAAGATCCAATTGTTTATGCTTGGTTTGTGTTACACTTACCTATGCAGTTGATAGTAGGCTGTTTGATCCTAGGAGGAAGCTGTTTTGCTATTCATACATGTTAACATTCTTTTTGATTGCATGTGCAAAACTTTTTTCCTTCTTGTGAAAAGTTAGCCATTTTCGGAAAGTTGGTTTTGTCCATTTGTGCTTGGCTTTGTCCTTCAATGGTTTTCAACAGCATCTAAGCCAAACACATCAATCCAAACTTTCTGAATCCTTTGGCATGCGTGTTGCTCTCTTAGCAATTCACACTTGCCTATAAATACCAAGTAAAGTGATTTTGCTTGGTGGTCAATTTTATTGTGTCTTTGTTTTTGTTGAGAATATCAGCTTGGTTGTTTTCTCATTCTCTACTGCTCTAAGTCTTCCTTGTGATTGTTAGTATATGCCTTGAACTAGTCATCTGGTGGCGCTGACAGAGTCAGGGATCTCGCTGGGGTGCAGAGGCGATGCGCCCTGGTTTTGGGGGTTCTGGGGCGCAACGTGACCCCCGATGGGGGTTCGGGGGGTTTCCAAGTACCTGGAAAAGAAGACTATGTTTGCAAGTTAAAGAAGTCATTGTATGGACTAAAGCAGTCTCCTAGACAATGGTACAAGAGGTTTGATAGCTATATGATAGAGATAGGCTACATCAGGAGTCCATATGATTGTTGTGTCTACTACAACAAGGTAACAAATGGTTCTCTAATTTATCTAGTCCTGTATGTAGATGACATGTTGATAGTTGCAGAAAACAAGTCAGATATACAGAAGTTGAAGGGTCTTCTCAGTGCAGAGTTTGAGATGAAAGATTTGGGAGCAGCCAGAAAAATTCTGGGAATGGAGATTTACAGGGATAGAAGTCAGAAGAAGCTTTTATTATCACAGAAAGGTTACATCCAGAAGATATTGTCCAGGTTTGGTATGTCTACTTCAAGATCTATAGATACTCCAAGTGCTGCAAATATTCATTTGTCTACTGCGTTTGCACCTAAATCAGCTAAGGAGAAGGAGTACATGTCTCGAGTTCCTTATGCTAGTGCAGTAGGAAGCTTGATGTATGCTATGGTTTGCACTAGGCCTGATCTTGCACATGCTGTTAGTGTTGTCAGCAGGTTTATGGGTGAACCTGGAAAGGAGCATTGGCAAGCTGTGAAGAGAATTTTCCGGTACCTCAAAGGTACGTCTGATGTTGGTCTCATTTATGGAGGTGATACAATGTGCTTAGTAACAGACTATTCAGATAGCGATTATGCTGGAGATGTTGACACCAGGAGATCTATGACTGGTTATGTTTTCACTCTTGGTTGCTCTGTTGTTAAATGGAAAGCTACTTTGCAGCCTACAGTGACTTTGTCTACAACTGAAGCAGAGTACATGGCTTTGACAGCAGCTGCAAAGGAGGGAATATGGTTGAAGGGACTAGTCGGTAGTCTTGGTCTACATCATGATCATGCTATAGTATATTGTGACAGTTTGAGTGCAATATGTTTAGCAAAGGATCAGGTTCATCATGAGAGGACTAAGCACATTGATGTCAGGTATCATTTCCTGAGAAGTGAGAGCAGAATTAAGGTGAAGAAAGTGGGTACTGCTGATAACCCCGCTGATATGTTCACCAAGCCGGTTCCGCACAGCAAGTTCCAACATTACTTGAACTTGCTAAATGTTACAAGTTGTTAGTTGCCCTTTGGGGGCAACATCTGAGGCAGAAGAGTTATTTGTACATCTGACATTATTATGATGCATCTGGTATATCTGTTTTTGTGAGAGGATTCAAGTCAAGGTGGAGATTTGTTAGTATATGCATTGAACTAGTCATCTGGTGGCGCTGACAGAGTCGGAGATCTCGCTGCCCGGTCAGCGAGTCGGGGTCCAGGGGCGACGCGCCCTGGTTTTGGGGGTTCGGGGGCAACGCCCCCGAGACCCACGATATCTGTTATGTTGGGCTAGGGTTTCCTTTTGGGTTTAGTATATAAACGTCATAAACCTAATTGTATTCGGTATTCTGTTTTTCTCAAGATAATAAAACTGCTCTCCTTTGCCCGTGGACGTAGCCAACACATCGTTGGTGAACCACGTAATTCTGTGTTCTTTCTTACATTCGTTATAACAGTGATTATAAATCTTAGAGCTTGAGAAACCAAAACCTCTTTTCAAAAATCATATTGCATTTGCATTCCAATACATGAGGTTGTGATTGGAGGTGCAACGACTCCAAAAGTTCACAAGCAGAGTTAGCTAATGCGTAGTTAAGGTCTGAGTGAAGCTCTTGTATCCCTTTCATATGTGAGGACTTAGGGGACAAGATGGGAGAGCGTTCTACATAGACTAGGTAGAGTCATAGAACATGATAACAACAAGGTCTGGTATCCCAGGCTCTATTCTTGTATAAGTCTACGAATCGCATAGTGGAAAGGTTTGTCCTTCAGATAAGGGCACGCAGTTTTCTTCCCTGATTTCAGGGTTTCTGCGTTAAAGAAAAACATCTCTGTGTTGGTTTTATCTTCAGCAATCTTTTTTCATTATTTGCTTAATCGTCACAATCTGTAAATGGGGATAGCACAAGTTCTTGCTAGCCTCGAGTTACAACATTTAACGAACAAGTTGCAACGAGTCCTATTCACCCCCTCTAGGACCTTCACAAAGTCATACAAATGCGATAGTGAGAACCGCTATTCACGTAGACCCCGCTGAAGAATAGAGACACCCAAACAATGCAACCAGTATGGAATCAAATCAACTCAATCAAGTCAAGTAGCAATGAGAGCACAATCATCATGATATGAAATGATTGGAATAATTGAAACGAGGGAGAGTTGAAAGCATAAGTCGCTACTCGCTAGCACTCGGACGATGTTCCACAGTCCTACTATGGCTTCGTCTTCCTGGGTGGAAACTCGGTGGTTAAAGTGCAGTACTGTATGTGGGTTGATAATGGAGAAGGGAAACAGCTAATCGACGCCGATAACCCTTCTCCTTTCAAAATGCTTGAGCATGTATGGAGTATCGATAATAGGACCACGATTCACTTCACAGGACTGACCAAGGGGTACCAAGGCCATTGATATTATCATATTAGGTATCTACTATGGTGCTAGGATGCTTCACGCACACACATCTGAAGCAACAGGCCAACCAAGAAGTATCCTTTTCATGCATTTTGAATAAAAACTGGGACTTCCTAGAGTAGTAGCGACATGCAGTACATAAATCAACATCGAGTTGCACACTAAATGTACTATAGTGACTACATCAACATTCTGAACCCAAGTAGGAATCAAATGCCCCGCACAACACCTGCACAACCCAAGTAGCTATTTACAAACTATGCATTCCAACTTTTCCCAAGAAAATAGAAACTCCTCAGAAGGTGCAAATCTAGAATCCTTTGACAAAAATGTGTCTGGTCCATTAGCTATACCCCATAGGCCCATATGCAGTGATCAAGCACAATAGCCTCTGTATATCCACACAAATTTCAAAGTGCCTCACTATATTTCCCCCTCTCTTGAATCACAAGGATTGTATCATCAGTGCTCGAAAGGATAAAGTATAAACTCGTAGCATTAGTCCAGATAGCAACATCAAATTACTAGCACATTCCAACTATCGCTATTACCAACAATGACATATACACTCAATAAGCAAGCAACTGAATGACATTAATGCAGCCCCAACAATAAACTATAATCATTACCCACAATGATAACTTGAATAGAAATATCTAGCAAACATAGCAGAGGGAGAGAGTGAAGTAGAATGAGGATGAGGGTAGCTCCAAAATTAGCAAGCACACAGAGTTTAAGCAAGCTAACATTAAATTCTACAAATTTAAAGAAATTTTACTAAATAACAACACTGCTAGAATGTAATGGTCGTGATTTCTAACAGAACTAGTTCTGCCAACCACCACCAAGAATCAAGCGATCCAACCAGCCCGAATATTCATTGTCAACTCTTCTCATGCATAAGCTGTCAGACTGGGAAAAGATCATATGTGTAAGGATTCTTGTGAAAGAAATTCTAAACCTGTTGGAGCTCTGCAGTTAAGTCTGCCTGGACTGAGAACTGCCATATCCACCACTAGCTTGTGAAGGGTCTGCTCTCCATGATGCATTAGAATATCCTGCATTTCCATTTGTGTCGCCATAGGCACTTCCCATGTAGCCACCTCGTGTACCCTGTGGCTCTCCACCTACACTGATACTAGTTGGAGTACTTCCACCACGCCCACCAGAAGTCCCATACACACCAGGATAAGAACCGTAACTTCCTCCATAATTGCCATATCCATAACCCTGATTTCCATAACCAGAAACCCCACTAGGGGATTGACCTCTGGGAGCAGAAGGAGCACCTCCACCTGGAGCAGCCCAGGAAGCTGCAGCCCCATAGCCAGAGGGGCTTTGGCTGCTCCAAGAATTTTTCATTGCACCGGGTGCCCCACTAACATAACCAGCATTAGGGGCATTTGGATTTCCATATGATCCTGCAAGACCACCAAAACCAGAATTGGCACTTCCATAACCCCCAACACCATATCCTCCATAACCTCCATAACCAACACCAGTATTTCCACTGTAACCATAACCTGCAGCGCCATAACCAGAATACGGAGGGAAACCACCTGCCGTTGATTGAGCCTGCATATATCTACTCCCATCCATTCGGCCATCAAATGCATTTGAACTGGCTCCGGAGGCACTATAACCTTGATAGCCCCCACTGCGACCTCCACCGCCAGGATTTGCATCTTTGGGTAGTGCTCGTTTTACTTCTACAAGTTTACCATTCACCTCATGGAAGTTCTTTTGTAGTACTCTGTCAACTGCATCTTCAGTGTCAAATGTTATGAAACCAAATCCTCGAGGCCGTTGAGTATTCTGGTCATACATTATTACTACATCGGTAACACTGCCGTACTCTTCAAAGAATTGACGAAAACCATCTTCTGTCAGGGTGGAAGGCAATCCTCCAACAAATATTTTCTTAGTCTTAAAATTTCCTCCACCTCCAGAGCTTCTAGTGGCATTAAAATTTCCATTTCTATTGGATGTTTGCTGCTCTTCTCTTGACAAAGCCTTCTTTGCTTCCACCTGCATAGTCAAAGGGGGACCTTTAAACAGTTGAAAACTGATGTTTAATCAAGAAAAAGTAGCATATGTTTGTTTTAACAGAGAAAAGACACAGGAAATTGCGTGTAATTGATCTATAATATAATAAAAAAATGTCTTGTACATAAATAAACTGAAACAGTAATGAACCTGGCAAAACATGTACTTTCTCTAACAATCTATAAGGAAATCATCACTGAAGGTTCAAATGTTGAATTAAGAAAGTCTTACATCTACAATGTGCATATTGAACGATTTTCAAGTAACACACGCACACTTTTCACACTGACAAACACATATGGATTGAGGGTTCAAGTTTTCCCACTATTCAAGAACCGATTACGCGAGTTTCCTGAAGCACCCTATGAGTATTAACTCCTCATCGACAAACAGCTCAATAATCTGTTAACTAAACACCATAATGCTTGCACAAAAGCAATGCAATTCTACCTCTAAAGAGCTTGATTCACAATCGAAATCGGCCAAAGCTACAAAGATAAGCAAACCACATTTCAACTCAAAAGAATCACTCTTTCCCTAAATTCTACAGTTTCTCAGTCACCAGATGCAAAATGCAACAACACTCAAACACAGCTCCATAACAAAATCAACATACAGCATAGCAAAGCCCATAGCACAAAACCCTAACACAAGCTCTAAATCAAAACCAAAACCAGAAGCACTGAGCAAAATTAAGCGACGAAGCAATGCAGGTGAAATAGAAGAGAGAGAGAGAAGAGGACTGACCGCTCGGCCGTCGATGGTGTGCTTGTCGTTGAGGACCCTATCGAGGACGGCGGGATCGGAGAAGACGACGAAGCCGAAGCCGCGGGGGCGGCCGGTGGTCTTGTCGCGCATGATGACGGCCTGGCTGACGTCACCGTACTGGTTGAAGTAGTCGGTGAGCTTCTCCTCCGTGGTGTCCCAGGCGAGTCCGCCTATGAAGAGCTTGCTCTCGTCGGAGTCCATGGCGGCTCTGCTGCACTCTCTCTCTACAAACTGAGAGTGAAGAGAAAAAGAGAGAGAGAGAGAGAGACAGAGAGGGATGAGAGTGAAGGAGGGAAGGGCTAGTAGTCCTAGGGTTTGTTTGAAAACGACACCGAATTGATCACGTGACAATGAAAAATGCGTGTATAGTTAGAATTATCACGTGAGGCTCACAACCTGGGGTGGTGGCGCAGTTGGCTAGCGCGTAGGTCTCATAGCTAAAGAAATTTCGTGAGTGATCCTGAGGTCGAGAGTTCGAGCCTCTCTCACCCCAATACTGATTTTTTTTTTTGTTTGCCTTTGAGCCCAAACTAACTCAGAGCCCAGTACATGTCCAGAGTGTGCATACCCATGGGCCCATTGCGCCTTGTTTGCGTATATAATTGTTTCCAACCGCGCCATTCTATCACTATCTCAAGAAAAAGAAGAAAAATAGAGAAGTCGAAGAGTTTAGGGTTTAGGGTCGGAGAGTTGGGATGTCGAACCAATCGAGTGAGTCATGAGTGAATTATAATATGTTTTTGTACAAGATTTTTAATCCGTAATTGGATCTGCGTTTCTTTGTCAACAACCTCAGATTTCACATTTGTTTTTCAGACCTCAAACCCTAATAAAACCCCATATTTCAGTCTCAAATACGGTCGACGATGAATTACGTGTTTATTTTTGGGTGAAATTTGTTTGGATCATATGTTGTGTTGATGGTTTGAAATTGATGCAGTTTTAACTAACACACACACACACACACACACACACACACACACATATATATATATATATATATATACAGAGCGTTTCGGATACGGACGTCCGCACCATGAACAGTCGGTACGGATCCGGCGTTTCCGGCCACCGGCGAGGCGGCGACGCCGTATCCGGCCACTGGGCTTTGCTCCCCGGTGGCCGGCGACCCCGTCTGTGCCGGCCCGGGCTCCATCGCCGGCCGGCAGCCGGCCGGAATCCTCGAAAAACCAAAAAAATGAACAGTGGAAGGCAGTTTTCTGGTTTTTCGGGATTTCGGCCGGCTGCCGGCCGGCGATGGAGCCCGGGCCGGCACAGACGGGGTCGCCGGCCACCGGGGAGCAAAGCCCAGTGGCCGGAAACGCCGGATCCGCACCGTACGGACGTCCGTATTTGAAACTTTCTGTATATATATATATATATATATATATGCAGGTGTTGAAACCTCAGCATATTTCGTAGTTGGATGGATGTCAGGTTCATACTTGTCTTCTTTGGTTGGATGTCCACGTGGAACAACCTTACGGGGATGACACAGATTCTGGTTTCGCCTATGTGTGCTTGCTAAATATCCTGTACAGACACGTTGGCCTGATGCTCGTACAAAATTACGACTGTTTTGCTAAGGAGTGAGAAATGCAATGAAGATCGGGTTGGTTGGTCGAGTCACCTGCGGGGGTTTATTAGTTCTCGTTCACAAATTTGCTTGAAATTTACTGGACACTAGATTATTTCTAAATGGATTGACAAATATATCTTTATCTATGAGTCATTTGACGTAATTGAACGTATTACTAAATTAAAATTTCTGAAAGTTGGATAACTAAAATATCGAGCGAAATATATTTAATAACTAAAGTGATATTTATACCTATATCTATTTCTACTTATTTGACGATTGACACTAATTCATGCCTCTTTCTCGTATGAAACACAATCAACCACAGTGCTTTATGAGTGTTCAACGAAACGGTACATATTTATGATGCACGGACACGCCGAAAATGTATCGTATCCCGTATTGGACATCGATACACACATAATACGCTCAAATATTGTGAAATACGGTCAGACACGCGTGTCTGACTTGGAGACATGCGCGTATTTACCTTGGACACGTGCATATTTGCCTCGGATATGAGGGTGGACACGAAGCAGGACAGAGAGGGTGGACACGAAACCCTAGAATTTTAATTCGAAAATTCTCCTTACATGGGTTGAATCGGTTCAATTCCTTCTATGGAATTGACGTGCAGGTCGAGGCCTTCCATTCCCGACCGAAATCGGGTCAAACGGTGGCCAGAGGAGGAAGTTCTGAACCGTCAGGGGCGGAGCTTCCCGAGCTGCGCACGGCCACACGGAGTGTGAAGGAGAAGAGGTGGGAGTCTGAAATACCAAGAATCATTTATTAGATTTTGGAAGAAGATGAAGTCATCGTTATTATAAACTAATTTGTTTGCATTTCACATATTTTTGTTATGCATATACATAATATTTAAAATAAAATTTAGTTAACGTGTCCACCACGTGTCTATATTTAAAAAAAAAAAATTAACTTGTCCGCGTATCGTAATGTATCGAATACAGACACACGTACTTGTATCCATACTTCATAGGTACGTATAAGTTGGCTAGAGCCTCTTACAATACACAGCAGCACACAACTACATATCTCATCTCTTAAAAAAAAAAATCTAATAATAATAAATTAAAAAAAATCACAAAAGTAATTACAGGCTGTGATCATGAATCCTAACGGTCACTTCCTGTTCTCAGAATAAACAAACCCTAGAGCCTCTTACAGGTAGGGTCCCGGCCCCCAAATCAAGGCCCAGCCTTCAAATTTTCATGACCGTTTTGTCCCTTTCCTTCCCCCCTTTTTCCCTTTTCTCAAAGTTCTTCTTTCTCACCAAACCCAACGGCCCCCGCTCTCTCTCTCTCTTCTTCTCTCAGTCGCAGAGATCAAAGATGCATTGGTTGCTTTGAAAACCCAGAACCCAAATCAAACAAAGACACAATCTTTGACTGAGAAGCAGAGAGATCTCTAATGGGTTGCTTTCTTGCTTGTTTTGGTTCTTCCAAAGATAAGAACCGCCGGAATCAACAGCACAAGTACAGGGTTCAGCACCGAGAGCAAGTAAGCCCTTTTTTCCAAGCTTTGTTAATGGTTTATGGTTCTTTTGCTTAGAATCAAGTACAGTGTTGAATCTTGCGTACTGTTTTGGTTTCTGGGTTTGGCTTGATTCTGTGAAATTTGGGCTGAATTGGGTTCTGTTTAAGCAAAGTTTGAAGTTCAAGAATCTAAAGAGCTTGAATTGCTGTTCTTATTCACTAATATGTATTTGTGTTATTGTATTTTCCTCAGAGATACACAAGTTTTGAGCCTGTTCAATCTGCTGTGTCTGCTGTGCCGGTTTGGGAGAAACCCACTAGCCCGGAATTAAAAGATGAAAACCCCATCAGTCCTGAATTGAAGTATGAAGAACCCATCAGCCCAGAATTGAAAGATGAAAGACCCATCAGCTTGGAGTTGAAGGAGGATAAACCTAGCAGCCCAGAATTGGAAGAATTTAGGTGAGTGATTGAATTTCATGGTTTTGATTTCACTTGGTACATATATATCAATATGATGCATGTGTTTGCTTTGAAGTTATAGTTTGCTTTGGTGTTTTTGAGATTGAAGTTTATGAGTTTTGGTTTGTAGGGATAAGCCAGTGGAACAACTGAGCTTGATTACTAGAAAGAAAGTGACATTTGATGCTAATGTTCAAACCTATGAGCATGTTGCAATCAACGAATCAACGGATGTTTTATTTGATAGTAAAGAGAGTCAGAAGGAGGAGGGGAAAAACTTGAAAGAATCAAGCCTATCCAAGACTTCGTCCGAGGATGATTCTGTCACGTCTAGCTCAGGGTCATACCCTCCTAATCATAGGTACCAGAATTGCAGGGACAGTGATGATGAAGATGAACCATTAGACTATGATGAGGACAGCGATCTCGATGATGATGACGATGATGATGATGATCTCGAGGACGACGCTGATGATGGTGGGGAACTAGAGTATGAAGATGAAATTGTAGACTCAAAGGGAGGAACACAAGTAATGACTGAGGATGCTAATAGTCCAGTGCCAAAAAAAACAACTGGGCTAAACTACAGTGCTCGTGATAGGAGTGGTTATGCTCATGCTGTGCTTTACCCGGTTGAAAATCTTACACAATGGAAAGCTGTCAAAGCCAAAAAGAGAACAGTAATGAAGCCAGAGAAGGAAAATATCACTGTGCATGAGGAACCCCGGATTTCGTTCAGTTCAGAGCCAAGTATTAAGGAAGTATCGTCTAGTTTTAAATCACGTAAGAGGCAATCCAGTCAGGCCAGGAATTCCAACCAAGATATGGCAGTTGATGCTAGCTTGTCAAATTGGTTGGGTTCATCAGAAGCTACACCTATTAACAAGAGTAACACAATAACTCTGGAAGCTTCTACGCCTGAGAAAAGCATGTCCTATGGATCACCACACTCAGCAACAAGCCACGAAGATAGACCAATTTTAGGTGCATTAACTGTTGAAGAATTGAGACAGTTTTCAGCTTCATCTTCACCGCGGAAGTCACCCAGTAGAAGCCCTGATGAGATGGCCATAATTGGGACGGTTGGGAGCTACTGGAATGATCGCACTGGTCCTGCCAAGGTTTCTGGGGCCTCCTCTTACAAAGGAATACCAAACACGACCAGCAAGTACAGAGAGGTACGTGTGAAGTAAGATCTGCGAGACACTTACTCATCCAAATTAGATCTCGGTTGGTTCTGATAAAAGTTGTATGGCTTTGCAGGATCGAAGAGTCAACTGGCACTCTACCCCATTTGAGACACGGTTGGAAAGAGCTTTGAATAGAGGTGCTGCAGATGCTTACTCTTCTTCTCGTATCCCTCATGGTTTGTGAGTTTGGTTTGTGATTGTTGTGTCTGTTCATCCTGTCCATTTTTTAATTGTTTTTGTTTTTGTTTACTAGATCTTGCTATGAGCTTGGTTGTGAGATAGTTGCTCGGGTATTGTAATTTATATATGAAATATACTCTGCTTGTATCATGAACATACACTTCCTGGATCAGTATTAGTCCTGAAGACAATGTCATTTACCACATGATCAGCACAGAAAAGTCTATAAGACTATTGATATGAGAAAAATACAAAAAAAAAAACAAAAAACAAAAACAAAGTTTTCTTTGCAAGTTCCGGTGCCCAAGCCAGAAATGAAATTGCATTATTATTTATCTTCTGCTCGCCACAATGTAGCCATTACTTTTTTCATAGATGAAACTATAGAATCAATTGAGGGATTTCTGCAATTAAGTGGAAATTCTCGGCTGTTTATTAGAGGCAGTATTTCAATACCTTATACAATACCTTACAGTAAGTTGTATCAAGACCCCTACATGCCTGAATCAGTGAATCTCAATCAAAACCGTGAAACCACATTTTCAATGCCAGAAAACATGATGACTTCCAGACTGACTTCCAAATTTTCGACTCCGTTATAGATCACACACTTTTCAATACTGTTCACTGGCAACACATTTAGCACATATGAGATACTTTCCCTTATGATTTTCACCTGACAGAAGTGGCACTGAATCCAGCAATAGTTATCTGCAGCTGAAAGGTATGTCTCGGTTAACGTTTGTGAGCTTATACCCATTACACCATTAAATACAGTACGAAATGAAATCAAGTGGCTGTTCAGGTGTTCTAACATACTGACTGCTGAGATTGTTGTTGAAGTGTTGAGCTTAATATAGCGAGGATTCATATTCAACAACTCGAGTATTGTAACTAAGTTTGCTCAAAAAAGAGAAGAAAAGAAGAGAGACTAACAAAGTCAGAGCTAGTCCTAGAATTCACCCTTCATAGTATTGCAACTAGACACTAGAAGAGCCTAGCTAGAGCGTTGCAGAATGCAGAGGATATCTTTTGATCATGATTTGTGAACAACAATATGGGCAAGCAGCTTGTACCTAATAGCTGTACATATCCAGTTGTTTTTCCGTTAGCATTTTCTGCTTCTGTTTGTCCTGGACAGCAATACTTCCATCAATAGAGTGTGGCTTCTGTTACACTGATGAGTTTCATCAACTTTTCTCGAGACTTAACCATAACAAACTTATAATCTATAGTGAAACTGTACACCGTAACAATAACTAACTTGTACGATTGCCTCAATTGTATATCAACAGGAAGACCATCTTGCTACCTTACACTGGGAACCAGGAAAAGTTAAGTCACTCGTAAACGAAAACGAAAGCAACCCACAAGAAATTATAATTCAGTTATACCACAAGACATAACTAATTGCAGTTAATAGTACAGCTATACCAGTTATATGAGTTTTACATCAACGAAGATACTACTTAATCTTACATTGCCTGCACTAAAAGAATACATTCTTCACCAACTAAATAGAAAGTAGAAACTAGAGGAAATGCTTGACTCTTTCAATTTTGGAGAAGGGATCTACTTGTTACTTGTTCAACCCTTTTTCATTCCGGCAACTTTCCTAGTTGTGAAAACTTGCCAACTTATTAATCGTTATGGTGCTGAACGGTTCAGAAAGGCGGGTGTGGGTCCTAATTGCTGACAGTTCTTTTGCCACAAAGTGCATGGTTGGTCGTGAATCCGGATTTGTGCTGGTGCAGGCCAAGGCCATTGTTACTAAGGAAACCACTCGCACTGTTAATTGACTTGAAGGAGAACGAAGTCGTTGGTCCAGCAAATCCTTCAAAAGCAATTCTCCATATTCCGATAGAGAAGTCAGTAGCTCTCCTGGGTGCCTTCCCATCATGATTTCTAGTGCCACCACTCCAAAGCTGTATACATCACACTTATCTGTCACCCGCTTTGTGAATGCTAGTTCTGCATGGACATTAGCATAACAAAATAAAATAAGAATATGCTAAGTTCACTAAATCTGTTTCTTAAATGTGTAATTTATATATGTATCAGTAGTATATGTAATAAATAATTATCATATGAAAATAGGAAACGTTGGTTAACAGAATACCTGGAGCCATGTAGCCATAAGACCCTGCAACAGAAGTCCAGTTTGACGAATCCGAGCTCAACAGTTTTGCAGTTCCAAAGTCTGATAGCAGTGGCACCAAATCCATCTCAAGTAATATGTTGTTCAGAGTTATGTCCCGGTGAACAATTGGTGGTGAGCAGTCATTATGCAAGTAAGAAACTGCATGAGCTAATCCTTGTACAATTTTTACCCTTGCATCCCAGCCAAATACTTCTGTATCCCCCTCTACCCCATACAACACTTTTCTCAAACTACCTCTTTCGGCATGGTCATACGCCAAGCACAACCAATCTCTCCAGCAACAGAACCCATAGAGCTTTATTATATTTCTGTGCCTTACTTCTGTCAATGTTCTTATCTCATTCTCAAAACTCCGGCGACTTAATTCTGGAATGTTGTCACTAGAGTCTGAGATATTGAATTTCTTAACTGCTACAACTTTTCCTCTTCCCAACTCAGCTTTGTAAACGCTTCCAAATCCTCCTCTTCCAATGAGGTACTTTTCATCAAAGTTCTCTGTGGCATTGACGATTTGAGAAAATAAAATCTTCTTACGTCCCCAAATCATTGAATCAACACCCTCAAAATCCTCTGGACTTCTCATTTCCCCAAGCTGCTGTTTCTGCAAAAACTTGAGGATTACAACAGTTATAGTAGCCAACACTGAAAAACCACATATGGGAACAAGCACAAAAAGAAGAACAACAGTATTCTTGTGGGACATTCTGGAAATTGAAGCGCATGGAGTTAGTCCCTCTGTATCCCCACACAAACCAGCATTGCCAACAAATGAATTAGTTGCAGTTACATTTCGTAAAATGCCAACAGTTGGGACCGAACCTGTCAAGTTGTTGTAAGAAAAATCAATGCTAACAAGACTAACTGTTGAAGTTAGCTAGCTGTATGGCGGATGTGCCCTTGGCGGATGTTCCCGCGGATGTGCCCGCGGATGGCGGATGTGCCCGCGGATGTGCCCGTAGCGGATGGCGGGTGTGCCCTTTGGCGGATGGCGAGTTCCTAGTCCTCGCCAGTCCTCCTTCTGCTCTTCTTTCCTCTTCTTTCCTCATGTGGCTCCTCTGTGCAGCTAGGGGGTTGCGTGTGGAGTTGGAGTTTCTGTTCAGCATGGTGCAACATGGTGCACCATGTTTAGTAGTTGTAGTTGGTAGTTGTAGTTGGTAGATTTCTTGTATAAATTGTTGTGTTTTATCTTAGTTGTTTCATGAAGAAATATACATGAGAATCATCTTTCTCCTTCTTAATTTCTTCATGGTATCAGAGCAAGGTTCCGATTAGGACCTGCTTCTGCACTTCATTCCTTCTTTCATCTTTACACTAATTGCTTGTTGCACCAGTCCTTCATAATATGACTGGTGGTGGCGATATTGAAGATGCTTCAAGTTCTGCATCATATGCGGCTGGAGTAAATGACTCCAACACCAACCTTCGACTTGTTCCTATTCTCCTCAACGAGCACAACTATCTCTCTTGGTCCAGAGAGGTCAAGCGTGCACTTGGAGGTAAAAGGCTGCTCAGCGCCATTGATGACTCAGTCTCCATTCCATCAACCTCTGCAAAGGAGTATGCTGCTTGGTTTGCTCAGGATCAGCTTCTCATGACATGGATATTAAATTCCATGGAACCAAAGATGCGTGAGATCTTTGGCTATGCTGAAAATTCCCTCCAACTGTGGAAAGAAATCAACGATCTGTATGGCGATTTAAACAATGCTGCACGGATTTTTGAACTCAAAAAGGAAATGGCTGATCTGCAGCAAGGTAACTCTACTTTTGTTGAATACCTTGGCCGGTTGAAAACTATGTGGAATGAGCTAGATCAGTATCGTCCTTTTTCTACTGATAGAAAGGTTTTGTTGAAAAGAGCTGAAGAAGATCAGATTTTCTTATTGCTTGCTAATCTTAGCCCTGAATATGATGATGTGAAAAGCCATCTTCTTATGCAATCTCCTCTTCCCGCTTTCCAAACTGTTTGTACTACTATACATCGAGAGGAAACTAGGAGAAAAGTGATGAGAGCTGATGTTTCAGTGGTTGATCACAACAATGAAGCTAGAGCCTTTGCTAGTTCTAGTTCAAGCTCAAATGCTAATGCAACTGTCAGGCCTTATAAAGGAAGGAGACCAGATCTCAAGTGTTCTTATTGCATTTCAATTGGTAGATCAGGTATAGGCCATGAGGAGAAAACATGTTGGATTTTGCACCCTGAACTAAAGCCAAAATTCAATAATGAAAGGGGACAGAAGGGGAAGATAAGAATGAATCCTACTGCTAGAGCTAATATAGCTGAGGGAGACTGCTCAGAGGCAATGATGAGCTTCGCTGCTAACCCTATAACTCTCATAAATGAGTTTGCAGTCTTCTTGCAGCAGAAGCAAGGTAATGCTAATCCAGAAGTTGCTACTGCAATGCTAGGCAAATTTGCTGGATATCTGGCGGATGGAAAATTGGCTTCTAGGGATGAAATTCCAGGTATCATCTGTGCAATCTCAACGGCTCTTGATCTTAGTAAAAATCATGATTTTTGGATTGTTGATTCAGGAGCTTCTGATCATATGACTCATGATTCATCTTGTCTAAATCATCTTTCTCTTTTAAAAATCCCCTCCTTTGTTTCGGTTGCCAATGGGAATAGAGTGCTTATTTTAGGAAAGGGAAAAATGACTTTATTTTCTGATCATAAACAGTCAAGTGTTATGTATGTGCCATCTTTTCCTTTCAAGCTCTTATCTGTTGGGAGATTAACTCATTGCTTAGATTGTCTGGTTTTATTCTCAAAAACCAATGTCATTTTTCAGGATCGAGTGACAATGAGGAAGATTGGTGAGGGATTTTACTTGAACGGATTGTACTATATTTCCACTTCCTCAACTTTTGCAAAGAGTTTTCTTGCTGAGTCGACGTCTTCTACTCGACAGCAGTTGTGGCACATGCGTCTTGCCCATGCTTCAACTCATGTTTTGTCTCATTTATTCCCAAATCTATGTAAATCAGTTTCAGATTGTGAAACTTGTCACAAATCTAAATCTACTAGATTACCTTTTCCAAACTCATGTTCTAGAGCCTCTAGGGAGTTTGAACTGATTCACTCTGATGTATGGGGACCTGCAAAAATGAAATCTTTTGATGGTTATAAATATTATGTCACATTCATTGATGATTTTTCTAGAACCACATTTGTTTACCTCTTGAAACATAAATATGAGGTAAAGAAGTGCTTTGAGGATTTTCATAATCTGGTTAAAAACCATTTCTCTTCAAGCATATGCATGTTAAGATCAGATAATGGGACAGAATATACCTCTAAAGTCATGACTGAGTATCTATGTGCCAATGGCATTTTACATCAGACTAGTTGTGTTGGTACACCACAACAAAATGGTGTATCTGAGAGGAAGAATAGAGATCTTCTGGAAAAAACTCGGGCAATTATGATTCAGGCAAATGTCCCCAAGAGATTTTGGTCAAATGCTATCCAAACTGCAGCCTATTTAATCAATCGATTGCCATCAAGAGTTCTTGATTTTAAGTCTCCATATTCTGTTTTGATGAAGAGAGATATTACCATTGATCATTTGAGGGTGTTTGGTTGCACCTGTTTTGTTCACATTCAGTCTACTCACAGAGACAAGCTTGATCCCAGAGCTTTGAAGTGTGCCTTTCTGGGTTACTCATCATCACAGAAAGGCTACAAATGCTATGATCCAATTTCAAAGAAGATTATTGTCTCTCGAGATGTTCGATTTGATGAGGCAAATTTCTTTTTTCAAAGCCATGAGTGTGATTTGCAGGGGGAGTTATTTGATAGCTCCGTATATGTTCCTGCAACTGAACCGGGAGCAGAGGCTGCAACAGAATCATCATATAACATTGCTGAAATTCCAACTTCTAGATCTGCAAATGAACATACAGAAATTCTTGCAGAGACACCTGCAAATGTTCCTGAAGAGAGACTTGCAGGGGAGTCTGCAGAGGGGTCCGCTGTTCAGTATCCTTCTCCTTCTCTTGATTTTTCTCTAGCGACAGATGATGACTTAGAGACTAATGAGGCGGCTGATAATGATGGTATTGCTCCAAGTCAAATCGATACTGGAAGTTCATTTTTGCCTGTTCCAAGACGAAATCCTAGTCGGACTAGGAAACTGCCTGAAAAATTGAAAGGTTTTGAACTTCATAAGTCCAAACATTCAATTGGGAATATTGTGATCCCATCTCATGCTTCATCAGCGTATTGTGCCTTCATAACCAAGATCAGTCTTGTAACAGAGCCAAGAAATTATGCAGAAGCCAGTAAATCTGCCGTGTGGAGACAAGCTATGGTTGATGAACTACAAGCCTTGAATGACAACAAGACTTGGAGTATTGTGCAGGCTCCTAAAGGGCATAAAATTGTTGGGGCTAGATGGGTCTATAAAGTAAAATTTCATTCCAATGGTGAAGTGGAACGATGCAAAGCTCGCCTTGTAGCTCGCGGATTCACTCAGACATTTGGAGTGGATTATAAGGAGACATTTGCTCCTGTAGCAAAGATGAACACAGTGAGGGTTCTCTTGTCAATTGCCATCAATTCTGGTTGGTCCCTTCATCAAATGGATGTAAAAAATGCATTTCTTCATGGGGATCTGGAAGAAGATGTGTTTATGAGGATACCTCCTGGTCATCATCAAGAAAATGAGCCTGGATTGGTCTGCAAGCTGCACAAGGCTATTTATGGTCTCAAACAGTCACCAAGGGCATGGTATTCCAAACTCAGCTCTGTCATCCTTCAGGCTGGTTTCAAAAGAAGCTCTGGTGATTCCTCTTTGTTCATTAGAAGTGGTCTGGTTGGTAAGTTGGTGATTCTTGTTTATGTTGATGACCTTATTATTACTGGGGATAATGCTGATGAAATTCAAGCCATTAAGGCTACTCTTCAGTCCTCGTTTCCCATCACGGATCTTGGTCCCCTTAGATACTTTCTCGGAATTGAAATGGACCAGTCTAAAAAAGGCCTCTTCCTGACACAGAGGAAATATGTGATTGATCTGTTGAAAGAGGAAGACATGTCTGCCTGCAAGCCTGCTAAAACCCCTCTTCCAAGTAATCACAAGTTTGATGTT
Organism: Potentilla sterilis; assembly: GCA_963682095.1. NCBI lineage: Eukaryota > Viridiplantae > Streptophyta > Magnoliopsida > Rosales > Rosaceae > Potentilla > Potentilla sterilis. The sequence goes on along the minus strand of OY821762.1, from coordinate 13,469,685 downwards.
GATAGTGAACCTCTTCATAATCTCACTGCTTATCAGAGATTAGTAGGCAAGCTCATTTATCTGACTATCACTCGCCCTGATATCACTTATGCTGTAAGTATCTTGAGTCAGTTTATGCATGCTCCAACTTTACACCATCATCAGCTTGTGAAACGCATCCTTAGATATCTCAAGGGTTCCATTACCCGGGGTATAGTGATGCACAAGCATAATCATTTTAAGTTGGAAGGATATACTGATTCAGATTGGGCAGGCAACATGCTGGATAGGAAATCAACCACCGGATATTGTACCTTTGTTGGTGGCAACCTTGTGACTTGGAAAAGCAAGAAGCAGACCGTTGTAGCTCGATCAAGTGCCGAAGCAGAGTATCGAGCTATGGCATCCACTGCCTGTGAGCTCATTTGGCTGAAAAACATTCTTGGAGATTTTGGTATTCGGAGTTCCTCTCCTATTACCCTGTACTGTGACAACCAAGCTGCTATGCATATTGCAGCTAATCCAGTCTTCCATGAGCGTACAAAACATATCGAAGTTGATTGCCATTTTATCAGAAATCAAGTCCAATCTGGGATCATTGCTACTGCTTATATTCGCTCAAGTGAGCAACTTGCTGATGTCTTTACAAAACTTCTCCCTTCAGCTCAGTTTGAAGCCTTATTGGTCAAGCTCGGCTCTCGTTTCTCTTTAGCCTTCGCTTGAGGGGGAGTGTTGAAGTTAGCTAGCTGTATGGCGGATGTGCCCTTGGCGGATGTTCCCGCGGATGTGCCCGCGGATGGCGGATGTGCCCGCGGATGTGCCCGTAGCGGATGGCGGGTGTGCCCTTTGGCGGATGGCGAGTTCCTAGTCCTCGCCAGTCCTCCTTCTGCTCTTCTTTCCTCTTCTTTCCTCATGTGGCTCCTCTGTGCAGCTAGGGGGTTGCGTGTGGAGTTGGAGTTTCTGTTCAGCATGGTGCAACATGGTGCACCATGTTTAGTAGTTGTAGTTGGTAGTTGTAGTTGGTAGATTTCTTGTATAAATTGTTGTGTTTTATCTTAGTTGTTTCATGAAGAAATATACATGAGAATCATCTTTCTCCTTCTTAATTTCTTCACTAACCATTTCCGAAAGAGACGACGGGATGTTGCCTGAGAGATGGTTATGCGAGACATTAAGATTTTCCAGCATTGTAAGCTTGGCAAGGTTAGAAGGAAGTGATCCCCATAATGAATTGCTGCTGAGGTCCAGTAAGTACCGCAGGGGTAAATTACCAAGCTCTGGTGGTATTTCCCCTGACAAGTTGTTGTGGCTCAAGTTCATGGAAGATAAACTTTTCAAACCACCAAGCTCTGCTGGTATAATTCCTGTCAATTGGTTTCCAGATAAATCAAGATCCTGAAGCATAGTCACATTGCTTAGATTTTGAGGGACCTCCCCTGTCAGAAGATTGTTGTTCAGGTTGAGACTGTGAACAGCATGCCCAAGTCTCCCAATTGAGGCGGAATGTGTCCAGTCAATTCATTAGAGTCAAGACTGAGCATCTGCAAGTGGATTAACTTCCCAAGCTCAACCGGTATTTCGCCAGAAATTTTATTTCTGTCCATCAGTAAGCCAGTGAGACTTTTGCATTCTCCCCATTCTGGTGAGATATGATCAACAAATTGATTGCTACTGAGAGAAACGTACTGAAGATTGTGATGAGTACCAAATGCATTTGTTATGCTTGCTGTGAATTGGTTGTGATCAAGCCGGACTGTAGATAGTGCTGAACAATTTCTCAGGCACTGAGGCAATGCTCCTGTGAAGTTGTTATTCTGCACCCCCAAATATTTCAAAGCAAACGCACTGCACAATTGCGCTGGCAACTCTCCAGAAAAGTTGTTGTCAGAGAATCTAACAATTTCCAACTGACTGTGCTTCCCAATATCGCTTGGAATCCATCCTGAAAAACTATTGGAGTTCAATAGTAAGATCTCAAGATACGGATGAACACCAAATGCATTTGTAATGTTACCAGTGAATTTGTTGTCATCAAGCCGGACTCCGGTTAATGCAGTACAATTTCTCAAGCACTCGGGTAATGGCCCGGTGAAGTTGTTGATATTCACTGTGATGTACTGCAAAGAAAATCCACTGCACAACTCTGGTGGCAATTCTCCAGAGAAGCTGTTGTTTGAAAAGCTAAGATATCCCAAACTAGGACTATACTTCCCAAAGTCACTAGGAATAGTTCCGGACAACTTATTGGTGAACACAGAAAAGGTCTGGAGGTTAGTGAGGAGAGAAATGGTCTCTGGCAACTCTCCCTCAAGTTGGTTTGTATTGACATCAAAGACAGACAATGAAGTCATGTTCCCAATCTCTGGGGGGATTGTGCCACTGAGGTTATTATAAAAAAGCTGTAAACCCTGGAGATTAGTGAGATTCCCAAATGAAATAGGAATATGCCCAGAGAGCTGATTTCCAGAGAGATCTAAATTTGTCAAAAACTGCAAGTTTCCTATCTTTGAGGGAATTGGGCCTGTTAACTTATTTTGGTATAGATAGAGGATATCAAGTTTTGTCAACAGGCCAATTTCTGCTGGAATATTCCGGTCAAAAAATATTATTTTGAAGTTGTAAAGTAACGATTTTAGTCCAATTTGAGATCAAGGATGGCAAGATTGGACCGGTAAAGAGATTATCATCTAATACCAATCGGACAATCTTGCTCAGATTGGACAAGGACAGTGGCAGTTCGCCATTTAGTGAATTAGAATTCAGGCTCAAGTAGGCTAGATTGGTACACAAACCAATCTCAGAAGGGATGGAAGAGAATATTGAGTTCGCTCCAAGATCAAGGTATTGGAGCTGCCTGAGTTGACCTATAGAGGATGGGATTTTGCCTTCAAAGGAATTGTTAAAAAGGCTAATATGTTGAATACCAGATATCAAACCAATATCATCAGGAATTGGACCATTAAACTTGTTCGATTCCAAGTAAAGATGCTTAAGGTTGGGAAATTTATATGGGAACAGTCCTTCGAATCGGTTATTGGTGAGATTTAGAGATTCAAGCTTAACCAGGTTGGTAACTACTAATTTTGGTATTTGTCCAGTCAAAAGATTTTCAGACAAATCCAAGAAGGTCAAGTTTCTACATTCAGATATAAAATCTGGGAATTCTGAATCCAAATTGTTCAGATAAAGATCAAGGTACCTCAACAAAGGAAAGCCTGAAAATTTAGACCAATCAGGAGGCTCTAAGTAGTTACTTCCAAGCAGCAAGTATTGTACCTTTTTGAGATTGTCCAGCTGATAAGGAATGGCACCGGTGAGATCATTGTTGAAGAGACTCAAATACTGAAGCTCCGTTAACTTGCCAATTTCCACCGGCACTTCCCTAGCAAAAAGATTGTTGCCCATATCCAAGACTCTTAGCGGGGCAAGGTTGCCAATGGAAGATGGTATGGACCCTGTGAAGTTGTTACCATTAAGGTTGAAATGAGTGAGATTGAGAAACTCATTGAAAATGAACCGAGTTAGTGTTGCAGTGATGTTCAAGTTTGAGAGGTCAATTTCGGAGACTGTTTTGGTGTTCTGGTCGCAAACAATTGCAGTCCAGTTGCAGAGATTGTTTAAGTTTGTGAGGGACCATGAATTTAGAGAAGGTGGTGCATAACCAAAGCTATTTTTCCAGCTAATTAGAGCTTCAGCCTGTGTTCTTGCTGATGAGGTGGCCTTCAATGGAAGCAAAAAGAGCAAGAAAAGGTGAAGAACAATGAGAAGAGGCAGCTTATGAACTCCTTTCATGGTGTTGATCAGGTTTATTATATCTCTTAGATGGTCTTAGTTAGTTCTTCTATAATACAAATCAATTTATTCCTTTTGTGATGACTCAGAGGCTTCAAAGTTCAAACATTTGATTTTTCCTCTGGACTTCTGGAGGAAGACTTATTTTTTGTTATTCAAATCAAGTTTGTTAATTTATTTTCTTTCAGAGAATGCTAGTCCAAGTAAAACTTCAACTCATAGACCTACTGATTTCTTTGTGATTGTTAATTTGTCATTACCTATTTGTTCCTCATGTCTCCCCCTGTTATAATTGCCTCAGATGTGAAGCTTGCTATCTTATACATTTTGGGCCACAATTTTCTATGAAGACTCAAAAATTCCACAGTTTACCCTTGATCTCATTCAGCACATGAATATTATTGAATGAATCTTAAAACAAAATAAATAAATAAACATAAAAAGAAAGTTTAGCTTCAAATTGTAGCGTACAACATGATGCATTTCGCAACCTGGTCTTGCATTTCGCAACCTGGTCTTGCATTTCGCACAACATGATGCATCAGCACTGTTACCCTCAAATTTGAAATGATCAACTTGTTTTGTCTTAGAGACTTCAGTAATTGAGCACTACTTTACTACTCTCTAAATGCAAGAGGCCCTGAAAAAAAATTCCAGAAGTTTTAGTTAACAATGGATACGCATACTAGGCACTATTTCAAAATACACAACTTCTTTTCTGCCACAGCATGCACTTGCATCAGCCACATATCAAACTTTTCATAAGCACTTTTCCAAACAAAAATCTCTCAAGAACGGCAAGGGGTTTCATATTCTGAAATAAAGCAAATATCTCCATTCAACAAAAACTACCCCAAGATTTCAATGGACAGATAAATCAAGAAAGTGAAACAGTTCTCCCAAGAATGAGGCCAGTGTAACATACCAATGAATAGACCATGTGTATCATCGGAATAAATGTACGTAAATGTACGAGCAAAAAAAAGGTAAGAAAAGAAAAAATGCAGAAGGCAGAGTGTGCCTCCAGGCTAAATTAGTGTATAGTGCATTCATGCAACTGTACACCCTGCATTTTCAATACAGCAAGACAGGATGAGCATCCAAAGAAACTAACAGTCCACAATGAAACTGAACACACTGTTTTAGCCCTATGACAGACTTTGATTATATTTGTTATACTTGACATTGATCGATCCAGAGTAACAAATAGTACGTACTTACTGATTTATTCACTGGAAATCTAGAAAGTAGAAACTATAAGACAAGCAAAACTCTTTTAATTGTGAAGTAGGAGTTGGTTGTTAAGAGTTAAGACCTACTTAAGATTCCATTTTTTTCGGTCACTTCTACTGTTGATGTCTTGCTCACTTGTTGATGGATATCATGCCTAACGGCTCAGAAAGCCAATTCTGGATCCTGGCTGATGACAATTCTTTTGCCACAAACTTCATAGTGGGTCGTGAAGTTGGATCAGTGCTTGTGCAGGCCAAGGCCACTGTTACAATGAAAGCCAGTGCCTCTGCTAGCCCACTTGATGGACGTCAAGGTCGTTGATCAAGCAAATCCTTCAAAAGAAATCCTCTGTTTTCTGATTGAGAAGCCAGTAAATCCCATGGATGTCTTCCCATCATGATTTCTAATGCCACCACCCCAAAGCTGTATACATCACACTTATCTGTTACTCGCATTGTGAACGCGAGCTCTTCATGCACAATACAATACACAAGTAAACCAATATTCTTTCATCATATAAATATATAGAAATGTCAATCTGTATAATGGAAATACAGATAAGTTTATTAAGTGACTGATTGCCTGGAGCCATGTAGCCATAAGACCCTGCTACAGATGTCCAGTTTGAGGAATCCGAGCTCAATACTCTTGCCGTTCCAAAGTCTGATAGCCGTGGCACGAAATCATGCTGTAGTAATATGTTGTTCAAAGTTATGTCCCGGTGAACAATGAGCTCGGAGCAGTCATTGTGCAAGTGAGAGATTGCATGTGCAACTCCTTGCACAATTTTCACCCTTGTGTCCCAGTCAAGTATCTCTGCTTCGCCCTCCACCCCATACAATACTCTTTTCAAACTACCTCTCTCTGCATATTCATACACCAAGTATGTGCACCCCATCCAGGAACATTTCCGTTAAAGTTCGTATCTCACACTCAAAACACTGGAGTGTACTGACATCTTCATCTTCTTAACTGCAACGACTTCGCCTCTACCCAACACAGCCCTGTAGACAGTTCCAAATCCTCCACTTCATTAAAGCCTAGGATTAGCTTCTGCAACTGCGTCAACTGCCCCAGCTCTGGTGGGATTTGACCAGAAATTCTATTGCCTTCCATTTGCATATCCGTGATGTTTTTGCATTCTCCCCACTGTGGCGAAAGCTGACCAACAAACTTGTTGTGATTAAGATAGATTTGTGCAAGGCTGGGATGAACACTAAATGCATTGGTAATGTTTCCGGTGAATTGGTTTACATCAAGCCTGTTAAAGTTAATGTTTTCCTGGGTGAACTAGGAGTTAGACTGAAAAGCTGATATGCTCTCCAGCAACTATCTATTGTTCAGTCCACTGAGATTTTCTGCTAGATATTTGTAGTATCATATTACTATAATTAGTCAAGTTGATCTCTAGCCTTTCTAGCTTAAGATATTTTGTAGGTTACTTTGTATCCCTATAAAAATGGAAGTGTTTGCTTTGTAATCCTGAAGAATTTTTAGATCAAAGAAAAGACTGCAAAAGTTCAGTTCATCTATTCTTCTTCAAACACTATCCGCCAAGGAAATCAGTGTGAAATACTTCATTCGTCAGAGCGAAAGTAGAAGTATTGTGAATTCTAACATGGATTCCAACATGGTATCAGAGCCTCGTTGATTAATATCAACTAGGGTGTACCATCTGTTGATTCAGAAACAAAAAAAACAAACACAAGTTTTTTTTTTCTGTTACTGGTATGGCTACATCAGGAGGAAGTTCAAAAAACAGAGTTCCAATCTTCAATGGAGAGAACTTTGATTTCTGGATAATCAAGATGGAGACCATGTTCATCTCACGAGATCTATGGAACCTCGTAGAAGAATGATACAAGAGACCAGATGCAGGAGAGGAGCAAACAATTGCTCAGATGGCTGAACTGAAGTCGAATATTAAGAAAGATGCGAAAGCTCTTAATATTCTGCAGACTTCGGTCACAGATGAGATCTTTCCCAGAATCTCAAATGAGAAGACTGCCAAAGCTGCATGGGATGCACTCAGCCTTGAGTACAGAGGATCAGTAAGGGTCAGAGTTGTCAAGGTACAATCTATTAGAAGAGATTTTGAGTATACAAAAATGAATGATACTGAGTTGTTAGGTGATTATAGCACCAGATTGACGAATATTGTTAATCAGATGAGAACCTGCAAAGAACCAATACATGAGGAGAGAGTAGTACAGAAAATCCTAATGAGCTTGAATATGAAATATGATGCTATTGTTAGTATTATAGAGGAGACTAGGGATCTGAAAACTCTAGGTGTTCAGGATCTGATGGGAACTCTGAAAGCTTTCGATCATAGGTTGTCTAGTCATGATGAAGAAGCTGAAAAGGCTTTCCAATCACTCAACCTTAACTCAAACAGGAGTGAACCATCTAGTTCAAATTCCAAACAGAAAAAGAACTGGAAAGGTAAAGGAAAGAAGTGGGAGGGAAAAACAAATCAGCGAGTGAAGAGCAACAATGAGGAAAGTAGCAACTCAGGGTATTATAAATGCACTGTCTGTAATAAGCTTCATGCAGGCGTGTGTTGGTTCAAAGGGAAACCTAAGTGCACAAATTGTGACAAGTTTGGTCATGTTAGGAAGGATTGTAACTACAAGGGAAATCAACAGGCTAACAACATAGAGGAGAGTGACACAAACATGTTCTGTGTTACTCATGTTGCAAGTGTTGCAGTAGAAGAGAATGTGTGGCTTGTTGATAGTGCTTGCAGTAATCATATGACGGCGAATGCCAACCTTCTACATGACATTGACTACAACAGCACTACAAGAGTGAAGATGGGAAATGGAATGTTGGTGAATACAAATGGCAAGGGAAGCGTTGCTGTTGAAACCAAGAATGGAAAAATGTACATCAGAGATGTGATGCTAGTTCCAGAGCTTGACTCAAATCTGCTAAGTGTTGGTCAGCTCATTGAGCACAAATATCACCTGTATTTTGGTGATGACACTTGCAAGATCTTTGAGAGAGGGAGTAGCAAGAACCTGATGGTGGAAATCCAAATGAAGAGGAACAGAAGTTTTCCCCTAACTCTCAAGTATACTGCTGAGAGCGCAAGAAGAATGGAACTAAAGGATGATCCCTGGCTCTGGCACAAGAGACTTGGACATTTGAATTTCCAGAGTCTCAAGTTGCTGCATCAAAAGGAAATGGTGCAGGGACTGCCAAAAATATATGAAGTAAATGAAGTGTGTGAAGGATGTGCATTGGGGAAGCAACACACACTCCCCTTCCCAAAAGGGAAAGCCTGGAGAGCAAAAGTATCTCTAGAGCTAGTACATTCTGATGTCTGTGGTCCAATGAGAACCACAACTGATGGAGGAAACATATATTTTATGACCTTCATTGATGATTTCACAAGAATGACTTGGGTTTATTTCCTAAGGCAAAAGTCTGATGTGTTCGCTGTGTTCAGAAAGTTTCAAGCAATGGTGGAGAGACAATCTGCCTCAAGCTGAAGAAGTTAAGAACAGATAGAGGTAGCGAATACACATCAAATGAATTCAAGAAATTCTGTGAATATATTGGGCTGGAAAGACAGCTCACGGTTAGCTACACACCTCAGCAGAATGGTGTAGCTGAGAGGAAGAACAGGACAATCATAGAGATGGCCAAGTCCATGCTCCATGACAATTCAGTTCCTCAAGAATATTGGGGAGAAGCAGTTAATACTGCTGTGTATTTGATGAACAGACATTCAACAGTTGCTGTCCAAGAAAAGACTTCATTTGAAGCATGGAGTGGCAGAAAGCCAAGTGTAAATCACTTGAGGGTGTTTGGATCAATCTGTTATGCTCACATCCCTGAAGAGCTAAGATATAAACTGGATGAAACCAGTGAGAAATGTGTATTCATGAGATACAGTTCTCAATCTAAGGGCTATAGGCTCTATAATTTGCAGAAGAAAAAAATGATAGTCTGCAAAGATGTTCTCTTCAGTGAGAATTCATCTTGGGATTGGAACCAAGGTTCAGTCCAAACGAAAGGAAGAAAAGAAGTAAGCGTTCGAAATGAACAAGAGGATCCAGAAGATCTGGAACTCAATCAGCCACAACAAGCTCCGTCTTATTCGCCAGCGTCTCATTCGCCAGCGACTCATTCGCCAGCGACCCATTCGCCAGCGACCCATTCGCCAGCGACTCACTCGCCAGCTTCTCATTTGCCAGCGACTCATTCGCCAGCGACTCACTCGCCAGCGACCCATTCGCCAGCACCTCACTCGCCAGGATCTTCAGAAGCTCAATCAACACCAAACTCTCCACCAGTAAAAATGAGAAGCTTAAATGAAGTGTAAGAAAGCTGCAATGCATGCTTGTTTGAGCCAGAAAAATTTGAAGAAGCAGTGAAGGAAAATGAATGGAGGTCTGCAATGCAAGAGGAGATCAATGTGATTGTGAAGAACAACACATGGGAGCTAGTTGACAAACCAGACAACAAGGATGTCATAGGTTTGAAGTGGATATACAAAACCAAGCTGAATTCGGATGGTTCTGTGCAAAGAAACAAAGCAAGATTGGTGGCGAAGGGATACTCGCAGATACCTAGAGTGGACTTCAATGAGACCTTTGCACCAGTGGCAAGACATGAGACCATAAGAGGTCTGATTTCAATTGCTGCACAAAAGGGCTGGTATCTACACCAACTCGATGTCAAGTCTGCATTTCTAAATGGAGTGCTGAAAGAAGAAGTATTTGTGGAACAACCACAAGGTTTCATCATCAAAGGCAAAGAGCAGAAAGTTTACAAACTGAAGAAAGCTCTCTATGGCCTGAAACAAGCCCCAATAGCTTGGTATGGTGAGATCGATTCCTATTTCACAGAGAGGGGTTTTCAAAGAAGTGAAAACGAACATGCCCTCTACACAAAGACTGAAGGTAAATCAAGTATGCTTATTGTCTCCTTATATGTTGATGATCTGGTATTTATTGAAAGCTGTGAAAAAATGATTTCAAATTTCAAGTCTGATATGATGATGAAATATGAAATGAGTTATTTGGGAATCCTGCATTACTTTCTGGGAATAGAAATAATTCAAGCAGTGGAGGAAATCTTCATTACCCAGAAGAAATATGCAAAGACTATACTAGAGAAGTTCAAAATGCTAGGTTGCAATCCAGTTGCAATTCCTCTAGTGGTCAGTGAGAAATTCTCCAAGTAAGATGGCAGTGGTTCGGCTGATGAAAATTTATACAGAAGCTTAGTGGGAAGTTTGCTATACTTGACTGCAACAAGACCAGATATTATGTATGCAGCAAGCTTGATGTCCAGATTTATGCACAACCCCACCAAGATACACTATGGAGCTACAAAGAGAATCCTGAGATACATCCAAGGAACAATCGACTTTGGAATCCTGTATGAGAGGAATGTAGAACCAAACCTCTTTGGGTTCTGTGACAGTGACTAGGGAGGTAGTGTGGATGACTTGAAGAGCACATCTGGATACACTTTCACACTAGGAACATGAGTGTTCTCCTGGGCTTCAAAGAAGCAGAAATCAGTGGCACTGTCCACAGCTGAAGCTGAATATGTTGCAGCTTCAATCGCCACTTCACAAGCAATTTGGCTAAGGCGAGTCATAGAAGACTTTGGTGAGAAAAATGGATCAGCAACTACCATTCTCAGTGATAACAAGTCTGCAATAGCAATGAGCAAGAATCATGTCTATCACAGTAGGGCCAAGCACATCGCTTTGAAGTTTCATTTCATAAGGGATGCAGTAGAGGAGAATGAGATCGATTTGGTGTACTGCAATACAGATGAACAAGTTGCTGATATCTTCACCAAGGCACTGCCAATAGAGAGGTTTGAATATCTCAGAGGCCTGCTAGGAATGATAAGGCAAAGCATTAAAGGGGAGTGTTAAAGTTAATGCTTTCCTGGGTGAACTAGGAGTTAGACTGAAAAACTGATATGCTCTCCAGCAACTATCTACTGTTCAGTCCACTGAGATTTTCTGCTAGATATTTGTAGTATCATATTACTATAATTAGTCAAGTTGATCTCTAGCCTTTCTAGCTTAAGATATTTTGTAGGTTACTTTGTATCCTTATAAAAGGGAAGTGTTTGCTTTGTTATCTTGAAGAATTTTTAGATTAAAGAAAAGACTGCAAAAGTTCAGTTCATCTATTCTTCTTCAAACACTATCCGCCAAGGAAATCAGTGTGAAATATTTCATTCGTCAGAGCGAAAGTAGAAGTATTGTGAATTCTAACATAGATTCCAGCAAGACGGACTCTAGATAGTGCTGAACACTTTCTTAGGCACTCTAGCAAGGGGCCTGTGAAGTTTTTTTGACCCACAAGTAAGTAAACCAGAGCAAATCCACTACACAGTCCTTGCGGTAATTCGCCTGAGAATTTGTTGCTCGTCAGGCTAACAGTTGTCAAGTTAGGACAGTATATGCCAAAATCACGGGGAATGGTTCCCGTTAAATTATTTCTGGACACAGAAAAGACTAGGAGGGAAGTGAGGAATGAAATGGTCTTTGGTAACTTCCCCACAAGTTGGGAGAGCCAAAATTTGTCATAACTTGCAAGTTCCCTATGTCTGAGGGAATTGAACCACAGAAGCTATTGTTGAACAAAAAGAGGAATTTGAGCTTTGTCAACAGGCCAATTTCTGGTGGAATATTCCCATTGAATCTATTGTTTTGGAGTTGGAAAGAGAAAAGTTCAGTCCAGTTGGAGACCAGAGAAGGTAAGATCGGCCCAGTAAGTAGATTATCAGATAACCCCAACTCCTCCAAGTTGTTGAGATTGGACAAGGACAGAGGCAGTTCCCCACTGAGTTTATTCACAGCCAAGGACAAATAAGTGAGCTTGGTACAGAGACCAAGCTCAGAAGGGATAGAAGAGTTCAAGGAATTCTCTCCAAGGTCAAGGTCCTGAAGCTCCCTGAGTTGTCCTACAGAGGATGGGATTTTGTCTTCAAGGGAATTGTTAAACAGGTAAATACTTTGGAGACCAGATATTACACCAATGTCTTCAGGAATTGGACCACTGAAGTTGTTATTTCCCAAATAAAGGTGTTTAAGCTTGGGGAAGTTATATGGCATTGGCCCTTGAAATAGGTTAAAGGTGAGATTGATATATTCAAGCTTGACCTGCAGGTTGGTAACTACCAATTGCGCCATTGCGGTATTTGGCCAGTCAAAAGATTTTTAGAGACAAATCCAGGAATGTCAAGTTCCTACATTCAGATATAAAGTTTGAAATTTCTGAATCTAAACTGTTCTGAGAAAGATCAAGGAATGTCAACATAGGAAAGCCTGAAAATTTATACCATTCAGAAGGCTCTAAGTTGCTCCTTCCAAGAAGCAAATATTGTACCTTCTTGAGATTGTCCAGCTGATATGGAATGGCACCTCTGAGTGTGTTGTTGTAGAGACTAAAATATTCAACTTGGGTTAGCTTCCCCAATTCGACGGGCACTTCCTGAGAGAAACGATTGTTGCCCAAATCCAAAGTTGTGAGCCTGGTGAGGTTGCCAATGGAAGATGGTATTTCCCCTGTGAAGTTGTTTCCATTGAGATTGAAATGAGTGAGATCGAGTGGAGCTGTGTTAGTGCTCCAGTGATGTTGAAGTTTGCAAGGTGAATTTCAGAAACTTCTTTGGTATTGCTGTTGCAGACAATGACAGTCCAGTTGCATAGGTTGTTTAGATTTGTGAGGGACCATGAATTAAGAGAAGGTGGTGAAGAAGTAAAACTGTTTTTCCACTTTATGAGAGCTTCAGCCTGTAATTTTTGGGATGAGGTGCCCTTCAATAAAAGAAAAGAGATTAAGAAAATATAGAGGACAAGAAGAGGAGGACTCAGAACTCCTTTCACGGTCATGGTCTTTGATCAGCTTTAGTGTTATATCTCTCAGATCAATGAAGAACTTAACTAAAGGTGTTGTTCGTTCTGTGAAATGTATGATGAGATTACTAATTAACAATAGCATACATATATATAGCATGCAGAAAATAAATATATATTCTGCAAATAATTAGTTTTAAATTTAGGTCATTAATTAATTATTCGTATAGAATATGAATTAATAAGGGTCGAGCAGATTTGTTCTCTATATATCAATTCCTTTTGTAATGACTTATAAGTCCACATAATCATAGACAAATAAATCCAATAAAATCTGCTCAACTCTATATAGAATTAAAACATTCCATGAAATTAATAAACTCCATGGATTATAAAAAGTCAGCTAGAATCTTTTAAAATCTGAATTGAATACACCCCCTTTAGGTTGAGTTTAATTTGGGGGAGCTTATAAGCTCCTTTGCTTATAAGCACGGAAGAATTTGGTGTTTGGTAACACAACATATAAGTAGCTTTTTAAAAAAGTATGGGTCAATTTCTAAAGAAAAGGAGAAGCTGCTCCTACCCACCTTCTGCTTATAAGTCACATTGTTTTTATTTTCGCGGATTAATGAATTTTATAAAATGACAATGGGTATCCTAGCTTGCCAATATTCACTAATTACAAGACTACCATTATATATAAACCTAAGCTAAAAACTCAAACCAGCCGTACACCCCGAAGAAACTATTGCCGCATAGCAAGAGTGCAAACCCACCACGTAGGTGAACCTTTCTCCCTTCAATCTCTACAATTTTTATGGGGTTTATTTCTTCATCTTTTCTCTATGTTTTGATTGCATTCTATGTACTATAGGTTTGGTTTCTGCTAGTTGGATTGTGTTTGGACCTCTTTCCCTTATTCAGATGTTCTTTCCCTTTTCCCCTTTAGTGCTGATTGGATTGTGTTTGAAACTCTTGTCTTGCTGATGTTCTCTGTTGCAACTTTCTGGGTTGATTTCCAGAAGGGTAACCAAAACTGATTGGATTGTGTTTGAAACTCTTGTCTTGCTGATGTTCTCTACTGCAACTTTCTGGGTTCATTTCCAGAAGGGTAACCAAAAATGCTTTTGGGTTTTGTAATTAATTCGTCTCAGCTATAGTGCTTCAATCAAAACTGTTTGAAAGGTAGGAGACAACTACACTAAGCCAAATTAGTGAATTTATCTTCTTACTAATAAAATATACAGAGCTAAGATGCAATGTGTAGTTGGTCCATTTTAAATCAAAACATACATGGGAGGCTGGGAGCTCTCCTTAGTTGACCAAAAACAAACAGAAAAAGATTATTTGCATCATACCTTACACAAGTTTCTCCCGTCTTACAATAGTGCAGAGTCTCCCTCATGTACTTTGTCAAACTTGACGCCTAGGCACCATTTGAAAGCTACAAAATATTTAGTAATTTGAGAAAAAAAATTATATAATTGAATCTGGTTTTGACCTTGCAAACCATCATCAAATAATTGGAGCAATATCTTAACCTCTTTGCTTTTTTGATCAGCTATGTCTTGATGGTTTGTGGTTTCAGTATTGTTAATCATTTTGATATTGTTAGACATGGCAGTTTTCAGTTACAGTCTCATATTCTCATGTATATATCCTGCTGATATATACGATAAGACAGACTTACTGAGGTCTGGAGAAAAATAAACTGCATGTGTTCTAACAATTTTGGGAATATTAATTTTAACATAAGTCTTTAAGTAGAGAAAGTGTGAGATATATGTTGATTTCTGCATTACTCTCATGTCTACCTAGATGGGAAAAGAATCGGCCAATTGGAATGATACCCTAGTAGATGTATTTTGTAACCTATGTATCAAGGAGGTGGAACAAAATAATCGTCCAAACACACATCTTAACAAAGAAGGATGGGATAGTGTGCTAAGTAGTTTTAATAATGAAACGGGTAAAAATTATACAAAAAAACAGCTAAAAAATAAATGGGATACCCTTAAGGAGCAATGGAGATTATGGAGAGATTTGAAAGATGAACAAACCGGTCTCGGGTGGGATAGTCGACTCCAAACCATTGCGGCATCCGACGAGTGGTGGACTGCAAAAATTGCGGTATGTAAATGTATTTATTGATGTTTGAATATTTTAATCTTTTATTCACTTAAACATGTAATGATAATTTTTTTTTCTGGACTCTATTGTGCAGGAAAAAGCTGATTTTGCAAGGTTTCGAAAAAAAGGAATTCACCCTAATTTTGAAGAGAAACTAGACAGAATGTTCAAGGGGACTTCAGCTACGGGCAAACATGCTTATGCACCAGGTTCATCACTACCTCTGTCTAGAAGTCCAAAAGCATGGGATAATGAAGAATACCTTGAAGAGAGTGGGGATTCCGATGAAACATTGGAACCAAAATCTGCCAAGTCTAAAAGAAAAAGAAGTGATGCAGATGAGAAAGGAGTGGATACAAAACCTGGAAGGGTTGGAGGTGTTGTACTTTTAGCAAAAAAAATTGACAGAATGTGTGAGGCAATTGAGATTAGAAGCACAGCAACTTCTAGTATCAATAAAAGTGTGGGAGCAGGTGATGGCACTAGTATTAAAAAGGTGATGGAGGTTGTGGGTTCATTACCTGGGGTCGGGAAGGGTAGTCCGATGTTTTTTTTTGCAAGTAGGTTATTCATACAACAAGAGAAGAGAGAAATGTTTTGTTGTATGGATGATCCTAACATGAAGCTAGAGTGGCTAAAATTTGAAATGACCGAAAAATGAACTATTGAGACGAAGATAATGTTGAGGAGCGAAGAAATAAGTTTATGTTATGCTTGAGACTTTATTTTTTTGCATTTTGTGGTTTTGTGGATGTTATTTGGTTGTTTTAAATTCGGTACATCATTTGTTGGACAAGTTTATGTATTGGTTCACTTTGGACATGATTATGAATTGGTTGTGTTATCTTTATTATTATGTTTTTGTTTATGTGTATTTATATTTATATTTATAATTATATTGTATTCATTATTCACTTCACTATTGAAATGATTTACAAATTTGAATTTATATTTGGAGGTTTTGTTTGAATAAATGAATTTTGGAGAAGAAGATGTTGAGGAGGAGATATTCATGCGATTCGTACAACTTAATGCTCTCCTCATTCAACATTATTATGAAAACAATATTCATAAAAATCCTTGCATGACATCGTCACAAACAGGTAATAGTTGGATAATGGAAGTGTTACAAGGTCATGAAAGTCGATGTTACAATGCATTTAGAATGGAAAAAGAAGTATTTTTTAATTTATGTAGTGACTTGGAGGTGGAATTTAAGATCTTGGGTTCAAATAGGACTAGTCATATTGAAGTAGTGGGAATAGTAGTATATATTTTAGCACAAGGATGTGGGAATAGATCGGCACAAGAACGATTTCAACATTCCGGTGAAACCATTAGTAGGTATTTTGGACAAGCGTTAGACATGTTGTGTTCACTTGGTGATAAATTGATCAAGCCGTTGGATCCAGAATTTAAGGAGGTTGCCCCGAAGATAATGAGGGATAAGAGATACATGCCGCATTTTAAGGTACTTCAAATATTTTATTTATTTACTATTAATCCATTAGTTTATAAAAATTATTTATAAAAATTTACAAATATTTTATATTATTTTAAGGATTGCATTGGTGCTATTGATGGAGTGCACATTCCCGCTTCAATATCTCCACAACATCAAATACCATTTATTGGTAGAAAATGAATACCGACACAAAATGTTATGGCAGTGTGTGATTTTGATATGCAATTTACATTTGTATATGCCGGTTGGGAAGAGTCCGCTCATGATACAAGAATATTTCAATCGGTTATTCACAATTCCAATTTGAAGTTTCCTAAACCTCCACAAGGTGATACATTTAATTATTTTTTACATAATTTTTTTTTAATACTTTATCATGTGAAATTTAATTTAATTTAGTATTTTTATCATTTGATAGGAAAATATTATGTCGTTGATGCGGGGTACCCACAAATGAATGGCTTTCTAGGACTTTATAAAGGTCCAAAACAACATTTTCAAGAATATCGTGAACGAGCACCAAGAAATAAAAAAGAGTTATTTAACCAAATTCACTCATCTCTTAGAAGTGTTATAGAACGCACATTTGGAGTTTGGAAAAAGAAATGGCACATTTTAAGAAACATGGAAGGTTTTTCATTTGAGAAACAAGTGAAGATTGTCATTGCAACCATGACTCTCCATAATTATATAAGGAGACATGCTATTCGTGACAGGCATTTTGTCGAAATAGAAGAAAATTTGAGAAACATATCAAGTGATGGGATGGAGATCGATGGAGATGGATAATGATGCGCAAAAAGAATTTTATGGTCATGGGACACAAGAAATGGAAGCTATAAGAAGAGAAATTACTCAAAGTTTGATGAATGCTCGTGGTACTAGGGATTTTTAAATGTCTCTAGATATTTTTTGTGGGTACTTGATGCAAATGAAAAATATATTTTTTTATTGATGTTGCTACCTGGAATGATATGTATTAGACAATTTTTTTTATTGCTACTTCATGCTAATTAAGATGTGGTTTGTTATTCATACTAGTATCGGGAAATGGTTTTATGTTAAGTTATGTTTTGTTGGTACTTGATGTCAATTATTGAGTTATAGAAATACTTCGTAATAATGTCAATTTTAAATGGACATATAATGAAAAATTAAACAAATCATAAAAAATAAAGTAATAAACTATAGCATAAGAAGTTAATATTTTCATGTCTAAATTGGTCATTCTACAAATATAAGCACAAGTCAGTTTTTGGTTTACCAAACACCCTATCACAACTTTTCCCACTGACAGCATTTTTAAAAAGTCAGTTTACCAAACACTCAGCTACTTTGCTTATCAGTAACTTATTCTCATAAATAAGTATAAGTCAACTTTTACTTATAAGTCCAGCTGCACCAAACCCACCCTAAGTCTGTAATCAAATAGTTCGAATGTGGCAACAATATTATAGAGATCCTTCATTTTGTTTTCAAACGTATAGAGATCTTTCATTGAATGAGGTTATTGACTGTAAAGTTTACATGCAGGTACCAAGTCCTCTGTTTGGAAGAATACTACCAAATCTTTAACACCTGAGCAGACCTAAAAAAAAAAGAGAGGAAGGAGAGGGTAGACGGGCTCCCGACAGCATCAAGCTTCCGACTACAGGTTCAGGAACTGCTGTGCCTATCCTTTGGAACGACGAAGATGGAAATCTGAGCATTATAGCTCACATTTGCCCCTTGTTGTACCGAGATTCCCTCACACTTCAGGATGAAGTAAATGCAAGACTGCAGCACCACTTGAATCAAATGAACGATGCCCGCGGCGACATTAATACCTCCAACCAACTCTCCAACCAAGTCTACATCTTTTACTTTCACTTTGACAGACATGAATCCATGCTAGAGCTCAACTTCCCCCAGATCAGGATGTCTTACCAAGAGTTCTGTGAGATTCTAGATGGAATTATGGCCTCTGAGATACCCGTAGTTCTAAGGCGTTACTTCGCCAACTAATTGCCACTTGCACGGTCTTCACTGGTCTTCATTCTGCTCACAAACAGAATAACAAGCGTGTCTACAGGGCCTTGAGTTAAATAATGGTAGGTTCACCATCAAACCAACAGCTATAAAGTTTCCTGCAACAATTACAAACACACATTTAGACGTCAATCAAATACAAAGATAAATCATGCAGAAACCACAAAGTGTATCTAATTATTAAGAATAATGTTCTTGTTATGAAAGGAATAGAAATAATATATCACATTTTGAAAATGTAATTGGTTTTTTATTTTGAACTAGTAAATGTAATTGCTTTGAAAAAAAAAAAAGTAATAGCGCACGAAAATAAATTGCACCAAGTAAAGAGCTAATTGTCAATGGAAACTAAGAAGATGCAGTACGAAACATGTTTGTGAGTACAATACATGCATACTATTAACATCCGCATAGTTTCAGCTAAGTATTACATGCCTCGAGTTGACTAATATCATCCTTATTGCGAGCACAAACTATGACTGAATCATTTGGGTTGGTGATCATGTCCTCACCATCTTCAGAATCCTCAGGAGATCAACGGCTGGCAGGGGCAACAGAAAGAAAGAATGAAGCTAGTAGTATTTAATAACTAATACTTACGACATTTGGGGAATTCTTTTCCAATCTCATACACTGTTCTAACACAGAACTTCTCATCTTTATCAATCAGATCCTCCACTAAACCAAACCACAATAGAAAACCTATCTATCGATATTTCTAAATACACAATTTGTCCTCAAAAAAAAAAAAGGCCAGTAGAATTTATGTTGTTAAGGTAATGGAAATGGAAAGAGGCCACACTTACATCAGGTCCTTTCACAGGTAAAGTAAATTATTGTAAGCCTCTGCAACAATATTGATGAATTTGACTTGCTCAATGCCTGGCTATATGTAACACCCCTCTTTAACATGTGTGGCAATCTATTGAGGATAATAAGAAATATAAATTCCTCATCAACATAACATTTATTTACTGTAACTCACCTATTACTGACCAAGACAGAAACAAATGGCAGATAAAAATTCATACCTTGGAGATTGTCAAAGGATATTATGCACCATATTCAGTTATTCACATAACTGAACAATTTCCCTTTCATTGGGAAAGCTGTCCTGGAAACCAAACACATTGGATAGGTAGAGAAAATCCATTTGCAAAATCAGCGAAACAATGAAAATCAGCGGTCAAAGAAGTCAAACCTGTTGTTGAAAGTCTTTGGCTTGAAACTTTAACCACAGCTGATTTTGCTATATCTACTTCCTAAAGTTCAATATGAACATCATTGATAAACACATTCACCTAATTTAACAAAACAATCTAACTATGCAGACTCTTCTTAAATTTTTCATGGAACAACACCTTGTTGTCACCCCAGGTTTATAGCACAAAATATAAACACATCCAAGGAAAGAGTCAAAGAATATCCTCATCCTCATTTTAAGTTATATGAACTCTATATTGATAGATCTTTGTAAATTCCTTCACTCTAATAAGTACCATACAATGACAGAAACAAAAACCACACAGTAAGCTTGTAATACCAAAGGAAAGTCCTCAGATACGAAAACCAACAACTACTTTTTTCCTACTAAGAATTGACAATAAACATAAAAGTCAAATTAACGGCCACATTCTGGTAATCAAATACAACCCCAGTTTGGTACCGAAATGAATACAACAGCATATCAATAAAGTAAAGAGAGGCGAATTCAATTCAAGATGGATATACCAAGCAGCCCACCTCATCAACCCGATCTAAAACTTGGCATACCTTCTCAAGCGCGCGCCGGCTTATCGCGATACGACAAAATCCGGCAGCTTCACCGCTTCATGCAGACCCAACCCTCACCTCCCCTGTCGCTCAGTTACGATCTCTTTTTCTCTCCCACAACAACAGAACAGGCTGATGACCAAACACACAACTCATCCCCAAAGTATATTTAGGTAATTTTCTTTCCCAACTTCTATACCTCTCACATTTTTTTTTTACCCATTTACTTTTTTCACTCAACATTTTTAGGTAATTTTCTCTCATGAACAAATTCAGAATTACAGAAAAAGAGGAAAATGAAGGTGTTTAAAGGAATATAATATTTATTTTTTGTAATATAATATCTATTTTTTCGATACAAGAAAAGACTAACACATGATGAACCAAATTCTTAATACAACTAACATTTGCGTCATCTTTTATTTTTCAGATTGACATTTGCGTTGTTTAACTCTAAACTCTAAACTCTACATCGGCCTGTAAATTAAATTTATTTTTTTGAATCCAAGAAAAAGAGGAAAATAAGTAAATCCTGAATTTGGACATATTGTCTTGATTAAAGATCAAAATTTGATACAGTTATGTATTATGAATGTCATTGGCTGAAGAAGATCAGCATGATAAAGTAAAAACAACATGATGTCTGCGTAATGAAGTACGAAAGTCTGCGTTAATTTGAATCCTTTGTGCATAGAAATTGTGGTTCATTGCATCTATTTTTAAGTAATATCAGGAGGGCTATTTTTTTTTTCTCTCTTTTTTTTGAAGTTACATTTTGAGTAAGTATTTTATTGCATCTCCAAATGCTACAGGCAGGGAATGCGTAGAAAATAAGTCGTTTATATTTTGATAAGATGCCCACATTTCCCCTTGCTTTCTTTTACCTTAGTAAGTACTGTATTTCAACATTTGTACATTATTTCATTATGGAAAATTTATGTACCTTCAGCACGAAGTAGTGGCCACAGTTGGGGAACTTAAAAATAGATTTATGTACATTAAGTTGTATCATAATGTCTATGGTCTTTGTAGGCTTATATGCTGTGTGCAAATTTTCAAGTTGCTACTTTATGAGAAGGTGTGTTGTTGGAAGCTAAACCTTTGGATGTTGAAATATCGATAAAACTTGTACTGGTGATTTGATGTTATTTGACTATATGTAACAGGTGGACAAAGGGGCCGTTGTTTATTTAAGTGGTTTACATAAATAGTATTCTGGAGAAGTTTCTCTCAATGCATCTAATTGTCTTCTGAGATTCACTATTAGCTGCCACATCAAATACTGGAGTTGATTTGTTTTCCTCCACATTGTATGTTCAGTATGAAATTTGAAATTATTTGCAGTTTCTTTCAGTGTGTTAGAGAGGTGGACTTTTGTTATAGCTTGGTTGTAGAATTTTGGCCAGATTAGTATACAGCTTATTTTGTATGATTAATGTTAAAAAAGGGTGAGTTAATAGTATCATCCTAAAATTAATTATAAATTTACGTACTGATCTATACAACTTGAAATATGTTTGTGGACCTTCCTCAATTGTTCTGCTTTGTTTGTAAGAATAAGTATAAAGACATGAAAGATGGATTGAACATTAAAATAGTAGAAATGTATACAACCACAAATATGCCATTTAAAGAGTAGCTGAGACGGAAACGTAGATACAGGCAAAAAAAATATAAAAACTGTAAAACTGCTTTGACCAAAGCGCATCATTTGTTGTACATGGAGATATAAATAGCGTGGTGTTGTAGAGTTGCACAATGACCACCTATATGAACTTTTAATCTTCTAATGAACGATGTACTATTATCAGCTTCTTTTAGTGTTCTTTTGGTTGTGTCTATCAGTATAATAGTTGATTTGCATCATTTATTATTTGTATTGCATGTTCTCTTGAGCACTAAACAAAACTAGCGCTAGATGATTAGTAAATTGAGTTATAGATGAACTTAGCACAATTAATATAGAACTAAAGATAGGAAAAAATTCACCATTGGTACCCAAACTTACCTCGCTATATAAGAAAGGTACCCGAACTTGAAAAACGATCACCATAGTACCCAAAGTTTGAAATCCTATTATAGAGGTACCTAGCGCGTTTTGACCGGCTGGCTACCCGGTTTTGGATGACGTGGCAGTTCCCAAAAAGATTCCGAGGGGCAAATGTCCATTATAACCCTCTCAATTACTATTCAATTGTTTTACTGTTTATCATTTTACTTTTACTATTTATCTTTTACTGTTACTTTTTATCATTTTACTTTTCACCATTTTACATATCACTGTTCATCTTCTTCCTCTCGCTGCCGGAACAGTGGCGCCGCCGCGCCGCCGCCGGCAGCTCCGCCACCACAGTGGCCAAAACCCTACCAAGAAATATTAAAAAGGTGACTTTAACTTGGCTGAAATATTTCACAAGGTAATTACTAAAATACAGCTAAACCTTTCTCCTTGTAATACACCAGCAACTGAGTTTAACAAATCTATATTCACTCGACAAGGCAAAACAAATCCCGACTGGAAAAAAAAAAAAAAAACTCAGTACAGACTACGACTCGTAATAAAAAGATTGAACTCGATGCTGCATTTGAGAAACTACCCTCACTAGCATATTCGTTTAGGGGCCCTGCACATGCAACAACGAGGCACTACCAACACTTCCATAGTCTTTCACGTTAGGATGCAGTGATAATCATCACTGCCGACTGAACGCCATGCCACAATCAAACCAACCCATCTCTTCTTATTTGGTCATAGACTCATATTAGAGTAAACAGACCCGACCCCCCCTTGGCACCTCTGACCACAATGGACACCAGACCAAACTGAAACCAGACACAAGAGATGCCCCGACCACCCCGACTCGACCTGAACTTGACCCCAACATAACCCATATCAGGAAAACTTCTGCTCCTCCATCAGAATGAAAGTTCCTGCATGTATGGAAATAAAATTTTAAAAAGTAAATAAAAAGAAACCAATTTCTTGCCAAAACAAGCAAAATTCAGATGTGGGTTGCTTACCTTCAGCTAAAATTGAATCCACCAGCTGGAACTTGGGGCCCATTCCCTCCAAAGTTGAAGCCTGGCTGAGTAGCATCCCCAGCTGGTAATGTCTCATCTTCATCTTCCAACCAGTATGTCTCAAGAATTTTAACAGCCTTTTCATAGATCTCGTTGTTGTCGTGAGTCTGCAGATTTTCAATCTTTTCCAGACCATCAGCCTCATCAATCAACTGTGCATACAGGTTGGTTCCACTGTTGCCCACACTCTTTTCAGCTTCGCCCACCTTCAAAATGTTCTCTAACCCTTCTAAGCAGACAGTCACTATCCTTGGATCAGGGCATACGAGGAGATCACTCAATGGTTTTATACAGCCTTCAGTCACCAAGACCCTGACATCACAAGAACGAAAAGAATTAATAGGCTGCTACTACTAGGAAGTAGGAACTAAAAGGGTCAACAAAACAACAATAACAAAAAAGATGTGTGAATCCCTCACTTAATTTGCTCATGAGTGCCACCAGAAGTAGCATTTGAAATTGCCCAAGCAGCCTCTTTCTTGATCTCCCTAGTCCCAACAACCCTGCAGCCCCATGGAACAAGCCTCTATTCCAATGGCCACAACCATCCCCGACGCCAAACACAGCCCCAGCCGCCTCAAACGGCGGCCGGTACGGCGGCCCAGAAATTTCAAATTTCCAATTCCTCCAAAAATCGACCAATTCCACACTAAATTATACTTAATCAACTCCTTACCACCTCCTAAACACGAATTTAACTTCAAAATTCATCAAAAACATCAAAATCACACTTTCCAATTTCACCCCAAAAACCCTAGAAATTCGAATTTGAATTTCTACTTACCGAGGTGGATTCGGGCTAACTCCTTCCATGGAGTTGTCGAGCAGGATGAAGTTTCCCTTTTCCCCCCTTGAATTTGGCCGATCGGTGGCCGGAGGTGAAGATTTCGGGTCGACACAGTCGACCCCTCTCCCGAAAAACCTAGCCCAACGGCGGCGATTGGGACCACGCCGCCGCTACAGAAAGAAAGGGGAGGCCGAGCCGGTCCGAACGTGACCGGTGCGGCGGTCCAGTTCGGCCGAACGGCTGAGGTAGATGGAGGAGGGGAGAGCTCGGGTCGGCCGATCGGGGAGAGAGAGGGGGAGGAGAGAGAGCAGAAAAGAAAGAAAGAAAAAGAAAAAAAAAAGAAAGGGATATTCCCCTTTAATTAAGAATATTCCTTTTTCTAGAAATCAGGTACCTCCATAATATGGTTGTGAGAGTTTAGGTACCTCCACTCGTAGTTTGTTAGGCGGAGATTACAGATTTGCCCCTCGGAATCTTTTTGGGAACTGCCACGTCATCCAAAACCGGGTAGCCAGCCGGTCAAAACGCGCTAGGTACCTCTATAATAGGATTTCAAACTTTGGGTACTATGGTGATCGTTTTTCAAGTTCGGGTACCTTTCTTATATAGCGAGGTAAGTTTGGGTACCAATGGTGAATTTTTTCCCTAAAGATATTAATGTTTAGAGCACATCTAGCCAAATATAGAAGTATAGAACATGAACTACTGTCAAAGCTTACTTTTATATTGACGTTCTTCATTAGTTGGTTCTCTTATCCACTTTTTTGTTGTTAATATGACGGTCAAGAATTAGAAGCCTATGTGTGAATATTAAAGTAAGTCACGACAATGTCAACCCGCTTTATCTAGTATATTTCTAAACTTCAACTTTGATTTGTCTCAAATGACTTGCTTTCGGCTGTTGTTATACTCCCAAGTTACTCATTGTAATATTTTCCATTCCAGCTTCTAACTATGCTGTCAAGAATATTCAAAAGACTCAAAATGCAGTAGTAAGAGAGAGAGGAGAGGTGGAGGCAGCATAGTTCCAAATTCTGAGGCGAAAAGGAAATTAGCAGATGGCATCAACATATACAGGATTACACTAGATGGCATTGTGCACAACATTAGTCGAATCCATCTCCGCGATTATCAGGGGTTTGATGAGTGGCATAATGTTGTTCGTCAAAGGCTGCAGACGCACTTGAACAATGGAGGAATTCCCGGATATGATCATCCAATACTGAACCAGCTGGACATATTATATTTCCAGACCAACATCCAAGGCGAACAGCTTCAGTTGGAATTCCCCCTCATAAGGAGACCTTATCTTAAAAATTCTTACAGAGTATCCCCAATATATCCTCGATATTTCCGATATTTCTTTTTTTCAAAAGACCAATAAATATACCATTTTAATCATTGACTACAACACCTGCATGGAGCAACTCGCAGAACCTATCCCTAGCTTCTTCTATGGCAATCTGTTTTGACTCAAAACTAGGTGGTAAGGCCCTAAAAAACTTATGAACCATACGTTGGGGATCAATAAGGTGATCTAAACTATGATATTGATTTGTGATGGCAAGCATACGTCCAAGAAATTCTTCTACGGTTTCATCCTCACTCATTTTCAACTCCTCAAACTCATGAAGTAAAGATCTGATTCTTTGTTCCTTTACCTTGTTCGTACCTTCATGAGCAGTGGCCAAGATTTGCCATGCATCTCGGGCAAGGGTGCAATTGATGATCCTTCGACGAACGTCTTCCGACACGGCCATGAAAAGGCACTACTAGAAAAAAGCTTTTCCTGACGAAATAAAAAAAAACGGCCGACGACATAAAATTTTCGTCGGCTATTCCCAAGAATGGCCGACGAATTTTTTTTTCGTCGCTAAAAAAAAAATCGTCGGCTATTCCCCTAGAATGGCCGACGATTTTTTTTTCGTCGCTAAAAAAAAAAATTCGTCGGCTATTCCCCTAGAATGGCCGACAATTTTTTTTTCGTTGGTAAAAAAAAAAATCGTCGGCTATATTCATATTTTAGTCGACGATTTGAATTTTCGTCAGCCTTTCTCTGAAACTTTAGCCGACGAAAACTTTTGAAAGTTTGGCCGACGAAATTGGCATTTTCGTCGGCTATAAGTCTATATATTTTCAGATCTAGACAGCAGCTGCTCATTTAAAAAAAAAACGAAAAAAAACGGGAGAAATATTGAAAAATCTGTGGGTATTTTATACAATTAGTTGCGTCTCATCGATTTGAAACTATTATCTGTTGAAGGTCAGGCCAAAAAACGTTATTTAGACAGTCCAATTACCATTTCTAAGCGTTTAGAGGTTTGACTGACCCGATTGACCGTTCCGATCGAGCCTTTAACGTTGTCAGATGTAGTTGGATTTTTTTCCATACATGTATTTAATCTAAATGGTGATATCTGAAGGTTGGAATAGATTTTCTAAACTTTTAGATTCAAAATCAGAACATATGCACTAATGTTCCTTAACTTGTTTACTAAGTGTTTAAGTGAATGTATAGTTTCAAATAGTTACTATACGTAGACTCTTCAAATGCAAAAATGTTGTGAAATAAGATATGACCGAAATAATGAAATACGTCTACGGTTGAAAAATGACAAGATTCCGATAATATCCGTGTGCCGAATGTTGCGGTTAACTGTTTTTTACCTTCGTTTTCATATGGGTAGCCTGACGTTCGTTAAATCAATTTTGTAAAATTTTTATATGATTAGTTGAGTCTTATTGATTTAAAACTATTATCTGTTGAAAGTGAGGCCAGATTTGGCGTTGAAGAGCAGATTGACCGTTGCAAGTCAAAACCCGGTTTACTGTAGATTTGGCGTCCAGCGTCCGAATGACGGTTGTGATACCATTCCGGAAAGGGAACGACGCCAGGAATCAAACTCGTCGCTTTGCCACGACCTGTGGGCCTTTTCGGGCTTTCGAGTTTGTTTAGAGCCTCAAAACGGCAGTTTAATATGTTTTCAAAGTATAGCCGACGATGTTCATAGAATAGCCGACGAAATATTGTAAATCGTCGGCTATTCTCTAAGTTTAGCCGATGAAAATTATATTTCGTCGGCTAAACTCTTGCGATCCGCGCCTTTTTATTGTCCGTCGTTGGATGGCTCAGATCCGACGGCTGTTGATCTTCCAAAGTATAGCCGACGAAATCTTTTAAATCGTCGGCTATTCTCTCTGCTTTAAATCTTTCAGTCCGCCTTTTTTCTCTCCTCCTCCTGAAAAACTCCTCATCCGCTCTCCTCCGCCGATCTGCGTCTCCAATCCGCCGCTCTCCTCCTCCTCAAATCGGCATCCTCAAATCGAGTCAACTTATTTAAAAGGCGCCGGCATCCTCCTCCTCCACTCTCCCTCCTCCTTTTTACGATTTGAAAGTTCTAAAGGTTGACTTTTAAATAAGTTGACTCGACCAAGGATTTTATTTCATGACGAGGTAGAAGACGTTGAAACGAGTTCGTGGACACGTAGCATGCTCAATTTGGAGATCGTACGAAAAAGTTACGATGTAAAATCGGAAATTGTCCGATTTTTGGACGAGTATAAATAGCGGGAAATGAAAATTTTCCCGAACGGGAAACTTTCCTTTTTCTTTTTCTTTTTCTTTTCTTTCTTTTTCTTCTCTCTCCTTTCTCTCTCCTCTCCCCCGACTCGGCCCGACCTCCACCGACTCTCCGTCGTTCGGCCGAACTGGACCGACGCACCGGTCACGTTCGGACCGGCTCGGCCCCCTCTTCTCTTCTGTGGCGGCGGTATGGCTCCAATCGCCGCCGTTCGGCCGGGTTTTAAGGGAGAGGGGTCTACTGTGTCGACCCGGTATCACCACCTCCGGCCACCGATCGGCCTGATTCCAAGAGGGAAAAGAGAGACCTCGGCTTGTATGTCAATTCCATGGAAGGAATTGATCCAATTCAGCCCAGGTAAGGAGAATTTGAAATTTGGAAATTTTAGGGTTTTTGATTCCCGAATTGGAGGTTGTGAAATTTGTGTTTTTGATGTAATTGGAGGGTAAATTCGTGCCTAGAACTTGGAATTGAGTCGATTAGGAGTTGTTTGATGGTTAATTGGTTGATTTTGGTGAGAATTGGAGGTTGGATAGTTTTGGCCGCCGTATGCGGCGACTGCGCTTGTTTTTGGCGGCGGAGGCGACGGGAATGAGTTCCCGAGGTGGTGGCGATAGTGTTGGGTGAATTTGGTGCCGATTGGAGGTGTTTTTGGCCTCCGTGGCGGAGCTGACGGCGGCGGCACGGCGGCGCCACTGTTCCGGCGGCGTGAGGTAGGAGATGATGAACAGTGAAACAGTAAAAGGTAGAAGTAAAACGGTAAAAGATGAAAAGTAAAACAGTAAAACAGTAAAAGTAAACGGTAAACAGTAAAAGTACATGGTAAATAGTAATTGGATTTTAACCATTTACTGTTTAACTTTCAGAATTACTGTTTGACCTAGAATAATTATTGTTTGACCTTGGATTATTACTGTTGACTTACCGTAAAAATGATAAAAACGGATTGAAAGGGTTTTACGACGAATTAAACCGGTAAAAAATTGATCGAACTCGGAATGGGTGTCCTGAGAAATTTTGGAAGTAAATTATTTTGGTATTTGAGACATAATTTCAATACCGATAACAAGAATTGAAATTGGATTATTTCTGGCGAGTGAGGACGTCCGTAGATTTAACTTTTATAATTTAATTCCGAAGTTTGAAATATTTATAATTACGTCTCTGTTACAGGTCGAGAAATTACTCGACGTAATGAGAGCGAGGAATAGCGGCACGCTCGGCCGTACAGTGAGTGAATTTTATTTTAAAATAAATGCATGCAATTACGTTTTATTGAAATGCAATTTATTTAATTAAATGAGTTCGTAAGCATGATATGAATTATTGAAAGTCGATAATTCATATACTTCTGTTATAATTGTTGATTTAATATTTAAAGTAAATTATGGATTTGGGTTATACTTTTACTACTATTTTAGTAGTACGTATTGTACCCGGAAATGAGATTTCCGGAAATAGTATGATTTGATAAATTATATTTAATCGTTGTTATTGTATTTTATATTTGAAAGACCGGAAATGAGATTTCCGGAGAGTTTATGATTTCACGACATGTGAGACATGTCGACATTATATATTCTTTTCGAAATTATTTTTATGACATTGAGGCTTGTCGAATATTTATATATGTTCCTTCGAGGCTATTATACTAATGATTATTATAAGCCTCAGATGTGCGGTCGGGGACCGTACGGATTTATGATATATAAGGAGAAGCGTACTTTCGGTTTTGTTTTCGGATTTTCACCATATCAGGATCCAGATATATATTGATGCTAGCTAGCTTAGTCGCCTGAGCCCATGCGAGGTGACGACTTGACCACACAGGTCAGATTCACGCTGGGTGGTCGACGTGTACGGGCATAGCGTGGGACGCTATAGAGAGTCTTGGAGGCTCGACCCTTAGTCTTGGAGGCTATTATTAAATGGTGGTAATGACGTTCTCCTATTCTATTATATGACCAATGGGATTGGTCATGATTTTATATTATTTGGTTTTCGAGAATATTTTCTCTATGAGACTTTTTGTAATTTAACAAATTTCCGAACCAGCGGGGCTGGGTTTTTATATGACCAATGGGATTGGCCGTGAAATATTATTAATTGATTTTCAAAAATATTTCGTTTTGAAATACATATATAAACAAAATCATTATTTGTTTATTTGATATATCAGCGGGGCTGATTTTTAAATATGATTTTTTTAAAACGTGGGACGGTTTATTAAAAGCATGCAATGTGGTTTTATTTCTAAAATATTGGGAAAGTAATATGATACTTTCAATTAAAGTATTATATTAAATTGTTTTATTTTTATCCACTCACTCTAACGTTTTTAATTTACTTTCCCCTGGGCCCTTCGTTTTAAATCGCCCAGTGTGCAGAGTAGTGATCAGAGGTCAAGAGTACTCGGAGTCGAGGCATCGTCATCATCATTGTCGCTTCCGCTAGGTGGGATCTGTGATCCCTTATTCTTTTATTTTCATATTATATTTCTTGTTATATTTCCATTTGTAATTCCAGTTCATTTTGTTAGATTGCTCTGATTACCTGTGAGCCTTTGAATATTAAATTAATTTGATTTTGTGTTTATCTATGGTGGTGGTTGTGTTTGGGGAGCAGATGGCTCCAGGTGTTGAGGTTGGAACTGGAATTAGAAGTGTTTTTAAATTTTGCAGGTTTTAGGGTTGTTTATCTTACGGTTGGCTTATCGATTTATCGATAGAGTTAATCTTAAGGTAGTCCCCGCAGGGCCTTATCCGAGTTTCAGAGTGAAATCTGGTTCGGGTCCTGTCACGCAATGTACCGTCCTCAGTCGTTGGGTTGTGGAAGTATGCTATATTTAGTAGATTCAACACTGGATTGTCATGCCCCGGTATTTCACTAGCATTCAGATGATCTTCGAAATCAAAGCCCCACAATGAAACACATCAAGAACCAGGGGAATTTAACCAAAATTTTAGAGAGGAAACTTAAGCATACCATGAAGTAAGCTACTGGAACTACACATCATATCTACAGTATCAAATTATCATAACCGCTACTCAATTACCATATAGCCAATCCTTAAGAGTTAACAACCAAATACAAAGTAAACTCGCAATTGCATTTCTCTACATAAATTAAAGTGAAATCTTTATTTACAAGTATCTACAAAACATTACAAAAATCAAATGTCCACAGAACAACACAAATGAGAAGAAAACTTAATGTATTACCCAAGGATTAAAATATCGGTATTGGTATATCTATCGATCTTTTGAAGAAAAAAAAAATAACGGATATATCGAGAATACTCCGTAAGAATTTTTTTTTTATTTAAATATTAAATTCATTCATTTTACACATAAAACCTTAAATACTTACAAATAATAACTTCATTTAGTACTAGAAAGAGACTCTAGGTGCTTCAAGTTCCCTACAGTGATCCACGAAAGTATAATAATATAACCAAGACATATGACCCATATAGTATGAATTGTAGTGATTAATATGATAGTCATATATCTCTTTAGAGCTGCCGACGCTATCTCCTATAATAGGATAGTAAGGATGAATCCAACTATATGATTGATCACTATCGATTATTAATCTCTTAGTTGCGTCCACTATCGATTATTGATCACGGTTGATCTGTTGTATGACTTCCATTAAGAATCAACTATTATGAGGAAAAATTGTTGATTGATCGTTCGTCACTACTTTTGCATATGTCTTTATTATTATGTGGAACCAAGTAATATCGTCGAGCTAAAACAAGTCTCATTTTTGCCTCTAGAACTCGAGGCGATTACTTATTCGAGAATTCGAGACATTTACTTATTTGAGAACTCGAGGCGGTTACTTTTCTTACTTTCTTCCATGAACGTCATCACCGATATTTCTTAAGACCATCACTTCTCATCTAGATATCCTCTGAGGGAATCCGGATCTACTCAATATTTTGATATCCCTCGAGGTGATCACTGATTACTTATTCAATTACTCTTCTCTTAGACATTCTCGAATCTCGAGAAAAAAATTTAGTGGAAAATTTTACAGATATTTCGTTAAAATATCAGAGATTTATCGCAAATATCTTAAATATCGGAGATATTTTACGTTATCGGAGAAGTTTCGTAAATACGGTGAAAGATAAGATATTTACCCTCAAAAATATATCGATCGGCGAAAAAGGGAGACATCGAGGAATATATCGTTAAACCCTGGTTGTAGTATCAGAGTTCGGTTTAGTGAAACCCTACTAATAATTCTTGTTTCCAACAGATGAGAAACCTTGGTGCATTCATCTCTAAAGTCCCTATGGTAAGAAAGGACTGTCTTTCAGTTTGAATGTACATTGATATACAACCATAGTTATACAACCATATCTTCTGCTATAATGGCTTGTTACATCTGTGTAATACGTGTTGTTTCCTGTAAGTAAACCAATTCATGCTTGGTGTTCGCGTCGGTTTTGACACCTGTCGAACTGTCAACACGTGGGGGTGGCAGACGTAGATTTCAGTCCTGATGCGAGCGTGCCAGTACCTTTGGGTTAAGTACAACCTTGGGCGGACGGCGTCTGGCGAGCGGATGATCCTGGCGAACGTACTCGTCTGCTCTCTTCTACCTGACTTCCTGATCAAGCGACTGTTACGCGGGCGTTGACAGGCCGGCGTAAAGGGCTCGAACAAGACCTAAGTAAACTATTACTAGGATTTTCTACTCAACCTATTGCAGATTGAGATAATCTTACTTCGATCCTGAGATTCAAAGCAGAGCTATTAATCAAGACCGCAGAGTGGGTTTCGTCCAACCTCTTGCAGATTGGGAAAGATTGTTACCGGGGTAACGACTCGATTTGTCACAAGACGTGACGACTAGACTCGATCTGTCTCATCGATGCTTCGACACGAACGCAAGGCACTTTCGACAACAGCGGCAGGTGTACGGCGACCGATAGTGGGCGTAGGTTTGCGGCTAGGTTGGAACGGTGGTTTGCAGTTGGTGGAAGGCAGTTCGCGAGAGATTGTTCCGGAGAGGCTTGCAAGATTTGCGAGGCAAAAGCTTGTTGTTAGATGGTTGTGAACCATCTCTACGTTGTCCAAGAGTTCTTTATATAGAGAATGCAAAACCCCAATACTTGTCCATTAAGTACAAAGATTCTGAGATCAATTAGGATTCGATTACCTGTAACCACCTCTAACTCGGAATCCTGAAAGATCCTAAGCCTATTCCTTAAAGGAAAATGATTAAAGGCATACTGGATTACCCATTAACGGATAACCCTCTTGGGCCTCGGATGAGCACTCGGGTAAATGTTAATTTAGGCCCAAACACTTGGTTACATTGAATTGAATTTGTAGGAAATGAATGGGTTCAAGACTCGTCTCAGTTGTATTGAAACTTGTATGAAGCTTCTTCTTGGTTACACTGTCTTGGAACTGTATACTCAGCTACGATCATATATATGAGCTGATATATATATACTTAGGATTTTTGGATAACCTAAACATCTCTCATTTAGACTACTGTTACCTGTTTTTGGTCGTCTTCAACTCTTGACCTTTCTCAACTACATCCCACAATAGACTCGAAAACTTCACGTATAAGTTGATACTGCTGTATGCTACTTTAAGCTCCATAGGCACTGCGATGCTAAGGAATTAATAATGTAAATGTCATCGTATATTAGTAATAATTTCCTTCTGGTCTGAATAAGAGACCTCGGAAGTGAATTTCAGAATATTCAAAAATAGTGAAATTTATCGACTTGAATTACACCAAAGGAGTATTGATACAAAATGTGAAATCACAGGTTGCAAGGATCTAATGAAGGCATGTAGCATATACAGAAAACCACCTTCAACCTACCTTTCTAACAAAGCATACTGATTAGTTGATTACCAACATCTTCGACCTATCTAGTTGTTCTATACTACAAGTTCTACAACATACAAACATGAATACTACATTGCATACTTCGTTAACAGATCATTGGCTGCAACTCATATCTTGCAATCGACTCCAACAACCATGTGTGGAAGACGTATTCGGCTCCAATTTTCACAGCTATATCTCGTGCCTCGTTAGACCTTTCCCAAATTATTGAAACTTCTTCCCCCAACTTGCATCCTGGCGGGGGGTCAAGGTTGTACACAACTAGTGTCCTTGAAGCACCCTTTTCATGCCTACTTGCTTCCAGCACTTCTTCCTTACTGTTGAAAACAGTACCTCCTGCAGCTATGACCAATTTTTTGTAGTCTTCCATCCGTTCCAGTATAAAATCACCAGCAAAATATAAATTCAAACCATTGAAGAGCTTCAGGTCCTGCAAAGGAAAATGATCCAATTAGAGAGAACTTAAACCGGTTAATGCCCATAGTTATTTGAGTTTGCAGAAGAACGAGGTATCAATTAGAGGAACTAACATTACTTAATGCCCTAAGCCTGCCAGCTTTTGCACCACTGCAACACCCATAGTTATCAAGACTCACTTCGTAAGTCTCTTCATCCACATGATGCTTGGTTTCCATGCATGCTTTTACCCCTGCACCATTTTCAGCGTAATTAGAATCCAGGGGTTTACATACTAAAAAGATAAAATCTAAAATTTCCACACATTAAGGAAATTTGATAGTACAATAACGTGCAGAATTTAGCTCTGAATAGTAGTACCATACATGCATTTGCCCAACAAATGAGCCAGAAAGAGCAAGAATACAGTCACCCTTACAATCCACATACTAATTTAAGAAAAATACTCAAAGACGATAAAAGAAACCTTAACTAGAAGAATCATTAGAAAGGTCTGCCAACAACACATAAAGTTTCTATACTAAACTAGGGAGAACAGACTTACTGATAAAACTATATCCAGCTCAAACAAAAGCACAAGTAATTTAATCAAAATAATAGTCTACAGAAAAATTTACTGAAGCAACAAAATCCATGTATCACTTACAGTCAATTGTCACAATCCATTTTCCTGCCAAAATGGCCATGAAAATTTTAAACGTGCGGACATATGCACCATCACCATCAAGGGCAGCAATCACATGGGTAACATCAGGTGTCCAGCTCTTGGACAAAGTTGCACCGTTCATCTCAGCAAACTCAATCAGAAGAATCTGCACCATTTAGAAAACTAATGAGTTTCTAATAAATTGTTTAGTTATAAGGTAAATCATGGCACTGAAAAAAGGTATGCTAATTAGCCTGGCAGATTGTACCTCTAGGATCAGATCAAGGAGATTAACAATCTACTGTCTAATAATGCTCTCATAAAGTTTATTCAAGCCTTGCATAAGCACAACCATTTAAGAAGACCTCTAATATCATTTCATTCAAGTTTTTCGGTCATGCATATATGTTTAGACACTGAAAACCATATTAGTATTTGTAACACAACAAGGTCCTCATAAGCCAACAAAAAGAAAAGTTCGTATTTTAGGATAGAAGCTCAGCCAAACTTTGAGAATATCTCAAGGTATTTCCCAAAATTTCTATTAACAACATAAAACCAATTGATCGAAAAATAATGAAATTATCTTCTGCACTAACCTTCTCTTCAGAAGACAAACCAGAAGGGCAAAAAACCCAGTTGTTCACTCCATTTGAAGCTACTCTACCATCAGAGAGCTGACATTTTCTGTTAGCAGATTGAAGCAAGACAGAAAATTAGATTACACATTGACAGGCTACATTCTCTGGCTACAATGTAACAGCAGAAGAAACATTCTCCAAGCCTCTTCCTTTTGTTGACTTGATGTTGTAAGTGAATATATTAGCTTGAAGAGGTACCAGTAAAAATCCTAAAAGCAAATTATCATTTTGGGCACAAAAAAAAATGCTTCATCTAAACAGTAAACAATGCTGAGATAGTGATGTCATACTTGAGCTTGTTACGAATCAACTTTTCGTTGGGAAATCTATGTGAACAATGTGCTGGACACAGCAGCAGGAAGTCCTCCTGTAACAACCCAGAAAAACACAACAGTTACTAAAAGGCTCAGTCTCGGCAAAGAGAGAAATAAGACTAGCAAAAGGACATAGTAAAGCATACTAATCATATGACATACATAATCCCAACGGCACTTAGAAATTTCAACTGTACAGGTAACATGATAGCTTCGCCGGCAGGATTTCACAAAGCATCCCAGAGCTGCTCCCTTTATCCCACATTTAGCGCATTTTAGTTTTGCACCCCTTGTCACTTCCTCCTTCAAATTTTTAACGGTATCATCTTTAAAGTACACTTGTGGTGCCCTGCAGTTCAAAATCCATAATGGTTTATCTAGTAGCGCACACTTTAAAAGCAATTGGGTAAGAGAGAAATACATGACTTTCTTGAGTATTGAATTATTGACCCATTTTTCCCTTTCATTCAAAACACTGAATCATAGGCTACAGACTTCCAAGGTCAAAAAGATGCAGAGCCAAATTATTAATGTAGTTCAACAGGATCCATTTTACATTTAAGAGGGCATTAAAAATTGAAGCATATCTAATAGACTTCAAAATTCAAAACAGAAAAAAAAAATTTATTTCAGGCCTAAATAACTGAAAATATAAAACTGCATGTCGTATTTGATTGATATTGAATTGAAAATAATAAAATCAACAATTTCGATAAGATCATAATGATTATAAGATTTTCATTTATAACCCTTAATGAAAAACCATATTAGAGTAATTATTAAAAATACAGCATTATCTTTATTAAACTTTTAAATTGAACTAAAACCATTTTCAAAACTAACATTTGTAGACTGAAAAAATGTCACAATTACTGCTTCAACATACCAATCAATGCATGTCTTGTGAACATGTATGACATCAGAAGCAGTTGCCCCATCTCCCTCCACCAATTTCCCCTTGGAATAGTGCAACACTTGCCCAGTGACCTGAAGGATTTCACTCATCATCATGAGTCAAACTTGTTGACATGTATACAATAAAAAAAATGAGATTAGGGTATATATGAGAGAAACTAACCTCTGAGATTGTGGAAGACTGGCAAAATGCACAGATTGTGTTATTTGTGAAAGACTCATTTGAAGGTGTTCCCAGTTCATATGTCAGCTCACAATTAGTCCCTGAGACTGGCCCACAGTCCCGTTTCTTTTGTCTCTTGAGTTCCCTCAAATGACCATCAGTATCAGATGCAGAACTATCAGGCCTCATCTGCTCTCTTCTATCATCAGTTTTCCTAATCGACCCCCTGATCAAAGAACTGTCTGAAATCTGAAAGGAAAAATAAACCATGAAAGGATATAAACGGTATGATTTCAAGGCAAGTAGAAAAAAGTACTATCTCAGCAAAACTAGTTTTCAAATGAAGAATAAAAGTAAACTTCATCTATGTCTACAAACTCACACATTTGAATC
Source organism: Potentilla sterilis (assembly GCA_963682095.1). Classification (NCBI taxonomy): domain Eukaryota; kingdom Viridiplantae; phylum Streptophyta; class Magnoliopsida; order Rosales; family Rosaceae; genus Potentilla; species Potentilla sterilis. The sequence continues at coordinate 13,432,621 of OY821762.1, read as the reverse complement.
CAACATAAATTTTTCAAGAATCTATCAAGATCAAATTTTCATACTTTTATAGCATTTAGACAATAGCATTACTTCTCTATATGATGCAAAGGGTCAATGCTGATTTGCAGTTTTGCACTGACTTAAACAATGAGCTAGACAATTCTTACTTGCTCTGAACCTCTGGGACCACCAAATGAAGGAGGACTATCCAGCAACGACTGCACTAATGGAGTCTTGTCTCTTTCTGTAGTCATACACTCATCCGGTGCCACAGATATTATTTCAGAACTTGGTAATGGTGAATCGTGAATTACCCCACCATTAAATTTAAGTCTGTTACCCAACTTGAATTCTTCACTGTTGCCATCTATTGGCGTGCTACAGGTATCTCCTTTGCCATATTTGCCAATTCCTTCTGTCACAGAATGTTTCTGACTACATGGAACCCAAACTCGCTTATTACTCCTTGATGAAACAATGGTCTGGGCACCTTCTGATTTACCCTCTTGGTGATTGTCAAACGATCTTTTAGTTGTTTTCCCAGCAAAACTGGCATCATGTGAAACCTGGCTCTGACCCAGAGGTGTTCTAACATCTGCAATGATATACAACCAAGGCTTCAACAATTAACCCTCGATCAAGTTTGAATATTAGTAGGGACGGTGAGAGAGTTCCAAAATGCGTTTAATTTGGGATGATGTACCTGAAGATATAGGGTGGGACGAGTTGGTACAGCAAGTGGCCTTCATGCCTTTGTAGATTGCTACTATGCTTTCCATGAAAGGGGCATGCCTCAGATCTATCATCCCACAAAATCATTGCGTAAGATATTATATATTCTTCCTTCCTATTATAAGAGAGATATGTTTTGTTTCCACAAGTGCACCAAACACTTTTTTGGCATCGAAATGAACTTCAGAAACTGGGCTGGTTTCCTTATACAACATTGGTTGCCATTGTATCATCCTAGCGGCCAATACTGTTTGATCAAGTGTTATGCACCCCAAACCAATCAACCATTTCATAATCTTTCTTTTGAAATTAAATAGAGCTTTAACTAATTTATGTCAATCTTTAGACTAACCCATTGTTAAAGCTACTCCATTTCCAGAAAAAAGAGGCTTAATATAAAATTACTATTTCCCTACAACTGAAACCTAATCAAGGACACCTACAGCTAACCCAAGATCAACTTCAAATCTTAATCAAATTAACCGTGAATATCAAAGGCATTAACACACATACCTTCACCGGGAACTTGGATATTACAAAGCGGACACTCCGCCTCAAAATTATTCCGATTGGGAACACAGCCGCTGCAAGCAAATCCAAACAAAATATCAGAAACTTCGAGAATCAATCGATTAGATAAAAAAAATAATTAAAAAGAAAAAAACGCACTTGCAGAAGATGTGGTTGCACGGCAGCAACGTCGGCCGGTTAAAAAACCCTAGGCTGCAATTCAACAACGAAATCAAAGATTCAGACTCAAAAATCAAAGATCTGTTCATTTCTGATGAAATCAAAGAGAGGGAAACGAACCAGAGAGGGCAAGTGAGCTCGAGGCCGAGCTTCTCGAGGTGGAGCTTGAAGGCATTATTGTTCGGAGACGAAACGACGCCGTCGCGGTGGTTGCCGGAATCTGAAGAGGGCTTGGCGGAGTCGGCCATTGGGAAATGTGCAGAGAGAAAGTGTGAAATGTGGTGAGGAGAAGTGTAGACTGTGGAGCATATAACAAGCGGCGGGTTTCTATTGGCTGGGAGGTCGAGAGGGACACGTGGCGGGTGGGAAAGAGCGGGGTGGGGTAATTTTTGAGTAGACTGGCGCCCTTTTATTCTTTTAGTTTGAGAATTGAGAGCCTTTCCCGCCGGAGAAGTAATTGATGACGTGTTATTCTATTTTCAATTTTTTTAATTCTAAAATTATGTAGCTCAAGTAATTAAAAACATATGTATTTAGTTAATATAAATTAAAAATTAATTATTCAAAAAATATATTAATTAATGATATTAGAGTTAAACGATATTTTCAAGTAAGTAGCGTTTTTTTTTATTATAATTGATAAGTTAAAAATATTTAATAATAACATTACATTAATTGATGTTGTGAACTATATATCATATTTGATAGCATTGGTAAGGACTTGAGGACAGCCTTACATGCTCATAATTTCCACACAAAAAATATGCAAGACATGAAGTATAGATGGGGATGGAGAATAATTTGAGAAACGAGTAACGAATTGAGAGATTTAATCATGAGATCTCTCTGTACAAAACACAATGCAAATCACACAATAAGTAAGGTTCTTGAATATTACAAAATCCTCACTATTTATCTACATAGTTATCACACCAAGCATCTTCTAGTAATTAAGTCCATCACACTATTGTTCTGAAGTATGTTCTAGTAAGTCCTGCCCCAATAGGTCCATTTCCTTGCTGGCTTTCCAGAGGCAAAGCAAAGTGTTCCTGCACATACACAATACACATACATATAAGCTACAATAATAATCCACATTATGAACATAATGCAAAGTGCCACATTATGAACATTATAATGATGCACCTTCAGGAAGTTCAGGCTGCTCAAATGAGGTGCACAGAGACTTAGCTCCTCCCATTTCGCCTTCACCCTTTGTTCGTTTTTTCACATCCTCTTCTACATCCTAATAAACAAGACCAAGAGAGAAACTGGATTAAGAGCCGGCCATTTGGAAGCTATATTGTAACAACAAGATTGATGACAGTTGTGACTTGCAACGACAATGATGCATACCATTTCGTCACACCAAGGAGCCAAGATCATCTTCTTTTGGTTTAGAGCTTCCATAAACTCCTCCCATGTCCTTGCAACTTGGATACAAGCATCTCATTTTGTCCTTGCAACATCGAACATGTTTTGCTGAATTCTATCCAACGTCTCCTTTACTCGCTCAGCCAAATCATTGTTCATAGGAATGTCCACTTTTTCAAAATTGTCCCTTCACGCTTGTGGTGTAAAGGGAAAATATAATGGACCTCTACGCTTGTGGTGTAAAGCGCACCAGTGAATTTCTCAAGCTCAGTCTATTGTCCCTTCACAACTGGAACCACCAAATATTCCTCATATATCATTCTGTACAACTCTAAAATCTCCTGGACCTACAATCAAGATGAATAATGAGAACCCAACCTTCAAGAATTCACTCAGCTGTGAGTTACTATTAACAAGTACATGATCAAGCGAATATCAGGTAGAGCCTAATTGAAAGTTAGAGATTTTGCATCAAGTACATCACATAGCCGATAAGCTTGGGTAACAACTAAACAAGGAAAATCAGGATGGTGTTATTTTGTTTTGTTTTTCTAGAATCTGCAGCTGAGGGAATGGCACCTCAGTGGCTTAATGCTATCAGTAGTAATGTAAAGTATGAAAGAAAAGCACGGCCAAACTCAAACTAGAAAAAAACAGTAAAAGCTAAAGTAATCCTACTGGCTACACATAATCTATAATATAGTGAAATCCGAGTAACTCCTTACCTCATGATCTGCCTCTTCCTTTGTTGCAAAAGCAGTATGGCCTTCCTGCCAAAGGAACTCTTTACTCCTGAAAGTATAATAAGAAACCAGATAATACATACTTTGTAAGAGATAGAGTTGAAGAAACTGTTGATGTATCATAGCGAATAATTGGCCACCTTGCCTAATAATGAACAAAACATCAAGTTAGAGCTGAATAAACAACTTGGATTCCATGACATCTTAATCAAGAAGAGGCATATGCATTTCAACCGATCAAGACAAAGAAACTACCTGATAAATGGAGTAGGATTGTTCTCCCAACGAACAACGTTGACCCACTGATTTTGCTTGTATGGTACGTCAAGGTGACTCCTGATTCTTTTAGAGAAATCTGGATACATGATAGCCTCGCTTGTTGGGCGGATTCCAAAATGCACTTTCAATTCCGACTTTCCAGCCTCTGTGACCCAAGCGACCTATTTATGAAAATAAAAGTATGAAAAAGACACAATATAATGAAGGTGATTACATTTCAAAGGTAACTGAATCGACAAACACCCTTGGTGAAATGTTCTTGAGCCACACACTATTATGCTTTCTCACCTCAGGAGCAAAGCCCTCTATGTGATTCTTTTCGCGTTCCAAAGAATCACGGCTTACAAAGAGAGGGTAGGTGCAAGATTCTAACTCCATTTCTGCTTCAAAATATGCCTACAGATTAACAGCATTGGAAATATTAAAAGTGAGCTATTCTGCAGGGTTATGAAGAAAAAATTGTACGATAATAGTGAAATATGCAACCTAAGAATGTAAGCATTGAATAAAGAACTGGCAGACAATTCAAAACTACAATCTTTGGGCCAATTGGCACTGCTACTCGATTTAAAAAAAAAAACACGAGATTGTGAAATGTTTGAGCACAGCTTTTAGCAGCAGTCGGGTAGAACACCGGCGAAACATAATCGTTTAAAACTTTGAATATCATATACTAATTGTCTATTTGAACTAAACTTGGAGTTCTTATCATACTGCTGACACCAGATGGTTATAGTTTTAATAGCAGAAACGAACTCAATTATCAACATGAGTTATATGACTATATGATCATTTAGAAAACTAAAGCAACGCTTACTTTCATATTCTCCCATATCTTCATAGCCCAGTGCCTTATAATATAACAGCCAGAGATATCAGTGTAACCAATCATGTCGGCACGAAGAAGAACCTGCAGGAGACAAAGTAAGGGGTAAATTTCTGATATCATGAAAGCACACTGGGAACGAAACCCAGAAAATATGAAAGGGATAGGTACCTGACGATACCACTCTCCGAAATTCTCGTCCTTCTTACAGGAAAGACCTAGGTCAGGCATGTTATGGAATCTGATTAACAGTAGCCAGTAGCACAGTTAGGCTTTATATATTAGGCTCATACAATTTCACTATGCTAAAGAACACCAGAACGCGTAGTTGAACAGGCAAACCACAAATTTGAGCCTCACCAATCTGAATCTGACGTTGTGTTTTCCGGTTCCGCGGGCCTTCTTTTAGCTTCAGGCTCTGAAATTGGAGGAAATTAAGACAACGACAATCACAGTGTTTTATGCAAACCAGCATAGAACAAAAGTCATATATGGAACAGCCGAAAAGGTTTCAAGACTTGGGATGCAAGTTTTAATTTTTTTTTTTTTTTAACAAAATGCAACTTTTTGGTTTAGAGAAGGAAATTTCGGGAAGCAAATATTTTTATTCAAATATCTTTTGGATCTTTTTTATTTGTTTACTCAAAAATAAAAAACAAACCCAAAAACTTTATTGAGTAACTTGGGTCGCAGGGAACTTTATCAGTCCCTAGCATCTGACAAAATGGTTACAACAAAAGTACTGAATTCTAAGGGTTGTACAGTGTCACAGCATACCATGAAAATTGCATCCGTCATCTCTCTGTTTTATTTTTGGTATTCCAGTGTAACCAAGTTTTCTTCAGGAGTGTCTCCAGGCCTCAACAAATCAACAGTTACTCTAATAGATTGTTCATCCTACTGGGAAACTTCAGACTGAAAGTGACTTCCGTTCTCGTTAGGGACCTTCAGATCGGAGGCCGCATCCATGTTATGTACAGGCAACACTACTGTTGGACATTTGTTTCCTCAGTGGTCTCTAACACATCAACTAGCTTATTGGATACACTCTCCAGATCGGAAATTTGAGACTCTAAGGGGGTATTTGCAACATTTGTGGCACTTTCGTCATGGGAATGTCCATCCACATCTGGAAAATTGGAAGATAATCCTTGAGCACAAGGTTCGGTAACTGTTTCATCATTAAATTGTGGATTGTATCTGACTGTCACATCCTCCTCTAATTGCTTATGATCCTCCGAAGGACTTGCAGCATCATTCTCAGAAGTGTCAGTGGCATATTTTGATTCACTTGGTTCAGCTTCCAGTGACGACGTTGTTTCAGCATTGAAGTCAACTTGTCCATCATATGAGGCTACTGCACCCTCGTTTAGTTCAACATAATACTTCTCTAATAAACTAGTAACATCTTTCTGAAAAGAGTGAGCTGTATTCAATGACGCTGATTCAGAATGAAAGGAAGCTTCTGGATCATATGAAGCTACTTCATGCTCCTCTGGTTCTGCAGGACCCTCTAGACAGCTTTTAGCATCTTCCTGAACAGAGCCAGTCTCATTCTTTGCTTGGTCAGTACATTCTTCTGTGTTCAAGTATACAGATTCAGTATTATAGGGAATTTCTGGCTTGTCTGTCGCTACTGCATCTTCCTCTGAAGAATTAGCATCATCCTGGAAAGAATCAGCCGCATTATTAGGTTGTTTCTCTGCTTCTTCTTCACTGACATGCTCTTGTTCCTTCTCAATCTCCAGCAACTTTTGGATCATTTCAGCAGCAGAATCTATAGCCCATGCATCATCGTTGACATCTCTGCGTTAAACAAATTGTTAATACCTAACAAAAAGAGCCTCCTGCTGAGACTCATGCTTCTGGGTACATAAAAAACCATCACATTATGTCAATATCAAATGGCAACAGAACTTCAAGAAATACCTTCTAGGATCTAGTCCAGCTGAGACAAAGGCTGATTTCATGAGATTCATGAGAAATAAAAGGTTGTTGGAGAAGTACCCTCCGTACTTTGTGATTTCCACTAGAAATTGCACATCCAAAACAAACTGCTCTAGGATGCACAGACAAAAATAAATAAATTAAAAACAAGCATGATGACAAAAGAAGTGGATAGTAACCAACTTGCTAGCACTTCCCTATGCATGCATAAGGGACAAGAAAAAGAAAAGGAACCACAAACCTGCTTGAACGCGAGAGGATGATCTCCAGTCATATTCTCCTCATCAGTATCCCTGAATTCTTTGTTATTTGAAATCCAAACAAACACAGCCTCTATAAGATCCCCTAATAGCTCTAACAACCATTCAACTTCAAAAACATTGTCCTCTGAAAGTTTTTCTAGTTTCCTCAGCTCTAGAAACAGTACCTGATCATACATCACAACCAAGACCATATAAGTAGCATACAAATTGATATACTTGCATCAAAAGATCCAAAATCAAGACCATATCAGAAGCATATAGTCCAAGTTCCCCAGTTACAACTTTTTTAAGTAAGAGGATATAATTGACTGATGCTTTAAATTCTGAGGAAATCCGAAGATAACTGCTGAAAAATGAGGTGGCAAGCTGTCAAAGGCATAAAAATGATACCCTGCTACTCTTCTGACACTTCCCACAATTTCAGTAGCTTTTTACAATTCTAAACATTATCGCAACCAAACAGTTGCAGATGTAAATTTATAAAGCAGCTCCTTGCCCAACATTAAGAAATTAAAAACTATCGTCTCCATGAGTTCTCTTTTCTTTTCTTTTTTTTTCTTTTTTTTTTCTTTTTTTTTTTTGAAACGACCTCATGAGCTTTTGAACTATCATAATTTCAACCACAAATGACTTTTTACTTAATTACTTCTTCTTCTTATTTTGTGTAGTTTCAACTTGGACTATATTGTTGTTCATTTATTTATCCGGCATAGGAAAAATATCAACATAATTATGTAACAAGATACCTGAAAGGTAAGGGAGGGCATTCCTCTATGAAATAAGCAAGACTCCCCCTGGCTGTCAATGCGGATTTCTGGGAGTTTGTAACTAGTTTTAAGGGACGTCACTTTATAAATGAATTGCTCACAGAATAGAGATCTCAGCCCAAGTGAGGCTTCTTGAATGAACAATATACAACTGTCAATTTCCTTCTGTTGATAACCCCCATGATGCGTTTTTCTTAATTCAGAAGTGGTGTCACTAGCACCCTTGAAAATACTCCTGACCATGTTGGAAAAAAGTTGCTCAAGTGCTGATAGATTGGCTAGAATAGAAACCTGCTGTTGCACTGACTCTGCCAAATTGATTTTTGGACTGATGTTTTCTGTAATAGTTGTTTCACAGTTGATGGCTCTTTCAAGAATGTCTTTATACTTCTTGAAGAGGTTCATAAGTCCACTAAAAATTGATTCTTCAATTTCAAGGACGAGTAATGGGCTGACATCTACAGTGATAGCCTTAAAGCAAACAATAAAACACGATTAGTAGGAATAGCATCATACCATTACCATATATCACCTAGAATCATAACATGAACTACTACTGAGGATGCATCCTATTTGTTCTCTTTATGTCTGGTACGTACCTGCAGTAGTGTTACAAACTTGCGGCCGCTGTTAGTGAGCAAGCAATATTCTGGCTGTTGCCCAACAACCATGGAAGAGCAACGTTCATTCATAATACCAGATACAAGATATCTACCCAAAACCCAAGTATCAGTTGCTATAAAGATGCCAATGACTTTTGTAAAATGGTCTAGATGTATATTAAGAACATCTTCCATGCAAGGGCTAATATGCTTGATCAAATGTGGCCGCAACACTAATCTCTGAGTTTCCAGCAAAGAACAAAATGAAATCGCAAACTGCACAGCTTCTACTGCTGTGGATAATCCACCACTTACTTCTGAGATGGACTTGACATATTTATCAAAACAAGCGGCAAAAACTTTGGTTTCTTCACGAGTCCACTCAAGAACTTCTGGTGCATAGGGAAAAGTTTCTCCATATAACATCACAAAACTTCTTGCTGCTTGAGAAATCATAGAAAACACAAGCTTTGAGAGTTCCCTGATGTATACCCTATCCAACAACGACTTGGAAGCCTTCAAATTATGTATCCCAGAAGCAATGCGTGAATGGTAATATTTGAGCAATAAACTAGTTGCAAGATGATCATCACCTAGTCGGTAAAGCCCCACCAGTGCTTTCTGAAGTTCGGCTGCAGATATTCTTGGATTTTTAGCCACCATTGTCAACCTTTGTGTAAGCAAACCCTTCCTCTCCAAAATTGCAGATTCAAATAATCTCAACTCTTCCACCGGACAATCCTCCTCAAACTGCAAACTTTGGAAATTCTCATCCTCCAATTCTAAGATAGCCAGCGCTTCATCTATCCTATTCTCAGACAGTAGAATGTCCAACGATTCCAAAACATCATTTCTGTGAACCTCTAACTCACTGATCGGAAGCGGTTCATCCCATTCAGATTTTTCAATAACCGAGTCCATACTCTCCATCGATAAAACCTTCGAATATATGCCATCTACAAGGTCACTCACAAGCCTCTTTTGGCTCAAAACATGATTCTTCAGTTCCATCAGCTCACTCTCCACGCGTTCTACTTCTTTGAAGACTCTACATACATGACAACACACTCCACTTAAAATTCCAATCAAATCACCACCTCTACTCAAAAATCACTATCAGATACCAAATTATACATATAATTAAACATAAAAAACTAATTAGAAACACAATTAAACACCTCTCTGATATCGTAAGCCGAGAATTTCGAGTACTTGCCAAGTAAAAACAACAAGGATTTACCTAACAAAGGACGAATAGTTAGCAAAGATGTGACTGTGAAAATGAACATTGGATGCAGCCTTCAGATCTAGAAGCTCCGAACACAGATGCTTAATTCCCTAAAATCAAAGCATATTACATTTAAAAAATGAACCTCTTATTCCAAAATAAAAAATAAAAAAATCAACACTGATACTCGATTGAGAGCAATTGACTAACCCTAGCGGTCATGGATTGGAGTTCGGAGTCGTCATCGCGGTCAGTGGAGACGACGGAGGACGCGTCGGAGGCCGTGTCGGACTGCGAGGAGTTCTCCATTTCGGGGAGGTCTCGGAAGCGAAACCGAGAGGTGGAAGTGGAAGACGATTCCATCGACAATAACTATCCATTAGCACCGGAGAGTCTGACGGAGTATTTATAGCAAATCGGAAGCCGCTGGATTTGAGGTTGGCGCGCTTTGGTTTCGTCGTTCTTGTTTTACCGTTATGCGAGGTAGAGGACGAAAGAGCGGCTTTGGTTTATGTTAATTAATTTCAATCGGTATAATTAAGGTTATTAAAAATTTTGATAATATTGAAAGGGATAGTAAAACGACGTCGTGGGGGGTCTGAAAGCGAAACGGAGCCACTGACGAAAGAGCGCTTTCCAACTCCCCCAACTGTAGACACTAGTGTTACTACAGCACCTGCAATTTCGTCCCCAAGGGAAATGAATTGACCGAAACCAACAGAGAGTTTAAGCAATGCGAGCAACGTGGCAGCTCCACCTCCTCCTCCTCCTCCTCCTCCTCCTTTTCCATGGAGCCGGAGCCGACGACTGGAGCGGCGACTACTCCAAGCTCTCCGGCATCATCATCCCCGGCTTGGCCTCCACTCAGCTCCGCGCCTGGTCCATCCTCGATTGTCCTTACTCTCCTCTCGATTTCAACCCTCTCGATTTGGTCTGGCTCGACACCACCAAAGTAAACCTCCTCCTCCTCTCTCCTGTGATTTTGATTTTGATTTTGATTTAATGCAATTTTGTGACGGTGACTCTGCGCCGCAGCTACTCTCCGCCGTGAACTGCTGGCTCAAGTGCATGCTGCTTGACCCGCACAACCAGACGGATCATCCGGACTGCAAGTCCCGACCCGATAGTGGCCTCTCTGCCATCACTGAGCTCGATCCTGGTTATATTACCGGTACATTGTCTCTGATTTTCGCCTCTTTCGACTTTTCACAGTCGATTTTCGCCTCTTTCGGCTTTTCGCATTCGATTTTTGCTTAGTGTGCTTATTGCTGGTTGTGTTGCTTTTGTTTCTGGAAGGTCCTCTTTCTTCTGTGTGGAAGGAATGGGTGAAATGGTGTATTGAGTTTGGAATCGAAGCGAATGCGATCATTGCTGTACCTTATGATTGGAGGCTTTCGCCTTCCATGCTCGAGGAGCGAGACCTTTACTTTCACAAGCTCAAGTTAGTTCCCACTTCTCTGTATTCTAGCTTTTTATAACAGAAATGATGAATAATATGTTGATGATGATAAGCTATAGGAGAAGATTTAGAGTAACTATGTTTAGTTATTAATCGGAAAATGAAATAATACAGATTGACATTTGAGACGGCACTGAAACTTCGTGGAGGGCCCTCGGTTGTGTTTGCACATTCACTTGGTAATCATGTCTTCCGTTACTTTTTGGAGTGGCTAAAGTTGGAGATTGCACCAAAACATTATGTCAAATGGCTGGATGACCACATTCATGCCTATTTTGCCGTTGGTATGCTTTATGTTCATCAGAATTCATCTACCGCGACAGTTTAGTTGCTTCTAATAGTTTCATGTTATTTATATGGACTTATTTTGGTGAATTGCTTCCAGGAGCTCCACTTCTTGGTGCTACCGAGACTGTCAAAGGGACACTTTCTGGACTGACTTTTGGCCTTCCCATATCTGAGGTTGTGACCTATAGTTTTCATATTTTTTTTTTCTATTATTTTTTTTAGTTTTTTTTTTTTACGATATTATAATTAACAAAGTGCTGCAAGATGTAAGATCTGCTATTCTCTCAATTTCACTAGTATTCTGCACTTATGTAAAACTGAAAATTGACATTGGCATACGCAATACTTTTATATTGTTATTTTCATTCAGGTATCTAGATGCACCAGAAACTTATGTTGTCTACATCAGGCTTAGAAAACTGTAAAGCATATAAATTAGAGAACTTCACAACTTAGACTTGCTTGATGTAAACTGATGTAGTGCATTATGAATGTTCGTGATGATCAGGGGACAGCTCGGTTAATGGTGAACTCATTTGCTTCTACATTATGGATGTTGCCATTTTCAAAGTATTGTAAGGGAGAAAATAAATACTGGAACCACTTCTCTGGGGAAGGCGAGAGAGGTCATCATTCGTATCACTGTGAGAATCGCGAATATCAGTTGAACTTCTCTGGATGGCCAACTAATATAGTCAACATTGAAATTCCCGCCACCCGTGGTAATATTTTTCCCCGTGCAAATTTTCTGGTTTCAATGTTGATATATTCTAATATAACAATGTACTCTTTTCGCATGATTATTTACAGGCTACGAGGCCTATCCATCTGTTACCGACATGACCACGAATAACTTTTCTAGCATAGAATGTGGATTACCTACCCAGTTGTCTTTCTCTGCCCGTGAAATAGCAGATGGGACATTATTCAAAGCAATAGAGGATTATGACCCAGATATGAAGAGGATATTGTACCAATTAAAGAAGTGGGTAATTTGTCAGTAAACATGAAGAATATCATAGTACTCTTCTTCGTCTCCATGCTGCTAGTTTAGGGCATGCTCTTCTTTAAAACTAAAAAATTCTGTGTTGTCTTATTTATATGTCATACGTTATTAGGTTAGTTATGTGCTCCATTCACGTAGGTTGAAAGGTACGTTAGTGCCAATGGTAACAGACTTTATGCTATGAGATCTGCTTCTTTCCTTTCTACAAGTTTTACTGAGCTTGGTTATGTTGTTTTTGGTTCAGATTTTCAACTTTACTGTTTCTGCAATGCTTTTGTATTTCAGGCTATATCATGATGATCCAGTTTTAAATCCACTTACACCATGGGAAAGACCTCCTTTAAAAAATATATTTTGCATCTACGGAACAGGCTTGAAAACTGAGGTATAATTGCAATGTCATATTGGATGTGTTATTTTTCTGTCATGACTAAAGCAACTTCACATGATTGGCATTCTTGTTGATCATCTGCTACTTGGTTTGTTGATTTAGTTTTGGTAGCACACGTATTATTGGAAATTTTTGTGCATGCTTTCAAATTATTTTTCTAGCTTGAAAATAATATTAGTTATGTTACTTGAAATTAGGTACTTGGTTTGAGAATATGCCTGAATCCCTTTGTTGTTATGATTTGATTGTCGTAAGCATAACTAGTAATTTCAGAATCAGAAATGGTTTTTTTGTTCATATATGCAGCGGTTTACAAGTTCAGTAAATTCTCTGTTCTAAATTGGGTTAGATTCTCTACGATTTGATTGCCAATAAGAAGAGCTATTAATTTAAATTCATCCTAAGATATCTCTTTCGTCTGACTAGGGATTTGTTGGTGCCTGTTCTTTATTTAGATGCTATGGGTGTTGTGGTGAATTATAGTTTTGGTGTCTTGGCAATTGAAAACAGGTTGGTTACTATTTTGCACCTAGCGGAAAGCCCTACCCTGATAACTGGATCATAACCGATGTGATATATGAGTTTGAAGGTTCCTTGTTGTCAAGGTGAATTTTCGTAATAGTTTTATACTACACCAGTACGCAGATTGTATGCACAAGTGGGTGTGTGCATGCATCCACACGTCACTGTTACTGCAGAATATGTATAAGCTTGTGTCACATGAATATAGTAACTGCATACTTATTCATGAGTGAACTGCTCTGGTAAGTTTCTTGCTCTTTATTGGAATAAAAGAAAAATAAATAAATAAAAAACCTGTGGTGGTGACTTTGTTCACTAATTGATTTGTGTAACATCATTCTGTATAGACCTATTCATATTGCGATGATGTTTTCAAGTTCACCATGTTTTCAGGCTATTGGTTTTTTTTTTTTTTTGTTTTCCTTTTTCTTTCTTGGAACTTGACTGTAAAAAAATTTCTGTAGGTCAGGAAATCTTGTCGAAGGACAACCAGGAGCAGCAAGTGGGGATGAGACTGTGAGTTACAACATTCAAGCATGATTCCATTATTGAATTTTTTTCTCATTTGCTTCGGTATTACTATTTTATGGTCTTCTTAACTCATAACTTTATAGGTACCATACCATTCTCTATCTTGGTGCAAGAATTGGCTGGGACCAAAAGTTAACATAACTAGGTCTCCACAGGTACTTTTCATTTAATTACATATTATGTTTATCTGCAATAATTTAGTGCAATCATCTCTTCTGAGAAAGAAAAGAAGAATATTCACGGAACACATGCTTCCTACTCACTCCTTTATGTCATTGTGTGAGGAGATGCTAGTCAAAAATCTTTATTACATTCATAACACTGCTCATTTGTTTATGTTTGTTCTTCGGTAAAGTGGCCTTTTTTGAGACTTGTATTTTTGTTTCACTTAAAATTGTAGTCTGAGCATGACGGTTCCAATGTACAAGAGGAATTGAACGTGGAACATCATCATGAAGAAGATATTTTGCCAAACATGACAAGGTTGCCCAGGGTCAAGTACATAACTTACTATGAAGATTCTGAAAGTATACCAGGAAGGAGGACGGCAGTTTGGGAGATAGATAAAGGTGTGAATCTTAACCAGTGGTCTGATCTTTTTAATTTATAGTCTTTTCCCGCTGGTATAATTAAAATTTGCGGTATCTTGTAGAAGTGTGTGTGCGTGTGTGTGTGTGTGTAAATTCTTGTTACAATAACATCTAGGTGCCCTTCTGTAATATCCCCATCTTCAGCAACTTTGTAAATTACCAATTAATATATGTGATCTGCTCCAGCAAAGAAACCTTTCACTAACAGTTTCTTAATGTAGCGAATCATAGGAACATTGTTAGATCCCCCGTTCTGATGAGAGAGTTGTGGCTTCAAATGTGGCATGATATCCATCCTGATGCTAAGTCAAAATTTGTTACTAAAGGTGATTGCTGATATATATTTGAGACTATCTTCTTCTCGTTCTTCCCGTCCTCCTCCTTTTAAGTACTTTGCTTATTGTAATTTGCAACAGCCAAACGGGGACCTTTGAGGAATGAGGACTGCTATTGGGATTATGGAAAAGCTCGATGCGCATGGGCTGAATACTGCGAATATAGGTTTGTTCTGTTTTAAAGTATTAACTATTTATTAGAAAGTTAGAGATTCCTCTCTGCCCCCTTTCTTTTTATATTAATGTTTGGTGATGTAGGTACCTCTTTGGAGATGTTCATTTAGGACAGAGCTGTAGGTTGAAGAATTCTAGAGCAGATCTACTTTCGAACTACTTGTAGATTGAAAGGTATCCTATTTTCATCATCAGCTTACACGAGCTTTTATCGCCACTTCTACTTAAATTTTCGTTTGCATTTGTTTGTAGGTTGAAAGGTATCTATTTTTTTTCATTATTTTTTTTTTTATAATTTGATGATGGCTCTTGAGCTTAAATCTGAATGCATACAATTTCTATGACTCGGGAATAATGGTCAGTGTAATCACTTGATTACCATTTACCAATAACTAAAATTGCATTAGTATCCACCTGTTCTTAGGATCATGCTCTGAAGTTTCAAAAGTCATAAGCTTTGGAAAAAAAAAATTTTAAAAAAAAAAACTGTTTTGAATATATTTAGTCATTTTAGTGATCTGCATGTATTAAATTTTGTTACAAACTTCCAAACCCCTTTCAAAAAAAAAAAATGTTACAAACACGATGTGAACTATGTAATACTGAGACATTCAAATTGTTGTATCAATAAAACATTATAATATCATTGTTGTTATTCTAGTATTTGTAAGAAATGAATAATGTACTCTAGTTGATGTTTCTTTTGCTTATTTCTGTTTCATCACCGCATGGGTTCTAGCATCAGACTAATCAGGTCCCTTGCCAATATTTGCTCTAATCGGAGGCACATTACCACATGCAAGACATGCCACTTGTATTCTATGACAGTTTGGCAGTCAAGTACGTTTGTATGAAGCACAATCGGCGGATCTTGGATCTTGCTTGATGACTTTGTCTTCGATAGATTTTCAACTTAGCATCACAACTTCCTCTTCAAGCAAATTTTGCAACTGGAGGACACACTGCTAGATCTGCTATGGCCAACTGAGCTCCCTCAAATTTTCGCCGTATAGTCTATTTTTTCTGGTAACTTTCTCTAAGCACTAGCTGAACCATTGCACCACCAAAGTATTTCTTGAAGTCATTGTTAACATGGTTTGCTGTCAAATTGTTAATTCACCTGGAATCGAGCAGTAACTGCCATTCGAGACAACGAACTACTAACCACACGAGGATAAATGTGTATTGAACTTGGTGAATAGGTGCTACAGTAATGCTATTCTTGCAGATTTTGTAAATTAGATTGGGGCTGGAACAAACCCCCTCTCCTCCCTTGGTGGTTACTATGATTCTGCTCGGCATCATTTCAACTCAAAAAAAGGTCAAATCACTGAACTAACTTGGTGCTTCAGCTAAGGTTGTCGCTTCTCAAACAGACGCTTGTTCTTGTTCTAGCTTGTTTGCGTAGAATACATTACGATGTGTGATTTTTGGTTGTTTGATCTACTGCTAAAGAATTGGATAAGTTGCAATGTCTGCAATTCGAGCTTTCATTAACTCAAAATTTCTGAGTCTCATCCCAATCATGATGGATGACTCCAATGTTATTAATTGATTGTGCTAGAGGGAAATGATCTTTGTGGTTACTCTGATGATACATACCCGTGCCCCCTAATTTGTCAAAAGATCGAGGTAATCTAATTTTAACCTTCACCAGATAAAGAGTTCAAATCACGGAAATAAAAGTAAACTGAAGGACTGCCGTAAATCACCTGTTGCATCTGTAGCATTTTTCACCAGGGTTCTTCACTTGTTGAATGGCATATGAGCTCCACCTCTGGAAAGAATAACGCTTGTTGATGTGGCACAACTACGTCATTTAATGAAATAATTTAAAACAAGGATTCGAAAGCAATAAACAGTTACGGTAATCCTATTCTCAAATTTGCATCACAAGCCATGAAAACAGTCAGAGAAATCTTCATTCTACATTTGTATCACAACTGGAAGTAAAGAAGATATCTGGTGTGGTTCATGGATAAATAAAGAAAAAGGAGGAAACAACAAGCAGGATCTTCCAGAAAAAGTCGGCTAACTCCGCCTTTTGATCTCAAAGGAGTATTTCAGTTCCATATAACATCTCTTGTCATCGTCTTCAAACTGCAAAACAGAACCCGGCAAAGAAAACATTCAAGTATAGAATGACTACAGAAATGGAAAACATTGTTGGGAAATGGCAGCTTCGCAAACATTGAGAAATCAGTACTGATTTGCAACTCACTCGCTAGCACTAGTGTGGACTACAGATGTTGCCTTAAGATCTATAACCTGGTAAGATTTATAAGACTCATATGACCAAATAAAGAGGTATTATGCCTGCACTTTTTAACCTCAAATTAAGCTTCCTGTATACAAGTGCCTATACACACTTGCAAACTACAAGTCTACAACGTACCTTAAGCTTTGCAGAGTAGAGGCCCCTTGCAAGCATCCCAGATGGAGTCGTCTCCTCTTCCAAGATGTGCTCATAGGGTTCTTTATTGGGAGCAAATGTACCCAACATTCCTTTGCTTTGGTCAACTGGCAACCAAACCACAAATTAACCATAAGAGTAGCAAACATAAATAGATAAAATACCGATTAGCATCTAGAAGAAAATTCAAAAGGACGTGCCAGAAGGATTGATCTTTATGGGTTTTTAATCCATTGGGATGAAGAAACATCAAACATACAGCATGTAAAACAGTATTAGATATTACTAGGCTCACTGCCAGAGCTACATTAACAAGTTGTTGACAGATTTCTATGATAACTATGTTTACTTTTAGGCTCAATGCCAGCTACATTAACAAATTGTTGACAGATTTTTTATTTTATGTTGGTGACTTGGTGTTTGTAGGTTTAGTCAAAACTTCAATAAGCTTTGAACCAAATCTATTGCATAATTTGTACATCCACAGGCAACAAAATAAATGTCAGATATGCACCTTGGAGTCCTCCTTTCCACACTGTGTTGGAGTAAGTAAGGCCAGAAACAATGTTGTGCTGAACACTAAATGTGAGCTTAAGCCGATATTCAGATCCTTCTTTGAGTGTAAACAGGACACGGCCAATCTGATTTTCATCAACAGGCAATGCAGTATTTATTTCCCCAAAGTCATCAGATATGATACCGATAGAGAAGAACTTAACTTCAGGTTCCATTTGGCCTGATTAATGAAACACTCTTAGCAAATCATAACAACGAGGAGTAGAGAACAAGGTGCAATGGAGTGTAAAAGTTTTAAAAAGACAACCATCCAAATCACTTTCCAAGCAGCCAAGCAGCTTCTGTTTCCACCTCCTTAAGCTGTCATCATCCTGTTAAATACAGGTGAGTGCAAAGTAAGATTGGTACACAACAAACACTTCTATTGTTAATTCTAAACAAATGGATCAATCAGAATACTTGCATATGGATCACAACAGGAATTAGATCAATATTATAAGACTGCTAGTCTAGCTTCCCCAGATTGAAACATAATCGATATAAAGATTCAAGTTCTTAGTGTTACACATGGTTTTGAATTCCTTATAGAAGGCACAGTGCAGACTTCAATTAATGTTTTGGGTTCAAGAAGACAGCCTTGATCATTATCATTTTCCCGGATATTCTAACAGAACAAAGGCAAAAATCAAGGGTTCAAGCAAAACCCTGAATAGTCCATTACATGTATACAATTATTCAACAATCCCATTCAAGCAAAACTAAAACAGACCCAAATTCAAAATACACAAAAAGAGAGAATCTTTAGAGCAAAAGAGAAAACCTGGTCTTTCTCAATTTGTTCCTTGAGAGAAACCAAAGGCCCAGGAACAAAGCCAGCAGCAACCCCATTACTCCTGTGATCCTCATCACCATCATAATCTTCTTCATCTTCTTCTTCTTCATCTTCAACATGACAGACCTCACTTAGCTTTTCAGTCAGTTCCTGTGGTTTTTCTGATGATGGGCCTGCGTCATCTCCTCTCTTCCCACTGTCCATCTCTCTCTGTTTCAGACACACTCTCGGAGAGAGAGATTGAGTAAAGTGTGAGACAAGACAGCAGCCCTTTTGAGAATTGTTGTCAATTCAGGAAAAAGGCAAAAGAATTCAAACACTGGCGAAAAATATGTATAAGCACCGTATATTTACACAGTTCGGTAATGTCTATCTGCTTTTTTTTACCGGGAGAGTTTCAGACCTCCAAATTTGATATATTTCCACACCAAACTATCATTTTTACCTTCTTTTTTTTTCTTTTTCTTTTTTTCAATTTGTTTTGATCGTCTCCTTGTATTCAAGAACACAATAGCTATCACTTAGTTTGAATTGAATTCCAGTTTTGTTATAATACTTTGTATATAGTGGCCCAAACTAATTGTTGCGGTAATGGATGAGATAAACAAACCAAAATAAAGCATATGCCCAGGCATGTATGATTGTTCTTTCATTGAAATATTGAAACTTGAAAGGCGAAGTAATAGTCCTAGTTCCAATACATTGGATAATCTGGTCGATCATTTGAGTATTAGATTAATGGGATGTTGAGGTGTGTGAATTTAAACTTGAAAGACAAGGAACGAGTAGAACTCAAAATGGGTACAAACTAAAACGCCAATGGAAGAACTAGCATATATAGGAAGTAGAATGCAAAAGTTGTTCCAATGTAGCTAGCTAGGAATACGAAAAAAGTCCTCAAGCTCCTTTCTGAAATTATAGAACGGTCATAGCTATTAAACGAAAGTCATAGCCAACAAGAACGAAAAAGAGAAAGATGCGGGCATAGAGAGAGATCTGCCACAAGGACTTCTATTCTTCGAGACCTTGGTCAAGTTGTTTGTTTTTTTTTTTTTTTTTTAATTTCTCTTTCAATATTCTAATTAAGCCCTTATAATGTATTTAAAAAATATAAACATTAAAAGAAATAGCGAATTTGGAGGTCCAACTAGAACTTTCCTACTGTGAATAATGAAGAAGAGAGCATTACTGGACAAAGCAACAACAAGGGTAGTGTTGATCTTTTATCAGTCAATGCTTGATCGTGAGGTTTGTGCGAGGTAGTGAGTGACTAATTTGCATCCTCATGAAGATTGGGGATACTGCATGTTGTATGAATGTACGTATGCACTACTTCTCCAATACGCACTGTATTTGGGACAAGGAAAGCTTTTTTGCAGGATTTGAGTTTATCTTAGACGTATCTTCCTTTCTTCTTTTATGTTCTTTCACAGTTTGCAGTGTTCTTTAACGACAAGTAATTTAAAGTTGATTATACATGGGCGAACTTCCGAAGATTACTTTTGAATTAACATAACCAATCCTTAATTAACCATATATATATGATAGTCAATCACCCTACGTACACAGTTGGATTATTTCTTGGCTAATTAAGTTGCCAACTTAAATAAGGCAGTTAAATACCTAATTAATCAACAAATTTTTTGCCCCATACCATAATATGTGGCCAAGGAGATTAACCTTTAAAACCATTTTAGTACGACTCTAACAGTCTCTACGAATGCTTAGTAGATACCTAATTGAAATACACATGGCGATCGTATGTGGGATCCCAATATGTACAAACAAGAAATACCCAGATGGATATAATGTTTTGCACTAGTTAATAATACGTACATTACTATGCTCCCCAAGCTATGACACTTGTTCTATCAGAAGACTAAAGTTGGTTAATCATGCAACTCTAGGGTCACAAAAATGCATTGGGTTGGCACCCAAAATAGCTCATTTTGATGACTAACTCACAAGTGGAGTCGGAGAAAGAAGAGAGATTTGAACTCTGATATACTCTTATTATTACTTGTGGGTAATACTTGTTGAAAAAATGGGTTAAAAACCCTTTTTGTAACTAAATTTAAATAGATTAATTAAAGTGTGTTACACTTATAATTAATGAGAATTGAACTTGGATTTGTATTCTTCATAATGAAGACTACAATATTATGTGTTCATATGACCAATTTAGTTTTGGGATGAATGAAAAATTGTCATCCAAAGGTGGCTATTGAAAAAGGGAAATGGTAAGAGTCAAGTGACTCTTCAGTTGCTACTGGAAAATTTTTGATATTCTAGTAACATATGATGTAATGTGTATTATGAACATTGAGTGAGATGTTCATGACCATTGAGTTCCCTATATTGATGCTTGATTTTAATAGCCTTGGCCATTCCTCACACTATAAAAAGGGTCTCATTTTCCATAGTTTCATACCTACACCAATATCAACACCAACACAAAGCATTGAGCTCTTCTCCTTTGAAGATCATTATCTCTTCTGCACTTGTGCTCTTGTTTTATTCTGGTGATAGATAGAAAGTACTAGCAGTTCGTAGGTGTTCTTGTAGCAGTGCAGCCACAAGAACTCGAAAGGTCGTTGTATCCTGGAAGACGAACGCTAAGAAGTCATTTTGCACCGATAGAGGCGGCGTAATTGTCTTAAGGAAAGTGTGTGATACACACGACTCGACTTCAACGGATTCTACTTTCTTTATCTATTTAACATCCGTCGGAACTCATTGGTATTCTTTATTTATAATTATTATTTTCATTATAAATTAATTTTGGGTAATCATATTTGCAAAATCATAAACCCCTATTTTGTTTACAACTTAAGACAATTAAAAATTGATTTTGCTTGTATGATTCGAGGTTTATTGGTTGCCTAAACAGATTTAAGAAATAAGTGATTATATTAATTATCACTTATGGGTATGTTTTCGGAATTGAAAAAATTACTGAAACAACCAAGAGTCGATCAAGATGCCGACCATGGATGTGATTGCCTGAATACATGTCTCAGTCTCACAAAGAGAAAAATCTGAGAAATTGAATGGGCTTCACTTGATGCACTTGTTGAAAATATGTCTAATGAACAGGGCATGGATGAAGTCAATGATTATGACTGTGGAATAAAAGACTTAGAGCTGTGGTATGACCAAACCAAGTTTATAAAATAAAATAGGACCATGAGTGGTGGATTATTTAATTCTTGTAAATGACTTTTGTCCAAGAATGAATAAAAGTTTCTTTTCACCAATATGGTTGAGCCACCCAAATGTATGGCATGGTAGATTAAGATATATGTTAATTATGGTGCTTTATGAAGACTAATTAACATTGACAATTGTCAAAGTATGCTTTATGATGCTTTATGATGCTTTATGATACTTTAAATCATTTTGAAAGCAAGTGGATATGTAATGACATGTTTATTGTTTGAATGCAATAATAAGATGATTAAATCCACTAGAGATATGTTAAATTTCATATTTGACATGAAAAATATGGATATTGCTTATGTGAGCAAGTCAAAGAGACACACGAGTAATATTTGAGTTGTGTTGTCCTAGAAGGATACTGAGATGAAAAATGGATATCTAACACGATAGTCTTTAAGTGTACTAGCGGTTATGTGTTCACACTAAAAGGTGGAACAGTGTTATGGAAATCCTCCAAACGAACCATTATAACTAGATCCACAATGAAGTATGGGTTTGTGGTACCAGACAAATGTGGGGAATAATGACAATGGTTACACCAATATGGAGAATATTCCAAGATTGACAAGACATGTGTCTGTAATTTATTGTAATAGTCAATTTGCAATTAGTAGGACACAAAGTAAGATGTACAATAGTAAGTCTAGAGACATCCTTCGAGGACATAATACCAATTGACTACTCTCTATTGAAGTTATCTTGACTGACTATGTGAATTCAAAAGAAAAATATTGCGGATCCGCTAACCAAAGGGTTAACTAGAGAGTTAGTTGACAAAATCATCAAGAGGAATGGGATTAAAGCCCATTGGAAAATAAAATTTCTACAGTGGATACCCAACCTAGTAGACTGGAGATCCCAAGAGCTAGGTTCAAATGGGAAAACTAAATTGTGGAGATGAGATTGGATTACTGTGGGGAGTACCCAAATCCATTCCTATGATGAAAAACAGTGATACCCGTAAGAGTTAGGTTAAGCCAAGCTTTTAATGATTCTTATGCGTCGGAAAAACCGAGCGGAGTAATGCGGGTTACTCTTAATTAAGAGATCACCTATGTAAGAGAGAAGTGGGGCCGCTTCTAAGGGAATTGTTGGGACACAATTCTTATCAAACTCTTACAGAACCAAGCGTGTGTCCAGGGCCAAAACGGGCACAATAGTGAGAACTGCAATGTACCAGGAAGACTCCTGTGTGAGGTATGCTATCAGTTACACAAAATAACGAATAGTTCAAGGACATCACGTCTACTGTTTAGTTAGTAACGTAATCATACTTTCACAAGGGAATGTTCAAAGGGTAAAACCTACCTATCCTATGCAGGTTTCGACCATAGAAATCTATCACCAATTCTATCGAGTCTTTGGTGGCCAATTTTATTCATGTGGGGAATTGTTGGAAAAATGGGTTAAAAACCCTTTTTGAAACCAAAATTAAATAGATTAATTAAAGTGTGTTACACTTATAATTAATGAGAATTGAACTTGGATTTGTATTCTTCATAATGAAGACTACAATATTATGTGTTCATATGACCAATTTGGTTTTGGGATGAATGAAAAATTATCATCCAAAGGTGGCTATTGAAAAAGGGAAATGGTAAGAGTCAAGTGACTCTTCAGTTGCTACTGGAAAATTTTTGATATTCTAGTAACATATGATGTAATGTGTATTATGAACATTGAGTGGGATGTTCATGACCATTGAGTGAGATGTTCATGACCATTGAGTTCCCTATATTGATGATTGATTTTAATAGCCTTGGTCATTCCTCACACTATAAAAAGGGCCTCCTTTTCCATAGTTTCATACCTACACTAATACCAACACCAACACAAAGCATTGAGCTCTTCTCCTTTGAAGATCATTCTCTCTTCTGCACTTGTGCTCTTGTTTTATTCTGGTGATAGATAGAAAGTACTAGCAGTTCGTAGGTGTTCTTGTAGCAGTGCAGCCACAAGAACTCGAAAGGTCGTTGTATCTTGGGAGACGAACGCTAAGAAGTCCTTTTGCACCGATAGAAGCGGCGTAATTGTCTTAAGGAAAGTGTGTGATACACACGACTCGACTTCAACAGATTCTACTTTCTTTATCTATTTAACATCCTTCAGAACCCATTGGTATTCTTTATTTATAATTATTATTTTCATTATAAATTAATTTTAGGTAATCATATTTGCAAAATCATAAACCCCTATTTTGTTTACAATACTCATTGAAGGTTGATCAAGAAAACTAAATTATTGAGCAGGATCATCAAAATAGACGTTCCTGACATTGATCCCAATTCTCAAGTAGCCTTTTAGCAAATGCATTGTCTCGATCATATCTTGAAGATGCATAAGTCCCGTACGTGGTACTTCTTGTTGTAATTAATTTCTATGGTTGTTTTTGTAGTACATTAAGGTATCGGTTACCTCATTAATGTAAACCAATATTAGTGAAACACAATACTAACTCAAAATCTATTAAAAATGACATATCGATAATAAAATGTGTATGAAATTTGCTAAACTTATTTGAAACGGGAAGTCAACAAAAGATTTCAATTTACCAGTTTTTGGTGTTTAACCTAATTATGGAAAGGGAAGAAGTCGTCGAGTCCGAATTTGTCCTTCCCTATCCAAACTATATATCCAACGACGATATACACAACAAATGTCTCAGAATCTTTCTTTTGTAAACTAAGAAGCTATACAGCATGCTTGAGCCACACGATTCCAATAGTAAGAGGTGCAAATTCAAACATAGAACGACACGTTTGGAGACAGAGACTTAAAAACCTTATTATGGATAATAACCTAAAATCTTAGTGTGCAAAAATCCCTAACACTACGTACAATGAACCAATTCTTATTTGATGTCATCAAATTACACATTCTACATGTTATGGCGTATTAACATAACCCCATGCATGCCTATATGTTTGTTCATCTATATTTTAATTACTTGGTATTGTGTATAAACTTCTTTTATATATCTTGTAAATAAATTACATAGGAAACAGATTATATATAGTATTGTACCTTCTGAACGGATTTGGAGTTCAAGAACATACGCAAGATGATCATGAAGCATATCCATGCAAATATATATATATGCACACCCAATTAAAAATATACGTACTATGTCTGCATGTATGGGCAGTCCCTGTTTTTATTTTCTAATACGTACCATGTCGAGCTAACATCCCATCATGTTCATATAATCTACTGGATTGAGTTTGACGCCAATAGCAAAACTTCCATTTATAATCTACATACTAAATTCTAAACAGAATATCGAAGTCGAACAATGTAAATATAAACTAAAATAGAAATGAACATTTAGGACGTGAATGGTTTGTGACCGATCGACACGCATGGCATAATGAGCTATAATCTATATTTGTGGCGTAAAAATTACCAATGCTCTAAGATTAATAAGAAGATGATGAAATAAAAGCATCATAATGAACTACATTCTGATTTAAGCTAAGCATGTAGGATTGAATAAAAGCATGCATATTATGCATGGGGCAAAAAAAAGTCGTCATTGGTAGTAAATCATTTCGTCTCAACCTCTCAATGTGCCCTGAGACCATACCTGAAGGAACCAGATAGCAGACGACAGTATTGCCACACAACTTAACCGCCGCCAATACTCTCTCTCTCTCTCTCTATAAATACTCAAGCTCCTCATCATATTCTCCTCATCCCAACTACTTGAATCTCAATCCAGTTCGTACATTAATCAGCAATATCCCATCAGCTAGCTTTTGAATTACTGTTACTACCATTCTGCCTCCTTCTCTCTTATTACCATACAGAGAAAGAAACAATGGCTCTAATCAGACCTTCATTACTGTTCTGTGTTCTTCTTGTTCTCTCCTTGAGTTCTTCATGTCATAGTCGCAGCTTCCAAGAGAACTCATTACTTCATAGTTACGTTGAAGATGAAAATCGTGAAGCAACTGGTGTTTCTGGTTCCGGGCCAACTCATCCTTCGTACATGAGCATCCTTGAGAAGATCAAGTTCTCTGAACTGAACAATCTTCGAACTCAGCTCTTCAGCACATCATCTTCCGTTAAAACGGTTAGTGTCGATGACTTTGGCGCTAAAGGGAATGGTGCTGCTGATGACACACAGGTACGAGCTTGTAGTAATATATGTGATCAACAATTATGGTACAAATAGTTTACATGTATGTAGTTAAGGATTCTATATATTATCTGTTTCAAACTTTAAATGCATTATTTAGTTTTCATGTGAAGAGAATTGATGTGTCATTGTTTCTTTACATGGATTTGTTCAGGCATTTCGAAAGGCATGGAAGTCTGCTTGTAGTTCCACTGGGGCACATGTTCTTCTGGTGCCAAAGAAGAACTATCTTGTTAAGCCAATCACATTTTCTGGGCCATGCAAATCTCAGCTCACAATGCAGGTAGTGAAAATTCAATTCATATTGCATGGAATTGTAGACCTGTAGTCTATACTACATTTAAACATCAAACTATGTATGAAATGAAATAATTCGAAACTAATGTATTGATGGGATTTATATATATCAGATATATGGAACCATAGAAGCATCTGGTGACAGGTCAGTCTACAGCAAAGATCTCAATCACTGGATCGTGTTTGACAAGGTTCAAAATCTGTTAGTTCAAGGTCCTGGAACCATCAATGGCAACGGTCAAATCTGGTGGCAAAACTCTTGCAAAAGAAAAGAAACTAAGGTACGTAGTAGATTTTCGTTAAGCTTGATATGATCTTCAAGTTAATGAGGTCATCCTTGCTTCTCTGAAAGCTAATTAACTGACGCACTTAATTGTTTCCATTGAATTGCAGCCCTGCGGTACGCACGCACCTACGGTACGTATATATGTTATGCTTTTCGTATGTGCATTTCAAATCAATGTATATGAAGCTTCAAATTAAGGCCGGTTTACGACTTGTTTGCAGGCTGTGACATTCTACAAATGCAGTAACTTGGTGGTGAAGAATATGAAGTTCCAAGACGCACAGCAAATACACGTCAGTTTCGAAGGGTGCACTAATGTTCAGGCTTCATATCTTACAGTAACTGCTCCGGAGACTAGTCCCAACACTGACGGTATTCATGTTACCACTACAAAGAATATCACAATCTCGAACAGCAATATCGGAACAGGTACGCTACAGGTCCTCATTCATAAACTACTAGAGAAATTACCAAGTATAAATGTCCTGATATGGAAGCAATTCTGTGTGTTTTCTAGGTGATGACTGCATTTCTATTGAAAGTGGATCCCAAAATGTGCAAGCCTCCAGTATTACCTGTGGACCTGGCCACGGAATCAGTATCGGTAGCTTGGGGGATGGAGGGTCTGAGGACTATGTCTCGAAAGTTCTGGTTAACGGAGCTAAGCTTTCAGGAACAACAAATGGAGTTAGGATCAAAACATGGCAAGGAGGCTCAGGAATGGCAAGTGACGTTACATTTCAGAACATAGAAATGAAAAATGTGACTAACCCCATAATCATAGACCAAAACTACTGTGACACCAGTGACGGAAAATGCAAACAACAGGTGAGTAATCAACTGACTACCTTACATTGCGAGTACTGATCTCAATGGATTCGCTAACTAATATTGTTAATATTGCAGAGTAAGGCAGTGAAGGTTCAGAATGTGTTGTACCAAAACATCAAAGGGACAAGCGCTTCGGAAGATGCCATAACATTTGACTGCAGCAAGAGCGTTCCATGTCAGGGAATTGTGCTGCAAAATGTTCAACTAGACAAAGGAGCAGAATGCAGCAATGTTAATCTGGCCTACAAAGGAAATGTCTCCCCTCGATGTGCTTGAACATTCAGGGAAACTAGGTAGCTAGTTATACAAGGGCAGCATAGAAAAGTTGGCTTTAGGCTGTAAATATATACATACAAACTCTAGACAAATAATCTGTATAATCTGTGTAATTATGGTATAATTACATTAGACGTGTACAAATCAATTCAATAAAAGCCAATATCTTGATATTGAAGACATATACATCTCTATCGTGGTAGATAGCTTACAAGTTGTAACCAACTTCCCAGACACTATAGCCTTGTATCAGTAAACAAAACAAAAAGGACCACTTTCACAAGAAGAAAAGTTAATTACATTTGCTATTTTATATTGCTTAAGAAAACAAAGACTCCCTGCAAGGCTTTGTAAAGAATGGTAACTATTTCACTTTTTCTTTAGTTTCGTCATCATCAAAGAGGATATGTGGGTGATACTACTAACTATAAGCATGACAGCAAAGAAAGGCTTATATACTAACATACATGTGTGTCTGTGTACGTGTGTATATATGATTATCTGAAGGGTTCTACAGGAGCAGACTCTTCAAGAAAAACTGCAGCCTCAAAACATTCAGCAGCTTCAGATAAAGAAGACGGGGTGCCCTGGAATTTGTAGAGTAGGCCTAGATTATACCATGCAGAATGGTTCATCCTATCTAGATTTAAAGCATTCATCAAAAAGCTTTTGACAATTACTTCCGAGTTACCAAGTAGTTTGAGAACAACAGCAATGGAGACTAGGCTCGGTATATGAGAGGGATCAATAATCAAAGCCTCTGAAAATGCTTTCACAGCTTCCTTGTAGAGGCCCTTCTTTTCATATAGTACACCTGCAGAATCGATGAAGTTTCTTGTTAGTATAATGCATTCTACGCACCAGCAAACAAAGTTTCCACAAACATTACTATTATTCACCAATGTCTAATATAATCATTGTTTGGAGCATGAAGAAACGAACTGGATGAATAGAAATCAAAGCTAACTATGATTGCCTGAAATTACCTGCGGCATGACATCTAGTAGCAGAGTAGGTACTTATGGCTTTAGATTTGAAAAGACAAATCTCAGCATCACTCCATTGCGAAAGATTTATGTAGACGTGTGCCAGGTCATGCCATATTTCCAATTCCAAACTTCTATCAAAATGTTGTCTAGTGCTCTGTCATTAAGAATACAAATGAGTTTATTTGCAGCAGAACAATTTTCTTGAAAGTCTTGCAAAGTGAACACACAAATAATATATGGGTAACACAAACTGTTATTTGAAAATGCATTGACATGTACTTAAGAGTGAAGAAGACCATCCATTCTAAACTCTGCAATTTAAGCTATATTATTTATTAAGTGGATTCTTTGATGAAATGGGATAGCTCAAGTGGTAAAGAGCACCATTACCTAGGAAGTTGGCTAGAAAACACCTACTGCTCTAAGTTTGTCAGTACTTCTTGACTTGTAATGACGCAACCACGGAATCAGAAGTAAAGCCATGCATCAAATTCTTAAACAACCATTTACTCCCGAGTCCCAACTTTCCAAGATATTAAGTATTAATGATAAACCTGTTTCAGACATAGACTCCTGAGATAAATGGATAAAATAATCAAATAAAAAATAACATACCTTAAGAAGCTTCTTTCCATAACCAAGGCTTTTCTTCTGAACTTGAAGAAGAGCAAGAAGCTGAGTGTATGTCTCAATGGCACGTTTAAACTGACCCTGTGCAAGTTGAAGTTTGGCTTTCGTTCGCAGTATTTCTCCTTGATCCCATTTACCTGTCTGATCCAAAGCACCATCTACGATTGTTTCAGCATCCACAAACCGTCTTTGCGCTGACAGTATCCTACTCAGCAATAACCAACCTTTAACATTAGATCCACCTTCCAGATTTAGCATTTGCTTTGCACAGGCAAGAGCAGCATCCAAGTTCCTCTGCTCAGCGTATTCTAAGCTGAGATGGTAAAGAATAATGGGGTCACTCATTGCTGTCATTTGCCCAGCAGTTTTCAGGGCCTCAAGTGCCTTGGCCTGTCTTGTCACCCTCTCACTATCAGCAACCACTGATTTAGAGTGTGCTGAAAGCGATATACCCAATACACAAGTGGCAGCACTTTTTAATTCATCACATCTACCATCAACAATTTCAAGGGCCCTAAGTGCAAAACCTACCCCTTCTTCTGCTTGACTGCGGTTTTCCCCACATATTTTTGATGCCATCAACAGACCTGGGAAACAAATTGGATCCATACCATTACCCAGCAGCTTCCTCAGTAGATTTAAAGCAACTGAATCTTCACCTGCTCCATAGTAACAAAGAGCTAGTTTGTAAAATCTCTCTTTCCGATCAATAAAACCAGGTAGCAATTCTTCAAACTGAGTAGCTAAAGCCCTGGAATTCCCAGAAACAGATAGAGCAAATGTAAGATGATCCATAATTGATGGATCCCACTCAATTCTTTTAAGAGTAGCTTTCCTAAGCAGTATCATTAGAAGAAGAATAGCCTCTTCTAAATTGCTTTTCGGTGTAAATGAATTAGCCATGTGGAAGCGGAGGTTTGGGGGGGTTGCTTCATCACCACAATACAACAGAAAAACTGCAAACTCTTTCTGAATCTTTGCAGTAGTTTGCGTACCAAGGTTCCAATGACTGAGAAGAGCCCGCCGATATGAGAGAATAGCTTCAGGTTGACAATCAGCAAACTTCCACA
Source organism: Potentilla sterilis (assembly GCA_963682095.1). Taxonomy (NCBI): domain Eukaryota; kingdom Viridiplantae; phylum Streptophyta; class Magnoliopsida; order Rosales; family Rosaceae; genus Potentilla; species Potentilla sterilis. Next base: position 13,402,395 of record OY821762.1, on the reverse strand, counting down.
ATTCCGGGAGTAACTCAACACTCTGACTGACAATATCATGCAATTTACAGTCAGTACCAAAGCTTTGAGGTAAACCTGCTGGTAATGATGATTCCACAGTGTCCAGAATAACTTTGCAAGATTCAGCAGCTTCTGCAAGAACAAATAAATAGATCATGCAATGGTGTCTGACTATCATGAATAAAGCTCACAAATTCCCCCCTTTTTAAAATTTTTCCCCATCCGATGTAAACCGTATTAAGATCATGGTATTTAAACCATTATTTTCATTTCATATGGTTTGGCACTGCCATTATTACTAGATGTCTTGGAAACTGGTTACATTTATCCAAAGCTACTACTTGTAGTTTCTTATCACTAAAACAAAATCATCAGAAAGTAAACTCTTTCATTAAAACAAATGAGTTTCAAAATATGTACAACGCAATAAGATCCAAGATTCCACAAAAAAGAATGAAAAGTATGTAAATCAGCATATTTTGGTACCTCTAAGCCTCCCAAGACTCTGCAATGATTTTGCTTTAAGAAATATCGCTTCCAGAAGTAAACTCACAGCATTTATAGACATAGGTGGAGTATCATGACTTCGAGAACGTCTCCTACGATGTTCGCCAGCTCTAGCAAGGGTAACTTTAATCTTTGGAGTCACTGCCACAGTATCTATTCCTTCAAATACATGCAAAGCAAGTTCTATGTTTCCTTTACGATACTCACATCTTCCTAATAATGCTCTAGCTTCCTGCAAAAATAAAGATTCTGTGTAGCTTCAGAATACAGCAAAAAAAAGGGACAAAAAAATACACTTATATCACCAAGACAGGTACTGCATTGCTGAACACGGGCTCCTAAGACGCAATCTGTTTTCATTTTAACATCAATCATATACAAAATTTCTTATTGGATGTATTTAATTTATTGTCTCCCAGTCTATCTAGTTTTTCCCTAGAAGGGTAAGAAAATCGCACAGTATGTGAAGATACTAAACAAGGCCTATCATGAACTCAACAGACTTAATCTGTGCAGATTGACCATAAGAGCAGTGAAATTATTTCACTCCTAGACAAACCTTTCCAGATAAATCAAGTTACTTCATCGGTCCACTCATGACGGAGACTAAACATTCTTACAAGTCTAAAATTTCACAGCCAATCATATAGGATTTTGTATAAAGCAACAAAAGCTGGATTGGACAAAAGCACATCATAGTAAATAGGTTTTAGAGTAAACAAACCTCATAGTTCAAACAACCAGTCTCCTTCAGAGACGACTCAGCTTCTAAAATATTGGTGTGTGATTTGTTGGTCACCGTAGCGACACGCGATGATAACTCACTCTTATGATCCCTGGTTGCAAGAGATTCACTATCCGAAAAAATCAAGTCATTCGGCCCTCTTAACTGCTCTCCCGAGCAGAAACAGTTCATGATCATTCCGAAGCTCCCCGAGCTTCTACTCCTGCTCCTCCTCTCACTTCTAGTCCTCGTCATGCTTCACTGTGCTCCAAATTCTTCAACACCAACACCAGTAACCTCTATTTGAGAAATTGAAAACCTCCCATCACACAAGTCAACTAGTAGATCATCATCATCACATCAAGAACAGGTCAGACAATGAAGCATCAGCTCAAGCATTTGCATAACAAAGACTATTATATATTGATAACCACAATCTTGTAATACATAAAAGTGATAAAACAAACCAAAACTATAATTCAGAATCAAAAACCAAAGAAACCCAATTCAACCCTCAAGCAATTACACAGAAAGATACAAACTTTAATAACGAATTCCCAAACCAGAGCCAATTGAAAATACAAAACCCCTAGAAACCTATAGAACAATCATGAATTGCATATATAACCAATCAAAGCAATCACCTTTTGTTTCTGTAACGCACAAAAGCAACGCCCATCAGCTTCAATTTTAATTCAATCAAACACGCTTTGATGAATTCTTTGATTCTTTCCTTTTTCCTTTTTCCTTTTTAGGGTTTCAAGAATCGAGACGACGACGTTTTGGGGTGAAAACCATGGCCCTGCAAATTTGGAGCGTAAGCTTCAAGATTGTCCAGGGGGTTAAGCTGGAGAAGAGAATTGACGATTTTGGGAATAAAGAAATTTCGGGAATTGGGAAAATTCTTTTTCTCCAGTCCCACTTGGCCACGTGTTTACTTTTACTGTACTGGATGAGGCTCATTGCTCGCCACGTGGAGAACTCTTTTACCTTGGCGTGTGACGGTTTTAACTGTACACTTATTTGTCTTCTTCCTTGGCTTTTACTTCTCCATTCCTTTTTAACCATCTACTATCAAATTTACTTTTTACACTTTTACTCAGCTAGCAGGTGTGACGGTGTACTTGAGCGTTTTAATTGAACGGCATTTTATGTATTTATTATTGTGTTGATGTTTAGGGCATGATGAGAGAGACGTTATCCAAATATCAAGCTTGTCTGCTAGCATTACCATGTCTTCCGTCGGGCTAATTTCCTAGTTGATGTTGTCACTTATGATCATGGCCTCTCTGTCTAAGATTCAGCTTCTTGTTTTCTAATTTTTCATTTGTATATGCTTAATTTATATTATATGATACATGTACGAATAAGCATTTTATTTACGTTATTTGTTGTTTAAGTTGTATGCATTATTCATACTAGGATTTATTAGCTAGCTTGTTGATCAATTGAAACCCCTTGGCTGACTATAGTCCCTGATCATCATATATACACATTATCTGAATATCAACCTACCTTGTTTAAAACCATTTCCTTCAATCACGTCGTTTGCTGATGATGTTGTCGATCACTTCTTGTGTTCGTGGCCTAAGGTTCAGATGACTCGGTGTCTTCTAGTTTTTCAGCTTTTTAATTATATAGGCTTAGCATAGGTCCCCGAAGAATGTCCCCTTGTAATTTCCTTTTATCTCCTAAATATTCAACTTGGCTTTAGTTGGCTTGGTCGTCTGTCATCAGTCTCTCCTTCAACCTCTTTACTTGCATTGGTGCAGGCTAGGGTTCTCAGATCGAGACTCAGATGGGGTGAAAATGTTTAAGAGGTAAAATCAAAGCCACTACCATCCAATAAAGAGATCAAAGGAACAAGCTAATTAAGCCTCCGAGACAATTAACTACGTACCGTACCTGCTTTCGATTTAAAACGCCTTCTTAACTACTACTAACCAGGTCAAAATATGAACTTGTTGCTCCGATCCGGACGTAAAAGCTAGCCCAGACTTTAGAAACTACTGTAAACACCTAGCAAACGATGATGAACGCCGCCCATACTATAAACAGAAGAGAAGCATGCATGTATATATGCAACAAGACTGCATGCAGTCTTAGTTCTCATGATGAAGATTTGATTGAACGCTAGAATATATATACATGGATGCCAAGGCTGGAATAAGAGCTAGGAAGGCAGTGACTGATGAGAACAGGAGCTCAGACACAGTTTGGATTCGATCGGATTCGAATTCGGGAAGAGGACGTTGATCGAAGTTTCGCTGCAGTTACTCGTAGCAATGCTGAAACATCGCTAGCTAGCTCTTTGTTGATGATTTTGGAAGATGGTTTGATCGGATCGAGTACGTACGTGTGTGGCTAGGATGGATGATTAGCAATGAAGTGATTCTAATCTGCCGTACGTACTTAGAGAGCTATCTAGATCGATCGAGAATCAATAATGGTGTATTGTAGACCAACCCCTCTTGTTCCTCGTGTCACACGAGTCGTGTGTGTGTGTACACTTTTCAACGTATATATTGTCAAACCTAATTTAACATGTTCTAAATGACGGGTCTACTTAAGCCTAACCAATAAATTATGTACAATAATCAATATATTTTGACCCTTTAATTTTTCGTTTAATTTATTTATGAAATATATAGTTAGCTTTCTTTTTTCTTGGAGTAAAACAAGATTTTACATAGAAGAGCTAGCCATCATTGGGAAGTACTTACCATTGGATTAGTGCCTGAAATTCACGATAGCATTTCTGTAGATTTGCTTTAATATAAGAAGATATGTTTTAAGTGTACTGATTGGAGGTGCTTGATGTTCATTAGCTTGCATAGTATAACATAGAATGATACGTACAATTGGAGGGGGCAAGAGTAGTACGTTACAACTTAACATATATATAGAAATGATAAAAAGGTAATTAAGCGGTGTGGAAATGGCATGGGATGAGTGATGAAAAAGGAAACTTATATGACATTAAGCTAGCTAGCTATTATAGAAACTAACAAATACCCTCACTACAATAATCAAATTTACTTATTACTAATGTTATAACTATTTTGGTTGTTTCATTGATATCGTAAGTAAGTGTTATGCTCTTGTGTTTCAAGTTTTAAAATTAATCGATCATGTAGTGACAATGTTTTGTGTGTTATAGCATCAAAAAATTATCAGCTATCATCAAATTATTTATTTGAGTTATGATTTTACGTTATAAGATTATCACGTGACTTTTCCATGTTCAAATTTATAGACCATAAGATCGAGACAGGATGATGATATTGGATTCATGGTGGAGTACTACTATTCAAAATTTAAAATCATAGCCCTATCCTTTACAGTAATATCTTCGTTTACGACAGTAATTGTTTTTTCATCTTGGACATTAATTGGGCTGAACAGGCTACGCCTTCATTGTTACTCTTTTCGGCCTGCCAACCTCCTACTCCAATAGACCCCAGGGACAAAACCGTCCTTTACTGCCCTTGGTATTCTCGTGATTTCCAAAATATCCAAGGGCAATATATTACCATCTCCTCTATAAATAAAGAGAGCCAAACCCCACCGCCCTCTACACCATCATTTTTCTCATTCTCTCTCCCTCTCTCGCTCCCTCTCTATTTTTCTCTCTCCCCGATTATACTTTCTCCAGATTCCGGCCACCGGTACGGCCAAATCCACCTCTCCCAAACCCTAGCCGATTTACTTATTTTTCAAATTTAATTTTTGAATATTTCTTTGTGGGTCCTGGTTTCTCTCAACCCCTTTGTAAATTTTACTTTTTTACTGTCAATCATTTACCTTTTCTTATCTCCTTTTGATTCTGACGTTTTGTTTTCTACTTACCTTACAAACTTTTTTTACCTGAAATTTTATCTTTTTTGTTTTCCTTCTGGGTTGGGTTTGTGTTTGAGATTTAATGAGCTGCTGCTGCCGACGTGGCATGCACCCCAACAGCCATGAATACCAAAACGATGCGTTTGCCGCCACGTCGGATTTCGACGACCATTGCGTCATCAAATAACAACGCCACCAAACGCAAGGAGCGGGAGACTTCACTCGACGCGCCCCACAACCCGGCCAAGACGCTCAAGCTGTCCCCGGCGCCGGCTCATCAAGCCGAGCCGGGTTCGGCTCTGGCCTCCGGCCAGCTCCTGGCTGGCTATTTGGCCCATGAGTTCCTCACCAAGGGCACCCTCCTCGGGCAGTTATGGGACCCGACGGCCCGATCCGCCGACGAACCGCCAACCGTTGAGAAATCTCCAGATCGGCGCGAGCCGCAGTACGAGAAGCTGGAGAGGTACGTGGAAGTAGCGGATTTGCTGAAGACGGATGGGGCTCAGTTAGCTGGCATTGTCAACCCTACTCAGCTTGCACGCTTTTTACAGTTGTGAAGGCGAAGGGGTGGCGTGTGGGGAACACGCGCCGAAAGGAGTACGTGTGGATCGCATTTGGCGTTTGCTTCCAGCAATGGAAATTACAATTTTGTATAATGTAGGGGGAGGGGCAGGAATTGTGTGTATGAAATGAATGTTGTATCTAATTCGAATCCAAGAAGAAATATATACGCAATTTCCTGAATTAATCTTTTGTGAATATTCAATTTTATGACTTTTTCGTGTATATATGTTTGGATAATTCTTGTAACCGCCTGACAGTTGGTCTATAGTGCTTCCTATTATTAATTTTGAAATCATAAATACAATTTCTAAATTGTCCAGTGTTTTCAGAATATTCAAATTTCAAAATAAAAGAAGTTGGTGTGCCGCATCCTACGTGAGCTTACTATATTTAGTAACCAATGTACATTTTAACTATTTGAAGTTTAACTCCAACTATCGCAGAATTTTAGCTACATAGAAGAAGGGTTCAACAAACATGAGGCGAAGTTGATTACATTAGCTCAATAATCGGCAGATTAGGGCTAATTGTACTTACAACCGATAAGAAAATACAAAACTTTATTATAAGCAAAGCAAACACATTATAGGTCTATCATAAACAAAAATACTCCATTTCCTTAGGAAATGTAGCATGCAACTCTGATACAAATAGAACGCCAATTCTTAACAAATAAATAGAAGTATCTCTTTAATTATAAATTACTATAAAAGTTTAACGTCTATTTGAGATGCGATTGAATGAAGGACAAACTATGTAGGCATAGTCGAGAGGTCGGAAATTTTTATCCTTTTCTCTAGACTAAAACGAGGTTTGAACCAATTAAGAAAAAGCCCTCTGTATTTTTGTTGATAGATATTTCCAGAAAAAAAGAAGAAGATAGATATTTCCAGAAACAGCTGGGTGTGCTCACTCACACTGTTTGTTCTGAAAGCACAAGAAAAATGCTGAGCCTTCAAATTTCTCTCCCACCCAAATTCCAGAATCCTTCCCTACTCTCCACACGCGCTCCCACCTCTCTCTCCATCCGCGCCCTTTCTAGAAAACCCGACTCCGACCCGGACCCAGAGCGACAAACCAAGCCGAAACCCCGGCGCCGCAAAACCACCGCATCCGCCGCAAATGAAACCGAGGAAAAACCCCTGCCTTTCGCGATTCCGAAGAAGCAGCCTCGCCGCGGCCGGAGGAGCGAGGCGGCGGCGGTCGAGGACTACGTGAGGGACACACTCAACCGGACCTTCGCCGCAATCCGGGACCAGAACCCGGAGATTTTCGACGCCAAGGCGGAGCTCATGAAGCAGAAAGCCGCCGCCGCCGACGACGACGGCGATGACGACGATGAGAGTGAGGGAGAGGAGGCGGCGGTGGTGGAGGAGGAGACGGAGAATTGGCCTGCGGATGCGGAGGTGGGGTGGGGGATTAGGGCGTCGGAGTATTTCGAGAAGCATGGGATTCGAAACGTGGTGGATGAAAATGGTGATGAGATTGACTGGGAGGGAGAGGTTGATGATAATTGGGTCAAGGAGATTAACTGTTTGGAGTGGGAAAGCTTTGCTTTTCACCCTAGTCCTCTTATTGTGTTTGTTTTTGAGAGATATAACAGGGCTGGTCAGAATTGGAAGGCTCTCAAGGAGCTTGAGAAGGCTGTCAAGGTGTATTGGAATGCCAAGGATCGCCTGCCTCCGAGGGTATCTACTTTTTCGGGTTAATTTCGTTGCGATTTAAGATTACTGTTGTTAAAGATGCTTGTTTTATGTTGAATTTGTTTGTTTTGATTGAATAGTCTGTCAAGATTGATATTAATATCGAGAGGGACTTGGCGTATGCGTTGAAGGTTAGAGAGTGTCCTCAGGTTTTGTTTTTGAGAGGGAACAGGATTTTGTACAGAGAGAAAGGTGAGATTGGTGATTTTGGTTTGGTAAAGATTACTTGGATGTTTGCAAGTTTCGTTGTTTATGCGAGTTTGTTTTCGATTTTTGTAGAGATTCGGACGTCGGATGAATTGGTTGCCATGATTGCTCATTTCTACTACAATGCAAAGAGGCCGTCCTGGATTGATGTGAAGGAGCTGACTCTGCCGTACTAGAGGAATTCCGGTACTAAGCTTCTGTATGCTTGACGATGAGTTTTTACCTTTGAGTCTTTAATACATGTCTTAATGCGTTATGGCTATCCAGGCTTTAGATTGTATGCTGATGAGATGAGACTGTGGGCTAGCATTGGCTTGCTCAGACGTTGGCAGCATGGAGCACCGGAGAGTAGGTTGCATTCGCAGGTAAAATTTGCTGATTCCTGGATACTAACTTTGAAGGCTGAATGGATGTTGAATCCAACGTATAACCGGAACTAGTTTATGGTATTGAGTCTTTCACTTCTTCTTGTTCATATGGTGTTGGCTTTTGATGATGATAGTGTACCAATGTAATGAATGTGTGCCGATCTCGAACCTAAAAATTGAGGCTTTAACAAGAGGATCTTCAATTATTTATTCAAGAAAGGAAATTTGGTATTCCAGTTGGCATTGGCTCTGTCAAATTTATTACAACATGGACCACATTCCATATATCATATATCAATACTAGGCAGGTACTTGGTATAGGTTCTAGAATTAGAGAATGACAGCACCTTACAAAATAGAATGAAAAGTAAGTTTATTTAAGGGAGTGACAGAGTTGCTCTCCTTCTGGCAGCTGCAGGTCCATATTTACTTCCACCATTGCCTCGTATGGTCAGAGTGTAGTTTATGTAGTTATGTACATGCAGATTCACAACGAAATGTTGTTTAACATGTTAGTATTCTTACTTTATTTGTGTAGGCTCTAGAAACTCTTTTAATTTGGTTTTTATGCTCTCTCTTCCCCTTCCGAAATTTGATTGCTGTTCTTTTCGCTATCAAGTTATGTCCCTTGCTTAGCTCATTACTCTCATGTATATGTGATGTTGATTATTGCTCTGTGCTTGTTTGTTGTCTCTGTTCCAGCACAAAACTGGGCACATGAATCACAGTGATAAGCGGCCTGTATATGTAGGCGTGTAGCATCATGGGACTGTTCTAATGATCAAGAGTGCAGTCAGGCATGCAATAACAAGTACAAGGGTCGTGGAATCTGCAATCTTGAGGCACATAACAAGCTAGTTTGCTGGTTGCGCTGTGATTGCTAGCCATGGGATATTGCATGGATTGGACTTGCTCTCTAAGATGCAATATGAAACGCAACAAGATCAGACTTTTTGTAACTCTTCATTTTGCTATCGCCCTTTTTTCATGGATTAGAATCACTGATCTATTATAGATTATCATCAAATGAGTGAGCAAGCAACCCAACAGCAACTGCCAACAGGTACATCAAGCTGTGCGTTTGGTGAGTGTGAACCATAACCCCACCCCACCCCCACAACATCAAAAAACAATAATAAGTACTCTGCACTCCCCCATATAATGCCGTCCCAACTTGAAATTCAGTTATTCATAGTTTTTCCGATTACAGATTCTTCTCATTGTTTATAGTTCACTAGGGAGATTCTAAGCTAGCGATTGACTCAAAGGTTTGCTGGAGAAATTGTCATCACTCCACAGTTCATCCTTAAGGTAGCTAATTCGATTGCTGATTGGTTGGTTAACTCAGGTTATCGCTCACATTTGCGATATCTCATCCGCTTCAAAGGTCTGTCACGAAAAATGCTACAACTGTGCTTTTAAGGGCTTTGAGCTTTTAGCTACAGATCAATTAGCTAGCAACCTTTTATTTTCTTCTCTATATACTTTCAAGAAATTTGCGAGTTACTTGTTTTGTTGGATATCTTAATTTCCCAATTATTCGATTGAATTGGGTTACTTAGAGAAGCTCCTCTCACATTGATTCCGTTAAACCTGGTGAATGATGACTCCTCTTTTATTAAGTAGCGCTACCAATTGATCGAAAAAGTACTTCAAAGTTCAAACCACAAGTAAACCCTTGCATTCGCCTGGTTGATGGCCGGCAACAGAGATGGACCGGAGAGTTGATGGTCCGAGCTTCGAAGGCTCCAATCCTTGGAGTTGGGTTGAGTATGCAACTCAAAACTGCATGAAGTCGGATTTAGTGAAAAAAAAGATATATGAATTAATTCGAAATTATGGGTAGGATTATGATGCGATTATACATTTATACCACGGCGTGAATGCTGATATAACTCCTCATAGTCACCTCAGCACTAACTAATCGACGTCTTTACTGATTGCGCTAGCTAGTCGATCAATTTCTTTTATTTGGTTCCATTATCATTTTCTGCAATTAAGCATATTCACAGGCATGCGTTAAAATTCAATGACCTAGATATGACAATTATGGAAACAAATCACGATTAATGTGAGGTAGTTGATACGTGTGGAACTGCTCACTCATGCAAGGCCTGCACTGCTAGTTATAAGCCTATAAATAAGCTTAAACCTAGAGAAGAATCAAATAGTTGAGTAGCTGGCAGAAGCAAGTATATTTTCGTGCAGATATGATCACAAAGCTTCATTCCACCTCATTCTTGATCCTCCTCATCATCACTATTCTCCTCCTCGCATCAGGTCCATGCCGTATTTGAATTTTTCGACCTTGATGAATTTAAGATCGGTATGCTTAAGACTGTGTGTTTGTTTTACTCTTGCAGTTCATGAAAATGGAGTGGTGGTGTGTGAAGATGACGGTGATGATCCATATATAGGGGACCCTAATGCCGGGGAACCTCTTCGATGCATAAGATCTTGGGACTGTACAACTATTGAGGCTTGCAGGCGAGACTGCTCCCAGAAATTTCCCCAAGGTCGTGGTTTCTGCAAATCCGAGCCCCCTTTCAACGCTTGCTTGTGCAGCTACAATTGCCCCCCTTCACCCCCTAGTTAGCTACCCCTTCTCTTTATATAACTAGAATCAATAAATTGATCACGCATCATGGGATCGAATTGAGAGAACATTGCATTATATAAGAGAGAGTTCAAAAGTTTAAATCATTCAATCATTCTAAGGTGGAATTTTATCTATATACAAGATTTATAAACTTAAATCAGTGCAAATGTACAATGCATTTTGGGTGCATAAATCAATTCCAGGGTATGTTTAAGGTATGGATTCTAAAGCCGGCCAACAAGTACATAAGTACTGCAGTTAACAACTTTATATAATTAGTTAGGGCATCGATTGAGAGGCAAATCAACTCCGCTATAAGTAGGTTTGACGTTGCTGCACACAGCAGCTCCTCCTTTCTTGAGTCTAAAATCGTCTAGGTCAATATTCTCACATGCATCAGGAATGCTGCTGCAGTTGAATTCTATTGCTTCGCTGTCCTTAGAGACTGTCCCCGTTATGTTCCGGTACATAACATTACGCACCTTAACTGCTGTATTTTTCTGCAATAACAATAATATTGATAACCAAAACTAATCACTAATGAATCAATGGGGTTAGTATTCATTGATCAATGAAGTACATACACACCTGCAGCGGTGGCCGTTGGCCTTCTCCGTTTATGACTTTGATCGTTGCGTCGCAGTAGTTTTGGTCGATTATTATGTGGTTGGTCACATTATCCATTTGTATGTTCTGAAATATGATTCTGTTTGCCAACCCTGACCCTCCCGGCCATGTCTTGATCCTCACTCCATACATGGTTCCAGTTAGCTAAGCTCCATCTATTGTTAAGTTGGAAACATAGTCTTCGGAGCCGTCTTTTCCCAAGCCAACCAATGCTGATACATGCAGTACTGTAAAATTGATCAAATTGAATGATTTATCAGGGATTCAGGATTAGCTTTGTGGTGAGAATCCAGTCCTGCAAACAAAACTACACAGACGAGAAATTGGGCTTGTTTCAAAGTATAAATATGATATCAAAGTCGTTTTCCTTATTTTCCACGTTTGGTACGTTGTTACTCTTATTCTCGGCTTTTGTCTAAAAGCCTTCTTTTCATAAGTATGAGATCAAAGTTGAAAACCTGATTCCATGGCCTGGTCCGCAAGTTATGTTTGTGGCTTGAACATCCCGGAATCCTCCTGTAATGTATATACAATCATCACCTATGTACAACACAATAACAAAAGGTGACGGAGATTTGAGAGGAAGAAGATTAATTAAACATACAAACGTATAATACATGTGATTTCTTTACACGATAACATATATATATATATATATATATATATATATATATATATATATAATATACGTACCTGTGCTTATACGACTGTCTGAAATGTGGATGTTGTTGGTGTCTGTAACGTGAGTTCCATCAGTGTTGGGACTAGCCTCTGATGTATTTTTTTTTAAGACCGGAAGCTTTAACATTCGTGCAATTTTAGAAAGAAACATGCTTTTGCTGTGCCTTTTCGAAATTCAGATTACTCACTGTCAAGTTAGTGCACTTCTTGAAGGTTACAGCCTGCGAATGCATTCATAATGTTTAAATGGACAATGGTATTTATGCAGTATCAAAAAAAAAAAAAAAAAAAAGAAGGACAATGGTATTGCATCCCCTACTTTTACTATTAAAATAGACCTGCAATTTGTTATCAGGAACAACGAACATGCAGGTTCTACATACACATATCCGATCTGTCGATATTCCTCCTTTCAAGCACCCGGCCCGAACAAATATGATCGAGGTCTCTTAATTATGTGTGGTTCATAAATTCTATAAATTCTATTTGTCGAGCTTTTCTTATTTCTCTGTATGTGATTCCAGATGTTTTAATCTAACCTCTAATGCCAATAGATTAATTTGTTTCTTAGTTTATATAATGAGTTTGTCCATGATTGAGCGTTCACAAAGAAACGAAGACACGTACAGTACGTTGGTGCGTCGTTGCTGAAATTGGGCTGCAAATAAATGAAAACGATAACTCAGAAACAAGTATATATATATAACACAAAATATTAGCTAGCAATGTATATTTTGGCATACCACCCGCGCTTGAGTTATATTGTTTTGTTTGCATGAGATTTGCCACCATTTGTCTCCGTTGCCATTGATGGTTCCAGGTCCTTCAACCACCAAGCTTTGAACGCTCTCAAAGGTAAGCCAGTTCTGCACCTTACTTTAAATTTATACGTACATACACAATCCAAAGAAGAAAAAAAGTATTTGTTTCTTACAGTTGTACGTACTACCTGCATCGTAAGTTGGCGGGATTTGCATTTGGGGCCGGAGAAAGTGAGTGGCTTAACGAAATATATAGCTCCTGTGAGGCGGCACCAGATCGAAGAACCGTTCCATTGGAGGAGCAAGCTTCCGCCCACGCCTTCTCGATCAAATGCCTGACGATATATAATAAGTTGTATCACATATAGATATAGTACGTACGTACGTATTCATATTTCAAAATGCATTTGTGCACACATATACGTACATATGTGCGCGACTAGTTGATTAATGTAGTACGACGTGTACCTCTGTGTCATCTGTATGATCAATCCCTTGAGCTCCAAACTGATCAACGCTAATCGGAGCTGGTGTCGATGGTCGTGAATACGAATGAGGGGTCTCCTTGATGGCTATCCTAAACGGAATTGATTTTTCTATTTAGATTTTTTGTGCTTAAATTTGTTTGGATTTCTTATAGCCATTGAATTAAGTAAGAATGATGCAAGTAACTTATAATCATTATCTTTCTTACTTATTTTAATGGTCATCAAAGCAAATCCAAACACAAAAATTCCAAATAGAGAATTCGGATCTATCATAAATAAATAGTGAGTACTCTAAAAGCCTGCAAGGAGGTATATAATAAATAAATAAATAAATAATTTTATTTTTTGCTATAAAATAGAAAAGTCCACTCACAGAGAACAAAAGAAAAGAAAGATGGTCGAAAATACAGAAATACAGGGGGTCAAAATGGAAATAAAACAAAAATAAAGGTAGGAAGCGCTAGGGATCCATAGAGCTTTTACTCTTGTGAATTCTCTTTGGCAGGCCTCTGCTTCCGGCAAACGCAGTCTCTCTTTATCTCTCTGTGCTTTTGCTGTTGGTCTAGGTCTTGACAGCTCCCGAAACAATGGTGAGAGGACTACTCAAGCAGCTCTCTTCTCGCTCTCTCTCCATTGCCGGCAAATGGCAGCAGCAGCAGCTCCGCCGCCTCAACATCCACGAATACCAGGTCCTCTCTCTCTCTCTCTATCTTATTCACTCGCGCTTTGACTCTCATACCTAGCCGATCTGATTACTCGTTTTGGATTTTGTAGATTTATTTTCGTTTTGGTTAGTGTTTGTTTGGATGATGTAGACAACTGTGAGGCTTTGTTCGATACGGTTAACACCATCAGTGATCGGTGCAAAAATTTTGTTCTGGAAATTTTGTTCTAGGACAAGGAAACTCTAGTTTGTGTGATAAATCGTGGCATTTTGATTTTGATTTATGTTTTTATATAAGATTGTTGGAATTTGGAGGATGATTGTAGTTTTGTGGTGCTTGAAATCAGGGGGCTGAGTTGATGAGCAAATATGGGGTCAATGTTCCCAAAGGTGTCGCCGTCGGTAGTGTTGATGAAGTCAAGAAGGTGATCGAGAGTGTTTTCCCCAGTCAAAGTGAGGTAATCTCTCGAAACTCACATTCAAGTATTCGGATTTGTGTCTGATTGCTGGTGAAATTGAGATAAGAATTTGCCTTTTACATCGGCTTCAAACTGGTAGAACGGTGGGAGTCTTTTTACTTAGGAAAGTCAATTAGTGATAAATGGAAGCAATGCTGACTTGGATTTTCGCGCAGTTGGTGGTTAAGAGCCAAGTTTTGGCTGGTGGAAGAGGCTTGGGAACATTTAAAAATGGTCTCAAGGGTGGTGTTCACATCGTCAAGGCTGACCAAGTTGAAGAACTCGCTGGTACTAAAAGCTCTCTTTTATATTATAATGCAATCATAATTTCCTGGCTTGTTCTTTTTTTCTGGCATAAAAAATGTTTTATTCATTCATTAATTACTGATTGGGATGCTAATATATCTATAGACGGACTAGCACTAATCTCATTTGAACTTTGCTGCCTTGATCAATATTCATACTTCTCTTGTTAATACATAATGACTCATTTGTATGATCTATTTCGTGCAGGAAAGATGCTTGGGCAGATACTTGTTACAAAACAAACAGGTGCCGAGGGAAAAATTGTCAGCAAGGTTGGCGTATTTCCTGTTGTACTAGTATATTAAGTTGTGGGCTATTTACATATTGAATTATAGAAAGGGCATCTTTGTCGAATTGATGTGTCCTGCACTGTCAATATTTTTTGTAACTCGTTTAATCAATCTCATACTTTCTTGCTAGCAACATTTGTGGCATATGTTTATTGCTAAATTAGCGAACTTATATATGAACGGTCAGAAAAACTGTATAGTTGATTCATCATGAAGAATAGTAACAAAGTGATATCAATTTGAAAGTCTATGAATTCTTTTTCATGACTTCAGATATTTGTTCAAATATTGATGTCTGATATAATTCAAAAGTTGGGGATTACATCATTGACGTTTCTTTTCAGTAACGATATGTAACTTAGTTTCCCCAGTTATCTTGAAGGGACACATCACCCCTGCAATCCTTAGTTTCTAAATGGTATGTTTTTTTGCAGGTTTATTTGTGTGAAAAATTGTCGCTTGTCAACGAGATGTATTTTGCTATTACTTTGGATCGCAAAAGTGCTGGTCCTGTATGTTCTCATACCCCTAGTTCATCATCTTTATTTTTTCTATTAGTACTTTTTTTTCCTTGATTTTTGTTAACATATCAAGAGTGTGATTGTTATCCTGTTTTCCAGCTTATAATTGCCTGTGCAAAGGGAGGAACGAGCATTGAGGACCTTGCTGAGAAATTCCCCGATTCAATAGTAAAGGTTGTCAATTTGTCATATTTTTATACAAATTTAGCAACTGCTTCTATTTTTTCGTATAATGTAATTATAGATTTTCCTTTTTATCTGTTTCTAAGTTTTGCTTCTGTTGCTGACAGGTACCTATCGATGTTTTCAAAGGAATTACTGATGAAGATGCTGCAAAGGTTGTTGATGGTTTGTCACCTAAAGGGGCTGATCGGAATAGTTCAATTGAACAAGTGAAGAAATTATATAAACTATTCAGTGAGACTGACTGCACACTGTTGGAAGTGAGTTTAAACTTCTAGATTTCAGTAGTCACTGGCTTAGGACAGATCAACTCAGATCAACTCAATCTCTCGACCTTTTTTATTTGGACAGATCAACCCACTTGCAGAAACTGCTGATAACCAGCTAGTAGCTGCTGATGCAAAGTTGAACTTTGATGACAATGCCGCTTTTCGTCAGAAAGAAATTTTCGCTCTTCGTGATCCTACTCAGGAAGATCCCCGAGAGGTATGTTCATATGTATATGTTCTTTTTCTGTGCACATCTTCCTTGAATGCTGTCAGTTTGAAGAGGACGATGTTACCATCCTTTACATATTATTGTCTGGCCTTCTTCATGTAATTGAAGTGTTTTTTTTGCTATTCTTTGTTGGCTTTACGAGTATCTTTGGCTTATATGCATTTGCATTCCTAATTAGTGAACATTTGTGTTTAGAGCACCGTTCGCACACACATCTTATGTTTTGTGTATTGTTCATATGAAATTCCAATTCAATTTCTAGCTAACAATATGATGTTTTGGGCATTTTCAGAACTGTGCCCTCTTCAAACCTGGGTCAACTTTTAATATGCATCCCTTATCTCCACTGTTAGGAATGATGATGTTTAGTGCCAATTATCATTTCCAATTGCAGTTCCCTTAGTTTCTGTATTTACTACTCTCCGTAGTTCTTCATAATACTAGAGGCAGCTGAATGATACTGATGCATATGCGCCAAGACATACCTTGTTAAATTTAAAATATGTTTATATCTTCTGACAGGTGGCTGCTGCTAAAGCAGATTTAAACTATATTGGTTTAGATGGTGAAATCGGTTGCATGGTGAATGGTGCTGGTTTAGCTATGTCTACAATGGATATTATTAAACTACATGGGGGAACTCCTGCCAATTTTCTAGATGTAGGTGGAAATGCTTCTGAAGGCCAGGTACGATAGTACTGTCTGTTTTTTATTATTAATATTTTATTTTTTTTTGTAATTGAAAACGTTGTGTCTTCAGTATCGATATCTGTTTTATAGCCAAGTATATGTAATATGCGACTTTGGCTTTGAGTGGTTTAGTAATTTGTTTAATAGGTTGAAGGTGCCATCCTTTTCTGATGGGCTGATGCATCTGTTGGAATTTTGTTTTTGCATTTTTACCATCATAGCATATGAAGTGAGATAATATCCTTTAGAAAATTGACATTTCTCTTTTAATGTTTTATTTGTGTGCCACAGGTTGTTGAAGCATTTAAGATTTTGACTTCAGATGACAAGGTTAAAGCCATTTTGGTGAACATATTTGGTGGAATAATGAAATGTGATGTGATTGCAAGTGGAATTGTCAATGCAGCTAAACATGTGAGAATTATCTTCGGCTGTTTCAATTTTTCTTAGTTGTCAACTTCATCAGTTCCTTGCTTGTTTTATGCTCTTTTTCTCGAGTTTCTTTCAATCAAAAGTATAGATCAATTGTGAACTTTGGTATACGAAAACATTGAATAAGTTTTAGTTGCCTCTGAACGATGAATATTGCAATGTATTTGTAGTTTCTATGAAGTACCTTTGATAAAGAATCATTAACCTTCCTCTTAATTGAACTGGGACTATAATTCATTTGATAATGTACCTTTGAACACTGCTGAATAATTGTTGCCTCAATCACTAACTTTTGTTCATCCTTGTTAAAGGTTAAACTAAAAGTTCCAGTGGTCGTCCGTCTTGAGGGTACCAATGTTGACCAAGGAAAGAGAATTTTGAAGGTATTCAGTTTGAAATTCGATTTGTCACTTTATTTTGTAATGTCAGCTATATGTATATATACTCTGAAGGCATATGACAAACTGTATTGTACGCTAAAATGGCTGTGCAGGAAAGTGGGATGACATTAATCACAGCAGAAGATCTCGACGATGCTGCTAAGAAAGCTGTTGAAGCAATATCTAAATGAGATAAATCTCTTGGTACCCTTTACTAGTATATCTGACTGATCCTCATTTTTTTGGTTGGTGGCACTGATGTGCTCCCTTTGTGTTTTATGTATGACATTGCATAAAACGGTTCCTGAATCTGCATAGTTCAAACAAATCGAAATTGCTTTTAACTGTAGTTTTGAGGCTGTATCGGTTGTCAACGAAATTTCAATAATGCAGCTTTCCATGAAGTGAGTGTATCAATTTTGTCCCGTCTTTCATTTGGCTTTCTGTTTTACATGTCTGAGATGCCACATTTCTGAGAATCTTTATTGCGTATTTGGTAGGGGATTACTAAGATATGACACACTTATACCATAGCATTGCCAATTTTCTATGAACCACGAATCACGAACAATCTTCCTTCCTACTACCACTACTACATGATTGCTGATTTTTCTCATAATACATATCTTGAGATACTAATCAAAACTAGCCTTTTCTTTCTTCAATAAATCTGCAATTTTCTTGGAAAGGCAATAAGCTGTGGATTCGATGGTAATCATGGGATTGACACCAATTGCAGTTGGAAGCACACTTCCATCACACACAAACAACCCCTTTGCCTCCCAACTCTCACCATTCTCGTCAACACCACCTTCTTTCTCAGTAGCCCCAATTCGACAACTCCCCATCTGATGTGCAGTAGAATACATTGTCCAGTACTCACCTCTTGTGCTTGGTCCTCCTACCGCGATTACACTGTCTAAGAACTCTTCCAAATCCTCCTCCTTAGTCCCCTTGCACACAATTCTCTGCCCATCATTTCTGTATGTACCGACTTCAACAGCCCCTGCAGCAATCAAGATTCTCAGAGCCTGCCTAAGCCCAGCTTGTATGTTTTCTTTGTCCGATTTGTCCAATCTGTACTCAATCCTGTTCTCCGCCCTGACCTCTCCTGAACCCTGATCCCTGACCAACGCAAACAGGTGAGCTGTTCTTGAAAACTTGGCCATTCTGTCCTTCATGTCAAGCCCTGAAACCCAAGGAGCTAAAGAGGCAAATGAGGCAGGTCCTAATGCTGGAGTTTCTACAATGGCCCTCACACTTCGGTTGTCCTCAGAAACAACCTTATGGATTGAAGTGATGATTCCACCCTCGAAAGTTTTGCCTTTAAATTCTGATGAATGTTCGGGGAAGTACCCCCAAGCTAGCAGAACAGGGTGAAGATGGAGGTTTCTGCCAATATTTGGGTTCTTGAGTCCACTGGAGATCATTAGAGGAGGAGTCAAGAGAGATCCACACGCTGAAATTGTCACCTTGGCCTCAATTTGTAGCTTCTTTGTTATGTTCTTGCATAAAGATATTGCCTGCACTCCAAGGCATTTTTTCCTGCCTTCTTGATAGTCATTTTCCATTATAAACCTCTCAGCTTTGCAACCTGTTAAAATCACAGCACCACATTTCACAGCATCTACTAGCCAAGTCAAATCAGTCCCTTGTTTATCTCCAGTTGGGCAACCGAAATTGCAAGAACCACAGTAGTGATCTGCTGAGGAGTTTCTTGGGACTGATTCAACTTTCAAACCAAGTCTCTCACACCCTTTTCTCAAAATTTGATTCTGCATGTTTTCCTCAGTACAACCATCTACCACACCAATCCTCTTACACACAGCATCCATTGCAGATTGATAATCAGCACTACCGAAAAGCGAAATCTTATGATCCACAGACCACTCTTCGAGAACAGAATTCGGGGTTTTAATAGATGCAGACCAGTTCACAGCAGAACCGCCTCCAACTGTTGAGCCAGCCAATATCATCATCTTCCCATCTTTTGATGCCATGATTCCACCAGACTCATATAGCTCATTCATGGAAGGACCCTCTAGAAGAGAATAGTCTTGGGGCACAAAGTAGTTCCCCTTTTCAAGGACAACTACTTTCTGGCCTGACTGTGCTAGAACTGCAGCTGCAACTCCTCCACCACAACCAGAACCAACAATGACAACATCACATTTGATCTTGTGGATCTTATGATCAGACGAGTCGTCCGTGACTTCAATACCTTTCTTGGTGAGGGATTCAGTGAGACTAGAGTCGGTTTTAGTCATGGTTTCTATGATTCCCTTCTCAAGAGGTCTCTCTTTGGGAGTTTTGATCAACTTTTCTTTTTTGTTTACATTGTATCCTATCGCTTTCCATGACGGGTTCTGTGAATCTTCAACAATCTGCAACCAAATTGGCAAGGAGAAAGCACCTAGCCTCAATTAATTTCAAAATGAAAGAAACACACTACACGATAAACTATACGTATCACAATCTTTCTACCGTTTGTGCTCATACCACATCAAATATAACGATGCAAACAGTTTAGATCAATCATCTAAATTTAGGTAAAATCTCGTGACTAGCTAACAATTTAGTGAAAACAAGCCTAATAAAAACTTGGGGAAAAAGTAATCTTTTTTTTTTTTTGAAGAAAAGAGAAATTTATTACTGAATATGATTCCAATCGTACGTGATGTTATCATGATGGGTAATTTGTACAGATAACATTCATAATAATGTCGAAAAATGTACAAGCCATTCAAGTATCTAAGATTAAATTAATTCAACATTCATAATTTTAGTGGTTACAATATATCATTTATTCCTACAAGTGACAGGACAACTAATTACGGTCCGGGTCGCTTTCCCTAATTAACAAACTCTGAATACTGACTTGAAAAGAAAAAAAAATTAATGAACTGAGATGACATCTCAATCATTGAAAATCACACATTGTTGTCATCGAAACAAACCAAGGAAAACTCCTATTAAGTCCCCCTGTCCGGGTGAAAACAAATTCAATTAAGAAACAATAGCAGGTTGAAAAGTAATTAACCTTTGAGGAGCTTCCATCAACTAGATTGAACTTGCCCAAAAAAGAAGGGTTAAAAACTTGAAAAAACTAGAGGAAAATAACAAAACAGAACCAATCAAATCAAGGTGAACAACATCTGCATCAAACAGAATGGCAAGATTGTCCTTTTGCTAACCTTATCATCAACCCCATCAAGTTTTGAAACTTTGAGTCCAAGAAAACATAGACTAAGAAAGAAAAATAGATTAATGGTTATGGTGGGGGGCTAGAATCAGGTGCATTACTCTTACCCTGGAGAAGAAGCAGAAGAAGCAGAAGATCTTGACCACCACAAATAAGAGTCTCAGAGGCATCAGACGCTTTTCCTTTGACCATCTCTGCAGAGTTTGTTCTCTGTTTTCCAAAGACATTTCAGCAAAGTTGTGGATGAAAGGCCACTTCCTATCAAGGCAAGGATATCCGCAAACCAGTAGAGTCCCTAATCTGTAGGACAAGACCTTCAGAAAGAAGGAGAGCACCCTAACAGCTTCTGGTGCACCCCTCTTCCTTATCAAATCTGCTACCTGTTTAATTTTTATTATTTCATCATCACCAAGTCACCAACACAATTAGAATAAACAAACAAATAAAAAAGTGAATGAGTTGGAGCAGTTGCATGTAGGGTAAAGAAGATTCAAATTAAGCTCATGACCTCATCTGGTATAGGAGGCTCAGACCCAGAAGCTTTGTAGAAGGAGTGGAGGGCTTGGTCATCTGTGTCCAGTGAGAGAGGAGGTATGAGAGCTTCACACATGGCAGAAAGGGATTGGATTTGAGCTGAGGTGAAGCCATGGCTGAACTTGCTACTCCTGACACCTCTCAACAGAGGATGATGGCTGTTCTCTCTTCCCTCCATCTCTCTCTCTCTCTCTCGGAATCTCTCAAAAGATAGAAGGATAATCGAAGAAGAAGAAGAAGAAGAGGTATATAGCAGGAGTTCTTTTGTGTTGTCAAAAGAGTAGTTCTGGCAGTTGTGAGCTTGGGTTTGACCTGTCATATGAGAAAAAACAAGCCAAGCGGTACGTTATATAAGACAGGCTACTGCAACTACGAGGGAAGCCAGAGAGAGAGCTTCGCACGGCACATGCTAAAGAAATTACATGAAGAAAAAAAAAAAAGTGTCATTAGTTTCTTAGAAAGAGACAATATCATCATAAACGTTCAAAAGAAATTAATCAAAATATATCCAACGGCAGTTGGTGTTCAAATTAGTGAGTGACGTGGATCCCGAAAGAGATTAAGCAGGGCCTAGATAATCATTGTTTATAGATGTGTGTGTTGGAATAAAATGTATGCCAACACTTCGTCATTCGAAAATCAAATGTTTACTTCTCTTTCAAGTTTAAGTTTTATGTCCCGGCCCGACTCCTCTCTAATTTGTATGTTCTCCAAAACCGAATTATATAATGATTCCATGCAAGACCTAATTCTATACAAATTTTAAAAACAAAAGACTTAAGATGCAAGTTTTCAAACAATTGGCACAGAAGATTCCAAGTCATAGAATACAAGTTCACCATGATCTCTGACGTCTCTCTCCCAACTCTCTATTGATTTGCCGGTTTTCTAACCAAAACAATTCATTTGCCGGTTGATCTATCATGCTCCCCACTCCCTAAATTGCTCGACCTAATATCTTTACCCCCTCCATAGCTTGTACCTAGCATTTTCCGTTTATAATTGACCAACTGGTTCTACAATAACAACACCCCAATTTCATCTTCAACTTCACCGTACTTTTTTTCCGGCTTGCATCACCCCCTACCAGGCTACCACACCAATTAATGAAACCATTCCATCTTACTGATTCTCAGTTTTCTTACGCATTTAAAGGGAACTGCCAATTCCACCAATCCTCCCAGTCTCTTCTGTTTAGTTTGGCAAAACATTAAGTGATCCAATTTTACTACTCGAGTGCTATGACAGTATCGTTGTACGTTTATACAGTTAGAAGTTATTACAACAGAGAAGTACCTGTATGATTTCTATGCATGACATCGACAAGAACAGTTATTACCAACTCTTGTATGGGATCTTGGGATTCATTATTGATAGTTGGTGAAGTTCTGGCTACTTACGTTGAGAGATCTCTATCATATGCAGTTGTAGATCCGGGAAGTCTAGCTGAATCAGCAGTTTAAAATTCGATGATGCTTCGGGTAGGTGTGCGTTCTTAAATAACCCATATACCGTGTGCTCTGCTGCTAGTTTACTACTTTTTCTCGTCTCATTTGTTGCATTCTATTAAGCTAAAAGCAAACGGTTTAAATAACAGATAAATTCTGTTTTTACTAATTTTGTGTTGAATGGATGACAAACGTCACAACTCCGAAATTAATAACTAAGTCTTGATTAACAAATAGACAAATTACTGGTTACTCTTTATATTTGTAGTGTTTCGAAAGTTTAACCCTCATGTTTTTAATTTCAACCAATCACTCATTGTGGTCTCAATTTTCTATCAATTTGTCAATCTCATCTAAAATGATTGTTTACCATTTTTCAACTTCCTCAAATGACATTAGGTGTTGTCTTATTATTATCTTTTTGTTTTTTTATTTTCCCTTCTTCAAAACTAAAATCAAGAGAAAACCCAAAATATTTGAGTTTATGATTGTCGATCTTCAATCTAAAAATTTAAAAATTGCAAACTGATTGTAATCGTGAAAAAAAAATGCAAATTGATTTGATATCTACTACTAACGAAATCAAATAACATCACCACAGTCACGATGAAATAAAAATCTATCAAATCTCCATCATATCAATTTAAACTAAAATGAGATTAAAATGATTCTCATCATCATCTTTAACATTAACAACACTCTCTGAGCTCCCACGAATGAAACTATAGAAATAATTACCAATTCATATAACTAAGCTTACAAACAACACTACTACACTAGGCTCAATTTTTTTTTTTGTCAATAAGGCTCAAACTTAATTGGGCTATTTAGTCTTCCATGGTCGGTGATGTATTCTCCAGTTTTGGTTTTGAAGAAAAAGAGAAAAAAAATAATAAGAAAAATAATAAAACAACACGTAAGGACATTTGAGAATATTAAAAAAAATAGTTAACAACTATTTTGGACATAATAGACTAATTGGTCGAAAATTGAGACTATGAGAAGTGCTCAGTTGAAATTGAAAGCACCATGACTAAACTGTCGAGACTAAAAGTATAAGGAGTGATCAGTAATTTGTCCTTAACAAATTAAGCCAATAAAGTTCTACAATTCCCATATATGTAAATTGAGCCTTGAAATTTTTTCCGCTCGAGGCTCCAAATTTACAAGACCGGTCCTATGTCTAACGTGACATTGATCAATGCCTCACTCCAAAAAACTCAATTTGATCGAGTCATGGTTGTCACGATAAAACTTTCTCCATCTCAATGCCCACCACAAAAAATGTTGGCAAAGGCCACATATGTAATGTGGGCTTTGGTGGTCTGGCAAACCAAAAAAACACCCACAAAAATCATGAAATGTGGCTTTTTTTTTAAAAAAAGCATCCCACACTTCATCATGAAATGTGGCTTTTCATTAAAAAACACTCACATTTGATGAGATATGTGGGTATCTTTTAAGTTTGCCACACCACCAAAGTCCACATTACATATGTGGCCTTTGCCCACATTTTTTGTAGTGGCCTACCAACTTTAATGTACAACATAAATGGATGGACACTTGAAATCAGATCTTCAAATATCACGTATTCAAAATCACATTTTTGGTGGTTGGAACAAAGCTTACTCCTTCCATGATGGTAATACATGTGATGATGGAAAGAGACCATAAAAACCCTCTAAAATTTCTCCGGCGTCGTCTTCGTTATCAAACCTCGACCTCCGTTCTGTTAAAGCGAGCTTTCTCGCAAAGCTCCCCATGACTTCCTCTATTGTAAACAAAACTCGAGCTTAGGAGACGTGGTGGTCAATTTGGTACATTATAGTCTTTTTTTTTTTTTTTTTATCTATTTAGGAGAAATAAGATAGTCGCATTGAATAAATCATACAACCGAAGCGGTCAAACATGAGAAGTTGAAAACAAGCTCGATCAAATGCAAGCTAACAAAACCTACAAAGAGACTTAATATACCAGCCACAAAACTAGGTCCAAACAAAACCGACCTAACCATGAAACTAGCCTACAGTATTGAAAGCGCGCAATAACATAAAGAAAACAGAAAAACCTCTCAACGTCCTCACACCAATTAGAAGCCTCAGAGGCTCAGACCCACTGGTGTGTACTCACACCAATTAGGAAGAATGCATAAATTTAATACAGAACATCAAATGAAACTTATTACATGTGGCTAAATAATGCAGTACTTCAATCTGGTGGGTGATCAATCGATGCATGTCGGAGTACTGTTTTTGTTTTAGCTATATAATTGGAGCAATGATTAAATCGTACATCTTTGTCAACTTTCATTCAAACAGTAGGGTCAACAAATTAAGAGACTAAAAACTGAAACAAGAATCATGATTTCTGGTTTTCAGTCTCTTAATTAGTGAACAATAAGAACAGGTGTAAAATATATACAATTATGATTAATAATTGTGAATAACCTATATTTAATTTCCAAAAAATTCTTATAAAAAAGAGCATCTTATAGAGTGTGCCTAATTTGGCCTTAAAGGAGATTACCCTTCTAAGTTTTAATGCACAATTTCCAACCCCAAATCAAGCCTAAAGGGGTGTATTCAATTAAGATTTTATAGGATTTTTTTTGTATTTCAAAAGTCCATAGGTATTCAATTCAGATTTTAAAAAGTCTTTACAAATCTGTTGGTATTCAATTTGGATTTAAAATTATCCATCAAATTCCTGTGGTATTCAAAAGTTGGTAGACTTTTAAGGACTCTATTATCTCATCGATTTTGTAGGATTTTTGAGTGCTTACTATAAATACCAAAACTCTAAAGAAATCTTGTCAGACCACAAGAGATTTTGACATATTCTATTTCTTCACTTCGAAGATGAAAGGTCAACAACAAGAAGAGAAGACGAACTGACCTTGACGTAGTAGAGCACCCCCTGTTTTGTGAACAAGGTAACCAAAATTTACATGCTCAAATATATATATATATATATATATATATATATGTTCTTTTATGTGTTTTTGTGTGATTGGGATTGCTATATGGGTGATCTTGGTTTGTTTCTATGTAACATTATGTTTCTGGATACGGGTTTTTTTTTTCTTCGTTTATATTGGTTTTGTTATAAGTCCGAGATCAAATTCTGGTTTTGCTATTGGGTTTGATTTTGCCTGATTGAATGATTATATATCAGTGGTTTTTTCGTTCTTTGCGTGCTTACATGTTTCTGGGTGGCAGAGTAATTCTTTACCGTAGTGCAAAAAGTATTGTGACTTGTTAGGCAGATATTAATCAGACATGACATGATGATGGGATATGAATCTAGTTGGTTTGCTGAAGATGGTTTGTTATATAGCATTAGTCAGTTTTTATGAATTGATGTGTTTGGCTGCCGGAAGAATATGCCTACTCTGCCCAACACTTGTCTAGTTGTTGCATCAGATGAGATATTTTGTAAATCACCGTTCTTTGATCATCTAAAGAGGAAAAAAAACAAAGAATGATCTAGTTGGTTTGCTGAAGATGGTTTGTTATAACAGATAGCACTAGTCAGTTTTATGAATTAATGAGTTTGGCTGTTGTAAGTTTACTTTCAACATGTATTCTAATTAACATCACCTTAGATACATAGTTACATACAGTCTTTGTTATTATATGCTTTAATTAACATAGGGCTGGCAACTGGTAGAAGTGTGATGTCTGATAATATGTTGGTCCTCTTAGAGATAAATGATGAAGCTCTCAGCAATACATTGAGGATATACCAGTGCCCGTTTGTCTTTTTAATAAATGCTTTAATTAACATAGGTATGTCCGTCTCTTTCAGCATTGGCGAAAGCCCACCAACTTCTACTCGATCAACAAGAAAGGGACTATATCATTAGCCAAGTCTCTGCGGCCAAAGGTTAGAAATTTTGCTTTTCTGTTCATCTTGGTGTCTAGAATCTTCAATGTATAATGGAGTCTTCATTCATCTGAAGTTCATATGGGGAAAAATAAAATCATGGGGTTAGACAATCAATTCATTTATTTGCTAATCTTAAAATTTATATTGTTTCACACCATTGTTAAATATTTTATTACTTAAGTGTCGTTGTGTTTGATAATGAACTAGTCATATTACTATGGGTGATACGATTCAACAAGATGTCAAAAAAAAGGGAACTTACGAGCAATGGACTAAGGAAGAGAGTAATGCATTGTTAGAACTCATGGTTGATGGTGCCACTCGGGGATGGCGTGACAACAGTGGAATTTTTACCAAGCAAATAGTAGAAGAAAAGATACTTCCTGCTCTTAACAACAAACTTGGGTGTCATAAGACCTACAACAATTACCAAAGCCGATTGAAATGGTTCAAAAAATGTTGGACTTCTTATAATACTCTTTTTCGATTCAGCTCTGGTTTTGGGTTTGACTCAAACACAAAGAAGTTCACTGCATCAGATGAAGTATGGGAAGATTACATACAGGTGAGCTTTTTAAAAAATCACAGCACAATTTATTTCTTTAGAATAACAAACTGAGCTCTTGTACATAGTGCAATAATAATAACCTTGAATTTTTCTTTCTCTAGGCTCACCCTTCTAATTCCAATTTACGCTATGGATCATTTCCTGATTATGAAGACTTGGAATTAGCTATTGGAAATGGTGTTGTTGTTGGAAAAAACTCAATTGGGTTAGGTAATAATGTTATCGATGCAACGACATTAGTTGTTGGTGATGGAGAAAATATTAGCATAGATAACTTTGAGTATGATGTTGAGAATGAAGTGTTTGTGAAACCAACTCAAAATGATCCAACATTACCCTCTTTAAACCCTCTAGGATCCCCTGAAGTTGTAGAGGTTCCCAAGCATGGAAGAAACAAAAACAAAAACAAAAGAGGTAGAGCCGAGTATGAAGGAAGTTCTAGCTTAAATGGAAACGCCTCTCAAGGTGGCGTTATGGACCAACTTGATAAACTCACGACTACTTTCGAAGGAGTTTATAGCCTTTTGGAGAAAAGAGAAAGTCTATTAGAGAAAAGAGAAAGGGAGAAAGGATACACAACTTGGGATGCCATCATGGAGATACCAAATTTGGATGAAGATACTTGTTTGATGGCGTCTGACTTGTTTAATACCAAAACAAAAAAGAATGGCTTCTTGAAGATGACTCATACCCAGCGAGCAAACTGGATATTCCGCAAGAAGCAAGAGCAATAGTTCTTTAGAGTTATGATGAGCACATTTGGTTATGTTTGTTTGAATTTGTATGACTTCTTATGAGTTATGTCTTTGCTATGTTATGTTTGTTTTGAATGTATATGATTTCTTATGAGTTTGAACAATTGTATAACTATTGAGATTGCATTTATGCTATTATCTCCACTTTCTTTTATGTTTCATGCTCCTTATATTCATATTTTCTTGATAAATATGTATTCATATTTAGCTCTCTGTCAGATTTTTCAGTCCAGTTTAGAGGACTATATCTCTCTCATTAGAAAACCATAAATTATGAAATTGTGTGGGATTGTAGCTGTGTGTCTCTATTATTTACCTGTAAAACAATTTTGCACTTATTGTTGACAGTAGCCGCAGAGAGGCTACAGCAGGCCCACAGACCCGCAACAAGTGCACCAGGGCCCGGCCCAAGGCCCGGGACCGGCTCACCAGCACCCGGCCTCGGGGTCCAGCACTCTATTCTGCCACCAGGGACCCTGGGGCCGGGGGCGCCTGCCAGCCAAAGAGGGCACCAGAATGTACAAACAGAAGGGAACCAGTCCCACATCGAAGGCTGAGGCCAGCCCTCACCCCCAACCACCTATATAAGGGCCCCAACTACTCTCTTTAATAGGTAACTTATCTCTCTCACCGCTTACATACGTGCTCAAGTTATATATACTCCAACTATACTAACTTAGGCATCGGAGAGGAGAAGGCCGGCCCGCCCGGTATTCCCCTTAGTGAGCAGGTTTGCAGGAGATCAAGTTGGATTCATCTGTATCTACCAGGCCCCCGGGTTTAGGCAGAAACAATTGGCGCCGTCTGTGGGAAGCTTGAACGAAAAGCCGTGTAAGCAACACCGTTGGAAGAAAATTCGGAAATGAGTCAAGAGAAAGGTACCGCCGAGGAGGGACGTGTTGCATTAGTGCAGACGCTCACCTCCACCCCAGCCGTCACGCGGGAACCGCCCGGCGACCGGGGCAACGGTCAGGAAGGTGGGAGCTGTGGGGGACCATCCGGCGTGCCGGATCCCCACCAAGACAGCTCGCGCGGGAAAGGCCCGGCAGAGGATGAAGACAGTCCAGAGCACCGGGGCTTCTCTTTGACGTTCTCAGATGATCCAAGCGATCGATCTGAGAGCCCGGGCCGGGACCCTACGTACAGCCCCGACCATAGCAGTATGGCAGGAGAGATACGGGCAATGGCCGCAGAGGTCAATCGTCTAAGAGAGGAGAGCGACAGGGACAAAGCTAAGTCTAACGCCCGGTACGAAGAGATGGAAGCGGTGAATGCTGCCCTAGTGGCCGCCCTGGAGAGGGGACAGCAGCGTAGTGACGCCATGGCCGAGGCACAGGCGGTACTCCTACCGGTCCAACCCCAACACACCGAGGCAGGGCAGTCTTCGGGCGGTCGGCCTGGTGATCCCGTGCGAGAAAAGTCGCCCGCAGGCGCAGGCCCGCCGAAGAGCACGCCAATCTCCCGCCAGCTCCGCGCTTCGTCTGTGGATGAAGTTGAGACTCCGACTGCACGGGCGCTGCAGATGTTAGCCAACACCGTGTCGGACTTAAAGGCCCAAATGGAGGCCAACGAGAGAAGAGCCGCACGGCCGATGGAGGGCGCCTGGTTTAATGACCGCATGAGCCCTTTCTCACACCGGGTCATAGAGTCGGGGAGATCTGGCAACCAGAAGTCCCTCAAACTCACCTATTCAGGGTCCGGTTGCCTGTATCAGCACCTGGACAGTTTCCGGTCCCAGACCTGCGCCAAGGGCTACTCCGATGCAGTTTGCTGCAACATCTTCCAGGAGACTTTGTCTGGAGAAGCGCTCAGCTGGTTCTACGAGCTTCCAGCGAACTCGATCGAGGCGTTCGAGCAGTTAGCCGACCGGTTCGTAGGCCGCTTCATTCTCTGAGTCGAGGGAGCCCGGACGTCGACCATCCTCTTCAACTGCATACAAGCCCCCAGAGAGGAGCTGAGAACCTTTGTCAACCGCTGGCAGACGGCTACGGCCGGGGTTCAGAACCTGGACAAAGGCATCGCCGAGATGACGTTTAAGCAGGGGCTCCGAGCGGGTAAGTTTTCCTACGCCGTCCGGGTAGAGCTCCCGCAGGGGTACGACGAGTTGATGGCTATGGCCATCCGGCATGCTCAGGCCGATCATGAGACCTATGGGCACCACCTACTGAAGAGGAAACGGGATGAGCAGCAGGAAGACCATCCCCGGGAAGAGAACCCTCCGCCCGGCCAGGAAGCCAAGCCCAGTCAGCGGACCGAGAACCGCACCGCTCGACCCAGCCGCAACGCCAACAACAGAAACTGGCCGCAGCGGCAGCAGAGGCCCTATTCTGATAAACCCCAGGCCGAGCACAAGCCGGCGCCGTACCGCCAAGAGCGCCCCCTGGCAATCATGCCAGCACTACCGGCCGGTCAAGAAGTCTTCACCGCTCTCACCACTTCCTACGAGGATATTTTACTTGAGAACGAGAGCGTCATTCCCCCACCGCCCAAGAGAAAGTACCCAGTTGACAGTAGCCGCAGAGAGGCTACAGCAGGCCCACAGACCCGCAACAAGTGCACCAGGGCCCGGCCCAAGGCCCGGGACCGGCTCACCAGCACCCGGCCTCGGGGTCCAGCATTCTATCCTGCCACCAGGAACCCTGGGGCCGGGGGCGCCTGCCTGCCAAAGAGGGCACCAGAATGTACAAACAGAAGGGAACCAGTCCCACATCGAAGGGTGAGGCCAGCCCTCACCCCCAACCACCTATATAAGGGCCCCAACTACCCTCTTTAATAGGTAACTTATCTCTCTCCCCGCTTACATACGTGCCTTGGTTATATATATTCCAACTATACTAACTTAGGCATCGGAGAGGAGAAGACCGGCCCGCCCGGTATTCCCCTTAGTGAGCAGGATTGCAGGAGATCAAGTTGGATTCACCAGTATCTACCAGGCCTCCGGGTTTAGGCAGAAACAATTGGCGCCGTCTGTGGGGTCGAGGTCCAGTCTGCAAGTTCATCCGGGACTCGTCTCGATATGGCAGGACGCCTGGTCGAGGTCCCGTGAACTCCGCCTCGCACCGATACGGTAGGACGCCCGGTCGAGGTCCAGTCTGCAAGTTCATCCGGGACTCATCTCGATATGGCAGGACGCCCGGTCGAGGTCCAGTCTGCAAGTTCATCTGGGACTCGTCTCGATATGGCAGGACGCCCGGTCGAGGTCCCGTGAACTCCGCCTCGCACCGATATGGCAGGACGCCCGGTCGAGGTCCAGTCTGCAAGTTCATCCGGGACTCGTCTCTATATGGCAGGACGCCCGGTCGAGGTCCCGTGAACTCCGCCTCGCACCGATATGGCAGGACGCCCGGTCGAGGTATTCACCTCGGTCACGCCCAATCTTCAACGCGGACTTGGGGGACTGGGCACCGGTAGGTCGGTAACCCTGCGGGTCTGCGGGACAAGAGCAAGATAGATTTAAGTCCCCATTTAAGATTGCACTTGACCGGGAACTTGGGGGACTTGTTGACAGTAGCCGCAGAGAGGCTACAGCAGGCCCACAGACCCGCAGCAAGTGCACCAGAGCCCGGCCCAAGGCCCGGGAACTGCTCACCAGCACCCGGCCTCGGGGTCCAGCATTCTATCCTGCCACCAGGAACCCTGGGGCCGGGGGCGCCTGCCTGCCAAAGAGGGCACCAGAATATACAAACAGAAGGGAACCAGTCCCACATCGAAGGGTGAGGCCAGCCCTCACCCCCAACCACCTATATAAGGGCCCCAACTACCCTCTTTAATAGGTAACTTATCTCTCTCCCCGCTTACATACGTGCCTTGGTTATATATATTCCAACTATACTAACTTAGGCATCGGAGAGGAGAAGACCGGCCCGCCCGGTATTCCCCTTAGTGAGCAGAATTGCAGGAGATCAAGTTGGATTCACCAGTATCTACCAGGCCCCCGGGTTTAGGCAGAAACATACCCGAAGGGGAAACTTACAACGGCATAGACGGGCAAGTACTGCTCTTACATGATGAGGCTACTCAACGAACAAATCAGTGCTGCGCTCTCAAGACAGCGGTGCAGGGTTTGATCGATAACGGCCAGCTCCAGCGGTACATAGGGGAAAGAAGAACAGACCCCGACCGGGAACATGACCAGGCCTGGTAGGCTCGACCAAGGCTCGCCCAAGCCTCCGGTTAGTTTGGTGTACATCCGGTTCTACCGTTGTAACACCACAAGAAATGTATGCAAACTACTTTTGAGAAAATTTCACCGGCTCCGCCAGTTCAAATATATTCATAATCAAGCAAGTATACAAGCAGTAACCGTTCCGGAAAGATTACAAGGAGAAGAGCAAGGAAAATCCTAAGGAGCCACGACTCCGCCCTCAGCAGGCGATCCGCCAGCCTCTCCTGCGGTACCCTCGTCGTTGACCTCAGTTCCGGCGTCGACTCTGGCTCGGGGACACTCGGCACCGTTGGTAAAAGAATCCAAATCCGAGCGAATCGCTTCTTCCGGCTGCCCCTCCACCGCCTCCTGATGGATGTCCGACTGCTCATGGATATCTCTTTCAGCAGCAATCGGCATCAAGGAAGTGTCTAACCATCCCTTCCCCGCCCATTCCGTGTACGCATCCGAGATGCCCTCTTCCCTGGCCTTCTCCATAAACTCCAGGAACTGATCGCTCTCGCGGTATTTGAGAACAACCCGCTCATAGAGTTCCGGGTCGTCTTCCCCGGTCGCAGCAGCAGTGGCGGCGCGCAGAGCGGCAGCTTCCACTTGGAGCTCGTCCACCTTGGCTTCCAGTTTGGCCCTCTCCTTCTCCAGGCTCCGGTTCTGCTCCTCCAGCTTCTTGGCCCTCTCCTCCGATCTGGCCTTCTCCCGATCCGAGCGGGACTTCTCCACCTCCAGGCGCTGTCGGGCCTCCGATAAAGCAGTTATCTGTCTCTTCAGCTCCGACAGTTCCTCGCTCGCGTCCGGTTGGTACAGACTGTACAGCAACTGCATAACAACAAAGGCAGTTAGTCAAGCAGCAAAAGAAAACAAGCTACAAGCAGTGTAGTGGTACCATGCAGTACTTACCCGGAGGACGGATTCCTTGCATTTTGGGCGATTCCCGCCCGCCAGGGCTCCAGCAACCCCGGGTCTGTCCAGACCAAGGCCGGCCAAGTCCGCCGCCACTTGCCGGACGAGTGCACTGTCCGGGCTTCCCCTCGGTGCCTCCACAGGCGCGGGACCACTCTGCCGGGCAGCGGCAGCCTTCTCCCCAGCGGAGTTAGTTTGCGCACCGCTGGTTACCCTGAACCGTTTGGCCAGGTTCTCCCGAGCCGACCCGCCAGTAAGCGTCACCAGCGCGGAGGAAGGAATGTCCCCGCCTTTCCGTTTCTCTCCCCGGCCTTCCGGAAAAGAAGATTGTGCGCTTACCCGGGCCACACGAGCCGCGTGCGGCACAGACACCGGCCGGTTGGGGATCCTGTTCACTCCACCGGGAATCCTCACTGGCCCCCCGGTAGTCTTGCCCTTTCCAGGCACCGCATGGAGCGCAGTATGATGGGTCTTCACCCGCCTCAGGATGTAGGCGCCGTCATCAACATCCATGGCCCTCGGCTCCGGATGAGTCGTGAGCCGGCCGGACTCCTCGTCCACCGACGTCCGCGAGACGGTCTCGCCTTTCTCCTTCAGCTTGTTAAGGAGGTCTTCCCCGTCCATTGAGAGAGTGGTTTCGGGCTTGATAACCGCCCGGGAAGATGCACCTGCAAGGAAAGCGAACGGTTAGCATTTTGCCGGAACTAGCGCAAAGTATCACCGTTAAAGGGCATGCTACGCACCGGGACCCCGCCCGAGCTGCCAGTATTCCAGCACTTCCCGCCGGATAAAGTTGAAAGAACTCCGTTCCAGATCGTCCCAACATCCGAGTATGGTCGAGATCCTCTCATGCTCCAGATCGGATAGCTCGAACGACTAGTCGCCAATGGATTGGAAGGCGCTAGGAACCCGGTACATTTTACTCCTCGCCTGCCACCTCCCGCCCACCATCACCACCTTCTTCCTCCAACTGTTGTCTACCCATGTAGGCATATTGGTGATGATTGGTTGATGGTTCCGGGCGTTGAAGGACAGGCAACCCCGTGACCCTTGTTTCCTAGAGTAGGACAACCTATACAAGGACCAGAATTCGTTTACCGTTGGCATACTCATTCCGGACAGATCATATAGGCAGCCGAGGCTCAATAATCGCCTCTACTGGAGCCCAGGAAGCTGCGCGGGCGATACTTGCAGCGCACTGAGCATATACTGCACGAAATTTGGCAGTGGAAGCTAGAGTCCATGCCGGAACTGGTCCTGATGCACGGCAACCCAACCTGCCTCCGGGTTGCAAGCTGACTCTCCAGGATTCAGGGGCCGCAGCAGAACCTCATCCGGGATACCCCACGTTTCCCGGAACGCTGCAATCTCTCCAGGGGTCATGCTACCCTCCGGTTCATCACACACCACAGCATCCTTCCCTCTGCCAATGGTGTAGCTCACGGCCGGAGCACCCGCAAGGCGCACCCCGTGCGGTATTTCAGTCTCCGAGGATTCAGCCCCGGAAGACGAAGACGAGGACAGAGACGAAGCCCTGCTCCCAGAGCAGTCAGCGACTGCGGTCTCCAGGGATTCCGAACCGAGCCAGTCCTCCAGCCTCTCCGCATCATCCACGATGGGACCCCTGGCAGCCGATTCGGAAGCCCGGTCAGAACTTGAAGAAGACAACTTAACCTAGGGGAAGAAAACAAAACCCTAGCGCTCGTTAGCAACAGGCTACAACAGCGCCTTCTACGGCCTCTCCCCAAGTTTGCCGCAGAGCAGTTCAGTCAGCGACAGAGATCCCTCCCCCCCCCCCCGCCGCAAAACAACAAAACCAAAACAAGAACAACACCGGGGCAAAGAAATCAACAAACTTACCAATTAATATGCTCAACCGAGGACAGTCCGCCCTGCGAAAGCAGCGAGCAATGGTAGGAAGAGAGTAGGGAGCGCTCGAGAAAACGGATCTCGTGGGGCAAAGGGCTCAGAGTTTTCGCCGGATTTCTCTCTTTCTCTTAGTTTCTCCAAAGCAAGAAGCAACAGCAGAAAGAAGAGCAGAAGAGGCCTTTTTATAGAGGGGACCGGTGCCCTAGACAATTGAAATCCCTTCAAAAACAAGTAATCAGAGAAACTCAAACGCCTGCGAATCCAGGCCCTTCATCTCAAGACCACCCCCTGCTGGCACGTGTCCCAGCATTGGTAAACTGCCCATGCCATCATAACTGACGGGACTGATGGACTTCCTCCTTAAATGCATGTCAGCCACTTGTCCCACACGCTGGCGACAGGAAAGTAGGAGCGGGAACCGAGGCATCAGGCCCTCCCACACTTCCCCAGGTTCCACGGTTGCACGCCATCTTTGCTGCAAGTCAACCGGTCATGATTTCTCAACCGTCTTGAAGACCTCTCACCGGTGGTGATCATCCAACCGCTTCGAGAGCATCTATCCGGGTACGAGCAGTATGGACTCGTCTCGATATGGCAGGACGCCCGGTCGAGTCCCGCCCGGCACCATAGCAGTTCGCGGTTATGATCATTCAACCGGCTGCATGGCTTCTTCATTGTATATCTTGAAGACCTCTCACCGGCTGTGATTTTCCAACCGCTTCGAGAGCATCTATCCGGGTACGAGCAGTATGGACTCGTCTCGATATGGCAGGACGCCCGGTCGAGTCCCGCCCGGCACCATGGCAGTTCTCGGTTATGATCATTCAACCGGCTGCATGGCTTCTTCATTGTATATCTTGAAGACCTCTCACCGGAGATTTTCCAACCGCTTCGAGAGCATCTATCCGGGTATGAGCCATCCGCCCAGCACCATCTTCGTTGCATATCACTGGGGGACTCGTCTCGATATGGCATGTCGCCCGGTCGAGTCCCGCCCGGTCCATAGCAGTTCACGGTTATGTATCATTCAACCAGCTGCACGCCATCCTACTGGAGACCTCGTCTCGATATGGCATGTCGCTCGGTCGAGGTCCACCCAGCTGCATCTCTCTCGGGGGACTCGTCTCGATATGGCAGAACGCTCGGTCGAGATCCGCCCACCGGTTACGACGCATCCAACCGGCTCGAGAGCATATTCCGGGAACAGGATCCACCCGGTCCCATGGCATTTCACTGGGGGACTCGTCTCGATATGGCAGGACGCCCGGTCGAGTCCCGCCCGGCACCATGGCTTGACCCCGGTCATGAGAACATTCGACCGGCATGGGCTTTATAAACCCGGGTGAGTTTACATCTAACTCATGTACTCTTGTCCAGCAGGATAAAAACCCTGCATCGCATTGAACCGCGATCAACGTGGGGGGCTGTACGGCGAGCCTTGTCACCTCAACGCCACCCCCCCCCCCCCCCCCCCTTACCTCAACGCTTATTCAACACAAGCTGAGAAGAACTAGCAAGTGTTCACCGGCGCTTCAAACAGCCCGCAACACCGGGGTAATCTCCCCGCAGCCTAGCAATATGGGCCTCGTCTCGATATGGCAGAACGCCCGGTCGAGGTCCCATGAACTCCGCTCTGTTCCGCTTTGGCAGATCGCCCGGTAGAGGCTCAGTGAACTCCGCTCCGTTTCGATTTCGCAGATTGCCCGGTTGTGACCCAGTGAAGCTCCGCTTCGTACCGATAGGGCAGAGTGCCCGGCCGGAATTCCATGCACATCTCTTGCATGGCGGATTTCAACGCCCCATTATCATCCCATGCACAAATCTCTTGCATGGCATCATCTCATACACTCTCCGGGTTCCACCCCACTCCATGCTCATAGCACCACAACACCTGAGCACAGTACTACTTATATTACAAACGTACTTATAAACTATTGCTTCCCATCGGTAACAGGTACTCACCTCGGTCACGCCCAATCTTTAACGCGGACTTGGGGGACTGGGCACCGATAGGTCGGTAACCCTGCGGGTCTGCGGGACAAGAGCAAGACAGATTTAAGTCCCCATTCAAGATTGCACTTGACCGGGAACTTGGGGGACTTGTTGACAGTAGCCGCAGAGAGGCTACAGCAGGCCCACAGACCCGCAGCAAATGCACCAGGGCCCGGCCCAAGGCCCGGGACCGGCTCACCAGCACCCGGCCTCGAGGTCCAGCATTCTATCCTGCCACCAGGAACCCTGGGGCCGGGGGCGCCTGCCTGCCAAAGAGGGCACCAGAATATACAAACAGAAGGGAACCAGTCCCACATCGAAGGGTGAGGCCAGCCCTCACCCCCAACCACCTATATAAGGGCCCCAACTACCCTCTTTA
Organism: Potentilla sterilis; assembly: GCA_963682095.1. Classification (NCBI taxonomy): domain Eukaryota; kingdom Viridiplantae; phylum Streptophyta; class Magnoliopsida; order Rosales; family Rosaceae; genus Potentilla; species Potentilla sterilis. The sequence continues at coordinate 13,365,207 of OY821762.1, read as the reverse complement.
ATAGGTAACTTATCTCTCTCACCGCTTACATACGTGCTCAAGTTATATATACTCCAACTATACTAACTTAGGCATCGGAGAGGAGAAGGCCGGCCCGCCCGGTATTTCCCTTAGTGAGCATGTTTGCAGGAGATTAAGTTGGATTCATCTGTATCTACCAGGCCCCCGGGTTTAGGCAGAAACAATTATAATCTTAAATCTTCCGGAATATGAGTAGGAATGATAGAGGGTCAGAAATATCAGCTCTCTGTCAGATTTTTCAGTCCACTTTAGAGGACTATATCTCTCTCTTTAAAAGACCATAAATTGTGAATTTTTGTGAAATTGTAGATGTATGTGTCTATTATTTACCTGTGAAACAGTTTTACATTTGGAATCCTAAATCTTCCAGAATATGAGTAGGAATGATAGAGGGTCAGAAATATCAGATCTCTGTCAGATTTTTCAGTCCACTTTAGAGGACTATATCTCTCTCCTTAGAAAACCATAAATTGTGAAATTTTGTGAGATTGTAGATGTATGTGTCTATTATTTACCTGTGAAATGGTTTTTCATTTGGAATCTTAAATCTTCCAGAATATAAGTAGGAATGATAGAGGGTCAGAAATATCAGATCTCTGTAAGATTTTTCAGTCCACTTTAGAGGACTATATCTCTCTCCTTAGAAAACCATAAATTGTGAAATTTTGTGAGATTGTAGATATATGTGTCTATTATTTACCTGTGAAACATTTTTTCATTTGGAATCTTGAATCTTCCAGAATATGAGTATGAATGATAGAGGGTCAGAAATATCATCTTTCTGTCCTATGTTGTTATTGCAAGTTTTGCATTTTGTCTTTATTAATTTGTTTGTCAATGCAGAAAATTAGGTTTAGAAATGGATGAAATATGGGTGGAAGAAATTGATGAAGAAGAAATGGAAGAAGAGATGGAAGAAGAGATATACGAAACAGTTAAGTACTTATTGACGGCAATTCAAGCGGTAATCATCTTATTAAAAGAGAACATGATTGTGATGCATCAACGTATCGAACCATCTCTTAAACGACGACCAATTACTCGGACGGGATATTATTTTATACAAAATATGCTAAAGGGAGACCCACAAAGTTTTCGAGAGTTGTATAGAATGTATCCGGATGTGTTCCTAAAGTTGTGCGACATCATTAGACAAAGAACTCTTTTGGAAGATACAAGGTATATTTGTGTTGAAGAAATGGTGGCTACATTATTGGTTATTGTTGGTCACAATGATCGGTATTGTAATGTTCGTCAAAGGTTTGGCCGCTCACACTTCACTAATAGTCAAAACTTCCACAAAACCTTAAAGGCTTTAAACACGATAACACCACAAATGATGGTCAAATCCGGAGGTGTGCCCTCTAAAATTAGGGAAAGTACAAGACTCTACCCTTATTTTAAGGTATGATTTTTTTAAAAGTTAAAGTATGAGTAAAACCGATTGATTTTGATAGATTTTTTTTCCCTATATGACCTATATAAATTGTTTAAATTTTATTATTTTAGGATTGTATTTGTGCTATTGATGGAACTCATATTCCAGTCATGGTGAAGGGACGAGAAGTAAGTAGCTATTGTAACCGTCATGGTATTTAATCTCAAAATGTTTTGGCAGCATGCAACTTCGATTTGGAATTCATGTATGTGCTAAGTGGGTGGGAAGGTTTGGCACATGATTCAAAATTGCTAACCGATGCATTATCAAGAAGAAATGGACTTGAAGTCCCTCAAGGTAATTATATATATATATATATATCAACTTTTGAAAAAAATTATTTTCATTATGTTCGTCATGCTAATGATAAGATATTATAATTTTAGGTAAATATTTTCTCGTAGATTGCGGATTTGCTAATCGATGCCAATTTTTGGCTCCATTACGTGGTGTACGATACCACTTAAAAGATTTTGGCGGTCAAGTTCGTCACCCGAGAAATGCTAGTGAGTTATTCAATCTCCGTCATGCATCATTAAGAAATGTGATTGAGAGAATATTTGGTATCTTTAAATCGCGGTTTACTATTTTCAAAACCGCGTCTCCATTCCAATTTGTGACACAAGCGGAGTTGGTGCTAGCTTGTGCTGGACTACACAATTTTCTTAGGAAATAATGTCACTCTGATGAATTTCCTATTGAAGAAGAAGATGATCAATTTCCACCATATCTTGACATGGAAGATGAGAATCTTGAATTGCTTTCTCAACGCCAACGACAACAAAGAGCGGAAGCTAACGCTTGGAGAACTACTATTGCCGATGCTATGTGGGACGATAGGCCGAGGAATGATGATGATGAAAATGAAGACGATAATAATGATGATCAAGACAATGAGAATAATGAAGAACACATGGATGGTGAGAATTAAGAGGTTAATGATGATAATGAAATGGGAGAGTATGCTGCATTCTAATGTATTTTTTTAATTGCGTACGTACCTTTGATTAATCGGTTTAATGAATTTTTTTATGGAGTTGGATAACTTGGTAACGATTTTAAAAATAGTTGCATATGACATTATATAAAATCATTTCATTTTGACTCATAATTTTATTTTTGTATATTGTTTGTGTGTTTGATAGTGTTAATTTATTTATTTATTGTTAAGATAATAATCTATGGACTTTATAATTAAGTCCACATAATCATAAACAAATAAATCAAATAGAATCTGCTCAACTCTATATAGAATTAAAACATTCCATGGAATTAACAAACTCCATAGATTATAAAAAGTCAGCCATAATCTTTTAAAATCTGGATTGAATATACCCCCTAACTTTCCCTCTTTTATATATATACTAGCCTTCCTGCACGCGCGATGCGCGTGCGAAAGGACCGCGCTCGCGCGTGCGTTTATTTGTTTTTCAATAAATACGTTGAGTATATACATAGTTTTCTCGTACCCGTGCGATGCACGTGTTGTTTGTGAATAGAAGAAAACCGTGGAATTTAATTTGTTTTTACCTTCTTTCATTTTATTTCATGGTTTTTCTTATAGCATAATCCTTTTATGTAATTTAGTTTAATACGAAGGGTAAAATGGGCATAACACAATTTGGTGATATTTCTATGGGTCTGGCTTTCTAATAGTAGAGATATTCAAAACCCTAACCCACATATAGAGCTCTGATCAACTCCCTCTTCCTTCTCTGAAAACCCACAATGAAGATGATCGGAGATTCTGACTCCGATGGTGACGGCTACCCCTACAAAGAAACCATCTTCACCCTGACGATTGTGGTCAAAACACCCTCCAACAAAGAAGGGGTGACCCTCTTCACTCTCAAGAACTCAGACACCATTTCCCACCTCAAAACCCTCATCAAATCCAAAGAGGGCGTCCCCAAAAAGCGCCAATTCTTGATACACGATGGCAAATTGCTCCATGACTATCAAACCCTTTCGACTTCCGGCCTCGAAAGCTGGTTTGTTGTCTGTGCCATTTTCTGCCCGGAGGAGATCATCTGTCCCACAATGGTTGCCCTCCACGTGTTTGTGAAAATGTCTGAATGGACCGAACCGGTGATGGTGGAGGTGCGGGCTTGGTATAATGGGACCGAATTCAAGGCTGTTATCGAAAACGGTACCGGGTTGTTTCTCGATGAGTATGTGGTGAGTCATGGAGGTAAGATTATAGATGATTCTGTGAGGTTTTGTGATTGGAATGTGAACGAGGAAATGCCGATTTATTTACTGTGTAAAGGGAGGAAATTTCAGGTTGTTGCGAAAGGGTGTGGGTGGGAGGAGTTGGTAATGGTGTGTGAATCGGATACTGTGGGGGATGTGAAGAAGATGGTTGAGAATTTTGCGCAGGTGGAGAGTGAAAGAATGGTGCTTTTTCGGGGCGGAGATGATATGGTTCGTCTTGATGATGAAGGGAAGCCAGTTGTGTTCTATGATGTGGTAGAGAAATCTACGATTTGGGTACTTGGATTGGCTATGAATTTGACAATCAAGATGATATGACTTTAGGACAGTATGAGGAAGTTTTTGGCAATCTGTGGGCTTTAAGGTGGAACTTTTGTCATAGATCCTGGTCGTTCTTCTATCCATCATACCAAGTCAACAAGACGTGAGAAGTGATATTAGTTTGGGAGTCTAGAATAAGTTGATTTTCAGTTTTCAGTCTCTATGTAGCCGGCTGTCAGTGTATGATAATTTCTGCAGAATGCCAATAGTTAAACTTAACTGTGTCTTTTTATCAGATAATTGAACTGGTAATCAATCAAGAAATTAGAAATCTAGACATGGCTGTGAAAGTAGTGTCTGATGCGTTGAGGATGGAAGTGAAGTCTTGGTACACCGGCCAAGAAATAAAGGCGGTGGAGAGCATGGTCGGTGTTTCGTTGGCTGGTCATGTCCTCAGCCATAACGGGAAGCTCATAAGGGATTCGAGTCGCATATTAAGCACTGAAGACGGCAGCAACATGATCAATAGTGACGATGAGGAATCTTACGACAGTCTGGAAATTAAGGTGGAAATTTTGTGGTACTTCCTGGTCATCTTCTACCCGTCGTATAAAGATTGCAGCAGCAGGACTGGATCTGCCTTATTCACTACTGAATTTTGGGGCTCATTTGATGTTACAGTTTAAAGTTTAAACTTTATTACGTTTATGCATTCAGGTCGATTAGTTTGGATTAGTTTTATTGATTAGGTATATCAGGTTCCTTCCAGCTTTCTGGTTTTCTTCTGTATACGGATTCTTCTTCAATTTTCTGGAAACTTTTCTACTATAATGGCTTATTCCATTCTGAAACTTTCTACATTACTTCGATCTCAGGTTGTGCAACATCACAAGTAGTACTAAAACTTCAGGAATTCATCTTAATAATTTTCCTATCCTAGTTTAGAATAGCTTGGTTTTCCGTCTCTCAAGTTGGTAAATGCTCTGGATATTGCTAGTCAGAATTTTTTACTGAAAGCTACTCTATTCTACTAAATGCCAATGATTCAGTAGAAATGTTACAAACATACAATTACACCATGACTCTTACCGCTGACTTAAACACACTAGAAAGTCATATTCCGAATCATGCTGTACAGTTGCATGATAAATAGAAAATTTCACCAAGTCTTTCAAAATTGTCATTACCTGGTATGCTTAAGTTGATAAATGTTCCAGAACAAAAGCAGAAGAGGTAAATGTATAGTTACAATTTACGAGTGAGACGCTGCTCCACTATCTGTCATGAGAAAGTGAATTTGCCGTCGCAAGAACAGAACCTGCAATGGGGAAATGGCACATATCATTAAATAAGAATGTCTTCATGGCGTGCATGTGTGTGCATTAAATCTAGTATTTTAAATTTTCGGGCTTCTACATTACCATATAACAGTGCTTGCTATAGTGTTGTGATGGGAGGGGAAGAATCAAGTATATGGTTCTAACCTGATTAAACAATGGAGTGATAGAGAAAGAGAGAGAGAATTCACCTCCCCTTGAAGCAAAGCAGGTAGACACTCAGTTGATACAAGACCATTAATCTCAGACTGTAGTTTTGCTTCTTTGATGCCTGACCATGTGAGTGGAGGTAGCGCCAATAGAAGTACTGTAAGAACATCACCTGTAGATGGATGCATCCCTATGCAGTTACCTTGATAGAAAGAACACAAGCTAGTAGGATCTGTTTTACAAGAGGGAACCAGCACATCAACTCCTTGTTCACTGCCATCTGTTGTTACAATTCCTGACACCACCGTTGCAGGATTATCACCATTGGACTTCAAGAGTTTAACATCAGTTGGTGTACAGCACATTCCATTTGATGAACAAACTTTCCCACCCAAAATTTCTGCTCCTTGGCAGCAGACCTTTGCACCAATCTCAGGCAACATATCTATACCACCAGGTAGTGTGGTTTCTTCACAAAGTGAACTTTCAGAAGCCAACCATCTAGTTACATGTTTGTAGAGTTCTGTCTCTCTTGTTTCAATACCTCTTCCTGAAATCCCAAATTATAGAATTTTAATAACACAAATCTCTATTTTCTTTTTCTTTTTCATCTGAAGTAACAAAGGTCAATGCAAGAAAACAAGAATATGAAAAAACCACTGTGAACCTTAATGGCTAGCCTTCCTTTCTCCTCTTTGCTTAAGATCAAATGCCCATCCTCTTGTCTCCGAACTTCGGCAACCCATTTGACGAACTCTCTCAAGTTGGCAGGTGGTGATTTGAATACAACAGAGATTACTTCCTGGACATCTTTTATTTCTTCAAACTTCATGAGTAGAGGAACATCTTCTATCAAGTACTTTGCAACACTGTTCCAACCTTCATGCCTGCAACTCTGGGAGATAATTCAAAGTTATACTATAGATCTAATTGTTATATGGAAAGTGGAAAAGGAATAGTACAACAAACTGTGCTACCACAGCTACCAACGAAGACTCAGCATTAATTTTAGAATAGGTAGGGGAAACAAAGCCCACTGATTTTTCCATCTGCACAAAATTCATAGATATGCTTCTTGTATCATATAGAATCAAATAATCTGGGTTTCAGTGGTATACATTCCATTGTCAATTTAAAGATTTATTATTCCAATCTTTTGGTCTATGTTCAACACTTCAATCACAAGAATAGATAAATAAATAAAATAGGAAATAAAAATTCTCAGAATGCAGGATTTCGTGAACAAAAGTAGTAGTTACATCTTACAAGAATGAAGAAATGCTGTAGTTTTCCAAAAAGTAGCTCAGGAATGAAGTAACTTAAGACACACCAGTGATTAAAAGCCATACCACAGTATATAGGATAGATGGTGTTCTATTAAGCCTTGAGATAATCATGTACCTGAAAGAGCCAAACTTCAAAATAAAGGGTTTGCAACAGAAGCAGTTATTATCCAAAATAAAGAGTGCATAAGTAGAATTTATAAATTAGAGTAGAGGCTACAACCAATGACCTATAACAAGAATCAAGAATCAAAGGAGGGCATACCCCCGACGATGTCCAGTTGCTCCATCAACAGTATCCATCGCCTCCCAAAGAAGTGAAAGAGGAACCCAATGGGGAGGATACTTAAATCGAGCAACATCCAAAATGAGAACCATATCTTTTGCAGCATGATATCCCCCAATTGGCGAAAAATGACCACTTCCAGTCTGTAATTACAAAGCACACTTATCTCCATCAAAGCCTATAACTGACATTGACACAATGCAAATAAAAGTAGAGACCATATGATCAAAGCAACAACCTGCTTAAAGACACCTCTGTGGTAAGAAGTGATGACATGGCAGTCCTCAGAAGAAGTGCAAGAAATCACACGCTTGCGAAAATCATGAACCGAGCTCTCATGGGTGCGGAAAGCTTCCACTTCAGCTCCATTGCAATGTGCCAAGCACGCAACTTTACCAAACGTAATGCCCTCCGCTTTGATTTTCGCCAAAGGCTCACAGCAATCAAGCATCGAGTCATCAAACCATCTCCACGGCCCTAACAAATTCATTTACACCCAAATTACACACAAATTAAAATTACTAAATTGAAACCAACACACCTTTCCATTTTCTTCCGGGGTCAATAGCAAGGGCGTTGAGGACCACGGCCAGAGTGGCCAGGCCGCAATAGGCTGGCTCCGATTGGGTTTGGTAGTAAGAGATGAGCTTGAAGAACCCTTCCATGGTTCCATTTCCCAAACAGTTTCTTTAAAAACAAAAAACAAAATTCAGAAATGAACCCCCAAGAGTTAAGGAGATTGAGAACAAGGGTACTTCGGGGATTTCACCTTGCCTTCCGGGGAAGCGAACTCAATCGCCGGCGGAGAGACCGGCCACTGCCATTTCCTCTTTTGGGGTCAAATGAGAGAGTGAGGAAAGTCATTTCTAATTGACAAGAATCAGAATCGTCTTTTTCTATTTATTTTTCTTCTTCTTTATTTATTTGTGGCGGGTATGTTTTCCGGTCAGTGGGGCCCGTTACCTTTTTGAAATTCAAATATTATAATCAGCGCAAACGACTGCCGTTGGGTGGTCAAACCAATGGGTTGAGCTGGCCTTGTTGGTTTCTAATGTTTGATTACTATTCTTTTTTTTCTTAAAAAGGAATGTTTGATTACTATTCTGATTAGCAAGAAACTAGATATCAGAGAATCAGATAGAAAAATGAAGAGAATAATTACAGAAAATTTGGATATAAAATCAATTGAGACATCTAATGACACAGTCGAGTTTTACAGCTTGTCATGGCCTCACTACCTCATTTTACCTAACAAACCTAATAAGTGAGTCTGAAATGAGTTGATGATACATGGGGGGAAAGGGGAGCCTGTTCTAAGAGAGAGGCTCGCCGAGGTCCTCTTCGATTCTATTTTCTTGGCATCTCTTGAGAAGGCGGAGCTGACGCCGCAAGTGCAAAACCTGCCAAAGCCGGTAAGTTGATGTTATGAAAAATGACGATTTTTATAAGAAATGGCAGAACAATATGTACTGCAACAATCGAAGCTAAACCAGAGTGACAGTTTCATGATCACCAGTTTATTATAAGTTCAATAACAGTCTAAGTATGCTTAGGTTAGCAATAACAGTCCAAGTATGTGGAAAAGTCCAATTCTGCTTTAAGAGACTTTTGAAGGAAGAATTATTAGATTCTCTGAACAATGCACTTAGATTAGCAATACTGAAAGAAAAGTAACACGGAAGGGATAAGTTGCAAACAAGGATAAAAATATGAGGGTTTGAAATTTACCTCTTCTTGAAGCAAAGTCGGTAGACTTGCGGTGCAAATAAGGTTATAAATTTCTTTCAAAAGCTTCACATCTTTGATCCCAGACCATGTCTTTTGAGGCAAGGCTAGTAGAAGTGCTGTTAGAACATCATTGCTAGCTGGGTGAAGCCCAATGTGATTTATTGAGCCAGCACAACAGCAACTCAAATTCATTTGGGATGAAGGAACTAGCATGTCCAACCTCTCCTCACTTCCTCCATTTACCACTGTACCAGACACCACCGTGACTGGCTTGTCACCGTTAGCCTTCAAGCATTTCACACATGTTTCTTGGCAGCAGTATAGCAATGAAGAGGCAGAGTTGCCCGATAAGATCTGTGCCCCATGGCAGCAAACACCAGCAGCAATGTCTGGCAAGTCTTCCTCACGACCAGAAGTTAAGTTTCTGCAGCATGAATTTTTTGACGATAATAATAATTTTGACACATGTTTGAAAAGACCAGTCTCCTGCACCTGTCTCAATACCTCCTCCTGCATATAAAAAATTAACATTCAGACTTTAGGCCCAATTATCTGGAAGATGGTATTGAAGTTCATATAGGTAACATGAGGGAAGATATTTTGTGGAGCTTAGAAGTCTCACACACCTTGACAGCAAGCCTAGCTTTTTCCTCCGTGCTTAAGGTCTGGCCCACATCTTCTCGCCTCCGAACTTCTGCAATCCACTTGATGAAATCCTCAAAATTGGATGGGAGTGACATAAAAACAACAGACAAAACTTCCTGAATGTCTTTCACATCCTCTAACTTTAAGAGAAGAGGAACATCATCCATCAAGTATTTTGCAATGCCAACCCAACTCTCATGTTTACAGCTCTGCAAGAAGTACAATAGAAAACTAAATATCTTCACCAAGCATCATGCAAATACAAGATTTTTGACACTCAGCTAAATACATCTGTAAGAACATAAACACACATAACCAGAGAGAAAGAGCTTTCAACATTGAAAATTCTGCAAAAAATATAAAAGACCTCTATCGATGTTTGTGGCAAATCCAAAATCAGTAATTGAGGCACTCAAGTGACTTTTTCCTAAGCTAATGACTTTGGCAAATGGCCTTCCAGCAATGAAAGGTACCTTAAAAATTGTGTAAGAGTAACAATACTCTTGAGATTAGGAAAATACTGGAGTTCATCTAACACGCTTCAAAGATATCAGTAGCAAAATTGAATTACAAAAATCTCTGCATAATATGATAGGTAGAAGCACATAAGTTATGTACAATTAGAAAACCAGAATACACTGTATGTGGTATGACAAACTTCAACTTTACAATCATTAAATTGGTATATTCAATCATACCAGGGTGTAAAGCTGTCCTGGCTCCCTGTGAGGCCTAGATATAAGCATAAACCTGGGCATGAACAAAGCTTAAGTTAGACTGTAAACTGATTAAATGCAGCACATAAGTTACCAGAGAGGAGAAGATATGCTGATTTCATATAAATAAATGAAAAAAAAAATACATATTGAAGTTTTAGCTTCAGAAACATTGTTGACCAATTAATTTCCAAAAGACTCTAGTAGAGTCGACATTAGAGAAATGTGACAAACATTAACAAATGAATGCTTGCCCAGCTGGTGACCCTTACTGGGTTAAAAGAATGACCATCCTTTTATGGGATATTGGTCATCAGTTGGAGCTTCACCAATAGTAAGTCCATTTTTTCAGGAAAAGAAACAAATAAGAAACAGAGATTTCCTAAGACTTGCATACCCAATTTCACAGTTATGAAGTAATATTCACTATTATACATGCTTACCCTCGGCGTTGTCCAGTAGATTCATCAACATTACTCATGGCGTCCCAAAGGATATTGAGGGGGACCCAATGAGGAGGATACTTAAAACGTGCAACATCCAAAATTAGAGCCATGTCCTTGTCAGCATGATAGCCACCAACGGGTGAAAAGTGACCAGTACCAGTCTGCAATAATGATAGTTTCGAAGTTATAGGATCAATCCTTCAGAGTAATTTGCACCATTTAAGGCTGGTGAATTTTAAGTGCATGAGAAACTAACTCAAAATTAGTTGATTAGTGATACAGCGAAAGGAAATGTAAATAGTAATTAGTTTTAAGTTTTAACCTGTTTGAGGACTGATCTATCATATGATGAGATCACGTGACAATCATCAGAACTGGAACATCTAATGACATATTTACGAAACTCATCAATATTGCTATGATTAGTACGAAATGCTTCAACTTTTGCACCAGCACAGTGAGCCAAGCTTACTAGCTTCCCAAATGAGATGCCTTTAGACTTGACTGTTTCCAAAGATTCACAGCAGTCTAACATGGACTCATCAAACCATCTCCAGGGTCCTGTATAGAAAATGGAATAGTTAATAGTGCACTGACATGAAAGAGTCTTTATGCATAAATAGCCATGAGCCGGAAAGGTTTACAGTCAGCGCATTTGCAAATTAAAATGGAGTCAGAAATTAGAGACACCACCTAGAAACCTACTACAATGAGGAAGTGGTAAAGTTCATTACACTAGACACAATACCAATCTGTATTATTCCTTGGCTGACCAAAACCAAATTCTTGAAAGTCGAAGCCATACATTCTAAAAGTATGGTCAATAATTCGAAAACAAAAATAGGCCCCAAATGATGATGTGTAGCAGGGTATCGATCAGATATTGGTCATTAAACCTTAAACTAACATTGGCAATGACAGTTGATGGAAAATTTGCATAGCCTAAGCTATAGCTAACAGTATAAGTGCGTGATCAACATCAAAGGAAAGTACAATTCAGTTTCAACTTGTTCATGAACTTTAAATTGCCAATCACTACAGGAACAGCAGAATGACATTGCAAACCTACTCAATGATTAAGATGAGACGTTACCTTTCCATTTCCTCCCAGGATCAATAGCGAGAGCATTCAAGACCATGGACAGGCTCGCCAATCCACAATAGGCAGGCTCTGATTGTGTCTGGAAATAAGAAATTAGCCTATAGAAATTTTCCATAGTTCCCTTCTGAATGGCTTCAAGGAAGAGTTTCTGCAATTTCAAAAAAAAAAAAATTCAATTAGGGAATCAAGACAAGAGTATAAAAAAACAAATGATTTGGAACAGTAACACACCACAAAGAAAAATCAATGACTGCATAAAAGATTATCAAAACCAGATAAATATTGACTATCAGTCAACTAAATGTAACTTTTCAAACAAAAGAAAAGCCATTGCATGATTCCTTCTATTCTTAAAGTATGTAAGCTAGCAAGAACATCATTCACATGCTGATTTCGCTCATCGAAACACACGAAGAACCATCCAATGCAGGTTAAGTAAAAAACCACTAATGTAGGTGGACAAGTCCGCAGATTGTAGCAGGGTAACAACCCAGAAGACGTGAAACTAAGCAATTAGTTAGATAATATCCCACTCCTAATCAACATCAAATCCATAGCTCAATATTCAACTTTCCTCATCTCCAAAATCTAACATTTACCCACTGTAAATTACGAAGTATAATGATCTTTTCAGTTTCCAATTATACATTTGATCAACTTCAAAACTCAGAATAATGGAGAATATATAAAAAAAATTCACATTTTACAAAACTGTTGAAGCATGAGGATCACAAGTACATGTATATTTCTAATTGAGAAAGAAAATAAAATAGTGGGATCTTAATGGGTGACGATGAAAACTAAGTAAAGGTGGTACCTTTCCCTCAAGAGAAGCAAATTCAACTGCAGGAGGAGAAGGAAGGACTCGTCGGTACAACCCAGCCATCGCCATTTTTTCTCAATTATTTTTTTTCTTAAATTAAACCGAGAATATGGAGCAAAAAGATGAAATTGAAGCGAGATTATTGAAATTCGAAGTGAGAATCAGAGGGAGTGAGAGAATTCAAAGAATGGGTTTCGATGCGGGTGTGCTAGGGTTTTAAGATGGATCGCCGTAGGAAGGTACGCCCCGCCTAAATTTACCGTTTTGAAAGTTCTGGGGTTTTAAGTCTCCGTCAGGGGTGAAGTTGTCATTCAGAAAAAAAAATAATAAACTACGAGAAATTTTACTGACTTCACTTAGACTTTGAGGTGAAGAATAAGATATATAAAATTTTCAAAAATAATTACTGATTTTATTATGAAATATTAAAAAAATATAAAATTGTAATATTAGATCTAATGATACATTGTCAATTATATGAATCTATGTATGTGCATTATAATGTGTCACAAATCGCGATTACAGGCACATGATGGAAAAGATTGTCGTCACAAACCTTACCCTCGACAGAAGAAAACTCAATTGCGGTAGTAGGAAGAGATCGTTTGTAAAATCCATGATTGTACTTCTCCTCTATTCCCATCGCCCTGAACTCTAATGAAATCCTCTTATAAAAGTAAAATACTCTAACGAAATCCTTTCTTTCACTAGAAGAAGCTCCTCCATATGGAAGGGAATAGAGACAGAGACAAAACAAAGAGATCGATGAAGAAGATTTGGCTAGACGAACTCCATTTATACTAATTCAGATCAAGGAAAACAACATGGTGATTCACCTCTAATTGCCATATATGTTTAAAAGAACAATCTTTTAAGTGAACAAAGTAGGAAATAATTGATTATTTAGTCCTGGATCCTTTTGGTGCATGTCCTTGTGTCCTAATTATTTTAAAATATAATCCTAAGAGTAATAGCTAAAGAATTTTGCACATTTACCTTGTGCTAGACAGTCCAGAGTGCACATTTACCTTGTGCTAGTCTATCTAACTTACCTTCGTCTTGCTTTCTCATCCAAACTGCACATTTACCTTGTGCTTTGGATTTTGTTCAAGAAGCAATTCCATAAGGTTATCATAGACTGTAATATTGACTATCATTATACATACGAATTGAGAGATTGTAGTGATCACTAACCTTGCCCTCGGAAGAAGAAAACTCAATCGCCGGTGGAGTAGGAAGAGATCGTTTGTAAAACCCATGATTGCACTTCTCCTCTCTTCCCATCACCCTTAACTCTAAATTCTTTCTTTCACTAGAAGAAGCTGCTCGAGATGGAAGGGAAGAAGAAACAGAGACAAAACCAAGAGATGGATGAAGAGGATTTGGCTAAACAAATTAAAGTCATTTATACTATTTTAGATCAAGGAAATTCTTGCGTAAGCCTATACTTTCCAGATTTGATTTATTCTTCTTTGAACAAAGAAGGAAAGAATTGCTCGATTATTTAGTCCTAGCTTTTTTTTGTCTCCTTGTCTGCTAATTTTTGTTCAAAAAAATATCGTAAAAATTATAGCTAAGATACGATTAACCCTTATTTATCATCAAGCTTCCATATGAACCCTAGAATCAGAGACAGCATTCCGATCAATTATGGACAGCAATTGACAATCTTATTCAATTAAGGCAGCACTTTTAGTTTTTATTGAAAATTTAATTATGTGAAAGGGGTTTAGGGTTTTTCAAAGGTTGACTACCATTGTCCATGGATATATATGTATATTTGTTCTGACACTATCGTCTGAAAGGCAAGTCAATATTGAACATAGTGGTTGACAATTACCTTTTTTAGTTCCAGTGGTTGGACAGTTACCTTGTGCTAACTTAATTGTTTTCTCAGTCCAGATTGCACACTTACTTCGTCATGCTTTCGTTGTTCTTACCAGTAATGTAGGAGGTATCATATTTTCTTGGGAAAACGACTATTCACTATGAGAAAAAAGACTTTTCGCGACGAAATTAAAAAAAACGGCCGACGAATTAAAATTTTCGTCGGTACCTCCAACGAATAGCCGACGATTTTATTTTTCGTCGGTGAAAAAAAAAATCGTCGGCCATAGTTTAGCCATAGCCGACGATACTTTTTTTTCGTTGGTATAAACAAAAAACGTCGGCTATATTCATATTTCAGTCGACGATTTGGATTTTCGTCAGCCTTTCTCTGAAACATTAGCCGACGAAAACTTTTGAAATTTTGGCCGACGAAATTGACATTTTCTCGTCGGCCATAACTATATTGAAAAATACATATTTTATTTTAGACAGAAAACGACGAAAGAATAGCCGACGAGTATGTCTCTCGTCGGCTATGATTTAAAACAAAACAAAAAATGACCAGATTCCATTTTCTATCACTAACGATAAACCATTGCTTCATCCTTCAAACAGAAAAAAGTCGTGAAATAAGATATGACCAAAATGATAAAATACGTTTACGGTTAAAAAATGACAAGATTCCGATAAAATCTGAGTATCGAAAGATGCGGTCAAAGGTTTATTCCTTCGTTTCCCTAATGGTAGCGTTACCTTCGGTAAATATTTTGAGGAAAATTTTTATACGATTAGTTGCATCTCATCGATTTGAAACTATTATCTGTTGAAGGTCAGGCAAAAAAACGTCATTTAGACAGTCCAATTACCATTTCTAAGTGTTTAGAGGTTTGACTTACCCGGTTGACCATTCCGATCGAGACTTTAACGTTGTCAGCTGAAGTTGGATTTTTTTCCATACATGTATTTAATCTTAACGGTGATATCTGACGGTTGGAATAGATTTTCTAAACTTTTAGATTCAAATTCAGAACATATGCACTAATATTCCTTAACTTGTTTACCAAGTGTTTAAGTGAATGTATAGTTTCAAATAGTTACTATACGTAGACTCTTCAAATGCAAAAATGTTGTGAAATAAGATATGACCGAAATAATGAAATACGTCTATGGTTGAAAAATGACAAGGTTCTGATAAAATCTGTGTGCCGAATGTTGCGGTTAACTGTTTTTTACTTTCGTTTTCCTATGGGTAGCCTGACGTTCGTTAAATCAATTTTGTAAAATTTTTATAT
Organism: Potentilla sterilis; assembly: GCA_963682095.1. Lineage (NCBI taxonomy): Eukaryota > Viridiplantae > Streptophyta > Magnoliopsida > Rosales > Rosaceae > Potentilla > Potentilla sterilis. Next base: position 13,349,635 of record OY821762.1, on the reverse strand, counting down.
GATTAGTTGCGTCTCATTGATTTGAAACTATTATCTGTTGAAGGTGAGGCCAGAAACCGTCGTTTAACTAGACTAATTTCCGTTTTTAAGTGTTTAGAGGTTTGACTAGTGGTTTGACCTATAGTTTAGCCTACGAAAATTATATTTCGTCGGCTAAATTCTTGCGATCCGCGCCTTTTTATGGTCCGCCGTTGGATGGCTCAGATCCGACGGCTGTTGATCTTCCAAAGTATAGCCGACGACATTCAAAGAATAGCCGACGAAATCTTTTAAATCGTCGGCTAAACTCTTGCGATCCGCGCCTTTTTATTGTCCGCCGTTGGATGACTCAGATCCGACGGCTGTTGATCTTCCAAAGTATAGCCGACGACATTCAAAGAATAGCCGACGACATTCAAAGAATAGCCGACCAAATCTTTTAAATCGTCGGCTATTCTCTCTGCTATAAAATCTGAAAGTCGCAGACAGCCCGACTTTTTCTCTCCTAAACCCTAAAACATCTCCTCCTCCTCCTTCTCCTCCTTCTCCTCCTCCTCCTCCGGCCTCATCCTCCTCGATCCGTAGGTATTTTTTTTTTTTAGCAATTTATTTTAATTGTATAATTTAGATATTTAAGTGTGTGTTAAATTGTTATAAATTTGTAGATTAATTATATAAATTGTTATATATTTGTTAATATATACACATATTTGTATAAATATATATATATGTTAATGTATATTTTAATTGTTATATAGAAATTGTTAAATTAATTATATATATAAATTGGTAGCCTAATTATATAAATGGTTATATTTATGTTAATATATAAATGGTTATTTGTATGTATATATATGTTAATGATGAAATATATATTTGTATATAAATGGTTATGTTTATGTTAATGGTTAGTATTATTTAAAATTAGTTAAATTATAAATTATATATTTGTTAGAATATTAATTTTCTTTTCCCGTTCAATTAGGAGATGGTGAACCGAGCCGAAGAAGAAGTGTTGCAGGAAGTAGTTCGGGAGACACAACCGAACATTTCAGAGGAAGATCTGCAAGAAGCCATGAGCCAGGTCGACCGATCGAATGTCCAAACTGCAGCGAGGATATTCGACGCAGTCTTCCCAAAACGGTCAAACGACTACTACTGCCGGGGTTTGTGAAGTTCTGGAATAGGAGTCCTGAAGACCACTAAGGGAGCTCAAAAGAGGGGAGGCGGGGACACCCAACAGATGAAGGGGGAAATGCAGAGATTGGCAAAAGAAAATGCAAGATTGGCGGCCCAGTTCCAGAGATCACAGGAGCAAAAACACAGAACACAGCAGTATCATATGGAAATGGAGCGTTGGCATGCTGAATGCGAGAGAATTCGGCGACAGAACTACGCCGGCCAACAAAACTGGTGGTATGCTATGTTCGCGGCACAACAACAAGGCCTTGAACCCCCGCCCCCGTTTGAGCCGTTAGATGAACCTCCAATGCCGAGAGCTCCCGAGTTCATTCAGCAGGATGACGAGCATGATGGACAGCAGGATGGTGGCCAGGATTAGGGTTTAGGGTTTAGGGATGGAACAAATTAAATAATTAATGAAAAACGTGTTTCTTGTTGGATTGTCATTGTGAATTGCAAGTTGCTTGGAATGGTAATTTAGAAATTAATTTAATTTTTTTTCCCCAAAATGTAAGAACAGCCGACGACATTGACATTATTTCGTCGGCTATCACTGCTATAGCCGACGATTTTTACCAAATTTCGTCGGCTATAACTGTTATAACCGACGAAAATTACATTATTTCGTCGGTGGTCTATGTTAAATAGTGACGGTTTCGTCGGCTATAACCAAGGAGTAAAATATCGGATATCGAGGAAATATCGGTGTTTCAAAATACGGATATTTCGACGGAAATATCGATAAAATATCGATCCATTAGAAATTTTGACAAAAACGACGGAAACTATAAGAAATACATGGAAATTTGTATTGAAACTTTCTAAGGTTGTTTTATGCTATGTTATCGATCATATGTGAGAAGAAAATATTAATAAATTCTAATACATATCAATTTATTGAAATGTTATATGAATTACTATGTGAATCGAGCTGATATTTATTGAAATATGATTTAATATATATAATTTATGCTTGAAACCTAAAATGAGACTAGACTTATCACACTCTTTAATATTATTTGTACATAATATTTCACAAAAGAAACTACATGAAGTTTTTTTAAAACCATACAGAAATTGATATTATATAGTCGTTGACCCGTTGCCACTAGCCATTATATAGTCGTTGAATCGCTACATAAAAAAAAAAAAGCTAGCTTATTAGAACATCATAGAAAAATCATGTCAATAAAATTGTAATTACATACATTATCATGTAAAATGATTACACATTACTATTTTAATCATATGTTACAAAAATATACATTATAGTAAAATATATAGTGTAAGACACATTACTATTAAGCATGCATGAGTAAGAAACTTATTAGGAAATTAAAACATAAGTATGATAAAATTAGCTTTTGAAGGTAAGTTAGAAATTAAAATTAAGTGTTGAAAATTATGTGTTTTAAATTGTTGAAAATTAGTTTTTGAAGGTAAGATAAAAAGTTTCTGGAAAATATCAGAAAATATCAGAAATTTGGCGGAAATATCGGAAATATCGGTGAAATATCGGAAAATATCGGGAAATTTTGACGAGAAACTGAAAGAATTGAATCGAAATATCGATTCAACGGAAAAACGAAAATATCGGCGAAATATCGGCGATAATATCGATTTTTAATTCCTTGGCTAGAACTAATTAATGCCTCTTAAAATATTAATATATTCCGACGAAATCTGCATGTCGTCGGCTATATTTCAGAACAAATAACCGACGAAACAGAAGAGATCGTCAGCTATATTTTACGATATCGTCGGCCATATGTGAAATATCCGACGAATTTCGTCGGGCATTATGCCAAGGTTTGGTCGACGAAATGTATTTTCGTCGGTGATAATGGTCAACGATTTCGTTATTTCGTCGGGCATATGTGAAAATGGCCGACGATGTCGTTATTGTCGTCTGGTTTCGTTATTACCGACGCCGTTTTATCGACGAATAATAGCCGACGAAATTTTCGTCGGTAGAAGGAATACCCGACGAAAATTTTGAATAGTAGACGAAAATTTTTTCGTCGGCTATTCTGTCCGATCTGGTAGTGATTTAGTCAAAATTAGAGGAAAATTTACCCATTTTAATGTTACATACCCATTTCAATGATTTTTAGATAAAAGACTTGCATACCCTTCCATATCAACAAACCACTCCATCTCTCCTTCCTAGTACTGAAATATCTCTCTCTCCCTCTCTCTCCGATCCTAATCTCAAACCCATTCTCATATCAACCATCTTGCCTCACCGCCATCGTCGCCGCTGGAGACGATCCTCCCTCCTCCGTCGTCACGGCCTTGCCTTCCTCCTCCTCATCCTCCTCATTCGTCGCAGCCACCACGTCAGCAACAACAGCAGTAGAAAGGACTCCACCAACAACAACTGCAGCCTCACCTCCCCCACCTCCTCAAACGACATTGAGCAGATGCTGGAGACTCCCCACCGTGACTCCCACCGCCGCGCCCACTCTGACTTCTCCTCCTTCCAGCTCCCCAACTTCGACGACCTCTTCCTCTTCGACCCCTCCGACCTCTTCCTCTTCAACCCCTCCGACCTCGACCTCTCCTGCTTCCCCTATCCCCTCCCGCCACGTGGCACCACCACCGCCACCCCAGCCGACTCCAATAACTCCAACTCCAGCGCAGTCAACATGCCGATCAACGACTCTGACGGCTTCTCTGCCTCCCCAACCACAACTTCTCCACCTTCTTGACCTGAGCCTGAGCCGCAGCGTCCGAGTCTTTAAGCTCGGTGGCGTTTGATATGTCAATCTCGATCAGATACTTGCAGTGCAAAGCCAAGCTGAGGAGGTCGGCTCTGGAGACGTAGTTGGACTTGGAAAGATCGATACTTTGGAAGGTGGACTTGCACACATTTGAGATTGTGAGGAGGGAGGAGTTTGTGACACGTGGACAGAGGATGAGATCTAGGCGGGTGAGAGACGGGTAGCGGGTGAGGATTGTGGGGAGGTGATCAGAGAGGAGAGGGGTGAGGGTGCGGCGGTTTGGATTCTAGGGAGTAGAAGGACTTATAGACTAGAGAGGACTTTGTGTCGGTTGGGATTGAGTTGAGGAAGTTGAGGATATTGGAGATGATTTCGCACTATTGCAAATTTAGCATTGTTGCAGATAAGGCCTACAACAAGGTGGAGGCCTAGAACAATTTGAAATTTTTTATCAGAGTTACTGGAAATTAGTAGTAATCTATTATTAGTATTACTGAAGGTCAGTAATTTGAGTTATTGATGATCAGTAATTTATTACTAGTGGTTACAGGAGATCAGTAATAGAGTTACTGATGATTAGTAATTTATTATTAAGAGTTACTTGGGGTCAGTAATCGAGTTATTGATGGTAAGTAATTTACTATTATGAGTGACTGGGGTCAGTAATTGTGTTACTGATAGTCAGTAATTTATTATTATGGGTTATTAGGGTAAGTAATTGTGTTACCAATAATCAGTAATTTATTATTAGGGATTACTTGGTGAATCCAGCGACATTTGAAAAAATAATATTCCGGCAAAAAAAATTTGGTGACCAGAGTCCGTCGACCGACCATCAGACGTTGGCGGAGTTTGATGACCTCTCAGCACGTTATAATTAAAAAATATGTTAGATAGGGGCAGAAGGGCAAAAATGAAATAGAAATATTAAAATTGTATTAGGGTTAAAAAAAATTCTTGAATGGGCAATAAGTATGGTTACCTTATGTTTAGTAGGGTGGTCATTGGAATGGGTAATGAGGGGGCTAAAATAGTACTAAATGGACATTTTCTATATTTTCTTTGACTAATGTGAGAACTGCTTAAGAATTATTGATGATGTAATTACTTGAATACGTTAGTTGATCAAAGAATATTATGAGTCTAATTAGTTGCATTCGTGTTTCTCTATTCTTTGAGAATTTGTACTTGAGATGTAATAATTAGCGCCCACCTCCAAAGTATTATATGGGGAAAGAGTATTTTAAGCACCGACATACACTTATGGACTTTAAGGGAAATGTTTGTATCAGAATAACTTTTGACATAGGATTCCAAGAGACTCTGATAGCTTTCATAAAATAAAAATATTAAATTTAACATGGTTATATGCGACATGTCAGATATCTCTCCTGACCTTATTACCCACATATTCAACATTCTCGCATAATTTACTTTATTTCTAATTTCTTCACGGTCTATGAAATATCTTTAATTTGTCACGAGTACACACATAAATACAAGGGCATGATTTATTTGTGCACACATTTAGCATGAGATGAACAATCATAGGTTCATGAAAAAGTTTGGTTTTCTACATTATTAAGAGATGAGGCTCTTCATCTGGTGTGAGGAATATATGCTGGATGTTACCACTATAATTTTCCTTTTTACATATTATCAACAATAATACAATATAAGAGCTTCACTATATGAAATATTGGAAAAAATTAAGATGTTTGACAATACAATGTTTTTAACTACTTTGTCATCGTTGACAGAATCTACAACCATGATCGAAATTAGGAAAATTAAAGGAAGTTTAAATATGTTCTGTCATCAACTAACATTTTAATACATCTGGTGAAAGTGATGTAAGTTGGTAAGAATGCTATTGCTGAGTTTGTTTACTCTGTATTTGGTTATTAAGATTTGTCTTAGGTATAATAAGTGTGGTATTCATAGTGGCTTTCTTTGCTTAGATTAGAATATGTTTGTCTAAGTCTGTGAGATTCTATTATTTTTGTTTGGTACTTGTATCATAGGTGTTTCGTTTGCAATAATGATTAGAAATTGGTTATGAATCATATAGTAGATTGGTAGATTTTTACACTAAGAATGAATTGATACATTTACTATAAGAAAATGAAACTAAGAATAATATGTAGAAATACAATTGGAGAGAGGCATTTGACCTCAACAACAGTTTACAGATTTCAATAGTTTGTTTTTTTTTTTTGTGGAGGTTGTTTGCTATCACTTTAGTATTTTTAGTCGAAGCTAGTAGTATTCCCTGCATGTGTTGTATTCTTTTGATTTTTCAATAAATTTACTGCTAAAGGCGAGGAGTTAGCCCCTTAAGTCGTTATAAAAAAATTTTAAAAAAAATGAAGAAATACAATTGCTGAGTAGTTTGTTAAGCATTGCCTTAGCTGTGGTAAGTATTGTGGTTTTGATAATTTGGTAGTGCACATAGCTATGGTGAGTGTAGAAATGTTGAATTTAATATGGTTTTATGACATTAATGATTATTGTTGTTGTTCTAGGTACTCGGTCTGCTCTGAATTCCATTTCGCCTCATGTTGATTTGGTTTCAGCGCAACGTTTTGTGTTGATCCATCGTATTGTCGACGACGCCACCATGCACATCATTGTTTATATTCACCCTGGCGTTTGACAACGCACATGACTTGCATGCTTCAGTTGTTGCAACCGTTCAATAGCATATCAATGGAGGTGGGCTTCACATACTACCACAACAATGCAGGAGCTTTCCTTCAATTTAATTGCCCAGAAATAACTCATGAGTATACTTGTGACCTTCTAATTGGAATTATCGTTTCCGAATTGTCGGTGGTGCTTTAGCATTATTGAAATTATATATTCTCATAAATGTAGGAGACTAAACCCTTCTGTTATCGTTGTATTGAAAGAGACAGTAGGTTATGCATAGACTAATGTCCAGCCATAGTAAACAGGTCTAATTGGACTGAAGTCCATATCGTAAAGATTTTGAAATAAAACTATTTTACTGAATGCATAACTGTATTTGTTCCTCTTAATCTCCAGGAACGTACATTACTGTTCACATTTTAGCTTTGAATAGTAGTACCATATATGCATTTTTTAACAAATGAGCCAGAGAATGCAAGATTACAATCATCCCTTACAATCCACATACTAATTTAAGAAACATACTCAAAGACAAGGACTAAGTGAGAAACCTTAATCACAAGAATCATTATAGGTTTGCCAACAAGATATAAAGTCTCTATAGTAAACTAAGGAACACATAATTACCAATAAAACTACTTGGTATCCAGCTCAAACAAAAAAAAAAAACAAGTAATTCAATCAAAACATTAGTCCACAGAAATATGTACTGAAGCAACAAGGAAGGATATCTATGGATCACTTACAGTACTTGACACAATCCATTTTCCTGCCAAAATAGCCATGATAATTTAAAAGGGTAAATTTCTCCTATGGTACCCGACGTATAGTCAATTGGACACTTTTGTACCCAATGTTTCAAAGATGACAATTTGGTACCTTAAGTTAAGTTTTATGTGACACTATGGTACTTATGTTGACTTATTTGTTAAATGTAAGAGGTAAAATTGACATTAAGATATTATTTATATAAAAATAAAAAAATTAAAAACACGAGTGTTATGCATCTAAGGCTACTGGTTATTCAGTTCTTATCAAGAACGAACATTCGTTTTGAACTTATCATGCCAAGTTCAGTTTTTGACACACTTTTCGGTCATATTTTAATATCTTCACCGTTCATATGTTAGAACCTAATGTATAGATCGTCTATGCCAAATTTTATTTAATTTGGTAATCGTGAAAGTATCAAAACTATATTAAATCAATGACAAACCGAATTTGTTCAACGTGAACTGTTCGTCTAAATCACTATCACGAAAGACTAAACGATTATCAAGTTGGATGAAATTTTGCAAAGATGATCTATACATTAAGTTCTAACATTTGAATGGTGGAGATGTTAAAATATGACCGAACAGTGTGCAAAAAACTGAACTTTGCACGGTAACTTCAAAGCGAAGGTTCGCTCTGGATATGAACTTATGGTTATTACCTTGATGTTCATTTTTTTTTTTTAACATTTGAGAGAAAATAAAAATATGATTTAATTTTATGTCAAAAGAAAAAAATATAAATTAAACTTTTGAAGGTAAATAATTTAAATTTTGTGTAGTAAATCTAGTATTTGTGATTTGAACACCCACAATAATATATTTGGTTGATTAGATATAACTCCACATAATAGTCTTGTGAGTGTTTACATTACCACCATTGAATTTCTTAACTTAAGTTTCCAACATTAAAAAAAAATGCATGTTTTTAACCCAAAAATATTAAAAGAATGCAAGTTTTTATTTTAATTATATATATTATACTTAAATGTCAATTTTACCATTTACATTTAACAAAGAAGTCAACATAAGTACCAAAGTGTCACATAAAACTTAAATTCAGGTACTAAACTGTCATCTTTGAAACGTTGGGTACCAAAGTGTCTAATTGATTATTCGCCAGGTACCATAGGAGTACTTTACCAAATTTAAAACGTTCGGACATATGCACCATTCCCATCAATGGCAATCTCATCACACGTGATCAGAAGAATATGCACCATTCAGAAAACTTAGTTTCTAATAAAGCAAGGAAAAACTTAGTTCCTTCTTCCAGATCTGGCCTCAAACCTTCTCCATGGTTAACCCAAACTCAAAGATTGCAACACTCATCACAACTACTCCTCTCCATCTATGATTTACAATTTTGTCTCACGTCCACCGTTCAAGGCATTGCGATGTCACATGTTAAATGGGTGTGTTCTGGGACTTTGCGTCCCCGGTGCTTGCATTGCCACTCCTATCCTCTTTCGTATCTTTAGTTGTAATTGACCTATCTGGCAGCGTCTTATTTGCTGGCTTTGTGGCGGTGAGTAATTTTATAGATTGGTGCATGTTGTTTGCGTTCAGATGTGCTTTTGGTTGGTTTATTTGGTTCTCAGCTACTCTGGATTGGCTAATTTGGATTTAGATCGGTTTTTCGACCATCAGAACCATTTTTCAAGACGGCGACGCGGCTTGTGCGGCAGTGACGGTGGCTGTCGGCTACTCTCTCTTCTGCTATGCGTTTTGTCTGTTAGAGACTGCTTCTGATTTTGGGTCTTTGTTTGGTCCCGTTGTTTGGACTGGTCCTTGGTTTATTTTATGTTTTTTGGAGCCTTTAGTTTGTGATTTCTTGGTGTTTAATATAATCTCATCTTTTGATATAAAAATATATAAATAAATACTAACACATGCATTTGTACGGTTTGGATTTTGGGTATAGTCTAAGTTAAAAATAGACATATATAGTTGTGGTAAATACTAACAAAACTAACTTAAATTGATTAAAGTGATAAAATCCGCAGCAAAGTGCGGGCACATCATCTAGTTTATTTCTAATTCTAACATATTTGTCCTGACCTCATTACCCACAAATTTAACATTCTTGCAGAATTTACTTTATTTCTAATTTTTTTGCGGTCTAGAAATTGTCTTTAATTTGTCACAAGTACACACATTTATTTGTACACACATTTACCATGAAATGAGCAATCATAGGTTCATGAAAAAAGTTTGGTTTTCTACATTATTAAGAGATGGGGCTCTTCATTTGGTTTGTGGAATATATGATGGATGTTAGCACTATAATTTTTCCCTTTTACATATTATCAACAATAAAAGAGCTTTATTATATGAAATATTGGAAAAAAATTAAGTTGTTTGACAATACAATATTTTTAACTACTCTTTCGTCGACAAAATCTACAACCATAATTGAAATTAGGAAAATCAAAGGACATTTAAATATGTCCTGCCATCAACTATCATTTTAACACATTTGGTGAAAGTGAGGCATGCTGAATAAGTAAATAAAACAAAAAATCTCTATTTGGATCTCATTCACTATGCATGATTTGAAATTTGTTTCCTCGCTTCCAAAATTTTCATTCCAACAAGGCAGAAACGAAACAAGAGATTGGTTACTTAACTATATCACATATAACTCTACGTTAATTCTCTATTAATTTGATGAAACTATATACATATATATAGTTAAATATCGATAATTTAATACTCGATTAATTAATAACCTCGTTAAGTTAATAATTTTATCCGGTCCCGATTCGGGGACAACTTGCTAAATTAATATTTCGTTAAATTTATAAGATAATAGACTTTCGAGAATCCCTTAAGAGTACCTCATCGAATATATAAATTAATAATAGCTTAAAAAACACAAAAATAATTTATTTAAAAAATATAAATTACTCATTTATAAAGACTTCTTAAAATATGACTCAATTGTAACTTGTTGCTTCTTAAAGTTGATGTCACCATGGATCTCATCACAAACTCTTTGTAGCATGGTTATAATTTTTGGAGTGGTTTTTTTTCATAGTGTAACAAATAACTATTCCATGTTTTCGCTGCTAGGAAAACTTCTTTTCGTGAAAGGGGGTCCATGATACAACTATCATCTTCAACATTATCACTCTGATCATTTCTCATGTTGTTCTCAATTATCTCTTTGTCAGTCAACATCTCTGCAGTTGTGTTATTCTCTTCAGGGTAGTCCAACAGGTAGTCTGCATCCATTTTAGGCTTTCCAATTCATTAATGCCTTCACCACCCAATGGTTCATTCAAGTATTCTGAAGCCATGTCATCACTTGACCTAATTTTACAATTACGAAAGTAATTAGCAATGGTCCTTGCATGAACATCAATCTTCCAAGCCGCTATTGCAAGATTCATTGCATCTAAAACATTAATCTTCTCAGGATTTGTTTCTCTTGCTTCATAACCCTCTAAAAGACTGATGAAAACGACGACGATAATGCATCTTGAAAGCTCTAATAGTCCATGCGTCACAAGGTTGATGTTGTGTTTGGCGGCAAAAAAAAATAATTACACATTCTGTAATCCTTCAATTGTTTTTGGATGAGCAGGACAATTATCAACAAGTAAGAGAATTTTTCTACCTGCCATCTGTATATCGAGTTGCCGAACATATTGCTCAAATAACACCCCCAGTCATCCATGCTCGTTTGTTAGCGCGATATTCACAATTCAAACTGCTCAAGTTGACATGCTTAAAATACCTTGGCTTAGCATACTTTCCAATGATTCATAAAAGAATCTTCTCTAAGCCATGCTCATTACAACAAATAACAACAGTACGCCTTTTCTTGTCTTGTTTTTTCCCTTCAAGCTGCTTCGTTGCAAGAGAATGATCCAGTTGTAGTCTAAAAAACAATCCGGTTTCATCCATATTGAAAACATTTTTCATCTCGAATTGATCAACTTTCTCCCGTATGGACTTCAAATTGATCTTCATGCTCTCCATATCAACTGAACCACTTTCTCTAAAGCAACGATAATTTTTATTCCATGTCTTGATTTGAACCGCAGGAGCCAACCTTGAGAAAAAGTGAACTCTGAAGTATCTTGTGGGTACATCTTCTTCAAAAACTCTTTTGCCTTCTCTGTGATTAGCTCCCCCGTCATATTCACACGTTCTTGGTATTGAACAATCCACCCATAAAAAGCCTTTTCTAAGTAGGGAAATTTTGCTAATTTGTGAAGCTTGGCATCACCTTTTTCAAGAGCTGCTGAGAGGTACGCCGAAGACTGTTTGATCGTATTTGATATTATTGCTTGACTCACTTGTAATTCGAATTTTTCCATAACCCACTGCTGCAGTTGCTTTTGAGTGATGCCTAAATTTTCTTTACTGTACTCGCACAATGCTCTATGTATTTCATCTGTCGTGGTGGATCCTTTGAGATGAGAAGTCATTTTGTGTTTGATGTTTTGTTGTGGTACATTTTGGTCGATGAGTTTTCTTAATTTAAATGGAGCTTGATTATCTAAATTTTCATAAAAGTAATACATTGAACTAAATGTTCATAAAAGTAATACATTGAACGAAATGTTCATAAAATAATATATTGAACAATGAATTTTTGTGTTAAAAATCCTAAAATGATAAATATTTTGATAAATTAATAAAATATTAATTTATCGATTAATTAATACATCGCTAAATTAATAAATTTTGTCAATCCCAATATTATTAATTTATAGAAGTTTAACCGTATAAATATAGGTCACTTCCACTAAAGGATCCTTTATTTTGTCCATTTTAAGGGATTGATCATTTAACATATTTTTCGATCACATATTAACATATACACTGTCCAACTTTCATGTTTATATGAGTAGATTATATCTTAAAATTTTCATTCAATTTGATAATCATTAGACCATTCAAAATTGAAATTTACAAGTAAAAACATGAACGGTTCAGTTTTGACAGATTTCATACGTTTATTGATTTCATCTAGTTAGATACCTTAACAATCTCCATTTTGGCTAAAAATTTACAAGAATGATCTACACATACAAACCTAGTAATTGAACGATGGAGATGTTAAAATGTGATAAAAAAGTTAGTCTAATTAATAACCAATCTATTAAATTGATAAAATAAGAGATGTCTTAGTAGAAGGGTTATATATATATATATATATATATATATGACTTCGATTCTTTAATCAACAGTTGAAATTATGGTTGACTGTATATAGAGAAATGCTAAAAACTTTCTTCTTTGACGTACTTTTCACCAGCACCTTTTCATATTACAAAATTTCATGATCAAAGCCTTGATGTAGATTTGGCATATTAGTTAACATTGATCATCATATGTCATAAATAGCTATTGCAGTCGAAAACTTTGATTATCTTAGCTCTCATTCAGTTCGATTTTTTGAAGCGTAGAGAGCATAACTATGAGAAGATGGCAATACTTGCTAGATGAGAACCACTACCTCCAATTAGCAACCCTTCTAGTTAGTTCCCTTATTCTTGTTTTTCTCCGTTCGCCTTGGCTAATTGCTTTCTATTTTCCTCACAATGGTGGTTCATATATATATATCAAATCCCATTAATAGTTAATTAATTTAGTTAGACAAATAAACTAGAATATAAATTAAGTAGAAGGTGATTGATCTTATTCTAATAAAAATTGCTACAGAAAATCGCACTTATAAATCTTTCATAAAATTTATATGGTTTATAGTTTCGGACAACTATGACGCATATATTGTCACGCAATCTGTGTAACCAATGCAAGGAGTTGATCAAAACAAGAAAATTCAAAATCTCCCAACTTTCCTCTTGAATTGACTGTTGAAATAATTGGGAATCATATTGACCAGTATCATATGATCATCTTTCACATTAATGATTCATACAAAAGCTTTGGATTTTGTTTCATTATTGCCTTCTCTCTCTCAGACTATATAATAGCCTACAAATGGAGATCACAGACTGTTGCTTTGAATTTTGGATCCCAATTTTACTTCCATTTCTAGCTTAAGCTCCATAAGTGGGAAATAGTAATTGCAGTAAACGTAAAATTTACCTCTGGCCATGGATGGCGAGTCACCATCTCCGTATCTTGGCTTTTACCAGAATACCAGGTCTGATATATATCTTACTTGTTATCCCCACCCTGCAGATTTTTAATGCCCTGCAGTTGTACCAAATCTGTGTTTGCTTCTCCTCCAAGGACCATACAAAGCGTCAATGAGTGAAAAGTAAAAACCAGAACCACTCCTTTTTCCGGTGCACGTTAAAATCAGAACCCTCCCTCCGGCGGGGCCCATCACCACCGTGGCCGGAATGGTCCTCGCATGCTCTCTCTCTCTCTCTCTCTCTCTGCGTGTGTCTTCACGTGGCGGTGGGATGGTGGTGGTCGTCGTTGGTGGGAATCAGTTGGGCGTCGCTATCGGGATTAGGGGTGGTAGTGGCATACGACACTAACTGACAGAGACGACAGACACCAAGTCGGCGGAAACGGCGCGTCGCTGTTCCTACCTCTCTTGCTCTATAGGACTATAGCCAGGTTTTGTTGTCTGCTTCCTTCCCTTTCTTCCACCTCCGGCGATTGGGCAATGCCTTGCTTTCTCTTTCTGGTTACCCGAGCCGAGACTGCAAGTGCTTTTGCCGGCTAAAGTTCTAACGGATTTTGATGCTTCGGCCACTCAATTATTTGGCATGCAAATCAGCTTTAGACGCTAAACTATTTGGCATGCAAATCAACTTTACAACATTATATAAGAATAATGGGACTTATTAGCTAGGTCACCACACAAAATTTATCTCCGTCCCTTTAACTTTTTTTTAAAACCAAATACGAACATACATTGTGGCGATCACACGATATGGTTTAAGACATCAGAAAAAGTTTGTGCATGTCACGTTTCACTTTTGAAACATCTAACGAATATAGGGATATAGATGCGTTGACCGATTCATGATAGTAAATGTCATATTTTAAAACATCCTAAACATAATTTTCTATAATTTCACTTTTAGGATGTGCAGTTTTCTAAAATAATTTTCATTATGAAAAATCCAGAAGGTATATATGGTACATTGTGTTGGGTAAGATGAGGTTTTAAACGGAACCACATTAAGCCCTTAAAATGATCTTAACAAGTTTGTTGTCGTAGCAATACTTGTTCTCGGTTTGAATCAAGTTTCTTAACAAACAAGTTACTAATACTTGTTTTCAGTAATAGTAAAAGTTTTATCCGGAATAACATTCATAATTTTAAAAAGAAAACAATCCCGAAAAAGAAAAGAGTAATGCATTTATGGAAATTTGGCATGAATGTAGTGTTGGGTAACACGGACAAATATTTGGAGAGATGTGATTTGGGAGATCGAGGATTATACGGTGGTTTGGTTTCCCTTTGAAAATACAGAGTGGAATCTATGGATCAGAGGCTTTCTGAGTCCGACATCCTGCGGTTTACATAGTTTTGGTGAAGCTGATACGGACCACGTTGTAAAGGTCCATTTTACCCCTGTCAGTTTTTGACCTTTTCGACCAAATCATTTTTTCTTCTGTCCCTTGTGAACTGTATCCCATCAAACCATCAATCAAATCCCTTTTCATGGTTTTTTTTTGTTTTGTTTCATCATAGGTATTAGGTTATCATGGCCTTTCCATTTTTATTTTTTCTTCACCAAAATAATAGCATCAATGTTATGCTCTTAAAAAAATTGTGAGAAAATGAAAATAAAAATGTATCTTATAATTCGGTTATTTCGTAAACAAATAACTAGTCAGGATAAAGAATATGAGAAAATAACTTATTAGTACTTATTGAGTTTATCATATAAAACACAATTTAAACGTGTCATTTATATAATTACGAGTCGGTTTCAATAATACACGATGATTATATTATAAATTTATGTACCACAGTCACGGTTTTGATAGCCTAAAACGAATCATGCATATAGCAAAGTGTTTAATTATGAATTACCTTTTTTTTCGATATCTATTATGAATTAAACTTTAGATTATTGGAGGTACAAAATCCAGTAGCTAGCACAAGAAAAAAAAAAAAAAAAGAACTAAAGTCCAAAGCAGGCAGGCTTAATAATAAAAGCGGTCCATTCCTTGGTCTTGGCTAGTAGTCCCCTCTTGGACTTGTGGTCACTCCAGTCCAAAGCCAATGGCACTTTCGTAAATCCCCCAAACATCTCTGGCTTCCCTCCCACTTAAACACCCCATTGCATCTCTGAACTCTCAAACACACGTACACTGCAGAGAGACTCGATCACCTCAAAATCTCAATGGCTTCACTCCACCCAATTTCCACATTTACCCTCCTCCTCTTCCTCACCACCCTCCTGTCCTCCTTCGTCATTTCCCACCCCCAACCCCTCCTCAGCCCTTCCGAGCAGGACTCCGTCTACCGCGTCCTCGACTCCGTCAACCCCCACATCCCCTGGCGCACACTCTTCCCCGACGACCTCTGCACCTACGGCCCCCACGGCGTCGTCTGCGACCTCTTCACAAATGACACTTCCCCCGACGTCGTTTCCGCCCACGTCACCGAGCTCAGCTTCGGCTACGTCTCCGACTTCACCCCCAACCCTCCCTGCTCCTCCTCCGCCGTCCTCAGCCCCCTACTCTTCTCCTCCGCCGCCTTCCCTTTCCTCCGCAAGCTCTTCTTCTACCGCTGCTTCAACCAAACGACTGTCGTTTCCGTCCCTAATATTCCGCCGAGTTTCGCGCCGGGTCTGGAGGAGCTCGTCTTCATTGACAACCCCTCTCTCATTTCTCCCCTCAGTGGCATTCTCCGTAATTTCTCCAACTTAAGAAGGGCAGTTCTGACTGGAAACGGTTTCTACGGAGGTTTACCGGACTCTGTTTCCGAGCTGGTCAACCTGGAGGAGCTGACTCTCGCCAGAAACAAACTTAACGGCGAAATTCCGGTGAGCTTTGCGAAGCTTAAGAAGCTGAAGGTTCTCGACCTAGGCGAGAACTCCTTCGCCGGAGAACTGCCGGAGACGGTGGGGGAGCTCCCGGAGCTGTTGAAGCTGGACCTGAGCTCGAATGTATTCTCCGGCGAAATCCCGGCAAGTCTGGGAAACTTGCGGCGGCTGGAGCTCTTGGACCTGAGCTACAACCGGTTCAACGGCTCCGGCGTGCCGGCGTTCTTGTCGGAGATGACGCAGCTCAAAACGGTGTCGTTGAGTGGGAACAAGTTGGGAGGGGAGATTCCGGAGATATGGGGAAAGCTGGGGGGTATTTTGGGAATTGGGCTTTCTGGGATGGGACTGGTTGGGAAAATCCCAGGTTCAATGGGGGTGTATTTGAGAAATGTGAGGTACTTGGGGCTTGATAATAACAAACTGGAAGGGACAGTGCCTCAGGAGTTTGGGTTATTGGAATCTGTGAATGAGATTAACTTGGAGAACAATAGCTTAAGTGGGAGGGTCTCATTTTCTGCAGCTAAATTTGGGCATAGGATGAACTTGTATGGGAACCCAGAGCTTTGTGTTGAGGATGAGGGTCTAAGGTCCGCAAAGGGTTTAGGGTTTGGGGAGTTGCAGGTGTGCAGCAAGCAGCAGAGACCCAAGCCTGCCCATTTCACAGTGCATTCTTCTTCTTCAGCTGTGCAGGTTGTTGTTCCATCCATGGTTGTGGTTTGTGGGTTTTTGCTTATGATTATGTTTATGCTCATGCTTAATTAGGACCAGAGAGGTCTTAGATTGAGATTTAGGAAGAGTAGTAGCTAGGCCTTCTAACAGAGAAAGGAACAGGGTTTTATAGTCTTGACTATAAATGAGTTTTGGGAATTTTGGGCATGTGTAGTGAAAGTGGATGTGGTGAATGATACAAGGAAATTAACCATGTAATTATGCACTTTTTTCAGTGGAAAGTGGATATAAATGATAGCATTATCTTTTGGTTATAGTAATAGTTTTCTTTAATTTTTACCATCCTGCTTATGGGGTTTGAGTCTCAAGCAAGAAACTGGTTTCTTTTGGCGCTGTGTTATGTGCAGTATTTCAGTGTTTTCAGGACCTTGTGTTCATTACTGATTCTGTGTTTGGTTTAGCTTTTTCACATTTACCCAAAATTTACAGGGCTCTGTCCATAGTGAAAGAAAGGGAAATGTATCTGAAGTGAGACTTTTGATGAAACCAGCTTGCCAATTTAGCATTTATATGGTAACTAGCAATCTAGCATAGTCTAGGACTAAAGGGATAGAATCTGAGAAAGTTGCCCAGAAAGGTTGCTCTTTGCCACTTTGGATGTTTTGGCTTGTTGTGTGATATGAGGCATAATTGATCTCAAATCATACAGACAAGAGTCAAAATGATGGACAAGGATGGGCTTTTTCCAGAGCTAAAATGATAGATAAAAAAGTGCTTTTTGGATAAGCACATGCTTCTCCAGCCCCCCATTTGTGTAAACCTAAAAAGCAGAAATGCATTTGCAAAGGATAGGAAGGAAAATGCTTTCAAAAATTGAAATGACCATATTAAACTGAGATCACAGTTGTTTGGCATCTCTTCCCTGATGATACATTTTATATAGCTAGCCTGATTGAAGATGCTTCTAGCTGCTACAACATTGATAGTACTCGATTCCTTGAACAAGTTCATGTAAACCCCCCAGTGTCTTCCCCCTCTTGAAAAGAACTCTGAGGCTCAATGCTATTGCACTTTGTTGTAGACGGAGTGCCAGGATCTTTTGATTTTTTTGAACCCCCAAGTGAGGATTCTTTTGACTTCTTTCGCCGTGATTTCTTGGGGATGCCCGGTAGGGAGGATTCGCTACTCGCATTCGTGGCTTCTTGACGGCTGCCTCTACTAGTCTCCGATGAGTCCCTCCTAGAAGGCTTTCTTGTTTGCCTTGATTTATCTGATTTTCCCTTCCTTGGGGAATCAGTTGAACCACCACCTCCATCATGCCTGCGTGATGATTGCTTCCTCGACGACTTGGGCAATTCGGGGGACTCATGTGGAGAAATCGAACTGATTGAATTTCTCCGGCTTGATTCTACATTGAGATCATAGACAACATCGATCATCAACTATTTACAAACAAATTTTGTTATTACTTAATAGGGAGATACTCAATGCTTAGTAACTTTTTAACAGCGCGAATACAACTTTATATCAACTTTATATCACCATATATAAATGAAAATAAGGAATTACCTGCCCAATTGACACCATTATCTTCGCCCATCCCTCCATTCTGAGTTAGAGGGCCTGATGCAGATTTTTGTGGAGATTGAAACTCATTCATCTGCAATGATCAACATCTTGAGCAATTGGGAATTGAAAGAAAAAGATAAACAGGAAAAATCTAGTTAATTAAGTACCCAGCTTGGAGAACTTGCAGTTGATGGACCATCCCAGCCTATATGAGCCACATGCTTTACATCTGTAGGAAATCCAATCTGAATTTCTTGTTCTTTGTTATCATCTGACAAATGAGTGTGACAATTCCCCTCAGGCTTCACATTGTATGTAAAGAAATATCATCAATTAATGCATATGCTTCAATATTATGTAACATACCAAACATTTGAGAAATGTATCTCAGGCCTTTGAAGAGGCCCTTCATCTTATTGCTATTTTCTTTATTCGACATTAGTAATTCTCAATGGTAAACTATTCCTGTGAAAGTCCCTAGCTAGTAGATATGGAATCCAAAATTTACCCTCCAGTTCTGTCACAATGATACAAGAAGAACGTTAGTGATGAATGGTCGAACCCTAGCATACATATGCGATGTAAAATCTGGCTAACCTTTGAAGGAAGACCTTGCTGCTAGGCCCCCATATGAGAGGTTGCAGCATTCAAACTATATCTTCTAAGAAACCAAAAATGCCCAGAAGTTCGGCAGGGCATGCATGGAATACATATAATGACCCTTTTTTTCTTCTTCCTTTTCTTTTGGCTATGGATTTTGGCATATGGGGGAAGAAGAGAGGTCTGAAAGAAAGGGTGTTCAAAAACTAAGGACAGATTTTGACAAATGTGACAAGAGAGGGGGGAGTGATGAGAAAAGGGAAGAAGTGATTAAAATAAATCATGCTTAATTAAAGTAAAGCTATCGTTAATCTCGTTAATCCGATGGTAATGCATTGTGTTTTTTCCTTAGCCACATTGTTGGATCACCAGAAGTGGATCGAAGTTTCCGGTGTGAAAATATAGGAAGAAATGACGGTGAAGATCTTTGGCTTTGCTAAATTTAGATGGGAGGGTCTTTAACGGGTCATTTTATAGGCCGTAATGGCTGGTAGATGCATATATATGAGTTTCAATTGTTTGTCGGTCCTTCTCTTTGTGGGAGAAAATGACTAGATCTTGATGGTTTTACCTCTCATTGAGGTGACTGTGTGTCCACCTCGTGAGTCTATTAGATAAAGTTAAATGTGAAACTCAAGTTTAATTTGGTTTTACCGTTCTTAAGGTTTTGTCAATTGAGTTTTAGAGTCTTTGCATCAAACAAGTGATCAAATCAGAGGCTATAATTGATTCATTTTATATATTGGACGTACGGGGTGGGTATTCGAACTTTTTAAAGAATAGGGTTTGAAGTGAAATTCACCCCAAACTACATTCATGCAAGGTTGATATGGCTATAGGCAGCTGGTTGTCTATCTCTACACGTTTATACACGTGTTAGGTTACATGAGATAGTCTCGAGTGTTTGTGTCATTGAGAGAGATACGGTAACAAAGAGGAAGATGAGAACCCACTTAGTGCCCGCCTGTCTCCCACTTAGAAACCGTTTAGCCCACCTAGAGTTTACTTACTTCCCGCCTAGAAAACGCATATCCCACCTACCACTTTTCAATTCTCATTTAGAGTCCGCCTAACTCCCACCTATGTGCCCGTTTAATTTCCGCCTATGGTTCGCTTCATCCGCCTAGCACATCATAACTCCCGCCTAAGTTCCGCCTAGCTTCACATAACTCACACATAACTCGCCTAGCAGCTTCTAAATCCCACATAACTCCTGTCTAGTACCGCATAGCTCCAGTTTAGCTTCGGCCTAGAGCATTAGGACATATTTGGGTACGTAACACCAAGTTATTAACTTGCATTTTTTAAACTGTACCACTTCTTTGGCATACTATTTTGAGACTCATGGTGCATTTCTCTCATGGTGCACCTTGTAATTCCCACCAAGTTTAGTAAGTTATTACTTATTAGTGGGGTGGAAATAGCGTCACACAGCTAAAAACCTAAAGGAAATGCAAGAGGTCCAAAAAGGCCCCACTGCCCTGACGCTTCGTCCCCGACACTGAAGCCGGCCATTGAGTAAAGTCAGTCAACTAATCAAGTCCTTTAAGTTTGCTTCTTCTCCAGTTCGCGGAAATTGCTCCAGCGTCTTCCTTGTCACAACAAACTTCAAATTTCCCTACACCGCGTTTCTGCATCATTTGTTATAAAAAAGAAACATACTTATACCGATCCGGGAGTGGTTGATCTGAACCTCTCAGATTGACTATCCTGCAATACTCGGATAATGACGGCTTCTTCTTCTTCTTCCTCTTCCTCTTCCTCTGCTGTTGTCCCCCACCGAGAAAAGTACGACGCGTTTCTCAGCTTCCGAGGCGAGGACACCCGCGACGGTTTCACCAGTCATCTCCACGCTGCTTTACTCCGGAGGAACATCGAGACCTACATTGATAACAGACTCCACAGAGGTGACGAAATTGGACCAGCACTTCGCAAAGCGATAGAGGAATCGGAGCTCTCGGTAATTATTTTCTCCGAGAATTATGCCTCCTCTACATGGTGCTTGGATGAGCTTGTGCACATTATCGAATGCAAGGAGAAATATGAACACACTGTTATACCTGTTTTCTACCACGTGGATCCTTCACATGTGCGGAGACAGGAAGGGGCCTATGCAGCTGCGTTTGCTAAACTTGAACAACGTTGTTTCAAGGTGCGCCGGTGGAGGAATGCTTTGACAAGTGCTGCAAATCTATCTGGGTTTGATTCTCACACAATCAGGTATGTGACTGATGACTCTTTGTTTCTTGTATTGATGTCTACATATGATATAAGTGGTATACTTATTTGAATGATGTTTGTCTTGTTACAATAAAACTAAATAACATGTATATTCACAAGAACAAAATAAACTCTGACAAATGTAGTATTGATAAGATTTTCTGATCCTAACTAGGATTCTTCAATCATGGCAGTCATAACTCATAATACAACACAGTAGGTTAGCTCCTAAGATGAGAACTTTGTATAGATAGTTCCTCTGCCTCCTTCCATTGTTCTTCTCCTAAATTCACCCTTGATTTCAGGTTATTAATGAAACAATTGAATTGAGGTGTGGTACTCTAGAAAAGGTAGTTAAGGCAGTTCCTTCCATTAAGGAACTGTCTTATAACTCAGATTTGTCCGATAGATTACACTCAATAAGCATACCTAATTACCTATTTGAATTCAAATTCATTACCGATTGCATTAATAAAACTATTTTTGATTACAAGCTTTATTAATTTATTGGTATTACAAAATGAACTCTAAAACTTCTCATGATAACAGCTTAAAACAAAATGCTGATGTCTAGTTCAATAAGGTCTTACATGTCTTTCTTTTCTATATGCTAGGCCTGAGGCCAAGTTAGTTGAGGATATTGTTGAAGCTATTTCAGTGAAACTGAATCGTAGATCAACTAGTGTTTGGAAGGGCCTTGTAGGGATGAAAAGCCGTGTTCAGGAAGTTATACAGTTGTTGTGTTTGAACTCTCCAGATGTCAGGACTGTAGGCATTTGGGGTATGGGTGGTATAGGTAAGACGACTCTTGCTCATGCTTTATTTGATCATCTCCATTTGCAATTTGAAGCTTGTTGCTTTTTTGGAGATATTAGGGAATCTGAGACCAGACATGGACTGAATCATTTGGGAAACGAGCTTGTTCGTATGTTGTTAGACGAAAATCTGAATATGGGCACTATGTCTATAAGTTCAACTCATGTTAGACGGAGACTTCGCCGTAAGAAGGTTCTCATTGTTCTTGATGATGTGAATGATTTAACACAACTGGATGTTTTGGTTGGACATGATGCTCAGTTTGGTCCTGGAAGTAGAATTCTTATAACAACTAGATATATGCAACTACTTGAGACTGGAGGAGCAGATGGGATATACAAAGTTAAGCAATTAAATGAAGATGAAGCCCTTCAGCTTTTTCACTTAAACGCTTTCAAAATTATGTGTCCAACATCTGAATATACAGAATTGTCAAAAATGGTGGTGAGTTATGCTGATGGCATTCCGTTGGTACTTGAGGTTTTGGGTTCCCTATTGCACTGCAAGAGAAAAGGAGAATGGGAAAGGGAATTGAGTAAACTGAAAAGGGTTCCCAACAAAAGAATTCAGGATGTGTTAAGAGTAAGCTATGATGGGTTAGATGAGGAACAGAAGGAGATATTTCTTGAGATTGCATGCTTTTATAAAGGGGAGAAGATTGATCATGCAAAACGAATGTTAGACAGTACTTGTGATTTCTGTACCGATGGGGGAATCAAAGATCTGACTGATGCGTCTCTCATATCAATCAAAAACAGTTACCTGTGGATGCATGATTTAACACAAGAAATGGGCCGTGCAATTGTCCGTGAACAAGGCGTAAAGGAGCCTGGAAAACGCAGTAGGTTGTGGATGGCTGAGGATATCTGTCAAGTATTCAAAAATAATACAGTAAGAGCCAAAGTATCTTCACTTTTTTAAAAGAAAAGCCAAGGAAAAACTTTATTGCCTATAAAAATGTTGTTTCTGGTAATTTTTTTTTTTTTTTTTTGTGTATGTGTGTGAAACTTGTATATGCCATGCTTATGTATACTCTGCTGTTCATTTGTAGGGAACCAGTACAATTGAAGCCATATTCCTTGATATGTGTAAAATTACAAAGGTTCATGTGAGAGGTGCAGCCTTCAAAGACATGCATAATCTGAGATTGCTCAAAATTTATTATTCTCGTGATGAATTTCCTGGGAAGCGCTGCAGAATGTACCTTCCGGAAGGACTTCTATCTCTTCCTAATGCCCTCAGATATCTCTATTGGGATGGATATCCGTTGAAATCATTGCCATCAGAATTTTCTCCGGACAATCTTGTTGAGCTTTATATGCCCAATAGCCAAGTTGAGCAACTTTGGACTGAACACCAGGTACAATATAGTTCTTTTGTTTTCAGAAAAGTGAAAAACTTATTAGATATATTCCAGTTGACATCTCTCTTTATATTTCTTGTGACAGAGTCTCTGGAAGTTGAGAAAGATAAATCTTAGTTTTTGCAAGAACCTAACCAAAGTTCCGGATATCTCCGAGAGTCAGATTGAGAATATAGAACTTCAAAACTGTACAGGTTTAGTTGAAGTCCCTACATATATTCGAAATCTTGAAACGCTTACGTTTCTGAATCTTAGTGGCTGCTCAAGTCTTAAACACCTTCCAGATATGCCAGTTAATATGACTAGCTTATGTTTACAAAGAACTGGAATAGAAGAATTGCCTGCATCAATTTGGTCCCACAAGAAGCTTGTATCATTAGACCTGATGTACTGTCGAGAGCTTAAGAATCTTCCAAGCAGCACTTGCGGTCTGGATACTCTCCAAATTCTTGGTCTACTTGGCTGCTCATCTCTTAGCAGAGTTTCAGAACTTCCGAGGAATATAAGACATTTATGTTTGACTCAGACAGCACTTGAAGAAGTACCCTCCTCAATCGGGTGTGTCTCTGGCCTCGTTTCAATTCAACTGGAACATTGCAAAAGATTTGTGAGGCTCCCTACTAGCATTTGTAAGTTGAAATCTCTTGAGAAACTTTCTCTCCTTGGTTGCTGTAGATTCAAGGACTTCCCAGAGATCATTGAGCCTATGGAACGTCTGGAGTTCCTTAATTTAAGTAACACAGGTATTGAAGAGTTACCCATGTCAATTGAAAATCTAGTCGGGCTTAAAAAGTTGGAGCTGTTTAACTGCAAAAACCTTCGATTTGTCCCAAGCAGCATCTACAAGATTAAAACTGTGGTCCTTGATGGTTGTAGAGAACTCCATTTTCTAAAGTCAGCGCCACCATTGTCTTCCTTGGTAGCTGATCGAATAGAGGAGCTAAACCTCAGTGGCTGCAACGATTTAACAGAGCTCCCTGATTTCATAGGTAACTTGTCATTGTTAAGAAAATTAGATCTTAGAGGGTGCGAAAACCTTAGGTTTGTCCCAGAAAACATCTGCGAGTTACAGAAACTTAATTCGCTCAGTCTTCCTTATCGGTGGAACCTCAAACAGAATTTTCTTAATATGGTAGCACTGCTCATTACAACCATTATCCCTGAGTCTGAATGCATCTCTCTCTCGGTAGTACGGTACTACCGAGAGGTCTCTCAGAGACTTTTTGTCATTAGTGGTCCAATATTCGAAATAGTCTTTGTACGGTGGGATAACTTGCGTTACCTTTCTCTATATTATACAGCGGTTAAGGAGCTACCCTGCTGGATTGAAGATTTGATTGGACTTGAAATATTGGAGATACATAAGTGTGAAAACCTTGAGCTTCTCCCAAGCAGCATCTACAATTTATGCTTTCTCAAACGTCTCTCCCTTTCTCACTGTGGCAAAATTAAAAGTTTGCCTGCCTTCTCAGTTGGCTTGCCCTCTCTAAAAGAACTAGAGCTCAGTTATTGCAGTGTGCTAGCAATTCCTGATGACCTCATTAGCATATCATCATTGCGGAGATTAGATCTAAGAGGAAGCTTGATTGAGAGATTACCTGCAAGCATCACACAGGTTTCTAGCCTGGAGTGCCTGGACTTGGTGAATTGCAACATCCTTCAATCTGTAACCGGGGAAGTGTCAAGTTCAAGGACAGTATCATGGCGCAACATGACTGTTGATGAACAACTTAAGTTGATTCTAATGCATATTGCATCATCAGAGCTTCATCGAGACATTGATCATGTATGCTCTCTCTCTCTCTCTCACATATATTAATGTGGCTACTGCTTTTCTTTATAATAAGATACATAATCATGATATTTATCCATGGTACAGGAACAATCTGATGCAAAACCTTCAATTTTATTTCCGGGAGATACAATTCCAAAGTGGTTTAGCTATCGAAATGAAGGATTTTCGATACGTATCAAGCTTCCTCCACATTGGTTTGATAAGAACTTTTTGGGTTTTGCCCTATGCATTCTTGTTTCATTACCATATGACGATCTTGTTCATTACTGGAATTTTAATTTTCGATGTAAAGGCCATTTCAAAACCTGCAATGGTCAAATCATTGAACACAATTACTGTTTGAATGATTGGGTTGGGGGTGAGAATAAATTCAAAATTGCCTGTGCTGATCATCTGGTTATGTGGTATGTTAATCCATTGAAAGAAATGGATGGAGTAAAATGTTTTGCTAGTTTTTCCGATGTCACCCATGCTTTCTTTGAGTTCTATCCTATGACCTTGCTCAGTAACTCTTGCATGTATGTGAAAGAGTGTGGCATCTGCCTGCTATCTACTCAAGATGAGAGAATTGAGTTTTTTGATCAAGACATACAAGTGGGCAACAAACAAAGAAGGATGCATTAAAATGGAAGAGCTGAGGGTCTCTAAAGCTAGTGAAAGTGGAATTATTAGCTCTCTCGAGGAAGTCTGACATCCGAGTCTCACAACTATTTTAACTGATGTCTAGCAAAGCTCGTGTAAAATCTTCATCATGGGTTGCATGAGGTGATTTATATTTGTAGATTTTTTGTTTATGGATACTCATAGCTATACAAATCTTCAAATATAAATTTGCTCTGATGAAAATTATTATCTGCATTATAAGCTATGATTGATTTGTGATTATTCCGAAGAGTATAAGATGCATGATCTTCCCCAGCCCCTTTCAACAAAAAAAAAAGAAACAAAAGATGCAGGATATTTTCAGTATTTTACCTAATGAAGCTCAAACTGTGAAATACAGGAAGTCAGGAAAAGCTTGTTCAATGAGGCTGCACGCCTGCACCTACTGCAAATTAGAATGGCAAGTGGACAAATCACGTGCAAAGAGCTGCACATAAGGGTTGCTGAAAGCCTTGGTGGTGCACAAACACGAGGGTGTCCTGCTCTTTGGAAGTTAATTGGTGCTGACTGCTGAGTCTTACTAATTCAACGTACAGAGATAAGAGTTCCCTTGGTACATACTTTCATCAATCTGATTTATATTCAGAATGGTCTTTTGATTTCGAGCAACAAACTACAAAGTATAAACAACTCTATGGATATTATCGCAGAACTTAG
Organism: Potentilla sterilis; assembly: GCA_963682095.1. Lineage (NCBI taxonomy): Eukaryota > Viridiplantae > Streptophyta > Magnoliopsida > Rosales > Rosaceae > Potentilla > Potentilla sterilis. The sequence continues at coordinate 13,323,032 of OY821762.1, read as the reverse complement.
ACTGGAAGGTTCCGTTTTTATTTCAATCATCTGCTTGGAAAGTAATAAGATAATGGTAATAATAAACCTCTGAACAATTAGTTTTGGAAATCATTGTTCCTCATGACAACATTTTGATAGTATCATTGTCTTCCATTCTTGTAGTGGCTTTTGCATATATACCTCCACATCAAGCTTAACCATTTTTACAAAGAAAGTTAAGCCGGCTGGCAGGACATGTTAATAAGTACATATACATGCATCAGATAATGCCGTTGTGTCCTTTATGGATTTCATTAGCTGCCCCTACTGACCAGGAACAGTGGTTTTGTTTTCTTCTGTCTTATCTCATAACAATCCCCATTTTAAGGTCGGTCCACTTCATGGATATTGCATTTTAAGTGCAATATCTATCCTTGTAAGGCTTGCCGGTTTTGCATCAGTGGTAGGCAGGCTTTGCAATTTGTGTCCTTTCCCTATAGAATTTGCCAATGAAGATTGGGCAAACCAGTGCATATATCCTATGTTAGAACTTTCTGAATGAAAACAAACTTGATAATCTTTCAACTTTGATACCTTTGGGAGATTGCCTGTTCTTGGAAACTTAGTTTTAGGTTGTTTTTTTCTTTGTTCTTTGACAAAAGAAATAAACAAATAAATTTAAAAAGTTGCTGCTCTTCCTGTCCATCATATATCATTATATCCATTGAATAGTGTGGTATTTTGATCTTTCTCTTGCATTATAATATATGATAACCGATGCAAGTTAGCTTTAGTTTCATTTCAGTAATGAGCTTCTTCTTATTAACGTTTTGGAATTTTGAAGAAGCAGTGGCAGTAGCAAAACTGTACGCTACACATTGAGATCAATTTGTTCACTCGCTGGTAGATTCATTAGTGGGTAAAGTACTTGTTACAGGCCTTTGGCTCCAAACATCAACTGCTACTGGTCGGTAGACTGTGTCTTCAGTGAAGTAATCATATATATAGGTTTGGGTTTCCCACAAACTTTGAACTTATCCTCCTACTTCTTTAGAACTTTGAAGAGTTACTAAACTTTTAATTCGTTTTCAGGCAATGCAGCATGTTGAAGATATGATTGACGTCAAAAGATGGAAATGGAAGTCAAACAATGGTAATGCTGTGGATACTCGACTTATACCTAGGTAATGAATATCTTCTTATTGTCTTTGAAGGTGTTCTGTGTGTTAGTTGTATCAGATTTATACCAAGAGATTCTGAAAAAAAAAAATTGAAAAGAAAAATCCTAAGAGTAAAAGAACCACCATTTTTAGTCTATAAAGTCAGAAATGTGTGTCGATTACAGGGATCTGAACGGAGCAAATCCGAAAGAGCCCTATATACACACCTTATCTGGAGAACGTAAGATAATGTCCTCAATTCTTTTTCTTGTCAATCATTACCTGGAGGGTCCAAGCGCAAGAAGAAAATAAGGGAGCTACATAGGAACAGCCTTAAATTTGACTTTTCCGGCAAACTTGCATGGAGTTTCCTCGTGGATATGATGAAACAAACATATAAGAAAATGACCAATTAGTCAAATATGTATTGGAAATTTCGTTTAAAATACATCCTGGTTTGCACAAGGTGATGTCATGTGGATTTCTATTTTCTACCGTGTGATTTCTGCAAATTGGGATGAATTTGTTCACTTGCTGCTCTGCTATCGATCAAGATGTTTGGTGCATCAAGATCAAAACAGGAACAACCAATATATCATTCGGTATCTGATGGTGACTAATGTCTAATGTCTCAGACATTTTGAAGAAACATTCAACCAAATGAAGGTAGATCATGGACACTTGATTGATTGTGTAGAAGCTATGCGGTCTACAACATGGTAACTCTATTAATTAAGCCAATTTGACTTATACAACTGCCAATTTCCCGTTCCATAATTACTCTTTATTGATTAAAACGTTAAAACTACAAAATATAATAAATAATAGACAAAATAGTAAAAAGTACTAAATAAGAAATAGAAAATAAAAAAAATGTTAATCTGGAGTTTTGGACGTGGAAGGTATTATTCTCTATTACTCGCCAACTGCTATTACTTTAACCGTATCATATACCCAAAACAAAATTATCTAAACTAAAAAATACAAATGATCTCACTGTTAAATAATAATCTCAATGACTCAATTTTTATATCTGACAAAAGAAAGAAAAGCAAATTGACACACATAAAAAAGAGGCTAGTGTTTTTTGAAAGGAAAGATATTTTAGTGAGAAAAATTATAGTATGTGACTCAAAATCAATTAAGTGATTAGAATTTCAGTAAGTTATGACGTTTATTTAGAATAGCCGGCACTGTATAGGTCATAGGTTCAAATCTTGAAGATATATTTTAAGAAAAAGTAAAAAGAAAAACTGATAAGAAAGACATTTGTTGGCCAATTTCAAAAACTCGTTTTTCTAAATATAAAACTAGCTGTTATGATACTTCCTTGTAAACCAGCATATATTCCCTTCCACTTGTTTACCAAATTCCTCAAAACAGTCATATTCATTGCATGATAATTACGGCCACATGAGGTAAAACATTCAATCGAATTTACCACTAATTATATCGTTCAAAGAACCCTGCTTCCCATCTTCATGATGATTACTCCTGACTCCTCTCTTTATAAAGATCATACTCTAAGCCAAAACACACAGAATCCAAAAGGCAGAAGAAACAAAAACCTCAGAAGTCACAACCCCCCTACTACTTTAAAATGTCATCATCTTCAAGAATCCTTCTTTGCTTGTTCTTGATGTTGCTCACTACCAGTCTCCAGCACACAGAAGCAACCTTTGAGTCTTCACCCAGTGTTGATGAAGGTAATGTTACATATAAATTTTTGTTTGGCGTGTATTTAGATAGTTATAATTAGATCATGAAATTGACAGTAGTATTTTCGGTTACAGATTGCCCTGGTTCATGCAAAACCAAATGTTGCCTGTGCTCTGTGGTTCGGACAAGACCGGTCTGTGTAACATGCTGTCCGGCAGATGATGAGAAGCAACCAGGAGGATTGCCCTTCTCTCCCAAGGCTGCTCCCATCAAACTTGATGCCTGAAATGATGAAATGATTTTGTTTCACAAGTCATTCTAGCTTAATTTGAATAAACTGATGCCTTCAAGTCCTTGGGACTTAGGGAGCATAAGCTCGTTTTTTATGCACTGTGTAATAAAAAATAATAATAATAATAATAGCTCATTTCGCTGAGCAATTTGTTCACAATCCTGATCGCTTTACACAAAATGGAACATACTTCATCGGTGGTTTTTTGTAAAGTATGGGGGCCGGAACCCAAAAATTACTGTTTTTTTTTTTTTGCCCTTTTTCGGGAGATGTGAGGAAACTAACTACAGATAAAATATCGCAGTACACACTACACAGTAACTAGCAGGATATTGCTGAAGTCACCATCACCTGGCCCTGGCTGAGCTGATGTCCGAGGGTAAGTTACGACTTCACATTCTGCAACTGCAACTAACCAATAAATTTTTAAGTTTCTAACCACGTCCATAACTGATTGCTCAAAACAAAAAAAAGACAAATGCTAGCATGCTGCAGATTATACTTTTGGAGAAGATTCATAATAAATATGCTGAGAAAAATGTACGATAAATGCAACAGTACAGAGAGCATAAATACATACTTTTAGGTACTTTTTGTGAACCTTCAATGCTTCATTACATGCCTTTCTAGCATCCAGATTCCCAGTTATATCGCCTAAGATCTGGAGATGAGTTTGAAGTATGAGATAAAATGGAGACATATATAAATTAACGTTCACAGAAAGAGACCGTAAAAAGAAAAAGAAAAAAAAATATATATATATATATATATATATATATATATATATATAGAATTTTTTTCAGGTGCGGACGTCCGCACGGTGCGGATGCGGCGTTTCCGGCCACCGGCGAGGCGGCGACGCCGTATCCGGCCACTGGGCTTTGCTCCCCACACGCCGGCGACCCCGTCTGTGCCGGCCCGAGCTCCATCGCCGGCCGGAATCTGCAAAAATGCAGAAAAATGACAAGCCCAGTGGCCGGATACGGCGTCGCCGCCTCGCCGGTGGCCGGAAACGCCGCATCCGCACCATGAACAGTAGGTGCAGACGTCCGCACCTGAAACGGACTGTATATATATATATATATATATATATATATATATATACGGAGCTTTTCAAATACGGACGTCCGTATTTTAAGTTCCGTACGGATTTCCATTTTTCCACCATTTCCCGATCGAATTTCATCAAACTTCCTTCTAGACTTATCTAGATCATGTTGTGTAGATCATCTCTGCAAAATTTCAGCCAATTTGGTGATCGTTAAGACCCTCAAAATCAAAAAACAAACCGGACGGTCTGAAATCTGCCCAGTTTTGATATATAACAGAAAAACTGAAGTTTGAGGGCCTTAACGATCACCAAATTGGCTGAAATTTTGCAGAGATGATCTACACAACATGATCTAGATAAGTCTAGAAGGAAGTTTGATGAAATTCGATCGGGAAGTGGAGCAAAAAGTGAAAATCCGCATGGAACTTTAAAATACGGACGTCCGTATTTGAAAAGCTCCGTATATATATATATATATATATATATATATATTGAGAGAGAGAGAGAGAGAGAGAGAGAGAGAGAGAGACTAACATTGACCACATCGTCCAGACCCTTTGCCTGTTTCAAAAGCTGCTTGTTTTTGGTCTCAAGTACACTGGCAACAAGAAAAACGGAAAGTGCACCATGTCGTTCTGTGTATCCAGTTTTGACATTGTTCCTCTCAAACTTGCCAAATGCCTTTAGTTCTTTGTCACTTGCATTAGGTGGTGTAGTACCAGCGCTTGACGTTTCGTAAGATGAGAAAATGTTTGGGTTGTATTCCATGGCCCACATCAGCTGAAACCAATCTATATTACTGTCTTAAATCAAGCGTATGAAATTCAAGCAAATAATTTAACTTTAATATGTTAAGTAGCTATTAAAAACAAATAATAACCCAGATGGAAATACAAGTAGAGTTTTCCTCCTCACCTCCCACAGATACAGTGAATCAACAAAGGAAAACTCTCTTCGGAACAGTACCATCAGCATGCGGAATGCAAATAAATACTCCCCACCATCTAGTTCCTCTGTCAATTAAAAACAAAGTTTTAGCCGAGCAATAAGGAGCTGTATTATTGGAATGCATGGATGAATCCTACCAAGGTGTTGATGAAGTTTAGGATCAATAGTTCTGATTACTTGGGAGAGCGTAGCCAGCTGAGATTGCACCCCCATCGAGGAAGAGGTACACCTAAAATTTTCTCTCTGTTTTTGAACAAAAGCAGGAATCTAAATTATACCCTAACAATAGTATATCACAAGCACCAATCATGTAACAAATTACATTAAGAAGTTTTGCAAGAGCAATAAAAAGAAATGAACAAGACGAACTCAAAACACCAGAGGCTGACTTAACAGCTTCTTGTTCTATAACTGAAAACACCACACTGATAAAACCCAATGAGCTTTTACTTGATAAATATAGGACTCCAACTCTGCATACCATACATTTACAACTCCTTGTTGAGTATCTATAGTGTAAGTTCATCTCACATGTTGATAGAAATTTCTATAACCATAGACCATCACTTTTTTTTCAGCCTCATCTAGTTCCCCAATCTGAGTCACTGCGTTACTAATAACGTGCATTACAGAATCATCTCCGCCACATTCTTGCATCTATTCAGTGACTAAAGTAACTGCACTACAAAAATCACTACGGACTCCTCTCCAAGATACTTTCTATACTGCTGATCATCCCCCTAACATATGCATCCATTTTCTAAACTGCCCAATTTTGTACTATCACTATCTGAAATACGATTTTAGACAGCCCCCACCGAGATAAACTTCAATGATGCATGGTTTGACTTTTAAAATATTTCTGCATTTCAATTTCCACCAACTTTTTATATTACATCCTTGGTGAGACTTTTACAGGCCTTTCTGTCCTAAATCTTTCTAATACTAATCCAGTTCTCAATTTTGGTGGTTAGGAGTTCATTCCAGTTTACATGCTATTTTGAGTAGTCACTATGCATTTTTGTGAAATAAAGAATTCATTGTACCAGTGAAAAACATGTATTGACAAGTTTACCCAAGGATTAAAACGCCACAATCGCTCAGAATGGTACTAGTTAGAAGTAATTATGCCAGTAGGGACTAATCATTATAAATTACCAAATAGGATTGCCTATCCAACACATGGCTCAAAAGTTCATACCCAAAAATAGAAAAAGCTAAGTAATAATGCATACCAGCTTTCGCATCGCACGTTCGAAACACCAAAATGCATCTGCATGGTTTTCAATGAGAATGACGATTGGCGAGCATATATCATTCATTCCTGCACAAAAATTACCCATTATAAATGCTACTTATGTTAAAAAAATTCCAGAACACTAATCAAAACCACAGAAATTCACCTTGAACATAACCAATATCGTTGTCCATCCAAGCATAAACTGAAAGAATTTCCCAAAGTTTTGCCTGATTAGTTTCACTCTCATAAAATACAAGTGTCCGATCTGTGCGAACAACGTCCAAACCTACAAGCCAAATCCAGCTGAGTTAATGACAATAATAATTAAAACAGGTTACAGTTACCATAAGTTATTACACATGGTTCAAATTACAAAGTACAAAGACTAGTAAGAGGAAGTTACTATATTTTTGCAATTGGATATTTATGCATGAATAAAGACGTGCGATTATGTTCTTCTGGAAAAGAAAGAAAGAAAAAGCGTCAAATAATTGTAGCGTTTGTCATTAGTTATTCTTGCATTTTATGAGATAAAGGGCATTTGTCGATGTTTACATAGAAAGAAACCAGTCCCAAGTAGTCTTTCCCAAAGCCACAGCACCCGCAGCGAGTGTACTGCATCCCCATAGAACCATGGCTTCCCTTTTCCAGAAGCCTTCCCATTGCAAATATATTAATTGCAAAGGGTAGGCTTGTGTTCATTGTTTCACAACTCAACCAAAATATGTAAGTTTTGTAACACATGGAGAACAGAAATATACCAATTTGATGCAAGAAAAGCTTCCACTGAATCACTTTCTTGTCTGAAACATCATGTCTTGCTCCGTTTGGTGCTTTTTCGATTGGCTGGCCATCATCTGTGACCAGCGGTGTTGTAATAAATTTTCCACTACCAATGACTGGAACCATCTTATTGCATTCACCTTTCAATCTGACATACTTTTCCCTAAAATGATCAATGTTTTACATGAAATCAATTTCTTCAATTGAAAGATAAACGAACGCATGAAGGACACCATGAAAAAACGAAGAAAAAAAAATGACACTAGATCTGAAAAGAGAAGAAACAGCACAAATGGTGACAAGGTAATATGTCATCTCAGATATAAGATGGTTCAGGAAACACGGATAGACTGGAACAAGACAGAAACATGTAAAATATATGAGTCAAGCAAACACTGGAATTTAAGGGGAAAGTGCGGATCATGTTTTTATGCACTGTGAGGTGGTTATTTTCTTATGGAAGAGGTTATTTAGGGAGGTAAGGGTGGAATGGACAATTCCACTAGAGAGGAGCGATTTGCAAAAAGGAAATCCCTCAGCTTTTGGCAAAGGGAAAAAGGCTAGAATCCTTTGGGGATGTGGGGTGCTAGCTGTAGTGTGGGTGGTATGGATGGAAAGAAATAAAAGATTGTTTAAATCCTATGATGGGGTGGAGAAGGAAGACCTGTGGGAGAGTTTAAGTCTCTGTTTTTTGCTGCCTATTTAGTTCTTAAAGCGGACTTCTTGTCCGTATTCCTGTTCATTGCTTTTGTCTTAATAAAAACTGTTTTTTTTTTTTTTAATCTAGAAAAAACTCTTAAATTTAATCTTATGCACCTTGTTGGCATGAAGATTTATGTTATATCAAATATAGCTGAAGAAAGAAAAAGTATGAGCCCACATAGGGAACCTAAAATGCCCTGGTAATCGAAAAAAAGTTACCCTCTGTTTTGAGATAGATGAAGACAAGAGTCACAAGACAGATCTGAATACTCTTAAAGCCATGAGGTGCAATCTAGAAATACCATCTGTTTCCCAGTCATACAACATAAAATAAAGCACTTTCTCACCAGAGCCTCACTACACAGTCATGATTCATGCATGACAAGTTCTATTTAACTTCCAAACACAACTACAACACAGCTACAGGTACAACACTTGACGCAAAGCGAATAAGAATTCAACCCCCTTCATAACCATCTGTGACCCAAACTTCTCCATATAAATTCAAAACTTGAAAGCCAGATTCTTTTCATGTTTCCAGCAGAAACAATGAATTAGGTGCACAAAAGATTGCATTACAAGGAGGAAGTAAGAGAAGACTTTCATGGATACTCTGTTGCCTCTCCATGATTAAATTTACAATGAAACAACATGTATTACCTCCGCTGCTGTCTGAGATCATTCCGTTCATCAAAGGTGCTACACGGATCAAAACAACCTAACAAAAATTCCCAGACTACACCTTTTATTGCAGGATGGACGCCCTAGCATAATAAATGAAGTAAAAGATGTAAGATTTAAAGCCTACACATATGGTTTTAACTTCAGTAAACCAACGGAGTAACATCAATGGTGTACTCAATATCACCAGGGAGAAGGCGATGCATTTGTACAGAAAATTGCAGTGCGTTCTTTTATCTTTGGGCGGAGGAGGAATGCAATATTTTTACACAAAGGATCACATAAAGAGAAATGCCAACTAGCACCTCCCAAAATCTTCAGAAAAGAGTCATGAAAAGAAGAGCTTACCCCTCGTTGGATTCGTCTAAGCACTGATGCTATATCCAAATGACCATCTTCAGAGAAGGCAGCATGCCATCTTCTTGCACTTAGAGTTCTCCCAGCCTGTCAAAATTGATAACAAACATATATCATCTGCTTGCATCAGGAATTCAATATCTAATTATAATGCTGCGGAGGAACAAAGCATTGGATAACTGAAAACTATTCAACGGAAAGATGTCTCATACTGCGAATATGCAAAGTACTCCCAGAAAAAGGAATAGGAACACCATCATGTAAGCTGAGCCTTCCAAAAAGTAGTGATGAATTATACTACACAGTAACAAAAATGAAGTGAGAAGCAATCAACACTCACCCTCAGCCTAAATCGGGTTTTGGGGACATCAACTTGGCAATCCTTTCTAACTGGATAGAAAGCATCCAACTCAGCTGTTGAAGCTTTCTTAAAGAAAAATGCCATCTTCCCTCACAACCAAGTCCCGAAGAATCAATTCACTCACTGCCTGTCCTTCATTGGCTGTGGACACACAACAAAACAAAGAGTCAGCAAAACCTCAACCCGAATAAAAAAAGAAACAAATCAATGTGCACTTAAATGAGTCCCAACAGATCACCAAACATACCCAAATCTCAATCTTTTCCCAGAATCACACATTCTATGTGTCCAATCCAAATCTTCAAAATCTCATTACCAGCACCAATCAATATAAGATGAACTAAATGGATCAGAACATATTGCAAATTTCACATTCCCCAGATGACACCAGCATTATAACTATTCATCCAATCACAGAACACCCAGAAACAAAGGCATCCAGATTCTTATGCCATCCCGATCCCTCTAACAAACATATTCAATCCAAAACATTAAAAAACATGAAGATTTATTTACCTTAATTTACTGGAAAACCAAACTAGAATTGTCAATTCTATAATCCAGCTTAGCTTTCTTCATGAAACATGAGAGAGAAACACGCGAGAGTATATTGTCCGGACCTTTGTTTTAACGGTTTGTAGGACACGGTCTCTAAATTTCTAGACCCAAGAAAAAGTAAAAAAATGAAACAATTGGGGCAGTAACAGAAATAGTAGAAAGTAAAAGGGCTTGATTATACAAGGGGATTACGGTGGTCTCGACTATACGTGATCCGAGCTCTGAGGGTTAACAAAACCCACCCCTCTTTATATGTTCCTCACTTTCTGAAACCCTAGCTCTGCCTCTTTTGTTTCACACACTTCTCCGACGACTCTGACTGCTCTCAGATCCCGGAAAAATGCCGTTCAAGAGGTACGTCGAGATCGGAAGGGTCGCTCTGGTCAACTATGGGCCGGACTACGGCAGGCTCGTCGTGATTGTGGATGTCATCGACCAAAATCGGGTATGGTTTTCTGTTTATTTACCCAAATGCGTATCTTCACAGTTCGATTTAGCTCATGAAGTTGTCTACTTTACCATTGAAGTAGTTTGCAAGATTAGATTTTAAGGGTTTCATGATTTGATGGGAGTTTCTGGAATTACCAGTAGTTAGTGGGAAGTGAAATTATTTATGAATTTAATACGTATATGTATGTAATTGTGGATTTAATGTGTTTTATGATACTGGGTTTTTAGATTTTGTGTAATATCATGGTTTGTAGTTTTTGGTGATGTAGTTGTATGTATTTATGTATGGGTTTTGTTACTATTTGCAGGCACTTGTTGATGCACCTGATATGGTGAGGACCCAGATGAACTTCAAGAGGCTATCACTCACTGATATCAAGATTGAGATCCCCAGGGTGCCGAAGAAGAAGACTCTCATTGCTGCCATGGAGGCTGGTGGTGAGTGTAGAGCTATTGATTTGAGGGGTTTCTGATTTATTTGATGGCTATCTGATTTTGGGTGTTTAATGATGGTGGCAGATGTTAAGAACAAATGGGAACAGAGTTCATGGGGAAGGAAGCTGATTGTGCAGAAGAAAAGGGCTTCGCTTAATGATTTCGATAGGTTCAAGCTCATGTTGGCCAAGATCAAGGTATGCTGTTAGATTTTAGTATTTTCATTGGTCTGCATTGTTTTCGGTGGCGGAGCTGTATACATGAGTGTTTGACAATAGCTAGGTAGGGTTTCGCCTTCTGATTGAGGGTAGATTTGTTTTTTCAATTTAAACTGTGAGTAAACAATCGAGCGGATGTATGTAATTGGGCATGTTTTGCAACTAGGTTTTGCATACCATTATAGAGTAAAGAGCCTCCTGACTAATGCTTGTGGAAATGAATAAATTTTGAGAGTATGATCTTAAAATATAGCATCCGTGTTTCGACTTTTAGCTGGTGTAATTAAAGTGCTGAATACTTTATTTCTGTGTTGTGCAGAAAGCCGGAATTGTCAGGCAGGAGCTAACAAAGCTGAAGAAATCGAGTGCAGTCTGAATCTGTTTTTAGTATTGAAGTCTTATTACAAGATATTGGGTTGCTTCTGTTTTGATCAGTAGTGGTAGCACCATCTTGTAATTTGGGTAGGTCATAGTTGTGAGAGGCACTTTCTTTGAAAAGATCTCTAAAGCCTAAACATTGCATGAGTTTTATTTGAATTAAAATGGGAGCCAACTTTCCTTGAGCAGTTTATGTTTATTTTTATAATTCTTCTATTGCATTTTGTGAGCTAGTTTGGGATGTTAGTTACATTTTTCAATCTAAATATGTTGTGCCATAATCAATGGCCAAATGAATTATTTGTGAATGTGGGACTGCTAATGACAACAGTACTCTAGGGGTATGTTTGGTACCCAGTATAATTATGCACCTCCTTAGATATAATACTAGTCCAGGCATACTGTGAGTAAGCTTAATCAGTGTTATGGTGAGCTATGTTTGGTGGTAAGGACTAGGGTGAGAGGACTAAAATCCACCAACTAAGGTAGAGAGGAGAGAGATAGAGTGAGAGAGGAGAGAGACGGTGTTATCTTGAGACACCAAAATCATGTACTCACAATAACACCAACTAAGGCAAGTAAAGACAAAAAAGAGGTGTTGTGTAACACCATTTTACTGTTCACTCTTTCACACCAAACACAGGCCACACTAGTTAATACCTCTTATTTAGCACATCACCAGTTAGTACTGCACACCAAACGTACACTAGTAGTATTCATCTTGGCTATTGTTGCAAAGGTCTCTTCATAGTCAATGTCATATGTCTAAGTATATCCTTTAGTGACTAGCTTGGCTTTGTATCTATCCAATGTACCATCAGCTGCGCACTTTAATGCAGAAGAAATCATCAACTTGTGAAGAACAAATCTGGTTATGTCTAAGTATATTTGGTGAATTTATTTGCACCCTTCCTGTTGGTTTTGGCATTAGTTCCCATGTCTGATTTTTTTTGCAAGGCTTCCATTTCATCCTCCATAGTTTTTGTCCAGTTTGGATTTGATAGAGCTTCATGCACTTTACTTGGAATGACAATAGCAGATAACTGAAGTACAAAAGACGCATATGACTTGGATAACCTATGGGAGGACATGTAATTGTTTATGGGATATTTGGCCTTAGCTTTAGGATTTGGCTCATACTGAGTTTTTGGTTGACCTCGATTTTTCCAAAATGGCAATTTAGGGACCTTATGTGGTTCTGTTTCAAATTTGGGCTCAGAATTTATGTTATCATGAAATTCAAATACAGAGTTATTAATTACCTCGGGATCATCCTCATGGAGCATCGGTGTTGATGGGGTAGTAAAAGGGGGAAAACTATTCGTCTCTGTTAATTTTAGTGTTGGTAGCTGATCTATTTCTGTTGTTGGTAGCTGGTTACTCATTTTAACAATTTCATGTTCAATTCTTGTCATTTTAGTATTTCCACGTACTTAGTCATTCACAGGACCTGAGGGACCCGAGAAATTCCCTAAAGACTGCTCTTCCTCAATATTGCTCTCCCCCTGAAGAGGAGTCTTCGGGGAAAAATATAAATCATCTTCACAAAAATGTAACATCCATTGAAACATAGGAACGTTTCATAATGGGGTTATAACACCAGTATCCTTTCTGAGTGGAAGCATAACCGATGAAGACACACCTTTTAGCACAAGCATCCAACTTGGTTCTCTGATTTCAATGGATATGCATATATGCTACACAACCAAAAATCTTTGGATCAAGGGCATGGGAAGGAGGTAAAGGCAAATAGCTTGTAAGAGCTTGAATTAGCGTTTTTGGTGGTGGAGAGTTTTCTTTGGATGTGGACTGAAGAGCTTGTGTAGGAAGTCTGTTCATGAGGTATGCAGTAGTTAGGATTGCATCACCCCATAAATATTCAAGCATATGAGCTCCAATCAACATGGAGCGAGCAGTTTCAAGAATGTGACGGTTCTTTTGTTCGGCCACACCATTTTGTTGAGGGGTACGAGGACATGTGGTATGATGAATGATATCATGAGTAACAAGATATTGGTGAAAGAGATTGTTTACATACTCTTCACCATTATCAATACGAATGGCTTTAATGGGCTTTTGGAACTGAGTTTGAATCATGGCGTGAAAAGTTTGAAATACTGGAAAAAAATCACTCTTATTTCGTAGCAAGTAGATCCAACTCATCCGGGGTGCAATCATCAACAAATAAGACAAACCGTTTCATTCCTATGTGCGTTGGTGAACCAAGCCCCCAAACATCAGAGTGAATAAGATCAAATAGGGCACTACTTTTAGTTGAGCTCAAAGGATAGCTCACACGGTGACTCTTGCCTAAAATGCAAGTGTTGCATTTAAACTCTAATGGTCTGCAATGCTGAAATAATAAAGGGAAGAGAGTTTGGAGATAGCCAAATGACAGATGTCCCAACCTCTTATGCCATAACCAGATTTGTTCTTCATCAGTTGATGATTTATTCTAAATCTGATGCACTTCACTGACACGGCGATTACCAGCAGAGGTCATTTCCATGTAGTATAATCCCCCCTTCTCAATACCCCGCTCAATGGTTTCTCCTGTTCAGATGTCCTGAAATATACAACACCAGAGGTAAATAATCACACAACAATAAAGTTGTTTGGTTATTTGTTTGACAAACAAGAGATTATGAGACAAGGAAGGAAGGAACAAGTAAAATATCAAGGGTAATTGTGTCAGAAAGAGTAACAGACCCAGCACCAGTAATGGGGTATGAATCGCCATTGGCATTAGTTACGCCAGACTGGCGAACTGGAGTTAAATGGTGAATATTGCTAAAATTATTAATCATATGATCAGTGGCACCTGAATCAATTATTCACATATCTTTCCAATTAAAGACATCATTATTCGAGAGTAAAGAGTAAGATGTACCTGACGTGGCCATGAAAGCAAAATTGGGGTTACCAGAGTAATCACCGTGAGCAGGTTTCTCGGAAACTATATTTGAACTCTAGCCTTGTGAAGCAACTTGCAAAGAGGCTTATTTCTGCACAAACCCGTGGGCCTGGTAGAGACAGATGAATCCAAGCGTGATCTCCTGTAAACCTGCTTACTAAGGGGAATACTGGGCGGGCCGGTCTTCTCCTCTCCGATGCCTAAGTTAGTATAGTTGGAATGAATATAACTTAAGCACGTATATAAGCGGTAGGAAAGATCAGTTACCTATTAATGAGGGTAGTTGAGGCCCTTATATAGGTGGCCGGTCGAGAGGTCTGGCCTCACCCTTCGATGTGGGATTGATTTCCTTCTGTTCGTACATCAAAGGACAGCTCTGGTGACCTCTTTGGCAGGCTGGCGCCCCCGGTCTCCGGGCCCCTGGTCGTAAGGTAGACTGCTGGACTCCGAGTCCGGGTGTTGGTGATCTGGTCCCGGGCCCCAGACCGGCCCCGGATATACTAGCTGCGGGTCTATGGGCCTGCTGTAGCCCCTCTGTGGCTACTGTCAACAAGGCTGAAGGTCTGCTTTTGGGCCGATAGCTCTTCAGGTTCTTATTGCCATGGGGCTGAATTGATTTTGCTTTCTCTTGTACTTCTTTTGCTTGTGCTTCTTTGCGAGCAGCAATGTGATCATCCCACCAGTCTGGAAAGCCAATTAAGTGAAAACAAAAGTCTCCACCATATATCTGGTGGAATTGCAATGAGTGCATCTCATAGGCTTTGGAGGTGGTGTTTTCCAAGATGATGTAGATGAAGAAGGCTGAGAGCTACGGACATGTGGTGGTTGGTATTGAGCAATCATGGCAGATCCTTCGTGCTTGGTGTCAGACATCATCTTTTGGAGTCTGTTATGCTCAGCACTAACTTGAGAATAAACTTCTTCTATGGAATGTAATGGCTTAGTGTTTAAAATTCTACTCCGAACTCCATTAAGGTGAGTATCTAGTCCAGCCAAAAAGAAGTAGATGCGGTGTTTGGTGACTATATTAACCATATGTAGGTAATAGAATCTGCATCCTTGAGTCTGAGGGGATTCAATATGTCAAGCTCCTACCATATTTTCTTCATATTGCTATAATAGCCATGAAGAGGAGCTCCGTTCTCTTTAGTGGAAACAGAAGCAATTTGCAGCTCATAGTTTCTTGTATCATCTTGGGCTACTGAAAAAGTAGTCCTGATAGTATCTTAGATTTCTTTAGCTGTCTCCAAGCTTTCATAATTTCCTCTGACATCCTTGTGCATAGAATTGAGGAGCCAGAAAAATGAAATTAACGGTTTTGTTCATTATTCATGCCACTGAGCTAAGCTGTGAATTTGTTCCAGTTATCTTCATAATTTTGTTGATTGTATGTTGAGGAATAGATTGACGCAGGGGATCATTCATTCTCTTATGAATGAAAATAGTTACCAGTCATTTACAAAATTTGATTCTGAAAATGATTTATGGGAATTAGGACTCTTTACTAGAAGATATCACCCTTCTGATTTTAAAAATGGATAAATTCAGTGATCACCAGAATCGGGAATAGTCAGCTTCTGAAATTTTAGAGGCTGGTGATAACTGGTAAGTAATACACTATTATCTTATACGAATACACACTTCAACTGATATTGCATTGCTGTTTTTAGATTCATTGGAGTATTAAGCGTAGCGTATTTACCTTAAAACTGACTGTGATACAGATGTAACAGATCTCATCTCCCACTCGGGCAGATGATATCGGAAAAGATAGTCCCAGATATGCATGTAACGGAATTGTTGGTTGCACAACTTTGCTCACCACTGCTTGTTTCAGCTTCACCAATCCTTTCACCACATTTAATGTTCCCCTCTGCACTCTGCTGAAGCAGCAATGCAAGCTCAAGCTCCTTTACAACTTCATTCATGGACGGCCGTTCTGTCCCATTATCATGCATGCAACTGATGGCTATCTCAGTAAACTTATTCAGGCACTCGGCTGCAATGTTACCTCTCAAACTTGGATCAATGATTTGATTAAGTTCTCCATTCTGATGGCAGCTCTTGGCCCACTCAGCCAGGCTCACTTGCTTCAGCTCTTCTGTCTGTATCACTGCTGGCCTCGCACACAATACCTCAAACAACACTACACCAAGTGAGTACACGTCTGACTTCTCAGTGAGACGTTGTCGGCGGTAATATTCTGGGTCCAGGTACCCAAAACTGCCTTTCACCACCGTGCTGATGTGGGTGGTGGACATGTTAGTCGTGCCCTTAGACAACCCAAAATCTGATACTTTGGCCACCCATTTGTTATCCAACAATATGTTTGTGCTCTTCACATCTCGGTGAATGATGGTGCCCTTTACACCATTATGAAGATATTGCAACCCTCGAGCTGTGCCGATGCATATTTGAAGTCGTTGCTCCCAGGGAAGAGGTGGATTGTCGGTGTGGTAAAGATGGTCACGGAGGGTTCCGTGTGCCATGTATTCATACACTAAGAGCATCTCGCCTTTATCAGCACAATATCCTATCAATGAAACCAAATGGCGATGACGGAGTTGGGAGAGCATCTCAATTTCGGTCTTGAACTCATGGGCACCCTGCAATGACTCTGGTTTCAGTCGTTTGATGGCAACCGGAGTGGCTCCACCATCAATGCATCCTTTGTATACGTTGCCAAATCCTCCAGCTCCAATAATAAAACTATCATTGAAGTTTTTGGTGGCGGCTGTGATCTCTTGCAGTGGCAAGTAACGACACAAATCAGTAGGTATGAATTGACCGGGTCCATTGTTGGCTTTCATTATATGCCCGGAGCCAGAGCTAGAGGCCTTTAATTTCCATGGTCGCCAGTAAAGCAAGCATATGAGAACATAGAGCATAATGAAGCCGACAACTACAACAGCAATTATTGCTGCCATGGGAGGAGAAGACTTTTTCTTACTGGGGCTCTCTGGTGGCAGTCCAGCAAGGTTGCTATTCGAGTCGCTGAGCTTGAATATTTCAAGTCCGTTCAAGATTGCATCGTTGTATTTAGTTAAGCTATCGTCCTGGAGCGCAGCGAGTATTAGAAAGAGGTTCACTTTCTTCTGGCTTCCAACCCGAGGCATGAACATGACGTAGTCTTTATAAACTGGATTCCCATTTGCTTTACTCCATTTAATAACATCTGCAGAGTGTTCAGCGGTTTGATTGGCCATGAAGATTTGGAACAGTCGATCTCCGGATTCGATAATATCAGGTTCAAACTCACAGAAATGGAGTATCACAAGGTAAAAAAAATTGGAATCCAAGGGGAATATCCATGTCAGGTTATAATTCTTGTTGATGGTTTTGTACATCCCCATTGACCGACCTGTTGTGTAAACTGGTTTTGGAGCAGAGTACTCTGGAACTGTGACGAAGTTGAGCTCGATTGTACTGTTCTGTGGTAGCACGCTGAATACTCCACTTACATAATCCAAGTAGTTATCGTCAGGGGATTCCCAATCGCGGTACATTCCGGTGTCTTCGTACGGCGGGATGTAGCCTCCCCCGACATTGATCCGGTACACCATTTCCAGAGCTGTGCTGTTCTCGATCACATATGTCGACTCTCTACTGGAGTTGATGAACTGAGGTTTAGAAGTATAGTAAAGACCAGTTGGCATGGACACGATTTCGATTCCGTTGATGAAAGCGTAAGCATCTTTGCTTGGTGTGAAGGTGATATTTAGTCTCTGTCCTGTCTCGATGTTGACACAGAATTCCCTAACCAGCGTAACCCACTTTGCTTGGGACTCGTCGACAGCGTCGGCGGTGTCGGAGGCGTTGAAGTCTTTGAGAAGAGTGAAGCCGCCGCTGGTGACGGAGAAGAGGGAGTTGGAGCGTTGGAAGTTTTGACTGTACGTGTCTGGATTGAAATGCAAGCGGATGAACTTTTGGCCGGGAGAGAGAGAAAATGTGTAAGTGAATTGGGAGCGAGAGAGGCGAGCTTTGGTGTAAGGGGCCCGGCTGAATATGGTGGATCGCGGTGCACCTAAAGTTTCGGATGCGTTACCTATTGGGGTGAACTTGGAGTCGATATCTCCGGTCCAAGTTCTGAGGTCATCGGAGGGTGGTTGGCCGGAATTGCCGCAGGCGACGGTGATATTGTCTTCCGGAGTATATGGTGGCGACTGACCGGTGACGAAGAGGGTGAGGATGTGGAGGAACAAGGAGAGGTAGAGAGGAGTGATGATTGGTTTCATGGTAGGTAGCAAATGATGAGAGAATGAGGATGAAGGTTGAAACAGGGGAGGCTACTCTGCTTATGATATATGCCTATGGAATCGCATACGTAACAGTCTAAACTAAACTGTGTTTATAATTTTTTAATCCAAAATTTGGACTTATGAACAAGTTATTATACAGTTTTTCACAAGATCTCTAAGGTAAAGCTTGCATCAAGCAAAGCAAAAGAAAGATAGAAAGAAAGAAAGAAAGAAAGAAAGAAAGAATGGGGTCTATGATTGGCCGGTTTGTTAGTATGATCTTTCCATCCAGCTTCAATGACAGCGATTTTGGCCTTAAAATGTTCTGTTTGGGTCTAAATTGACATTTGTTTGAGATTGTGGATCGAGGCCCAATAAGTTATTTATTAAAGAATAATCTGATGTATATTAAATCTTTTCTTCTTGGAAAAGAATTGGGGTTCTTTTAGGAATCCGAGAAGGAGGTGGTTTAAGATAATTGAATCCTAATTGATCTCAGAATCTATTATACTTGATACGCAATATTGAGGTTCTGCATTCTCTATATAAAGAATTATTATATGACTTGGAAATGGTTCACAACCATCTTACAAACACACAAACTTTTGCGCATCGCAAATCTTGCAAAGTCTCTCCGGAGCAAATCTCTTACGCGTACTGCCTCTACAAAGTGCAAACAACCACCATCCAACCCTGTCGCAACCTTACGCCCGCCACTGGTCGTTGTATACTTGCGCGGTTGTCGAAGTGTGTCTTGCATTCGTGTGAGCGTCGCTAAGACCTATCGTGTCCAGTCGCCACATCTTGTGGTATATCGAGTTGCTATCTTGCATAGCAAACCATTCACCGCGGTCTTGAATTGTTGCTCTGCTTTGCATTTAGGATCGAAGTAAAAATTACTCAATCTGCAATAGGTTGAAAAGAAAATCCTAATTGATTTTTGTTAGGTCTTGTTCGAGCCTCCTACGCCGGTCTAATCAACGCCAACGTAACAGTCGCTTGGTTAAGAGATCAGATATCGGGAGCAGACAGATATACTCGTCAGAGGTCGTCCGCATTCAAGTTGTACCAAATCAAAGGTACTGGCACGCTCGCACACATCACAAGAGGACTGGAATTGACGTCCGCCACCCCCACGTGTTGATTGTTCGCCGAGTGCTGAATCCGCCACGAACAGGTTCAGAGCTTTATTTTCTAAAGTCACTTCTATTATTGTAGATGTGTTTCTCTTTTCTTTGCTTTAGATGTCCAGTCCACTGTCTTAAAATGTTAGTGGAGTTTGATTCCTTTTTTTTTTAATAAAGTGTGTCTTGCATTCGTGTCGAAGAGTATTTTAATTCTTGAAGACTTCGTCTTCAAAATAAGTCTATAGGAGAACATATGGGTATTGTAATGGTGCTGTTTTCTTCAGTAGAAATGTGCAGCAACGCTATCGTGTCAAATGGTCTCCAGCTATGACTTGGGTTGGGTGTATGTAAACATCATTTCAAATTTTCAAGCAAGCACACAGTAAATTTTCAAGTTACAGTAGGTGGGGATGTTTTTTTTTTTTTAGTTTTTTTAGCTTAAACGGAAATGAGGTGACAATAAGTTGAAAATATTGGAGCAAAATTACTACACTCCTAGTAAGTGTTCAACCTAAAACAACTTATTTCGCATGTGTATTTATTCATTAACTGCAAAAACTGGAAATGAGGTGAAATTGGAACATACGCACAAACATAATACTGTATCACAGTAGAGACGTCGACCTAGCTATATAGTTTGCACATATTTCTCTTAATTCATTGATATGAACGTTACCATTGATCAATTAGCTAGGATCATCTAACAGTGGGATCCTTGATCTCAGAGAAGATTGTTCCAGACATACCTTTAATGGATTCATTGGTGGTAGACATTTCCCCGCTATACTAGTTTTGGTCGTTCTGCTATTCTTCGAATCCGACGAGTATTCCCAGCTGCTACAACTAACCCCTGCAGCATCATTACCTTTCAAGAATGCAACCTCATCTTCACCTTCCTTCTCGACGTCTAAAAACACTTCTGTACTCTGCTGAAGTTGCAATGCAAAGTCAAGCCCCCAAACTACGTCATTCATCGACGGCCGCTCATTTCCATTATCATTCATACAGCTCACCGCAAGCTCAACGAACTTATTCAGAGATGTTGCCGCAATCTTTCCCCTTAGATTTGGATCAATAATCTGATTGATCAAGCCATTTCGGTGACAACTCTTAGTCCATTCAGCTAGGCTCATTTGCTTCTTCTCCACGGAACGTACCAGAGCTGGCATTGCACACAAAACCTCACACAACACTACTCCTAAAGAGTTAACGTCCGACTTCTCAGTTAACTGCTGACGTCTGTAGTACTCTGGATCAAGATACCCGAAACTACCCTTCACCATTGTGCTGATATGAGTCTTGGACATGGTGGTCGTCCCCATTTTGGACAAGCCAAAATCCGAAACCTTGGCCCCCCATTTCTCATCCAACAAGATATTTATGCTCTTCACGTCGCGATGTATGATCATGCACTTGGCCCAGGTGTGAAGGTAGTGCAGCCCACGCGCCGCACCGATACAAATTTGGAGATGTTGCTCCCAGGGCAGTGGTGGATTCTCAGTATGGCACAAATGGTCTAGGAGAGTCCCACATGCCATGCAGTCATACACCAATATCATCTCACCGTTGTCCGTACAATATCCGACGAGGGACACCTAATGGAGGTGCCGGAGTTGGGAGAGCATCTCGATCTCGGTCTTGAACTCGTGGGCCCCTTGTGATGACTCCGGTTTTAAACGTTTGATCGCCACGGGTGTAGAGCCATCATCGACGTAGCCTTTGTACACGTTACCAAACCCGCCAACGCCGATTATGAAAACAGGGTTGAAGTTTTGGGTGGCAGCTTTGATCTCGGCCAGTGAAAAGTGGCGACACAAGTCGGACGGTAGAGTTGAGCCACGAGACTTGGTTGACTTGGTCGTCGAAAAGGAGAGCGGACCCCACTTTGTTGCTTTGCTGGAGCTGGAGTCCCTGGCTTTTCTTCCTCGTCTGAAAACCAAGAATCCGAGAACGCAGAGAACAAGTACGCCAGAAACTACACCAGCAACGATACCAAGCGTAGAAGTCGACTTGATGTTCGAACTTTTAGGATTCTGAGACTTCGGTTTTTGTGGCGTCACCTCTGGTGGGTCGGGGTTAGGTCCGGCGAGATTGCCGTTTGTATCATTCAGTTTGAAGATTTCCAGCACATTCAAGATTGCATCACTGTATTTAGTCTCCCATTCCTTTGGATTTGCTTGCAGTGCGAGAAAGAGATCAACTTTTTTCTTGTTTCCTTGGCGGGGAATGTACACTATGTAGTCTTTGTACACCGGAACCCCATTGCCACCACTCCACAGGATTATATCCGCGTGTTTCTCAACCGTTTGATTGGCCAAATGGATCAAGAACACCCGGTCGATCTCCGATGTTTGTCATAATTATTTCAAACTCGCAAAAATGCAGCCTTACTAGGTATAAGAAATCGGGATGTAAGGGAAAAGACCAGGTGAGATTGTAGCTCAGTAGTAAGGTTTTGTTGGGTACGCCCATTGATCGACCCGATAGGTATACTTCTTTTGGAGCTGTGTATTCAGGAGTTTCACTAGTATATATATATAGCTCAACTAAACACTACTCGTCAGTGGTTTAATGCTTAAGTTTTTACTTACATCATCTAAGTAGACATCGTCGTTTGCATACCAATTGCGGTACATGCCTGTGTCATCTTCAGGTGAGACCGGCGCTCCTCCGACGTTGATTTTATAAATCCTATCCAGAGCTGTGTTGTTTTCAATGCGGTAGCGTACTTCGTTGCCCGGATACCGAACCCCTTGGCTTTCGGCTGTTGTGTAGTAAAGATTGGCTGGCATGGACACGATTTCGATTCCGTTGATGAACGCATAGACTTCAGGGTTTTCTCTTGTTGGTGAGAATGTAATGGATAGATATTGGTGCGAGTCAATGTTGATGCATAATTCTCTAATGATCGCGAGTGTACCCATGTAATAATCAGCTTCCGTAGCGGCGAGAGCATTGAAGTTGTTTCCGCACAAACCCGTAGGCCTGACAGAAGCACAATAATAAAGCTGTAAATAGACACAGACAAGTATAGTGGTTCACCGTGCCATCGGAGGGCACGACTACGTCCACTTGGAATATACTATAGCCGGCTAATAAGCCATCGGTGGTGGTTACTTGCCAAGAGTAGCAAGTATCCAAGATCTCTAACTCTAAGGGGGAAGAAGACTTCCCACCTGTTGACAGTAGCCGCAGAGAGGCTACAGCAGGCCCACAGACCCGCAGCAAGTGCACCAGGACCCGGCCCAAGGCCCGGGACCGGATCACCAGCACCCGGCCTCGGGGTCCAGCACTCTATCCTGCCACCAGGGACCCTGGGACCGGGGGCGCCTGCCTGCCAAAGAGGGCACCAGAATGTACAAACAAAAGGGAACCAGTCCCACATCGAAGGGTGAGGCCAGCCCTCACCCCCAACCTCCTATATAAGGGCCCCAACTACCCTCATTAATAGGTAACTGATCTCACTCACCGCTTACATACGTGCTCAGGTTATATATATTCCAACTATACTAACTTAGGCATCGGAGAGGAGAAGACCGGCCCGCCCGGTATTCCCCTTAGTAAGCAAGTTGGCAGGAGATCACACGAGGATTCACCTGTATCTACCAGACCCCAGGGTTTGAGCAGAAACACCACCTCTACTACTTCTCCAATGTGGCATGCAAACACACTATTACATATTTTCTTACTCACGAAGCTACTTCAGGTGTCCGATGGCATGCCCTCCGGGTGTGGCACCGGTGATCTCTGACATTGAGAATGTAGCCGGGGTGCTGGTCTACCCGATGCATGCCGGAGTTGGGTCCTACCGCGCCGGTTACACAGTCCACGAGGTCGCCGATTGTGCTTGGCGGTGTACTATATATACCTCCAACATAAGTCTTTGAGAAGAGTGAAGCCACCGGCTTCCACAGAGAACTGGGATTTGGAGGGTGTCGAAGTCAGGGTATGAAGCTGGGCTGAAGTACAAGCGGAAAAACTTTTGGCCGGGAGAGAGGGGAAACCTATAAGTGAATGCCGAATGAGAAAGGCCGGCAGCGGTCTGTCCATCCTAGTCAAAACGACGTGGTTATGACTTTTGATCACCGTATATAAGATTATAAGGTATAAGAAAAAATAAAATAAGATTGTTGCTATTGGAACCTCCACATTTGCTCACTTGACCTCTCTCTATTTTCAATTATTAAATTACATTTATATCCTCTAACATAAAGACTATTGAAGACAATAAATGTATAAAAAGAGTATTATATTTATTGTCTATAGACTTTATAATTCAATAATAATGTTATTTATTATTTTCCTTATCAAAATTATTTTTCAATTTCAGTAAGTGTTAAAACTAAGCGAATTTACAAAATATAAGATTGTTAATGTGACATAAAGTTACCATAACTATACATGTTTAAGCGCATATACAAAATATAAGGTCAAGAGTAATTAGTGTTAAAAACTAAGCGCATATATTTTAATAAGTTTTGCAACATGAAAAATAATTTTAAAAAAAAGTCAAGTGTTTTGATATATATATATATATATTTATATATATGTATATTGAATATTTTTATATATCTTATTAGACCTTAAATATATTTGCAATAACTATTGAAATAGTACAAGGGCATATGTTGGTGTGTTTTGAAATATTTGTATATCCTATGTTTTTATTTATCTCAATAGATCTTACACATGAAAGAAAAATAAATATTAAGAAATAGAGGTCTAGTGAGTGAATAAGAGGTGGAATGAGTAAGTTATTGAAATATATGTAAATAACATACTTAAGGTTATTTCGGTAATTTGAATGGAGGTTTAGTGAGTAAATGTTTATATTCAAAAGTCTAATGGAGGTGTAGAAAGCATTGGGGGTCTAATGAGTAAATGTGAAAGTCCCAATAGTAACACTCATAAAATAAAGTTTCCTCCTTTTGTTAAGTCATCAACCCCATACACTCCAATCGATGACATCACCCTTGCCTGTGGCTCTTCCGGCCACCAACCCACTACTACTTGGACCGGAGACATCGACTCAAAATTCTCCTCCACACAAGTTGATAACACACACACCCCCGCTGAAGTCAGAAAAGCACCTTTCTCCTCGCCCTCCGCAGGTCCCCAAGCTATACCTTCCTCTTATTCCCTAATCCTTTGCATGCTTCTAACCCCATGTTTGCTATTATATCTGGCAAGCCAGACACACCATCTGATTTTCAGAAGTTCTCCCTTTCATTCCCTCTCAAGTTGTTTGTAATTACGCCCATCATTTCCATCAATACAATGCCCCCACTCCCGTAGTTCCCAGTTCTTCAGCTCATGTCAAATGACATCCTTCTCCCAGTTCAGTCAAACTAAATATTGATGACTCCGTGCACTACTCAAGCTGCTGCTGGCTTTGTAGTTAGAGATGAATAATCTATTCTTGTTGCGGCGAAAATCGTGGTTCATCAAATGTGTCGGTCTCAGAAGCTTAAGCTCTGCTTGATGGCTTACTCCACTTACCACAGATTACTTCTCAGCCTTCATTTGTTGAAGGTGACTAAAAAACTCTAATGGATGTTCTTCAGGGAGATATCTGATTGTCCCCATCAAGGCCGTTGTCCATGATATTGTATAAAGATTCTCTCAGTGCTCTCAGTCCATCCCGTTTATACACATCTGGTGGGGTGGCAAATTTCTCAGCAGGTGGTCTTTGCTAACTAGGGGCATTCTGTCTCTGATGTTATGTTGTTATTTGGTCTTCTTATCCTGCTTCAGTTTGATCTTTGGGGCATGGTTGCACCAGGGGTTATGCCCCTGTAGTTTCTTTCTATTTTGTTGTTTTTCTTTCTCAATCGAAAATAAATGATCTCCGAGTTAGAACATTCAATATCTGAAAACTGAAACGTTGGTACACTTTGTTAGCTGTGGTAAATGCTTGAGGTGTGATAACCACATCAACAGATTCAAAAACCGTGGCCTTGTTGTTCAACCGAACAGAACAAAACCGTGAGAATGCGATTTAGGTAGTGTGTAAAGCAGAACATAAACATCAACTTATACCTTTTAATCACAAATCCAATGAAAGAACCTATAAACAAGATACAATGATGGAGAAGGCAACGTCTATGCAATATTACAAGCCATTTGAACTTCATAACGAACAAGACATAACTTGCCAGTGGTCACCTTGACCAAAGGAGGGGCACAAGAAAAGTAGTAAGCAGCTTATCTAACTCCATGACAACCCGGAACCGCGTAGCCGGTTTTGGACTGGAGCAATATATGTTCCATTGCAAAGAAGAGATGAACAGTAGTTTTTCATGGTGGACCTCAAATTTGATCACAGGCGCACCGACATTTACACTTTGAGTGCCAAGGTAGATGACAAAGCTTGAAATGTATCATTGATGAAGGCTGCATGACCAAGCTTCAGATACAATGTCACTGATGACTGATGAGTTCCATGGAGCTCCTCTTGATTTAGCAAATGTTTCTTCATTGAATAAGCAAACCTCAACAGAAACATCCCAAGCTATTTCATAGGCATCTCAAGCTATTTCATAGGCAGCTGCAGAAACAGAAAGAGAAAATAATACAGTTAAGCACACTTGATTTTGATACAGTGAAAAATATGAAGCTAGGTAACAACTTCATTAAGTAATCATTGCACCTTTTAAAATCAAAATAATAATAATAATTTGATTGAACATATTTTGGTTTAGCAAAGTGTTGCTACAGGACGCATTCCACTCTGATCTTAGAGAAAAGAAATAAAATTATACAGCAGCTCCGATGTTAGTGAGCATTATCCCCTCATCCAAAGCTGGGATCTAAACTTCCCTCTCCTTTAGTTCATGTATTTTTCTGTTTGTAGAAACATAAACTAGAAATACAAAATGAAGGTCAGTTTAGCTTCCTAACGAAATTGCATGCAGGAATGAGGTCAATCAGGTACTGGATTTTCCAATTTCAATTAGAGCAAGGACTCCATTTGAAATGTAACAATCTTGTTTTGCCCCCAAAAAGGAATATTTCATGACATCATTTTTAAAATTGACATGGACACCTTGGACAAACCAGTGGAGGTTGAAGTAAAACTCACCTCATTTTACTTAAAACGGGGCCTCCAATGATTCATCCCAAACTTCTACACTTCCATTAGAGGCATTCTCACCATCTTCTTCCATTGAAAGCCTTATATACTCTCTGTGCGCAAAGCGATCCCACTCTGTCAAACTTGGATCCTCACGTTCCTGCTTACACCAAAATATTGTGCATCTGTGATTATGCATCTTTCAATTTGTAATATGAACACCTTAAAGCATCGGCTTGTAGGAAAATACCTGACGAATAAGAAATGGATCACGACTTTCAAACGCTATAAACTTATTAAGGTTGAAAAGGATGTTGAAGAAATTTCCAGAAAGTTTGCAACCTTTCAAGTCCCTTAGTGTGAAATAATCTTCCTTCTGCAAGCAAGATGTGAAAAATCATCATTTCAAAAGAGTACATGAGAGTACAAGCTCATGTCAGTAGATAACAATAACAGTGACAATAATGTTTTACCTCAGGTCCAATCATGTCTACTATTTGGCATAAAATATCCTCGAATAGAACAGGTTCTTGGGCCATGCATTCCATACGATGCAACTGCTCCTCATAAAAGAACTGCAACTCATTCCTTGTAAGGACTCCATTTCCATCCAAATCTATACATTTGAACCTACCAAAACGCTATTGAATAAGTAAACTCGAAAACGGGCTCCCAAAGTAAAACATGACTACACATAGGTAACATAGCTTCAGAGATTAGGCTTGTCATTTGCAAGAAAGGATACTTTAGTTACACCAACTTCCAAGTTAAGGTTGCTATAAGTTTTACACCATATGAATCTATTAACTTTAACCATGAGTTCTACTGCTTAAAAATTGATTGCTCGCCTAAAATACTACAATTTCCACACCATATGAAAACACCACATGTTAAAGTGGAGAAAGAACAAAGGAGCATAGAGATATATACCAATACTCAAGGCTAGGTTCACATGACTTATCCTCCTCTGAAAGCATGAAGTATACAAAATCTTCGTAACCCATCTTTCCTTCGACCTTGCTACTAAACTTCCTTGGAACCTGAAAAGTAATCAAACAGATATAATCAATTTGGGAACCCAATTTAGGAAATATTTTGTCAACTTCCATTGTTTCAAAAGTTAAAACAAACCTTTAATAAAACACAAACTAACCTGTGAAAAAATTCTATCTACGATCCTGTAGGTAAGTGCATGGTTACCGTATCTAATGAGGTTCTCTTTGTCAATGAAGAAGTCATGGTCTGTATCCAGCTCCCAGAACTTGCAGTATATTACATAAAAATGTTCATAAGAGAAGTACCTGAAAGTTGGCACAAAGAATATCAATAACAGAGCTCAGATGTAAACAAAATACTTTAAAGAAGAAAAATCAGATTTCTTCCCACGCCCTCATTAGATTCTAAGAAGTAAAGCGAATACCCTTGATATCAATAAGTTATTTGATGTAAAGTTATAAGAACCCTTTATTAAAAGTCAGAGTTACCAGTACAATCCCCAGACACACAATCAAATATGTAAACGTTGGACTACTTATACAATGAATGCATAAGGAAAACAACTCTAATTGTACAGAAAGAGCAATTTAAAATCATAAGCAAACCTCAGAACTTTATTAATATCCTCTTCTTCATCTGCATGCTGCATAGCTGCAATTAGATTTCCTCGTTTCAGCTCCCTGAGGGTAAGACGGCCAGTTCCTGATCTACTGATGTAGTAAAATATTCTGTAAATGACTGTTTCAGCTGGTCCATTAAAAATAAGTTCTATGTGAGTAAATGTAAGAATGGAAAGAAAAGGTGTTTAGCTTTGGGAAAGAAACATCATATTCAATATCATATACACAGAGTGAGCATAATAGAACATTATATTCTTTTTTAAGGCAGCATAATCTTCCCTAACTGGTTCGCTATGTACCAAAACCTAACATTTAGACATGTAACAAAATTGTGTTAATTCATTAAATAAACTCAGCCAGCTTCTTTCCATTGCGACCAAAGAATAAAGTTCAGCCATTTCAACAATAAATTTTATCAATACTGTGTATCATCCAAACTCCAGAATACACCTAGCTACAAAAGAACATGGTAAAATTGATTCTTCACATTCTGCATGTGATACCATTATAACTAGCCTAAAAAGATGCCCCTAAGGCATTGAAAACTACCCAAGGAAAAAAAAAATTAGAAAACAAAAAAAAAATTCTTGACAGTATAAGAACACATACCATATCTTTCCTGAAATTCAGGAGTTCCATGTAAAAATTCCAATCCTGGATGGGTTGCCACAAGCTCTAGAAGCACAGGTTTGAAGTCTACCTGCATTGCATAATGTGAATCAACAATTGCAAATTGGCAAGCAGAACAAGAAAAGATAATTCCATGTACACATAAGTGATAAATGATTATCTTAAGAGAAGAAAAAAAAGGGAATCAATTATGATGCAAGATAAGGCAGAACAAATGAAGTAGTTCAATCAAACCTGAGTAAGGTAATTGCAATCAGGCTGCTTTAAAATTTTATATACTTGAGTTGCTGTATCCATTGTCATCAAATTGCCATCAACCCAATATTTGATGAATGCGTCCCTACATAATAAATTGTGAATCAGCACCATGTCACTAGTTCAAAATCCTTTGATGACAAGAATGAAATATACTGATTAATTGTGAACATATAGGAGTGTTTTGACAGTCCTAACTCTGTATGTAGCAGAGCTACATCTGTTATTGAACAAAGGGAATTCAACAAGAGGCACTGCAAATGATATTTATATTGCACACGTGCAGATTGTTTGGATGAACATCTTTTCATTGGCCAAATAAGCTGCAAATATCAGAATTAATGTTTCTCTACTCTTGTCTCTTAGGAGGATCGAGAGAGGGAGAGAGAGATTGCAGTACATAATGGCCACTTATGAAGCACATGAGAACAATCATTTCAAAGATTTTTTTTTTTCTCAATTTACGTTCCCACAATAACTAGGTCTTGTACCTAATAAGTTAAATTCATCAACTGCATACCTCGACACTATCCCACTGCATCCAGTATCTATCTTTCTAAAGATAGCAGAAGATAAAAATGTTGGCAGCTTGCACACTTCCTTTGTAACCGCCTTAAATTCTGCGTAAGCAAAAAAATTCAACACAAACTCCATAAACTCCTTGCTAACAACAAATTTGTATTCTTTAATCTCTGGGAAGTGTATTGGCAAAGAATGGAAGGAGGGATTGTGTTTCTTTTATTTGCATAATAACATTACACACACATCTTACCCTGCACTTGCAATCCATCCATATGACTGCTGAAAAGGTCATTAATTCTGGCAAGACATTGTTCCTTAAGTCCGTTGGGTGGTGGACGACCATTTTGAAAATAGAACTGCAAGCATACATACAACAAGTTGAGTATTTATCTAAGGACTTTGACACCATAACTGTACTTCATTTTCCAAGTTACACAACTAAACCTCAGTTATTTGCAGTAAGTATTGAGTTCAACCTGAGGAATGGCTTCTCTCACTGGTTCACTAACCAATTTCAGCGGAGAGCCGAGCGAAGAGGGGCTGGTTTTCGGCTTTGAAAACCGCGGAGAGCCAGAGGAACTTCGCGGCGAAAGCGGTGGTGTACTACCACCCTGAAACATGGAAGGGAGCGAGTTGATCGCGGCGGCCGCATTCGCACTAAGCGAGTTCCCATGAGTACCGATAGAATTGCCTGACGATGCCTCATCAATCAGAGACTTGACCTGTCAAAATCAAACAGTTAAATTAGCATCAAATAAAACAATCTCATTCCAATACACTTCTAAATTCTAAATCCGAAAACTGCTATTATCGAACCGCAACGGCAGCTCTACTGTAATTCAACTATTGAAGCAAACAATAAAAAGCTACTAAGCTAAGCTTGATTGACCATGGTAACTAAAAAATTACACAGGAGTGAGTATAAATTTTAACCAGGCGGCCAGTCTGAGGGAGCGATAGCCACTGAGAGAACAAGTCGTCGGCGATTTGAGGACTGGATTTGAGAGCGAACGGTGACAATTCCGGGAGCTGTAGAAGCTCAGGATCCAAAGAAGTAATATCTCCAACTACAGCGTCTATATCCATCACAACTTCAATTCGTCAATCCCTAAAATCATCACAATCGCTAAATCTTAGCTCCTAGAACCAGAAAAACCCTAAGGTTTAACCGAGCTTTGCTTTCAACGCCTCTTCTGAAAACCCTAGGCTCCAAATACCAGAGAAGAAGATGAAGAAGATGAAGAAAAGAGTCGCTTTTTAGGTACAGCTCTCTTCAATCCACCGATGGTCTGTTTCCGCTTAAGTAATCAACGGCGAGCTGAAATCGTCGCGAATAGGACGGCGGTCTGGAGCCGGTGGATGCCACGCGCCGAGAGAGAGAAAGAGAGAGGGAGAGGGAGAGGGAGAGTGGATGACGATGGTGATGGTGGTGGTGGTGAGAAGTGGGGAGGGGATTTGTTTACATAGAAGAGAGAGAAAAAAGAGGAGAGAGAAATGGGGACACGTAGGATTCGGTAAACGGAAACTGCCGCCGGGAGCCGGAGACTTTTGGTGAGAAGACTATTCTTCTGACTTGTCTCTCTCTTATTTTTGTGTGGGTCAACAAATTCTTAACCGCTCACACTCACTTCTCTAACCCTGTCACGTGAATGTGACTTGTCATGGTGCTTTAGTTGACTACCATTTATGATCTCTCGACTCTCTTCTTCAAATTGATTTTCATAAATTGGAATTTGGAAATTAGAAAAGAGACTTTCTTATCCGTCAAAGAAATATAGATGTGAGATCGGAAGACTGTTGTAATAAAGACCGAACAAAATAGTCATTTTATTTTCTTTTAGAAAAATAATTATGTTATTTTAATTAGTCGCATTCTAGATTCAAACGCTCACGATTTTTTCTATAAAGCTCAAACACCGAATTATTATAAGTGGAATTTATAATAATTTTCACCGTTTGACGTCATCATGTATGTACTAGTAGTAGCCGTTTACTAATGAAATTTCTAATGCAAATGCAAAGAAAGGATAATGCAAATTACTGATAAGACTAAGAATATAAAACTGATGGGAGAATGTTTCCCAATGATTAAGAAAAGTCCCCCAATAGAGGGCCATGATTGAAATATGAGATATCCTATCCCAGAGGACCAATTTTGATATTTACCTCCAAGTCCCTAAACCCCATCACAAATAAATACAGAAAAAAGCTCAAACCTTGATTGGACCTCTCTGTTTTTCTTCTTCAAAGCTTGAAGCTTTAGAACACGTCTCATTCGAGTCCGCGTGAAATCAATCCCAGCTGGTTCGATCGTTCGCCATGAACATCTTCTCCAAGAAGCCCAACGCCAAAGGTCAGTGCCCTAGTCTAATTCTTATCGCTAACTTTGCAATTTGAGCTGAATTTCGAGCTTTTTCTTTGCTAATTGGATCTGAATTGTGCGTGTGGTTCTTGGTTTTTGTTGCAGAGGCGCTTCGGGAGAGCAAGAGAGAAATGGCGAATGCTACTAGAGGTAATATGATTGTTAATTTTTGGGGTTATGGTGATTTTTTATCATGATTATGAGGTTTAAATGTTTGATTTAGAGTACGGAAATTGTAATGTCTGTGTTTTGTGTGTTGATTATGATGGTTTATTGTAAAGGGAACTGAATTATGTGAGTTTTTGAGTGATTGGGGAATCGGGGTTTAGTTTTGAGATTGCAATGCTTGAATAGACTGGATTAAGTTTGTAGCTAGGTGGGTTGAAGGATGAGAGCAGTCTTGTTTCTTGAAGTGATTTACTTTTTCCGGCCAGAACAATGTGTGAACATGGATATGGATAGTCTGGATTGAATGTCATCGATTTGTTAGGATGCTTTTTTCATGATTCTGCTTGAATAGAATGGATCAGATTTGTGGTCAGGTCTATTACTGAAAGTGTATAAAATTATTGACTTGTCCGGCTGACTAGTGGTTTACACCAGCACACACACATGGGTATTCTGGATTTAGTAGTGTCAGTGTGTTCTGTTGTGTTTCCCTGATACTGCTTTTTTCAATGTTTTGTGGTTTACTGCTGTTTTGAATTCTTAGAAACTGGCCTCGTGTTGATTCTTTTATTTACTTTTCCTTTCCCGTTTTGCTGCAGGGATAGAGAAGGAAATTGGAGCATTACAAGTAGAAGTATGTCAGTAGACACTCTTAATTGTTCAACATTTTTTAGTTCTATTTGCTTTAGATTGAATATATGTTACTGTTCTGTCAGGAAAAAAAGCTTGTTGCCGAGATAAAGAGAACTGCGAAAACGGGAAATGAGGTATGTTCAGTGTGGTCATTAGCTATTGCTACACGTAGTCGATTTGTAGATTCTTAAGCCTCTTTCATTGAATTCTACAGGCAGCAACTAAAATACTGGCCAGGCAGCTAATCAGGCTTAGGCAACAGATAGCTAACTTACAAGGGAGTAGGGCTCAAATGAGAGGAATAGCAACTCATACGCAGGTTGACTGTCAACTCTGTATCTCAAAATGAGATTTATCCTCTTTCCACTTTTTTTCCTGGTCTGTTGTTGTGCCCTTAGTAAAATTGATTTTCTCCTGCAGGCTATGCACGCCCAGTCATCAGTTGCTGTTGGCATGAAAGGTGCTAGCAAGGCAATGGCAGCGATGAATAAGGTTAGACTGTAATATTCAAGCATGTTTGCTGATATATCTTGTTGTTTTAACTTTTGTCATGGTGCAAGAGTTTGTACTGACTCCAATGAGAGGCCTTAGTTTTAAAAAGCCCAGTCATCGCTCATCGCACATGTTGAGCCAAGCCATCAGTTACCTTTTCCTTCTTCTATTTTTCAAAACAAATGTTTCTTCCACGTGTAAATGAAGTCCAAGAGAATGTCATTTTCTATATTGCTCCCGTTTATTCTAATGAGTAAATTTAAGCTCACTGAGTATAACAATCTCATGTCATGTTGCAGCAAATGGCTCCTGCAAAGCAAGCAAATGTTATACATGAATTTCAGAAGCAGTCTGCACAGATGGATATGACTGTAAGAGTTTGGCATAAAATTGTGCGGATGTACTTTTGGTTTTTTATGCAAATTATAACAGCTTAAAGCTCATTATGCAGACTGAAATGATGTCAGATGCTATAGATGACGCCTTAGATAGTGATGAGGCAGAAGAGGAAACTGAGGAGCTTACAAACCAGGTACATCCCGCTATTTGGATCTTTCTTTACTTATTGAAACGAGTATCTTTTTACATAGATAACCTGAAAAACATAGAAAAGAAGTTATGTTTGAGTGAGACCTGATACTCTGTGATTAGCTTTATTCTTTGAATTGCCAAGGATCCACAAAATAAACTTTTTTGAATAAGTTATTAGTTGAAGTTTGGTTCTTGTCTGAAATTGTGTTGGGGCTTGAAAGATTGAGAAGGGGGTTAAGTTAGATGCTGCAGAACTTTCTGCTACAAGCAGCTTGGGTTTTTATCTTCATAGATGTTGTTGAATATTGTTCTTTGAAACCAGGAATTGATGAGATTAACTCTGGTTGAATTTCTTTTTTAACAGGTGCTGGATGAAATTGGTGTCGATGTTGCCTCACAGGTTGGTACCTACAATCCTTTCTTCCTTGATTTGTTAGGATGTACTGGATTCCTTGCTTTTGAGCTGATGTGCTGTATGTTAATGTATCGACAGTTGTCAGCTGCTCCAAAAGGAAGAATTGCGGCAAAGAACTCTGAGGGTGTTGGCAGGTATGCCTGTAATACTTTGTACATAGATTTATAGTGAATGTTATCTGCACTGAGTGGGACTAAACTACCTGAAGATTTCATAGTAAAATTGAAAATTGCGATTATCCCCAAATAATTTCCGGATTACAGTGATGAAGGCATGGTACTTAGCAATTAGTGGCACCTGAAATGAATCAGTGCATCATACTTGCAATATCGTTTGTCATTGCAATTTCTCTCTTAGAACTTCTAATAGTTTTTGTTTTTTCCCTACCCTTTTCTCTGTTTAATTTATGAGTTTTCAACTTCTTACAGTTCTGGCATTGATGAGCTGGAGAAAAGATTGGCAGCTCTCAGGAATCCATGAGTTGAGAAGATTCGAGGGCAGAAGATTTTTATTTTATTTTATTGTTTGCCCCAGAATTTGATATTGGATTTCTTCAATATTGCTCATTGTAAATATTTTGTTGCCGAAGTTCAACTTAGTGCCTCTACATACAGAGAAGCTAGGCTTTTATGAACACTAGATAACTTTAAATTGGGGGATACACGAGCTAATTCAATATGCATATGAATTGCTTCTTCCTTTGATCCTTCTGATCATAGCTGCCGGTGATAATTCCCAAGAACTACGAAGAAAGCAACTACCGGCCAAGCCTCATTATATATATATATATATATATATATATATATATATATACAGGCCTTTTCTGGTGCGGACGTCCGCACGCACTGTTCACGGTGCGGATGCGGCGTTTCCGGCCACCGGCGAGGCGGCGACGCCGTATCCGGCCACTGGGCTGTGCTCCCCCCACGCCGGCGACCCCGTTTGTGCCGGCCCGAGCTCCATCACCGGCCGGCAGCCGGCCGGAACCTGCAAAAATGCAGAAAAATGAACAGTACTTGTCATTTTTCTGCATTTTTGCAGATTCCGGCGGCTGCCGGCCGGCGATGGAGCTCGGGCCGGCACAGACGGGGTCGCCGGCGTGGGGGGAGCACAGCCCAGTGGCCGGATACGGCGTCGCCGCCTCGCCGGTGGCCGGAAACGCCGCATCCGCACCGTGCGGACGTCCGCACCTGAAAAAAATTCTATATATATATATATACAGGACTTTTCCTGTGCGGACGTCCGCACGCACTGTTCACGGTGCGGATGCGGCGTTTCCGGCCACCAGCGAGGCGGCGACGGCGTATCCGGCCGGCGTGGGGGGAGCAAAGCCCACCGGCCGGATACGCCGTGGCCGGAAACGCCGCATCCGCACCGTGCGGACGTCCGCACCTGAAAAAAATTCTATATATATATATATACTTTTTTGGCTAAATAGGATTGGTGCGGATTTGATATTTTGACTAACTTTTCGATTAAATTTTTACATTTTCACCGTCTAGTCTTTAGATACTCATGTATAGATCATCTCTGCACATTTTCAACCAATTTGATAATTATTAGCATATCAATTTAGATTCAAACAAATGGACAAACTGCATTTTGTCAAAACTGAATCGTTTGTGTTTATAATAGGAAATCACACTTTTGAATGTTTTAACGATTATCAAATTGGCTGAAATCTTGCATACATGATCTATACATGAGTACCTTAAGACTTGACGGTGGAAATGTAAAAATTCAATCGAAAAGTTAGTCAAAATATCAAATCCATTGGTGCGGAAGTCCTTTGACAAAAAAGCCTATATATATATATATATGGTATATTTGGCAATGCTGCTTTAGCTTTCACTCTTGTGCCTAATCAGGAGCTGATAAAATTATTACTTAATCGAAATTATTAATTTATTGAACAATTCATTTATCGATATTTAACTGTAGTAAAAAAATCATGCTAACATGGTACCGCTTGCAGTTTTGGTGAATATTAATGTCATAGGATCGAAGAGCAGTGACAAAAACAAATATGTCGAGTCTACATCGTAACACAACCCTGCAAGATGTATAATTCAATACTTGTTTCATCTGTTATGATTTATGAAACATATGTTACAGAGTTCCCCTTTGCACTTAAGGCATATATGCTAGTCGCTCATTTTGATGCCGCGCACCTGGTATATGGAGGCAGATAACAATGACATATAGTAGATCTTGTTAGCACATATATAGTTTTGGTGCGCACCTGGTATATGGAGGCAGATAACAATGACATATATAGTAGACCTTGGTAAATAAGACATCACGCCAATTAAAATAATTAATCCAATTCAAGCTGATGAAGCCGGCCATACAAGCACTGAAGCACATATCTATATCCTGACCTCGTAAAAAAACCTTCAGGTGATTGAAAGTTTCAACCATGTCACAACAAGTACACCTGCTGAGTTGCTATGTAATCTCTGTTGAATCATAAATCAGAGCTTTTCTTCAGTTCACAATTGAGGAGAGATGACACCTTAAAACGACCATTTCAACAATTGTATGCAGCTAGCCAACTACTGAACCGAGTCTCATGTTCTAGCACATCCTTCATTCCTGTCACTATTAAATCTCCAGGTAGCAGATGGTGAAGCCAGTCAGCCTAATGCTCACGAGAAATGAAACACTTGTGCTATTGTTCAAGCATCTATCAATCCAAACTACATAGAGGCTGTGGATTGAAAGCATTATTACCAAATATAGGAACGGCAAGGGAGTGAATTTAGAAATTTCCACGGACCAAGCTCAAGATTTAGCTAGCACACTCTTGAATAAACTTTTAAATAGAGGTGGATACAACAAATAACAAAGAAACGGTCTCAAACTCAAAGTAGGTGTATAGTGATGAAATAGTAATTATTACAGCTAAGGAGAGAATGTATGTTTCTTCTATTACAAAGTTACAGCGGCCCTTCAACTCTTGACGAGAGAAGTGGGAGGACGGGGAAGCCTGGCAATACTGTCATAAGACATGCAATAAGATTGTAATGATGGAGCATCGGGAATATCCAATGTACAAAGGCGAATTTTGTGCTTTCTTTCTCAGGGTGATCATCAAATGGATTGAGTGATTATCTGATGACTAAGCAGATATCAACAGTGAACTCCATTACTTCCTGATTGAGAGGAGCTCGAAGCTACGGAGAGGATCATCACGGGTCCCTCTTGTGGCAACTGGGCGCTTGGATTCATGCCCAGAAAGAACTCGGTTGTGCCCAGTAGACGGGCGGCTACTGTTTGAGACTAGTCGGCTTGTGCGACCTTCACTGGGCTCACCTGAGGAACTTGGCTTACTACTGGCCAGAGCCTTCCTTGACGTGCTACCATATCGGGAGGAATTGCGTCCCCTTTCAGAATCATGGGGCTGAAAATGCAGAAGAATGCTTTATAAGAGTTAAAGAAGAACCCAATGCATGATTTCAATTTGAATGTGGTGGTAAATAACATAGATATTAGAGACGAAAAGCACAAGGAGATGGTAAAAAAAGACACATATTAGAGGGAATTACAGTAATAATTAACCCAAATCATAATGGTAGAATTCAAATATGAATCTATATAGAGTCGTAAAATCCCTAGTTTACAAATATTCTATTCTCTGAACATTTCCCTGATTAGTTTGTTGGGTTGAGGGCACCGTTGCCATGCTTAGGCAAATTTTAAAACAAAGAGGGTTTGCAGGAGAAAAGGAGACGATAACAA
The DNA here is from genome assembly GCA_963682095.1 of Potentilla sterilis. Taxonomy (NCBI): domain Eukaryota; kingdom Viridiplantae; phylum Streptophyta; class Magnoliopsida; order Rosales; family Rosaceae; genus Potentilla; species Potentilla sterilis. Next base: position 13,285,082 of record OY821762.1, on the reverse strand, counting down.
AGAAAAAAATAAATTCAGCAATGGTGTACCAAAAAAAATTAATAATAATATGACCAAACGATAATGAATCACAACTGTTCTGATATGTTACCAAAACAAAGAAAAACTACTTTTAAGTTATATATAAAAATTAACCCAGGGGCCGGGGCCAAACACTTGGTGGACTTCAGACTGAATATTGATGAACTATCAGATGGGTAGGCCTGTAGCCAACTTTTACTTGGCAACGTCTAGAGATAAGTTCATGAAGTACACAGAGCTATCCTGGCCCAAAGATATAAGGGGCTACTTAACAAATTCTAAACACACTGCAGTCATTTAAACATTACCGTGTCTTTGGATGAAGGTACATCCTCAATAGACCTGTGTTTGTAGTGGTCTCGTGGACTAGAACCTGGGGTATTTCTCCTCGAAAATGCTTCAACTGCACCTGAGAATCTTTCTCGAATCTCTTTCCCAACTGAATAAGAAATTGCATAGCAGGAATTAACTTTGTGTGAAACCAAGAAAAGATAAATATGATTGTAAAATGGTAGAGGAAAGTTTAATAAAGAGCAGATGAAAGGAAATCATACTTAAAAAGACAAAAATCTGGTCTCAGATCCTAAGTAGATCTTAAACATAAATGATTAAGGAATCACCTAGCCCGAAACTCAACATTAGGTACCATCCAGCTTAAAGTTTAAGATATACAAATCTAACAGGACCTTGAGTCAAAAACATACACCAAGTCCAAAACTTAGTGAATTATCATGGGCAAATAATCACTGGCAACTTAGTTAAAGTCTCTTTAAGAGATATCAATACCTGAGACTCTTTCAGGTCTTTCCCCAGATGGTCCCGCATTTGCACCTGGCTTTCCACTGGCATGCTGAAAAGTGAAAACAGAAAACATCAAATTAAATTATGATCTTACAAAATCAGAAAGTTTGAGTTAAAGATTTCCCAAAGACTTACCCATCCTCTAGAGCTTCCACCAATCTGGGGGTACTTCAGGACGGTCCAGTCAAATACATAGTCAAATTGATAACCTATATGCAATCACAATGTCAATCTCCCAAATCCCCAATAAGTAAAAAGGAAGTGATATAAACCCATTAAAATTGAATGCAAGTAAATAATAATAAGAAGCACAGCTAGAGTTGGGCGCTTACCTTCTCTAATAAATAAGTCTCGAAAAAGCCTCTTCAGGTAGGAATAATCCGGCTTGTCTTCAAACCGCAATGATCGGCAGTAGTGAAAGTAGGATACAAATTCAGATGGATGTGATCTGCAAAGCACCTGTTAAACATATCTGTGGCTATGTTATCCATGTAGCAACAAGGGGAAGAATTCAGAGCACCAAAAGAGGCCAATAACAACTGCATAAGTTTGAGTGTAATAAGAATGCACGAGAGAAGTTGATACCTCTATAGGAGTTGACATTTTCTTTTCACTGATTTTATCATACTTTTGCTTTTTTGTGCCAGCTTTCAACCCTTGCCAGGGAAGGCTGATTGAGAGCAAAAAAAAAACAACACATATTAGACATAACGGATGAGCTTGCATCAAATACCTAACATGTTGAGCACACAAGTGCAAGAAAACTTTGTTGTACCTTCCTCTTAGGAAATACATAAGAACATAACCAAGTGATTCCAGATCATCCCTTCTGCTTTGTTCTGTAAGTGCAATTAATCAGCATAGAAAGCCGGATATGTCAGGTATGCGAGCCCATCTAACATTAGATAGTAAGAATATCATGACAGATAATATCTCTCACCAATTCCAAGATGAGTGTTAACACTAGCATAGCGGGCGGTGCCTGTGAGGTTCTTGTTCTCCCTGAGACATGAAAAGGAGGGGGAAAAAGGATGAGCTTTGACAATAATCTAGTCACCAGCAGAATTTGGAAGTACAAAAACTGGAGGAAAAAAAGAGGATGCAGAAAATAGGAAGAGAAATTTAACCCACAGCTCACAAGATATGTGATACATTACATGACAACTCACCTGTATGGTATGTGCTTGTGCGTCTGGAGATCCCTAAACTTCTTTGCAAGCCCATAATCAATAGCATATACCTGTGAAATAGAGAAAGCAGTAGGTTATTATGTAATATCTAAACAACCAACCCTAATACCATTTCAGATCTCAAATAGAGACGGATTTTCAATAACCCTAATAACATGTTTAGACAAATATCAAATTTTCCCAATACTAACTACGACTAAACAACGATGACATACCTGATTCGCTTTACGCCCTAGGCCCATTAAAAAGTTGTCAGGTTTTATGTCGCGGTGAAGGAAACCTCTTGAGTGCATGTACTCAACTCTGTTAATCTGAAAGGATGAAATTTGAAAGAGAAAACAATTATAATCATGTCCATTTTCAACACATGGTAAGGGATAGCCAAAAGTACTTACTAATTGATCTGCAAGCATCAAAACTGTTTTCAGTGTAAACTTCCTATTACAATAATTGAACAAATCTTCCAAACTTGGTCCAAGAAGATCAATAACCATGACGTTGTAGTCACCCTCAACTCCAAACCACTTCAGGTGGGGGATTCCCGCTTCATTAAGAGACAAAAAAACAATTATTCATTTTCATTGAGATTAAAGGTAAGAAGCACACACTCGCACACAGATAAGGACAGAGAGACTTACTTCCTCCTTGAAGGAGCATGTATAATTTGGACTCATAGTGAAGCTGGGGATGCTTGGTCTTCACAGGTTCCTGAAATATTAGAAATTGATTTAGCCAATAAATCATACAGATTGTAAGCCATAAAGTTGCATGTGATTGTTATAACAGGGGAATAAAACAGTTTCCACCAGGCTAGAAGTTAATGGATCCGAATGCAATGCATAAACAACTTAAAAGGGAAAAATGAAGGATATATACACCAATAAGTTTGATTTGGACTTCAACCTACTCTTTTTACAAGGAATTTAGAAAAGCCTTAGTTTTCATTTCCCCCTATGATTTATCCTAGTGGTAGCAGCGTCATCTGACACATCGTGTGCAAAAGTGACTGGATGACCGTATAATTAACTTTTACATTCCTTTTTATGGTACAAAAAAAACTTTCTGATTATATCAAGACTAGAACCTAGAGCCTAAGCCGTAACTATTTCTATAAATGCCATGCAACTTCAACTGAAGCTCTTGGAAAAGAATATGAAAACATCAAACACATTCACAAACCAAAAGAATTCCACCGCTTTCGATAAGAGGAAACTACCCAATACCAAAATCTTAATACCAACACAAACCAAGAACAATTACGAAACAATGGCCACAAAAAGCTACCCAATTAAAATTTAAGTACAAAGCTAGGGAATGCTAAAAGACATATAACCACAGACTGCAACAAGCATTTTCAGGACCAATCACCTACCAGCTTCACAGCAACCTCCTCCCCGGTTTGTACATTGACACCTACAGCCACAACACACACAAAATTCAATCAAACCAAAATAACAACACAATACCATAATGCATTAGTAATAAAAATCAAGGGCTGTTCATCCATACCTAGATAGAGCTCTCCGAAAGAACCACTCCCAATCTTCCTCCCCAGCTTAAACTTGCCAGCAATCACATGCTCCATGATTCGAACAATCCTGAACAATCTTCCCAACACAGCTCACCCCAGAAACTCAAAATGGTAAATATCTCTACCCAATGCAACCCTTTATTGTGTGCATAACCTCACACCCACCAATCAATAACCCCCAAATCCCCCAAAATCTTAAATTTTACTCCCAACAACTCAGCCAAAAGATCACAATCAACGCATTAATTCACAACCATAATAATCTCCAATTGGGAAAAAAGAATCTAACTTTCTTTTTCCTCAATAAGAACAACAAACGCAAATCCTCAAAATCAATGACTCAGATATTCACAAATGCAATGAACCCCATATCATCGATCGCAGACGGCGAATTGGAAACCCTAATTCAGAAGATCATTGACCCACATTGACCACCACCGAATATTTGACCCTAAATCCTCCAAAACCGATAAAGAACGAAGCTTTACACCGAGATCAATACTGGGTCTTCGTATTGGGATCGGAGAGAAAGAAACCCACGAACCCAGAAAATAGGGGCGGAGGAGAAAAATGAGGGGGAGAGAGAGAGAGAGAGAGAGAGAGATAGAAGGAAATAGAGAGAGCGAGATAAGAGAAACAAGAGAAAAGGAGGTTGGAGACGATTATGGTTTTTTTTTTTTTTTTGAGTTGTTTTTCTTCTTTTTTTTGGGTAGGTTTGGTAATAAAAACAAAAAAAAGATTAAATCTTTATGGAAGGAATTGAGATTTATCAGGGGTGAAGCGACACCTTCTCTGATTCTGAGCTGCAGCCTAACACATTTGGGCTGTCTTGCTTTGCTCTGAGTGAGTTGAGAGAAACAAAGAAAGAAACAATTTTAATTTAATTTAACAAAAACGTGTTAACAGAAGATTAGAAAAAAAGGAAAAACAAAGAAGAGAAATTTCCATAACAAAACGTGCAAGCCATTTTGGTTTGCTTTGCTTGCTGTGGCTGGCTTTGCTGAAATTGGGTGGATTTGGGGGGATTTAAGATGGGATTTTTGCTAATTTTGGGGGGTTATTCTCTTCTTTTTTACTCTGGTTTGGTTTATGATGGAATGGATATTCTTTCTCTGTTTGGTTGTTGTTTGATTGTTTTGGGGGTGATCTGGAAGGGTGGGGTAGACTGTTGGTCAGAGTTAGTACTGGTATTTGTTGTTGTTGTCGGGAAAGGGATTGGTCATTTTGTCAGAGAAAAACTTAGCTCAGTTTTTTATGTTGGATTCTCCCCACTTTCTGCCTATATGACCCAAATTACCCATGCACCAAATGTGTGGACTTTATGTCGGCTGCCCTTGCCTTGAGGATTTGTTCAGTAACGTAAATACGTACTGATCTAACGTAGGGGTGCGTGGTCTTTGTCTCAATTAGTTTTCTGTATTTTGAAGCTATAATATGATAAATGTGTATATTCATTATTTGTCACCAAGATATAACTATAACCCACAAGATCCAACTCAGTTGGTAAGTAGACTGAATTACTTAAGTAAAATCGAAGGTTTAATCCTTATGAATGTAAAAAGCCTTGCAGGGAGCTCAAATCCTTTACGGAGTACTCAAACGAGCGAAAAAGGGGTATAGCTGCGTTCTTGGAGCGACACTGCTGAGACTTCGGAAAACAGGACAGGTTAATCACCTGGGCCTCATGTGGTCTCTTACAGTACCCTCTTTTTAAAAAAAATAAAAAAAATAAAATATATAACTATAACCTAATGAGAGGAACCTATCACCATTTGCTTCAATTGGGTACGCCTTTGTGACCTTCTCCATCATCTTTTGAGTTATGTAAACATTTCAATTATTTAGTTAAACAAATTAGTAATATTAGATAAATCATATCATTTAATAAAACACTCTGATTATGTGGTGATACGTCATGTACATGTCATATAGGCTCCCCACATGATGTGAGATTTAAGTAAAATGTCAAAATATGGTACATTTAGCACTTAGAAGTGAGAGGATCGAGGCGAGAGATGAGAAGAAGGATCGAGGCTCCTCAGTAGTGTTCGTGCAGTGCGTTCTGTTTCCCCGTGCCTAAGCAGTAAAGCAATCGTATAATAGAGCACATGAGTCACGAGCCATGATGCTGGGAGACCCCATGGATCACTACCTTGAGTAATAATTCGTTTGACCATTAATGTCGACTGTCGACAGATAGTATATACAGTGATAAAAGCTTAATTAGACTATGGTAAAATCAATCTACAGTACAAACATTATGCATATGTGACGCAGTAAACATATAATGAAATGACATTTAAACATACATATATGTATATGAATAGGCTACAGTATGCAGAATTCGCAGCATCTTTTTCTGCGCTCTGCACTTCAGTGGCTTCCAACTGTTTCATTCTCTATGCTATATATATGCATGACACATTTATTGAATCAAGAAACAGATTTGATCACATGCTATATAATAAAACATGTTTAAAATGAAGATGATATGCTGCAGCGAAGACAATGGACCTATTCAAAACTCGGCTGAATATGTACACATATATATGTGATCGATTGTTGTAAAGGATTTGCAAAGACTCTTCCATATCAAAACTAGCCAGGTCAATACTGTTCAGTAGTAGTAAAGAGACTCTCATTGTTCATGAAGTACATGCAAAAATTCAGAACAAGGATTCCCCAGAATAATCCCCGATCTCAATAGAGGAGAAATGATACTTCGACTTTATCGTTTATTTCTTGAAACCCTGGTGGTACGTATCAGGGCACTGGGCTTTGCTCGCCCCTGTCCAGCGACCCTTTCTGTGTCGGTCCGAGGTCCGCCGCCAGCCGGCAGCTGGCCGGAATCTGCATTTTTGCAGAAAAATGCAGAATACTGTTCATTTTTCTGCAAAAATGCAGATTCCGGCCGGCACAGAAAGGGTCGCCGGGCCGGGGCGAGCAAAGCTCAGTGCCCGGATACGGCGTCGCCGCCTCGCCGGTGGCCGGAAACGCCGCATCCACACCGTGAACAGTGCGTGCAGACGTCCGTAGCCGAGAAGCTCTATATATATATATATATATATCCATGTCGACGTACACCACATAATAGTGTCTCTCCTAATTAAAGCTGAGCATGCACATGGCTTAACAATTATTTATATATTTTTGGGAAAATGTGTATTTAGTGCTAATTTGGCCCCTGATTGCCCATTCAAATGACCATCTTATTTTTCTCCCATATTCAACATAAGATAACAACTATATTGCCCATTTGAACAAATCTTTTTCAACCCTAGTACAATTTTAATTTTTGTTCTTCCTTTTTTGTCCTTCTGTCTTATCTAACATATTTTTGAATTATAATGTGCTGAGAAAGTGGAAAATAAAGAAACAAACTTTAGGGTAATGTCACTGAACTCCTCCGGCCTCCCATGACCGGTCGCCGGATTCCGGTCACCAAATTTTTTTTCGCCGGAAATTTTTTTTTTCGCCAGATTTTTTAATTTTTTTTTTTATAATCAGGTTATTGAACGATGGTTACTGACTCCCAGTAAATAATTTACAGATTACATATTTCCAGTAATTAAGTTACTGACCCATAGTAATCGAGTTACTGACCTCCAGTAATCGATTACTGACCCCCAGTAATCAGGTTACTGACCCCCAGTAATCAGGTTACAGATTCTATATTTTCCAGTAACCATGTTACTGACCCCCAGTAAACAATTTACAGATTACAGATTTCCAGTAATTAAGTTACTGACCCATAGTAATCAAGTTACTGACCCCCAGTAATCGATTACTGACCCCAAGTAATCAGGTTACAGATTCCATATTTTCCAGTAACCAAGTTACTGACCCCCAGTAATCGATTACTGACCCCCAGTAATCGATTACTGACCCCCAGTAATCGATTATTGACCCCCAGTAATCAGGTTAGAGATTCTATATTTTCCAGTAACCAAGTTACTGACCCCCAGTAATTGATTACTGACCCCTAGTAATCGATTACTGACCCCTAGTAATCGATTACTGACACCCAGTAATCAGGTTACAGATTCCATATTTTCCTATAACTAAGTTACTGACCCCCAGTAATCGATTACTGACCCCCAATAATCCAGAACCAGAATTCATCAAGTTGCAAAACTTTAATCACAAAACATCCACACTATACTGTATTAAGATTTCATTGATAACTTGACAATAACATAAAAAACTGATGCTTTGAGCTATGACAGAAGGCTAATTGATAACCAGTACTGCAGCTAACCCATGCATAACCTAGCTAATTGCCTGAATCAAAGGAAACTGATGCTTTGAGCTATGACAGAAGGCTCTCGAGTCTGGACAAATAACCTAGCTATACATCCTATATCATGCGAGACTGCAATGAAGATAGACCTCGACATGCTTTTGCGAATCATCGATGGACACGATCCACTTCAACCAAAGCAAATTAATTTACAGATTCTCAGACTTCTATCTATTATCTCTCCTCACATATATATGATCAATACAAATGGATAGGGATTGATTCCACTGTTCTAATAAAGCTAGGCATCTCTTATCAGAGGCATTAAGCATATATTATCCACTCAATTAATCAAATACGAGACAATTATCACCCCGGTCAAGGAGGAGGATGATGAGGAGGCTGCGGTTGTTGTTGGTGGAGTCCTTTCTACTGCTGCTTTTGCTGACGTGGCGGCTGCGGCGAAGGAGGAGGCTGAGGAGGAGGAAGGCGAGGCCGTGGCGGCGAAGGAGGGAGGATCGTCTTCGGCGGCTACGGCGGTGAGGCAAGATATATAGTTGATATTTAGGGTATGAGATTAGGATCGGAGAGAGAGGGAGAGAAAGATAGTGTTTCTGCCTAAACCCGGGGGCTTGGTAGATACTGGTGAATCTAACTTGATCTCCTGCAATCCTGCTCACTAAGGGGAATACCGGGCGGGCCGGTCTTCTCCTCTCCGATGCCTAAGTTAGTATAGTTGGAATATATATAACCAAGGCACGTATGTAAGCGGGGAGAGAGATAAGTTACCTATTAAAGAGGGTAGTTGGGGCCCTTATATAGGTGGTTGGGGGTGAGGGCTGGCCTCACCCTTCGATGTGGGACTGGTTCCCTTCTGTTTGTACATTCTGGTGCCCTCTTTGGCAGGCAGGCGCCCCCGGCCCCAGGGTCCCTGGCGGCAGGATAGAGTGCTGGGCCCCGAGGCCGGGTGCTGGTGAGCCGGTCCCGGGCCTTGGGTCGGGCCCTGGTGCACTTGCTGCGGGTCTGTGGGCCTGCTGTAGCCTCTCTGCGGCTACTGTCAACAAGTCCCCCAAGTTCCCGGTCAAGTGCAATCTTGAATGGGGACTTAAATCTGTCTTGCTCTTGTCTCGCAGACCCGCAGGGTTACCGACCTACCGGTGCCCAGTCCCCCAAGTCCGCGTTAAAGATTGGGCGTGACCGAGGTGAGTACCTGTTACCGATGGGAAGCAATAGTTTATAAGTACGCTTGTAATATATGTAGTACTGTGGTGCTATGAGCATGGAGTGGGGTGGAACCCGGAGAGTGTATGAGATGATGCCATGATGCCATGCAATAGATGTGTGCATGGAATGATAATGGGGCGTTGAAATCCGCCATGCAAGAGATTTGTGCATGGGATGATTATGGGGCGTTGAAATCCGCCATGCAAGAGATGTGCATGGGATTCTGGCCGGGCACTCTGCCCTATTGATACGAAGCGGAGCTTCACTGCGTCACAACTGGGCGATCTGCCAAATCGAAACGGAGCGGAGTTCACTGAGCCTCTACCGGGCGATCTGCCAAAGTGGAACGGAGTGGAGTTCATGGGACCTCGACCGGGCGTTCTGCCATATCGAGACGAGTCCCAGGTGAACTTAAGTACTGGACGTCGACCGGGCGTTCTGCCATATCGAGACGAGTCCCATATTGCTAGGTTGCGGGGAGATTACCCCGGTGTTGCGGGCTGTTTGAAGCGCCGGTGAACACTTGCTAGTTCTTCTCAGCTTGTGTTGAATAAGCGTTGAGGTGGGGGGGGGGGGTGGCGTTGAGGTGACAAGGCTCGCCGTGCAGCCCCCCACGTTGATCGCGGTTCAATGCGATGCAGGGTTTTTATCCTGCTGGACAAGAGTACATGGGTTAGATGTAAACTCACCCGGGTGTATAAAGCCCATGCCGGTCGAATGTTCTCATGACCGGGGTCAAGCCATGGTGCCGGGCGGGACTCGACCGGGCGTCCTGCCATATCGAGACGAGTCCCCTAGTGAAATGCCATGGGGCCGGGTGGACCCTGTTCCCGGAATATACTCTCGAGCCGGTTGGATGCGTCGTAACCGGTGGGCGGATCACGACCGGGCGTTCTACCATATGGAGACGAGTCCCCCGAGAGAGATGCAGCTGGGTGGACCTCGACCGGGCGACATGCCATATCGAGACGAGGTCTCCAGTAGGATGGCGTGCAGCCGGTTGAATGATACCTAACCGTGAACTGCTACGGACCGGGCGGGACTCGACCGGGCGACATGCCATATCGAGACGAGTCCCCCAGTGATATGCAACAAAGATGGTGCTGGGCGGATGGCTCATACCTGGATAGATGCTCTCGAAGCGGTTGAAAAATCACAACCGGTGAGAGGTCTTCGAGATATACAATGAAGAAGCCATGCAGCCGGTTGAATGATCATAACCGTGAACTGCCATGGTGCCGGGCGGGACTCGACCGGGCGTCCTGCCATATCGAGACGGGTCCTCATACCCGGATGGATGCTCTCGAAGCGGTTGGATGATCAGCACCGGTGAGAGGTCTTCGAGATATGCAGCGAAGAAGCCATGCAGCCGGTTGAATGATCATAACCGTGAACTGCCATAGTGCCGGGCGGACCTCGACCGGGCGTCCTGCCATATCGAGACGGGTCCTCATACCCGGATGGATGCTCTCGGAGCGGTTGGAAAATCACAACCGGTGAGAGGTCTTCGAGCCGGTTGAGAAATCATGATCGGTTGACTTGCAGCAAAGATGGCGTGCAACCGTGGAACCTGGGGAAGTGTGGGAGGGCCTGATGCCTCGGTTCCCGCTCCTACCTTCCTATCGCCAGCGTGTGGGACAAGTGGCTGACATGCATTTAAGGAGGAAGTCCATCAGTCCCGTCAGTTATGATGGCATGGGCAGTTTACCAATGCTGGGACACGTGCCAGCAGGGGGCGGTCTTGAGATGGAGGGTCTGGATTCGCAGGCGTTTTAGTTGCTCTGTTTACTTGTTTTTGGAGGGATTTCAATTGCCTAGGGCACCGGTTCCCCCTATAAAAAGGTCTCTTCTGCTCTTCTTTCTGCTGTTGCTTCTTGCTTTGGAGAAACTAAGAGAAAGAGAGAAATCCGGCGAAAGCTCTGAGCCCTTTTGCCCCACGAGATCCGTTTTCTCGAGCGCTCCCTACTCTCCTCCTACCATTGCTCGCTGCTTTTGCAGGGCGGACTGTCCTCGGTTGAGCATATTAATTGGTAAGTTTGTTGATTTCTTTGCCCCGGTGTTGTTCTTGTTTTGGTTTTGTTGTTTTGCGGTGGGGGGGAGGGATCTCTGTTGCTGACTGAACTGCTCTGCGGCAAACTTGGGGAGAGGCCGTAAAAGGCGCTGTTGTAGCCTGTTGCTGACGAGCGTTAGGGTTTTGTTTTCTTGCCCTAGGTTAAGATGTCTTCTTCAAATTCTGACCGGGCTTCCGAATCGGCTGCCAGGGGTCCCCTCGTGGATGATCCGGAGAGGCTGGATGACTGGCTCGGTTCGGAGTCCCCGGAGACCGAAGTCGCCGACTGCTCCGGGAGCAGGGCTTCGTCTCCGTCCTCGTCTTCGTCTTCCGGGGCTGAATCCTCGGAGACTGAAATACCGCACGGGGTGCGCCTTGCGGGTGCTCCGGCCGTGAGCTACACTATTGACAGAGGGAAGTATGTTGTGGTGTGTGATGAACCGGAGGGTAGCATGACCCCTGGAGAGATTGCAGCGTTCCAGGAAACGTGGGGTATCCCGGATGAAGTTCTGCTGCGGCCCCTGAATCCTGGAGAGTCGGCCTGCAACCCGGAGGCGGGTTGGGTTGCCGTGCATTAGGACCAGTTCCGGCATGGACTCTCGCTCCCGCTGCCAAACTTCATGCAGTACATGCTCAGTGCGCTGCAAGTGTCGCCCGCGCAGCTCCCTGGGCTCCAGTGGAGGCAACTACTGAGCCTCGGCTGCCTGTACGAGTTTTCCGAGATGAATATACCAACGGTAAACGAGTTCCGGTTCTTGTATAGGCTGTCGTACTCAAGGAAGCAAGGGTCCCGGGGTTGCCTATCCTTCAACGCCCGGAAACATCCACCGATCATCACCAATATGCCTACATGGGTAGACAATAGTTGGAGGAAGAAGGTGGTGATGGTGGGCGGGAGGTGGCAGGCGAGGAGTAAAATGTACCGGGTTCCTGGCGCCTTTCAACCCATTGGCGACCAGTCGTTCGAGCTATCCAACCTGGAGCATGAGAGGATCTCGACCATACTCGGATGCTGGGACGAACTGGAACGGAGTTCTTTCAACTTTATCCGGCGAGAAGTGTTGGAATACTGCCAGCTCGGGCGGGGTCCCGGTGCGTAGGAAGCCCTTTAGCGGTGGTACTTTGTGCTAGTTTTCGCAAAAATGCTAACTGTTCGCTTTCCTTGCAGGTGCATCTTTCCGGGCGGTCATCAAGCCCGAAGCCACTCTCTCAATGGACGGGGAAGACCTCCTTAACAAGTTGAAGGAGAAAGGTGAGACCGTCTCGCGGACGTCGGTGGAAGAGGAGTCCGGCCGGCTCACGACTCATCCGGAGCCGAGGGCCATGGATGTTGATGACGGCGCCTATATCCTGAAGCGGGTGAAGACCCATCATGTCGCGCCCCATGCGGTGCCTGGAAGGAGCAAGGCTACGGGAGGGCCAGTGAGGATTCCCGGTGGAGTGAACAGGATCCCCACCCGGCCTGTGTCCGTGCCGCACGTGGCTCGCGTCGCCCGGGTAAGCGCACGATCTTCTTCTCCGGAAGGCCGGGGAGAGAAACGGAAGGGCGGGGACATTCCTTCCTCCGCGCTGGTGACGCTTACTGGCGGGTCGTCACGGGAGAACCTGGCCAAACGGTTCAGGGTAACCAGCGGCGTGCAGACTAGCCCCGCTGCCCGGCAGAGTGGTCCCGCGCCTGCGGAGGTACCAAGGGGAAGCCCGGACAGTGCCCTTGTCCGGCAAGTGGCGGCGGACTTGGCCGGCCTTGGTCTGGACAGACCCGGGGTTGCTGGAGCCTTGGTGGGCGGGAATCGCCCAAAATGCAAGGAATCCGTCCTTCGGGTAAGTACCGCACGGTACCACTACACTGCTTGTAGCTTGTTTTCTTTTGCTGCTTGACTAACTGTCTTTGGTGTTGCGCAGTTGCTGTACAGTCTGTACCAACCGGACGCGAGCGAGGAACTGTCGGAGCTGAAGAGACAGATAGCTGCTTTATCGGAGGCCCGACAACGCCTGGAGGTGGAGAAGTCCCCCTCGGATCGGGAGAAGGCCAGATCGGAGGAGAGGGCCAAGAAGCTGAAGGAGCAGAACCGGAGCCTGGAGAAGGAGAGGGCCGAACTGGAAGCCAAGGTGGACGAGCTCCAAGTGGGGGCTGCCGCTCTGCCTGCCGCCACTGCTGCTGCGACCGGGGAAGACGACCCGAAGCTCTATGAGCGGGTTGTTCTCAAATACCGCGAGAGCGATCAGTTCCTGGAGTTTCTGGTGAAGGCCAGAGAAGAGGGCATCTCGGATGCGTACACGGAATGGGCGGGGAAGGGATGGTTAGACACTTCCCTGATGCCGATTGCTGCTGAAGGAGATATCCATGAGCAGTCGGACATCCATCAGGAGGCGGTGGAGGGGCAGCCGGAAGAAGCGATTCGCTCGGACTTGGATTCTTCTACCAACGGTGCCGAGTCTCCCGGAGCCGGAGTCAACACCGGAACTGAGGTCTACGACGAGGGTACCGCAGGAGAGGCTGGCGGATTGCCTGCTGAGGGCGGAGTCGTGGCTCCTTAGGATTTTCCTTACTCTTTTCCTTGTAATCTTTCCGGAACGGTTACTGCTTGTATACTTGCTTGATTATGAATATATTTGAACTGGCGGAGCAGGTGAAATTTTCTCAAAAGTAGTTTGCATACATTTCTTGTGGTGTTACAACGGTAGAACCGAATGTACGCCAAACTAACCGCTCGGAGTTAGCGGGTTTACCAGGCCTGGTCACGTTCCCAGTCGGGGTCTGTTCTTCTTTCCCCTATGTACCGCTGGAGCTGGCCGTTATCGATCAAACCCTGCACCGCTGTCTTGAGAGCGCAACACTGATTTGTTCGATGAGTAGCCTCATCATGATAAGAGCAGTACTTGCCCGTCTGTGCCGTTGTAAGTTTCCCCTTCGGGTACTTTCTCTTGGGCGGTGGGGGAATGACGCTCCCGTTCTCAAGTAAAATATCCTCGTAGGAAGTGGTGAGAGCGGTGAAGACTTCTTGACCGGCCGGTGGTGCTGGCATGATCGCCAGGGGGCGCTCTTGGCGGTACGTCGCCGGCTTGTGCTCGGCCTGGGGTTTATCAGAGTAGGGCCTCTGCTGCCGCTGTGGCCAGTTTCTGTTGGCGTTCCGGCTGGGTCGAGGGTTACGGTTCTCGGTCCGCTGACTGGGCTTGGCTTCCTGGCCGGGCGGAGGGTTCTCTTCCCGGGGATGGTCTTCCTGCTGCTCATCCCGCTTCCTCTTCAGTAGGTGGTGCCCTGGGCATGCCGGATGGCCATAGCCATCAACTCGTCGTACCCCTGCGGGAGCTCTACCCGGACGGCGTAGGAAAACTTACCCGCTCGGAGCCCTTGCTTAAACGCCATCTCGGCGATGCCTTTGTCCAGGTTCCGAACTCCGGCCGTGGCCGTCTGCCAGCGGTTGACAAAGGTTCTCAGCTCCTCTCCGGGGGCTTGTATGCAGTTGAAGAGGATGGTCGACGTCCGGGCTCCCTCGACTCGGAGAATGAAGCGGCCTACGAACCGGTCGGCTAACTGCTCGAACGCCTCGATCGAGTTCGCTGGAAGCTCATAGAACCAGCTGAGCGCTTCTCCAGACAAAGTCTCCTGGAAGATGTTGCAGCAGACTGCATCGGAGTAGCCCTTGGCGCAAGTCTGGGACCGGAAACTGTCCACGGGCAACCGGACCCTGAATATATGAGTTTGAGGGACTTCTGGTTGCCAGATCTCCCCGACTCAATGACCGGGTGCGAGAAAGGGCCCATGCGCTCATTAAACCGGGCACCCTCCATCGGCCGCGCGGCTCTTCTCTCGTTGGCCTCCATTTGAGCTTTCAAGTCCGACACGGTGTTGGCTAACATCTGCAGCGCCCGTGCGGTCGGAGTCTCAACTTCATTCACAGATGAAGCGCGGAGCTGGCGGGTGGTTGGCGGGCTCTTCGGCGGGCCTGCGCCTGTGGGCGACTTTTCTCGCACGGGATCACCGGGCCGACCGCCCGAAGACTGCCCTGCCTCGGTGTGTCGGGGTTGGACCGGTAGGAGTACTGCCTGTGCCTCGGCCATGGCGTCACTACGCTGCCGTCCCCTCTCCAGGGCGACTACTAGGGCAGCATTCACCGCTTCCATCTCTTCGTACCGGGCGTTGGACTTAGCTCTGTCCCTGTCTCTCTCCTCTCTTAGACGATTGACCTCTGCGGCCATTGCTCGTATCTCTCTCGCCATACTGCTATGGCCGGGGCTGTACGTAGGGTCCCGGTCCGGGCTCTCAGATTGATCGCTTGGATCATCTGAGAACGTCAAGGAGAAGCCCCGGTGCTCTGGACTGTCTTCATCCTCTGCCGGGCCTTTCCCGCGTGAGCTGTCGTGGTGGGGATCCGGCATGCCGGATGGTCCCCCACAGCTCCCTCTTTCCTGACCGTTGCCCCGGTCGCCGCGCGGCTCTCGCCTGACGGCTGGGGTGGAGGTGAGCGTCTGCACTAATGTAACACGTCCCTCCTCGGTGGTACCTTTCTCTTGACTCATTTCCGAAGTCTCTTTCAACGGTGTTGCTTACACGCCTTTTCGTTCAAGCTTCCCACAGACGGCGCCAATTGTTTCTACCTAAACCCGGGGGCCTGGTAGATACTGGTGAATCCAACTTGATCTCCTGCAATCCTGCTCACTAAGGGGAATACCGGACGGGCCGGTCTTCTCCTCTCCGATGCCTAAGTTAGTATAGTTGGAATATATATAACCAAGACACGTATGTAAGCGGGGAGAGAGATAAGTTACCTATTAAAGATGGTAGTTGGGGCCCTTATATAGGTGGTTGGGGGTGAGGGCTGGCCTCACCCTTCGATGTGAGACTGGTTCCCTTCTGTTTGTACATTCTGGTGCCCTCTTTGGCAGGCAGGCGCCCCCGGCCCCAGGGTCCCTGGCGGCAGGATAGAGTGCTGGGCCCCGAGGCCGGGTGCTGGTGAGCCGGTCCCGGGCCTTGGGCCGGGCTCTGGTGCACTTGCTGCGGGTCTGTGGGCCTGCTGTAGCCTCTCTGCGGCTACTGTCAACAGATAGGGAGAGATATTTAGGGTTTAGGAAGGAGAGATAGAGTGGTTTATTGATACAGAAGGGTATACAAGTCTTTTATCTAAGAATCATTGGAGTGGGTAGGTAACATTGGAATGGACAATTTTTAAACCCATTTTGTGCAAATGGTCTTTTTCCCTATATTTTTGGCTTATTAATCACCGTCGTTAATATACAGCTAAATTGAGGTTGTAATACAGATCGAAGAACATTCAAGCCCTAATCAATACAATTAGCTACGACAAGATCACTCCCAAAAAGATAAGCACACAATTAATGTACGGACAACCAGATCAGACCCCTATCTTGATGAAGCATGAGAACAAGTCCATGCAGAGGCAACATACAAACCAGTATCCTTCCACCCAAGCCTAATCGTCCCATCTCCTTGCGCAAGGCTATACCCATTACTAGGAGGAAACATGTTCAGTATCAACTGCGCTTGAGCCATCGAGTTTCCGCTCATACCTACTTGCACGAAGCTATTGCTAGCTCCGAGCTCACTCCTCCAATGCCTAAACTTGTCTTCTCCACTCCTCGCCGGCCCGCCTATTGCCAATATGTTGTTGATTTCCCTATACATCAAGCAGTGTTCGACTAATTGCCTGTTAGGGTTATCACTAGGCAAATAGGCTTCAAGGGAATCGAACATGGTGGAATAGTAGTGCAAAGACCCGACAAAACGATCCAAAAACGAGCCTCCATTGTGTGACATGTCTTGCTCCACCAATGTGACGATTCGCGGGGATAGTTCTTCGATGAGTTTCATTGTTCTCCAGTCTGGTCCGGTTGCATCATAGAGTGAGTGTTGTAGCCAATGCACAGCTACAGTCTCTCCCCTCCGCACTTGCACCATTGAAGTGTCTAGATGGTCGCCAAATTTCCTCGCAATTGGATGAAATTCGAATGACAAACCAAGTCGCCTGGCGAAATTTGAAAGTTGCTTTCCGGTCTCCAGCAGTACCTCAGATGAGGTGCCGAAGCCGGTCATTTTCACGTGTGGAGGCCCTTCCATGCGTGTGGCGAGGATGTGAAATAGGGCTGGCCATTGTAAACCCTGCATGCAAGGAATTCAATGTCGATGTTAACAGAAATATTGTCAGATATTTGAAAATAATACCAAACCAATGATCGATTATTACTATCTGCAGGTAAAAATATGAGAAACATTTAAAAGCAAGATTACCAATTCATCATACGCGTACACATGTGACGTACAAGAGGATGAAATTTGAAATGAAATAAGATGGCAGATTGAAAATGACAACAGTGTATTGCCAAAGAAAATGCATATCAAACCATCAAAGTATAATCTCCAATATTAATTACTTGTAAGTAAATCAAAATCATGAAAATTAAAGAGATTATGGCTATATTATCGAACTTGTAGGCTATACCTGCATGATATCGAGGTCGATAATGTGCACCCTGTCACGGCGGTGAAAGGCTTCAAGGATGGCTTGGTTGGAAGTGAAGTGAGCAAACTTGATGAAAGGTGAGATGGTGTTAAAGATTTGGAAAGCACTGTGAATGCTCTTGTAGTTGACCAAAGGAGAGCAAATGCCAAGCCACGAGTTCAAAACCCTACTCGACATGGCCTTAGCGAAATAGGCCACCACCCTTTCTGCGCATGATGGTCCATACGGCGAGGCCATCTGGGTGAGCTCGAGCAGCATCCGATGAGCCTCGCCGGGGTTTTCAACGGAGATGGCAACCGCACATTCGAACAGAAGAGTAATTAAGGTTAAGCCATGCTGGTCAAGCTTACTCAACCCTCTCCCTCTTCTACTGTTCTCTGCATGGAGTTGCAGCTCATTTCCCCACTGCAACTCGTAATCTGCACGCTCAGCACTTATGTCATCGCTGTAGTTTTTCCTGGGGGCTTTTCTAGGGCTAAATTCGGCGGAATGTGACGAGGGGATGAAGTACTGATCCTCGGATGTTGCTGCAGCGTGCAAAGTGTCTGCGGTAGCGGTAACTGTTTCCGGCAAGTCATCGATGAGTTGTTTTGTTATGTGCTCTACCCACTGAGAGAGATCGCTTACAGGCTTTGGGAATGGATTAACGGAGGACGAATTGTTAATCCAGCTGGTTTCATGGGTTTGGATCACATTCATAGTCCCATGAACGATTTCAAATTCTGCTTTCATTATTTGAAATGATCACAGATGAACTACGAAACAGAGAATCGAACCAGATCGATGGTGGTGAGAGAAAGAGAAGGAGGGGAGGTAGTTGGTGGTGGAGGTTATTTTTAAAGGTAAGTGATGGCTAAGGAAAAGGTGAGGGATCAATGACACAGAAATTTGGCATTGTTTGGGATTAAAGGAAATGATGGCCGGCATATTCAGGACACAAAGAAGAAGTTAACATGCTACAAGCCAAAGATACCACTTCGGTAAGGTAGTGATTTTGATATTGTTAACTGTTAACATTCAAATTTGAGATGTTAACATTCGAAGCCAAAGACATGCATATCTATATAGTTATTTTTAGTTGTAATTCATGTACACCAAGAACGAATATCAAATTTCTAAGAAGGATGGTCTCTTCCAATGATCTCAACGAAGACCAAACACATTACCAACAACGTACACTTCAGGAAAATGCAAGCGAGCCAGGGCTGGACCAAATTAAGAAGTCCCTATAGTGAGGTAACAGATCAGAACCCTAGATTCCAAGAAGAACAGCTCCATGAGCATTTTCCATGTACATACATACATACACACACACACATGTATATATATATATATATATATATATATATATATATATATATATATATATATCGGCCCTAAACTAGCTAGTCCATTCCGATCAGAGTAGAGGGTATGCGGTTTCTCGACTAATCCAATAACAATTCATGAAGATGAGAAAAGTGCAACTAATAACAATTCATGAAGATGGATTAATCCACTCAATACATCATCATGATGCATGGCTGCTTCGAATATATATATCAGCTGAGATTAAAATCAACTGCTATCGTTTTATTTTCTGAAAATTAATGCTTATATATGCATACAGAAAAGAATAGCATACTCTTCTTATTCTTATAACGATGATGTATACTGTAGGTTTGTGAAATCTGGAGTTATGCTTGATAAATTTTGTTTGTTGTTGTTATCATTGACCCATGAGAAAAGACATTTTTGGCGACAAACCAAAATAAAATACTAGCTTCCTCGAAATGTGAAGGGTTCAAGCTCTAGCTTGGCTTCTGATCTAATCAAACACTAAATCCATCTCGATCTGTACTAAAATAAGTGACTTAATTCGACGCTTTATAATTACTTGACTCAGCTTTGGAAGGCATACCTGCGATTTGTTAAGGTCTAGCCAATCATTCAGGTCATGATAATATGATATTGCTGGCCTTAATATTTTGAGCAATTTGGCCAGCAAAGTTAATCTTCCAGGGGCCAGCTTTTGCGGCATAGATTTGGAATAAGAAGCCAACCCACAGGTTATGGAGCACAGAACATCGTTTCTGATGTGAAATCGTCAACCTTGCTTTCCCCACAAACAACATTATAATGAACAATAATGGAGGGTAAAATACCCAAAACTAAACCAACTTGCATGTCAACAGTGCCGGTCCTTACTTAATTTTTAGAGGCCTGAGGCGCTCAATGAAATTGTGGCCTCACATCCACTACCACTTTTTTTTTTGTTAGACATATGACTATATTTAAAATATTAGAAAGCTTGAAAATAATGAGACTTATACAGGAAAATAAATAAAGAAAAAAAACAAGCAGCTGGCTAATAAAAAAACAAAAAACAAAAAAAGAGTAAAAAACAAATTAGAATGAAAAATACACCACCATAGGCCAAAACTAGCACTTACCACCACGGCTAAACCACAAATACCTGTTGTAAGAGGCAAAAATTATGTATATTTAGTAAGTTCTGAGTTTTTGTGATCGGAGGCCTCCCGGAAATGGTGGCCTGAGGCGGCCGCCTCAAGTTGCAACCCTCAGGGCCGGCCCTGCATGCAACAAGGTCAAGTACATGGTCAGCCAAAAAAGGGTGCTCCAAGCTCATCCCACAATTTTTTTAGAAAGTATTGTAGATCATGTGTATTGAGAAGTTAGATGTATTATCTAAGTGTATAGGCACTGTCTACATGGAGCAACCTCCTCAAGTTATCAATGTTTTCCTTGATCATCGATGACTAGAGTGAATGAAGTTCCTACTTCCTAGACTTTGCGAATATCTGTAATGTTCTTAGTCTTCTTGAATATCTCTATGAAGGGTACC
Source organism: Potentilla sterilis (assembly GCA_963682095.1). Taxonomy (NCBI): domain Eukaryota; kingdom Viridiplantae; phylum Streptophyta; class Magnoliopsida; order Rosales; family Rosaceae; genus Potentilla; species Potentilla sterilis. Next base: position 13,264,701 of record OY821762.1, on the reverse strand, counting down.
AGGGAAGTTGGAAACCTCACTACAGCGATGAAAAAGATTTGGAAAACCTCCAAGGAATGCTTGGTTAAACAGCTACTGCACTTAAGAACGAGTCCTGCCGGTAAACTTTCGTGAACTGAACTTTCGTTTTACTATTTACTTTTCACTTCTCATATCTGCTTTTGGCTAGACAACAGACTACAGGTCTGAGAGAATTTGAACTAACTGCACCACTAGACAACTTGTTAGAGCATCTTTGTCCAATTGCCGAAGAACTGGGGACAAGAGTAACTGTAGTAGCATTAGTTTTATTTGCTGTCGTTTGAAGGCTTCGTTTGTCTGAACACTTCAACATATGTGCCATTTTTTTCCAGTCGATTGAGAATGTAATCACTGGTTCTATATTATACTGACATAGCAATTTCACAGAAAATGGTTCCTCAATGATGGGGACTCAGGATTGTCCAAATTTCATGACATATGGCACTTGTATGGTGAACACAGACCCACATTGGAGAATATCTCTGGGATCATTCGCTATTTCTCTTTGCCTTTAATCAGATTCTTATAAAAAAAATCTTTGTTCACTTGTGTTTTTAACTGAGAAAAGAAAAGGAAGAAAATACAAGTCACAGTCATATATTTTGTATTTTGGTGTTTTGAATTTGCTTGATGATGTATTATCTACAATGAATCAATGATCAATGCATATACAAATAAAAAAGGCGTAAGCATGATGTTTAGCCATCATTTTTTACTACAATGATTTTGACCAAATGGCTTGTCATCAAAGAAAAAAGAACAAAAACTAAAAAGTGGAACGTGATTGGGAAAGAGAGGAAACAAATTTCATTGCTTTGCTTAATACAGTGAATTAACATCTGTATACAAAGTACGAGTTTGAGTGTATCTTTGTACACTAGTTGGTATTTGACAACAATGGGAAACAAGAAACGAAGGAAAGAAGATTACAAATTAGAAGAGTTGAAAAAGGAATGGGTATTTACTTTTGAACATGTTTGATAACAGAGAAACTTACAGGCCGCTAGCTTGTTGAAGAGGCTCAATATTAGTTGCTTCTCCAAGATCCACCACCTTCCTTCAGAATTCGGAGGCTGAGATTTTCATCAAACCTCAAAGCTCTCCAGCTGACAGAACAGTGAAAAATATACAGGCGTAGACGACAGCATCAAGACTTGCATGTAATTACTTGAAAGTCGAAATACAGTTGGTGGACAAGCTCCAAGTCCATATGATGGGTTGGCAAGGTTAGGTAGCGTCACTTCGGCATTGAGATACTTCTAATTCAGGAGGCAACAAGTTCAAAAAGCTGCCTTTCACAGGTTGTTCACTTCCAGTTGTGTTGGATGTCTCCGATGACTCTGACTCAGCATCTGTCTCATGCAAATGCAAACAGGTTAGAAAGTAACACACATACCCTCAATATATCCATACTCCATAGCGAAGCATTAGCAATATGTCTAGAACACTATGATTAAAAACGTTTGAAGAGACATAATAGATTGATTAAGAGAAAGATATAGGCCTACCAAAAAGTGTTTTTACTGATGGCCGTTTTGATGTATTGGTCTTCTTCTTCAATGAGGCTACACAGAGAGGATACCAAGTCAGTTATTGGACAGAAAAAAAAGAAAAAAAAAGAAAAAAAAAAAAAAGAGGCACCAGAAGATAGCTAATTAAGCATTATTCTTCCATACAAAACATCAAAATGGATAGGTAATCTATCCATAAAAACTACACATGATAATATAACCCAAAACAATTCAAAATCAGCTGGTTGGTAAACTTCCTCTGTATACCAGATATTTTGACGAGATGTATGTAAAAAGTATGTAGATGTAGGTTCATGGGAGAGAGAGAGAGAGAGAGAGAGAGAGAGAGAGAGAGAGAGAGATACCCATCCCAGGTACTTGATAATCATTGACAATTTCAAAGTTTTTATATGTGTAGCCCACAAAATTGATGTCCTTGGAGGAGAGCATCTGCAAAAGAACAGGGAAATATGAGAAGAAATTAAGAGAAAACTGGGAAAGAGTGATCTCTCTGAAGAAAAGAATTGCCAAAACTATGAACTTAAGCTTCCAGGAAGTTTAAGAACGTAATGTCAGTTGTAACACTTTAGACTTTTCTATGACCAACAGATAATTCAATTTCATAATTTTGAGCTTTAAACCTGAATGTATGCATTCTGATATTAAGCCTTGGAGAAACCTCTAAGAATTCAAAAGTTCCTTGAACACTAATGCAAGAAAGTTTACTAAGATTAAAAGCCCATCAACAAGGTCTCCCCTAGTTTGTACTAATGCAAAAACCAAAAGATTCAGGAGTGCATATAAACCAAACTAACATCCCAGCCGAGCACTCATTCGATATACAAAGAGAAAAAAAACTTAAAAGTTGTTCTAAAAGAACTCTTTGATATTGAGTAAGGATTCTTAGTGACCCGTCCAAATACCAAACCAGCTACACATTAAACAGACTCTTATGGTATCAGGAAAGATGCTTAGAACCAAACGTGGGGATGAGCCTCCCAGCTAGGCTGTGTTCTAAATCCCTTTTCAAAAAAAAAAAAAAAAAAAGGAAAGAAAGATGCTTAGATGTTCATCTATAGACAAGATTGTATAATTTCTATGACTGAACGAAACAGATTATAGCTTGTAATGCTTTTATATCAGATGGCAAAGACAGCAATTCATTTTGATTATAAATCTGGAAGTGGAGACAGCAATTTTCTTTATAAGTGAAATTAGCTTAGTAGCAATTAAATTCCAAAGCTTACCTTTCTCCAGGGACCTGACTTTTGTGAAGTCTGAGTTTGGTGGTCGGCCTGCAGACGAAAATTTAGTATAAACAAACTCAGGAGCAACATGTTATGCTGAACAAAACTTACTTCACACATTTTCATAATTATGGAGAAACATCTATACCTCTTCAAACTTTTCAAAATTTTGAGTATCCAGATCGTCATTAACCTCAGGAATAAATGCAGCATCCATCTGGTAAAGCTTTTCCCATTCAGTACCTTCAAACCAATGATGAACCTGGAAAAGGAATCAGCAGTAAGGTAATTATCATTACACGCAATAAGTTCATTAACAAATCCAAGCAATTTAGAACAGGACACACCATACAACACCTTTATTTCACTTGCGCCATTTGTTCCCAACCTATGGCTGACATTACACAAGAGTTTACTAATAAGATCTTTTGCCTCTGGAGATAGCTTAGCTTCTTCTGGAAACTTCAAATGAGTTTTCCAGTTTACTATCTGCAACAAGCAAAATAAGCTATGTTACCAAGTAATAAGTACAGCTTGTCATCCCTAATGAGGGTTTGGGGATAGTTATGATTGGCTGCAGTTTACACATCAAAGTTTCAGCTTAGACTGCATGACAGCATTGTATATTATCAGCATGGAGCACATCAATGTGGGATGCAAGCAATATTGATCACAATGATTAAATTGTTATGTCAGAGTAATTAATCATAATTATCAACTGTAAAAACAATCCAGGAACCAATTCAGTGATAAAATTGAAAAAGACTGATGCACTGGAATCTACAAGTGGAGGATGCAGATTGGTTAACTTTCAAAAATATGCACTCTTATACGTTGAAATGAGATGCCACAAGAGACTTCCTAGAAGAGAGATGCTCAGATAAATTTAAAGTAACTCTAAAATTTACCTTCCTGCATGTTGACATTGGATCATCAGAATAGAAGGGTGGGTAACCGACAAGCATTTCATACATAATAGCACCAAGTGACCACCTGTGCATTAATCAGAATCATATTTTATTTAGACCAAAATTACAAGCACAAGTTTTTCCAAGACTAGTTTGTCAATTAATGGCTGATAAATTCCCCTAGTACTTGCAATAAGGTTCCCTTGCATATGAAAGGTGCAAAAAATGATGACTACTTAAGATCATATTTTTAGATTCAACACCAAGTCTACAAGAAAAGGATCTTAAATTCTTTATTGATGTCGAAAGAGCAGTGGAATTACGCATTTGCTTAGCACACCCAAGTACATATCACTAGAAGGCAAGAGTACTCACCAATCACATTCCATTCCATAGCCTTTTTTCAACAGAACTTCTGGGGCAATATAGTCAGGTGTACCGACAGTTGAATAAGCCTGTAGTACCATATATCAATAGTAAGGGAAACAATACCCCACACCATCCTACCAAAAGACCATGAATAAAGTTGCATGAAACCCAAATGTAACAGTTCCTCTTTTATCTACCTTCAAATTTATGTTAGGGCGCAATAGAGAGGGAGAGAGAAATTATTAACAATAAACTATTTTTTACTCACAAGCATTCTCCTATTCTTCTGCCAATGTTGCAGTTGTTCTTGTTGTGTGCGCTTTGGAGCTGCAGGACGATCATCATTTTGTCCAGAACCATTAGCATTATTTGCTATTGAAAAGTCTTCATGAATTGTACTGCAGTCTAAAGGTTTGCATAATCCAAAATCTGAAAGTCTCAAGTGTCCATATCTATCGAGGAGTAAATTATCAGGCTTAATATCCCTGTATTATGCAAAACAAACAAGTAGAACCCTTATTTTATTGTCCAAAGGTGCATACTTAATCTGTAGTAAAGAACTTTAATAATGGAATTGTAACACCAACCTATGAATATAATTGTGTTTATGGATAGACTCAATAGCCAAAACTGTTTCAGCGACATAAAATCTAGCCTCATCTTCAGTCAATATATCCTTTCTCATAAGTAAAGTCATCATATCTCCTCCAGGTAAGTATTCCATTATAAGGTAAAGATAGTCATCATCTTGGAAAGAGCAATAGAGCTTGACAATGCAGTTGCTGTCCACCTCAGCAAGCAGATTCCTTTCGGCTTTTACATGCTCAACCTGAAAGAAAAACAGGCCAACTGGGAGTAAATTGACTTCAAGTTTCATCTACCTCAGTAAATGAACTAGCAAAACAGTTTACTGAAATACCTGGCCTCTACGAAGCATTTCTGATTTCTTAAGCTTTTTCATAGCATATACAGAACCTGTAGTCTTTTCCCTGCAGACGCGAACCTGCGCCATGAAGACATTTTACTGAACTGAAAGTTACCTAACATATTCTTATGATTTCATACTGGCCTACTATATACAACCTTGTCTTTCAGCAGCAAGTCTTGGACTTGGCAGTTCCTTATACCGGCCAAGGAAACTTGTACTACTCTAGGTTCCAAATCAATCTAAGTCACCTAAGCATTGCTCTCAAACTTCCTTTCATAGCACTATGTAAGCATAATCACTAAAAACACACTAATACAAATTTAGAACCAAGTAGTATCCTGGTACGTATTGAGACTCCAGCTAGCTAGGTTGTGAAACAAAGAAAGTGACAAGTCCGTGTTATCAATCTGAATGCAAAAACAAACACATACATACCTCACCAAATGCACCCTTGCCAATCATAGTCAACAACTCAAAATCATCACAACCCATTTTATGCCTCTGAAGGCGCATGTACTCGGTTTCTTTCTTCTCCAAAAACTTAAGCAGATTGTTCTGATCCTCCTCCGACACATCAGCATCAGCCAACTTCTTTTCCAACATATTTCGTCTGCCACACACCAAATCCAATACTAATTAAAAAAACACAAAGCTAAAATTGCATTAAAGTGAGGCAATTACCTTTCTCTCCTCTCCTGGAGATTCTTCATCTGTTCTTTATAATGATTCTCAATGTACTGCTTGGCCGCGGCGGCCTTCTGCTTTGTGACACTGGAAAGCGCTTCATCATCGGCATTCGATCCGTCCTCGTCGCCGACAGTGTCCTTCTTCCTCGTGTAGCTCCTCACTTTATCCCGAGGCTGAAGCTTCTGGAACCACTGCCTTGCCGAATCCATTTCCCAACCAATCTCAAAACGGCACCGTATTCAACACCTTCCCATCTGCATTGTACTCGTCGACATTTGTTGTATCACAACTATAAACAATCACACGATCCTAAATCAATCAAGCGTTGCGGAATCGGAAGAAGAAGAAGAACATAGAAACAAAATGTGGCGAGGGGCCGTTAAATTCGGATTACCGCGCAAAAATTGGCGTCTGAACAGATTCCGGCATTATCGGTAAGACTTTGGGCTTGGGCTTTCGGGTCCGACAAACTGGAGACCGTCTCTGTTTGCGTTGTGCGCAGTTCGAAAAATGGACCGTTGGATTTCTTATGCACAAAGAAAGCAATAAACTCTTTAAGGGATCTTAGGCAATCATGGGACCATTGATGCCGGCCCACTCCCCAGCCCCTTTGAGAATACATCAATCAACCACAAGAAACAAAGAGCAGAATCCAAAAGCACAGACTCGGTTAAAGGGAAACTGTTGCCCTGGTCCGATGGTTGTGGAAGACAGTTTGGAGAAGCATTGCTATCAGAAAGTGATTGCAACCTTGTACTGTTTCCTTAGAGTGAAGAAGAGGAAGAAACAAAAACACAGTAACTCAATGCTGCACGTAATATCATATCAACCATAACGACAACTTAGCCTATAAAGAGTCTTGATTCAAATGGCATGGAATGGGAGAGATGCTTCAACGTTATATTTTTGTAAAATGAAGATGAAACTACTGAAGCAACAGGCAGCATTTTCTCTAAACTACTGGAAAAAGAGTACAGAATTCCAGACCGATTGAAAGCACCAGATCATGCTGTTCCAGGTACAAAGCAGAAACAAGCATCACAACAACGCCGAACCGAAACTAGCTCATGAAAAAATTATATCCATTACTATAAATTACAGGATTGTACATCACATTTGTAGCTACAAGTTTTCCCAACCTGGCTCAAACCATGTATAAATCATGTTCTATTCACATGTTTGATGCTCCAATAATAAAGACCCTCATCATAAGAATCTTCTTTCTACATAATCAAATAAAGCCACATCGGGAAAGAGACTGCAGATCACTCTCATTTCATGCCTTCTTGGATAACCAACTCAGTACAATATGTTGACCTATAAAAAGCCATAGGCACTGCTTCACAGTGAAACCACCACCAGGAAAAGGAATTGCACACTAAGTTGTTGCAAGTTTTCTTATATGACCAATGGCAGTATAACAAATCGGCTTACAATGGTCATCGGAGCTGCTTCACTGTATAGCCAACAACGCAACATGCTCAACCTAGAGGATCCCATTTTAATCCTTATTTCTACAGCCTAAGAAGGGAAATACTCCAAGTGGGTAAACCAAGTATTGGTGAAAAATGAATTTAAGACTGCTTTGAACTTGGACTCTCATCTAACTTCAGTGAGAGATCAGCGGTAATATGCCATGTGTCTTGACGACATACCAAAAGGAGATGATGTTTGGGCAGGATTTTTGGGTTTCTTTTTCTCCTGCTTGGTTTCAGCACGAAGCCAGGACTCGACAACAGAAAGCAGATTGACTGAACTCTTCAACTCTTCAACCTCCACTAACTTCTGAGCCCTCTTTAGCTGACCATCTTGGATGTAAGCTAAATGGGTTGCCCATGTTTCCAAGCCATCAAAGATATGAGTTGCATATACAATTGTAGCTCCTCTCTACATGCAACACAGGATGAATCATTATTACGATGTGTCCAACTAAGAAAGATAGATATGAGTCGAGCTATTTAACCAAACGAAAAAGTTTTGTTGTCAAATGACAAGTGTCATTCCCCCAACTCAAAACTGTTCCAGAAGTCAGATCTGGCGTATGTATATGCATGTGAATGATATACTTCAATAAAAAGAGAAAAACTCGAACTTAATACCTGCTCACATTCTTCCTTGAAGAAATCTAATAAGTCCATCCTAGCAACAACATCCAAGTCGACTGTTACCTCATCAAGCAAGAGAACCTGGGAAATAATGAGAATGATTCCATTTTTTAAAATGCTATTAGAACCTCTACCACATTTTAGCCCAACGGAGTCTAAATACAAAGTTATTGTGTCATTAGGTGCACCCGAAGCATGGGATGAAGCATGGAGCACTCATATAACACAATACCATACCCAATCATCATTAGGAAGATGCAGAAGATGAAATCTAATATTGTCTTCAGATCTTAAGAGTGCACATCCATTTCAATTTTTTTTGTTACAAACCCACATGTCAGATCCTTTGATACCTTGAAAGGATGAAGAAGTCCCATGCAGATTTGCACTCGGCGCCGCTGCCCATCAGATACCTTATGCATTCGCCACTTCAGATCTATATCAAGCAGCTCAATCAACTTCTCTCTCCTAACTGGATCAGTTCCTTCAACTGCCAATATTTGATTTCAACAACATTTATCGTGAGAAAGATCACACATATCCTATTCAATAAAACAAGCATGGCAGAAAACGATTGCAAGACAGAATAAACACTCCAAAATCTTTAAGTTTTGGCATCCTAACTTCCATTAAATACAGTATGCTCTGGCTTCACCAGGGAGAAAAGGGCACAAAAAGAGTGATAGTTATAGATATTCCTGATAAAAATGGGATAATGTAGCATGCTAGATAAAGATAACCCACCTCCGAATATCATATGTTCAGCAGAAAAGTCTCCTTGGAGCGGTAGCTCTCCCTGAAAGTTTTTAAAAACAAGCCTTATTCAAATTCATTTGGTTCATAGCACCTGTATTGCATTATGAGTATCTTAAAAAATATCAAATGATTTTCATAATAATAGGAGCACAATGAGATTAAGAAACTTACAGCCGAGCCAACAGTTTTGCTCCAGGAGCCTCCCAAATAGGCCAAGTCGCCGCTGCAAACCAAATGAATGTCATGAAACGCCGAGCAATTCAACACCCGCACCACATCTCTCCCTCCCACCATTTGCTTCCCCGCCAAAATTTTCAGCAGCGTCGTCTTCCCTGCAAAATCACTCAACACTTTTTCAATCAGCTTCGGGAAATGCAATTCCTTACAGCGGTAAAATTAGGGTTAGGGTTTTCAGTCACCTGATCCGTTGGCGCCGACGAGAAGGCACCGCGATCCGGGAGCGACGTCGAGGTTGAATTCGTAGAAGAGGGGCGGCTGTGCGTCGTACGCGAATTGCATGCCGCTGACTCTGATGCCGCTCGAGGTCTCTGCTTGTGGTTCCGCCATTGTTGCTCTGCAAAAGTCCTCGTCGGAGGTTTGGATAGAGATATATATAGGGTGCGGAGGGTGACGTGGTGGATGGATAGAAGGGCACGTAAGATGGAGATCTGGTGTAGAAGCGGCCACGAGTGAACGGAGTAATGGGCCAACTGACTTGGGTCAATAATTGGTTGGAAAGTCGCATTTACCACCTACTTTATTATGAGACGTGGCCATAATCAGAGACGCACAATTTGGAGAACATGGAAGTAATCTGAATGCTTTTTCTTTATTTCTTTTGGATTAAAAATCTTAACTTTGTTTTTGTTTTTTAAGGCACTAAATACCCCTTGAACTGATTTTGAGGGGAGAGACTAATACACAGATTGAGGGCTGTGGAGTTTGAAATCGACGCGGTGGCATCCACTGTTATAGCTATTCTCTACAAGGAACTTATTTCAGCGCACGCTTACAGCCTTGCTTGGTTCATTAACACGGTATAACTGGGTTTTTTTGCACATACTGACTTCTATCTATTGATGTTTATATCTACAGTTTAGCATTTAACTTCTATGATATACACAACGATTGAGGAGGTTGTGAATTTTGATATCGAGACATGTTGTTTTACTTGCAGAGGTGAGTACCCCTATTTGTGATTCTGATAGTGAAGGTTCACTGGATAGTGATAGTGATAGTGAGAGACCTGCACCATCCAAAGGTGCCAAAAAATGGGATGCCTTGATAAATCGTGTTTTGAGGTCAGAATCTGGGTTGCTTATTACAACTTATGAGCAACTCCGTATCGTAGGGGGGAAATTGCTAGACATTGACTGGGAGTATGCAGTTTTGGATGAAGGACACCGAATTCGGAACCCAAACGCAGAAATTACGCTAGTCTGTAAACAGTTACAAACAGTACACCGTATTATCATGACGGGTGCCCCAATTCAGAACAAGCTGACTGAACTGTGGTCCTTGTTTGATTTTGTTTTCCCTGGAAAGTTGGGGGTTTTGCCCATATTCGAGGCTGAGTTTGCTGTTCCCATATCTGTTGGCGGTTATGCAAATGCTTCACCTTTACAAGTATCCACAGCATACAGGTTCACATTTGACATCTTTTACATTTAGAAAAGGATCAGATACTGGCTGGTTTTCACTGTGTACTTTTCCATTGTGCAACGTGCATAACCTGAACTATTACTTTTCTGAAAAGATTGAGTTAATTTGAGTAATTGCTGAAAGTTGGAAGATTCCTTAACCATTTGAGTTATTTGGAGTTCAGCAATTAATCAAAAAACTACACCTCATTATGACAGTCTCTTTTCTGACTCTACTTTACCAAATTGTTCAGAGTTATTTATACACTTTGAAATTTTGTTGTGCAGGTGTGCTGTGGTTCTACGAGATCTGATCATGCCGTATCTCCTCCGGCGTATGAAGGCTGATGTGAACGCACAGCTTCCTAAGAAGACTGAACATGTCATATTTTGCAGCCTCACCACTGAGCAACGATCTGCATATAGAGCTTTTCTTGCCAGCTCTGATGTGGAACAGATTTTGGACGGTAATAGAAATTCACTTTATGGAATTGATGTGATGCGTAAAATTTGCAATCACCCTGATCTGCTTGAGAGGGAACACGCTGGCCAGGATCCTGATTATGGGAATCCTGAGCGCAGTGGGAAAATGAAAGTTATTGCTCAAGTTCTTAAGGCTTGGAAGGAGCAAGGTCATCGTGTTCTTCTATTTACGCAAACTCAACAAATGCTTGATATTATTGAAAGTTTTCTGGTTGCTAGCGAGTATAGCTACCGGAGGATGGATGGTCTTACTGCCATCAAACACCGAATGGCCTTAATAGATGAATTTAACAACTCAGATGATGTGTTTGTTTTCATCCTTACGACTAAAGTAGGAGGTCTAGGGACAAATTTGACAGGTGCAAATAGGGTGATCATCTTTGACCCTGACTGGAACCCTTCAACTGACATGCAGGTACTCATTTCATCTTTTTGGCTTGATTACATTGCGCAAGTTGGAATTTCTAAACTTGTTTTGTCCTTTTTTCAATCCTTATGAGACCTCATCAGCATTCAGGAGTACGATTTGTTGTGTCATGATTGTGGTGGAAATAATATTTACATCATTCTCTTAACCCTCATTGAACAACTTAAAATCTTTCTGTACGGTGTAACATACTTTTGTAATCCGAATAACAGGCCAGGGAGCGTGCTTGGCGTATCGGTCAGAAGCGGGATGTGACTATATATAGATTGATTACTCGTGGAACTATAGAAGAGAAGGTGTATCATAGACAGATTTACAAACATTTTCTGACTAATAAGATATTGAAAAACCCCCAGCAGAGAAGGTTCTTCAAAGCTCGAGATATGAAGGATCTCTTCGTTCTGAATGAAGAGGGAGACAGTGGGGCTACTGAAACAGCTAATATATTTGGGCAGTTATCTGAAGATGCCAATGTTGTTTCAGCTCAGAAAGATGACAATAGTAATCGAGAATCTAAGAACGTTACTGTGCTATGTGCTGATGCCTATGCTGGCAAAGGGAAGAACTCTGAGATTGAAACATCAAGGAACAATGGAAAAGAAAAGGCTGATCACAGTGAGGGTGATGTTGATGAAGAAACAAATATTTTGAAGTGTCTTTTTGACACGCAAGGGATCCATGTAAGTTTATTAATTTGATTTTTCTATATACAAATTGTTCAATTATAGTATTATTTTGCCCATTTGGATTATTGTTAGCTGTGGTACTTGATGTGAGGCAGTTAGGGGAGACTGTCATTACTTCTGCATGAAATAGTCAAGAAATTGTTTAGTTGTCTACAGTAAAATACTGAAATGATTGCAGTCATTTTTTTTTTATTTGAAAGGGATTACAGTTACTTTTTGGTGACTAGAATTTTGGAACTTGTTTGATCGGTATAGATTCTCTAGTTTTGTTTGAGAAAGAGATATACTGCACATATCTAGTTGCCTTGTGATGTCTGGTTTGTTGGAGAAAATATCTTCCAAATTATCAATGTTGTTGAATGTTTAATTCACACTCCATCATTCTTATACGGCATTTTTTTTCACCTTTTGCTATAACATGGTGTCCATTTTCCTCTACAGAGTGCTATGAATCATGATGTGATCATGAATGCACATGATGAAGAGAAGATGAGGCTTGAGGAGCAAGCTTCCCAAGTTGCACAAAGAGCTGCAGAAGCGTTGCGTCAGTCACGAATGCTTCGAAGCCGCGACAGTGTTTCTGTCCCCACATGGACTGGGAAATCGGGAATGGCTGGTGCACCATCAGCTGTCCGTGGGAAATTTGGTTCTACTGTGAATTCCCGATTGATAAGTAATGTCAAACCCTCAGCTGAAGTTTCCAACAATAGAACAAATGGGTTCATGGCTGGGGCATCCGCGGGGAAGGCTTTATCTTCTGCTGAATTACTAGCAAGAATTCGAGGAAACCAGGAAAAAGCTGTTGAAGCTGGAATTGAGCAGCAGTTTGGGATGGCTTCTATTTCTTCTAGCAGAGCAAGAGCCGTGGATGCGGGGCCTTCTAGGCAGTCACAGACCTCAGGTGGAGTACAACCTGAAGTACTAATTCGTAAGATCTGTACATTCCTCCAAGAAAGAGGTGGAAGTACGGACTCTGCCACAATTGTGCAGCATTTTAAGGACAGAATACCCTCAACGGATCTTCCCCTGTTCAAGAATCTTTTGAAGGAAATAGCTGAGCTAGAGAAAACCCCAGGCGGATCAGTTTGGGTTCTAAAACCAAAGTTTGATCAACAGTAACCGATTCATGACTTGAGCGTACAGATTTTGATTTCTGCAAAGCATGACATCCCTCAGAACTCCCAACTGGGTCATACCTTTTCTTTTTGGAGTTTCCTTATCCATTATTGTTGTGAATATGCTTTTGTAGGGCAAAGAATCTCAGTTTTTTTTGGTGGGTTTTGACACCATTTTGATCATGACCACACTGAATAGATGTAGTTCTCTGTACAGTAATTTGTAAACTGTGCGAATCTTCTCATTCGTAAATGACACCTTAGAAGATTAGAAGGTTTCTTATTATATTTAGTCATCTATGTTTCTTATTATATTTGCAGAAAATATTGATGCTGAGAGTTCTGGGTCTGATCAGGGTGTAATATAGCCGAGTTTGCGAGATGGGAAATGGGGAGGCATCTCATCAGTGACCGATTCAGGTCAAAACTCATGCTGCAAACCAATGCTTATTACTTTTCGGGTTTGATCAATGAGAGGTAGAAGAGGGAGGTAGAGGAGCTTCAATTTTAGGCAATGGAGTTGTCTAAAGCGTGGAAATGTAGCGAGGCAAAGAATGCAAGACATCACCGGAATGCCAACTACAAGGCAATTGACGGTCTCGTTCTTCTTCACTCTTTTACGATCTTTTCCCCCAAAACTTTCTCATCAAGTAACTTCAAAAACTCAAGAGAGTGGGGTTTCCCTTCGATGGAAGTTTCAACACAATTACATAAAATTTTATCTTCTTCACACTCGTCTATAAAGCATGAGATGCATGACTTCTTTCTGCACACAGTTAACGTGGGAATGCACAATCATGAAAAAAGTTCTTTTTTTTTGCAATTTTGAGAAATAGAGCTACCATAGCATTCTCAGTTGTGGAATCTATGTTATACGTTCACATTTTATTTTTTATATATTTTCGACAGTAAAATAGCTTAACATGTAATATTGGAAGAAATTAAGATGTTTGACAACAGCCTAATTAAACTAGTAGTGATATTTTATAAGTATATATTTACTCTAATAATATATATATATATATATTCTTATCTTAAATGCTATACTAGTTCATGAAAAAGAATATGTGTTTAAGTTTACGTAGATCAAATTAAATCTATATACTTATGTATATCACTACTAGTAACAAAAACCAAACCCCCCAACATGATGTGAGGCGACTTATTATTATTAGATTCGGCATAGGAACCTCTTGTCCTCTTTATTCATAATATGTTTTATTGTAGCTAACCTTTGTTTAATCATACCATGGGATTCGTATAAGCTCCATGATTTAGTGTCATCATATTATTATAGCATACTAGTCTCAGAATTTCCCATTGTCTTACAAGCATATGGATTAGATTTCATATGTTCTTTCATACATTAATCTGTCGTATAATAAACCAATGCGCACCTCCTAAGTTTTTAAAATCTACAAATGTTCTTGTCTAGCGATCAATCTATACACCAGCTAATTAAATGTTCAGGCCCTACCGTAAACATTGCAAATAATGCAACCATATTATGCGTCGAAATCAGCAATCCCACAAACAACTCAACTCATCTTGGAATGGAGTCCACAGCAGTCGTCTGCTTCCTGCTCTTCTTCTTCTTTTTCTTCATCATCATCCACACCATCACAGCCTCCCCTCCCCACCAAGTCAGGCTACCTCCCACTCAACCACACCACTTCATCTGCAATATTCTACACCTTCTATGAAGCCCATCACCCAACTTCTCCTCTCTCCCAAACCCCACTCCTCATTTGGCTCCTCCATGATCGGCAACTTCTTCGAGCTCGGTCCTTGGCGTGTCAATTTTCACAAACACCCCTCTGATCCCATCTCCCTCCAACCCAACAACGCTTCCTGGAACCGCATTTTCGGCTTGGTTTTTCTCGACAATCCCATCGGAACCGGCTTCAGTATCGCTCCCTCACCTGAAGACATTCCGAGAAACCAGCTTACAGTTGCACGTGACCTATTCGCTGCAGTTACCGAGTTCATTGAGCTTGATCCCCTGTTCAGGTCGAGGCCTGTGTACATAACTGGTAAGTATATTCCGGCAATTGGGTACTACATTTTGCAGAGGAACATTGAAGCTGAGAGTTCCGGGTCCGATGATCGGATTATGCACTTAGCTGGGGTTGCTATAGGAAATGGGGAGACAGACCCGGTGATCCAAGTGAAAACTCATGCAGCAAATGCCTACTTTTCGGGTTTGATCAATGAGAGGCAGATGAAGGAGCTGGAGGAGCTTCAGTTTCAGGCAGTGGAGTTGCCTAAAGATGAGAAATGGAGCGAAGCGAAGAATGCAAGAAGCAGAGTGTTGAATAGGTTGCAAGACATGACCGGGTTGCCTACTTTGTATGATATCAGAAGGAATGCTAGCTACGAGACGCATTTGGTTGGGGAGTTTTTGAGGAATGAGGAGGTGAGGAGGGCTTTAGGGGTGTCGAATAAGTCCATGGTTTTCGAGGAATGTAGCCATTTGGTGGGGGAGGTTTTGCATGAGGATATGATGAAGAGTGTGAAGTACATGGTGGAGGAGTTGGTGAGGAAGAGCAAGGTGTTGTTGTACCAGGGGCAGTTTGATATGAGATGCGGCGTGGTTGCGAATGAGGCTTGGGTGATGACGATGAAATGGGAGGGGATAGAGGGGTTTCTGTCCGCGGATAGGAGAGTTTGGAGATTGGATGGAGAGGTTGCTGGTTATGTTCAGAAATGGGGGAGTCTGAGCTTTGTTTTGGTCACAGGGGCCGGTCATCTTGTGCCTGCTGACCAGCCTTTGAGAGCTCAAGCAATGATTGAAGACTGGGTTTTGGGTAAAGGGTTGTTTGCCAATGTGGAAGAGGATAACCTGTCATCAATATGAACCAAACGATATTGCTTTTACTGTTGTATTAAATTTGGGACACTAATAAGGTTTAAGCTGTTCATCACCTCATGTTTGATACCCAGTCCTAAATTGATTTTGTAATATAGGTTTGATTATGTTTCCTAGTGCTAGAATGATTAGGTATTCTAGATAGTTTGGCTCAATAATATCATTTTTGCAGTTGCACATGACCTGTTCATTGAACTTGATCTATTTTACATCACTAGTGAGAGCTATGCAGGCAAGTACTTAATATTGAATGCTCTGGTTTCTACAACTTAGATCACCGCAAATCATTACAGAAGACTGGAGCTCGCTTGAAGCAAACCAACAAAAAACATGGAGAAAAAAAGTTCTGAATTTCTGCATTTGTGATACAAAGAAAAATACCACATTTAACCATTCCTGTTGTTCGTAAGGTGCCGGAAAAAACCTATACCGTGGCCTTAACCAGTGTATAAGTTAAGAAAGAAGATAGTATGAAATACATTCAAGCTAAAATGGTATATCCATTTTAAGCCAACAGAGTCAAATTTAAAAAAGGTACATTATCACCAACTGGGAATAAATAAACAGAGCAATAGCAACTAAACAGACAAAACACATCTCTATTATATACAAGTGAAAAGTTCAAATTTTAAGTTGCAGGGCCGGCGACAGAAAAGAACATTGATAGCAGGACAAAAGAAAATACATCACAGTATAACAATCTTCCACATCTTAAGTATTTGGTACATTGTTATTTCTTTCTCTTCTCACATTTTGTTTCTCACAGTTTCCTCAGGGAAAAAAAGAACAATAAAATGAACACCTTGATTTATAATGAACAAATGCTCACTCCATCAGAAAGCTGCCCATCCAACTGCATTTGTCTTTGTGGATGATCCTGATCCAGTTGCTGTAGGCAGATTCCTCTGGAAACGATAACAAGTCGGTATAAACCCAAGTGTTCCAAAAGCATAGCAAGCATGCATTAACCGCACTATAAGAGTATATGACTATAAGCATATGCCATATGTGGCAAAAACTATAAGACTATCAAGAACAGCCTTATCATTTCCATACAATAAAAAATAAAAAAAATCAAGAACAGCCTTCCAGATTTTCATTCACTAAAGTACACATATTCTAAGATCTAAATGCAAGTGTAAACACCTGAAATTGCTGCACGATTCACTATAGTCACTGATCCTAAGTTCAAATTCCATGCTTTAATCAATACGGGGCTATGAGCTAACAGTTTGAGTAAACTAGCAAAGCAACTAAACTCAAAAGCAACTACATTACCATACCTCGATTTGAGAAAGATCCGATAACGGGTCGGAACTCTTTCTAGCTTTATCCTGTGGATTATTAACACCACCAGAGCTGATCCTAGCAGCAACAGGATCATTTGGAGGTGGCGGCAGCGGCGACCTCAGCTTCCCCGTCCCCGGTGGCGGTGCCAAGCTCAAAGCCGGCGATTTCGGCTTGGCCGAGCCGGATAGCCCAGCTGCTGACAGCATACCAGTCCCACTCGTCGGCTTCGGCTTCACATTTATCCTTATCGTCTCTCCTTCCTACAGATCCCAACCAGAATTTTAACTCAAATCAGAAATGTTAATATTTACTGAGCTGAAAATTCAACTTATTGTACCTTCAATCTGTGATTCACCACCGGATCGACCTCAATGTGACTGTCGCCTCCGCCGGCGGCGCTGACGTCATTATCAGTCTCTCGTTTCACGTACTTGTCGTGATCGGAGAGCGCGACGTTGAAATCGAAGGCCTCGTTGCGCTCGGCGAATCCGAGCCCGATGAAGGCGTGCTTGCCGGTGCCGTCCTCGATCTTGAGGACGAAGTAGCGGGAGGAGTCGAGGACGGTCTCGACAGAGGTCTCGCGCTGCCCCGGCGGGACGAAGCAGGCGGCGAAGAGCTCGCTGGATTTCGGATCCTCCAGTCGGATCTCACACCGGTCTTTGCACGACACGACCCGGAGCCGACCCGTCCAGATCTTGTCGGACTGGAGCCACTCACCGCACTTGTACCCGCCGGAAGTCGACCGCGGTGGGATTTTGTACACGGCGACCTCGCGCACCACCAGAAGCGTGTGCTCGAACGACTCCTCCTCGTCCTCAAACGACATCGTTTCGGTGAGCGTGTTGGATTTTGTGGCCGGCAATGTGGTGGTTGAGCTGGGAAAGAATGTAGCTTTGGGAAATTGGATTCTCAATTCTCTCAAAATATGACGTGGATTTGAAGTAAGAGAAAGCAAGAAGAAGAAGAAGAAGGTGAGAGGAAGGTTTCAAATCAGGTGTTGCAGAAACGTGGGATTGAAGAAGGCGAATGCTTCAGATGTCAAACCACTTCTGCTTGATAGTATAGTTACGTTTTTGCCCCTCCCTATCCAGTTTAGGGGTATTATTGGAATTTAATAAAAGATGTATCCACTATATAAAGCGCAAAATCTCACTCTGTTCTGCTCTTAAACCCTAGCGCCAACATCCACCGCCTACATTTGAGCTTTGAGGTATGAATTTAGGGCTTTTCTTACTATGGATTATTATTTATATTATTTTTTTTCTCTAGGGTTTATGGATTTTATGCGTTGAAACCTCTATGATTATAGATTGCAAAGAACCTGGCTGCAAAAATTATTGATTTTACTGGGTTTGGGGGTTTAGAGGTTTTCTGGGTCTTATTACAGTATATACAGTCGTCGTACTTAGGGTTACTAGTTATGGGGGTTAATGCGATATTGGTTTGATTTTGCAGCAGGTTGAATAACAAAGAGTGTTACCATGTATCTTCAGTTCTACATCAACGAGAATGGGGACAAAGTCTACACCACTAAGGTTTGTTTTTAAGATTTTTTGTCTGTGACAGATTAGCTAAAGGCCTTGATGTATTGTAGGACTTTTTCTTTCTCTTTCTGTTATCACTGAGCTTGTTTTGCTTTTTGTGAATGCAGAAAGAATCACCACTGGGGCTGGCTACGCAATCTGCCCACCCTGGTAAGACATCTGTTTTATACAACTCAATTGTATTTGTTACTGAGTTAGAACTAGTCTGAATAGGCTTTCGGAATCTTTATCTCTTCTTTGATAATACAGACCAGTGTTTGTAATTTTATTCTTTCCAGTTTCTGTTTCTTGTTGATTGCTGCTTTTGTGTGAAATTGGCCTCATGTTTGGTAATCAATGTCTTGCCAACATACAGACAGATGAAACAACTGCAGTTCTAAGTTCCTAGCTGATAACCTTTTTGTTTTCAAAGTATCTAGTCTTTGTTGCTAGTCTAATGTAAGATATACCATTACTGGAACTTAGTACTCATTGTAGAGTTCAAAATTTGCATATGATGTGGTCTAAGTGACTGAATGCTTTATACATGTGGGGGAGGTTTCTTAGAAAGGAAAATGCATTTTGAGATGATTTCAACTGCTTATAGTTTAGTTTACTTTTTTTTATTGGCACCAGATTGGCTGAAAACAGGTCTCTGTTTTCATTGGTCAAATTTTGTAATCGTTGAGTCTTTGATATGATTGGCTCAGGAGTCGGGAAGAAAGTTCTTTATATGCTCTGCCTGTTCCATAAAAAGTTTCCAGTTCCTTTTTGTTTCTAACCTGTTCTCCTTTATCAAGTGCAGCTCGTTTCTCTCCCGATGACAAGTACTCAAGGCAAAGATATCTTCTGAAGAAGCGCTTTGGTTTGTTGCCAACCCAGCAGTCTCCTCTCAAATACTGAAGACCTCACAGGGCAAGCTCAGCTACATGCCTGCATCCGTCTCCTATGTTTCCCGTGCCAGAAAGAAGTCTTCCTTTGGAAGTGTCTTAACTTATTAGGAATGTTATCTTGTTATACACTTACTTTTGGGACTGTAATGTAGTAGATCGTTGTAGACTGCTTAATTAAATGTACTTGATTTCTAATTTTCGATAAATACTTTTTGCAAAAATCTGGCCTTTTATCTTATTTGCTTTGGGTAAAACGAAAGTTGAATTAATCAATAAATACTATTTATGCAAAACAATAACATAGATAAAAAAACTGTTGGTTTAGCCGATTACATTAAATAAATAGATGGATGATCATAAGACTGTTAAATTTTACCACAAGTGTTAATCGGTTTGTGTTAATGTTTTGCTGAGACGATCTTTCCTACTTACAAGAACATCAATAAACGAGCATATGAAAATTAGACGATGCAAAAGGCCATAGCATTGTATTAACCACTTACCACTCGTCACTTCAGAACGTGAGCAATGTTTCATTCCAAAAGCAGCTCCAATGGTCACATGCGTTTGCACCAACGTATTGAAATCTGCAGCGTAAATACTGATAAAAGTTTAATAGATTAGGTCATGGTAGGATTATAATAAAAGGTCTAATGTGAGAAAATCCAGAGATCCAATAGTCTGAAGCATTTTCAACTTTGAATCAAGTCTAACAAAACAAAAAAAAGTTATGAAAGGAAGACTTGATCCATTTACGGGTTAGTGATGTTAACTGTGGTTGGACATTGCTCTCTGCATAACCTACTGCCATTGCGAAGTTAGTGTTTATTTCTCCATGTAACTTCCTCAATGTCTCAGTTATAGGTTCAAACAAAAACAGGTTGTCTGGTTCTTCATCTGCACCAGCTTCAGATCTTTTTTTACTGAAAACAAATTGATCCTTCCAAACTCCTATCAGGAACAACCAATCTCCTTCATCTATCGACGGCCATTTGATTCTCACTTCTTCAGTCCAATCAGATTCTTGATCAGCAGTACTATCCACCCAAAGCACTAAGCTGTCACCCTGATCGCTACCTTCAACTGCTAGTGAATTTCTCCATGAAACTAAAAGTGGAAGCATACTATTGTCACTGCCTTAGCGTATTTCTTCGGGTAGAAATTTACACAGATCATTGAATTCCTCATCATGTATCCTCTACCAACCAGTATAGCGCTCCATTCAAAGTAAGGGAGTGAGTTGTATAGCACGTTTTAAATGATTCAAGTCCAAATGTCGACTCAACTACTCTCCATGAAGGTGTATCCTGGGTGGAGACACTGGCATTAAAACAAACTTTTTGGGGATCATCCGGATCATCACTACCAGACAGGTAAACTGACACCAATTTGTACACACTACACACAACTGATAACGATGGTAATAGAATTGGTGTGTTGCTGGCAAGGACTAAAATATCCTCGATAACCTCGATATTTCCTCGAAATTTCCTCGAAATTTCCGTTTTTTTCAAACATCGATATTAATACTCATATATTTCCGATATTTTACTTTTAGTCTATTTTTATCTAAATATACAATTTTTATATAAATTTTTGGTAAAATTTCCATCGACATTCGATATTTTCTCGAAATTTCCATCGAAATTTCTTTTTTTCAAACCATCAATATTTCCGTAATCGTCGATATTTAATACCTTGGTTGCTGGGTTCCATACTATCGTGGCTACTAAATAACCATCAAGAAACTTATTGCAGCAAACTAACCCATTACTAGATCCCACAAATCCTATACTTCATCTTGCATCGCTGGGGAGGAAAGGTATAGTCAAACTTGAAAGTGCTGTTTCTTCGTCGGCAAATAATGAGATTCTAGCTGATTTTTATTAGCAAGAGCAGAGGTAGAGGTAAGGAGCAGGCGGCGAGAGCTGTGAAGACGATGTCTGTCCAGGAAGTATGAAGATCTAGTGAGAGCATTCCACTATTTTGATACACACCTAAGCCTGTATATAGACTTGAGAGGCTGTTTTGAGAGAATTTCTACTAGAATTCTTTCATCAGCTACAGCCAGAAAATCAGAGCTTCCACCTTCCAATTAGTGTTTTTTTTTTTTGACATAACCACCGTCCATTCCGTTGAAACTAGAGAGGCAATAAACTCAACAATAATTAACTTGATCTGTTTTGAAGATGTCTCGGTATAACTAACTAGAAAACCTAATCCACCTAGGACTAGGAAACTTGATCAAACTAAGAATTAGCAAAGTAATGCTGGCTGGAATATAATCTCAGCATACGTATTTCCACAGTGTCATGGATACATGTCTCGATCTGAATGTTATATACTGTGTCCCTTGATGGCCAGAACGTATCTGCCTTGCAGATCAAATCCAAACCTTCCAGTTGGAGGAAACCTAAGTTGTAAATCTTCTTTTGTATATCTTTATGTTTAATACTCACCTTATAGCTTGTATACATATGATGTTATATGAATGAGACGACACAATGGACCCTCTGTGTGTTTTCAAATTCTGTCTGTTACTCATCTTACATCCCTTTGGTGTGGCTTTGCGAGTAGGACAACTCTTTTGAGATGTGATCGTTTTATCTAATGATGTATGCATGCTACTTGAGTTCAGAAAGTTCACCATGAAAACCATTTGAAACTGATTTACTTCTTTTAATCGATGCAAGAACATCAATTTAAATTTGTGCATGCATCACGCATCACCTTGAGTTCTGTTTAGGCCACAATTGGAATTCACTCCAATTGGGCTTTTACCCTGAGGCCCAGAGGGGTTTAGGTTTAACCCGAACCCAATATTCATATTCTCCCGCTTCATTCGGAAGAGATTACTTGGAGGGGGAATATGAATATTATTACCTAATCAGTTCGGGGTTGTTTTGGCCAGTAATCCGATTATACAATATACAAATTTCCTTAATAGATAATGAGGGGTAAATGCTGATTGGGATAATTAGGGATTGTTTCGGTAGCAATCCATCCGAAAGGATATCTTTGCCGAATCAGTGATTGATTTGCTGTGGACTCGTTTGGGTTTATCTTGACTTTAATGAGTGGTGATCTTGACAGTATTCGATGGGGTTGAGTTCCCTAATTCAAGGGGAAGTCTGATTTCATTGTATCCTTAGCCGATTTGATTGGAGACAGAATAAGGAAAGGATACTCCTAGTGAATCTCGGAATCCGCCAGGCTGGATCTCACGGCCCTAGGGTTTCATGAACAATATAAATATAACTCTTCCAGCAACTAGGGAAGGGTTCTCAACCAAACACAAACAAGCACAAGTTCTAGCGCACCGCTAACTTGCCAAAGCCTCTCCGGAGCAACTCACGCAATTCGCCTCCACCTACGATCGATCTTATCTCGTACTCGTGCCGAGCGGTTGCTGAGCCTATCGAGTCAGTCCGCTACTCCGGTAGCAATCGAGTCTGTCATCTACTCCAGTAGCAATCGAGTCAGTCCGCTACTCCGGTAGCACACACGCCCGTGGTCTTGGTATAGCTCTGCTTTGCTTCTCCGGATCAGAGTAAGATCCTCAATCCTTAGGGGGTTGGGAAGAAAATCTTGTTAGAGAGTTCTATTCAGGTCTTGTTCGAGCCTTGTACGCCGGCTTAGTCAGCGCCCGCGTAACAGTTGCTTGGTCAGGAAGTCAGAGTCTATTGGGAGCAAACGATAGGACGCGCCAGGGGTCGTCCGCAATCGAGTCGCACCACTCCAAAGGTGCTGGCACGCCTAAAGCACACAGAAGACACGCAAAGGACCTCACGTCCGCCACTCCAAGTGCTGACTGTTCGCCGGATGCTGAATCCGCCACGGACATTTTGGCACGCCCAGTGGGACACAGTGTCAAGATTGCGGGATCTACAACGGGTCATCCTTACAAAAGGGTAACCATGTATTGTTTGAAGAATTCCCACAAGGAGCTGATCAAGCATGGTACAGCTGAGTGTAGGGGATTAACTGAAGCTGAAGCTAACGAAGTGTTTGGCGGGACCTTGGGGGATGAAGCAACTGTTGCTGCAGCCCTTAAGGCCGTGCGAAACAGGAAGAATCTGAACCCGGTTTCCGCAACACCAGTTGGGGAGATTGAGGAAGAGATAGTAGAGGTGACGGCTGCTCCTCAGGTTGACAACAGTGCTCTGAGTTTTGTTAACCGGGCAGCTGCATCTGGTTTCTTGGAGGAGGGGTTCGCGGATGAGTCCACAGATCAGCCTGCGTCACCTATGGCGCCATTCACTGGGGAGACTGCAACTCCCACGGAGGTGACGGATACTCTGAGAATGTTGATTGAAAAATCTTGTCATACAGATACAACTCTGAAGAAGGCCAATAATGTGGTCGTTAATCTAAGTGAATCCGTTAGGCGAATGGAGACGGAGCAGAGGGGGTTCACTGCTAATTTCAAGTACCTCGCCGGACAGCAAGGCCGGCTAGGGGATGATTTGACTGCCCACGTCAGGAATTCTGATATCTACTGGCGACAGCAACAGGAGCAGTTGGCGGCTACTAACGCCACGCTCGCAAACATGAATATCTTGATGGGGCAGCTTTTTGATCGGGTCGACCAGTCTGAGGGGTCCGGCCGTGCAATTACAAATCCAAATCCACCGAGGGACCAGCGGAGACGCGCGACTGGTCGTGGCGGAACTGGCGGACCTAACACTGAGGCCACTAACAATCAGACATGGGACCAAGTTCCACCTACGAGGCCGGTTAATAACAATCCGCTGGAGCAACCAGCAAATGTTGTGGCTCAGATAACTTTGGACGGCATTGGCAGGATTTTCTCTGAAAAGCTCAGGGAACTACAGGGGTTGCCCGACGTCGACAAGACGTACGAGAATCCATTAACTCCAGAGATCAACGCAATCCCTTTCCCGGCCGGTTTCAAGCCAATCTGTTTTACTCTGTTTACCGGTCAGACGTCTGAGGATGTTGAGACACACATCATGCGTTTCACCAATGAATCGGGTCAATATGCTGAGGACCCAATCATGAAGTTGAAGCTCTTTCCTACATCTCTGGCAGGGGAAGCAGCTATTTGGTATAAGCGTTTGAAGCCTGGATCAATTCCAGACTGGAAAACTATGGAGGTTCTTTTCAGAACCATGTTTGGTGTCGTGGAAGCGAAGATAGGGGTCAAGGACCTAGCAGAAACTGAACAAAGGCCTGACGAGTCTGCTACTGACTATTTGAGAAGGTTCAAGCTGGAACTAACTCGTTGTGAAATGGAGATTCCAGAGGAGCATGCAGTGAGGATGGCGATTGATGGCCTGGTAGATGAGATCCGCCAGGGTTTCAGGCAGGTTCACGTAACCACGATGGCGGATCTGACCAACCGCCTTGGTCAGGAGCAGCATTATGTTGATCGGTCCAGGGAAAGGAACGAAAGAAGGAAGGGGACCCCTATGTCCTACTATCCGGGGACTCTGAAGCCCAAAACTCCAATTCCAACCGCTGCTAAGACCGTGGCAGCTATCCAGACGGACGCCGTTCCTAGACCAATCCTGATATGGGTTGATGAGGAGGAATTAGAGCTCGAGGTCGCGGCTATCGAGAGGTCTGATCAGAAGCCTTTGCAGTCCACGATAGCGAAGCCAGTCAGGGAAACTGTGAAGCTAGTCGCTCCGCTTCCAACCAAATCAGCCTTTGAGGCATACACCTACAACGCCCACAAAGCTCCCGAGATTTTACAAGAGTTATTCAACCAGGGGCGTTTGCACCATGACGGATTTATTCCCAAGCCTGATTACATGGCGGGAAAGACGTACTGCAGCTTCCACTGAAACGACCCGAACCTCAAAATACCCTTTAAAGTTTTAATTTTATTTTGACGATTTGAAAGAGGTCAAGGGTTGACTTTTTGGTAAATTAACCTGACCGAGAATTTTAATTCTCGACGAGGTGGGGAACGGTAAAACGAGTTTGTGGACACGTAGTGAGTTGAAATTGGTATTTTCGGGAAAAAGTTATGACGTAAAATCGGAGGGGAGGAAATTTCTAGAAACGAGAGGAAAATTCTAGAAAAGGAATATTCCTCGGGAGAATATTCTTCCTCCTTTTTATTTTTCTTTTTTCTTTCTTTCTTTTCTCACTTTCTCTCTCCTCCCTTTCTCTCTCCCCGATCAACTGGCCGAGTTCTCTCTCCCTCCACTGATTTCCACCGACCGGCCGAACTGGACCACCTCACTGGTCACGTTCAGACCGGCTCGGCCTCCCTTCCTTGTCTGTGACGGCGGCATAGCCTTTATCGCCACCGTTCGGCGGGATTTGTCGAGAGAGGAGTCGACCCGGAATCACTACCTCCGTCCGCCAAATTGGCCCGATTTCAAGGGGGAAAGAGAGGCTACCATCGGCACGTCATTTTCCTGAGAGGAATTGGTTCGAATCAGCCGAGGTAAGTGGAATTAAGGATTTGTGATTTTAGGGTTTTTGGTGAATTGTGATGGAGTGTGTGATTTTGATATGTTTGATGGGATTGGAGCCTAGAATTGAGGTCAGAACGTTGTTTTGAGTAGGATAGGCGAAATTTGGTACTCAATTGGTGGAGGTTGGGAGAAATTGAAGGTGGAGGAGGACTGGCCGCCGTGCGGTCGCCGTTCACGGCGGCTGTGGAGGTTTTTGGCGGCGAAAATGGTAGTGATGTATTCTTGAGGTGGTAGTGATCTTTTTTGGTGAATTTTGGGTTGAAATTGAGGTGTTTGGGTCACTGAGGCGGAGCTGCCGGCGGCGGTGGCGGCGGCGCTGCTGCTGCCGGCGGCGAAAGGTAAAAGAAGGGTAAAATGGTAAAAGGTGAATGGTAAACAGTAAAATAGTAACTCAGTAAATAGTAAACAGTAAAAGGTAAATAGTAATAGTAAAAGGTTAAACAGTAAAGTGAATAGTAAGTCAAATTTTGACTGTTGACTTTGATGTTGACTTTTATGGTTGACTTTTAAATTTCACTGTTGACTTTCCGAAAGAGACGAAACTTGTTAGAAAAATGGGGTTTTACGCCAAAATTAGTGACCAAAGAATTGGTCGAACTTTGTTCCCAGTGGGTGGATGTTGGCGGTTTGGGAGCAAAGACATTTTATTTTGGTTTTGGGTGACTTAGGGGCTGTTTCGGAAGTTTCGAGGGAAATTTCCGGGACGGGTCCTCTCAATTGGTATCAGAGCCTAGTTCAACTCTCGGACCATGATTCTGATTGGTTTTCTTGAATTTCGAGTACTCTAGTAGTTTTGTTGAAATTTTCCTCTGTAATTGTTTTAAGGCAATTTGATTGAAACCAACTGAAATTACCTTATTTTAATTTCTGTTATAGGCATGCTTTATCTATAATTG
The DNA here is from genome assembly GCA_963682095.1 of Potentilla sterilis. Classification (NCBI taxonomy): domain Eukaryota; kingdom Viridiplantae; phylum Streptophyta; class Magnoliopsida; order Rosales; family Rosaceae; genus Potentilla; species Potentilla sterilis. The sequence continues at coordinate 13,237,895 of OY821762.1, read as the reverse complement.
GTATATTGTGCTTTGATCGGGGATATGTTTGTTTGGGGTTAAAGAAATAATAATAAATCCTTAGTGGCCTATATGTTAGAGATTATGTATGTCTGATGATAGGAGCACAATGTGCGACGATATTATATGCTTATGCCCTCATTTATGCTTTGTTTAACCCTTATTTGTCTAAGATAGAGTCATAATTTAGTTTAGTGTCAATTTGGTAGAGTTTGGCGAAAAATGGTTAAGAATCCGAAAAATGACTAAGTTTGAGAAATCTGGAAAATAATGCAAAATATGTCTTTTTCATGATTTTGAGATTAGTAAAAGTGCGATCTATCCTTGTCCGAATTTAATGAAATTTGGTGTGCTTATTATTCATATACTGAGGAATATTGTGTTAAAATTTCAGATCAATCGGAGTTCGGGAAGTCACCCAAACGTTGGCTGCAAAACGGCAGTCCGAACATTCCAATCCAGGGGCTTACAGGATTTTCCTGGGACTTTGTCCCAACTTCGAAAAATCATTCCCGACGACTTGCATGGAATTTGATCGAGATATTTTATGGGGAGATGTCCATATGTGTCTAGTTTATCTGAGACTTGGAATCGCATCAATCGGAGCTCCACGGATGGAGATATGCCGGAATTACTGCATCAAGGTCAAATCTGCCGATTCCAGGAACCTACTGCCCCATTTTTGTGTTTTCTGTTTTTGATGGACCAAATGATGTACAAATGCATATGTGATGATGGTCCAAGCTTAAGGAAGGTTAGAGGATGACACCAAGCCAAGGCATTGAAGAAAAAATCAGAAAAAGAAGTTTCCTAGAAGAACCAAGAAAGGAAGGAACCAAAACCTTGTTGCACAAGGATTGCCTTTGCCGATTTGGACTAGGTTTTCTACCTAGGGTTTCTGCCGAATTTGCCTCTATATATAGCCATGTTTTCCTACAGAAAAATCATCTCATCTCAAGCTAAACAAAAGGCCTAAACTCTACCAAAATTCCCCAAACTTCCTAGACAAAAACCTAAACCCGAAACCACCATCCACCACCAACCAAGTTTCTGCCGAAACTTGGAAAATTCCCTGCCGAGCCTCCTTAGCCGTGCAGCCTAATCCCTTCACCTACACAGCACCGGATCCACACCAAAAGAAGCTCTCAAGGTGTCTCAAAGTGTGATCCACTCCCTTCTTCGGTTTAGTAATTTTTGTTTAGTTATGTTTAGTTTTGTCTATGAAACATTCATGTATGTTTGGTGTTGGTTTATATGTCTATGTATGAATCGATTTTGGTTTTATAAATTGTATGTTAAAGACTTGTTTGAATCGATGCTTAGATTTATGTTTAGGTTTCGACAAGAACAATGAATTTTGCATGCTAATTTGTAATATGTAACTTGTAAATTCATGTGTTAGATAATTAGGACAGTGGTATTAGAAGCATGTTTAGGATTTAAATTGGTTAGTAATCTAAGGTGAGGGCATGAAAATCGATACTTGGTGTTGTCTTTGAACATAATCTCGGTATTAGGTTTAATTTGCTAGGGTAATTACAAACTAGATGGACCGAGAGGACTCTATGACTTGTGTTATTCACTAAGGGCTATTAATCTTAGAACTTGCATGCTAAATAAGATGATTGACAACCTTACTTGTTTACATGTTTTCGATTTAAGACTCTTGTGCGATATATGTTAAGTCTTAACCGGATTAGCATAAATATCTTTAGGGCTAGAGCGAGAGTTTGTCCTAAAAGAACTTAAGGAAGTCTAGTAACTAGGTACAGAGCGAGAGCTCTAGTTACGGTCGAAACGAATTTGAATTTTGAGCATGTTGATACTTGTTCCTTACTTTCTTTCATGTGAGTTTATATGTTAAAGAGTCTTGGTGCTAAATGTTTTGTGAGAGATGATGATCACTTGTATATAGTAGTTTAGGTTTATTTTCGTGTCTTAGATATAGAGGCAGCCTTTGCTGCCGATCCTATCTCAATCCCCCTTGATTTCGTGTGAATATGTATATATGTATATAAGTGTGACAATTGTGTGCATATGTATTTGTGAATATTTGTGTTAACATTCTCATGTTTCAGGTACCCTTAATCCCCGGCTAGAACGATCCCTACTTATTCTATACTACTAACGATTGTAGGGTTATTATTGCTTGATGCTCGCTTCGGCGACACATCAATTTTTGGCGCCGTTGCCGGGGATTATAAAAACTTGTTATATTTGAATGTTATTTGTTTTGTAAATTTGTCGTGTGTTAATAGCTTGAAATAGTTTGAAAATTGTTTGTATTTGCTAATGCCATGGCTTGTATAGCTTTGTATATTCTTGCATTTATCTTTGTGTTTTGTTCGCTTTGATGTGTCTTGTGTGTGTGCAGATCGAATAGGGAAGAAAAGTGCAGGAAATTCCAAACTTCTGCCTAAAACAGAAATCGGGCAGTGCAGTCCGTCGACTTTGGAAGGCTGCCGTTTTTAGCTCACAAAACCTGGGAAAGTGAGCCATACACCGTTGGAAAGGTCTCTGAGTCTACTTTCTGTAGGATTTTACAGAAGTGGATTTGGAGTTTCGAGCTGCTCCCAGTTGCAATTTGAGTGCACGAAGGTCAATCTGGTGGAACAGAGAACTGGGCAGCACGATAGGTCCGATTAAAGACCCAACAAGGAGTACTTCCACTGGTCCGATTGAGGCGAATTTTATACCGTTGGAAAGCTCTGTGTGTCTGCTACAATATTGATGTACAGAACTTTTGAATTAGGATAGTGGAACACACCCAAAATCAGGCCTCAAGAGAAGTAGACACGTCTGCCGAGAGAAGCTTGCCTGCCAAGAAAATCCTACTGCCGAGAGGGGCTGCTGCCCCAACTGCGGAGCTGCACATGGCATGTTGAACACACAACACACATGGTGAGAAGTCTAAGCAATGGACTATAAACACAAAGCGCTAATTGGGAGGCAACCCAATTCGATCAAAGAAAAGTGAAGGAGCCATCACCGAGAGTTTGCAATTTCCTAACCCTTCTCTTTTCCTTTGATTTGTGATGATATGTTGGAATGTGTTAGACAATTGCATGCTTAGGAAATTCGTTGATATAGATTTGTGCTTACATTGAGGACAATGTAATTTTCTAAGTGTGGGGTGGGATAACATATTCCGTTTATGTTTTCGTGTGTTTAGTTTAGAAAAGAAAATTCAGAAAAATGTTCCACAAAAATAGAGTGTTTAATTTGTTTGTTTCGAGTCTTAGGATGCCCCTAAATTGTCAATGATGTTATTTCTCCTCTTTGCATACATAGATGATGGTTATGCATACAATTAAAATTGTGAGTTTCATGGATTTTGTGCATTGGTAGGAGCATGTAGGACTTGTTGATTAACGAAGCATGCATGTTTTTAGCTAGTTTGTTTCCATAATAACCTATGTGAGCTTTAGAGCCAATTTGCTTTCTTCTTGAGTGATAAAAGATAAAATTCAATAGATTCGTAGGAAGCATGAAACCTCATAATTCTTTGAGTATTCGATGACTATGTGCCATAGCTTTTTCATGGACTCTAGAAGTGCTAGAACTCGCTCTTGTGATTTTTGAAACTTGATAGTCATGAAAATTGCCTTGATTTTGAAAAGGATTGAAAACGTTATGTTAGGATCACCACCATCGCCAAATAAAGCATGTGCCATATTTGTGCCCGTCGTGGGACTCCTTAGAAAACCCCTTTGAGCCTACATTGAGCCTTTTCTTTCATCACCCTTATTAAAATTGCTATGCTTAGAATAGTTATATCTTGACCCTTGTCCTCGCGAGACTTGGCAAAAGTTTAAAATCGATTTGGAGGTTTGATGTAGAGTGATGTCATGAAACAAGTGTGGGGTGGACTTAGCTAGAAATTGTGTGAAAAATGTATATGCCGTGCCTAGAAAAATATGTAAACGGACAGAAAAAAAAAAAAAAATGTTAGTCCGAAAGAAAAGAAAAGAAAAGAAAAGAGGCATGGTTTTGATTGAAAAATTTGCTAAGTCCTATCCTTGAATAAATGTTGTGAGCTTGGAGTTTTGTTCGTATTGGAAGGTCTAGCATTGTGAAATTTTGACCTTTGTCCATGTTTATGATGTTTTGGGAAGTAAAGAATGAATGAAGGGTCCAACAAGATGATATTCGACCCTTGGAGTGAAGCCATAAGGAGGATCAAGAATTGCCAAGTCTTGGTGACGTTTTAAGCACCACTTATCCTAAATTTCCTTCCCTATAGCCGAACCCCATATTTATTCCCCTATAACGTTTTCATGATTCTTAAGATGGCATACTTTGATTTGTGGAGATTTTCTCAAGAATTGAGCATATGGTTTTGGTCCATTGGTGCATATAGTTATCATATGAGGTTTTTCCATAAAAATTCACAAAGTGCTTTCGTTTCTTTGATATATGCAAGTCACTCTTTGTAATTCATTATCTTTCGCTTGCATAGACTTATGAGTGAATTACCATGCTTCGAGAGAAAAGAAGAGAGTATGCCTAGTGAGGAGGATTGAATTAGCTTAACATGTCTACATGCTTACTTTTGTTCTTATATGTTCTTATTGATGTCACATGTTCATGAAGCTTGGAATTTTCGTGCTTAGCATTCTCATGCATTAACTTGAAAGCTATGTGTACATACGAGCCTGAGACAAATTGTTAGGGGCAATAGTTTGTTTTGAATCTTAGTTTTATTTAGTTTGCTAAGGGACTAGCAAAGGATAAGTGTGGGGTAGTTGATAGGAGCACAATGTGCGACGATATTATATGCTTATGCCCTCATTTATGCTTTGTTTAACCCTTATTTGTCTAAGATAGAGTCATAATTTAGTTTAGTGTCAATTTGGTAGAGTTTGGCGAAAAATGGTTAAGAATCCGAAAAATGACTAAGTTTGAGAAATCTGGAAAATAATGCAAAATATGTCTTTTTCATGATTTTGAGATTAGTAAAAGTGCGATCTATCCTTGTCCGAATTTAATGAAATTTGGTGTGCTTATTATTCATATACTGAGGAATATTGTGTTAAAATTTCAGATCAATCGGAGTTCGGGAAGTCACCCAAACGTTGGCTGCAAAACGGCAGTCCGAACATTCCAATCCAGGGGCTTACAGGATTTTCCTGGGACTTTGTCCCAACTTCGAAAAATCATTCCCGACGACTTGCATGGAATTTGATCGAGATATTTTATGGGGAGATGTCCATATGTGTCTAGTTTATCTGAGACTTGGAATCGCATCAATCGGAGCTCCACGGATGGAGATATGCCGGAATTACTGCATCAAGGTCAAATCTGCCGATTCCAGGAACCTACTGCCCCCTTTTTGTGTTTTCTGTTTTTGATGGACCAAATGGTGTACAAATGCATATGTGATGATGGTCCAAGCTTAAGGAAGGTTAGAGGATGACACCAAGCCAAGGCATTGAAGAAAAAATCAGAAAAAGAAGTTTCCTAGAAGAACCAAGAAAGGAAGGAACCAAAACCTTGTTGCACAAGGATTGCCTTTGCCGATTTGGACTAGGTTTTCTACCTAGGGTTTCTGCCGAATTTGCCTCTATATATAGCCATGTTTTCCTACAGAAAAATCATCTCATCTCAAGCTAAACAAAAGGCCTAAACTCTACCAAAATTCCCCAAACTTCCTAGACAAAAACCTAAACCCGAAACCACCATCCACCACCAACCAAGTTTCTGCCGAAACTTGGAAAATTCCCTGCCGAGCCTCCTTAGCCGTGCAGCCTAATCCCTTCACCTACACAGCACCGGATCCACACCAAAAGAAGCTCTCAAGGTGTCTCAAAGTGTGATCCACTCCCTTCTTCGGTTTAGTAATTTTTGTTTAGTTATGTTTAGTTTTGTCTATGAAACATTCATGTATGTTTGGTGTTGGTTTATATGTCTATGTATGAATCGATTTTGGTTTTATAAATTGTATGTTAAAGACTTGTTTGAATCGATGCTTAGATTTATGTTTAGGTTTCGACAAGAACAATGAATTTTGCATGCTAATTTGTAATATGTAACTTGTAAATTCATGTGTTAGATAATTAGGACAGTGGTATTAGAAGCATGTTTAGGATTTAAATTGGTTAGTAATCTAAGGTGAGGGCATGAAAATCGATACTTGGTGTTGTCTTTGAACATAATCTCGGTATTAGGTTTAATTTGCTAGGGTAATTACAAACTAGATGGACCGAGAGGACTCTATGACTTGTGTTATTCACTAAGGGCTATTAATCTTAGAACTTGCATGCTAAATAAGATGATTGACAACCTTACTTGTTTACATGTTTTCGATTTAAGACTCTTGTGCGATATATGTTAAGTCTTAACCGGATTAGCATAAATATCTTTAGGGCTAGAGCGAGAGTTTGTCCTAAAAGAACTTAAGGAAGTCTAGTAACTAGGTACAGAGCGAGAGCTCTAGTTACGGTCGAAACGAATTTGAATTTTGAGCATGTTGATACTTGTTCCTTACTTTCTTTCATGTGAGTTTATATGTTAAAGAGTCTTGGTGCTAAATGTTTTGTGAGAGATGATGATCACTTGTATATAGTAGTTTAGGTTTATTTTCGTGTCTTAGATATAGAGGCAGCCTTTGCTGCCGATCCTATCTCAATCCCCCTTGATTTCGTGTGAATATGTATATATGTATATAAGTGTGACAATTGTGTGCATATGTATTTGTGAATATTTGTGTTAACATTCTCATGTTTCAGGTACCCTTAATCCCCGGCTAGAACGATCCCTACTTATTCTATACTACTAACGATTGTAGGGTTATTATTGCTTGATGCTCGCTTCGGCGACACATCATCTGATAGCTGTGATTAGATCTGTTCCATTTTAAAATGAATGCATGCATAATTATTTTAACGAAATTGAGTTTCTTTTAAATGAATGATTTGAAAAGCATAAGAAATTTGGTGATTAAATGAGAAAGTATTTTGTTGAAACGAAAAGTTATATGAGGAATTTTTGAATTTTTATGACATATTTGAAGAAATATCTAGTTTTGATTTGATTTTGACAGCAGTGCTATTTTATTGGACTTTGATATTTCTCTGAGAAATGAGTTTCCCATGAGATTTCATAATTTCAAAATATTTGAGTATTTACTCGGTAGACCGGAACTGAAATTTCCGGGAATTTTGTTGATTTTATTATTTATGATTTTTTTTTCTGACATGCGAGGCATGTCAATCGGATTTACGTATATTTGATTTGATTTTACGGCATGGTGATTGCCGGGTACTTATGTTACGGCATGTTGATTTATCAGGGGAAATGTATTTCGAGATTTGTTTTCACCACACGATGGTCCACGTTATTATTATATTGATGCTAGCTAGCGGAGCCTCATCCCACGTGAGGTGACGACTTGACCATATAGGTCAGATTCACGCTCGGTGGTCGACGTAGGGTTGTATATATTGAGGCGGAGACGTGTCTAGGTAGTAGACTTAGACACGGGGGGAGTCAATAGGACTCTCGGACCAGAGCCTGACGAGGCTCCAGTGGTGGGTAAACATTTCCCTGTTATATGACCAATAGGATTTGGTCATGAGATTTTATGTTATGTGTTTTCGGGAATATTTCCTCTAGGAGGCTTTCGGTTTTTAATAGATTCCCGAACCAGCGGGTTTGAGATTTTTATATGACCAATGAGAATGGTCAAGAGATTTTATGAATTGATTTCAAACGTATATGATTTTGAATATATATTTCAAACAAAGGAATATTTGTTTATTTGAGTTGTCAGCGAGGCTGATGTGTTTTAAATGAGATTTTCATAAAACGTACCTACGTTTTATATATAAATATGCATGTACTGTGGTTTTCAAAATTGAAAAAGAAAATTTTATGCTTTGAACCCGTGAATGTTATGAGAATGTTTATAATTTAATAATTTCTTGAACCCGTGGAAATATTTGAGAATAGACTAATGGGGTTGGCCGGTGATGGTTATTTGGATTATTTATTTTGAGTATTGATCTTATCTTTAATTGATTATTTGTTTCAGCTCTGAAATTGATTTAATCTATCATTTTTAGAAATTGTGAAATTGTTGGATTTAAGACATGATTTAAATAGCTGCCTTGAGTGTCGGGATATAATTTTGGTAAGGCGGGGATGGATTTGATTGATTGCTTGCACCTGCAAATAAATTTTGTGAAATTTATATTTTTGTATGTGATGGTCGGTGATGAGGATTTTGTATTGGGGAGCGGGTAACTCCAGGTGGTAATAAACTGTTATAAGGAGTGTTTTATTGAATCTTATGCAGGTAGGGCTATCCAAATTTTAGGGGAGATTATGTCAAAAAAAATTTAGACATAGTATCTCCTTAAGATGGAGCCACGAGATCAATAAGAATTTGTATTCGGTTTAGTAACCTGAAATTAGTAAACATTTGTTGATTTCATATTTGGCTTACAACTGGTTTGGTTATCTCTTTGTAATTAGAAATGTTGAGTTGTTTAAATTTTACAACGTTTGGCAAGTTGTGTGCCAGTTTAGAAAGGGGCAATGAGATAATTGTACCCTACCTTTGAGTTTAGTGGCCTCGTAAATTTCGTGGATGAAATTTCTTTAAGGGGAGTAGATTGAAACGACTCGAACCTCAAAATACCCTTTAAAGTTTTAATTTTATTTTGACGATTTGAAAGAGGTCAAGGGTTGACTTTTTGGTAAATTAACCTGACCGAGAATTTTAATTCTCGACGAGGTGGGGAACGGTAAAACGAGTTTGTGGACACGTAGTGAGTTGAAATTGGTATTTTCGGGAAAAAGTTATGACGTAAAATCGGAGGGGAGGAAATTTCTGGAAACGAGAGGAAAATTCTAGAAAAGGAATATTCCTCGGGAGAATATTCTTCCTCCTTTTTATTTTTCTTTTTTCTTTCTTTCTTTTCTCACTTTCTCTCTCCTCCCTTTCTCTCTCCCCGATCGGCTGGCCGAGTTCTCTCTCCCCTCCACTGATTTCCGCCGACCGGCCGAACTGGACCACCTCACTGGTCACGTTCGGACCGGCTCGGCCTCCCTTCCTTGTCTGTGACGGCGGCATAGCCTTTATCGCCACCGTTCGGCGGGATTTGTCGAGAGAGGGGTCGACTGTGTCGACCCGGAATCACTACCTTCGTCCGCCAAATCGGCCCGATTTCAAGGGGGAAAGAGAGGCTACCATCGGCACGTCATTTTCCTAAGAGGAATTGGTTCGAATCAGCCGAGGTAAGTGGAATTAAGGATTTGTGATTTTAGGGTTTTTGGTGAATTGTGATGGAGTGTGTGATTTTGATATGTTTGATGGGATTGGAGCCTAGAATTGAGGTCAGAACGTTGTTTTGAGTAGGATAGGCGAAATTTGGTACTCAATTGGTGGAGGTTGGGAGAAATTGAAGGTGGAGGAGGACTGGCCGCCGTGTCGGTCGCCGTTCACGGCGGCTGTGGAGGTTTTTGGCGGCGAAAATGGTAGTGATGTATTCTTGAGGTGGTATTGATCTTTTTTGGTGAATTTTGGGTTGAAATTGAGGTGTTTGGGTCACTGAGGCGGAGCTGCCGGCGGCGGTGGCGGCGGCGCTGCTGCTGCCAGCGGCGAAAGGTAAAAGAAGGGTAAAATGATAAAAGGTGAATGGTAAACAGTAAAATAGTAACTCAGTAAATAGTAAATAGTAAACAGTAAAAAGGTAAATAGTAATAGTAAAAGGTTAAACAGTAAAGTGAATAGTAAGTCAAATTTTGACTGTTGACTTTGACATTGACTTTTATAGTTGACCTTTAAATTTCACTGTTGACTTTCCGAAAGAGATGAAACTTGTTAGAAAAATGGGGTTTTACGCCAAAATTAGCGACCAAAGAATTGGTCGAATTTTGTTCCCAGTGGGTGGGTGTTGGCGGTTTGGGAGCAAAGACATTTTATTTTGGTTTTGGGTGACTTAGGGGCTGTTCGGAAGTTTCGAGGAAAATTTCCGGGACGGGTCCTCTCATCCACAATATGAACAATCACAACACTAAGGATTGTGTGAAGTTGAAGGACCAGTTGCAGATATGGATCAACGACAACACCCTGCGGTTGGAGAATCCTAAGGTGCCTCAATGGACAACTGCTAAGGGCGGCCCATGGGTGAATGCGATCGAAATCAGTGTTGGTCCGAGTCCAACACAGCAGTGCGGGAAGCAGGTTTCCAGGTTCCAAAAGTATACTTACGACGCAAGCAAGGCGGGGGAAATCTGGGAAGCAATGGTGCACCAGGGGGCACCGGAGATTCATGAATTCTACCAATGTCATCCCAATAGTGGGGATGGCGGATTTACATGTTTTTTCCATCGTTCTTTTGATCACTATACTTCTGAATGTGTAGGTCTGAAGGATCAGTTGCAGGAGTGGCTGAACGATGGCAAGCTGGAGTTTGACGACAGCAAGTCTAGTCCCTGCCCAGAGTTCTGGGTTGGGGCTATTGAAGAAGAGGATATGGTGATGGTCCCTCGTTCCAAACTCTGCCTCACCTGTAGATTGAATACAGGGCAGCCGATTACTTATGATGAGTTTCAGGCGGCTGTGAAGGAGGCAGAGGAGAAAGCTGAGAAGAGAGCCTTCGAGAAGGCTAAATTAGAGCATCCGCCGCCCGAGAAGTCAGGCAGGGAGAGTTACAAGCGGATGAAATACCATCATGGGTCCGAGGACAACTACGCTAGCAGAACAAGGCCCAGGCAGGATCCAGGACCATCCGGGGTGACGTCAGCTACGGCCAGGGGTTCGCACAAGGCGACGAATCCAGAGCCATCTGTGGAAGTCTATATTCCGCCAGCCTCTAGGAATGATCCGAAGGCGAACAGATGGTATACCCAGCGCGAAGGCAAGGCGATTGAGCTTGCTGCAGTGACCACCCGAAACGAAAGGAGACGCTTTGGAAAAGCAAAGAGGACCTTGGCGGATCTGGCTTCGGGAAAGGTAACCGAGGACGAGTTGTCAGTACCCGTGGAGCAGGTGGAGCAGGTCCATAGGCGCTACAGAGTAAGAACTAAGTCCTACGTGGACTCTAGACGACAGCGATCCACAGAGGCTCCACCGGCGCCTCGGAGGAGTGTGCATGACAGAGTGGTGGATCTGCCCAGATCCACTGGAGCACCTCAGTCCAGGCCAAGGCGCAAGCTGGAGTTCTCTCCTGAGCGTTCAAAAGCCAGGCAGTCGCCCCCAAAGAGGACACAACCAGAGGCTGCCAGGCAGCAGAAGGAATCGGAGGATCGGGAGGATAGGATGGTGATTGACACCAGCAGGGGTTCCACCGTCATGAGGTGGGTACCTAAGGAGAGCAGCACAACATTGGCTGCCAACACGAGTAGCGGGGGAGTTCCTGTGAGCGTGAAGGCTCTCAAGGAATCCAGTGTAGCTTTGGCAGAATCGAGCAAGCCGCCTACTGCCATATCTCAGGCCAGGCCAAAGGAACCGAAAGCGCCTACTAACTTTGTAGAGTATGCTGCTAAAAAACTGCAGATGAATGTGCCAACTAGGCCATCCTCAGTCGCCTCCAGCGTGAAGGCTGGCTCTGAAGTAGGAGACGCAGACCTCGACAAGGAGGATGAAATGGTCGACTACGAGGAGGAACCAGAAGTGGCGGATGAGGGTGACGTGCTGATGGACGAGGAGCAGCCTGAGGACGAAGCTATGGTTCATCATTGCAACATGGTTTCCATACTTTCTTCGGCTTATGCTCTGCCAGAGCCTGTGCCCACTGCTCACTTTATCGACAATGGGGAATCACCCAATCCTATTTATTCAGTACAGGAACCTGAGGATGAGAGTGAGGCAGAATCCGAGCCTGTGGTTTTTCGTTCCAGCCACGAATATCCTGAGGGGGCTGGGGACTTTTTAAAATAGTGTGTGATGTTCGCCAAGCCCACGTTCGACATGTCCCAACATATGAAACCTTTGTATGTCACGGCCGAGGTGGAGGGGGTCAAGGTCCGCAAGGTCTTAATAGACACAGGGGCCGCAGTGAACGTCATCACCACCACTACTGTGGAGCAGCTCAAGGTTCCAAAGCAAAAGCTTATTCAGTCTGTTTCCAAGGTGAAAGGGTTTTCAGGGACTGTTACTCCTACTGCCGGGGTGGTCATGCTCAGAGTAAAAATAGGACCATCCGAGGCTTACCAAGCATTCTTCGTCGCAGAGGAAAACGCTCCCTATCATATGATCCTAGGGAGAGATTGGATCCACAAAGCATTAGCAATTCCCTCGTCTCTTCATCAAGAGATGATCATGTGGGATCCAATCGCGGATTTGCCAGTGCTCATCAGGGCGGATGAGCGTCCTTATTCTATAGCGGCCGTCCAGTTGGAGGCCAGCTATTACAACAGGAATATGAGACCCCTCAGAATTGAGGGTGTCGATCATAAGGGGCATCCAATTGGGGTGACCCCGAACGAATTGTCTCAATGGGGAATTGCCTAGGCTATGACAGATTACAGCCGGCCAGTTTCCGTTGAGCTTCTTCCCAATGTATCTAATGAGTGACGCCCTCTCACAAGAGGAGTCAGAGGCTTTTGCTCTCTTAATGCAACGATTGGCTATTTATAGATTAGAGCAAATGGCCTGGGAGGAGGTTGCACTGGTCGAGTGCATTGAGGAGGAAGATTCTGAAGCTTCGACAGGGGTGGAAGTAATTCAGCCTGCTCCAGCAGCACTGGATGACACTCCACCCAAGGTACGCGATCCCGTAGAAAAAGTCAACCTGGGAACAGAAGCTGAGCCCATGGAGGTGGGGATCAGTCAGTACCTTGAACCAGATTTGAGACAGCAACTGATAGGGTTGCTGCATGAGTTTAAAGACTGCTTTGCAGAAAAATACCAGGATATGCCGGGTTTGTCAAAGGATTTGGCTTGTCATTGCATCCCCATCAGGGAGGGATGCAGGCCCGTAAAACAAGAACAGCGGCGGATGAACGCGGAAACTGCAATGGCGGTCAAGAAAGAAGTTCAAAGCATGGTTGACGCTGGGATAATCAGACCAACTCTATATCCGGAATGGTTATCCAACATCGTTCCTGTTAGGAAGAAGAATGGCAAGATCAGAGTATGCGTGGACTACAGGGATTTGAATGTTGCATCACCTAAGGATGTCTATCCTATGCCCATAGCGGATATGTTGGTGGATGCAGTAGCGGGGCACGAGTTACTATCGTTTATGGATGGAACGGCAGGTTATCACCAGATTCCCATATACGAGCCGGACATTCCCAAAACTGCCTTCCGCTGCCCTGGGTTCACAGGAGCGTTTGAATATCTCAGTATGCTGTTCGGTTTAACCAATGCAGGGGCTACATATCAACGTGCGATGAACGTGATTTTCAGCAAGATATTGGGGGACATCCTTGAGGTCTACATCGATGATGTGGTGGTAAAATCAAAGAAAAAGGAAGACCACATTGATCATCTCAGAGGGGTGTTCACTATCATGCGAAAGCATCAGCTTAGAATGAATCCAGCCAAGTGTGTCTTTGGGGTTTGTGGTGGTGACTTTCTAGGGTTTGTGGTGCATGAGAGAGGCATCGAGGCGGTTGGCGATAAGGTCCAGGCTGTGTTAGACGCACCAGCACCACGGAACAAGAAGGAATTGCAGAGCTTGTTGGGAAAGATTAACTTCCTCAGAAGATTTATATCCAACTCAGCAGGCAAGGTTGCGCCTTTCTCTCCTCTGCTCAAGCTCAAACCAGGAGAAGTCTTTAAGTGGGGTCCTGAGCACCAAGCTGCTTTTGACAGGATCAAGGAGTATTTGGCTAGTCCGCCCGTCCTTCGGCCGCCTACGCCCGGTATTCCTCTCAAGTTATATATATTTCTGCATCTGATATTTCTATTGCAGGACTGCTGGCCCAGGATGAAACCCTGGCGGATGGAAAGAAGATTGAATACGCAGTTTCCTACATTAGTCGGACACTATTGGATGCAGAAACCAGATATTCACCAATCGAGAGGCTGTGTTTAGCCCTGTATTTCGCTGGTGTTAAGCTCCGCCATTATATGCTTTCATTCACGACAATAGTGGTGGCACAGACGGATTTGGTGAAATATATGCTAACACGACCTATCCTAAGGGGTAGGATTGGCAAGTGGGTGTTAGCCCTTTCAGAGTGTTCCTTGCAATACGCGCCACTCAAGGCTATGACGGGTCAGGCTATCGCGGATTTCCTATTACACCATCCTATTGAGGAGGAATTCACAGAGCCGCCGGAGTTTGTTGATATGATCCGATACCAGCCTTGGATTTTATACTTTGATGGTAGCAGTACCAGTAAGTTAGCAGGCGCCGGAATTTGTATTCAGAATCCAGCTGGCACTAAATATCTTTATTTTTTTCAGCTGGAGTGGACGTGCACCAACAATCAGGCAGAGTATGAGGCCCTACTCATTGGGTTGGAATTATTGATCGACCTGGGGGCACAAGAAATCGAAGTACTTGGAGACTCAATGCTAGTTATCAATCAACTTCTGGGGGTCTACAAGTGTTTCTCTTTCCATTTGGTGCACTACTACGAGCGGGCTATTGAGCTGCTGGATCGTTTCATCGACGTTTCCTTGGACTATGTTCCCAGGGAACTGAACTCTGCAGCTAATGAGTTGGCACAATTGGCCACAGGAATCAGTTTAGCCCAGGGAGTGAAGGAAAGAATTCTTCGGGTAGAGCGCAGGACTTTACCATCTTTTGCTATCCGCCGGGAGGACCGCGGAGAGTGGTTGGTCGCTATAGTCGAGCCCATCGATACTAACTGGCGGATACCAATCATAGCATATTTAAAGGACCCATCTGCACCGTCTGAGAGAAAAATCAGACACCTCGCGACTAATTACCTTCTCAAGGGAGAAGACTTATTCCGGAGAGGGGAGGATGGAGTCTTATTACGGTGTATCTTTGGCGTTGAGGCCAAGCGGATTATGCGAGAGGTACACTTAGGGGTCTGTGGTTCGTACCAATCCGGACCCAAGATGAGGTGGCTCATTCGAAGATACGGATACCATTGGCCATCTGTGTTGAAAGACTGCCATAGTTTTGCTTAGGGTTGTCAGGATTGCCAAAAGCATGGACCAGTTCAGCGGATTCCGAACATTCATTTACAACCTATCATCAAGCCTTGGCCCGCCAGGGGTTGGGCATTGGATTTTGTAGGAGAAATTCACCCACATTCATCTTCGCAGCACAAGTTTCTTCTGCTGGGTACTGATTTCTTTACGAAGTGGGTGGAGGCTATACCAACCAGGAACTGTGATGCAGACACCGTCATTCGCTTTGTGTTTCAAAATATCATCTGCCAGTATGGCATTCCAGAATGTATAGTGGCGGACCGGGTGGCAGCCTTTATGGCTGAGAAAACCCAAGCCTGGCTAGCGGATTATGGTATCCAGTTCCTACATTCCTCTCCTTATTATGCTCAATCCAATGGTCAAGCAGAAGCTACTAACAAGGTTATCATATCCATCATGAAGAAGATGCTCGCGGATAACCCAAGATCTTGGCATACTCAACTTGACAACACACTTTGGGCCTATAGGACTTCCAAAAGGACTCCTACGGGCACTACTCCTTATGCGTTGATGTACGGCCATGATGTTGTTCTGCCATTGGAGATCAATGTAGCTTCCTTGAGGGTTCGTGAGCAACACCAACTGCTTGGTGACGACTATGTGCAGGCCATGTTCCAGGAACATGAATACCTTGACGAGAAGCGGCTAGAAGCCTTGGAAAGCATCATCCTCGAGAAGCAGCGGATCGCCAAGGCCTATGATAAGCGGACCAAGGGTAAGTCCTATGGCGAAGGAGACTTGGTCTGGAAGGTTGCTCTGCCCCTGGACGAACCGGGTCGTGGTAAATGGAGTGCTCGCTGGGAGGGTCCATTTGTCATTGATCGTATTGTGGGCAAGGGAGCTTACCAGCTCCGCGACTTGGACGGGGAAGTACACAGAAACCCCATCAATGGGAGATATCTTAAGAAGTACTTTCCAAGTATCTGGGAGTTCGAAGTTCCTCCGGCGGATGAAGATTCTGGTCCGAACTCTTCTTAGTCCAGCGCGCTCGGGGGGCAACAAGTTAGAACGGCACATCTGTTAGGGGTGTTTCTGCCGAATTTTGAGTTTTCTAAGTTTTTCATTGCAAAACCGTTAGGGTTTTGTGTTTGTCCTTGTTTTATTTCGACATCCGCTTGGGGTGTCTATGTCCTTATACTTTTCCTCATCAATACAATTCACATCTTTGGGAATGATCGGTCCTAAGTATTGAAATTGCAGCTCGCTTTATGTATACAAAGGCTTTGCGGCCAAGGGCATTACAGAGAGAAGGAAATATAACAAGAGCTACTAGCTAGCTCTGAAACCATGCCTACATATCTCTAAGTCTTGCGCCTGGCGGTTTCCTCGTGCTTGTTCTTTATCCGCTCGAGGAGGCTCCGAGTGCTGTGTCTCTACCATCACCCACGAAACGGACCTCTGCATATTCCAGGAAGGGAGGCAAAGCTGGATCAATTTATATAAAAACAGAGGGAGGAGTTTGCAAAACTAGAGAAAGTAGAGAATGAGTATGCAGCACTTCAGAAAAAACACCAAGTTCCGCTGACGGAACGAGTGGTAGGGTTGGCTGCGATGAAGGTCATTGCACCTGTCAATGACGTGGGTGACAGTACCTAACCAGATCCCTAGCGTTACCCGGCATGGGGAACGGCCTAGACTGGCCGGGTATGGGCTACACACCTCGAAGCACAGGTTCAGGCCGTATAACGCTAGGTGACCGGGGTTAGGGTTTGTTTAACGCTGGGTGACTGAGGTTACTAGAGCGTTTAGCCGGACTTTCAGTTTATCTGGTGGAAAGGCTTGTGGCAACCAGAGGGTTGCGCTATTTGCAAACCATACTAGGGTTGCCATATGTGCGCTAAGTTGGCAAATCTGATGAGGTTTTCGCTGCCACCAGGGGTTCCTTTTATACTACATCTCGGGGGGAATCCAACGGTTAGGGATTACCGGGGCTTTAATGCTGTGGTTTGCCCATATTTATGATATCATCTGTTTCGGTCGCCTGTTCAACTGGGAACCGGTACGTAATAAAAGGGGGTTTGACTCGCGACTTTTCAGGCTTCCACCACGGTTCGGTGACTGTCAAATCCTGCATTAATCACAGTTTACTTTTCCCACGCATCCGTTGGGGCCACCTGAAGCTGGGCCTGTTCTCTGATGCTAGGAGGCTAGATTTGCTTCATGGCGGATGGGCTTCTACCCGTTTATTCAATCACAGCCCATTCAAGGGGAAGCCAATTATTTTGTTATCTAGTTTACCCGGCTTTGCTTTGTCTTCACACATCCGCGCAGCCCAGTGAACTAGGGGGGCAACATAAGGGCAGTATCCGCGCTCATCTTTTGTGGCGGATTTTTTGAAATTTTTTGACATTTTTCTGACCTCCCTTTAGGGTTAAGCCCTGTTGCTTTGTGAATTAGACTTTTCAGGAACATCTGCTTGGGGTGTGCCCAAATTTTTCGCCTTTGATAATAGGGTTTTCGATGCAAGTCTTGTTTCCAAAAATTTTATTTTTATAAATTAAAGGGGCTTTGCGGCCATGGCTATTACAAAGGCGGGACTGAAATACATGCAAAGAAACTAATTAGATATCCGCGAACTAGTTCTGATACCATCTCTGTATGTAGGGGATTTCCGCCGGTCCTTCGATCTAGACTCTTTCCGAGCAGGGGTCGAAGACGGAGATCCCGAGAGCATGATTGATAGAGCATGAAGATTGTTTGGCAGAGACTGTCTTGGCGCCGAAGCAGAGTGGCGGATAGGCATCCGCTGCCTACAGTCTCTCGTTTCTCTAGGGGCCCAATAGACCGGCGCTATCCATCTCCGCTGTTGTCTGGTCGGTCTCAGCTCCGGAAAAGGATGACTGAGACATAATTTCCTTCATATCGAAGAAGACAACTGGTCTATTGAGACCTGACCATCCTCACACCGGCGGGGCTTCGATTCAGGTGAAGACTAATGGTCCCATGAGGCGTGCGGAGGATACCCGAACCTGCATCCATGCTAGGCCTCTGGCCGATGCGAATGGTGAAGTGCTAGATCAGCAGCTACCAATCTATAATCACATCCGCCCGGGACATAACATGGGATGTTATGGTTCGGGATTTGTTTAACATGGGGTGTTATGATTCGGGGTGTTTAGGAGAAAATCCGAACCAGATCTGGTGGAAAGGATTGAAGAAGCCATAGCAGCTGATAGGAGAGCCTAAGGTTTGGAATAAAGAACAACATTCTAAGGCAACTTGGGGGTTCTCAGTTTCGGCGAAGGGGTTGTGCTTTTATAACCTCGTTGGGGGGCAAGCCAAGGGCTGAGCTGGAGCGATGCAGTTATTAGGCAGTTGGGTGTTGGAACCGCTTTGAAGTTTGAATTTCAAATTTTTGAGAAACGGTTCTGCAATTTAGACGGGTTTCTTGGCCAGTAATGACGAGACAGTTGCGCAGGGTTTGGTTCTTGAACCAAACCAAATTGGGCTTGGTTGTCAATAAAATAGACGGAATACATATACATATAATTTGTTGAGCCAGAAGGACAGAAAGGCCACTCTGCTGAGCTCATCATCCAGCTTAGAGGTATCGTCCTTCCACTTCTCGAACCCACCGGCCTCGACCGCATTAATAGCGCTTCGGGGGGCTATCCTTTCGGGGTAGTAGCGCTCATCAAAGGCTTGGGGGCCAATGGGGAACCCAAAGCCGGCATAGAGGTCTAGTAATGTCACGGAGGCATGACCGAATTTGAACTCAAAAGCATTGACTGTGGGGTTCCAGAGGCTGATCAGCGGAACAAGGGCGCACCTGTTGCCTCCTCTTGGGCTGAGGCTGAAGCAAAGTTTGATCGCATCAGCGACCCCAGCTTTCCTCCAGATTTCTCTGTCGAGAGGGCGTCGTTCTGCATACCAGGCTTTCATATAGGGCTTGACCAGAGGCCAGGCGGAATGGTTTACGGCGGCTTGGTGGTGGTTAGTTTGAAAATTTGGGCATTCCGCTGGTTCTTCAGAGCGAAAAATCGCCGGCAGTGGGCGTGCCGGGCTGTCGAGTATCTGATTGGCTCCATCGTTATCAGCAGCATTATAGCCCACCACATAGGGACCTAAGGTGGCACGTTCCTCTTGGGGAAGGTTAAGATCGGTCCGGTCGTCTTGCCCAGAGCATTGGATAAGAGGGAGGAGTTGAGTCTTGGCCTGATTCGCTGCGGGATAGCGAATAACGAAGTTCTTTGAGGGGACCATTAGATTCAAATCTGGGTTTCTTCTGATTTCGGGCTAGGGAAGAGGAAGAAAAGTGGTCTGAAGGAGAAACCAAGGGTCTCAACTTGATTTATAGGAATCCGAAAGGGGTTCTCGAGTCGTGAAGCGCTGGGTTTTGCAGCAATCAAGGGTTTAGGTGAACAGTGATACCGTTTCGAATTGGGAAGTCGTGATTGGTGAGGAAACGGTGCAATAGTCCAAATGTTTAAATGCTGCGGATGGACCGGCGTTTGGGGCTCAGTCTCTCTTCTATTTCAATGAAGCTCTCAATATCGGAGACTGGGGGGCAATGTTTGGGCCACAATTGGAATTCACTCCAATTGGGCTTTTACCCTGAGGCCCAGAGGGGTTTAGGTTTAACCCGAACCCAATATTCATATTCTCCCGCCTCATTCGGAAGAGATTACTTGGAGGGGGAATATGAATATTATTACCTAATCAGTTCGGGGTTGTTTTGGCCAGTAATCCGATTATACAATATACGAATTTTCTTAATAGATAATGAGGGGTAAATGCTGATTAGGATAATTAGGGATTGTTTCGGTAGCAATCCATCCGAAATGATATCTTTGCCGAATCAGTGATTGATTTGCTGTGGACTCATTTGGGTTTATCTCGACTTTAATGAGTGGTGATCTTGACAGTATTCGATGGGGTTGAGTTCCCTAATTCAAGGGGAAGTCTGATTTCATTGTATCCTTAGCCGATTTGATTGGAGACAGAATAAGGAAAGGATACTCCTAGTGAATCTCGGAATCCGCCAGGCTGGATCTCACGGCCCTAGGGTTTCATGAACAATATAAATATAACTCTTCCAGCAACTAGGGAAGGGTTCTCAACCAAACACAAACAAGCACAAGTTCTAGCGCACCGCTAACTTGCCAAAGCCTCTCCGGAGCAACTCACGCAATTCGCCTCCACCTACGATCGATCTTATCTCGTACTCGTGCCGAGCGGTTGCTGAGCCTATCGAGTCAGTCCGCTACTCCGGTAGCACACACACCCGTGGTCTTGGTATAGCTCTGCTTTGCTTCTCCGGATCAGAGTAAGATCCTCAATCCTTAGGGGGTTGGGAAGAAAATCCTGTTAGAGAGTTCTATTCAGGTCTTGTTCGAGCCTTGTACGCCGGCTTAGTCAGCGCCCGCGTAACAGTTGCTTGGTCAGGAAGTCAGAGTCTATTGAGAGCAGACGATAGGACGCGCCAGGGGTCGTCCGCAATCGAGTCGCACCACTCCAAAGGTGCTGGCACGCCTAAAGCACACAAAAGACATGCAAAGGACCTCACGTCCGCCACTCCAAGTGCTGACTGTTCGCCGGGTGCTGAATCCGCCACGAACAAGTTCAATATCTCTTCACTCCAAACTCATAGAGCACTGTTCTCTCCAAAGCACTTCAACATACATATACGGCTGCAATATTTTGAATCAGGTTTTAATTGAAATCAAGTCTAACAAAACAGATAGAAGAGTATTGGATTTAGGATCAATATGGACCAATGTTCTAAAAGTCACCGACTAGGGCCGCCTAGTCACTATTTAGTTGCTAGTTGCTACCTTACCGCTGCGATTTTAAGAAAATCGGCCCCTCTAGTTGGCCAGAATAAATCAACCGTCTAATCGTCCTAGGCGGTGACTAGTCGGCCCTAGGCGGTCCAAGTCGGTCCTATGCGAGTCGGACATGGAAAAGAAAAAAATGAGATGAACTTTGAATTTGAGTCCAATACAGGGTACTAGAGGGATGTAGAGAAGAAGTTGAGGATAAGATAAAATTTGCAGTTGTTTTTATTAATTTCTGCCCGACTAGCGAGTAGCGACTATCCACTTTTAGAACATTGATATGGACTGATATAAGAGAAATGAAAAATATAGTAATACTAGTCGGAACTTTGAATTTGATTTATTAAATCCAATATTCAATCTGAGTAGAAACATAGAACCGATGATGACTAAAACCTTTATAACTAGTTCGGTCATGCACCCTCAGCATAATCTACTACAATGACTAAAACCAGGAAGGATCTCAGCATAATCTATCACAATGATTCAAACCAGGAAGGACCGCAAAAAGTTATAAATCTAGATGACTTTCCTTCAGCAACACTGCCCCATAATAAGGCAGCCATACTACAGGTTCTGCCAATATATTGTTGAATGAGATTGTCTCAAAATTGGACATGATGTTACTGTCCTATTGATCCTGTGTAGTTATTGGCTAATTGCTGTATCACTTGGTCATATAACACTTGTTTCCCTATTAAGTAATTCTTGAGACCCTTGGTCATGTAACACTTGTAATTTTAGCTATTGATGTAGTCAGTAGTCCTTGATAGAATTATTCTTAATAATATAATTCAAACAAATATTTGTAATTTGTGAATCTCAGTTGGTTTTTAGTTTTTAAACACTAGATGACTACGCCCACTTTGCTGCGGCCATTGACAGTACTGAAGTTCCCTTAATCAATTTTATCTATGAAGTGTGTATGAAAGCTGCAATTTGTTATAGATAAATATACTGACTGCAAGTAGTCCATAGTGAACTGTTATAGATACAAATGTTATACATTAGATGCGTAGATACTTATGGACACATTAGATTACACACATAGGTTATATACCACGTTAGATTACACACAGATGTCTAAATAATACACACAGTTTATACCCTCTAGGGGTGTCAATGTTACACATTTTGGCGACTTATGTAGGTACGTTGTCAGTTAAACTTGTTGTCCTTGTTGCTCAAACTGGTATATACCACAAAACGACTCTATGCAGAAACATATATTAGTGCCTGTTTCAAAAAAAGGGAATGACAAAGTCCATCATCTTCTATTCCACCGGCCTCTACAATGACAGTTTATTTTGATGAAGGAGTCAAGTTGTAATCAAAATCAATACCATGCATGTAAAAAGATGTAGCATGTTGCAGTCTTAGTTGTTTGGTGCAGCTGAGGCAAGCATAATGATACCATGATTCCTGAGCTACAATGTTTGTGGATCTTGGCTCTGTAGACATCCATTTAGACATTTTGTTGAAATAACAAATCATATAAAGTATATATCAAAATGAATGAAGAAGTCGGCGTGAACCTTGTCTCTTTTGTAGCTGCGTTCATTCACAACCTCAAGCCTCATCTGTTTCTTCCCTTCTATGTCAGATTTTGGAGCTGGAACTGGTTGGATGGTTTGTTGTAACTACAGGAGCAAAAAATTATACTACAATTGGAAATCAAAGTAAAGAATGATAAGAATCACGTACAGAGTGAAATATAGAGTTTATATTTTTTTCTTCTACCTTGTATTCAGCATCAACATGTTGATCCTTCCAAAAACTTGTATGAAGAATGGCAAAGATCGATGGCGTTCTGGTTCTTATTGGTTAAATCCAAGAGCTAGTGTTAGTTTCTTGATTAGTAGTAGTAGGTAACTAATTGCTCGCCCTCCGAATAACTGCAAGCATTGAAGATATATATCCTAAATAAGATGGCGTATCTCTCCTGGTAGTGATTTCCATGGATCCTTGAAGGCCTCATCATGCATGTAAACTGAACGAAACGAGAGCCAAGTGTGCTGATGAAATCACTACCAAGTAGTACCCACCAATACAGCGTTCACCTCCATTTGAAGTAATAGAGTGAGTTGTATAACACATTTTACATGATGGAATTTTGAATTCCAGTTCGACTATTCTCCAAGAAGATGTAGTACGTTACACATTGGATTCAAAGGTGACTTGTTCTGTATCTCCATAATTTCATAAACGTCGACTAATTAACACCAACATGCATGTTATGAAAATCTATAATCAGAGGATATTGTGGGTATAAATAGTATGCATGCTCAAGTCTAGATGATAACTATAATTAGTTTGGTCATGCACTACCCTTCACATAATCTAGTACTACGATGCAGTTCTTGGTGATATAACACTTGGGTTGTAATCTCTGTGTGTTTTCAAATTTTATCTGTTATTCATATTGCATCCCTTGGTGCGGGTTTGCGAGTAGGACAACGCGTTTGAGATATGATTTGTATGCATGTCACTTGATCGAGTGCAGTAAGTTCACCAATTTGAAATAGTGTTCAACTTGAGTTCAGTAAATTTGTACATGCATCAACCATCACCTTGAGTTCAATATCTCTTCACTCCAAAGTCCAAACTAGCAGTACTGCTCTCTCCAAAGCAGCACTTCAACTAGGAATTAGGATCATCAATGGACTGATATTGGACAACTGCCCTATATGAAGCCCAATCCCATACAAAAAAAGAAGAAGCCCAATCCCATACAAAAAAAGAAGAAGCCCAATCCCATACAAAAAAAAGAAGAAGCCCAAATCAAGCTGACGGTCTCGTTCACTCTTCATGCCCTCAGTACTCACACTAGTCAAGCAGAAAACTCTCTCTCTTTTTCTCTCTGAGTACGATCCTCTCCTCCCCCGATCTGAAACCCTAGGTTTTGCATCACACACATATAAAATTCAACACTCGCATCTGAAAAAGGCATTTTGACTTTGGCTCTCTCTGTTTCAGGAATGGCTGCCCGAACCCTCGGGGCTCTTCTGGCGCTTGTTTTGGCGGTTACGATATGCGAAGCTACCTCCGTCTTCCACCCGATCTCCGACTCTCACCGATCCGCCGCTTCTCAGCTCTTCACTCATGAATCTTTTGCCAGGTGAATTTGAACCCTAATTAAACACTGATATAATTTCCTGTAATTTTTTGTGATTTTAAAGGATATGAATATTCTCATTCATGATTCATTTGAACTAAAATGTCACAGAAAAATTGTAAGATTTGAAATTTCAATTTTTTAGTGTTTTACTGTTAAATTGTGTGAAAAATTATGGTCATTTGGCTATTTTTAGGTCAAATTGCGTAGAGATGTGGACGTTTGTTTAGTTTCTGCATGCTTGACTGAAAATGAAAATGTGTGGTTTATGTAGTTAGTAATATCTGTGTGGTGGACCTTATGTGAATGATAGTAACTGTTTGATTTGGTTAAAATATCGCAGTTTAGAAGAGGCGTATGAAGCACTGAGATCGTTTGAGATTCTTGGGATTGAGAAGCCTGATATAAGTGGTCCTACTTGTAAGTCTGTTGTGGAGAAGCTTGGATCATCAGCTTCTGCATCAAAGGACTTGTTTTATGCCTTGAAGGTTAACGGCATTTTGAAGTGTGAGGTTAAGAAGGAAGTATTTGAGGTACTGTTGAGTCTCTGGCAACCCTTTTTTTTTTTTTTTCCTATTCTCATCTTGGAATCCTGCAGTTGGAACTAATTTTCTTCTCCTTGTCTAGGACATTGCTTCAAGACTTAAAGCTGTGGTAAATGGTGCAAGCTCATTGCTGGACATCTATTACTCTATTGGCAGTTTGGTACTTATTAAGGTAAATTATTGAACTAAGGCTTTCTTGGTAGCACTGTCCAATTGAGGTTTATATTTCTGTTGGGTTCCGGTCCTTAGCTGCAGAATTCATCCATAAGTTTTGGTGGTTCTGGAAAGAAAAAATAGTGCTCAACTGAATGTTTGGAAAGAATAATATTATTAAAGAATGTTACTGTATATAATTATTATGATGTCATCCAAGAGCCTCATTTATCAATTTTCTAGATGTTCCACGTCTTTTATCTGTCAAGTAATGCTCTTTTTCTTTTTAATGCGTCAGGATCAAACTTCTGAGGTCGATGTACTTCTTGCTAATGCTGATGGAATTTTCCGATCGATCAAGGTTGGTTCCCAACTGCCCATAGTCAGTACTGGTATTTTTTAGCTGGTATTAGGTTGCCTTCTGACTAACCCCCTGCTACTGGAGATTTCCCTTTGTCTGATAAGGCCAATAGTCACACCTCCCCTTTTCAATTGTGTTCTGCTTTTGCAATCAACTTTTTGTGTGTGTGTGTGTGTCTCTTTGTCGAAAAATTGAGTGTTTTGTTTTTCACTGTTTGATTAATTGTGAAAAAACTGTGGCAGTCTCTGAGCCAGAGCGATGGAAGGTGGCGCTACAGTTCAGATAATCCCCAGTCTAGTACCTATGCTGCAGGTAATGATTTTTCTGGCATAATTGAATTGTACTTTACTAATTCTTATTAAATGAGTAGTCTGTTGGCTACATAATGGAGAATTTTCATCTCTGCACCTCATATTCTTCTTATTAGTTGAATCCTAGATCTCTATTTTTCAGAGAGGGATTAGTAACGCTAGGTTATGAAGCCAATAATTCATCAAAGGCTGTAGGCTACATAATGTAAATTCTAATAACCGTATGTGGTTTACACCGTATACTTACTGCTAAAGCTTTACCATCCCTCTTGCAGGATTAGCAATTGAAGCACTTGCTGGAGTTGTTTCATTAGCGTCCTCTGAAATTGATCAGTCAATGGTAATAATAATTTTTTTTTGTTTAGCTTGGTCGTTTATGCACCATATGTATACAAAATTATCTATATAAAGCAAGTACACATACACACACATATATATACATATCTCCGAGTACTTACTTTCCATATATCTTATTTGGCCCGAATATATCTGTACAGATTTCATTTGAATCGTGCTTTTAATCAGTTGCCTCCTGTGTTCTGTATTAAATCTTTTCAGTTGTGTGATAATGGTTTCTTGGTCTTTGCAGATTGGGAAATTGCAAAGGGATGTCTCCAAGCTTTTTGACGTGGTTGAGAAATATGGTATGTCTAGAAGTTTGGTTCCCCCCCCCCAAAGTACATTTTTATTATGTGCTTTAGTTGTGCTTCTATTTTATTTGACATAGCTTGCCTGATGCTAGAACTGCAAAGTAAGTTATAGAAATTTTTATAGGTTTCAGACCCACATATGCAATCTACTTTGCCTAAACAGGACAATAAATAATTCATGTCATATACAGTCTGAAATCATTGTTTCGTTCGTCAATCATTGTACCGTGACTATTGTGCAAAACCTTTGGGGTTGTCGGTGTGGAAACTCTAGCTTCTGTCACCATCTGCATTTCGGAATGGAATGGTATACAATATCCATTATTGCAGCGATACCAAGTTTCCCATGATCCATATGAGCTATGTAACATGCATGGACTCTGATGTTTATGTGGAGGTGTTTGTTATGAGACACCTCTTGGCATTAAAATGCTGACTGTCCAACTTTTTCAACATGCTGATTACATAATATTCTCTCACACGTGTCTTGAGTTGATTTTGGATTTACTTGCCATCTGTTGGGTTGTATCATCTAGCTAACAAGCTACAATTTTTTAGATGATGGTGCCTTTTACTTTGACGAAAAAGTTGATCATAGTCCTCTTTCAACTACCGCCTCAGTTGTCCGGGGGCTGACAGCTTTAGCAGCTGTGACGTCGGAAAACTTAAAGGTGGCAGAAAGCATACTCGATCTTGCATAATTTTCCATATAGGGTGTGTGGTGTTGGGTTTTGATGTCCTAATTTATTATAATACTATACATTTGATTTGCAGGTTCCTGGGGAAAAGATATTGGGTTTGGCAAAATTCTTCCTTGGGATTGGCATTCCAGGCAATAATAAAGACTTCTTCAACCAGATTGACTCTTTAGCTTCTTTGGAAAGCAATAAGTAAGTGCTGTTTCTTCCTATTACATTTGATCTTGATAATATGATTATGTTGCATTTTGTTACATGAGTTATTATATATTGCCTTTTCATATGAATAAATATTTGTATGTTAAATAGCTATCTTTGCTTTCTCGGTTTTATATTTTTTCCTTCTGTATTCGTGATCAAGAAATGCAATTGCATAGCTGATGGCTGTATCATGATTTCCAATTGCTACTATTTGGGGGATTTCTTGCTGTATCTAAAGTTGTACTGTATTTTTACTGTGTCCTAAATTTATATATTTATTTATTTCTTTTCTGATGCAGGGTCTCCGTCCCCCTGATTTTATCACTTCCAACTACAGTGCTTTCATTGACTGAAAAAGACCAGCTCAAGGTTTGTCAATCAATCAACTCGTTGTGTCCCTTAATGGTTGCTGAATCATGAGTAATACCCCTTTTTTGTTCTTGGGTGTTACAGTCATCATGTGATTTGGGTATCTCTAATCACCTACCACATAGATATCCTAATTTAAGCAGTCATAAATACTAGTGAAGGAGGTAGCTTGAAATTTCTTATTTTTTATTTAAGAGAAAAAAAAAAGTGTTTCATGAATTGTAAAGTCGTGGTATCATGCTTCCTATGTCTCTACTATTAGTTATGCTCGTATTCCTTTTGTTTCATCTTTTGCATCAGCCTGCTGGGGATTAACTGTTCTGTTTGTGAATATATATGTATATATAAGAACTGGCGGGAATGCTGTATCATGCTTTACTCTGTTTAACTATGGTGGTTTGGTTTGTTTCATTATTTTAAACAGGTTAAAGTGAGTACTGTGTTTGGATCAAGTGCTCCTTCCCTGACTGTTAGGCTGGTGCGAGCGTTCAGTTCTGGTTCAAAAGATGCTTCTGTTATTAGTAGCCAGGTAAATTATAACTGTATTTCTGTTAATGTAGTAAGACTTATATTTCAGTCTATTGGATATCTACTTCTGATGAGTTGATTGCATTAATGGCCTCTCTTTTTGCATGTATGGATATAGGAACTCAAGTTTGATAAAGAAAGTGGCTACCATGTCCTGGATGTTTTGCCAAAGAGCGTCGATGTTGGAAGTTACATATTTGTCTTTGAGGTACTCTTGTTTGTTTTGTTTTAGTTAATTTTGTGTTCATCCCCAATTCCAATCTGGCTCGTGATATAGGCTGAGCTAGCCAAACTTTTTGTAGGTTGTTCTTCATGATTCTGAACACCAAACAGTTTATACAACTGGAGGTTTGGCCGAAGTAGGTGTATTTGTCACTGGAGTTATCAATATAGACAACGCAGAAATTTCTGTACTTGAAAGCGATAAGACCGTAGAAACCCAGAAAAAGTACGTATCTAATACTTTCATCTATTATAGTTATGTTTCAACGTATAACATAGGCTCCTTCTGAATTTCGTTTGCATCATTAAGTCAATGAACAAATTGTGCTTGCATCTGAACAAATCTCTTTACATTCAAACTTGTTAGTACTTACATATTATCAATGTACCAGACTAGATTTAGCTGGAGAAAATGCATTTTCACTATCAGCAAACCACCTCCAGAAGCTGCGCCTATCCTTTCAATTGACTACTCCTTTGGGTCATGTGTTTAAGCCACATCAGGTTTGTAGTTCTCTATACTCATGATTTCAAACTCTCAATGTTCAGTTTATTTAAAAAAAAAAAATGGGCTGCAGGTGTTTCTCAAATTGACACATGAGAGCAAGGTTGAACATATATTTGTGGTAGGGAGCTCTGGCAAAAAATTTGAGAAAATACTAGTAAGTATATTATCCTCCAATTTGTTTATGGCTTCTTTTGAATTAAGACTGGTCTATTGAAAGCATACATGAACCAGACAAACATACTGTCCTATTGACATACATGCACTCAAGCCTGATCTGAGCAGTCAATGTGCCACTCAGGCGCTCCATAGCCCATAGGGATAGTATTTAGATTGTTTTTAGTTCATTTATTTCAGTATTATAAAACCATGATTTGATATGCGTGAGTACCTTAATTATTTTGAACTCTTTGATAAAGAAAGCTATAGTTTTCACCCCTATTGGTCTGGATATCAATGGAATTTTTAGCTCATTTCTGGCATCTGAATTTGCAGGATTTCCTCGGGTTGGTTGACAAGTTTTACTATCTCTCGGGTAGCTATGACCTTCAGTTAACTGTTGGAGATGCTGTAATGGTAAGCCAGACTTTACTTCTAGTTTCTGAATCTGTTTGTACCATTTGATGATCTGAGAAAATTGTTGTTTTATCTATTCCAGGAGAACTCTTTCTTACGGGCTATTGGCCACCTTGATTTAGATCTACCAGAAGCACCTGAGAAGGCCACCCGCCCTCCTTCACCAGCTGTTAACCCTTACTTAAAGTATGGGCCCAAAGCAGAGATAAGCCACATCTTTAGGGTTCCAGAGAAGCTTCCTCCTAACCATCTCTCTCTTGCTTTCTTGGGTCTTCTGCTTTTGCCATTTCTTGGATTCTTGGTTGGGGTGAGTCGAGTGTATCTACAATCTATTTAATTGGCTTGTAAGACTGATTTACATCTCATGCTCATAAGATGTCAACTGATTGTTATGCACATGACATATAGAAAGACCATAAAATGTAGGGGAGAACATTAAAGTAAAATTAAGTTTAAATCAAGTTTTTACTTGTGGTATTGGGTAATTTTTGTTGACCCAATTTTATGTATTGAACAGCTATTGCACTTGGGAGTGAATCTGAAGAACTTCCCTACATCAGCAGTACCAGCCACCTTTGGTGTTTTATTCCATCTTGGCATTGCAGCAGTTCTTTTGCTCTATGTTCTTTTCTGGCTGAAGGTATGCCATTTATCATATTATTGATCTTGCACATTGATAAATCTTTTTCTTCTTGTGAGGCTTGCCTATTTACTTTTTTATTCCATGTACAGTTGGATCTATTTACGACCCTCAAATGGCTTGGATTGTTGGGAGTTTTCTTGCTGTTTGTGGGACACAGGATCCTTTCCCATCTGGCCTCTACATCATCCAAGTTGAAATCAGCTTGAGAAAAAAGTTCAAGAAATCCTCCTGCTTTAGAGAGATCAAAAGAAGACTGAGGAAATTTTCCTTTGAAGAGAAACAGAGCGTGGGCCATTTAGACCAATTTTGTAGGACTCTTATATGTCATACCTGTACCAGTGAACTTTAGAATTGTATCACCCACAATCATATTTATTCCAAAAGGAAAGTTGTACTCACGGACTTCATCTTTGACGTCAGTAGTAATACAGAGACTTAACTTGAAAGGAAGTGCATTATGATCAACATCCTTTTAATTATAATTGGATGAAAGATTTAGTATTGGTGTTCATACTAGACTTGAGTCTTCAGATCTGATTGATGTATTTTTCTTTTTCCTTGGAACTAAGCAAATTGGAATTTGGCAATGCAGTAGGAATGGAATACACATTAAACAGTAAACATTTTTCTTTCTATCTGTTTGGTCTCATTCATCTCTATTGGTTTGGAAGTTTATGAATTGCACTACTACATTTCATAAGTGTTGTGCATTTTCCTTGAAAATGTTCCTATTCATTATTCTTCGAACAAATGTACTAAAGCATTCAGAAGAGATGAGGAGGACTAATAAAACAATAAGACTAATAGAACATAAAAGAAAAAGAGATACTGTTGCTTTGATAAGTGAGTGTGTAACTGAGCAGGAATTTCCCCAAATGCAACCAACGTCCATATCCCTTATAATTACAATTTGATCAATAGGAGCCTTAGTCACTCTATGCTGTGAATGAACAGAGCGCAGCACAATTGACAGGCGCACATGGGAAGATTTAACCAAATGAGTTCACAGGACTCCAGTGACGGGTACGCACGAGAAAAAAAAAATTAAAAAAAATCCAAGAAAAATGAGCCATCAGACCATAGTTGAGGAAGATCATTAAACTGTGAGTGTGATAAAAACACCAGAAAATAATGGTACATGTCTTGTTTGAATGCTTGATTGAGGTTTACGTTCCTAATTTAAAGCAAATAAAATGTGATGATTCGTTAGGCGAGGGATTTCAAGGCTTCCAAGCAGAAAGCTGACTGTTAAGTTGAACAAAATACTAAGAATGCATACCTTCAATAAGTTTAGCGGGATGCCTTCTATTACTGGGAGGTAGAGGATTCTTTGTTCTTTTTTTCTCGAGGCAATAAGAGGTAGAGGGGGTTCAAGCAGATTCAGAAGCAACTAGTTTCCAGGAATTGTTATCAATGTCACCATCCATCTGGACAAAGCTGATGAAAATTCAGTAGCTCCGGTGTAAAGCAAGTCTTCAAAAGTCCCAGTTGATTCTTAAATTTCCCATCATTGCACTTGGCAGAGTGTGTGTGCAAATTTTATTTAGTTTCTTTTGGAATGCGGAAAATAGCAAAATTCCATTTTCCATCTCAACTGTTTCTGTCTATTCTAACCCCAGTACTCACAGCAACTGTGAGCAAACATGATTATGATAATTTCCCATCTGCGTCTATTGGCCCTGTGGCACTCCATGGTTTGCAAGTCAATTATGTTAGCATGCTTAACACAGGGACAGTATACTTTTCTCCATTTATTGGCGGGAAACAACTATCTTACAATTTCCAAATGAATTATAAATTTAATGTAAAACAGTCTGTCAAGGAATAAAGAAAATTGAAAAAGTAAAAGAAAAGACTAAATAAACAAGAGCAAATGCAACAAAATTATAAATTATACCGCCCTTCTGTGGAATGCCAGGAACAAGTTATGCTATTCTAACTCCCTAAAGCTCTCACTTGTACGCCAAATCTTTTTCTGGATAATGAACACTGCATCATCCTCATCTTGGTCTGCATCAGCACTAGCCACTGCTTCCCAGTGTAATGCCTTCATGTACTTTTTAATGTACTCCACCACCTTTGGCTTATCACGAACAATGATGAAACCTTTAGGCCGGAGAATACGATCCATCTCAATCATCAAGTCAACAGCACTACATCCTTTCCTTTCAATATCAGAGAAAACGGTCCAAGCGTGAAGTAGATCATAAGTTCTCGGGTAGGTTGAGTAAGCCTCACACCTGTAAGGGTTTACACCAAACGTATATTATCAATAAACATATAGAGTGTGAGTACTAGCAGAAATCTTTCAGATTTCATCCATTCCAGTCAGTAATTACGTCTAATCAAAATTGTAAACCATACCAGCTGTGTATTGAGCCTATTAGGCCTCTGTCATATATTATTTTCAGTGTATTAGGTCCGTCTTCTGCCACCACATTCATAACCCAAACAGGTTTGTTCCTTAAAGAAGCTGCAAATGAGCCCATGTTTGCCTTCATGTCCATCACGTTCCTCACTGTGTCAGGATTAATCTTTGAGCTCAAAAGATTCCAGTAATTGTCAACTCGTTGTTGCCATACTTCCTGCATCACATTAATCCTGTCATTAACCGAGCCTTTGTACATCTCTATCTTTGCATATGGAGATACTGGCAAAGAAGACGTCATTATGCAATGAAAGAAAAGAAGAGGCTTGTGTTGATTACCATGTCTTTTTCAAATGCATCAGTAGAAACTTGCAAGTCAGCAAGACGGGGAGGAGGTGTTGTCAATCTAGCAGGCCAAGGAGCCAAACCACTTCCTCTTGCTGTCTGAATTTCTGAACAGAGTAACACAGCAGATATATATAAGTAAAATTTATACTTTCAATGCTTCTTAACATTGCAGACTGCAGACAGTGCAGCACAGCAAGGAACATAAAAAATAATGCTATTTATAATAAAAACAAAAATTAAAATAAGACACACAGACAATTGGTTTCCCTGGGCATGGAACATGATAATCTCTTCACTAGTACAATATTGTTTTACATCAAATGTCAGAAGGCAAGAGTCTTGAGCTCCTACCAAAGCGACGAGTATTGGATAGTAAGAAGCTGGGGCAACTATGCTTTCAAATCAGTCTGACTAAAACAAAAAATTTCATTTGATTTTTGTTTGTAACTGCTTTACAAGGTGGCTTTTACACTGAAACCTCTATTAATACAAAAATAATGTGAAGCACTATGCATCAATCAATTCCAATTGGTCCACTTCTTAGATTAGTAGTTCTCAAGTTTAATTATCTCCAAAGAAATGTTATTGAATTATATAGGTTATGGCATACTATTTAAAGCGCCCTAGGGAAAGGAAAACATGGAAATGATGGTAAATAATAAGAAACAGAGGAAATTGTACTTACGGTCAGTGTATGGTGTGATGCAGGCCTCCATTTTCACATCCCAGGTGGCATCTGGATCAGCATCTGATCTACAAAGGGGAGGTTGAGTTCCAGGCTCTCTTGACATGTAACAATCATTAGTCAGGGGCTTGACCCAAATAACAGTTTGGTTCCTTTTAGCAGCTATTTTCCAACACATCCGCTCCACAAGGGCACTCATCTCCTTCCAAATTCTCAGATCCTCCTCATCCTGGGCATAGGCTTCAGGAGATGAGTAGGCAAAATAGCCTCCTGGTCTGAGTACCCTGTCTAGCTCAAGAAGAAGTATACCATCCCTCTGAAGCCAATCAATCCTACAGCGAGAACAATGTGCCAGTTCAAAAGATCGACTTGGGTAAGGGAGTCTCTTTGTCCCTAGAACACCAAGATATGCAGGAATTCCTCTTTCTAAAGCAAATTGGATCTGATTTTGATGGACATCATTAGGTGCCAAGGACATTGTAATGATATCTGAAGATAGCAGGTAACCTCCAAAACTAGCAACACCACAGCCAACATCAAGGAATGTCCGAAGATTTCCCCCATTGTTTAAAATGTTATTAGGAAAGTTGAGCATCTGCCAATCCAAACCAATTATAGATTGTTACTTTTGTCATTATAGCAGAGAAGAAAACCCACAAACGTATATGTCAGACTACTGACTGGCTACTTTTACCCCACTTTGGAAAGCCACTTGACTTACATTGGCCATTGCTGCGATGTACTTATCAGCTCCATAATGAAAGTGAGTACCTCCTCCAGGAAATCCAATCTTTTCACCTTTGACAACCATCCACTTTTGGTCAGACTTCTCTTTTGCAAGGTGAGTGTGAGGTATATTTGCTTTCCATACCTCATCTCTGCTTTTAGGCCACTTGATGGGGATCTATATCAATGAAAACAGAAAATGTACTCAGTTCTTAATTCAAATGACTCAGCGTAACATTTCCTCAATTCCAATTAACTAAAAAATGCAAGATCTCACCTTGTATCCAGGTGGGGGAGGAATTAAACAGTTAAATCGCTTCTCAGGCGCGGGGCAGTGTCTCTCATAATGTTCCATCAAAGATAGATCCAACTTCAACCTTGTCTGGTAAATAAGGTTCCTGTCTAAGCAAGGAATTAATTCTGAATGTCTATCATCACAAACCTATCACAAACAGACACAAGAAAAAATGTAATTAGTTTAGTAAGCAAGAGAACTCAGATAACTCATTGGTAAGTTTAAAGAGTATGGAAATAGAAGAAATTAGACAGGATGGCTCACCGGTATGCTCTTCAGTACAACACCATCATCTTCATCTTCACCAAGTTTGGTAGGTGTCTCATCAGCCTCTTCATCCCCACCCAAGTAAGTAGAACCAAATTTTCTTATTTTACTGCTATACTCCAGAGCTGTGGAACCATTTCTTTTAGAATACATGTACAGCCCACCACAAATAATCACCAAAACTAGAACTATGGTGACCAAACGTTTCTTTGAGCCCCCATCAGCTCGTCCCCGCGACATGGTTGCAACCAACAACACAAACCACCTTCTACTTTGACTTCAACATACAGAGTCTAGAATCAAGCTACCAGATGCCAGCTCCAATTTCACCTCCAAATGGAAGATCAATCGACACCTCACTTCAGAAATGCTTCAATCAACAGAACAAGATCAAACCAGTCAGTTCGAACTCATGAACTAGGCAACCTAAGATTATACATGTAATGTATATACAAACACAAAAAGATCCGTGATGCATCAACAATCCAAACCCTTTAAAATTTAAGTTTCGATTCTTTCAGATCAGCAGTTGAAATCTAGTTTAATCACAAAAGCAAATCAAATATGCAAAAGTACTAGCATCGAAACTAGGAGATAATCTTACATTCATCAATACAAAAAAGCAAACCAGAAACTGAGGACAGTGCCATACATTCAGAAACCGACATCAACCAGAACAAGTAAATCAAGTGCAACAACTACTAAATCTAAATCACAGAGCAGCCCATTTCATCAAAACAAGAACAAATCTGCACAAAAGTACCACTACCTGATTCATATGCATTACAATAAATATCCTAGATACGAATGGTAATGGTATATAACCAAAGCCAATGAAAATGGAAAGAGACTAAAATCGCAAACAGAGGAAAGTAAACATTTTTCAACACTGAAAAATCCACCGACAGTTGCCGGCTAACATTAAATGTGACACCTTCAACTTCCAACAAACAAGAAATGGCAGAGATTGATTAGACCCAGCTCGTGAAATCTCAACAAAAGCGTCGGTAACATTAAGCCCCACACATTGGTTCATCAAAGATGGAATCTTGGGGAGTAAAGTTCAGATCTTTAATGGTTGCAGATGCACATTGTACATAGAAATATGATGGGATTGGAATGGAGGACGTACCTGTTGATTTGGAGCAGAGAGATAGAGAGATGGGTCCTTGAGAGAAGAAGAGAGGAATATAAATGTGGGAATTTGGGTCAGAGTGAGATCTATTTTGTAGTTGAATATTATAAATATATAGAGAGACAGAAACAGAGTGAGTGAGGGAGATTGAGATCTAACACTTTCTCTGGCTGGCTGTGTGTGAAAGACAGAAGAGGGAGGAGAGGGACGGACCCCAGTGACGGTGTTAAAGACGACAGGTACAGGTTGTCGTTTCGATTAAGGGAAATGGAAATGAATCAAATCATTAACTAGTGCAACTAGAAAGTGGAAATATGAACACTCTTGATGGGTGTTTATTGATTTTAGTGGGTAGGTCCTTGAATCCAATCGGTGGAAGTGGAATTTAGCCAACATTTGGTTGAATCAAGAGTTCAATTTATATTGGTTTGGTACAAGAAATGGTTTTCAACCGACATTTACTTATGATATATTTTATTATTAGACATGAATTATTTTGTAGATAAACACAATGTAATAGAATATAAATTATTTTTCTTACTAGAAGGAAAGAAATTACGCTACTATTTAGCGGAGTGGTAAACATTTTCATATAAATTATTACTTGTTGTTTGATGGAAAAACTATATGTATGTTTTTAGTATCAAAGTATCGGTTGATTTATTTTTGAATAATTGTTGTATTGTTTACATTTTCGGAATTATGACTTATGACTGATATAATAGTGTCATATTTCTTATGTGGGAATATAGTCTCACTTTACCTTACCGTACAATTCTCTAAACCTATCAAACTTAAGATTATTAATCCAACCTCATTAAGGGGTGTAGCTCCAGTTTAGCCTCACTTGATAGTTAACGAATGCAGAAGGACAGCCCCTTTTTCCTTTCCAAGATGCATCAAAGTTTCTTCTTTAGTCGATTGAAACCAATGAAGTGTGGTCCCTTCAAACACTGAACATTTACGACTTTGCCCCAACCGACATAACCCACCAAGCTCCAAACTTTGCTCTCAAGTCTCCACCCACAATCACAATCAGGACAGCCGGAAAAGAAAAAAGAGGGGATTCGAATTTAGGGCTTTTTTATTTTGCCCTAAATCCCAATTCGAATTTCAATAAACCCACAGAGATGGCCAAAAATATATCTGAATCTTTGAAAGGCAAAAAGCGCGCGCGAGAATCCGACGCCCAACCCGAATCGGATTCCGGCGATATCGATCAGATTCTGTCATTAGGTATCTAGCCTTTGAAATTTAGTTTCTTTTTTATTCAATTAGTAATTATCATTCGGAAAGTATTTAACTTTTTGGTGAATTACAGAGGAAAATCTTACCTTTAGTGACACATTGGTGGCGCTTCGCATTATGCGAGAGCAATTTCCCCGAATTGACAAGGTTAGATTTTTTATATTTTCCATTCAAGAAAGTTTTGATTTTGATATGCTTTATCAGCTCTATATCTTATTAACTTGAAACTCATTTAGTTTATTGAGTAGTTGTGCATTGGTTTTAGCCTTTCTGTTTTCGAGAATTTGGTACTTGCTCAATGTAGAGGTTAGTCTGCTGTATTGATATGTGACCTATTTGGTGGAATTTGCAGCCTATTCAGCCTTTCATTTTGCGGTCGCAGTTGTATAGCAGTGTAGAGGACAGGACACAAGTGGACCGGGACCTGGAGGTATGGACTTTTGAGGATATTTAACAGAAATGTGTTACCGACCGCAGCAGTTTATAGGCGGCTTTGGACAGTAGTTTTTGTGTGGTACTTGTTAGGACATAAAATGACAACTGGTAACGATTAGTAGCATCAGGAATAAAATGATTGAGGCCAGTGATGATCATGAATGCTACTAATCTTTTTACGATCATCAGAGGCTATATTTTCCCTATTTTGTTTTCATTGTCTGAAATCTTTAGAAATTGCTTCATATTTGAATTTTTGGCCTTATTTACTGGATCACAGAATATACTATACATGAAAAGTAATGTACTTTTCAGAATCAGTATGATAAGTTGTTTGTGAGTAAAGTTGGACATCAGCAATTCTGTTGAAGGTAGAGTTTTTTCTTGGTTAATGAATCGATGATCCTTGTCTAACTGAGTTAGCATGTTCATTGTTTGCAACCTTGGTCTTCCGGAGTCTTTTGTTATTGATGTCGGCTACATTTATATTCTCTTGCAGACTCTAAGAAGGGAGAAAGTGTTGCGCATTTTCAAATTAAATACAGGGCAGGATGATCATGCAATAATGTTTTTAGATGACTACCTACGCCAGGTCTGTATGTTTATTTAGAGTTGTAGTTTCCTTCCTTTAATATATTTTGTTCCTTTACCTTTCCTCATCTGACTGCTATCTTCTGTAAATAGTAGAAGTGTATATCATTTTATTACTATATACAGGAATGTGTTTCATAGACTGTTTTAGGCTTCTAGCCTTAGCAATGATATTTGCAAGGACTTGGCAGTGCTAGATAAACTAATTAATTGTCTGTGTATATGTATAGGTAGACCAATTTGTGAAAAGATTGGAAGGACAAAAGGAAAAAGATATTCTTGTAGTGTTTGAGTGGTTCAGATCACACGTTATCGATTTCAAGCTCGAACTTAGTATTGAACACCAAGAACTTGTGAGTGATTAGAATATTGGTCAATTAGAAATTAATTTCTGCTCTGTATAGTGTATTCCACACCTACTAAAAGGTGCTATATTAGTCAGTCTACCTATGTTGTGCTTATGTGGTTATGTCTATAAATTGATGCATTAGGATTTGCACCCATAATGTGATTCATTGCTTTGTGTTTTCTGCATATAACTCAGTGCACAAATGTTCTTTTATAGTGTTGCATGCATACTCTATCTATATAAATAGTTTTTGCGGAAATGATGGATATAGTGTATATATCTGTGCTGCTTTCCTGTTTGATTGACTTTTTACTTTGTTTGGTCATGGTATGGATTTTCAAAACTGAAAGCCCTCTCCTTTTTAAATCTTGGGGGTGAAGAGATTAGAACTTGGGGAAAAACTATTACTAATTGTCAGAGATGGGATGAAATTTTCTGAAATCGGTTGTTGGTGTACGAGTTAAATTTGAGCAAAAAAGAAAAAGATTGATTATTTGCTTGGTTAAGTTTGGCGAACGAGCACCATATCCTATAACTGGTATCGTTTTGAAAGTGGGACTGTTTATGAATATTATGACGATGGAGTTTACTTGATCTGTATTGTGTTCTTTACAAAGCATTTCAAACCAGTTTAATGAGTTGAATTCTTTTAATTTGCGATGCAATTCAACTGAAAAGTGCTTTTCTGCAGTGTACACTATTATCTCTTGGAGGAAAAGTCAAAGATGAACACATCTCCCTTTTAATGAATTCTGGCCTTCTTGTAAGTAACCTCACACATTCATCTAATTATGTAAAGTAAGGAATTTATTCTGTGTCTGAGTTGCTTTGTTTACATTGTTTAAAACAAACACCAACAATGAAATGGTTTGGAAGATTTTTTCATCACTGCACCAGTCATGATCTTATTTATGTCAATATCTTCTTTTTGTATAGGGATAGCTTCTCTTTAGATTTGTTTGTTGGTTCAATCAAACAATTTTGATGGCCTCCAGCTTACTAACCGTCATGTCTACTTATAGACTCGCCAACTTATTGACCCAAACATTTACTGGTTTGCAATTCCAAATATCGGTTCAGTACTGAAAGGCCTCTCTCAGGTATACTCAACTTACCACTATCTCTTAGATAGTTGAATTAACATACACATTTTTCATTTCATAACTTAGAGGCCTTCATCTTACTGGAAGTTTACCTTGGATGTCAATTTGATACTCAATACGCTCTATCTCTTGTCGAATTTCTACTTTTATATAATAGCTGTGTGGTTTACATACTATAACCCATCCACACTCTTACGAGGGTAGTTCTGCTGGCATTTTTATCTATGAACTTTGCAATTCTGGAAATTGGGAAATTTTTGACACATTATTTACACGTTCTCAGGGAAGAAAGGAAGTTATTTCCCTTTTAAACCGCAGGAGATACAAAGAAATGATGTTGGCACCCTTAGAGAAGAGGCGTCTTAGATTCTCTTCACTGGATATGAGATTTCATCTTCGTGATCTGATAGGCTCAGGTCATCTCAAAACTGTCCAAACACCAACAGGCATAGTTGTACGAGTACCAAAAGATTGATTTAGCTCTCCATTGATGATGGGATTCATAACAAATTACAGAGCTTCTCTTCGCTGTCTTCTTCTAGATGGTAGGTATAAATGACTTGTCACATATAATTTGCTTTGGATTTATAGGCTTGTTCTGCACATTGCAGTTTTGAATAAAAAATTTTATAAAAAAAATTACATTTTTTTTTACTTTTCTTACATTTCTTGCGTGGATGATAACGGAAAATGTCCAAACCTCATGGAACTCGAGCTCCGAATTTACTAAAAGCTCCACTAAAGATTAAAATGATGATAATAATAACAATTTCTGGGGAACAAGAATAGTGTTTGACAGTAGGGTGTCCTTAGGAGTCTAGGACCTAGATGAGTCTAAGCGATGCCACTGTGGCAAGGGAACAAAACAAGTTTGGTGATCGCTTGGAGATGACCAGTAACATGCTGGATTCTCTGCATGAGGGCTTGGTGATGGCTACAAGAGAAGTTTCTTGGTTGCTGAATCAGAAGTAGCCAAGAACGCTAAACGCTGAAGAAACTTGAACTTGGACCCCGACGTCCATCGAGCTCACAATATGTACAGTTTCAAAGAAACTGATTTAACTCGCTGCATATAACACCTAAAAAGCATAGTCGAATATAATCTCCAAGTTTTACTCCAGAAACTAAGCTACGAGTACTATTGCTTAAGAGTAGGGCTGTTGGGGTGAGGGTTTTCACCCCCCGACGATTGATTTGCGGTGGTTAGAGCGTCTTCCAAATGTCAGATAATGTATGGGGGAGTCTGGGGACTACTGGATGGTTTTATGTACAGATCATGGAAATGACGTATGCTGCACGTGTATATTATGTTCAAAAGAACTTGTTGGGACATTGTCTCTCAGCATCTTATGAACAATAATAGCACCCCCAACAGATTAAGATGGAGTACTTGAATGAAAACAGTCGCTGAACAACCAAGGCTTAAATCAATCATGTGAGGATAAATATCATGGTTTTTCTTGCACTAGCTAGTGACCGATCACTTGCTGCACTGCATATAGCAAAACATGACTGGAATGTGGACAAACAAATCTAAGCCGGAATGAAATGGCTGGTTAGACTCTTCTTTGCCAGCTAGGTCTTGTATAGTTCATGATCTATTATATATGGTAATTAGTTCGACCTACAGCATCAATGTGATCGAACTCATGCTCATGACTTGGTTTGTCATCCACTCACGACTTGCCAGACTTAATTATTAGTAGTACTACTTGATCAAAGCTGCTGCAGCTGATTTGGTTTCCATCATCTTCCCCACTCTCTGAGGTTAATTTATGTAAAACATAACTGTAAGTAGGACTGTAGGAGCTCAGAATTATTCTGCATGCACAATTGCACATCGTTTTTATGGTCACCATTGAACCGCTCCCACCACCAATAATGCTTAAGTATATCCCATGCAGTAATTCGTTTTAGAGCTCTAAACATCAAACTCAACCTGTACATTTCTGTACCTCAGTCAGACGTACGCGTACAGTCACTGAGAGTAAATCATCGCATGGTGAACGCTGAGTCCAGTACGTGTGTGGATCTGGGTGTGTCTGCGTGTGTGGATTGAAAGAGCACCACCTTCCAATCTCCCATGAATAATTTATGATAGTTGCAGGTATAGATATATAGACATAGATGGTTTCTCTTTCAGATGCCATCAAATTGAAGATTTAAAATGCTGGTACGTGAAAACAACTGTGGATGCGGTGACTGATACAGCGATTGCTTCTTTTAGGGAAATGGGTTTGTCAAGTGACTGAAATTTAGGTCAGTTTTCTTTGTACGTATACGTATTGAAATTATTGGTACATGGCCTTAGACATGAATCATAAATGTTTGATGGAAAAAACCTTGTTGGCATGCATGGTTTGGCATGCATGTTGATGTTATTTAGTCCGTATATAAATTCTTACGAGCTTGGATCGAGGGCATTAAATCTCGGGGTGTTGGTTAAACCGTTAAACCAAATCTTTCTTTTCTGATTTTGACACATAACGTAAAGAACAGAGAATAGTGTTGAAACTTCTCAAACCCATGCCATGGGTTGCTTTTTTGCTTCAATGATTAATCATTTTCTGACGTAGCGCTAGACACAGAAAGCCAAAAACCGTAAACAAGATAAAGAGTATTCTTTCTAGTAAGATCATGTTAGTGTCAATCGACTATCTACCAACTCTTTCTACATGGAACGAGAAATACCTCTTCAATTCAATGTGTTGAGACAGCTTTTGAACATAATGTGCGCGCAGCTTAAGTTTGAGGTGGCCGGCTTGCGATGGATTAAGTACTGCTCTATGAATGAAAATTGGGTAAGAAATCGGAAACTGTGTTTGGATCAAGGAAGAACTTCGTTAATAATGAATAGGGTACAACGATTTTTGGAAAGAAAAAAAATCTCAAAATGTCTCCAGTATGGTTACAGTTTGAAAAAAAAAGAAAAAGAAGAAGAGTCTCCCTAATAAACTTCATACTGGAAATGCATACTGACATACTGATTGATGGAGCCACTACGATACCGACTCTGAACAAAGAAAGCGCTGAATCGAGTAGTACCTATATATCGATAATTAGTTACTATTTTTGGGTCTTTTTTTCTTTGGCAAGCTCTATTTTTGGATCCTTTGCCAATCAGTTATGATAATAATTTCTACATATGATGGATCGACTTAACTATATTTTAGGACTTCGCTCGTCTCGAAACCAAAAGACAAAAGTCAGCAGTTCAGCACATATATAGATAAGATACCAAACAACAACACCT
Organism: Potentilla sterilis; assembly: GCA_963682095.1. Lineage (NCBI taxonomy): Eukaryota > Viridiplantae > Streptophyta > Magnoliopsida > Rosales > Rosaceae > Potentilla > Potentilla sterilis. The sequence goes on along the minus strand of OY821762.1, from coordinate 13,195,353 downwards.
AATTAATCTTCTTCAAATCTTGATTTAATTTTAGCATGGACAAAACAAATCGAGCGAGTGAGAGCGAGTGTTAATAATAATTTAGATTTTTTGTGTGGGTTGTAATGAAACTAAACTAAATAAAACTTTCAGTCACGAGCAGAATCATGAATTTCTTGCGGCTAGTTTTGTTTAAACCTCACTCGAACATTAATATGTTTGGATTTGAGCCTAATTGGCCAGAATTGATGACATAGGGGAAGTTCTTATGGAGAGATTTAGTGGTAACCTTGACGACCACTCTATCATATTCCTTCTTCTGTCATTTCATTTGTTCTCTTCTGCTTAGAAAAGCCTTAGATCGAATACCAAGTTGAATTGCTTGGACCTACAGGTCACACTTGCAGCAGGTTACTTGCTGATCGAGGTTGGTGATTTGAAGATCCATATATAATTATCTTTTTCCTCTAATGATTTGGTGATGTATTAGAAACTTGGAATTGAACCCCATGTCGACTAGCTTGGTCAAAATATTCTCCGAGTAAATAAAATGGAGGTTTCTTACTAGAGAAAACATTATCTTTAACTTCTTCTTCTTCTTTTTAAACTAAATTACAAATAAACGCCTCTAGAACATCTTCCTCTTAAAAAAATCAAATCTCAACATCTCCGAGACAGACGGGGAAGTCTGCATCCCAACAACAGGGATCGGCAATAGAATGAAGCTGGCTCAACTTAGTTTTAACTTTATCATAAATCATACACCACTATTAGGGATTTAGTTTATCTTTTGTTACTATGAAAAGTATGAATAATAGATACCTATTGTGTGTCCAAATAATATTAGAGAAAGGTGATGAGACTGCATGGGAGCGCAAAGAGAGCTGCAACACTATTGTCATGTATGCACAACTCCAAGCATGTTTATGTGCAAAGAGAGTGACTTGCTGGACGTCACAGTATAAAAATATGCTTCAAAACTGAACTGGTCAAGAGGGAATGCTGCAGCAAAAACAACTAAGAAGCAAGCCTCGCAGCCGACGCCTCCTCAAGTTCTGTGCAACAAAAACCACTCATAAAACGAGCCCCCGACAAGTCACATGTGCGATCGATGTGCCAATGCCAAAGTCACAGTAGTCATCACTTGTCTCTTCCATGTCCATATTGTTCATTTTAACACATTTTTTGAACCTCTGAGTTAATGAATTACAACATTCAAGCTTGCACAATTATACAAATATTTGCATAACATATGTACATATGTTGATCGAGATCAGATATGTTGATTTATGTAAGCTATACAATGAACTGCATAATTTCAAGAGAGTATAGAAGGAATATTCCAATTTCTAAATGAACATAATGAAAGAAGCAGGCCTTGACATCATTTTAGATCATTCCAAATCTCTCAATTAACAAGCAATTTCAAGGTGAACCCAATATTTAGTGGATTAGGAAGTTATTTTCAAGGCATCACCATCAATCAGCAGTTGAGTCTGGTTTCCAGCAAGAAAGAAAAAAAATCAGAATTTGAGTAAATTCAATGGTATATCTTTTTATGCAATCTTCCTCTTGGCCGCGTGTCTAGCTTCCAAACACTCCTAGCTCAATCCTCGTTTTTAATCCATCTCTTAATCTCAAACTGAAATATTAGATAGGCTCACAAGTAACCTGCTTAAACGCGCTTTACATGCATGATTAATAACAATATCTAATCAGATGCCTAATCTTATGACAGATATGCATACGACATGCTAGTGACACATTTTTGGATTAATAATTCATCATTTCTTATAAATTAAGAATTGTAAAACTCTTATTTAATTCTCGTTACGGGCGATGTTCCAAATTAATTATATACCGTTCTATTCAAATATTATTATTGCGTATAAAAGTAAAATATGTTACCGGTTTATATCCAGTTTACTGAAAGCAGAAGCAAGTTTTGCAAAGGAAAATCAGCAACAAGACGATGCTTTTGAAGCTTAAAAGTTTGCTTAAGCTAATTAATAATTATAACTTTAGTTACTTGTGTAGCTTTGGCTAAAGGACAAAATAAAATTTGATTATGCTAAGTAATTTCTAGTGCATGTACGGGGAAACGAGGGTAGGTTTAGAATCCATTTTTGGTAGAAAGCAAGTCCAAGAGTCATTAAGGCACTCCGTCCAAATTAATTAACAAGATTTAGCATTGGTAGTCGTCTGGAATCTGGATAGCAGCAGCTAGGGTTGGTCAGCACGAATAGATCGATATCAGACCTGCAGAATTAGGTAAATCGATTCCCTAATTAGTTTTATATGTGCAGATACAGAGATATATCTTCCCCTTTGTACTTGAACTTGGACTTGCCGTGCATGTGTTAGTTCTACTAGTTCTGAAGTTCTGATCTATATACGTACTTGTACTTTCGTGAAAGTTTAGTATTAGTCTTAAACTCTTAATTAATTAACTAACTGGAAGTTAGGCAGATAATTAATCATCCTTAATTTCTGATACATGAACAAGAACAAGGATGAACTGGATGCAACTGTAGCATTGGTTGTGATCGAGCCCTACTGCTTAATGGAGTGTTTGGAGGTTCCTTGCTTCTGGAGTTGTGATTTCCCTGAGTTAATCTATCAATTAAATCACCTTTCTCCTTACTGGGCAGCTAGTTATCAGCCCCACGGCACTTGCTGCTCGATTTTTGGTGATGGCGCTAGAAACAAAGGCTTGCTTACATATAAGTACTTTTGATAAGTAATATATGGTTCTCAATCAAAAACATGTAAAAAGGTGCTTACTAATTCTGTTTCAATTCTATCAAGTCCGTGGAAGGCGAAAACTACAATCTAATAATGGTCATGATCGATCTTGGTCATCTCATATATGATATTGCAGGGGTTTTCGATTGCATGAAAAATGTCTTGGGGCAATAATGGAAACAGGAAAGGGAAATTAACCAGGACTAAATGTTTATCATCTTTTCTTTTTATTATCTTGTGCTTGGTACTTGAGTGTTGCAATAAGAGCTGATTATATAACGGCTATATATGTATACTCAGCCTAAAATTGCTACATAACAGATCTGCTATCTGGCAATTCTAGACTCGGTTTATTAGTTTGTATTTCTTGCTCTAATGGAATCACATACACAAACACACACACGCACACGCACACGCATGTTTGTATTATTGTATGAGATTGTTTTTAAATATGTTAATGATTACTAACAACCTAAATTAGATAAAAGATACACGTACTACGTGTTGTAACTCTCAGACTCTCGATCAGTACGTACAATGAGTTCAGTTGGGATTGGAATATACCAATCCAATTTCCAAATCACAATAAGAGTCCAATGTATTTGATATATCATATATGACACGAGCTTCACGTACTAGTTTGGACTTCGATAGCGAAACTTCTACTCGATCTGTTTGATCGATCATATAAAAGCCTAGGTAGTTAGCTATTCTCACCACACAAACAAGCAGAACAAACTGATTGATAGAATTAAACCAGTAACCTTCTTACTGTAGGAAAATGATTGGGGCATCAAGCCGAATTAAGCAGCTATAGCTAGCTGGTATTTTATCAATAGAATTATAAAGATCAGGGGATGTGGCTCCCCAGCCAACCCTAAACAACCCAATCAAACAAACTGTGTGCCCTCCTAGCTAGTTGTAAAAGTACTTCGATTTACTTGCGCCCGCTGCATATTATTCCGAATGATGGGGACGACGCTATAGCCCACACCAATAGCACCATGCTGTCCGTGCAAGCTTACAATCAATATATATGTGAATTGACGATTAAATTATATGATGCGTAAGTTTGTGTAGGTAATCGATCATATATTATAAACTGCTTAGCAGCTGTCCAAAGATTACGTGACACGTCTGAAACTACAACAATTATGTCTCTCCTACGTACATTATATGACTTGTAAGAGGGATCACTACACAGAATAACTACATATATATATATATATATATATATATATATGTTTCACTCCCACCAAAATAGTACGTACTGGAGGAGTGGAGGATTCAAGCTCACATATATACGTATATGAAGCAATGAAGGGGATAGATATATATCTCAGATCGATAACAATGTTCTTATAGCTTAAGGATAACGGACTCTACTACGTACATCAACCAGCTGAAAGTAACTCTTGTTTGCCTCCCTCGATTAGTCTAGATCGAACTCTATTATTGGCGAAAGAATGAATCAAGATTAATAATGAGAAACAAACAACGAGTCATCATTTAGTCAGGCCAAGCTACCCTAGCTAATTATGTTCATCAAGATCGAATCTTCCGGACCAGCAAGCTAAGGTTTTTTTCAAAGATTTCAACTGAAAACAACGGCTACCCCTTAGAAACTTTCACTCAATTAGTTGAAGCATGCCTTTCAAACTCTATAGCTATGCGTGAGATGACTGTGATCATATATAGGCTAGGGTTTGAAGAGAGGGCAGGCTAGCTTGTTCTTCACAGCCTTCAAATCCGGTCTATAATAGAGCAATCACCCTCCACTTAAAACTAATTTGCGCGTGACTCTCCCAAATAATGCTGCTCCCTCCAAATCATATGATATATATATATATAATAACCTCATGTGATAATTGTGCATGAACTTTGTGCTTAATTAAGATTTGAAAAACTTAATTGTACATAGCGGCGCAATTAGGAGAATGACAAAAATCCATAATAATTGATATATATAATCTGATGTTTAATTATTTGTATGAATGAAACTAATCGATCAATCTCCTCCGACACGCTAGCTATCTAAACTATCCAAGCTTATATTCTATGCTTGCTCTCCACGTACATGAGAAACCCAGGCTGCTGCCACCTGTCGGTGAAAGACAAGTTCCACGTCATGAGGAGTTGTCGTCCAGAATATTAAGCACCAATTATTGTTTGTAGGGCTTGCCTCCATGGTTAAAATACTCCCACAATTAGTAACAATCTAATGATGGATTTATAATTAGGGAACACCAATACTGCTAATGAAAATAACAGTAGCTACAGTGGTAAAACTTTGTGTGTAAAGTCTGCATAATGCTCCACTGGGTAGATTCTTTTGCCGTGAATGTAAATCATATCTTGCATGCGTCGTGGCCGGATTATAAGTTTGGGAATTTTGTGTTTTATTGTCAATTGGTTTAGGTTTGCTCATGAACCAAAGTTATTTGATTTACGTATCTTTACCGTCTTTAGCTCAATTTTTTCCATATGTGAATGAGATATTTATACTACGTATCATCTTACGTCGATCAAGAATACAAAGTGTTACTATTTGTCCGTTTGTTTTAAGTTAATTTAAGAAAATTTTACGTCTTAAGCGATCGATCATCCTACTCTTTTTTTAACTATCAATCAATATTGGTTAGGATGCTCAAACGTACTTCATCCAGTAGTTTTTGTTGTGAAAAATATCATCAATGTTTAAGTCGAGGCTGTCTAGCTAGCTAGGCTTCTTAAATTGTTTAGTTCATAATTTGTGATGAATTAATACTTTGAGTAGTTCAACATCCACATTTATTTACCAATTTTTGTGCAAAATTTAAATGGCATGAAACATGCATCACCTACGTACCATTTATTACCATATATTGTTTCATATATCTCGAGTACGTACTTGCAAATTTAAATCTTATAAGTTAATATGGTTGGTAGTAAATAGTCGACTTTTAGTAATTTCATGGTATCCTGGCCTATAATTAAATTGTGATTTCTTTAATCTATGATTAATTTCCAATAAATAACCATGCACATATATCCCATATCGGGGTGATCTTCTACTTGCAGAAAACAATTTCCCGCGGTTTCAAGCCGGCCATCAGCAGAATCTTTTAAACAACAGTGCTTTACATTTTTACCACCTTTTAAAAATTATAGTAAAAAGCTAGCTAGACGTGAAGTTTTAAGAGGCCGACACTTGCATGCAATTAATGTAGCTTTTAGAGAGCCATTTGAATCCACATACATCAACTTCCTTCATGTATACCTTGTGTGTAAAAATTGCTTATCTAATAATATAACTACAGTGTGCCGCATTATCAAAAAAGCTAGCCTGATTAAAAAGTAATCTTGTGGTTGAAGCTTGTGTTAAATCAGTTACATAAGGGTATCTTGTAGTTCCGATCCACACGAAAACTCTTTGAAACGAACGATTAACAATAAGGGGTGTATGGCTTTTGGGATTTCAAATGAAAGAACAATTTCCAACTCTAGTTACTAGCTAGCTAGCTAGCTATGTATATATGAATGTGTGATTAATGGTTCTGCACCATCAGTCCATCACATTCAATTTGATTGGAGACATTCTCAAATTCATTCATGAAGGTGAATGAAGACGGTGCGCGGTGAGTCATTTTAACTTGAGTAATGAGAGTGATTCGTGGATTATTCAAAAAATAATAATAATAATAATAATAAAAAATAAACAATAGGCTAGGGGTTTGAAAATCAAGTACTTGGTGAAAATCAAAAGTTGATACATAGTTACTATATACTACTTCTGCTGCATGACAAATTATGTTTTGTTCATTGTTTAGCTAGCAGTATCATCATATATAAAAGGTCTCATTAATTATCACAAAGTGCAAATTTCTAAAGTGAAGGAGATACTTATCCTTTTAAAGTAAAGGTCTCTTCTGGAATCTTAGAACAAAAGCTTGGCCAAATATTTAAAGCTAAAGTTGTCGAGAAAATCTCTAGCTTTTTCTACTTTGGATGACTATCTTGGCCATAGTCGACAGTGACTGATTAATTTCTTGCTACAACTATGGAAGCAGCTCCGAAGGTGAAATTAAGTAAGTGTACTCTTCTTTGTGGTAATTAAATATGCAGGCACCCGAAACTGAAATTATTTAATATGTCAAATTATCTATGTACGTACGCGTACGTTGTTCTACATATTACATGATTTTAAACAAAAGTATTTAAAAAATTTATAGTCACGTACACTAAGATTTACAATGTCAAAAAATAAGACTGTATAAGTCTCAATTTCAGTTATTGTACGCGCGTATATAAAAGTAAAATGTTAATTAATTCGTACATGACTGATGGAAGGGATTATGGCTAAAGAATCGAGTGATTAGGATATCATAATCCTTTCTTTCCTCAACCAACTATATATATATGTTAATCTTAGGATAATTAATTATTGAGATTATCTTTTATATGTAATGATCATTACTTTTAAACATTGTGTTAATGCATGTAGCCTTGTAGGCCAATGAAATGATATATTGATGACTAATAATTAACATATATCCAATTACCCATCACACCAACAAAGTTGTCAAAGAAAACAAGAGATCGATCGCTATGTGTATACATATACATATACATATACACTGTACAGTTCATGCTGATACGAAAAGGATGTGATTGGCGACTATACTGTATATAAGACTTGCATACAAGTTAGCTAGCTCTTGTATTGGCCCACTATATTATGTCATATATATAATTGACAAATCATCGTGAATATTTAGTTGCTCGTAAACGTACACAGAAATGGAGCCAGCTCGAAAAAACTCTCGATCAATTCGATTCCTTAATTAGGTCTTTGTGCAAGTCAAGTCAATAGATCATTTGTGGAATGAGGAGTCTCTAACTCATGATCCCTATGTCGGTGCCTGCAGATAAGGGTGTATAAGTTATTTAATAATTTTTTTTATAAAACAAATAATTAAAAAACCCATTCGCTATATAGGGAGCTTGTATCGATCGGTCGAATCTATGGGTGTTTGTTAAAGTCTAATTAGAGTTTCATCATTTAGAATAAGTATTTTATCTTTGTTTCCTCTTGTTCCTTAATTAGTGTAAGTGCATTAATATTATCAGTAAGAATATATATATAAATCAACCTAGGCAATAGTAATCAACCAACTATGCCTAATCTCTTATTGCACGAGAACTAAAGAAAACTATTGTGCCAATGCAAATCTTATGACATGCATAATTAACATGTATAGTAAAAAGAAGTGATTTTTAAATTTTCTGTTCAATGTATAAATGGTGTAATGCCTGCCATAAACAGCCCCTAACTTCTGGAAGTGAATTTGAATAGGGTAAGGAACAGTCTGCATATGAATGAAGCGCGGGGGGACCTAGAAGAAAAATGATGCCAAAGGATGAGAGGAATACGAAGCCGTCACTCATTCTCCAACACCATCCTCATTCCTCACCTAACGAAATTCCCATCTTCGGAATACATAAACCCTAATTCTGGAATTCACAACAATCATTTGTGCTATCCTTTCGATTTTCATCATTACAATACTGAATATAATCTCACACGTATACCCTCCTCATGACGTCTCCCTTTGGTTTGTGTTTTCCCTATGTCGCCAGGTTAATCCCGTCAATTTAGGTTAGTCCCGTGAATTTAGGTTATTTCCATGACATTAAGTACAAACTAATAATTAGTTGATGTAAACTATATATAATATTGTATAACCTTAAGTCCTTAATATTGTTTCCGTTTTTTTTTTTTTTCTGACAGATTATACAGTGTTATTATCTCTGTGATGGTAATCCTAGAGACTGTTTAAACTAAAAAGTTCCTCTTCAACGCAAGTGAAATGATTTAGCTATGCATTACAATATAATGTCTAGCGTTGTGCTTATAGCTTCACTTGCAGTGGTTTATCGATTATGCGTTTTAAGCAAGAAATGTTAAGAAGTTGATTCACCTCCTTCAAGTGATTATCCATTTACTTGATATGGTAACCTTTCTATGTAGAAGAAAACAAAGGGAATCCTAATTGGTAAATATTTTCTTGTCATGACGAACATGGGAGGGTTAATTAATTTATCTGTATCTTGTCCGACAGGATCGTAAATTAACCCACCATTTTTGGTGAGTGTCAGCATCCACTACAAGAAAAAAAGGCTTTGCCGACGAAAAAAAAAAAAACGGCCGACGAAACACTTTTTTCGTCGGCTATTCCCAAGAATGGCCGACGAAAATTTTTGTCGTCGGCAAAAAAAAAATTTCGTCGGCCATTCTATGGGAATGGCCGACGATTTTTTTTTTCGTCGGTAAAAATGAAAAATCGTCGGCTATACTCCTATAATGGCCGACGATTTAAAGTTTTCGTCGGCTATAAACTTTTGGAAGAATGGCCGACGAAACTTTTTTATTTCGTCGGCCATAAGTTTTTTTAAAAATAATTATTTTACGAATAATGGCCGACGAAAATTAATTATTTCGTCGGCCATACTTTTTTTAAAAATAATTATTTTACGAACAATGGCCGACGAAAATTAATTATTTCGTCGGCCATACTTTTTTTAAAAATAATTATTTACGAACAATGGCCGACGAAAATTAAGTATTTCGTCGGCCATAAGTTTAAAAAAAAATAATTATACGATTATTTTTGACAGAAAACGACAAAAGAATAGCATAGCCGACGAATACTAGGTTTGATTTCGTCGGCTATGATTAAAAAAAAAAACAAAAAAAGAGCAGTTTCCATTTTCTATCACTATCGACAAACCATTGCTTCATCCTTCAAATGCAAATGTGTCGTGAAATAAGACATGACCAAAATATTGAAATACGGCTACGGTTGAAAAATGGGAAGATTCCGACAAAATCTGTGTGCCGAATGTTGCGGTTAACTGTTTTTTACTCCCGTTTTCCTATGGGTAGCCTGACGGTCGGTAAATATTTTGAGGAAAATTTTTATACGATTAGTCACGTCTCATCAATCTGAAACTATTCTCTATTGAAGATCAGGCCAAAAAACGTCATTTAGACGGGCCAATTTCCGTTTTAAAGCGTTTAGAGGTTTGACTCACCCGGTTGACCGTCCCGATCGAGCCTTTAACGTTGTCAGATGTAGTTGGATTTTTTTTCATACATGTATTTAATCTTAACGGTGATATCTGACGGTTGGAATAGATTTTCCAAACTTTTAGATTCAAAATCGGAACATATGCACTAATGTTCCTTAACTTGTTTACTAAGTGTTTAAGTGAATGTATAGTTTCAAATAGTTACTATACGTAGGCTCTTCAAATGCAAATATGTCGTCAAATAAGATATGACCGAAATAATGAAATACGTCTACGGTTGAAAAATGACAAGATTCCGATAAAATCCGTGTGCCGAAATAATGAAATCAGTCAAAACCCGGTTTACTGCAGATTTGGCATCCGGCGTCGGAATGACGATTGTGATACCATTCCGGAAAGGGAACGACGCCAGGAACAAAACTCGTAGCTTTGCCACGACGTGTGGGCTTTTTCGGGCTTTCGAGTTCGTTTAGGGCCTCAAAACGGCATTTTAGTATGTTTTCATAGAATAGCCGACGAAACATTCAAATTTCGTCGGCTATTCTCTAAGTATAGCCGACGAATTCAAATATTTCGTCGGCTAAACTCTTGATCCGCGCCTTTTTATTGTCCGCCGTTGGATGGCTCAGATCCGACGGCTGTTGATTTTCCAAAGTATAGCCGACGAAATATTTTAATTTCGTCGGCTATTCTCTAAGTATAGCCGACGAAATCTTTTATTTCGTCGGCTATACTCCTTCTAAATCTTTTAAATCCTCCCGCCTTTTTTCTCTCCTCCTTCCCCCCCTCCTCCGGCCTCCTCTTCCTCCTTCCCCTCCTCCTCCTCCTCCTCCCCCTCCTTCCCCTCCTCCTCCTCCTCCTCCTCCTTCCCCTCCTCCGGCCTCCTCCTCCTTCCCCTCCTTCCCCTCCTCCTTCCCCTCCTCCGGCCTCCTCCTCCTCCTCCTTCCCCTCCTTCCCCTCCTCCTCCTCCTCCTTCCCCTCCTCCGGCCTCCTCCTCCTCCTCCTCCTCCTCCTCCTTCCCCTCCTCCTCCTCCGGCCTCCTCCTCCTTCCCCTCCTCCTCCTCCTTCTCCTCCTCCTCCTCCTCCTCCTTCTCCTTCTCCTCCTCCTCCGGCCTCCTCCTTCCCCTCCTCCGGCCTCCTCCTCCGACCTCCTCCTTCCCCTCCTCCTCCGGCCTCCTCCTCCTCCTTCCCCTCCTCCTCCTTCCCCTCCTCCGGCCTCCTCCTCCTCCTTCCCCTCCTCCTTCCCCTCCTCCATCCAAAGCATAATTTAATTTTTTTTTTGCCTAAAATTTAAGAATAGCCGACGAATTTTACCAATTTTCGTCGGCTATAAGTTGTATAGCCGACGAAAATTCTAGTATTTCGTCGGCTATAACTAATTATGCCTATTAAAATATTAATATATTTCGAGGAAATAGCCGACGAAATTTTATTAAATCGTCGGCTATAGTTAAAACATAATAGCCGACGAAATTCGTCGGCCATACTTAATGGATTTCGTCGGCCATACTCAAAAATACCCGACGAAATTCGTCGGCTATTTCTCCCACGTTTGCCCGACGAATTATTGGATTCGTCGGCCATATTTAACTATAGCCGACGAAATTTTTTTTTTCGTCGGCCATTGGTATTACCGACGGCGTATTACCGACGACTTATGGCCGACGAAATTTTCGTCGGCAGAGGGTATAGCCGACGAAAAAATGGAATGGCCGACGAAAAAAATTTCGTCGGCTATTCCCCCGTATCTGGTAGTGATCTTCCATTGCCACACAGAGAGAATATGACATATCATCCGACGAGGTCCCAGATTCACAAGTAATCCTCCTGTGGAAACTGAAAGGATACAGATGTCCTTTTTGTTAACATAAATGTTAGATTTTCTATGGTTTCTCGATCAGCAGTCACCCTCGTATTGTAGTAATACATACGAGCTCCACTATTACTCGATGAAAATTTCTTATGATATATATGAATATGATCGATCATATGTAACAAGTTTATAGTTCAGCGTACTCTTATGTTTCAGTTGTGATCTATAGTTTAAACCTAAACAAATGCATGCTACAACTTAGAAGAAAAAAATGTTGTATATCAAGTGCAATTCTTTGGGACACCGTTCGGCTGTATGTATACATTGAAGTATTAACACATATTACCCAATTGAACACATCTTCACTAGAACTTAACAAATTAGAACCATTTTACCCCTAGCTCTTATAATCACAAACATAATCACCAACAACTGGACTCCGATCACCGGTCGCAGGAAACTCGCCAGAATTCGGCATCGGCCGCTGGACTCCAATCACTAGAATCTTGCTAGATTTTTTTTTTCCAGATTTCATCGGTATATCGTTGGACATTGCTGAAACCGTTCCCTCACCGAAGGTTTTATTAGGGGGAAGTAAACTCTATTATACGATTTACCGACCTTCAGTAATACCCGATAATAAATTATTGACTCTTAATTAACCTAAATACTGACCCTTAGTGACCCAAATACCGACACTCAGTAACTCTTAATAATATATTACTGACACACAGTAACACCCGACAATAAATTACTAACCTCTAGTAACCTGAATACTAACTCCCAGTAACTCATAATATCATGTTACTGACATTCAGTAACACATGATAATAAATTATTGACACTGACCCCTAGTAACACCAACGGAGAGGGATTTTTGAGTTTAGATCTGAGTATAAAATAGCCGATTGAAGAGAATGAGAGGGAGAGGGTGTCAGCGTGGCCGATGAGAGAGAGAGGGAGAGAGAGAGAGAGAGAGAGTTCTTCGTTGTTAAAGCTTCGTGGCCGTCGTCGACATTAGTGTCGAGATTTTGTCTGCGTCGTCGGAGATGAGTGATAAAGAGATCTACATCCGAATGATTCAAATCGGTGTCGTCCGCCGCGTTGCATTTGTGTCGGTGTAGCTATCTTCATGGCAGCCATACCGAGCTTGATAAGTTCGGTGATATGAGAGAGAGAGAGAGAGTTTTCAAAATGGGGAGAGGAGAGGATAGAGCACGTGAATGAGTGATTGATATAAGATTAAGGATACAAACGTTTTTTTCCTAAGAATTATTGGAGTGGGTAAGTACAATTGTAATGGGCAATTTTTACCCTATTTTTAACTAGATGGTCATTTTAAGCATATAAGGTTATGGTGACCCCGGTGCAATCATCATAGTCGATATTATTTGCCCCATATAATTATGATTAGGATGATACATGTTGTGACAAATACACTTTTGTCCACATTTTGATTATCATTGGCCTTTTATACACAACTCGATGGAATTAATTATCGTCACCCAAAAACAAATACCACAAGTCCGATCGATCCAATTAATTAAAAACTTATGCGTAGGATAAGTGTAATATACGAGTATGCATGATTAGAGCTTGTTGTTCTTCGTTGATCTTTGTTGATAGTTTTGGGGTCCCAGATCAACGACAATTCAATACGCCCCACAATCACATCCATCCAAAATTATTCTTCTGTGATCTAAAATCGAACAGATGGGAAGGGACTCTTCCGAGTTCGTGATTTATCATCTACCGTCTTTCTACTATTATTTTTTCCTCAGAGCTGTCCATTTTATAAGCCAAAATGGATGAAATTGTTCACGTGCCCTTGATAATTTGATTGGGATCTAGCTTAAATTATCAAACTATGAGGTTGGGATTCTAGTGTTTCTCATTGTACTTATTAAATCTATGGATTCAATCAAGGGACGGATAGGTTTTGAGGAATTTTAATAATAGCAAGTGAACCATACGACATTGCAGAAAAGATTTCATTTTATGATGGTAACAAGGCATGCAGCAGCCACTAAACCTTTAATGAACTCCTAGACAATTGTGATTAAGAAAACTGATCGAAGTCCTAGGCCAACCAATCCGTACTAAATCAAACAACAAAGCATTCCTTGCTTCGTCTAAAACTCTATCAACCAAGTCGACTAAAATTGAAGTACAATGGTCGATCTCTTAATTAATTTGGCAACCGCATCGGCCACAAAGAGAAACTCTCGCGCTAGAGCTTTTTGTTTAGATCGAGTTTCTTCACTTGGAGGACCAAGGAAAAAATTTCAAATAATGAAGGATGAAAACGATTTTATATGTATGTGATAGCAAGACTTTATTTAGAGTTAAGTTTCTAGTTTTAGAGATCAAGGTGTACGTAAATAGTTAACGATAACAGTAATTGTTGCAAACTAATATACCATTCGTAGATGTACGTAGTAGATACATTTCAGATAGTATCGTCATAATTTTGTGTTACCAGTACGTAAAATTTTTTGAGATCTTCTGTTTCCAAAATAAAGATAGTGTAATAGTTAACCCAATTTTATATACATAAATAAAAAGGGGTACTTTGGAGGGTTTCTAATAAATTATTTGGATGTTTGTCCATTTGTGTTGCCTGATTGCTACAGTGCTCTTGGCAAGATTTCTTGTAACTTTGGTCTTTCTTGAAACTTCCTTCTAATAACTAACTAGTTACACAAGCATGACCTGCTTGCTAGAATGACATTACAAGTAAATGATCGATCTAGCTAACTGGCATTTAGCATAGCCCAACTATATAAACACTACCCAACCTGCTTTGGCATTCATATTATATCCTTCTATAAATTATTTATATTTCAAAAGCTAGCTTACCCCAAACAAGGATAATCAAAGCCATAAACATAACCTAGATTTGCTTCCTTGTTCCATTTCTTGATCTATCAGATCAAGAAGTTGATCTCTTCTCTACTACTCAATTCTGTTGCTACCAACCCCAACCAAACCTTTTTTAATTAGTTAGCTTATTAAGATTGATAATATGGGTCTGAGGGACATTGGAGCCACACTGCCTCCTGGGTTTCGATTCTATCCGAGTGATGAGGAGCTGGTCTGCCACTATCTCTATAAAAAGGTCACAAATGAGGAAGCTTTGAAGGGCACCCTGGTAGAAATTGACTTGCATACTTGTGAGCCATGGCAGCTTCCTGGTATGAATATTAATTTCCATATATGCGTGTCTGTATATTTATATATATTCCAATATTCTCCTGAATATCTTTGTTCTTCCTCTCACCTTTTACATCACCTTATATATATATTTGATTCCTCTAGAAGCACTTATCGGACATGGTTCTCAGAATTTTCTGTTTTGGCTTGAGATTTTCAGACAATCTCCAGAAAAAAAAGATTGATGAATATTTAGAAATCATTATGTTCTTGAAATAACGAATTAAGATTCGTATACAGTATATTAACTTGGCTTTTATGTTTGTCGTTCTGTTAATTATGCTGCTGCTTGAGTTTGTTGCGGTGCATATATATAACAAAGAATGATTGATCAGCTTCTGACGAGCATCGAATTAACCTTATTTTCCATCTGATAAAAAAAGACAGAAGATGACCATCTTTTTTTCCTCGTTTCTTTTACCAAATATTCCTTTCTTCGTACGATGTACGTAGGTATTTATACAGACAGCGCACATCGTATTCTGTGCTGTATTACAGTACGTACTGTATACAACAAAATCCGATTGAGATACTATTCATACACAATGGTGCTTATAATAAACCCAGTTTGTTCGATCATATGAGTCTATTTCAGCTATTCGCCTATTCCTGCTTTTTTATTCTCTGTTTAATTTGCAGTCATACATATTCTCGGCATATTTTTATTTTTGGGCAAAATATGCTTGTTTGCCAGAAACAACAACTCGTACCACTCATTATAATGAAGGTGGTAAGCGTTTATTTACTAGAATACAAATATAGTAGAAATAGAATATACATACGTAAGTTTCATATCCTAATTCTTCGTTCAGAACATTCCTCTCTCTCAGCTGTGTGTAACTGATCAGAGAATCATGTGGGTATGATTTGATAATTATCTACAGGCTGCTGAGGCTATCATGTGCAAAATTCGTCTTTATAGAAATGGGACCGTTCGTAGTTTATATATAGCCCTGATGTGCAGGACCAGACCTTTTAGTACATAAATGATCGACTACTTCTAGCACTAGATGTGATCGTTCTGCTTATCTAGTTAGATTCTTTATAATACCTAATAATTATTGTCATCTCTATCCTCTCGCCATTCGAAGTTGATCGAAATCATTATCATTTATCTAAAATGTGAATAAATAGATAAAAAAGTAAATTATAGAGTACAAATAGATTAAGAGCGATTCCGATTAAGGTACGATAGACTATCTCAATTAATTAAGTTAGGTCAGAAACTTAAATCTTATACAGTACTGAGAAGAAAAAGATTATATATCGTAAAAAACATATGCATTTTATAGACAATAGTAGTTCAAAGTATTACAAGAAATGCCTAATTGCATATCACTTAAATTCAAAGTCATCAGCATCATGAAAACTTCTAAACGTTGGTGTGATGAGCTTAACCTTCATGAGTTCAATTAATGGTCTTAATTAGAGTACCATGCTTCCCTAAATGTGATATTACCTACCACACAGCCCACACTCTCATAGCTCATAGGGGGAGCGAGTGACCCTGACTTGTCAACTCAAAAAAAGGTGATTCAAGAAGGCCAACCACAACTCATCTCATTTTCTTCATCTCCTTTTATGTGTGATTGCTAGGATTGAATGAAAGCAATAGCAATGAGCACAAATGTCATTACACTTTACTTGCCGACCAATTTTTTACATGCAAAAACTGACGGTTTCTGTGATTATTTTTCTGAATACTGAAGAGGTGGCGAAGCTGAACGCAAACGAGTGGTACTTCTTCAGCTTTCGTGACCGGAAGTACGCGACCGGGTTCAGGACCAACAGGGCGACGACGACCGGGTACTGGAAAGCTACCGGAAAAGATCGGATGGTGGTGGATCCTGGAACAGGGGAGATCGTAGGGATGAGGAAGACCCTGGTGTTCTATCGGAACAGAGCTCCCAATGGAATCAAAACTGGGTGGATTATGCATGAGTTTCGCCTCGAGACCCCACACATGCCTCCTAAGGTAATTTCATTATCATACTGCTGCTGTTCTGTTTCTATTTGCTTAGCCATATCATGCACACGCCATCTTAATTATTCTTCTCCATCATTAAGGATAGAGAAGCATTTCTTATCTCTCACAGTCTCACGTGATATTGAGAGGTTCTTCTACGTCTGCAAGTCACCTAAGCTTCCTACATCAGCGATCGTTTTGCTAACAGTGTTCTTCCACTTAAGTCATTATTGTCATTGAGAGAGACTGATCATGCATATATTCAAACATACAATACTAGAATCTAAGCAATCATGCATGGACTACTTGACATATACTTAATCTGTTTCAAATATCGTAAACTTATCTGTGCTTTGTGAATTCTATGTTTTTCTAACTGTATTTTAACAACTACTCGAGCTAAATTTGGTTTTATCCTTGTCACTGCAGGAGGACTGGGTTCTGTGCAGGGTTTTTCACAAAGGCAAAGGAGAGATGAACAGCAACATGAGCCTCAGCCCCCATGACCTTATGTTGGAGAACAACACATCATGCACTGCTACATTAACATCTCCTCCAATTCATCATGACCAAAACATGCACTGTGGATATAGTAACCAGATCACCTCATTTTCCACCGCACCAGTACCTCACCAGAGCCATAGCCATAGCCACAACATCCAAAGCAATTCTCTGCTCAACCTCCTTCAGCTTTCTCAAGAAAAATTTACCGATTCCATCACCGAAATAAACGCTAAAAATGACGATGATTATGGGTTTTTATGGGACATGAATCTGGAAGAAAGTAGCCTTGAAAATGGAAATTTCGACGACATGAGTTTTGAGATGGAGAACACCATGGTTATGCTCTGAATCAAGAAACATACATGCCGTCCTTTGCACTCCACGTCACACACACACACACACACACCATTTGTTGATTTGTGATATATATAAGTAAATTTCTGGCTTATATTTGGCTTGATTATAAAATCTGATATTCTTATTGTTAGGAACTTGTGCTTAGTCTGTGCTTAGGTTAGACTCTTATTTTTCTTGTATACGACCTTCGTTATTTGTAAAAATATTATCAAGTTATATCAATTCTACAGTAGTGTTAGATTTAAATTTATATTTCTTCGAAGTTCTTTAGCTATAGTTGTACGTAGCAAAGATGGCACTTGCCGCCAAGAGCACCAAAATTATACATTCAGAGAATGTCTGGCACGCATGGTCCATATGTAATGCTTCTTTTGTCGACCAGTTTACAATAATTGTTGGAGTATGAACAACTTGAATCAATATTCTTCTTGATTTTGACGTGCCTAATCTCACATATCGACAGCCTTGTACTGCGTCCCGCGCCGTGTGTATATGAACATATATATACATGTGCACATGTAACAGAGAATCAGAGATACGACCACCAAGTATACGTATAAGTAAACAACAGGTTAGTGCACCCGCGCATTGCTGCTGGTATTGCCGATATGTGGGCATTATAACACAGAGGAGAAGACTGGTTGCAAGTTGTAACATATAAATCGAGAATTTATCCCTTTCAAAAAAAAAAAAAAAATTATATAGATGAAATTATAATACAATAGAAGGTAGAAGTGACGGGTTGAATGGTGATTCATAATATCGTAGTTTACATCTTTACTAGAGCCGGGACATGAAAGATCGTAAAAAATTACTCCAATTTGCCCATAGTGACTGCATTATATGCTGGAGACTGATCCGCAGTTCGTCAACAAATATGAACCTTTATATCACTGCTTGACAAACTGTGGCTGCAGAAACATGAGAGACTGCTGTTACACCCTACACATTGACCAAAAGTCCAAATTACTTTCAGTAGTTGAGTAATTACTTTTTGGAGTTTCGGATCATAATGTCCCTTTCACAGAAATATGTAAGAGTTATTGATCCAGAAACTATAAGAAAAAACAATTAATCTCTAAAAGGATTTATTCATGCTTCTATAGCGATCTGAGAAAACTGAGTACTATTTCTCAGTAAAATCTAAAACATGATATAAATGCAAACATGAAGATGAATACAGTAGAATGTTATGAAACGAAACTCGCTGTAATTCTTGTTTTATCGAATGATACATTTTGTACTGGTTCTGTGGGAAACAGAACCTTGTATCTCCTTTAGCAAACTAACAACAGATAAACTAAATGAAACATTTTCGTTGTATACCTGATAAGTTTTGATCGACTGATCAGCAACCTCTTTCCTCTCATCACCAGTCCTACACATTACCCCTCAAAATACTCTACCATCACCAAAAACCACCAAACAAAAATCTCTTAAACCAAACTCATATTATATTTTGTAGAAGAAACACAATGTACTCCAAAACCATCAGACTGTCCAAGCCACAGTTATTCCAACCTACATAAAAGAAAATGTAAGTAAAGCAGAAGAAAAAAAAAAGAAAAAAAAACAACAACAACAACTGATAAAGGGTGTATCACAATAAAATTTTAACACCAGTAAAGCTCCAGGTACTTTACTTAGACAAACGTCCATCAACAACCTGTCCAAAAGCAATTACCTCTAATTATAAACACAGGTAATACATCATCCACAATTTCTCAAAACCAAAATTTAGCCATCTATTGTCCAGAACATGTAAGAAGGATGCAAATATGAATTTACAATCTAAAATGCCTAAGATAAATCAAGTTAGAAAAAATAATTCAAATAAATTGAAAAAAAAGAAGGGAAAATCGAAGATGAAATCAGAGCAGCCCCTTGTGTATGAAAGATAATTAAGGTATTGTGTTTGACACACGTTTCTCATTGATATTCATCTAGTTATATACAAGTCTAAATCCTTTATGTTCTGACATTACAGTACAGTCTAGATCCTATTATTCTGCTATTACAATTAATGCAGTATCCTTGTGATTAAGCTATCAACTATTACACAATCAGAGATTACGATTATAGACTTGAATGTAGAAGAGTGATATCAGGAATTAACAACCCAAACCCCCCCACCTCCCCGGGAAGCTGATAGTCCGCTGCCGGAGTGGAAGCTTGGCCAAAATGTATTGAAAGCTAGCAGCTGACAAACCCTTGGTAAATATATAAGCTAGTTGGTTAGTTGAAGAGACATAACCAACCTTAATTTCTTGCCGGACAACTTTCTCTCTAATATAATGGTAATCAACTTCAATATGGCGTGTCCTTGTATGGAAGACGGGATTGGATGCCAAGGAAATGGCACTGATGTTATCACACCATAACAGGGAACTTGAAGGGGAATTCCCAGGTCACGAAACAAAATACGAAACCAGGAGAGATGAGCAGCTGTGTAAGCGAGTTGACGGTATTTGGCTTCAGTGCTGGAACGAGAAACACCATTTTGCTTTTTGGAACTCCATGAGACCAGATTGTTGCCTAAGTAAATGCATATTCCACCAGTGGAGATTCTAGTATCCGGATCACTAACGTAATCAGAGTCATTGTAGCCTGTTATATGTAGAATAATCCATGGGTTGGTGTGGATTTCAAATACCGAAGAATACGCTTAACTGCAGTCCAATGTTCAGTAGTAGAAGAATGAAGAAACTGACAAACCTGATTAACATCATATGAAATGTCAGGTCGAGTGAGTGTTAAATATTGAAGTGCTCCCACAACACTTCTATATTCATCATTGCCATCAGATAGAGGAGTGTCATTATTATTCATTAATACTCAATCGCTTATTGCTGGATGAAGTAGAAACCGGGCTGACATCAAGCATATTGGTACGATGGAGCAGCTCCATTGTATACATATTTTGAGTGAGACTCAGACCCTTGGAAGAGCAGTCAGCCTAAATTCCCAAGAAATAGTGCAGAGGCCCCATATATTTCATAAAAAAAAGTGTGCTTAATTTGGATATGATAGACTGAATCTGAGTAGTATGCGTCCCTGTTATCAAAATGTCATCGACATAAATTAACAAAAATATATGCACATGCCCTGACTGATAGATGAACAAGGAGAGATCTGCTTGGGACGATATAAACCCCAATTCTTTCAAGAATGCTGTAAAACAAGAGAACCAAGCACGAGGTGCTTGTTTCAGCTCGTACAAGGAGCGCTGCAATTTGCACACATGATTTGAAAATTTGGGATCAACAAATCCTTGAGGTTGCTGTATATAGACATCGTCAGACAAATAACCATGTAAAAATACATTTTGAACATCCAGTTGTCGGATGGACCAGCCATAGGAAACAACAACGGCCAATATCAATCGAATAGAGGAGTGTTTAATTACAGGACTGAAAGTTTCGCCGTAGTCAATACCCTCTTATTGTCGGAAGCCTTTGGCTACTAATCGGGCTTTGTACCGCTCCACACTACCATCTTGTTTCTTTTTTATGCGATAAACCCATTTATTGAGTAGCACATTCATGGATGGAGAATGAGGAACCAATTTCCATGTACCTGCTTTTAGAAGAGCATCAAATTCAGTGCGCATAGCAACGCGCCATTCAGACTGTTTTGCTGCCTGGGTATAACAGGTTGGTTCAATTTCATGAGTGATGGAAGTGACAACCATGACATATTTTGGGTTGGGTTTCACAACTCCACGTTGGCTTCTGGTTACAGGATGCAGAGGTAGAATATGTGCAGGTGGTGGTGGTGGTGGTGGTGGTGGGAGGTTAGGTGACAACGGCGGAGGGATAGAGATGTTTCTGAGGCGGCGCTGGTATTGAAGAAGAGGTTGATTAGATTGAGGAGCTTGAGCAGAGAGAAGAGGTTGATTAGATGAAAGTGGGTGAGACGTGATTTGTGGTGATAGAGGAATTTGGGGGAGTGAAGACGTGGATGGTGGTGTTTGAGCACAAGAAGGAGATCCATTATTTGGAGGAAAAGATGGAGAGGGATTATGGGGGGATAAGGTTAGGTGTGGGTTTGGTGAAGTAGTAGTTATTGTGGTAATAGTGAGAGATGGAGAAGTTGTCGTTGGAGGAGCCTTTGGAGAAGTCGAAGTAACGTCAGATTCTTTGAAAGGGAAGGAAGACTCATTGAAAATAACATCTCGGGAGAGATAGACCCGACCAGTAGGGAGATCAAGACATCTATACCCTTTGTAGTTTAAAGAGTACCCTAGGAAAACACATTTAGTATAGCGAAAGTCAAATTTATTTTTATTATAAAGCATGAGATAGGGAAAACATGTGCACCCAAAGGTATGAAGAAAAGAATAATTTGGAGAAGAGTTAAACAATTTTTCATAAGGAGAAGAGAAGTTTAAGACTCGAGTTGGTAGGCGATTGATAAGGTAGAGAGCCGTATGTAAAGCCTCGACCTAATAAGATTTGGGAACAGCAAAATGAGCAAGAAGAGTTAGGGTGGTTTCGACAAGATGACGATGTTTGCATTCCGCCAATCCATTTTGTTCGGGATGATGCGGACATGAAAGGCGGTGATGAATGCCTTTGTCAAGGAAGAATTGTTTAAAGAGATTACTTGTGTATTCACCACCACCATCAGATTGAAAGATTTTTATTTTCCTTGAGAATTGATTTTCAATATAGGTAAAAAAGCTAACAAAGATAGAATAAACTCCGAATTTGCGTTTCATTGGAAATATCCATGCATAACGAGAAAAATTATCAATGAAAACGACTTAATATTGGAAGCCTTGAATGGAAACATGGGGAGAAGTCATACATCACTATGAATTTCAAAAATAGATTGAGTGACAGATTGAGACAATTAGAAAGGTAATTTTGTGGACTTGCCCAACGGACATGAGTGACATTGGGACAAGATTTTATTATTGGACAATAAAAGTTTAGATGAAAGACGCCCGAAAAATATTGCTAGAAGGATGTCCTAGTCGAGTATGCCACACATCGACAGTGACTCGGTCTGCAGAAAAAGATGTAAGTATACTCGATTTATTGAAGGATGATGGACTTTGTGTGACGGGATAGAATCCTTGACTACTCCGACCCTCCAAAAGCATCCTCCCGGTATGTAGGTCCTTCACAAAGAAATTATTTGAAAAAATTAGGATATAACATGAATTATCATAAAGTAATTTATGGACTGATAATATATTAGCTGAAGATTGGGGGCAATAAAGAACATCACATAAGGAAATAGGAGAAGGAGAGGACGGGAAAGAAGAGTTTCCAACTTTACAGATTCTCAAACCTTGGCCAGATACGATGCCGTCGACGGTGTCGGTTCCATGGTAAGTCTGAGAGTTGGTGAGGAGAGATAGGTCATTAGTGATATAAGTGTTGGAGCCTGTATCCAGCAACCAAGCAGAGGAGTTGTGGGGAGAGACTATGCCAGCAGCCATGGCAGAGAGACGGGAGCTTGGGGTGCGGCCCTCATAGGCGAGGTTCAGACGTTGAAAACAATCAAGGGCGATGTGACCATTCCTATTGCAGATCTGACAAGGACCTCGAGGTTCATTGCGGGTGAGAGGAGCCGGACCTAGGATCGACCCACCACCGGATGGAGGGCGAGAGCTGGAACCTCGGCTGTAGGTGAAAGGCCCAGAGAAGGTACCACGACCTAGAGTTTGAGGACGGACGACCACGATGCGAACCTTGAAAGTTGCCTCGACACTCGAGATCCACCATGGGGAGAGCGGTGGGTGACAAGGGCAGTGGGTGGAGTATCCAAACCTGCAAGGTTTTGATTATTAGTCTGATTTTCAGCACTTAACAAGAGAGCCTCAAGAGCATCATAGGATATAGGCGTGTCCCTTTCTTGTGCAGCACTGATGGTATTCTCAAACAGGGGACCAACGTTGTTCATGATTATAGAGATGAGATCTGAATCGTCCGTCGGGTGTCCCGAAAGGGCAAGAGTGTCAGCAACTTGGTTGATCTTTTCAAGGTAGTCGGAGATTGAAAGGTCTCCCCGTGTGGTATGGAGGAGTTGGCTGCGAAGCTGGAGGATGCGATTCTTGTTTGTGGAGGCATAACGACGAGCCAAGGAGGCCCATGTAGTATGAGAGGAGAAGGAACGGGCCACCGTGGCCAGAATAGAGGGAGTGAGCGACCCATTGATCCACCCAAGGATCATTTGGTCGGTGGCAAGCCATTCTTAATAGGCAGGATTTACTTTATCAGTCAGAGTGCCGGTTGGATTGCGAAGAGACGCGTTAGGACAGGGTCTGGTGCCGCCCACGAAACCCATCAGATTTCGACTCTTGAGGAGTGGGGTGATTTGGGCCAGCTAGAGCGAATAGTTAGTACGAACTAGCTTGATGGTGAGAAAATTGGAGATTGTGGTGGTGGTGGTTTGGGTGGGAGGTGTAGTGTTTGGTGGTGGAGCAGAATTGGTGTTGGTATTGGTGGTGGTTTCATTGATGGGAATTTCGTTTGTTTGTGTCGATGTTGTTGTGGGAAGGTTCATTGCTGGGAATTTCATCGGTGGCCATGGAGTAGGGAGGGAGGGATGGAAAAGAAAATAATTAGATAGAGAATTGTCGTTAGACTGTGGCTCTGATGACCATGGTAAAGTAGTCTAGGATTCCAATCCAAAACCAATTGGCAATAGAAGGAGTAGCCCAAACCGTTATAAACTCACAGGCTAGGTCCCATTTTCCCATGTGGGATGTATATTCTCAACACGCCCCCGCACGTGTGGCGAATTTTCAAGCCATACACGTGGACAACATTTTGGGTGACGTGAAGTCTATGTGGTCATTTGGGCTTCACACGTGGACGTGGATAACCCGCTCTGATACCATGAAAGATAATTAAGGTATTGTGTTTGACACACATTTCTCATTGATATTCATCTAGTTATATACAAATATAAATCTTTTATGTTCTGACATTACAGTCTAGATCCTAGTATTCTGCTATTACAATTAATGCAGTATCCCTGTGATTAAGCTATCAACATGCAGTATCCCTGTGATTAAGCTATCAACTTTTACACAATCAGAGATTACGATTATAGACTTGAATGTAGAGGAGTGATATCAGGAATTAACTTGAATGCTTATCAATGGAAACCATTATACAATTCCCATGATCAATAATTTTCTTTGTCCACCAAATACACAAACATGTTTTAACAGATAATAGGGTCTGCATATAATTTACAGTATTGACAACTAAATGAAATAGTTCTTAATGTTGATGAACCCAATAATCTTTCACATGGTAATATGAATAGTTCATATCAAATGCAGCAAAGCCCCAACTATGTCTTTGTTCTACTTCCAAACATGAAGAGCTTCCATCCTAGTCTCAGTTGGCTAAAATCTGCAAGCAACAAAAATGAATTATCAACGCATATTAATGATCTAACTATAAACTATAAAGGGGTTTATGTTGGAGTATGCCCCTGGTGAACATTTTCTGATGAAAACGTAACTGAATGCACGCAATTTTATAAAACCTGATCAGAGTAAAGAGAATTAAAGGATAACGATGCAATTTTATATACAAACATAAAACAAAGTACCTATTTGATTGTGTTTGTACCTCTTGCATTTTTGGTTGTTGGGTATAAGTGCTTCCTGGATGGTTACAAGAGTAGAGCAGAGGTCATGGAGATAAGGGAGGATAGAGGGAGAAAGAGCTGTGTGAAAAGAAAGAGTTTAGGAGAGATATACAACATTTGGTAATCGCTCACAATAAAATACATAAAACACCAACCTAAATCCACAAAAACTATAACAATAAAACAAATTATATAAAAACCAAACACTCAATCACTTCCAGGTTTTTTTTTTTTAACAATTGAAGACAATACCTTATTGCAATTCCAGAGACAAACAACTCCCTTTAAAAATCCCTACACAACATAATACACAATCAAAATCCAAAAGAAAAATTAAAAACAAAAGAGAAGAAGATAAAGAAGTGTGTTACTTAGAAATTGTGAGATCACTGTGAATCCACGTCTTGATTAACCACTTCATAAGTACAACTAAAATTGGATCGGCATAAGGCTCCAACACATTGCAATACAGTTAAAAAACATATAAGGCCCTAACATAACGCAAATACAATTACAACTTCATATCTACAATTAAAAAAAAACATAAAACTCGAACACGTTGCATTACAATTCCAAATTTTATTAGCTGTAAACAGTAAGTAAATATGTTTACAGGTAACATAAAAAAAGAAGGAAAAAAAAAGACCACCTGAAAGATGCAGAGAAAAAAAAAAGATAAGCAATAACGGTATAGCATAGAAAAGAAGAGATGAATATCACGAAAACCAATAACCATAACTGATTATGTAGAGAAAAGATTATGAGAAAAAATGAAAAAAAAAAAATGAAATTCATAAGAACTAAAATCATAGAATACCTCTTCATTGTCCAGGTTTTCTTAATTTGCCAACAGTGTCCAAAATCAGGAATCCATGACCTTGCTGGGCCTTATAACCATGCAGCGAAATCAGGATTCCTTAGATACTGACAATAAGCAGATCGCAAAATATTACACATATATATGTTTACATGAACATATATAATGTAAAAGGAACCAAATTAAATCCATGCTTAACATTAAAAAAAGCTGGAAGGGTTACCTGCAAAAACCTACACACACTTGAAAAAATTATCATCTTTAGCAGATCCAGCATATATCGGCTTCTTTCTAAGCCTGTATGAAATTGAAACACATCTCATGTCAACCTTATAAACATTGCAGCTGAAAATGAGATCATTCAAAGAGGTAGACATGCTAATATGATGTTGCTTGCAAATGGCTACTCCATTACAGACTGCAAAGAGATCATTGTCTCATCAGTTCATCATCAGAATTGTTAGGTAAATGTGAACTGAGTAAAACAAATATTATGTAATGACTAATGAAGTACCTTCAAGTAATATTCCAGGCTTCCCAGTATTCTATCAATTCACAGATGCAGACAGTTGGATGGGTATCATTCACCTGAACCGCTACTTTTTAGGTTTACTTGTAATAAGATTGATCCAACTAACAACTCAATAAGATTGATCAATAACTCACTATATGTAATCGATTCCAAACAAAAATCAACCTTTGATACATACAGTTACGGGAAAGCAAAACTCCAGTTATATTGATCATAATAAGAAACATAAGAGTCAAGTTATATCTAATCAACTTGTTTAATCAACCAATAGTTATGTTCTTTCCCCGTTCTCTCATTCTCTTTGCTGGCTGAACCCAAATTATTCTGCCCTTTGAAAAGCCAAAACAAATATGCCTAAACTCAATCCTTAACTTGTTGTGCTATAATCGAATGGAATAAAGTAGGCGGATATCCGAGAAAAGAAGCAGAATTACCCAATCGAAGTTAAGACTGAAATATTTTAGTGTAGATTCTCATCCGAATTACCCAACTAAATGAGGAAAATCAACAAATACTTCCCTGAACTGAAAGAAGATTGATTTGGAGCCCAGTCCTAGATTCTCTCTCTCTCTCTCTGTGCCGTCAATCATGGTTTGGAGCCATTGAAATCTGACACTGCCGCTATCAGTCGATAAAGATTGATTTTGGCCTTCCCATTTTGTGTTTGGTAGAGTAGAAACAGATGGAGGGAGAAAGAGCGCGATGCGCGGCTGTCTTTGGTAACGTGGAAGTAGAAGAAAAGAACATATGGCAACCCGACCCACTCTGGTCACAGCAAAGAACTACTCTCATATTTTCTAGAGAAGCAAATTTTGTTGGCCAATATTAGTCGATAGTACTGATACTAGCTAGTTGCCTTGTGTCTTTAGCAAAGCATTATCAGCTTTGATGTTGTGAGGTTTGATGTTTTAAACATTGGTTGCCAGAGAGGCACCCCAATCTGAGTTCTTCCTTTTCCAATTAAAAGAATAAAAGAGAACCACTATAATTTAAAAATTGTTGTAGGAAATACTGAATTGGTCTACTCATTTCATTGATAATCCCCTTTATATAGGGTGAGTATTACAACGGTAATAGGAAATACATTAATGACAATAATGACTACATAATTATCTATCGTCAGTTACATTGACGAAGGCACATAATGTGTTTTTCCTTCAACACTCCCCCTTGTGCCGAGTCAGAGATAAAATGGTGCATGTGGTGTTGCCTCATTAAAAACCTTGCCAAGTAACAAAAACCCAATGGGAGAAAATAAAACTTTGATCGAAGGAGAAAAAGAGCACAACGCACCTAATAAATTTGAAAACAACATGTGTGTGCTAGACTCCCCCTGATGTCTGCACCTCCCCCTGATTTTTACATTAATCATGGGTTTCTCCCTGATTCTTTCATTTGATCAAGGGAGCTTCAGTCTTATTAGCATACTTATGCATTTTCACATGTTTTTCCAAATGTGACTTTGAACAATGATTTAATAACTAAATCTTGTCACATCGTCCTCAGATCCAACTTGATTTACTTTGATCTTGAGGATAAGGTTGTTCATGAACTGAATACATAAGTTTATATTGAACATCAGGTTCACTCATGGTATGACCTTCATATAACAAAATAGTCATAACTTTGTCTAGAGTATGAGTGAACCATTAAGAGATTTGAAATTGATCTGTAATAACAGATTTTCTTATCTCACCTTTAATGCGTTTTTCTTTACGCATAGTTAGCTATGACGTGGATAATTTCTTTATCATATCATATTCTATGTAGAGATTGAATCAGCCCAAATCTTTCATATCTTTAAGTATTTGAAAGAACCAGTTGCGTTGCGTGGGCGCAGAGCTAAACATAGCAAATTCTCATTGAATGAGAGGTCGAGTCTTACATATTATGTTTAAGTACAATCATGCGTCATTGCACTTGTATAAGAATTTCATTTCCCAATACTTCTTCGTCATCTTCCTTTAGATGAAAAACGGATCTATTGTTAGACTAAAGACTTCGACTGATCATGGGAATGTATGTAGGCCTCACTTTATTCTTTAGAGTGCCTAAGCCGATTGATGAATGATCACCACCATTACAGTCTTTGAGTTCCGTTTCAAGACTGTGTATTCCCAAAATCTTTTTCATTCTCAACTTAGGATTTACAATACACTGAGTTTCTCTTATTTCATTTAGAGTTCATATATATCCATAATGAAAACGCAAGGGCATAATTCATCAATCCCTTTCTAATCAAGTAGTCACTTTAGTGAACGTTTCAATTTCTTTTGCAAACGTACTCATGTGATCTAGAGTCACTTGATTTGGGTGGATCAAGTCCGTTTAGGATCCTCATGTATATCTCTTAATTTAGATCCCCATAGAGATATATTTTTTGATCACTTTTCGTAAGCTGCGTGTTCAGTTTTTCGGAAACTACCAAACTGATAAGGTAGTGGAGTGCAATGACATCCATTACGAGAGATTGCCTCATCGTAGTCCATTACTAGAGAATATCTCCTCGTAGTCGATTCCAGTGCGTTTTCGAGAGACCTTGCGCCATAAGGTGAGTCTGCATACTCTTATTCTCATTACGCATTCTAACAAAGATATATTTGATAGGGTTTATATTTGCGGTGTCGGCGTCACCTGCCCAAAAGACCTATTTCTTTGTTTATACTGGATCGCTTCTTTCCATTAGGCCAGTTTACTAAGTTGACATTTTTCAACGAAGTATGGTTCGATAGTAGACTCATTATTCCACGTCCTCATGTACACTAGTGTAATGTGTTTGTAGAGATCTCTATACTTTAAGGATTGGTTCTAACATTTGAGGCGTCCCCCAATGATAACCACAATCCATAAATATTCTCATGAGACGGATTTGAGTATCACTGATCAATAGATCAGGTTGTGCCAAACTTGTTTTCTTCCTTTACACAAGTATGTATCAAACCTAGGGTGGCCTCCCCCTCTTCCTTGGAGAGCCACGACCTGTGACACCATTTATGACACTTATGGCGTCACCATGCCACCATCCATGGTGGCAGTGCAATACCCAATTCCTCTTGGGTGGTACCATGTCCTTTTGATAAAACACAATCCTTGCAGGTATATTTACAGCAGGTTTATATGATCTCGTCACTTTAATGTATAAGACATCTGCACACTTTACTTTGTGTGATTTTGGGGATCGAGATGAGACATAGTGGGGACAAACCACGACAATTCATGTCGTTCCACTTGAACATGCTTGTTCTTATCTCCCCCTAACGACGGGAAGACTGTCTCATCAAAGTGACACACCGCAAATCTAGCGGTGAGGAGATCGCCTGTCAAGGTTTCGACATAGCGGACTATAGCTGGAAGTTCATATCCAGCATAAATATTTATCTCAAATAACCCATCATTGTGCGCTGTGGCGGCGCAATTTTGGCACATAAAACATTTAATAGAGCTCAAGGATTGTAGATCCGTGTCAATCCAAAAGAGCTCAAAGATTACAAGTTCGTTTGAAATCCTAAAAAATCCTCACACATAGTCACCAGCTATGGTGTAAATTGGTTCAATGATGATGGCCATAGATGAAAAAGTAACGCTGCATGCAAAAATTGCATAACCCAAAACGGAAGTATTGGTGTGCTTTACCAATATTAAGACTATTACTGTAGTCGTTTTCCGTGAGACCAATTGAGTTTTTATATATAGGAATATGATGTTCATTACAAATCTCATATAATAAGCCATAAAATCATCACACCTACGGAAATTAACCCGGCCTAGGTGCTTTGACTTTCTAGCATAAGCAGCATAAATTTTAATTGTGGATGGTGTCATGACACGTGACCAGTGTGTCGACACAACAACCAACACCATAAAATATCTATGGTGTCCGCAAGTTGGTTAAATCGATCCACTGAATCCTCTTTTGATTCAATATAACAACATAATGAGAAACTCATGTGTCATTTGCATATGACGATCTCAATCATAATTGCTTTAATGAATAGGCTTTGAATGATGTACTTTTATCCATAAAATCATGACGGATAGGAGAAGCATAATAAGGTATAAATGCATATGCTTGTGCATCAAATATATTATAATGCCACATTGGGGGAGCGCCGGAATTTAGGAATTGAACATACGTCTTCAACCCTATATGACAATATTTGAGGATAAAAATGTTCATTGATCGTCCTCAGATTCGTGTGTGAACCATATTCTTCTGGTGTTTGCTTCTATTTATCCAAAAATATGGGTGTCCATAGTAGTTTCTTTAATGTATGGATCACCATATCAAAGCCAATCTATGTCAGAATTCCAAAAGATCATTTTCTTATGACGTTGGATTTAATTAGCGGTTACTTAGAACCTACTAAGTTGACATATAATCTTCTCTAATACTCGTTTACATTCGCAGTCATTTAGAGGTAATGCAAAGGAGCTCAAATAAATTCTCACTTGTGTCTTTTTCACATGAAAATCGTGGCGTAAATTTCTTTATAATGTGGAAAACAAAATTCAATTTTATCTTGGCATTATTTGTCAATTTGACATATGTTCAATATATATCGAAACGTAACTCAAGTTCTTTAGAGTAACTCGATTGAGAAATGGGAATTGTAATAAAAAATTTTTTTAATCCCAATTAGGCAGGTGTATTATGAATCCCAAATGAAAATATATACTGATCCTTATTACTTTCTTTGATATACTAATCATTATCATATACTACTGATATAGTACTACTGTTCTTCAGTACTATTATTTTAGGGATTACATTGTGCGTTTCTTTACACACGGTTCTTTGTTTCATGCCTATATTATGATATGTTGTTTTACTTTATGCAATACTTTGCAAAGTTATATGTAGAAAATTGAATCATGTGTATTATGAATAAAATTTGAATAATCTCAATTCCTTTAGAGAAAATTCAAAAAATTATCATGCCAACGATTACATTTAGTTTTGTCCAATTTTAGAGAGAGAAACTTTAAGACCAAAAGTCTAATTTAGGACCAAAAGTCGTATTTAGGCGTAATAGCCTTTATAAGGATATCTTAAAATTTTTAAAGTAGACTAATCAAAGTCTATCTTGGATTGAGCCAGATCCTTTTTGCTCTTTTAATAGCTGCAATGATGAGATTTGTCATTTAACATATTCTTCCCAGATATTATGTTTTTAGTTGTAAACTCTTTTTCAATGTTATTGTTGGATATTGAAGATACTTTTCCAAAATCCGCGTACTCATATGATTCTTCATATTTATTGAAAGTCGTAGCTAATTCTTTGCTAGCTTATAATGTACGTATCAATAGTTCATTGAATTACAACAATGGCAGAGTGCTTCACTGCACATGACATGTCCCCTATGTCATCTTTTAAATGTTACATTGTTTCCACTTACTTTTGGATGATTATATGAATTTTACGTCCATAGTAATTACCCCTTGTTTTAGGGTCGTTGCATTACTTTGCCCAATTTGTTCAAGAATATATATATATTTTTCTAAGACCTTACATCGTCATTGCCTTTTGATTTAGGGTTGTTGCATTACTTTGCAAAATGTGTTCCAGGAAATTTCTTTTTCTCATACCTTACATTGTCATTGCCATTTGGTTTAGGGTTGTTGCATTACTTTGCACAATTTGTTCCAAGAAATAATTTTTTTCTCAGACTTTATATCGTCATTACCCTTTGTTTTCTCAGACCTTATATTGTCATATATTATAATTATTTCTTAGCTATTTACATAAAGCAATTTGCATAAATATACCATGCTCAAGCCTTAGTTGGCTTAATAGGGGAATTTGGTACTCAAATTCTTCAGAGTCCAATATGTCAAAACTAAACTGTGATGGTTAGACCTATCTATAAAATAGAGGAAGAATAGAATGGATTAATCTCGTGGTCTAAATGACATGCACGACGACTAATATAAACCAATATACATTATGGTAAATCCGTGAAATTTCGTTATCACAATAAAATTTTGGTTTCTCCATTTTCATTGCATGTGAAGCTAATGAAATTTCATTATCATTGCTTTTTATATAATCAAGAAGATATCCATGATGAAAAATTTTTCAAGAAATTAAAATTGGATCTCAAGACCAAAATTTGTAATGGTCATATTTTTCTTACTTCGTGAATATGCTTTATCACAATAATTGGTTTGTCCATTTTTATATTGTATTGCTCATGAGATTTGCATTATCATGGCAATGCTCAAATTAAATAACATGTTAAATAAAAACAATTATTTAACATAATAAAATAGACATATAATGATGCTCTAATTTCATAAATATATGTCATAATATAATAAGATAAGTTTGAGCATTATATCATTAACGATCTAATGAAAATGATAACGTTAATTAGATCTTACTTGTTAGTTTGCCAAATAAACTGCATATTAAGCGATTGCTCGATCTCCGACTCCAAATAGTCGTCACATATTAATCGCCGCATCGTAATTGATAAGTCACATAAAAACAAACAATATTCATATGATTAGTCATTTCAATCATATATATTTCACATTTACCATATAAATTAAAAAAAATTCATATTTACTATTAAATTCGAAAAACAGTAAATAGTTATATAGTAAATAGTTATACAGTAAATATAAATTACTGTACGGTAATTTCAAAAATTACCTTTGTATTTTACCCCCAAAAAAAATCCCTTTTTTTCTTCTTTTTTTCCGGGTTGGGTCAGGCCCAAAGGGCTGGGCCGGGTCGGATCAGGCCCAAATCCGGGTCGAGATCAAGCTTCTGCCGACGAAGCTTTGTCGGCAAAGGTCGGGTCCGATCTGAAGGCAGGAGCGGCGGAGGCGTCGCGGCAGAGGCGCGGAGCGGAGGGCAAGCCGGAGTCGGCTCTGCAGAGCAGGGGTGCGATCGGGGGTCGTCCGAGCAGTGGACGATCGTGGCGAGGCGATCGGGGTGAGGCGATCAGATCCGGGGCGAGGTCCGATCGAAGGCTGGACTGATCTGGGTCCGGATCGGGGGAGCCTCGGGTCGAAAAATCGGGGAACCTCGGCTGCTGCTAGCGTCGATCCACGTCGATGCTGCTAGGCCACGGCGGCGCTGGGCTGCGGCTTCAAGATTCAACGTCCGGTCGAGGGCGACGGCGGAGGAGGGCACAAGCCATCGAAGGCGCCGATCGAGGGGGATCGGATCGGGGCGCTGATAACGTGTTGTAGGAAATACTGAATTGGTCTACTCATTTCATTGATAATCCCCTTTATATAGGGTGAGTATTACAACGGTAATAGGAAATACATTAATGACAATAATGACTACATAATTATCTATCGTCAGTTACATTGACGAAGGCACATAATGTGTTTTTCCTTCAACAAAAATAATATATCTAGCTCGTTAGGGCATGTCCAACAGCTTCCCTATAATAGGGATTTTACTTAAATTTAGAGATTTTGGGCTCTAAATCTCCTCCAACAGATTCTCCATCTCATTCCCTAAAATGGGGATTTGGATGAGAGAGAATATATGCATCCCTATATTTGTAGAGAGAGAAAGGAAAATTTACAGAATGAAAAATTAATGATCAAATCAATTCGACACAGAAAACTAAAAAGTAATCATTAATTATAGAATTTTATATGAAATTTTATTTAAAATAAATAAATTTATTATTATAGTATTTATTGCATGTTTGAAAATAAATAAATAAAAGAATATTATATTGTTGAAATAAATATGAATGTAGTTGTAATAAATGTGAAAATCTCCAAAATGGGAAAGCTGTTGGAGTTGGAGCATAATTTTTTTAGAGATTCTGACTTTTGTTTCCCTATTTTACAAAAAAAATAGGGAAGCTGTTGGAGATGCCCTTATGATATTCTACTTTAAAAAATTTAAGAATAAAAAACAGATTAATCGTTCAATTGACACACATGGTATTTTCAACAAATTAGCGCAGAATGTCATAATGCTAATCATTGTACTTTTTC
Organism: Potentilla sterilis; assembly: GCA_963682095.1. Taxonomy (NCBI): domain Eukaryota; kingdom Viridiplantae; phylum Streptophyta; class Magnoliopsida; order Rosales; family Rosaceae; genus Potentilla; species Potentilla sterilis. The sequence goes on along the minus strand of OY821762.1, from coordinate 13,160,767 downwards.
AAAACATAAACAATAGTACGAGTTAAACTCATCGCTTTGCCATGATATAGAGAAATTACAGAATTAATATTTCTTGAACTAAATAATAGTTAGAATTGATCAATTTTTATCCGTAAACAAACCAACAAGGAAAGGGCTTTTATCACAATTCGAATTATTACTATTTAGTCCCTGAAAATCCCATACCGACTTTAAGACATGACTGCAATATATTATGTTACAAGAGAGAGAAACGAACTAAATTAAGAATCAAGAATGTTTGCCATCGGATAAAAAAAAGGGAAAAAGACCATTTGAACAAAATGAGTTTAAAAATTACCCATTCCAATGTTTATATCTCAAACCAATGAATCTTGAGAGAATTACACAACTACCCTAGTAAATATAATTCAGTCATATTAAAACATATTTACCCTAACCAATTATATATTAACCTCTCTCTCAACAACACAGAAAAAGAAAAAGAAAAAACCCTAGTTCCCCAAATCCCCGTCGCCGCCGCAGCAGCCCCTTCCCCTCTCTCTCTAGCCGACTCTCTCTCTCTCTCTCTCTCTCTCTCTCTCTCTCTCTCTCTCTCTCTCTCTCTCTCTCTCTCTCTCTCTCTCTCTCTCTCTCTCTCTCTCTCTCTCTCTCTCTCTCACGGTAAGGGTGAGAATGATGCTTTCGTTTTTTACCATGGTGTTGGTTCGGCCTATAGACCTTGGATATAGGCTTTGGACTTTGGATGCCACTCAAACTTGTACAATGGTGTTGGTTCGGCCTTGAGCAAATTCCCTGCACAATACCTCAGCGGCATTTCGGGGATAATTATGTAGTGCTCGGTCACTGGAAAGCTATGAACCCACCCTGGCGCAGGACCTTGGGTGCAATCAACCCGCCCGATTACCTTCCTTTCATTCGTACCAGGCTCCATCCTCACCGCCAAGTAACCCGGGTTGATCAAATCTGGCAACAAAGTCAGGAACTCGGAATCTGTAAGAACTCCCGTAGACTCCATATACAATCAGCATAATCAATTAGTGGGGGTCAGTAATCGATTACTGGGGGTCAGTAATACTATTGACGGCGGGTCCTCCTCCTCCTCCAACATTAGGGTTTTGATCGAATTGGGAATACTATTACTGGGGGTCAGTAATCGATTACTGGGGGTCAGTAATCGATTACTGGGGGTCCGTAATCGATTACTGGGGGTCAGTAATCGATTACTGTGGGTCAATAATCGATTATTGGGGGTCAATAATCGATTATTGGGGGTCAATAATCGATTATTGACGGCGGGTCCTCCTCCTCCTCCAACATTAGGGTTTTGATCGAATTGGGAATACTATTACTGGGGGTCAGTAATCGATTATTGGGGGTTAATAATTGATTATTGGGGGTCAATAACATGATTACTGGACAATATGAAATCTGTAACCTGATTACTGGGGGTCAGTAATCGATTACTGGGGGTCAGTAATCGATTACTGGGGGTCAGTAATCGATTACTGGGGGTCAGTAACTTGATTACTATGGATCAGTAACTCCAGTAACCTGATTACTGGGGGTCAATAATCGATTATTTACTGTAATCTGTAAATTATTTACTGAGGGTCAGTAACCATCGTCAATAACCTGATTATAAAAAAAAAAAAATTAAAAATCTGGCGAAAAAAAAAAATTCCGGCGAAAAAAAAAAATGGTGCCCGGAATCCGGCGACTCCGGCGACCGGCCATGGGAGGCCGGAGGAGTTGAGTGATATTTCGGCAAAGTTCGTTTTTTTTATGTTCCACTTTCTCAACACATTATAATTCAAAAATATGTTAGATAAGACAAAAGGACAAAAAAGGAAGAAAAAAATTAAATTTGTACTAGAATTGAAAAAGATTTGTTCAAATGGGCAATAGAGTTGTTACCTTATGTTGAATAGGGAAAAAAAATAAGTTTGTCATTTGAATGGGCAGTCAGGGGGTCAAATTAGCACCAAATAGACATTTTCCCTAAAAAAAAACACAAAAGTACAACAATCTAACTAACAAATACATCACCTACCATAAATTTCATACAAATTAAGACTAAATTTTATAAATCATGATAAGGTATTGTCAAGTTGCCACTTGTCACTAAATATTTACTCTTTTACCATTTTTAATATTTACACTTGCATTTAGTCTTAATTGCTGCTACTACAAAATTAAAAACTACTATTGCTGACTTAAAAGCTGCTATTGTGGATAGAGAAGCTAACTGTTATTGTGGATAGAGAAACTACATGATATTGTCGATAGAGAAACTAGCTCCTATTGTCGATAGAGAAGCTAGCTGTTATTGTCCACCATGAAGTTAGATGTCGTTGCCGACCTTAAAGATAATCGCTACTGTCAACCCTGAGGCAAGCTGTTACTCTCAAGTGTCAACCCTGAGATAAACTGCTATTGTCAACCATAATGTAGTGGTTGAAATTCGAAATTTTAAAATTTCTCAAATATATGCAACACTATACTAAAATGAAATCCCATGAGATAAATAACAATTTTGTAGTTTGAATATTCTCTAAATTATTGACGGTCTTGTCGGAAAACTTAAAATTGTCAGAAATAACTCAAAAAAGAGGAGATAGAAACTTATCAGTTACTGGAGTGACAACATGGCAATTTTGGCGAAAACAGTGGCATTTTAGGTATTTCAGCTTTAATTATTTAACCAGTTTTGGATCCAGTCAGTTTTGGTCCAAGCTTATGTCATTTTTTGTTTAAAAATTATTAGAAGTGAGTTGTTTGCATTTATAAATTTGGTCGGGTGTTACTGTATAATTTATTAAAAAATGAATCAAGAATGCTTAATTTGCTGGCACCGATGTTCGGTAGAAAAAGGCGCCGGAGTCCCAAATCACCGACGACTCCGGCTACTGGTGAACACAAGAATAAGAGTGGGGGAAAGCAGCAAGGTCGGAGGTAGCAAGGTCAGGGATTCACATGGTATTGATGCTACCAAATAACACTTCTGCTCATAGGTCTGAGTCTGAAGAAAGGGAGATTGCCCCTTCCCCTCCCCTTCGTCAGAGTTGTTTGCAGCAGTGATTCTACAGAACATGCATGTCGTACTAAATAACTTGGCTATCGTGGCAAAAAAAATCAATGATCAACATAATTGATGAGCCTTGTTTATGCTCCAGTGATCTCCAAGACCTGTGTGAAATCTTCTGCAAATGTTTTCCCTTTGGCCGTAGAGCAACAGGCAATAAGGAGTACCATTCAAGCCCCCTAGGGTTATCCCCTATGGTGGTAGATATGATGTGAGCAATTTTTTCGTCCACGTCTTTTCCCTTACGGCATCTGCTAGGTCTTTTGCTAGGGTTTTCGGTGGTGGTGTCCTTCGGTTTGCTTTGGCCCGAGGGAAACGTACAAGTGTTGGATTTTAGTTTTCATTACCCATATGTTGTTTTACAAACTTCACTGAGTGGATGTATGATATATGAACTTTTTCTTAATAATGTAATACAATTAACAATCACGAATAGAACTTTTGTTTAATATATAATGATGATGTATGAATTTTTGGCGATTAAAAAGAAGAAAAAAAAACTCAGATGGGCCTACTATCAGAACTTAAAGAAACGAGAAGAAGCCCACACAGATTTTAGCAAACAGAGTCCATCAGTCCAAGGTTATGGAACCTGAAGAAGTTAAACCAGAGGTTCATCCTTGGTAAAAATCTTTTCAACTTTTACTTCTGACCCTTCTCCTCTGTCTTAAGTCCCCCACTCCCACATTGTTTGTTACTTAGTTTGTGTTTCAAATTCTTGTTTACCCACCAACAACCCAAACCCAGTTCAGGTAGGGTAAGCGCGAAGCTGTTTCCAAATTCAAGACTCGGTCTTTCCCCAACAGTTGTGTGTATCAATTGAAATAGTGGGTAAGTCTTTCTCTTCCTTTACCAAATCTGAACAGATCCATTTATGTCATGCCTAATCATTAAATGGGTAGCTCATAGTTTCTTTATATGCCAAATTGCTTGAATTCTTTGAGTTATTTTCTCTTTGAGTTGTTGCTGTTCAGTTTAGAGTTCTTGGGTTCTTTCAGTTTCTGTGTCTTCTCTGTTTTTTGGAACTGTTACACAATCATGTAAATGAAGAAACACAGATTTTATTGGATTCAACAATGTTAGCTACCTTGTCATAAATGTGGAATCATTTACTTGCATGTTTTCTTGGTGAAGGCGATAAGTGTGTGCCTTCAATTAGAAGGATGTGCATTTTGTATGAATATTTACACAGTTGTTAATCAATTCAACTGTTTCTCAATTTTGCCAAGTTTAGATTGTTGGGATGTGCTTATGATTGTCTTTCCCTCTTTGGAAGAGTGCATGTTTTTCTTTTTCTTTTCACTTTACCTTTACATTTTCGCTTTTCTTGTTGGCTTGTTGGGGATATTATACCACTGTCTTCTATTGGAACCTGGTGCATTTTCCGCAATTGTCACACGTGTTAATCTCTTGAATGTTTTCGGTGTTTGCCAATTCCGGATTGCTTGGTATTGTCTTGTCTAATTTCTCTCACTTTCCTTCTGCAGTACCATCCATTGCAGAATGCGGTGAGGCTTGAATCGCAATTGGGAAAATATGAATAACAACTCGGTTCCACCTGGTTTTGCGCCTCGGACGTCCTTCACGCTCAACAGGGCAGAAGTCTTAGTTGTGGAAGTTGAAGAAACCGATAGGTCCAATGCTGTTGAGGATACTTCCAAACAAGGGCCAACCCAGATGGACACAACATCTGAACTGACTGCCTTGGAGAAGGTCAAAACATTTCTTCAGAAAAGGCCCTGGTTGCTTCGCGATCAAAGTGATCACACCTCAGTGCAACCTGACCCACAGCAGTTTAATATGGTTTATTGTCCTTCCCCCTTTTCCCCCATGTTTCGTATATATCTATTACGTAAAGCATCAAAATGACCTTGAACTGAATCTCAATTTGGTTATGTATCTGCGACCAATGTTACTGACTAAGAGCTTTTGTATATGTTTCATCATCAATTGAGCTTGTTATATACACACAATAATCATATCTCGTATGAGAGTACCAAGAACAGTAGCTAAAAGCAATAATATTGTCAGAAATGAAGAACCTCTATGGATTTGGTGTGATATCTGTGTATGGGTAACAAATATTCTCATATGTTTACTGCTTTCTGTGCCAACATGTTGCAAAGCAGAATATGTTCTCTGGGTTAAATAGTCTCTCTACACCTTTAAAATAGATGAAAAGTGATTTTTCCCATGCAGGTGCATATGTTATGTCGATAACTTGGTATTGTTTTCAAAGAAAGAAGGCTGAAAATTATAGTAGGATCGCGTGAAAATTACTGCAGTTCTTTGTGTTTCACTTCTGGTTGGAAGTTGTTAATCTTTTTTTTTTTCTTTCGTTTTAGGAACCTCCTTCAAAAGCTTGCCTCTCAAATGGTGTGACTCATGGAAGCCCAGAATCCAGTTATGTAAAGGTTGATTTTTATTCACGCAGTTGCTTCTCTTCTCTTTCCAATTGTTAATTAATAGGCACTAGTTTCAGCATTTCCATTGTTATTCACCGAGGGGAATTGTAGGATTACTGGAAATTACTGCAGTTGTTTATGTTTCGTTTCTGGTTTGATGCTGTTAAAACTAAGTTCTAGGAACCGCTTCCAAAATATTGTTTAATTGGTTGATTTTCATTCACTCAGTTGCTTCCCTTATCTTTGCTGAGAGCAACTGTGGGATTAATGAAAGTTTACTGTAGTTGTTTATCTTTATTTCTGGTTGGAAGTTTATTAATACCTTTTATGTTTAGGAACCCCGTCTCCCGAAAGGTGTTACACGTGGATGTCCCGAATCCGGTTATTCTGTAAAGGTTGATTTTAATTTAGTAATTGCTTCTATTATCTTTAATTTATACGATTATTAGTCACTAGTTTCCATCTTTTCATATGTCTTTGATCTACTGAAAGCATTACCTTGTCAAGTTCACTCTTTCACTTGGTATTTGTGATTGAATTTTGGAATAGGTAACAGAAAGGTGGCGTCCTGAGGGTGCAATAAAAGGCACGCTTGAAGAGGCTCCTGTTTTCTACCCAACAGATGAGGTGTTATTTTTTTTTCCCTGATTGTGGTTACTTGATTTTGTTTCACAACAGATGGTCTATGAATTTGTTGTTGAATTTCAACTGTCTTGCTTATAAAACTTTTAGTCTTTCTTATCTGAAGGAGTTTGAATTCCTCTTGCAGGAATTTAAGGACACTCTTAAGTATGTTACAAGTATAAGTGCAAGAGCAGCACAATATGGTATCTGTCGTATTAATCCTCCGCCTTCCTGGAAACCTCCATCTCTTAATGAGGAAAACAGCATATGGAGAAGTTCCTCATTTTCTCCCCATATTCAGCGGATTGATGGGCTGCGGAGTAAAATGGATGGCTCTGATGAGAGCAGAAAAAAGAAGAGAAGAATTGGGGCAGTGGGTTTGGCCTGTGGATTTGAATATATATCAAATCTGGGTGAAGCAGGACTGTCTGATATCAACTGCTTTGAATCAGAAACTGGTCCACAATTCACTCTCGACAGTTTTAAGAGATATGCAGATGATTTCAAGCGTCAGTATTTCCGCAAAAGTGACGTCATAGGTAAGCAAGAGCAGTGGGAGCCATCAGTGGAGGATATTGAAGCTGAATATACACGTATCATTGAAAATCCAACTGGAGAAATTGAGGTATGTTATGAAAATTGAGATGATAATGAATAACTTCATTTCTTACTTCTTTTTATTGGGCAACTTATGCTTTTAGTTTTCATCTTGGTGTGGTGTTTAGGTGCTTTGTGGAAATTATTTGGAGACTAAAGCGTTTGGGAGTGGATTTCCTATAGTATCACATGATGTCTCTGAATGCCTGCAATCTGGCTGGAATTTAAATCATTTACCCAGACTGCCTGGTTCTCTTCTTGTGTTTGAAAGCCATGACACATGTCATATTTTGGTGCCTCAGACTCGCGTAGGAATGTGTTTTTCATCTAATCTTTGGGTAAGATTTAAAATTTCATAATGTTTGTCCGGCAACGTGTTTCAGATTGCAGTTTCATTGAGTTATTGATATACTTTGAACTTTGAAGTAGTAACTTTACTATCATAATGTTTTTGATGGTCTGTCTAACTACTGTATTTCATCTTTTAATGCTTTATCTATTTTTTTTTCTAATAGAGAGTTGAAGAGCACCACTTGTACTCATTGTGTTACAATCATCTGGGAGCTCCTAAAGTATGGTATGGTGTCCCAGGGAAATCTCGTATAAGTTTTGAGGCAGCCATGACGAAGTCCTTTCCAGATTTATCAACACAGCATAGGCTGGTGAGCCATATTAAAGCTCAATCACTTACATGTGTTTATTCGCATTTTTGTTTTTGGTAAAGGTTACTGTCATTAGAAGAGGTGATCACTTCTGTTTTTCCTTCATTAGTATTTATCGATATTTCATGTCAGACTTTTTGGCACAGGTTAAGCAAGTATCTCCCTCTGCATTAAAAGCAGAGGACACACCTGTCTTTCGTTGCACTCAGCGTCCTGGAGAGTTTGTTCTTGTCTTCCCTGGAGCTTATCATTCAGAATTTGATTGTGGCTTTAATTTTTCTGAGAGTGCGTGTTTTGCTCCTCTAGACTGGTTCCCTCATGGACAAAATGCTGTGGAACTTTACTCTGAACGGGAAAGGAAAACATCCATATCCTATGATAAGCTGTTGCTTGGAGCAGCTAGGGAAGCTGTAAGGGCACAATGGGAAATTTCGTTGTTGAAGAGGAACAAAAGCTCAGAGAATCTACGCTGGAAAAATGCCTGCTTTAAGGGTGGGATTTTAACAGAAGCATTCAAGGTGATTTCTAGATTCCATAAAATTATTTTAGAGTCAACTGCTGGTCTTGCTTGTAACCTACATGCGTTTGAATGAGTTTGCACTGACATATTAATTGAAGCATAAGCAGTTTTCTTATTAATTAAAGGTGTGTATTATTAGGTATTTAGGTGTGCTCTTTCCTTTTTCTTCTCTTGTTGATATTTTGCACTTAGTGAGACTCCATTATGCATCGTTTAACCTGGTTGCTGATAGTCCATAATTCTTTTTTAGACGCGTCTCAAGTCTGAAGAGGTACGAAGGAAATATTTTTGCACCTCTTTGAAGTCACAGAGGATGAATTCAAATTTTGATGCTACCACGAAAAGGGAATGCAGCATTTGTTTCTGTGATCTCCATTTCTCTGCAGTAGGCTGTCCTTGTTCTGTAGACAGTTACTCATGTCTGTTTCATGCAAAGCAGTGTTGTTTTTGTGCTTGGAGTAACAAGTTTGTTCTTTATCGTCATGAAATCAAGGATTTAAATCTACTTGTTGAAGCTTTGGAAGGAAAATTAAGTGCAGTCATAAAATGGGCGAAAGATGATCTTGGCCTGTATTTGCATGAACATCTTCCCAAAAGCAATGCACAACCACCTGGGCAGGTAGATAATCCCATCTCTCTCACAGATAAAATAAAGCTGAAAGAGCACACTTCGGAAGATGCATTGTCACCAGTTAGCTGTGGCACTGCTTCTAGCATAAAGGCAGAACTGAAGGCACGTATGCTGCAATCCACAATTTCAAGCATGTTGAAATCAAACAGTAATCCAATGGCATCCATTGATGCTGCAACTAGTGCTGCTTCTAGCATCAGGGCTGAATTGAAGGCACGCCTCCTGCAATCTTCAATCTCCAACACATTGAAAGGAAATGACAATCCGCTAGATGCTGCAGCAACCAATGGCAATGGTATAAATTCTGCTGCTAGTGTTGAGGTAGAGATGAAGGCACGTGAATCCCAATCAACAATCTCGGATGAACATAAAGGCATATCCACCCCGCAACAGCCAGTAGAAATTTCTCTTCCGATAGAGGTGGCCTCTGATGTTTCATCTGTAACTTCAAGTGAATCATCCTTGGAATCTGAGGATTTAATACCAGAGCTTGGCAAGGTTTCAGAAGCTAGTCATCAAGCAGAAAGTAGGATACCTCAGGATTGCATTCATGTTCTCAGTGATGACAGTGATGGCTAATCTTTGCTTGAACTTGTATCATTATGTGAACCCAATAAAATGCTCCATCCCCATTTAGGCATCAGATGTAGATCGTATCGGCCTTTTCATGGCTTCTGTTGTATTCTAGAATAATGTCCGCTAGTTTGGTCATAAAATGCATGTGGACTAATGGAGTAGTAATAGTTTTGTAACCATAGGTATTGAATTTGAATTAACAAAGGAATTGAATTTGTAATAGCAAAGGAATTGACGATTGTTGATCCATGTTGTAATTGAAATTTGAATTTCGTTTCCTTCCATACCAAGTCTTTATCTTGTTATTGCAATCTTTTCAAAGCATGAGAGCTTCTTTGTAACATTAGCAGGATAGATGGCTTGTTTTCCACACATTTTTCTTATGAGAAGATGTAGGTCTAAACACAAAAAGCTCATCTGTCCAAAACTGATATCGTCGTGTTTGACTGCAGAAATCTCTTCAGCTGCTACAAAACTCGAAGTCTCTTCAACTCCTACAAAACTCAAAATCTATTTACCTGCTACAACTCAGAAAAATGTTTTAACAGCTATAAAACACAAACGAAATGAAATCTGGTAAATTTGCGCTGAAATATGGTATATTAATACTGGCGACATTGCAACCAGATAGTGAAGACATACAAAGAATCATATGAAAAACTCATATCCTTGTACAACACCAACAAGAATAGTAGCACTAGTACAAATGAATCCTAGCACCCACAGACCAAAGGGGTGGCATGAAATTTTAGTATATAAAGAATCGTCAACATTCATCGATCACAGTGAATACAAATTCTAAACACATGAATCAAATATCGAGTAAGTAAAACAACAATGCACATAGACGAACAGCGCTGAGTATGAGTGTAAGACATATCAAAGGCCAGCCGAAACCAATCCATGCAGAGTGACAATGCCGATTACCACATTCTGCTCATCGATGACAGGCAGGAACTGCACAGGTGAAGGCGGAGCTTCCATTTTCTGCATGGCATCGACCGCCATTGCATCTGGCCCAATAGTCCTCGGTTTCCTGTTGCACATTTCCCCAACAGTGAGCTTAAAGATGGCCTCCCCGCTCGCCTTGAGAGTCCGCCGAAGATCTCCATCAGTAAATGTCCCGATCAGATGACGGTCGTCATCAATCACAAGTAAGCAGCCGCATCCCTTGCTCGTTAGCTCCACCAGCTGCTCCATTATCATGTCGCCTTCCTTGCACACCGGTAATTCCTCCTCTTTCTTCATCACATCTCTCACCTGTTAACCACCCAAACAAATTAACTTACTTTATTACAAGAATATCACTAGAAATTAGGGATTCGAATAAGCCGGACCTTGAAGATGAGAGACTTTCCGATACGGCCGGCGGGGTGGTTGGCGGCGTACTGCTCCTTGGTGAGGTTTCTGGCCCCCATGAGAGCGATGGCGACGGTGTCTCCGAAGATCATCTGGACGGCGGTGGAGGTGACCGGAGCCAAATCGAAGGGGCAGAGCTCCCGCTCCAGCGGCAAATGCACGTTCATGTTGCAGACGGCGGCGAGGGAGTTTCCTTGGACGGAGGTGACGGCGATGAGGAAGGCGCCCTTGGCCTTGGCGCAGGGGACGAGGCGGAGGAGCTCGTCGGTGTTGCCGGACTTGGAGAAGAGGACGAGGACGTCGGCGACGGTGAGGATGCCGATGTCACCGTGGAGGGCGTCGAGGGGGGAGAGAAAGGCGGAGCGGATGCCGAGGGAGACGAGGGTTTGGGAGATCTTGTTGGCGACGAAGCCGGACTTACCGACGCCGGAGAAGAAGATGGTGCCGGAGGAGCGGAGGAGGGTGAGTGTGAAGGAGAGGGTCTGGGAGAGGTCGAGGTGCTGGAAGAAGAAGTTGAGGTGGCTCTGCTGGGATTTGAACAAGTTTAAAAGGGTAGTTTCGGAAATTGGTGATTTGGGGGAGGAGGAATGTGGGGGGATGTGGAGGTCCGATGAGGACGGCGGGAGAGACCCCATTGTTGTGGAGGAGGAGGAAGAAGAAGAAGAAGATCTAGAGACTGCGTCGGTGCCGCTCAAATCTTAATCTATGGATCATTTTCTCTATTTTCTTTGCTCTCAGATTTGGGCCTTCGTTTGGTTCTGGACCTATTTACTTGAAGGCCCGTAAACTTTGGGTCATTGTGTACGAGTTTGGGAGCAAATGGGTTTGATTGTTCGTGCTGCAAATGGACATCGGAATAATGGTGTTGTGTGTGTTCATCTATTAAAGAGTTTTGCAGGAGATTGGAATGGTGTTCCTTTATATGGTGTTGGCGTGCTTGCTCTGAAAGATGGAGACTCCATACGTACTAGAGACCTAGAGTGTAGTACCAATGTAGAGACTCGATACTAGAGTAATAACAGAGTAGTGGCTCTTGAAGATTGTTTCTGGCCTCAGAAATGCATGTTACTTTTATTGAGTGCATCTCGATCTTCTGTTGGTGAAGGTGCAGTGAGACAAGAATTGAAGCGCGTACCTTTTTTTTTCGCTTATTCTCTATGATTATAAGTCCCCTGCTTAATTGTGAAATGTATTCAGGCGACCCATAATTAGTTAGAATCGCACTTTGGTTTCATGCACTCCAATTTTTGAGTATCGGAATAACTGCAATTAATGGTAAATCCAATTGTGATATGAGGTTCACTTTTGTACGTAGTTTGTTTGGCTGGTGCCTATTGTATTGCTCGTTATTGACTGTTTTCAGATTGTCTCTGCTGTCAAATTAAAGGTAACAAATTAAATGAGAAGGCTAGGGATCGTTACTATTTTCTCTGGAACGCACACGGTTTACAAAAATACAATAATATTCGTGATCCAGAAACAGAAACTTTAGACTATTACATCGTTTTCAAAGACAGAATTCTAACCAAATAGCGAATTAGCTAGAAGGCAATGAAGGAATTAGTGATACTAATATTTGGCGATGCAAGTTTAGTGACGTTATAAGTAATTTTTGAGATGATTAAAGGAAGGGCTAGAGTGGGATTTGAGTAGAAGTTTAATGCTAGCTCTAACTGTGGGTTAATTTTGCCCATCTTTATCAGAACTTAATTTTGCAGTGAGAATGGTACGTACGTACGTTAGTATATAATATATTCAGAGAGAGACAGACAGACAAACACCATTCAATTACAATACTGTTAATAGAGAGCAAGCGATAGCTACAGAGGAGTAAGGACGACGACGACGACGACGACGACGACGACGACGACGACGACACATAAATAGTCGACCTGAGGAAACAGATTGCTAGGCTCTGCTGAGCATGATTCCTGCAACGTGATCTGAATTTCTTTCTTTCTTTCTTTCTTTCTTTCTCTGATCGGTCCATTCAAAACTTTCAACTTTCTCAGAGATGAAAGCTACCTAGCTAGCTAACTACCATGCAGGGATATGGCGTCCTTCAGTCAACCCTAGCTCTGCACCGGCACCCATTTAGCTCGATTATGTAATTAACAGCTAGCTGGCTACGAGTAGATGTACTGATCATGCAAACCCTAGCCTGCATGAAGTCCGATCCAGTACATAATACACCTACACATACAAAAATACTGATACAGAGAGGTATCGATCAGAGAGAGAGTTTCTTGTTGTTTCAATTCGTTCGACTAATCAGTCAGGCAAATAATAGACGTAGTCATAGCGTACTTAATCTGAGAGGCTTGATCGATGAAAATAATGTGTATAATGTATGCTAGCCAATTAACTCCTAGTTATACTATGTGTACGAGCTTGGTGTGAGATTATATATCATGTAGGGTAATAGAAAAGTACTAGACGAAATCAAGAGGTCGGTTCACTTTCTAATCGATCAACTACGTACGTACTGTAGTTTCATCATTTTCATTGTGTTGACAGGAAAAAAAAAATTGAGGGAAGACAGTCATAAATGAACTTTGAACGTGTAGGTTAATTTGGTCCAAGCTTAATTAGTTCCGTCCAACCTTTTAGTCTTTTACATCACTGCTGGACAATCAACTCGTACAGAAGCTATATATGAAGAACAGCACAATTCCAGGCCGACTGCCGCCTTAGTACGTAGCTAGACTTCTATGTGTATATAGAGTAGTAAATTACATTATTGATTCCCCCGAGTAGTGGAAAAATTGAACATAACTATTCAAACAGCTTCGTATTTTTGGTTAATATATAACAAATCGTTTCCAGGAAATCAAAGACGAGGTATAAATTCCGGCAACTGATCGGGAATGGGAAAGAACAAAAGGCATACAGGCGAAGGAACAAAGAAACAGAACACAATGACAATATGCCAGTTCTAGACAGCAACATATTTTACAAACAGCAATAGAAGAGATCGAAAAGAAAGACATCAAGACTCAAACAGGACCATTAAAACTGTTTGGCAAGTCAATCGTAGTATCAATACTAGCTACCATATATACGTCTCTATATTTCACTCCAATCTCCATATGCATTGTAACTTAGCTACTGATGATAAAACATGCATGGGATCCGTAAGACTGTATTTGAATAGTGAATAATACTAAAATCTAGTATATAGTTACCCTAACAAACCGTTCATTTCATATACAAAGCTAAAAATGAGCGTGAAATACATTACGATCTCACTGATTGATGAGTACGTCTAAAACAAAATCAAACAGCGAGCTAGGTAGACATTCAACGTCATCATGTAAACCGAAAAACATAAATGGTAATACAAAAGAAAATTAACACCATCTAACATAATTTTCATTATACACTGAACACTAAACAGGCATGCATCTATATACGTAGCTCTCTGTTTGTTTCAGAAACAGCAATTACGTACTTACTCCCAGGCGACATGACAAGACACAACCATGTCCTCGTCTTCAGCAATATCACTTTCTCTGTTCTCCCTTCAAACTTAAAAAAAAAATATATAAAAAATTCCTCTCGGATCAAACCCTACTGGTGTTCGTCCGTACGGACACCCGCGCCCTTCAACGTTTTGAAACTTCTTTTTTTTTTTTTTTTTTTCCCACTATGACTGGTAGGGACCCAGAGTCAGCTGCAAAAAACGAAACCAAAGGGGCCATTTTAGGGTTTCAGTTGATTTTGACGGGACGGAAAATCTCGTACGGCTGCACTGCCAACGAGGCTCGCAGGGCTGAGGCGCCAGGATGGTGGCACGTAAAAACCCGTGGTGTTCGTACGGTGAAGATGCGATCGTCGGACTGACGCAAACAGCGGAGGAGGATATATTATTGACCAGGACGCGACAAGGAGGGACAGGTGTGCACGTGAGGGTGCACGGTTGGACGGCCCCGGTTGAAGATTGACCGTTGAATGCGGGATTCTCGTACCACAGGTCGTTAATGGTAACATTTCGCAAGAAAGAGAATCGAAACAGAGCTAAGTTTCTATTTCTAATTATATGATGAAGTAGAGAACAAGAGATAAGAGAGTGAGTATTGAATTTCTGAAGATTTAGGGTTTAGCCATTTAGCTCGTTAATAAGTTAAAACATCTCCGACTCCTTTTTCATGTGTTTACTACATGAGGTAAAAGTAATTTTAAATTTTAAATAATATCAGTCAGTAAGATAAGATTTCAAATTACTACGATGAAGTATATATGTAGATTATAGTACTTTTCGTATCGGGTTCCTGAAGATTTTAGAATTCGATTCTAATTAGGATCTTTGATCAGCTCGATTACGAATCATCGATTCATTCTAATCATGCTTATGAAGAAGTGAGAGAATCATTGAGAACTTCTGATGAATTTCGAATGATAATTACTCTCTATTATGGAACACGAGAAGCCCGACACGAAAGTCACCTTCTCAACGAAAGCAGTAGATGCCTAACGACTCGAATTAAACCGTAGATAGAAGTCATAGAAGTTAAATAGGCTAGGTATTTGGTACGTAGTCCTTGGTTGCTAGTTTTTCTTCAGAGATGTTTAGAATCACATATCACAAATTCACAGGAGGCTTAAATCAGGGACATGCAGGCTAACTACAGAGAGAAACACGTGGGGAAGGTCAATCTGTGCAGCTTTATTACGTACTGCAACTTCTGCTTTGATTCCAACCAGCCCATGCCAGTGCTTTGCTGGTTGCTAAGGACTACTAGCGCTACTGCTCAATTTACTTTGAATTGCACTTGTGAACATTCAAGATCCCTATTGTATGGTAGCTTTTAAGTCTTCAAGATCCTACTGTTTTGTAGCTTTACAAATTTGACTAACCCATGTGATCAAGAAATGAATTTGATTGTTCATGTGGAACTGGAAAAACTGATTCACCTAGCTACTATTAATTCATCACAGATTGAGATTGATAATAACCTATATATATGCATGATCGAGTACCTTCATGTTTTTTATGGCAAAACTAAAGTTGCATATAACATAATCTCTTTGTACATGAATCAACATTGCCTTCTGTTATATACTCCAAAAAAAAAAAAAAAAAAATTGCCTTCTCTTATACTGACCAATTAACAACCAATGGACTAGAACATGAACGCGATCATTCGCGCGTTTATAGGACATAAATTCAATAGCAACTAATATATATATAGCTAGGAGAAAGTCGAGCGTATAAGTTTATTCCTAAGATTAAGACAATTCCATTCATTACCAATTAGTTTCATATGTGAACCTCAAATTTCGTTATCGTTTGTGTTAATACATACCAAGTGATAAGTGAGAATGACTGCAGTGATAAAATGTAAAACCGGCACCAGATATAGAAATGGTGTCACTGTGTTGTATCTAAAATGAATCACTTATTTAGTGATAAATAATATATACAAACTAAAGTCACTTAGTGCTAATTAACTATAGTAATTCTTAGGGCTGGATTGATAGGTATACTAACTCCATTTTTCCAGTACCATGTACCAACCAATATATGATTGGTATGAAAAATCCACCATTTATACCAGCCAATAACGTTGGTATACCAACTAATTGGTACGGTTGGTACTCGGTTGGTACGGTTGGTAATGGGCTTCTACCAACATAGTTATGGCCCAAAAATTTAAAGGCCAAATTCAAATAAGTAACAAGAAATAAGTCAAATAACAACACAACTCCATAGTCTTATACAACTTCAACCAAATTACCAAATAAAAAGTCACAAATTGAATGGCAAACTCCAAATAACCAACCTTCTAAAGTACTAACAAGTAACAAATTCTCAAAACGATTGAAAAAAAAAAGTATTTTTCACTATTTCAGTATAAGTTGGTAGGTACAGTATACCATGGTATAGGGAAAACATGTACCACCTACCGTACCATATTTTGAAGTTGGTACGGTATACTGTACCGTGTACCATGTACCGATTTAGTGGTATACCAACGTATTTGGTACGGTTGGTATATGAATTGGTTGGAATGGAATTGTGTACCATTGCCAGCCCTAGTAATTCTAAAGATCACCAAAAATAAAATTATTAAATCAATCAGTATAAATATTTCGTGTTATACTGTGTAAATGGAACTGGAGATTGATGAGCTTTTCAGCTAGGTTTGGGTTCCTAACCCTTTTTTAATAAAGAAAAAAAATTCCGGGTTATGTGACTCATCATACCATTATTTGCAAGTTAATTCTTTACTAAAAATACCCCTAACAGATTTAGTTTTTGATAGTCATAAGGCTCTCATCATTTTTTTGACGTACCACATCAACTAGCGTCATAGTGAAAGTCTATCTCTCCTAAAACTTATTGGTGGACACATAATCGGCTTCACTAATTTTAGGCAATTATTTCATTCATGAATAAGTAGCACATTTGTTCATTGACTACCAATTATATCGATCCCAAGTCGCTGAGAAAGATTCTTTAAGACGCCTACTTACTGTCTTCAATTCATGAATGGCATTATTGTAAAGCAAACTAGGTCCATCTAGACGTTCATGTCGGTTGACTAACTAAAGAATGCATGATGGTCACGATGAAATTAATATTGCTTGAGGTAAATATTGGAGCCCAGTAAAACTAATTATACATATGCTACGTAATGGGGTTATGTCTAGTAATACCCGGCCTCTAGTCTAATTCAACTTTTGACGGCTGATGTTCATTGTGATCATAATATGCGCGCTGTGTGCTTGACACTATCGATTCTGATAGATTCTAAGTGAGGCAGATATTAATGAAATGAGACCAATCAAGAATTAATGGTAACAATTTGGAGTGTCTGGAAGTGAGTTGCAGGAAGCTGTTACCTCATTCCACTATCATTGGAGACGGCCATGCGCTTTTTTACTAAGCGATCTCTTGTTTTATGCATTTTAAGAAATCGATTATTAAGCAAATTTATTGATAATATTTTTATATCTCCATCGTTCAATTCCTAACTTTATATGTGTAGATCATTTATATAATTTTTTAGCCAAAATAGTGATCGTTAACGTATCTAACTAGATCAAATCAATAGACATAATAAATTTGTCAAACCTGAACCGTTTATGTTTTTACTTGCAAATTACAGTTTTGAATGCTCTAATGACTATCAAATGAGATAAAAAAATTTCATATATGATCAATTCTCAATACTTCAAAATGGCATTACAATATCTTCAAGTATGGCATTACATTCTCTTAGAATGCAATTAAGTGTTGTTTTCCAATTTCAGGAATACAAACAATGGTGAATTTGATTTACTACGCTGACTAATTTTTAATCTTGCTATATGGCTTTTGAGGATGAGAAATATTAAGTCCATGTTAATTAGACAAAGAACACAAACGAAGTATCTAGAATCTATTACGATAGTAAAATGTTATATTCTATGTTCAACATATCATGAAAATTGGCTAAAATGAGAGATCTCTTAATAGAAAGGGACTATATATATAGTTCCTATTCAGAGCGAACTTTCACTCTGAAATTAACGTGTAAAGTTCATTTTTTGACACACTTTTCGGTTATATTTTCATATCTCTACCGTTCAGATGTTTGAACCTAATGTATAGATAATTTTTGAAAAATTTCATCTAATTTGGTTACCGTTAATGTATTGAAACTATTCTAAATCAATAAACAAACTGAATATATTCAACCTGAACTGTTTGAGTAAATCACCATAATGAAAGGTCAAACGATTATCAAGTTAGATGAAATTTTACAGAGATGATCTATACATTAGGTTCTAATATCTAAATGGTGGAGATGTAGAAATATGACCGAAAAGTGTGTCAAAAAATAAACTTTGCACGTTAATTTCAGAACGAAGGTTCGGTTTAGATAGGAACTCTGTGTGTGTGTGTATATATATATATATATATATATATATATAGTCCATATCTAGAGCGGGGTTCTGTTATGAAATTAAAGAGCGGGACTCCTTATTTGACCTAATTTCTAGCCAAATTTTTACATCTCCACCGTTCAATATTTAGATCTATGTGTGTGTAGATCATTTCTACAAATTTTCAGCTCATTTCGTGATTGTTAAGGTATCGAAACGATAAAAAATCAATGAACAAACTGAATCTAATCAGTATGAACCATTCGTGTTATTCACGACGAGTAATATTCAAACGATTATTAAATTTGATAAAATTTTACATAAGTGAGGGGTAATTTATGGTTTCATTGGGTTAATTTATGGTTTCATTAATCAAAACTTAACACACCGCCCTTCTTTAAAAAAGAAGAAGAGAGGATCAATTGTACGTGTGTACGTGTACTGCGAGAGTTTCCCATACTCGAGCTTTGGGGTTGTATGCGAGGCATGCAAGATCAAGATCGAGTTTAATTTCGCGCTAGATAGAACCTCTAACTGATGAATAAGTAGATAATGAAATAGTTGATCGAGTTGAAAGAGAAACTCCATCCCCGATATACTTATGAAGATGGGGTAGCCTGTACAGTTATACTTACACACAGAAGGCAATTTTTTTTTAGTGAAAACCACAGTAGGGCAATTTGACTGCATGATATAATCTCTTACATGCATGCATGAAGCTAATTACAGTATACAATCTCAAATATAATATCAGTATATTGGTGATGATAGATTCACGGGAGAGAATATATATGTATATACTAAGCAAAACCAGCACTTCATTTAGTCAGAGAGAGAGAAAAAAAAACTCGAGCTGGTCAAGCTAGTTTAATTGAATCAGTAAAATCAGCGATGAAAGAATCGAAGACGAAAGAACTAATTAGTAAAAATTCAGAGAAAACAATTCCTAGCAGCCTGTTCCGCGCGCAAGAAGGGTGCGCATGCAGTTCTAATATAGTATAATCCATAAGAAAATCCTCATGAAGTATATGATGACATCACAAAGTTCTAGTGATCTAAAACATGCAATACTACTTTAGATATTAGCTAATCCTATGTTGGACCGAAATGATTGGCAATGAGAATAGATCCTCCAAGTTAAAGTGATCTTCTCATTTATAAACGTACTGATTACTCAAAAGGGAAATCAATCAAGGCTTTCTAGAAAGCTAAACCCTAATTAGCTAATATCTCCCCCATGCCAGGAGAATGAATGAGCATTAGCTTAGTCAGTTAGCATCTTACTCTAAACCCAATGATGATTAATTATATACTACTAAAGGAATATTTGACAGAAGGGATCCAATCACAAATTCTCAGACAGCTTGTAGGCCAAATTGACTAATTAAACGTAATAGATCAAGCTGATTTTGCCCTGCTTTTAATTGACCTGTAATTATTCTAGCAGACAATATGGACTTCCTTAAGCCTCATTTCTTAATGACCATTAGCTATGTTTTGATTGAATAAAGAAACAAAGAACTATGTTTTGACAAAATTGGAGTTCTCTCACTAAGATTTTCTAATACTATTCACGGCTCACACTCTGGGTACGTTGCAGACTTGACAGTAGTGCAGTAGTGCTAATTATTTCCACTGGTGTTACTCTCTTTGATCAGTAACATCAGACCATCTGAGGCTGATATGACAAATAAGGAAACTCTCGTATGGAAAATATACATATAATATAGGATGTGAATCTGCATGACATACCAATCCTGACGCAAGTATCAGATAAATCAGATGATCAGCGAATTCAATTAAATACCTAGCAAGACTCGTGAGGATCAATATATTAGGTTAAGTTTGCTTCAAAACCATAAATTATTATTGCAGAAATAATAATTGGAGCTGAAGTAGAGGCATAGAGCCATATTCCTAAGACAGTAAAGTAGAAAAGGTGGGAAGACTGAAGGAGAAGCTAAGGGAAGTCAGAGATAAAAGAGAGGCTTTGTCTGACCAATCAGCAACACAAAGCACTAAAGAAAGCAAGTTTAATTATATATATGGTGCTAACAGACATATATATCTGACATGTTCATGTATGATCCTAATGTAAAGTCCTTTCAAGCTTTGTCCAGTGTTTGATTTTGAGTTAACTTGGAGTCTCCAACAACAAATTTCAAGAAAATTGCTATATGTAAATGAAAAAAAGGTTAAAAAAGGTGGAAGCTGATCCAAGCTCCAAGCAAATCTGTGGGTTAACTAAGCAAATCTATGAGTTATCAGACAGATTCATAATGTCACAAGAAGATGATATATGGATAGCCAATAATTGCTTACGATCCGTGCTCATACTCATAGCAAATAGAAGAAACAGAAAATTAAGCACAGAAACTGAAACACAAGTAGTCTCTCTAGTACTGCTCAGAGTGGTTACCAACAACCTCATAAAATTAACTGCTAACCCTAGAGAACATCCAAATACCATACCAACATAGTCTCAGCTAAGTAAAAAAAAAGCATGAAAATTAAGAAAATACCATCTGCTAGAGCGGGATTGATTATATCTCAACAGAGCTCATCATTTTCCACTGATTATATCAATGGATTATCATATCGTTAGAGCTATGACTTGAGCTTACTGACAGCTGGCACCCGGAGGAGGCTGATGATGCTGAGGCGGTGGAGGCAACTGTTGCGGCAGCGGCGGGCGCTTCCGCTTCTTCTTCTCGTAGCTGATTCCTCTTGCTTTGGACTGCAAGTCCCGAACCTCACGGAGGTAGAGCCTGACGGCTCTAGCTCCGAAAGGATTAGCTTCGGGCTTGCCTCCGTTCTCTTCGAAGGCTGCCCGAAGCCGCCCGATGAGGGCGTCCAGGCTTCCCCAGGCCTGACGCAGAGGGCAGGGGCAAGGGGCTGGAGGGTTGGGGTGGCCGTAGAAGGGGCAGATTGGAGTGTGGACTTTAGTCTTGCCGAATTGGTCGAGGTAGCGGAGGAACTCGAGAACATGAGCTCCGCTGCAGCGGGAGAGGGAGAGCGGAGGGCGGTGGTTCTTCAGGTACTGCCCGAAGGTGTTCCAGTCACGGCGCTTTTGGTTCTCGTAGCGGCTACTGGAACCAGGAGAAGATGAAGAAGACGAAGAAACAGAGGCTGCAAGTGTCACACCAGAGCTAGCTGCGCTGCTGTTCATCATCATGCCAGCTGTGGTCATGATTAGGTTATGGTTTTGAATTTTGAGCTCTTCAGAGTTGGGGGAGTCATCCATATCTGGGATTGAATCCATGGACTCACTAATTGCCTTCTTCTTCTTTTAGGGTTTCTGATTCTCACCACGTAGAGAAAGAGAGAGCTGAGTAGTGTTTAAATAACTTTTGAAGAAGCTAGAAGAGGAGAGGTTCTTGCACTGTACTGGATGAATCTTTGATTGAATTCTAGTGCCTGATTATGAAAACAAGGAAACAAAACAGACCCTAATTATTGATTGATATCACAGAGGGAATTCCATATTCTGAAAAGGGATGGATGTAGTGAGGAGAGAGAGAGAGAAGGAAAGGAGCTGGAAATGGTGAAGCAAGAAAAAGAGTTTGGTGATTTTTGTTGTGGATGTGATGAGCTTGATGGGAGAGCTTTGAGAGGACTGTACCTCTTGACTCTTTCTATCACACACAGAGAGACACAGTTTTCAAGTACTTTATGTTGTTTTGCTTAGACGGTTTGAGAATCAACAGTGATACTATCTAAGCTAGAGAGAAAGCTTAAGCTGCTTGAACAAGGATCTGGAATTTCAGATGGAAATTCTATGCAGCTGGGTTTGGTTTCTTAAACCGCTAAGGGTTTTCCAGGAAAGGGTTGAGCAAAACAACTCCTATCAATGGATTACAACACTGTGACAGAGAAGGAAATTGTACATTTTAGGGATTTCTATGAAATTGGAAAGGCATTTGGGACAGTAGTGACAGGAAACTGGAAGGGGGTAAATTATTGAAGGGGATTATATCACATGATTTTCTTCTTTACTAGTGCCCTCTAATCTCTACTGTGGAATTGAATGACAGTTCCTTTCTGAATGACTGGAGTGCCCTTGTGAATTTTTTGTCTCCCAGTACTTTTCTTTTCCTCCCCAAAATAAGACTTCAACTCCTGACACACAAATTAGGCCCCATCCCAGCTTTAGAACACTTGGAACAGTCACCTATACATATATGGAATCCCTGTGGGACTTCTGATGTTTGGCAGAATGCCCCCAATGTGAAGAAAATTTTGAGAGAATAGGATGTATCTGTGGATATATATGCACTTTAAAAAGTCTTGAACAAATTGTCAGCCGCTTGATTTAATTTTAAGTTGCTTTCCATCCTATGATTGTAAATTGCTTTTATATAATTGGTCGCTGTTTTTTTTATACTTTTGATATAATTTTATTTGTTATTAATGTAAAATGAAATTAAGTAATAGAGATCTACGTAGAGTAGCACTGTAGATTTAACTAGCTAGTTTTATAATACAAAGCTAATAAATTAATTTTAAGACGTTATTCTAGAAATATAAAATGAACATGGAAACTTAAACTTGAATAACTCTAATTGTTTCTATATTTTAAATTTTTTTCAATCTAATGAGGAATTGTGAAAAGAGTTGCAAACTGTCTAGCAAACGTTGTTATATCATCGGTTGTTATTTTTCTCGAGGTATAGGTAATGTGTCCCTCTCGTTATACAGTACTAATAATAATTATAATTATATATTTAGGTGGGAGATCTATCACAACTCCCATGGGATCCATGCCCGTCTTCAGTAGAAAAACAGAAGAGGAATGATGAAAAGGTTACATTAGAACGAACTTTCTTTTGTATGAAAACTATAAACGTGAATTTTTGAAGGCTGCAACCTAGAGGAACAGGAAAACCTACAGAACCAGCTCCTCTAAGTAGAAGGCTAGAGTGATGGATCGCAGTGACCACCTCAAATCCTATCTCAAACCTAATTAACGGTCGCCTTCTTTACACCATAATAAGATTTTACCTTTTTCTTGTTATTCTCAGATCGTCGGAGTGAGGTTACTGTAACAATCGACTCTTTTAAACCACTCATCTTAGAACAGCCGGATCCGAATAGACAAATGATTAAGCTCAAAAGAATCACATGCACCTCAGATTTAAGAAGCTGGGGTCCCATTATCATCCTCTCCTACACTGCTACACATGTACTGCTTCTCAAATGGTAGAATGCAACATAAACTGGCCGTAGTTTCTTGCATCACAGTAATATATACAGCGATGGTTATGGCTTCTGGGGTACATGATCATTATGATTGGAAATCGTACATGACTGTAAGCTTCATATATGCTGCTAGCTACATCAAAAATTTGTGTTCCAAAATCATATTCAGAAATGGGTACGCTGAGTAAACCTATTCTTAACCCTAAATATGGAATATGATTGACAGTGTTAATTTGTATCTGCATTTCTTTCACATTCAACGATGCAATATAGGGTCAAGTATGATGATGACTGATGAAGAGAGATGCCAAACCTACATTAATATTGCAACTGCCACCATATATATTGATCATCTTAATTTGATCTTTCACACTCATGAACTACAGTTATTTACGTACGCTTCTGAGTTATGAACATGGCAACTGTTACTACACAGTAGTTTCTAGTACGTCGACGGGCCAAAACCATTATTGTTAGATTCTTATCTATAAACAAACTTATATATCTGTAACTCCGAGAATTGAACAATCTGATCTACCACTCCGATCGATCCGACCATTTGCATTGTGGCTCGTCAATTAAAGGATCTTTGCAGCGGTAAATAATGGGAAGTTCTCTCACATAATCCACCCGGCCCCCAAGTGTGGTAAAAAAACACAGAGCTCCATCGCCGTCGCCATCGAGGAGAAAGAAAACGATATGTATAAAGCTTCCATTACCGTCCTAACTCCTACGTACGCACGCAAGAGACTGGTCCTTTATCTCAGATTTCATTTGTTTTCTTAGGCGTTAAGATCTGACACGATCGAGTCACAAAGCTAGCTAAAACGGGTGTTTTGTTAATTTGATCGTTCTTTCCTATATCGGGGTGTGAGTACGGTCGTGAACATCCTCTTTTTTTCCTTTTTTTAATTTTTTTATATGTGATTGTGTTTTTTTATTTGATCTTTCTTTTATAGCTAGTTTGATATGTAAACTAATTAACTAATTTTCACTCCATGCGTATTAAGTTTTACACTGTTTGAATTAATAGAATGTGACAATCTACTCAATCTATGTAGCATGTTAAGCACTCACCATACGTAATGGGAATGAGTCAATGATCACTACTCATGTTAACACCTCACATCCGGGACCAGCATATAATTCCTCGTTAATCCTCAAGTGAATTAGGTCTAATCAATAATTTTCATATATAACTACTCAACCCAACTTAGGAAAATAGCTAAATTAGGTCTATTTTTCTGCCACTCCAAATATGATTATATATATATATCTATGAGATTTCAACAAAAAACATCAACTTTCTCAACGAATTTACTCTGTTATTCGATCATGTCATATTCAATTATCGTCTTATTTAAATTCGATCAAGTTGGATCAAGTTTCGACTACTCAAGTTCGATCTGTTATTCGATCAATTTCCAGATGCATCTTTTCTTATCTAAATTCTCATTTGAGCTCTCCAACTTGTGTATTGGGTCACAAGCAACCAATTACAAACATTGCCCGTTTCTGAATTCTGATACTGGTCGATCATATTGCAAAAATATCGATTTGTCTCATCTACGTACGTATCCAACAGGCTAAAACTGATTCCAATTTAGCCACTTGAAAAAGAACACGCATGGATACATAATTTTACCAAAATGATTTGGCTTTTGGGTTAGAAAATCAAGAACAAAAACATTAATATGCTAATGCTAGAACTAGGGTTAGTTATGTATATGTAGGACGGTCCAGGGTTGATTATCCTTTTTGCTATTGATCATTAGAACCGTTGATAATTTAGCTAAAGTGTTTTTTCAAGAGCCATATATGGTGATAAATTATGCAAATGCCGTGCTAATTAAGTTCAATACAATTTAGTCTCATTTTCACAGTTCCATTCTTAAAACAATTTGCATTGGTCCTCTCGAACTTTAGTCTACCTCTTAAACAATAAACCACCCTAAATCTCCCTGAACTCGATCTCTCTATAAAGAGAGAACCAAATTAGTCCTACATTTACTACAGGTTCATACATAGATATAAGTTTCTATTACCCTTCAAAGGGTATTAGAAATTCAGAATATTAAAACCGATCGATCTATGTACCCTGCGTGGATATGAAGTCCTACTCGTGTTTCCCCTCGCAGTAGTAAATCCAGTAAATGGAGAGACATACATATTTTATTTACCTACAAATGTTAATAAACTGGTTCATCATCCTGTTAAAAATCTAATCTTAATCGAGTTGATTAACTATAATATAGAAGCATAATCGACCAAATGATGCTACGTGGTTGATCAATTATAACGATACAGGTGTATAACGACTATCTTTAATTATATCAAGACCAAATGAACACCATCCTTCTTTAACCAAAATGTAACCACCAGCCTTGTATCCTCGCGCTCCTCCTCTCTCCGGCGACCAACCCTGATCAAAACTAATTGATAAGTAAACATGTAAAGGTTGATATTATAAACTAATTAGTATTAACAGTTTTTCCAAATTATGAATTAGTTGCTTCATGAGTGGACCAAATTATCATTTTAATTCGTCTTTAATGAATGATGAAACTATCAACGTCCATAATCAAAGTCCGGGCAGCGCTCACCTGCCCGCATATTTTTTCCTTTTTTCTTTCTCAGGGAAAAGCAAAGCACAAATGAATAATACAACAGAACATCTTCAAATGGAGCATCACTATCTCTCAGTCGGGGGACTCAAAGCAATGAATGAGAAAAAGTGTCGAGAAAACAAGAATCAATAGGCATAAAATAGCATAAAATATGATAAATTAAAGTCTGATCATACTGCAAAATGCAAATTACAGAAGTGTAATATATGTACAGCGTATATGTACAGCAATGTATGAGAACCAAATCAATCACTGCAGCCACTAAATGAAGCTATGTTTTCAGGGAAACTAAGAGCACAAGTAGCCTACCTAGCACAAGTACAGGAGAAAGCAAAATCCAGACGAGAACACAGAAATAAAAGTTTGGATATCCTAGGCTCTTGTGAATAGATCCTTAGCTCACTCATCAAAAAGAAAGTAGGGAAAATTTAGACTTTTCTAAAACCAATAGCACAAGTAAAGAATATGTGGAAAAAGAATGACCCCGTAGATTTCTCAAGGGAGAGGCAAATATTATGGAGGAGCAATATCGAGAGAGAAAAAAAAATTAAAAATTCTGCAATAGATCAACGAAATCGCACTATTTTCCCTTCCCCATTGCCCCTTCTCTCTGATTCCGGAAGTGGCTCAGAAGCTGCTGTGCCTGCATAATTCATGTAAAACATATTATCTCCTTTGTACCACAACTCCAGATAATTTTTATAGATCTCCACATTACAAAATGCTTGGCATAACTTCAGTTTTAGTGTTAAGTCAACAGTGATAAACATGGCCACGGCATGGCAGATTTTCCAAAAACCATAGATGACTTTTGACAAAAACAAAAAGCACACATTATATGACATCTGTTATGCATGTCTGAGGTTTCTTACAAACCTTTGACATTTTGGATTCATCTCCTGTTAATGCTAAGTAATTGTGTCTATCACCAGGGCAAAAGGGTAAATCTTCTTTCTGGATTGCTAAATAGCAGTTGATAAAATGATGGGAAGAAAAAGCACTGGTTTATTCA
Organism: Potentilla sterilis; assembly: GCA_963682095.1. Classification (NCBI taxonomy): domain Eukaryota; kingdom Viridiplantae; phylum Streptophyta; class Magnoliopsida; order Rosales; family Rosaceae; genus Potentilla; species Potentilla sterilis. Next base: position 13,133,619 of record OY821762.1, on the reverse strand, counting down.
ACAATCAGTTTTTTTTTTTCTTTCTTAAAAGTTGCTCGGGCCATAAAAATCCATCACCAAATTTAACATACTGAGTTTAAGCAAATGCACAGAGCTAAATAATTATGCATGAAAAATTATTAAGCTGCATACCTTTTCCTTTGCTCTTGTAGTGCCAGACTGAGATAAAGCGACCAGGGGAGGGACAGCCCCTTCCTGAAGAACCATAGTACAAAACTTTGGACTATGAAGGCACAGTTGCAACAAAACGGAGGCAGAGTTTTCTTTCCCCCTCTGAGAACCTGATTCCACAATCTCAACTAGTAATGGAATTCCTCCTCCCCGTGCAATTGCTAAACGCCCCTCTGCAATGGTGGACAAATTTGCCAGAAGAGCAACAGCCTTGTCAGTCATCCCAGTGTCAGGGTCCATCAACTCAATAAGACACTTCACAGCCCCAGCTTGAACTAGGCGAGCTTTATTTTCGTGAAAAATTGAGAGATTAAACAGTGCTGTTGCAGCATCTTTCTTCCCTCTAAGAGTCCCGGAGCGTAGAAGATCAACCAAGGCCTTCACTGCACCAGAACGCCCAATTTTTGCCTTGTATTCGTCTAAAACAGAGAGGCTGAAGAGAGCTGCAGCTGAATTTTCTTTGGCACCATCACTTCCCGTTTTCAAAACATGGATTAGTGGTTCAATTGCTCCAGCTTCTGCAATCATGGCCTTATTGTCTTCATTAATTGATAAATTCAAAAGAGCTGTCACAGCATGCTCTTGCGTCATCTTCGCCTCCGAATACAACATCAAAAGCAAGGGTGTGATAGCACCACACTGGCCTATAATAATGCGATTATCCATATTGTGCTTTGCAAGAAGCCGCAATTCTTCTGCAGCCATAGTTTGCACTTCGTCTAATTGGCTCTTGAGGTCTTCAATTAATTTCACGACATGGGATGTTGTCGTCAGCCCATCAGATTCTGAGCAAGAAAATGGAAGCAGCTGTTTGCTTGGGTAATTAGGGCTGTCCTGCCATGATGCCACTTCTACTTTAGCTTTTAAAAGGTGTGACTTCTTTCCTGATTGCCCAGGATGCTCAGATGTGATTTCTCCGGAAAAATCACCATCCTTTTCATGCATACTGGATATCCCTGATACCTTAATAGATGCTGGAGGCATATAATCAACACTGGAAACAGTACTTGAGGCTGATTCACTCCTGCTATGAATATATGGCTGTTTTGGTGATGACTGGCCTTTCTCACCACTAGGGAATCCATTGGACTTTTCTCCACTCAATCTAGGAGATACATCTTTTCTTTGCTTCTCAACTTCGACAGAGGATCTTGATGTCGAATTGCTACTGCGGATGGAGTACTGGCTCTCTGTGTGAATCAAACCTTCAGGAGAGACGTGACCAGACGGAGATGGGACAGTGATAGCATTCGTGGAGTCAGAATTCTTAGCAAGTTTAATATTATTTTCCTGACACCAACTTTCTACCATAGCTTTGAATGTATAATTGGGAATGAGGTTTGTATGTGTCAGCCTGTGACGGGTCTTCGGGCAGATAATCAACCCATGATCAAGCCACTTTTGGATGGAACTTCTCTCATATGTTTGACCTGAAGCTACAATCACAGGATCCAACATGAGTTCTGAAGACAAAGGGCAGCGGAAGTATGGAGGGACCGGGACCCCAGATGCAGTAATGTGGTCACTTTTAACCATGAATTCGCGAATATGAGAGACAAGAACCACAACTTGATCGATTTGAGCTAGTTCCCTTCTAACATCACGAACTTCAACATTCTTTCTTTCCTTTTCTACAGCAATACTTTCTTTCAACAGTTCTTGACTGGACGTCAAGCTAAGCAATTCAGTAATTTTCATAAGATATTTAGTGGAAGGCATGAAATCTTTTGTTTGACTTTTCAGAGCCTCTTCTAAGTATTCTGTTACTCTTTCAGGCTTCAAACGTTCAATTTCCTGCATACATTGCTGAAACATGTTTCCAGATATTAGGCTTGTACTTATCTAGATACTTAAATAACAACAAAAAGATCATCAGAAGTAAAGTGTATTAACAGACTAAAAGAACAAGGGAGAAATAATGGGGAGTAGAAAATTGGAAAATATTACCTAAAGAAAACAACCAACCTCTTTACTTTTTATGAAAATGGTTTATACAGAAGATATCTTGAAGTTAGCAAATACCTGGAGACCAATTAAACCTGAAGCAGATGAAGAAGACTGTAATAGTCTACTTAATGTACAGCAAATCTTGAGTGAGGAATTTTGTATCTTTATTAACAATGGCTCACTCCGCAAAGCCTGAGGATAAATTGTAAACAGATTGAAGTTACAACATGTAAAATAAACCCTTATATATTCATACTCACGCACATTCGAACACACACACACACTCACACTCACACTCACACTCACACAAACACAAACACAATTGTACTGCTATTACTAACTTCCAGAGATCCATAGGGAAAGACGTTCATGACGTCATAAAAGAAACAATTTATTTTTTTAATTTTTTGATGAAACAGTGCAGAAGAGAAAACCCAATTCCATAATGAAAGTCCTCAAGCATGAAGAAACACACACTTATTCCCTTTCAAAAAATAAAAAATAAAAAATAAAAAAGACACACTTATTCAGTTAAACTTACACTTAATAGTTTGCTTGACTTTGGAGACCATTTTTCCATGAATTCCCTGGCTTCATTGACAGCCATATCCAATTCTTCACACTCTTGAAATAGAATGTCATCTGAAGGTATATGGTAATCCACTACCTCATCAAGTAATGGCTTTAAAAGCTTCAATACATCAGCTATGGTTCTGTAAACCTTCTGGATGGGCACACACTTTACTGTTTGACATGAAACTAGAAGAACCAGCCGAGATATGCTATTGATTAGACATTTTATAGATGCTGTGTCCATCTCACCTGTTTAAGGAAGAAAAATAACACAAATCAATACTATAAACAACAGACAATCATAAAAAAATCCACCAAAATCTTTGCATGTTCTGCCCAAAATAGCTTTATTTTGCATCACCAGATTATCATTAGACCAACGACAGCAGTTTTCTGGTTCCGAAGCTCCGCCAGAAACATAATGATATAACAGCTAAAATTGCAAGTGAATATTTTACTTTCAAATGACAAATTAAACGATTTTTCAGAGGGACTCAACATTCGGGTTGATTTCACACTTGTAGTCCTGAAAACGAATCTAAATAGACAATGAAACACATAATTTGCAAAGAGAAGACACTTCAAACCCAAAGGTCCTCTGTGTTTCAAAGAATAGATATTTCCTGCCAAAAACGTTTCAAATTTTAATACAGTGAATTGATTTCACTGTTGAATTATCACCAAGAAGGCAGGAAAACGGGGGATGTAAATTTTGTAATACCTCAAACATATAAGAACCTCAGCTCAACTTAATTAATGGAATAGAGCAAATTTGTGTTTCTTTCTCCCTTAGGAAATCAAATGAGATTTAAAAGCCGATTTCTATTTCTACCTGTCTTGAGCAATGCCATAGGTAGGTAAATTCACTATACTAAAACCCTTTAATTCTCTCCATATACCAAAATAAAATATGACATAAACCCACAATTATTAACCCAAAAATGAACTGATCAAACATTTTACAGATTACCAAACTCGCTAATGAAACCCAGAAAGTTTGCACGAATGCCAGAAGAGCTCAAATTCAAGCTAAACAAAGCACCCCAACCCTATTAATCTCCTCCAACCCATTTACATACAACAAAATAACTCCACATATGAATGAAGAAAATAAATTTGAAATTGCAGAAATAAAACCTTCATCTTTGAATCAAAATCTTACCTCCTCTATGCCTGGTGACTTGAGCCATAAACAGATCTTAATCAGCCCAAAGCTGACAACTTTAACATGAAATCTTAATGGGTGTGACAAAAAGGATCAAACTTTGAAGAATCAATCTAAACCCTCATGCCCTGCTTTGATTACAAAGCTGCATGAGAGAGAGAGAGAGTGAGTGTTCAAGCCTTCAAGGAATGAATAAGAGTCTTGATGGAATGATAAAAATATGAACCAAAATGGTGGGGCCTATGTGGTTACAGATTTGTTGGGGTGGGAAAGTTTATTTAAGAGATTAATGGGAGAGAGATGGTAAACATTTAAAGGAGGCTTAAGGATGTAATAATCATGATAAGGGAGAAATTGTAAGAGAAGTCAAGCCTTTTTCCTTAATTAAATGGATTCAAGATTGAAGAACAATGATATCCAGAAAAAGATCCTACAGAGAAAGTACCATGATTCTTTGTTTAGCTGTGTCTCTAGTTACCAATGTACCCCTCATATCTTAACAGATTTATCATGTTGTTTCAACAAATAAAAGAAAAAACAATTATTCTGAAAAAAAAAAAAAAAAAATGAAAGTGAAAATTTTATTGAACTAAGATTGAATATAGAAAATGAATTTTGATAAAGACGTAGCCATTGCAAGTTTGCAACATGCTAGAGATAGGAAGAGCCGCCATCAAAGTATTTCCCCTGTTATATTACTTTACAAATGAAGATTGAATCTGTTAGATGAGATAACATCACTTGATGTATTCAGAAAGTTAATTATGTACCAGGGTCACTAGGTTATAGTCCTTCCTAAAGGCCGGGTTACTTGTCAATCTTGTATTGTGTACCTCAACTAATTGATGAAGTATTAACCATCTTAAATAAAATGTGTAATATGTAGATATTTCCAATTATAGCTAGTTGTTAGTGAATGAGATGAATATACTCATTTTGAGTCAATTCTATACATTTTACGTGTTCTTTTAGCATTACTTCCCAGAGTTTATATGATGGCCTATAATATTTTGTACACGTGAGAGTTAATAAGAACTTATTATAACTTCTGCACACTAGAGAAGTTACAAAACAATCTCTTTTTAATTCAAAAACCTAAAACAACAATATTGACACATGGAAGTAAATGTGATTGCAATTTGGATGAAAAATGTCAGAATTCATGAAGGTACGGGTGGCATATGACAATTTATAAATGGTCAGACTCATCAATAGATGTTAATACAAGTTTAACATGTAGTCTGTCATTTAACCCAAGAAAACTATGAAGCAGGATGTACCCATAATGCTAAAAAAAGGGTGATCAGAAAAACACATACTCTTGGGAGCTGGAGGACCTCAGATTATTGAGGATCCAAACAAATGCACACTTGGCATTAAGCTTAATGAAATTGACAACGGCCAATTATCATCACTTACAAAAATCCATAATCCATAAAGGCTGTTTTCACATATAAGGAGAATATTAGCCTTGTATCCGTGCGATGCAGGTGTTATAATGAATAGATTGAAACTGTATAATTTTTTTTGTCGCTACATTCTTTTAGTTTGTTTAATGTGTTTTTATTATAGTATAATATTTTTATGTAATTTTGTTTGAGATAAAGAATTTAATGGACATATTTTGGTGAAGTTTATAAGCGGCTGACTTTCTAATAGTAAAGATGGGTCATATCATGTTCTAACCAACTGATTACTTCATTTACATGCTTCTTTGATGAAATGATTAAGATTCCATTAAACCAAAAGGTTAAAGCTTTTAGAATAATATCTTCTCTAAGGCTCACCATAAAGCATAAGATGGAATTTCATCCTTTTATATGTTGCTGCCATGCCTACATCACTCTTCTCCTACTCCTAGCTAGAAAACATATACCCCCATACCTAAGCATCTTGTTTGTTTGTTTCCTCTTTCAGATAGCTGATTAGTGTTTAAGACAAATTGACATAAGCGTTGATGTGATATAAAGGAAAGGGTAAATTCTATTGGAAGACAGGGAACCAACCCTTGAGTTTTTCACCAGTAGTTTTGTGTCCTTAGTTCTAACTCTTTGCAGCTGGTACTGTTTTTGCTAATTAAAGCATGACATTTTGTATCAGATTCATGTGAAACAATGACAAGCAACCAGTTGTGTAGGGGTATTTTTCATTGCAGCAACTCTGCTATAGGAGTAGTGATGCACTGGCCTGCTCCTGTGTTGCTTCATAAATGGTAGAGATCCTGCATCCTTGTATACTTAAAATCACTATGATGCTAGGCATGTGAAACTGTTATACTGTAATTGCTTTTACAGATTTCCCTCAGCAGTTCCATGCACCTGAAAGGCTAGATACTATTATACTTAAGGGTAATATGGAGTATTAACTTAGAGCCGTTACACATGACTCCCAAGTTTCAATATTTCAGATGACTCCCAAGTTTCAATATTCCGGATCACCATAGAACGCTTTCTTCCATATTGTCACCATGACCTTTCTAGTTTTTTTTTTTCTTTTCCTTTTTGCTGTCCATAGAAATGAACCAACCATTTTCTTGCTAACTGTAGAAATGTATTTCCATAGATTACTTTGATACAGAATGTTCATATATATATATATATATATATATATAGCAGCTACTGCAGTAATTACAATTGATTACAGAATATTCTATTAGTAATTAGGATGGAAGAAGTTTAGGAGAATCATGCAGGATAGGAATGCTGTCATGCTTGATTGTAGCAGCCGAGAGTTTTGGAGGATTATATGGGATACTGTCATGCTTGATTGTTGCAGCTGAGTGATTTGTATCAATACTAACAGTGCAATTTTCTACTATGAGTCGAGTAAATTAAGGCTCGAGTGAATCCCAGATTCTCTACGTATGAGACTGTGCTCAGATTGCATTATTGCACACACACTTTGGTCGCCTTTAAATGCAAAGCAAGATTTGACAGTGAGTCTCTGTCAGGACAAGCTTTAAAAGCTTTATCTACAAATGGCCAGGACTGAGGAACACTACTGTTTTTCCATGTACATCAGTACTTGAAAATAAGTGTTCTAAACTAGGGGAATATCAATACAAAATTTCCTTTCTGCAAAATTCTAGTGCTACATTGATCTGCAGTGCATAAATTTCGATATAAATTCAGACATAACTTTGATTAAGCTTTCACAAATCAGTAATCACAAGGTAATTACTTTAAGCTCAATGTGTGATTCCCTTGTCTTTTAAGTAAACAGGAAGCAAACCCTTTTCATAATCTGATTGATGACCCTGATTGATTTCTAAATTCAAAACTACACTTGACGTACACGCTCAGTTGGCATGTTGCTACTTTCAAAGGACATAATAATTAAAGATTTGGTTCCCCATATGTTCGTATTGGTAATCGAGATGAACAAAACTTTACAGAAAAGAAAAGCCAATGACTTTAACGACTGTGAGTTTAGTCTTCATGGTCTTTCATTGTGAGCTTGTCTAGGGATCTTTAAAGCTCATTGTAGCTAAAAGGACTTGCGTCTTCTACATTCGCGTTCAAGAGACATTTCAGCAAACATCTTAGGTAACATTTTTCTTCGAAGATTCCCGTTAACAAAGCAGTGTTGAGTATATGGCGATTGCCTTAAACACTAAACACTAAACGGTTGTTGAGTCGACTCGCATACATCAACGGTTGATAGCCCTTCACGTGTACATAAAAAGCAAGTGTCTTACATGTTTTGGGCAAAGTGGCAAACCGTTTGAGGTGAGATTTAGAGCATATAGAGGAAACAAGTTGGAGGAAATCTATCTTTTGTGAGAGACTTGTGCTAAACAAAGCAAAGCCATGTGCATTTGGTTTGACATAAATGGAAGGTAGGGTCTTTGATGTGGAGTTGCTCCTTCTGATCTTATTAGTAAGCATAAATAATCTAAGTTTATTATTAGTGACAACATAACAATACACTATTAAACAACGTGGGATTGCTTCATTTTCCTTCTGTGTGTGATATCCATCACAGTCCTTTAAATGTCAATTCCAGGTTCTATAACATGAGGAACTGCACATGCGAAAAATCGAAATATTCGTTTCATTAGAGAACCTGTAGTAATATTCGATACAGAACTAGTTTCAGTGTCATGTCACATTTATAAGAGAAAGAAAGAAAAATAAGTGTGAGAGTATGAGCTAATATACAGTGCACGTCAACGTCCAAGTTCATCTGTCTTTGTTCCAAGAGAGGAGTTAACAAACCAGTCAATCTAAAACAACTTAATTTGCTGTTAATCAATAATGGTGACAACTCTCTGTTTGTAGTTGCTATTTAGTCCATAACATTTGCCATTTGGCTTCCTATTTTGTACAGAAGCTCGATTTCAGCCACCCTTGACCAAAATGTGACAGATTCAAAATTGCTACTGTTCATGGAGACAATGGAGGTCTCACTATCTTGTTTTTTTTGTGTGCTAATGTCGACCTGAAATTCCAACTGATATAGAATTGCACTGGTTTATTCTGTAGTCATCTTTCCTGGTCATCCATCCATCCAGTGATCCAGTGCTTGCAGACTCTGAATGCGTAACTGGTACTAACAGCAGAGCTTACAAGCAATTTTTCTTATTGCTTTTACAGCCGAAACTGGTCTGTACAGGGAAGTTTATATCCACTGGTGCCAACTTCAAGTACGTATTGTCCTTCCAACTTCAGCATTTACTGAGGTTCATGGAGCTCTACAGAGCTTTGGGCAATCGTGAGGGACTGGGAAGGCATAACCTGACAGGTGAAGAGAAGGCACATGGCACAGTTTTTCGAGTAAAATGGATCCGCAGTGAAATAAAACCCAAATCTATACAGTATGCACACTTAACCTGATAAATTACGCAGCATGCAGTTGCATAACTACTGAATAGAGGCATACAAACCAAAGGCTGACCAAAGGATAATAAAATATTATGTTCAACTTCACTTCCAGATGCAAAGCGGAAGCTTATATACTGGGATTCTGATTACACATCCATAAACTTGATGAATTTTGGCACAGCATTCAGTTTAGAGAGGTTATTGTCTTTTTTTTTTTTTTTAATGAAAATTTAGAAGCAAACAAGAGAGGTTATTGTCTTCTTTGTCAATCACAGTGTCAAATTGCAACCAAGATCAAACTTTCTCCACAGAAGCAAACACATTAGTGCAATTATGAAATCAAACAGCACTGTTTGTTGTCAACTAAAATTAAACAAGATTCACCCCAACATTAACTTGACAGGAAAAATGAACTTAATTACAGGTTACAAAAGGTTAACTGAAACAACCAATTCTGGGAGTGTACTAAGCCAGCATCTGTATGATACTTTGGTTGAGCTAAAAGAGACCAATACAGTGTTCTGGGTAAATAGGATGAAACATATTCCATATACAAAACCTTCAAGCTAGGATACTCTCAACCCATCAAGATTGTATGCAATAAGATATGTAATGACAATGTCAAAGAGGTTGAGAAGTATCAGGGCTACCAGTTTATTACCTATATGCAAAGAACTTTTTAATTTCTTCCACTTTGCTGGTGTTGGGCAAGTCACACAGCAGGACATTGTTAATTCACTGAACCAAAAAACTTTGCTCATCAACTATGACTCCAAGAGATCACAAATGTCTACCTAAAAGGAAACAAAGTGGAGGAGCCCCAGAAAATAGAAACTATTTAAAGCACGGTTATCTTAGCTCGTTATTGATTATTGAATATGGAACAAAAAAATTACCGCATATGACAGGTATGTTATATAAAGGCGCAGTCAGCTGTTCACAGACTGCCTGAAGAAGGCATTGTCTTGTTTTGTTGCCAAATGTTTCCCGAGAATCTGTCTTAGGGGCATTATGGTAGAGCTATTGTGAGTAATCAGAAGGCTTATAGCAATGCAACTTCACCCTCAGGCATGTGGTGCAAGTCTTTCCCTTAAATCAATTTGAAAACTGAATCGCTACAATGTGCTCATGTTCCTCCAAATTTTTTCTTTGGCCCATCTTCCTCCTTTTCTTGTTTGAGGAGCTGATAAATCCTAGGTAAGTTAAATGGTATCCCTAAATATATTCATCTCCTATCCAATCTCATATAGATAAGTAAACTGGGGACAAGCAAAATGAACATAGTTTTGTTGCCTTAAATGACATATACAGAAATCTACTCCATAAAGAAATGGACCAAGAACATAGTTTTAAGGCTTAAGCAATGGCTGTGAACCAAAAGTGGAACTATTGACATAATATTACCAATCGTCAAGCCCAAAAATTATGAAATAAATCACTGCTGCCTACACTCTCTGTATCCTCACTGATCATCATCATGAAACTAAAAACAAGCAATTATAAGTTTCTCAGCCTAATGGCAAGTCATTCTGTTTGTTCCATATGCTATACATGTTTAGTTTGCTTATCACAAATATGAACCACCGAAAGTTGCAATCAGTGCAAATGCGCAAATCACGCTCGTATCTCCAATGTGTCACAAGTAGCAGGCTTCAGCTCATACATTATCAAGTGTTCATTATATCAAGTATATGAAGATTGTGATTGTATAAAATTTATAACCAAGTGCAAGAACTAGTCTTTAGTCATTCAGTCTTCTATATACAAGCATACATTATACTTCAAGTATAAAAACCACAAAACAGCCATAAAAAAAAAATTAACGAAGATCATCATTACTTGCTAAGATTCCAATTTTACACAAATCTACATCTCTTGATTCTCCACATGCCAACAAAAACAAGGAAATGCAATCATTCTACAACAACACAAAATCTCACCATTTTAATTTCTTCAAGTTGAGAATACACTTACACATCTCCTCCACACAACTATTGGCCACCGCTCTCCGCCTCCAGCTTGTGCACATAAGCCTGCAAAGTCATAACCAACTCCCTCGCCGGCGCCTGAATGGTCCCCACCAAATTGGACCCCGGCCCCTTAAGACTCCCCAACAGCTTGGCATAAATCTCCAGCCTCGTGGGCATGGTCTCGAGTGCTTTGAACTCTCCAGGCCCATAAAACTTGCCCTCAAACACGGCCCCGGTGAAATCACTGTCCAATTTCCTCTCCCTCTGGAAATCTCTATAGGGTTTAATAGCAGGCGGAATCTCCTCTGTGTGAACAAACAGCCATGCGTTCATTCCGGTCATGCAGGGCTTGAGGGCCTCCCAGGGGGTGCCCTCGATGGCTTTGAAGACGAGGGTGTTCTTGGCGACGATGAGCTTGGTGGACTCCGGTAGGGCTTTGCGGAGGTCCTGAAATTGCTTTACGGTGAGGCCCTTGTAGGAGATTCCGGCCAGTAAGTAGCAGCTTTCGAGGTTTGATTTGATTGTGGAGACGGTTTCTTCTTTTTTGGTGCGGGAGATGGCGGATCGGATTGTGAGGCGGGTCGGGGTGGGGCGGGTCGGGAGGGAGAGGAAGGGGTTGGCGGGCCGGGTTAGGGGAGTTGAGGTGAAGAGAGTGGCTTCCATTGTTGGGAGAGGGAGGAGAGTAGTGTTTGTTTGTTGCCTTATCTTATCATCGCTCTTTTGTTTCTGTCAAATTGCGGGCAAGTCCCTTGGGGTTCTGATAATTGAAACTCAGCACCCTTTTTTACCCCCATGTAGTAGTAAATAAGATGAAAATAAAAATATAAAAGTCAGATCATGAAGGCTGTCTCGAATCACATTGATTGATATTTTTATTTTTGTTTTTCTTTTATCATCTTATATGTCCGAGATTATTATGTGTGCTGTTTTCGACAGATATAACACATGCATACAATAGGGGGGAAAAATAAAGTAGAAAATGAAACATTTTGGGGTAAAAAAATCGACAATTAACATAGCTCACGTTTGGTGTTGCACAATTGGTTAGAGTGTTGATCAGTTTTTAGCTTCTTCAAGCCATCAACTATAACAAATTAGGCCTTACTTCTAAAAACTTTTTTACTTCTCCAACATCCGAATCAAAGAACGTGTGTCATTTATCAAATTATCATTAATCACTGGCAATGGGAAAGATAATCTGGAATAATTACTCACTAATCATTAATCTAAAATTTTGGTTTGAAGAGACGATTGTTGAACAGATACATGAGAAGATCATCTAAAATCAGTTCACATAAATTCTCTTAAGTTGCACACAGTTTGAGGCATACCTGGTGGAAGGCCGATGAGAAATGAACAAGAAAAGATTGACAAAAACTTGTCTAAAGGTGCCAACATGTTATATTTGGAGTAAGAAACTACAATGTAGATTTGATAGTTCAACTAGCTCACCAGTTTTACACAGAGCACTCACTCACTAGCCTACTAGGAAATTGAATCCGACACAGCTTCCCTAAGATGACTGAACTGAACAAAAAAAAAAAACAGGCTACTTCGCACCGGGGTCAGACCAGCCAGCAGCCACTGATCCAAAAAGACCTCCCAAAGACTGGAGACCCCCCAACGAACGTTTCTGTGAAAAACTAACATACAAGTGAAGACACGGCTAAAATAAAAGAAACCGAAACAAAAATCTCGCAACTGTATTAAAATGTTGAACTCGTATCTTATGCATTCATGAATCAATCTAAGCTCCCACCACCTAGCAACTCCAGAAGCTCGGCCTTCTTCATCTTTGAGAACCCTTTCATGCCTCGAGACTTGGCAAGTGCCCTCAATTCTGGCAGCTTACATGCACTCAAATCCCTATGTTCAATAAGTTGCCCTTTGTCTTCACCCTCCTCCTCCTCATCATCATCATCAACAACATTTTCTTCAGGACCTGAAACCTCATCCTCTAACAACTGAACAATCTCTTGCTCAGGCTCGGTTTCAGGCTCAAAGTCAATATCAGATACGTGAACAGGCTCAGGGTCAGGCTCAAGCACCGACTCCACATCAATCTCAAGCTCTGGCTCTGGCTCTGGCTTAGAAACTCTCTCAGCATAATTCTTTTTCCATTTGTCAGTTGAATTCACAAGCTTCACCGAATTGACTATCTCATCATCCTCTGAATAAATAGGCTGATATGTCAATCGGTTAATGGGAGACTTGCGTCGAAAATTTGATGCAGGCCTGCTGAAAGAGGCAGTAGGCTCTTCAGCGTAGTCCTTCACATTGTTATTTGAATCCAAAGATGCCGTGTTTTTCCTTTCATTATATCGACTGTTCTTTTCTGGTTGGTCCAATATAAACTCTTTGTTTCCAGCCCCATTACTGTTTCTCTTTGCCTGTTCAGCCGAATGTTTCCTTAATAGTTTAAGAAGAGAATCCACAGTTTCATTTTCTTTACCTTGCCCTTGCACGGGTTCAACCTTCTTTTCTTCTTTGACAGCAGTTCTCTCCCGAAGTTGAGCCTGGACTTTCCGGAACAACTCAACAATCTCCTTTTCTCTGGGACCAGGGGCTGCAGTAGCCCCAAACTTTGTGTTACTAGGGAGGGAGAGCAGTGGCCCATTTTTAGCAGAAAGCAAATCAGATTCTTCAAGGCTTTCATAGCCATCTCTGTCTTCATTTCTCCTGTTCCTCCCCCGGGAGTACCCTTGCCTGTTTTGCCTTCCAAACTCTGGATTTCTATTACGACCACTGGAACTTGCTCTGCACGTAAGAGACACCCCAGTATAAGCACCGGTTAGTGATCCAACCCTGACCTGCGACTTGAAACGAGAAGAGCAAGGATATGGATGGGCTACTCTTCCCGAAATTCCAGAACAAGGTAGACACTTGCTATCTGATGGTCCATAACCTGGAAGACAACCAACAGCACCCAAAATCAAAATGCATATTAAGAAAATCAAGAAAGTAAGAGCTATAAGTGATATACATAACCACCATTCACCACATCTACTTGGAAACACAGTCACATATTAATCTGGTCTCTAACTAAGAGCACCCAGTTTATATTTTAACAAAGTACGTAAAGCGAATGAATACCCCAGCGATGTAAATGAAAACCTAAAACCCTTGTAGCTAAGTCATTTCCCCTATATCTTTTACTCGTAACCGATATCACAATATAGGCCAGTATTCCAGCAACAAAGTACCATCCACGAGACTAAATAATGCGGCAGAAACGGAAACAAAATGTAAATCCAGAAACAATAAAGCTAACTCCTTTATACACTTTGCATATGCAGGTGCTCTCTTCATAATATCATATCAGTAACACATGGTGCACAATTTCTACACAATTACAAACCATGGCACATCACAATTTCAATAACCAATTTTCGTTTTGTTATATTAACCAACTCGTAGAACATCTTTGCTGGAAATGAATGATACTTGCAGGTAAAAAAGAATGATAAAAAAACACAAATTTCTTTAAAACCCAGAACAATAAATAATCAAAGACTAAACCCCAGCTTGGTAGCTCCACAACCAAAAGCAAAATTGCGAGTTGAATCATCGAAGTTAAGTTATATTAAGGAAAAGGAGCAAACTTGGTTTGGGTAGGAGGAACTTACAGATGAGATGAACGCTCTGTGACATAGCTAGGTGAAAGAGAAGAGAACAAGTGAGTTCAGTGGTGGCGGTTCTGCATTTTCTGGTGGGGTTTTAGCGTTTCAAATGCGACTGTTCTCGCTCCCAGTGTTTCCAGGTTAAGGATTTTATATATAGAGCCATTGACAAGGCACTTGAGGCGGTTTAGTCTCGGATCCGACTCCGGGTTTTCTAACCCGGTCGCCCGGCCCAAGCTATTGTACTGGTCATATTTTTGACAACTCCATTAATAAAAAAATGTTCCTTACAGTACATCTTTCGGTTCTTTTAGATATCAACAACGTCGGCTCTTGAATTCACGTTACGTATGAACCATCTTACAGTTTTTACCAAATTCCGCGGGGAGAATATATGGGATTTCACCGAAAATAGCAATTTAGTTTCACAAAATAGTATGTATTTTTAACCATTTGCATCAGGACTAACGTAACCATATGGCTGATACAAATGTACCAAGGCAGGGCAGCAGAGCGTTTGCAAAAGCTTATAGCTCTCCAGCGTTTCCAACCTAGAGAGACTAACCACTCGGCTCGGTAAAACAAACAATAACCTGGGTTTGCTGCATGCTTATTACGGTGGAAACTTAACAGCATTTCAAATGCAAAAGAACATCCCCAACGATAAAACTCCATAAAGTTCTGACAACAGCTGGATTTATCTTTCTTTTCTTCAGTAGTTTTCAGATTACAATGCTGCAAAGAGAATAAAATTATCATTTCTAAACTCAAAATTCCGTACAGGCCGCTTCATATTCTTCAACAAGAACGAAAGACACTGTTACTTAACTATGAGCACCTGAACAACCATAAACTCATAAACTTACAACCATGAACCATCCCATGAACCATCCCATGACTGAAGAACAGCTTCAAAATCCATCTTTATTTTTTTCCCGTACTTGAAACAAGGGGAAGAAAAGAAAGAAGAAAAATAATCCAATAGGAAATTGGGTTAAATAGGTACAAACCAAATGAGTCGGTGGTTTATGACACATTTTAGGCTTTGTGGTTTTTCGCCATCTCATCGACATCCAACTCAACTTCCAGCACAGGCGAATCCTTTGTCATGCTTACATGACTGGAAAAGGAGCACAAGAAACAAATAAATCATTTCAGAAATTATCCAACAAAACAACAGAATCAATTAAGCAGATATGGTTTGAGTAACTTGCCTATTCTGAACGGGGCCATGATCAACAGCAGTTCGTAGACAATATATGACTCTACCAACTATGTCCGTCATGGAAACCGGACCAAACTTTCGACTATCATTGGCTTCCTGCAATAAAGAAGAATGAGGATTTATCCCATGTTTGCCCAAATAGTATGATGTGATTATTAATCCTAACCATTGGGTGAATATCTCTAAGTGAATGGCCTTCATATATTGAGTGCTAACTTTAAAATTTTCATAATTTTCTTATACACCTTTGCAAATTCCAGTATTTTCAAAGTTACTAAACATAAGATTGTGTAACGATGGTGGATAAATAGTTGATGCGTCGATCATGACTCTTGGTTTTGTCCACATGTTACATCTTATCTGTATTAAATGGAATAAAAAAAACTTAAGTAATGGTTTGATACATTTCTTTTAAGTAAATGCATGAATTTACCTGTTTTAATATTTCCATTCCATTCATATGGAATCCTAAGATGATTATAGGGGTTCAGTAAACAACCTCCGCAGCTTTGTGATACTTAAGTATGGGTCATGAAAAAGTCTCATTAATTTCTAGTAAAAGAGTCCTGTTCATATTTGAATGATGTTACAACACGAAATACCAATCGAGACTACCCCCATGCTACCAAGCATTATGTATTGCTATAAAGATGCAACTGCACACTGCTGGTGTGCTTTAACTATTTTCGAATAAATTAAAACAAATTAAATGTGGATAGAAAAAAGTATTTGATAGTCTGAATAAATGATCAAGATTTCAAAAATTACATATACCTTAGGCTTCAAAGTTTCATTATCTGCCAAAACCCAGCATTCATCTTTTTCCAGGACGAAAGGATCATCTTTCTCATCCGTAGACAACATTTCATACCCTTCTACAGCAGCCAATCTTCTCACCAAAAAGTTATCTGGGTTATCAGGGTCCTTCAAGACCACTACATCCCCAACAAAAACACGCCTGTCAGATAAAAATGAAGGGGTCATTTGAACTGTTAGGAAACTAGTAAATCATGTAAACCAAAAGAAAAGGATTGTAATATTGTTCTCACAGAGATAGCAACATGGGTAATTATGTATATGTCATATGTAATAATTAAAGGAGCTCTGCTCACGGATCACTTTGGAAGAATGACATGTACAGAACATGACTAAGCATATCATAAAGCTTATTCCTATAACCATTTCAAAAGCCAAAAGTAAAAGTTGAAGAAATGCTTTAAGAGAGCAGTACTAGATAGTTCTCAGTTGAAAATAGACTCAATATGAGTGACCAAATCCTGACCATATATATTCATTCGCAGAAGCAGTCACTACCAACCCAATGGTTCACAAAGAAGTTTATAACCAAAGAAAGTTAAAGTTCCTAACTGCAACTAAATAGAAAAGATACAATTAAGGTACATCATTAAGACAAACTCACTGCATGATTGAGTAATCCATAATAGTCATCATAGCTAACCTAAATTAGAGAATTTGATATGTTATCTTCAAGTTTCTGTAGCTATTTATGAAATCACACATTGCCATACTAAGCCCACAACCATTTGAAAGTGCCTCACAAGAAATTGATTTTGGATAAACCATTAAAGTTTCATTCTTTTAAATGCACGGTGAGGCATCTTGTATAATTACATGAAAATGCTCCCAAACTTATCCATAGAGGAACTTTGGAAGGTATGACATTTACACGCAAATCTAAAAAGCTCAGCAGAAAGGAGAATTAACATGGAAAGATGTATCTAAAATGATAACCACCTTGGGTCTGCAGCTGGTAACTTCCTAACAAGGAGAGTTCCCCCTTGATCCCCAATGCTTGGGGCCATCTCTGCTCCTTTGTTCCAATGCAAGTATGTCAACTTTCCCTGGAACAAATTTTTCCAAACGGCATCACCAAGCTCTCTGTCTGTGATTTGACCTCCTTTATAGTTCTGCATCCCCTAAAATTGTCGTCAGTAAAACTTGCACAAACAAGGGACACAACAGAAATAGAATTCATTCACAAATCATTTACTAACTACATAACATGCATATCAAAAGGAGATCTCAAGTATTGGCTGACTACAGAAACCATTTGATAAACGTAGTCTGCAACTAATATCCATCTGACCTATTAAAGGATCATCAAGATTAGGTGTATTACTTTGGCCTCAAGCAAAACTGCCATAAATTAAATTTTTGAGGGAGTAAGATGTTCCCCATTTTTACACTTGACCCTTAAACTTTCAACAGCCACACAAGCACACAACTTGGCTTAAAAGTTACGATCTTCTTAGCATATCTGCAAACTAACTCTGGCTTCTTTTTGAGATTATGCCCCCAAAACAGCCACCAGAAATGCCTAAACCGCAATTTTGAGGCTGAACTATGCATGTAAACCAACACAAGCTCCAACCCATGTAGCAATATAACACTTTAACACCAAGAATTATATACTACCAGTTGGGAAAAAAACTGAAATCAACGAAACATGATAATGCCACCAAGAAAACCCGTGAATTATTAAGAAAAGCAACAACCAAAGTACCAAAACCATATCCACGACAACATCTTAACACCACAAACCACCATCAAATTGGAACCCAATGACACAATTCAATGATTCAATCCATCAAGTTTCATACTTTTATGAACAAAACAGCACAAATATGGGCAAACCGGACTCATAACTCCCAAAACACCCTTCCTTTACCAAAATTAAAAACTCCCCATTACCCAAGTTCGATGCTTTAACCTTAATCAGTCTAGAATATCATAGTTTCTAACCCAGAAGCGGATTAATCAAAGTAAATAAAGAGAAATTGCGAAATGGGTAAGAGTAAGAATGAGAGGGGTGACCTTCCAGCTAATAGTGGCTGAGTATTCGAGCTTGTGGGCTAGGTATCGGAACCAGGTGCCTAGGGAAACCATCGCCAGACACAGAGATTGACTGCCTGTTGCTGTTAGCTTATGAGTTGAAGAGGTTCAGTTTGGGTTCTTAAACCCCTAAAAAGTTTCTGTCTTGTTATTTTGCTCTCGTGGGCTTTCTGAAGTCGCGATTTTAGAAGATGATGTGTTTTGATGGAATTAGAGCTCTGAATTTTTTATTTTTTATTTTCAATTTTTTTCTTAAAAGAAAATAAATTAGTTTCAATCAGAAAATTAGGTGCGGCCACCAACGGTAGGATTCATGATATTAGTAACAGCACATATTCCTTATAATATATATTTTACTTAATTTTGGAGATTTTGGATTCTAAATTTTTTCCAACAGATTCTCCATCTCATTCCGGGGATTTTGATGAGAGAGAATATATTCATTCCTATACTTGTAGAGAGAGAAAGAAAAATTTGCATAATGAAAAATTAATTTGACACAGAAACTAAAAGACACATGTTCTTTTTCATACCAAAAACACAATTTATTATTATTTTTCTAGGAAAAAGGGAATAGATGCAAAGCGTTACTTTATTGATAGATAAGCAGGCCTTTATATAGGCATTACATCAAGTATCCCGAATAATCAGGGATTCTCTATCTACTAAGGTAACTACTATTCTAGTCTAATTACGTCAAGACACACAACGGAAGTTACAGAATTAACCTCCTTGAACACTCCCCCTTGTGTCGCGTACCTAATGTGACACGGTGCATAACATGGTGCCTCGCTAAAACCTTGCCAAGCAAAACAAAACCTCTTGGGTAAAAATAAAAAACCTGGTCGAAGGGAAAAGAGCACAACGCACCAACTACAATTGAAGATTACATGTGAGGTAGACTCTCCTTGATGTCTACAAGACAACTCCACCTGATTGGTAACTCAATCTCGGAGTTTAGATTAATGGCGTATACAAACGCTCCTCACAAGCTTCAAAAGTAGGCGTGACCAATGATATAATCATTGAATACGGCCACATTATCCTTGTGTTAGACCAGCTATACTTAGTTTTACTTGGTCTTAAGGAAGAAGGTAGCTTAACAACTCAAAACTAGAGTTCGCGTTGAAAATCAGATTCACGCGTAGCATGACCTTCGTGTACTTAAATAGTCATAACTCCTTCTATACAGTAGTTATGAACAAACCGTAAAGAGTTCTGAAAACTACACACCCATATCTTTCCATTGATATAAAATACACAACATGGTTCATTCTGAGCTGATCACAAAGCTCTGACGAAAGTGACTGATATGCAAATTACCGGACAGATTCGTCCTACTTTGCTAAAACAGCCATAACTCACTCAATATGATAGCTATGAACAAATGGTTGGTGTCTATGGAAAGTAGACACATAGGCCTTTCCAATGGCATCAATACTACCATTTTATAATGAGTGAGCTGTCCGGTAGATCACGGGGAAGTTGACATACAGAACTAGACAGATTCTGGAATTGCCTATTAATATCTCTTTCATAGTGGGATCGAATTAGCCTATACCTTTCATATTTGAAAGAAGGTACCGCCATATACCCTGGCATTGCGTGGGCGCATCTAGCCATTATTTTGGCTTTATAAGATTATAGCGAATGAGATGTCGAGTCGAGCATATTATGACAAGTACATGATTGCGCACATGGTACTTAGATGGAGAGTTTCATCTCCCAAGACTTCTCGTCACATAGACGAAACGAGTCTTCTCAAAACATCGACTAATCATGGAATACATATAGGCTTTGGTTTAACGTCCATTAGATAGCCATAAGCCGATAGATGAATAAGTTCATCACTAACGTGTCTCACATTCGAGACCAAATATTCCCAAGATCTTTTCATTCTTAACGTCGGATTAGTGATACTTCAATCACAATTCATCCTAAGTTTACACACAAATAGGCATGATTCCTTTCATCCCATCTCCAATCAAGTAGTCGCTCAATCGTGGTTTTTGCTTACTTGACTTGAGTGAAAACTAATCCATTTAGGATGTTTATGTATATCTCTTTACTTAGTCCCAATAGAGATGATACAAGCTGCATGTTCAGTTTTTCGAAACTACCTAACTGACAAGGTAGTGGAGTGCAATATGACTCCATTACGAGAGCATATGTCATCGTAGTCGATTCCAGGGCGTTTGTGAGAGACATTTCGCCATAAGGTGAGTCTATGCTCTTTTTCTCACTACGCTTTCAATCAAAGATTATCGATAGGGTTTACACTTGCGGTGTCGGCATCACCTGACCAATTACCTATCTCTTTGTGTTAACTGGATCACATATCTTTCCGTGTAGGCCAATTCACAACGTTGGTATTTGCTTCAACGAAGTGAGTGTTCGATATCTAACTCATACACCACATTCTCATGTACACTAGTGTAATTTGCATTTGTAGAGATCTCTATATGGATTGGCTTCTCATTGAGGTGTCCCCCAATGATGACCTTAATCCAGAAAATCCATGAGACAAATGAGTTGTCATTGATCGAAAGATCAAGCTGTGCCATACTCGCATTCGGCGAGTGTATATCGAACTAAGTGCCCTCTCTACACTTCTTGTGAGAGTCACGGCCTAGTGACACCATCTACCACTTTTGTGGAGTCACCATGTCACCATCTATGAGTGACAATGTGTCCATTTATTCGGACATCAATCCTTACAGGCATGTTTGATACAAGAGTACTATTTCGATCTTTTCCTTGAAAGATCAATAGTTTTCTCTTTGCATCATGTATATCAAATCTCGTCACTTTGATTCATGGGACTTTGAGGAACATGATGAGGCACAGTGGGGACAAACCACGACAATGCCAAGTCGTTCAACTTGAACAAACTTATTCTTCTCTCCCTCTAACGACGGGAGACTGGCTCATCAAAAAGTGACATATACGAGATCGCCTGTTAAGGGTTCTATATAGCAGACTATAGGTGGAAGCTTATGTCATATTCAAAGACAATATTCATAATTAAATAACCCAGCATTAGATGCTTGTGGTAGCGCTATATGGCATATAAAGTATGTGGACGATAAAGGGTATTGATCGTTAACACTTATTTGTTAGCAAGATGCATTCCGTTACAAAATGTAACATGCATGTATGCTTCCTGAAACGTTTCACTAAGTTTCGGAACACCAAATGCTACCAACTTTTAACAGTAGGTAAACACGTGTGTTATGATTTCAACGCCACTTGTCTCATTGCCAGAACCGGCAAGAAACATACCGAACCGGTCAGAACAGTACCCGGAGGTCAGTGAACGTTTGTGTCGAGTGGTTCACCACCTTCCAGGTGTCCAATGACTCTAAAATTTTAGGAGCAGGTAGCCATGGATGTTAGGAAATAGTGTACCAAATTTCTCCTCAAGAACCGGCTTAAAAATAGGTGAACCGATCCGTCTAATGATGAGTCCGCAAGCTGGAAAACCGGAATTTTTAGGTTTTTCTCAACTTTTTAATCATTGACAAGGTGCTTCATAACATCTAAGTGTTATGGCTTGAGTTTAACCAATATATGGATCACCAAAGTATCATTGTGTCTCAAAAATTGAATCATGATAGGGCATTAAGGCCATCATCTTATGTATCATTATCTTTAGCGTAGGAGGACGTTACTCCAAAACTTTGCTAAAGATTATGTTTCCATATCATGAGCATAGCTAATGAAGGATCATAAGGGGGATCATATGCACTTATAAATGTATATATGGTGCTTCCATTTAACTTGGAGGAAGGCTTGGGTGACGTTAATGTCATCTTTAAGCCTTGAGCATTGCTCATGACGTTACCAAATATTCTTTTGGTAATCTTTGATCCCAATATCTTCTTTGCTCAGAAGAAACAATGTCCATGACATAATTTCATATATGGATCATCAAAACATGTCCAAAATTTGGAGGATGTATGGAAGAGTCTATATGAGTCGACGATTCAAATAATCCGAATCATAATGCATGTGAAATACATTCACAATATTGACTCATAAGTTGTGCGCATTCATTAGAAGCGATACATAAGGAATTTCTTCAATTTTCACAATGAGTTTCAAGGTGATAAACGTTGACACAAATATCTTTAAGTAGTGAGCAAGGTTCGATTGCTTCTTTATGTATAGATAGCATATGTGACTTTGAATCATAATGTCATAAGACATGGAAATATTAAGCATGAGAATGCTCTATGATAGTCACAATGGATTTACAAGATCCATGAAGATTAGCTACACACTCAATGTCTCTATATAAGAGTGTTGAGACAAGGTTTTATGCCAAATCATATAAACCGGAATATATACTCAATTCTTATAGAGTGCGTTACATGGCGTGCAGTATCACAAGATAAAACATAGGCATGCTTAAAGGCGTAGTAAATATATTCGTTAACGCTAAAAAATAGAGCCGAAAAACAACCAATTAATCCAACATCGATACTATACAGACATAAATGTCTAAAAATAAAGAATCAAGAATCGAGGCCATGAGCTAGCTATCCTAGGCCGAAGCCAAGCTAGAGTGGAAGCCAAGCCGAAGCGAGGCAATGGAGGGCCGGGATCAAGCGTAAGTGCGTGCAAGGCTAGCCAAGACCGAAGCCAAGGTAGTGCACGAGCGTGCCTAGACCGAGCAAGTGCCAAGGCCGAAACCAAGGCGTGTCAAGGTAAAGGCAAAGGCCTATGAGGCATGATGTTGGAGTTGAGGTCATGCAAGTTGCCGATGGCTAGCTGAGGCCGAAACTTAGGCTTACTGAGGCATAAAACTAGGACCTGACAAGGCCGATGCCATGCAAAAGGCCGAAGGCATGCCGAGGCCGAAACCAAGGCGTGTGCATGGGCTTATAGGGCCGAGGGGGCTGCGGGCCGGGTTGTGTGCAGGCCAACAACGAGGCCGAGGCCGGGGTGAGGCTAGGCAGGCCGTGCTCGTGTCAAGGTCCGGAGACCGAGGCGGTGGCAGCCTGTGGTTGTGGCGGAGCAGTTGTCCAAGAGGCGTGCAAGCCAAGCCAAGGTCGAAACCAAGGCTAGGCAAGGCAAGCTATGGCGTGCGCAAGGGTGCCAAGCCGAGGCTGGGCAATGCGCATGTGTCCGCGCATGTACGCAAGCATGTCTATATGTTTCTAGACGAGCATATGCTCGTTATCTTTGTGATTATCGAGTTAACAACACCAATTAAATTGGTGAACTCAAATCAACATGCCATGTAAATGTGTAATGCGATACGTTGCATTCACATATAGCTATTTGGAGAATCGAACCATGTATGCATCATAAATGCCAACGGTTACATCGAGGTGTCGACCATAGAAAGTGTATCGACTAAATAGCATTAGTCACACATGTGAGGTCCATGCCTTCACAAAATAAACGGATTTGTAGTCACTTTGACTATGAAATTGAAGTCATATGCTTCATATTAATTGCAAATTATCTTTTGCTTATGAAATCCGTAATCATGAGGATATACTCTCATCTTCTTCCATATATCTCTTGTATATATTGACCATATAATTACACTTTTGCAATTGGTGAACCGATGGAGCCATATCAATGACATGATTCTCTTTTTATCAATGGCCCTTTTCTAGGCGCATTTTGTGGTCAATTGTTTCTTTTTATGAAAAGAACAAGAGGGAATGTATTGAATGGTTGAGACCAAGATTATGGTTACTCAATTCAACATTTTTTGTGACAATTTCAGTCACATATCAATGTTACAGTGACAATTTCCGTCACACATCATGGGTTTGTCCCCTTGTGACTCCCTTAGGATCATCACAAGCATCGACAATATTATGTCGGAGTCGTGATAAAATATTCACGAAGAGTTGTGGTTCACAGTGACATCACAGACACAAGCACAACTTTGGACGGTAACATCACAGTTACCCCATAAATACTGTGATACGTCGAGGTGGGTGGGGCCCTTTTGTATCATCCCGAGAAGCAGAAGAATCGGGATGGAGTAGCAGGGAGTTTGAAAGTCCCAGAGAAGACAAAAGTCCCAACAATTGAAATTGCAGAAAGTATGAACTTTAATTAAATCTTACTTGCTAATTCACTATGTGAACTGCGTTGTAATATAAATTACGCTTGAGGACTCGGTTCTTGATCCTTGTGCAAATTTGAGATGTTCTTCCATGTACGTGCAACGATATAATTCTCGCAATTCCATCGCGATGCGTCGTGCAATAAAATTTCATGGAAAAGAAAACGCATATGGTTAGTCATATTCACCATATATAGAGCAGTAAAAAGAGAATTACTGCTCTATATATGGTGATCGGGGTCATCGGGGTTGGCTCCAGTGTGGGCATGGCCCGATGGGCTTGGGGTGGCCGAATTTAGGGCGGCGCTGGGCTGCCTTGCGGCGGGGAAGGCTTGACTAGCGTCAAGGAGGGACGCCGGCGAGTGGAGTGCAGCCGCTTCAGAGCGGAGAAGAAACCTGGGTGCCCTGAGATGTTTCATCCTTTGCTGACAAGAGAGTCGTTGGCAGAAGTGCGTGCAGGGTTTCTTATCTTTGCCGACAAAAGGTTTGTCGGCAGAACTTGGTTCCTAGGAATTTTTTTTCTTTCTTCCGACGAATGGTTGTCGGCGGAAGAGAATTTCAGGAGGGGGGGTCTTCTTTACCAACAAGCAGTTGCCGGTAGAAAATCTAGGGTTTCTAAATTTTTTTTTTCGGCAAAAAGCTATGGGTTTTTGCTATCAAGCACAGGGTTAGAATCTACGTGCTGATAACGTGTTCTAGGAAAAAGGGAATAGATGCAAAGCGTTACTTTATTGATAGATAAGGAGGTCTTTATATAGGCATTACATCAAGTATCCCGAATAATCATGGATTCTCTATCTACTAAGGTAACTACTATTCTAGTCTAATTAGGTCAAGACACACATAACGGAAGTTACGGAATTAACCTTCCTTGAACAATTATATAATATCTTAAAAGTAATCATTAATTATGATTGACTATAAATCTTGAATATTTATTATTGTGTTATAGATATCAGAATCTACAAAATAGGGAATTTGTTGGAATCGGAGAAAACAATTATAGAAAAAATGAGTTTTGTTTCCCCATTTTAGAGAAAATTTTGGGGAATTGTTGGACTTGTTTTAACTGACTAACTCATTTGAAGTTAAAGTTGTTGAAAGGTACTTATTACATGAGTATGAGTTAGAGAGGTACCTCAAATGAGATCTCACTCTCTCTATCTCTGTCAACCGTTGGTAGACAAACTTTAGGGTTTTGTGCATCGTCCATCATGGCATCTGAGATCTCTCTCATTCCAATATTGTATGCAGCATGTTGAGGCATATGGATGGTACCTCCAATTTGATACCAGATTTCCAAGTGTACTATGTTAAGTTATTTTCCATCAATTGATTGCAAACTCCAACTTGAGATTGCTTTTTGTTCTAACACCAGATTGCGGGGGTCTGGCTTTGCAGGTTTTTAATTGTTTTTATATTGATCATTGTATTGTATTGATAATCTTTAGACTGCTCGTAACAGTCAAGATAATTTTCAGTCAAATAATTTAAAAGAGTTTAGCATGTACGTAATAGAAAATCGAGTTTTATTTAAAGCAGACACAAACAACATTTCAAGATAAGTCGATAAAGATAGTATTGGTCAAGTTGGCTCAAGATATTCATCTTGTCAAGAACACAAAGCCATATGTTCTGTCATCTAACTCTTGCTCGCAAGTTTTTTCATCGGTGACATGTTCTTGTGTACGGTGGCTTGCATCTTCATCTTATAGGTGGTTCTCTTCATCTTGATTAAAGCCTTAACCCTTATTCCCTGATCATTGATCGATTTATATTGAAAACTGAGTCGCATAGTGTTGAAGTTCAACGCGTTGTTTCTCTCGCTTTAATCATTTTTTCGAAAAGGGATGATGAGTTAGTCTCTTCTTCGCTTACCTAAAAAAAATAAAAAAAATCGCTTATCTTCGTATGGATTTCAAGAACGTTGATACTAATGGTTGTAGCACCTTGAAATATCAACTTGAAGTAAGCGATATCTTGAGTCATTTATCGAAAAATTCGAACTTAGTTAGTTGATTATCAACGTTAAAATGAATTTGAAGCCAATGTCGACTCTAATGAATTTTTCTCATATATGGTTAAATCTAGGGGTTTTTACCCAAAACTACAATTTTGGGTACATAATTACCAATAGCAAGGTCCTCTTTTTAAATTACCATTAGCAAGGTTCCATCCAAAACTAACAGAATCAGTTAAGTCTTAAATTACATAATTACCCTCATTAAGCTTAATGCTACTGATCCTCAGAACTCAACCTAATACTACTGACCCTCAGTGAGCCTAATGCTACTGACCCTCAGAAGTCAACCTAATATACTGACCCTCAGTAGCTCCGCCGTCTTAATACTACTGACCCTCAGTAGCTCCGCCGTCTTCCACCGCGCTTCAATATTACTGACCCTCAGTAGCTCCACCGTCCTCCGCCGCGCTCCAATACTACTGACCCTCAATATCTCCCACTCAAAACCCTAATTCTCCCAAAAAAAAATTCAGATCCCTCACTCATTCTCAGTAGCTCCGCCGTCTTAATACTACTGACCCTCAGTAGCTCCGCCGTCCACCGCCGCGTTTCAATATTACTGATCCTCAGTATCTCAACCATAATCAACATAAGCAAAAATCCCAACACAAGCAAAAATCCCAACACACACCAAATCAATTTCAACACACAACAAATCAATTCCAAACACAAAACAATCAAATCAATACACAACAAATCGAATATCACACAAAGAGAGAGGGAGAGAGAAAGAGAGCCAAAGAGGGAGGCAGAGAGGGAGAGAGAGAGGCAGAGAGGGAGGCAGAGAGGGAGGCAGAGAGGGAGAGAAAGAGAGAGAGAGAGAGGCAGAGAGAGAGAGCCAGAGAGGGTGAGGTAGAGAGGGAGAGAGAGGCAGAGAGGGAGAGGAGTTGTGGCGCCTCGGTCCCCTCGGCTCCGCCGTCGCGCCAAAGTCCCCCCGGCTCCGCCGTCGTGCTCGGTCCCCCTGGCTCCTCCTCTGCTTCCTCGCTCGTCGTCGTCGTCCGCCTCCGGCCTCGATCTGCCGTCCCGCCTCGCCTCGCCTTGCTCCGGCCTCGTTCTGCCGTCGAGCCTCGCTCCTGCCTCGCCCTCGAGCCTCGATTCCTCGCCTTCACCGGCCTCGCCTCCTAGCCTCGCCGCGCCTCCCCCCTCGAGCCTCGCAGTCTCGCCTTCACCGGCCTCGCGCGCTCGCAGCCCCGCCTTCACCGGCCTCGCCTCGCGCCTCGCGCCTTCGGCACCCGAACCTCGCCTCGCTCCGGCCTCGATCTGCTCTGGATCGGGAAGGAGAAGAGGAGAGGTCTGCCTCGCTCGGTCGCTGCCTCGCGCCTCTGCCTCGCTCGCTGCCGCCTCGCTCCTCTGCCTCGCGCCTCCGCCTCTCTCCCTCGCGCCTTCGCACCTCCGCCGTTGCTCTGCCACCGCCGCCCGCTCAATCGCAAATTAGGGTTAGGGATTTTGGTCGGGAAGGAGAGGAGAAGAGAAGAGGAGAGTTTGGGTTGTGGGTTTTTTTTTTTTTTTTAAATTATATATAGATGGCATATGTTGTAATTTTTAGATTTTCAGGGTTAATTATGTCATTTAACATTGGACGGATTAAAAGTCTGTTAGTGTTAAATCCTGCTAGTGGTATAAAAAAATCAGATCTTGCAATTGGTAATTATGAGTACAAAATTGTAGTTTTGGGTAATTATCTATTAAATCTATGAATAAAAATAAGATTAATCCTCTATGAAAGGAGGAGAAAGTGCAAATGAGATCAGCTTATCGTTTGCAACTACTCCAGCTTATGAATCTGCTCCAAAAACTAATGAGAAGCAAACTGCTAAAACCTCTAAAGATGGAGTAGATTTGTGAGATTCCGTTACCTGTGGAGGAATTTAGGAATCCCAAGATCATTAGCGGCTTCCCTTTTTCTAAGGTCAAGCACTGCTAAAAAAAAAATATTATATATATATAGCCTTAGAAGATATTCATTTTTTCAACTTAAAAGACTATTGCACATATTTGGGCAAGATCATAACTTGTATGAAGAACACTAAATGTTGCCAGTGACTCTACTTTGCTATTTTCTTTTAAATGACCTATACATATAAAAAGTAACATCATAACGCATTTGCATCACATGACGCCTTGGTTCAACAACAATAATCAAACCAAAATTCCTAGGAGAATATAGAGGTTGGGCCTACGGCGGCGAGAAGGAAACTGCATCCTCAATGCAAAATGACATCCTGAAATAATCCGCCACAACGAAATCAAAATAGTCTTATTTCTTGATCTGTTGGAGGTGAGATAAAGTTCATACCTTGCTCAACAAAGACTAAACCCCTTGAGATATGGTTTTAGAACTTCTAAATTGTTTGCCAATGTGTGCTTATGAAGTTCAAGCACCCATTTACAAATCCCATTTTTCATATATGTAAGAACACAATGTGATACGCCCCGAACCGTGTTTAACTTCTCAGTAATTTTATTTTATCTTTATGTTCCCGAGAGTTGTTTTACAGTTACGAAATTCCTAAAAGTTGACTTTTTATAATTTGAGTCTATTGAGAATTTTCATGCTACGTTGGGATAGAACGCGTTAACACGAGTTCATGGACACGTAGCACGCTAAATTCGGAGTTCGGATTAAAAAGTTACGATGTAAAAACCGTAACTTTCCAAATTTGGTCGAGTATAAATACTCGGAAAAAGAAAATTCCGAAAACGGAAATTTTTCCTTTTCTTTCTTTTTCCCTTTTCTTCTTCTTTTTCTCTCTCTTCCTTCCCTCTTCTCCCCCGACCCGTAACCACCGACATCGCCACCGCCCACCTATCTTCGCCGTCCGGTGACCTTTGGGAAGGAGACCCGTCGCATCAAGCTCGCCTCCCCCTCCTCTACCTCCCTATTCCCGCCGTGCAACACGCCGTGGCCCGAGGAGACCGCTGCAAGCCAAAATCAGTCCGGCCTTGGACCGATCGGAGCTCCGTTTTCCGGCCTCGAGCGGGTGCAACCCTTACGTCTTCTTGAAGCTTGAGAGACGTACATCAAACCCTCCAAAGGATTGAATCCAATTTGGAACAGGTAAGGAGAAATTCGAATTGGAATTTCTAGGGTTTTGGGGTTTTCGGATTTGGGCGATTTTAATGATGAAATGGTTGAAATTGAAGGTTGGAATTGGGTTTAGGATGTTGTTTGGGACTGAAATTGTGTGATTTGATGTGTGAATTGTGGAAATTTGGAGAATTTTCAGTTTGGGGGATTTTTGGCCGCCGTGTCGGCCGCCGTTCGTGGCGGCTGCATGGGTTTCGGGCGGCCGAGACGTTGGGGGTGACCTTCTGAGGTTATGAAGGTGGTGTTAGACGAAATGGGGGTGAATTTGGCCCTGTGCCGGAGCTGCTGCTGCAGCGGCGGCGGCGGCGGAGGGTAAAATGGTAAACCTGGAAGGTAAAAAGGTTAAATGGTAATTGGTAATTGGCAAATGGTAACTCAGTAAATAGTAAATGGTAAAAGTGAGACAGTAACAGTAAAAAGATAAATTGTAAATTCGAAAATTACTGTCAGGATTATGAGTTACTGTTTAACTAAATTACTTACTATTTAACTTGCGATAAATGAAGAATAAATACGAGTAAATTGGCATTACGACGAAATGACCAGTAAAGGATTAAACAATCGTAAATTGGTTTAAGCTAACGCGTAAAGTTTAACCGAGAGTTTCGTACGAGTGAGGCCCTGTAAATTAAGTTTTTATAATTCGATTTCCGAGTTCGGAATATTCTAAATATATATTTTTACAGATCGAGAGGAGACTCGACGTGAGGAGAACTCGGATCAGCGACCGACATAATCGTACTGTGAGTGGATTTTTGTTTTAAACTGATGCATGCATAAATCTTTTAATATCGTTGGGATTTATATATTCATGGATTTATTTTGAAAGTGATATAGATTATCGAAGGTTGATAATCTATTTTAATTGCTGATTTCTTTTTTATCGAATTTGAATCGGATTACATTTTAAGTCAATTAATTTGATATTATCAAAATCTATATGTATAAGGATGTTTTGCTGGAAATGAGATTTCTGATGATTATATGATTTCATTATTTTCTACGAGGCTATGATTGTGTTTAAGTATATTTATAAGCCTAAAAGGTGCGGTCGGGGACCGTACTGATTTACGATGTATTAGGGGAATTGTATTTTGATTTTGTTTTCGGATTTTCACCATACCAGGGTCCAGATATGTTTATTGATGCTAGCTAGCTTAGTCACCTGAGCCCACGCGAGGTGACGACTTGACCATATAGGTCAGATTCACGCTCGGTGGTCGACGTGTACAGGTTTAGCGTTGGACGCTATAGAATGTCTTAGAGACTGACCCTTAGCCTTGGAGGCTCAGTATAATATAGTGGTTGACATTCTCCTATATTTTTATGTGATTTTTCTAAACAGCCAATGGGATTGGCTCAATGATATATATGTTTCTTAACCAGCGGGGCTGATGGTTTTATATTACCGATATATGATATAAATTGTTTTTGTTGAAGCATGCATCATGGTTTTTATTCATGAAAATAAAGAAAGTAATATATAGTTATATTTATTGATTTTTGTCCACTCACGCTAATGTTTTAAATTACTTTTCCTGAGCTTTTCGTTTTAAATTGCCCAGTTTGCAGAGTCGTTCGGTACTAGAAGGACGCAAGACATATAGTTCCTCTTCCGCTGTCAGAAATCGTAGGTTACTTGATTAACCTACTTGTAGCATATTTCCTTTGTATAATCGCTCTGATACGTTTGCGAGTTGTAGTAAAATAAAGTTTGTTTACTTATGGGTTATGACCCAATTATGGAAATCGCGTGTTGTTATAAATTTTAATGTATATTATAGAAGTTGAATTTCTTATTCTTGTGTTGGGAGTTGTTATGATTTGGGGAGCAGATGGCTCCAGGCGTTGCGGTTGGAATTTGCAATAGAAGTGTTTTTGTTGTTTCAGGTTTTAGGGTTGTCCATTTTAAGATTTGTTTTATCAATTTATCGATAGAGTTAGTCTTGAAGTGGTCCCCGCAGGACTTTATCCGGGTTTCAGAGTGAAATCTGGTTCGGGTCCTGTCACAATACCTCAACAAACTTTGATTGATTCCTCACATTTTCAAACACCTTGACAATTAATAGCCATTCATCTTGAATAGAACCCAAAATATTGATAGATAAACTCAAATAGCTATGAATTCGTCCCTATATATTGGTCAGTGTACCCCTCACTTCATGAATTATCCTAGAAAGCTCATCCATGTATATGATCGTTCCTATCAAACCAAAAAAAGGAAACAAGAACAGCTCAACTAGGTTGAACAACATCCAATGGAACATCTCCCACAAACCTCACAACCCTCCATGAACAAATTATCAAAAGAGTCCTGATTAGTTGATCGAGTGGTTGTACAATATTTAAATTTCAAGAATATGATGCATACATAGACGTTCTAATGCGTCTATAAAGTGCCTCCAATTCGTTCTAATGCGTCTATAAAGTGCCTCCAATTCCCTGCGCCTTCAAACTTTCATGCCTTCAAGCACCAATCCATGTTCCCAGCCATCAAGCCTCAAAGCATTCAAGCACCAAACCAAGCTCACATCCATCTTCCCCAAAAAGCCCCTTCAACCTTCAAACTCTGTTCCAGAAATCAAAACCCAAAAAACCCCGATTCTCTTCACCGCAGTATGTTTCTATCTCCCACGCCATGCCTTATGCTGCCAAGCTCCTTCTGATTTCAAGATGGTCTGAATCACGAATAAAGTATTCCCATTAATCATGCTTTTGAGTTGATTTTAGCCTAGTCAATTCCGAATTCAAAGAACCCCTTCAACAGATTGTTTGGACGAAATTGGTATATGTTGATTAATTTATGAAAGTACATGGATGTAGCTGATGAAATCAAAAGTATAGGGACTGGAGAGATGATTGAGTCAAAGTTTAAGTAGATAAACTGAAATTAATTCTTTAATCTTTTAGGGTGCATTTTGACTATTCTTAGTCACCGTGCGATGCACGTATTATTTGATAAATAGAGAAAAAACGTAGAACTTTGTTTGTTACTACATTTTTTCATTTTGTTTAATGTGTTTTTTTATATGACAATCCTATAATGTAAAACTGTTTAGTATGAAGGGTAAAATGGGCATAACAAATGTTGGTGAAACTTAATCGAAGTAAAAAATTGAGTATAATTTTTTTTTTTTTTTTTTTTTTTTTTTTTTTTTTTAAAAGTTTTGGTGAGAGCTTGGTTACGCTACACCACCATCGCCAGGGCAAACCTGCAACCTCAATCCTGCAGGACTGACGGGTGACACGTACCTGTCACACCAGCCTTCAGGTATGGATTTAAAATTGAGTATAATTTTAATGTCATATATCCACCGCAATATTTATATGGTAAATTAAAAAAGAAACGGGAGCGCTCACATCTAGCTTGAGACCTAAGGCTGCGACGTTGATATACTTGGCTTAAGGTCAGTTATGCTTATGCTTATGGTAGTATATATGTACCCTTCACAAAGTGTGATAGTTGAACATCATTTATAATTCACTATATATTGTTGCGATAAGCCATTTTAAAGTACTCAATGAAGAACCTTCTTAACAAACAAAACGACTGACAATTAAGTTCGTTAGTTATAGAGGAATTTTTTTTTTGAATCAATTAAGGACGGTATTCTCAAAGGCTTTTTAGGCCCAGAAATTAATCCGCGCCCGGAGATTATGTTAAAACGCTTCCTCCCCCTAGCCATCAAGAATAAATTATGATTTAAACTCTAATTAGCGATGTCGGGATTCGAAGCTGGATATGAGGGATTCTCACACAATTTTTTTTACTAATTCGATCACCTATAGTGGTTAATTATAGAGGAACTTAGTTTTATCTAAAACGACTAAACGAGTAACCTCGTGTTTTTTTATCTCCATCTTATGACTTACTATCTCACACCCTCTTCACCTATCAATAACTACCCAATTCTATTAAATTCCGACACAGACCGTTATGGAACTATCCAAGTTTCCAACAAGCCTCGGACCCGACCCGAAACTTCCAAAACCCACGTGGCACTAGACCCACCACTATGCCACTAACCTCGCCAAATCCCTGTCTCCATTTCTCTCTTGCCGCCACGTACTTCTTCTCTCCCTTTCAGTTTTGACTATCCCCATCTCTCTCTCTCTCTCTCTCTCGCTCTAAACCAATTCAACTCCAACCTTCACCAGAAAGATCATCGCTTTTCTGCAACCCAATCCCTGTCTTTCGTCGCCGGAGCACCCATCATATCAGGTACCTCACTTTTCTTCAGCTTTTTATTCCACCTGCTTCTGTTTCATGTGAAAACGACAATCTTGAACTGAATGTCTGGAACTGCATGTGTAGAATTTACGATCTCTCTGTTTTTAGCTAAGTTGTTACAGTTCATTAGATATTTGAGTTCAGAGACTAAGAGGGTCTGTCTGTTTCGTTGATTTGTGAAATGAAATCAGGGCTGTTTGTTTTTGGCTGTGGCGTTATGGACAGGTTTAACTTAACCCACTTGGGCAACTTGGGTGAGAAATTGGTGACGAGTGGAGCTCAAATGGGTAGGATGGTCAGTGGAAAAGTGAAGGAGATTCTGCAGACACCAACTCCGGAGTCGAGGATGATCGATGAGGCGACCTTGGAGACGATGGAGGAGCCGAATTGGGGGTTGAATTTGAGGATATGTGCGATGATCAACAGTGAGGAGTTTAGTGGGTTTGAAGTTGTGCGGGTTATTAAGAGGAAGATTTCGGGGAAGAATGTGGTGACGCAGAGGCTGAGTCTTGACTTGTTGGAGGCTATTGCTATGAATTGTGAGAAGGTGTTTTCGGAGATTGCGTCGGAGAAGGTGTTGGATGAGATGCTTAGGATGATTGATAATCCGCAGACGGATAATGAGAATAGGAGGAGAGCTATGCAGTTGATAAGGGCGTGGGGAGAGTCTCAGGATCTTGCTTATCTACCTGTGTTTCGTCAGACTTACATGGTGAGCATTCTTTCTATGTATTCATATAAAGCTTATCTTGTGTGAGTCTTGAGCTTGCTGTCTTTTTTTATGCAACACTATGTTGTCTAGCTAGCTGTTTTCTTCTGAAAAATGGGTTTATATAGGATTTGATTGGCCCCTTGTGAACTAGCAGCTGTGCTTTTCGTATACAAACTTATAAAGCATTGATTTTTGTTCTGGGGCTGATGAACCATTGTTTGTTGTTGTTTTCCTGTTTTGAGTCTACTGAAGTTGCATTAAGCATTGCTTATGCAGTTATGCTGTTCCATATTGGATCAATTTATGACCTGACTTTCCATTTTATATTCATATAGCCTAGTATATAGTACACGCATTGATGATGATCCATAATTCGGTCTTTCTTGAAATCTAAATTATGATTTTTAAAACATCTAAACTAAACTATGAAATTGGCTTTTTTTTTTTTTTTTTACCTGCATTCTCACTAAACTATGACCTGAATACATCTACCTTCTCCCAAGAGACAGTGACATTGCACCAAACTCCACATTATCATTTAGTTTAATTATGTTAGGTTTGTGTCATTTTGTTAAGTTTTTGGCCTGTCTTTTGTAGACCATGGAACTTCTTCTTGTCATCTTGGTTTTCATCCATTTAAGTGATATGTGATGTCTCAATTATATCTCTGGGTGTTACACAGATTTTGAGAGAAAGAGGAGCACGTCCAGTTGCCCTAGAAGGGACTTCTCCCTCGTTGCAATCTTCCTTGGAATCATACATTGATGAGCCTATGCCTCCCCCGGAGAGATACCATGTACCTGACACAAGATTTCATGATGCTCCTGATCATGAATTTCGTTATAATTACCTATCAGCTGAGGAAAAGAAAGAATGTCTTGTTGTAACTCGCAATAGCCTGGAGCTGCTGTCTAGTATTTTGAATACTGA
Organism: Potentilla sterilis; assembly: GCA_963682095.1. Classification (NCBI taxonomy): domain Eukaryota; kingdom Viridiplantae; phylum Streptophyta; class Magnoliopsida; order Rosales; family Rosaceae; genus Potentilla; species Potentilla sterilis. The sequence continues at coordinate 13,098,197 of OY821762.1, read as the reverse complement.
AACAGATCCGAAACCTTTGAAGGTGTGTTTCTGACTTCTATATATATATGTGTGTGTGTGTTTTCCTTAGTTCTGTATGTAGAAACGAAGAATAAGTGCTTACAGAGAAATAAATAAGTGCTTTGCTTCTTAGCAATATTGACATATCTTTATTCTAAAGCATCCACATATTCACAATTTTTTTTTTATTAAACTGTTGAAGGAACTAAAACACAGTCATGTATCCCTCTTAGAATAATCGAATATAGAAATGATTTAGGCTAGGTTGAAGAAATTTCATGTTCCCTGCATCATGGGTGTGCGTGTCTGCACATGTGAGCAGAGACTGTAAGAGAGAGCAGTTGTAATTCTTTCTATGTTTGATATCATATATGATTATGTATTGCATGATTATAATTCTTCTGGAAAGCATTTACCTTTTCCTACAAGTAGTTTTCAATTTTAACTTACTCCAATGATCAACTTGTGAGAAGAAGACCCAAAATATCAAATAGTGAGCAGAAGATGATACGCAAGTTGATAGAATACTTGTTAAATTGCAGGAAGAACTAACCATGAACATGCTGGACAAGTGCAAAGAGTCTCAGCCTGTTATTCAGAGGATTATAGAAACCACTATTGATGATGAAGGGATGCTCTTTGAGGCTCTATTTCTTCATGAAGAACTTCAACAAGTTATTTCCAAGTATGAGGAGTTGGAAGCTTCTCAAAACTCTGGAGGCCAACAGCTTGAAAACCCGGATGCCACCAGGCACGAGGGGTCAGAAGTGGCTCAAAATCCTGGAGAACTGCCACAAAGCTCTATACCCTATGAGCACCAGGGTTTAGATGACATCCCAAACCCAAACCATGGTGGTAAACTGCCTGAATATTCCATTTATTCTGAAGTCATCCCATCTGCTCCTATGGGAATTCATAGTGAAACCAAAATAGCGGACTCTGTACAAGGAGGCACTTCATCTAGCGGCGAAAAAGTTGAAAGAGTTGGTCAGTGACGGAAACTACGTCCATCCTGATGACTTCATCTAGCAGGCTATACTTGTCCATTAGGAGTCTCTCGCTTCGATTATGGTTCAAGTAAATTAACCATTCTGTAATCATACTAGTACTTTTAAGCATGGAATGTGGACTTCAGGTGGGGGCAAACTATTTTGTGGAAGCTGTCTCCATACTATAGAGCCCCTTCTGCCAAACTCTGTTACGTATGTGGATCTTGCTACTGTCATTGTCTGCTTTTCATTTTCAGACGATCGAGTAGTGTCTTTACCTTCAACATTTCTACGTATCATCGTTCTCTCATGTAATATGTCCATGGGTACCTGCATAATGCTGGTTTCTCTTCGATTAATAGTCTTTGCGCTTGTCACTCCTTCCATACACTGACTGTACCTTTCTTGAGCTCTATTTTTTTTTCTTGATGTTTTTGATAGTCATAAACTTCTCACTTACAGTAAGAAAGTTGCACACAATTAAATACGTTTGAACCAACACTAACACTGTAAATTACAGGAAAATTAATTCATAACAGACCTCAAGCCACTTTCAGATCCTTGTCAACTCCAACTCTTAAAGAGTTTACATTTTTATATGCCCCTCACACACCTGCGGTTGTCTTCCATTGGTACCGCAAAATCAACCCAGAAATTAGGCAGTTTTGGTGTAGTCCTTAAAGAGGTGGTGGCTTATAAGGCTAACTGTACGAGCAAACCAGTTCATCTTCGTTTTCCCAACTCTCAATAGAATGGCTCGGTTTAAAGTAAATTCCAAATGATGGAAAAGAAAATGCAACACAGGTCAGTTATGTTATAGTGAGTACGGAAAAGCGCATGAGCTTAACAGATATCTTGTAACAGTTGTGATTTAGGTTTGCACAGTAACACTTAAAAAAATACCGTCATTAACTCCAATGTTCAATCAGAGTTATTAACTGTTGCATCCATAATGAATCAGAAACATAGAAATATAAAAGAAACAACACCATGTATTAGGGAAACATTCATAACACCTTCTTTTTTTTCTGTCTGAAAGAAACATTCATAACAGGGAATAATAGTTTGCAGCACAATCAAATAAGACATAGTAAACTCAACAAAACATGCTCCATAAAAAAAAAAATTAATAAAATTAAAAAAAAAAACTCAACAAAGCATGAGAATCCAGAAAAAAAACATAGCTACATTCCAGACTATGTTCTTTCGAGAGGACATCTATCATTTCAGAGACTCGGTTGAATCCATAGATGGGATTCTCGACTCATGAAATCACCGATATTGAAGGTGTTGCGCAAGTCTCGATCAATTGTCCCATCCTCCATATTAAAAATACCAATATCCAAGTCTACTTGCGGAGAGGCCTTAAAGTTGTTTATGAAATATATGCAATTGGCCTTGCATCCAGAGTTGCCGGAGACCTCCATAGAGAATGAAGAACTTCTGGGGCTCAAGAAGAGGGCTCTATTGCCCAAATTCTCGACCTCTGAGTCGGACCATGAATTGCCATTACTGAGTGGCACCTTGAAAACCCTGCAGCCAAAAGTTTCCACAAAGTCACGGTCGTCGGTAGTACACAAAACCACCAATAGGGATCCTGCTGATTCCACCAGATACCTATCCTTAAAGCGTTCCTTAGGACCTAGAAGCTTCTTTTTCATCTCATCCTCCGGAATATCTGGAGCAACAACACTCAAATGTGCTCGCTCGGGGTCTTCAATGTCACAAACAACAGAAATACGGCCGTGATAGTCCAAGAGATAGAAATTGCCTTGATAGTATGTGAGATCCATAATGAAATTGAGGGCCTGGCCCTGGAATTTGAGAGCCTTCCAACCTTGGCCAAGCCCTGGTCTGCAGTATGCCAAACTTGTAAGTGCCTGAAACATGACTATATAATCCGATGTCGAACAAGGATTCGACGACAAGGCCACCTTACGTATATTGCAGATTTTGTAGCGGAACAAATCAGCCCCTCCATCTGGAAGTTCAATATTGGCACGATCTGATGGGCGGAGCAGATTGAATTTCAATTCTTCCTCTTCATGTCTAGTTACAGTAAGCAGCCATCCTAGAGAAGCAAAGCAGGCCTCCTTACCCCTTGTTTCGGGGAGATTGGAGTTGTAGATGTGATCTTCTGTGAGGGAGTAAAACTGAACGACGGAATCAGTGTTCTTCGGAAGCATGAGAACTTCAACTTGATCAGCGGCTGGGGTTGCAGAAGCCATTTGGGTTGTAGAGAAGAAACGATCGAAGCACTTTTGATAATCGAATGAGAACAACTTTGGGTTGCAGAGAGAGAGAGTTCGCGATTTGTATTTATAGGAGGATTAGACACCCACGCCGCGTTTCCTTTTCATTGTAGCGTTTGGTTTCTCGTTACTTACAGGGATTACATTTCTTTGTAGCATTTGGATTACAAAACACAAGTTTGGGCCGAAATCCAAAGAAATCCCAATTCTTAGGTTTAAGTGGAGTAGGCTGCAAAGCACCTGACATCCTAAACACCCAAGAAAGATGATCGACGTGGCAGCTCCTCTATCAAAGATCTGAGCCGAATTGCCGTTAGTAGGCCGTGAACTGTAAATAATCACCGTATGGTACTATGGTAAAGAGACACAGTGGTTGCTGGGTATTTTCACGTCTTTCTTTGCTATATATCGCTTCAACAAAAAGCTCTTGTTGAAGAGTGGGTGCTGGATAAAAACTTGCTATTGGTAATCTTAAAAAATAATTTTGATACTGGTAAATATGAACACTAAATTGTAGTTATTGGTAAAAAATTCTACATAGAAATGTGTTCATTCATTGAACACTACATGCTTCGCTTTGCTGTTATAGAATAACTTGAATCATCTTTCAGTACAATTCTAAAAGATCCGCTAGTGTAGTTGCAAAACTGTTTGAATTGGGAGAATCCTCCTGGATCCCAAATGTGAAACCCTAGAAGTAGGATTGGGCATTTGGTCCCGTAATCCCGATCCCGTTCGTAAATGGGACGGGACGAGACGGGATTAAAGTTTGAAAAATGCTAATCCCGTCCCGTCCCGATCCCGTTCAAAATCGACGGGACGGGACCGGAATTACCTAAAAAAATCCCGTCCCGTCCCGTCTCGCAGAAAAAAAAAAAATTATATTATATATATATATATATTTACTTAATCTCAACCGTTGAATAAAAAACTAAAAAATGTTAGACCATTAGATTAATAGTGTCTGTATCTCACCTTCTCACTAATATGCAATCTCACTTAGGTCTCAGAAACAGAAGTCTCAGAAACAGAAAGCTTTCCCTCAGAAGTTAGACCTCACTCCTCGACACCTCGACCTGACCCTCACTCCTCCACGGCTCGACCGTCAGTCCGTCACGCCTCCACCGCTCGACCGTCAGTCCGTCAAGCCTCCACCGCTCGACCGTCACTCCTCCGGCAGTCCAACTGTCCATCGTCGTCTCTGATTTCTGTTCCTCTCCCTGTCGGCGTTCGCCCGAGGGATTGAATCGCTCCTCTCGCATCTCCGAGCCCGTCTTGTTCCTCTCCCGTCTCCGACCCAACTCTTGTTCCTCTCCCTGCCGGCGTTAGCCCGAAGCCCTAAATCTCCCTTGTCCCCAAATCGGCCGAAGCCTCAAATCCCCAAATTGGTCAGAGTTCACAGATAGGGACAAGACTGATTGTTGCAAGGAATGGGTCTATGCTGAAAAGCTTGAACAGGATAATCTGTAAGTTCTGAAATTCCAGTTTTCTTTTGAATAACTGGGGAGTGAAATCCATACGGATCTTACCCACACACTATACTTCTCATGTGACTATTTAATTCGTATAATCAGAAAAAAGGTCAAAACGTGTACATGTTACAGCTTAGTTGCCATTCAGACCATGATGTCAAATTCTAGTGCTCTTCCTCGGTTCTTTTTATTTGAAAGATTGGAATCGCAATCGAGAAGTTTGATTTGCTGGAAAGCAACCAGAGTAGCTCGTCGAAAGGTAATTCCTGGATGGTTTTTACAATGTTTATATAATGCTTAGTTCTATAGTGTGGGAGATTTTGTCAATCAGACTTTAGCTTCAATAGTTTTGTATTGATTTATCAAGCTAATCCCTCTGAAGATGCAACTTATCAATGGTATTTCATATGCAGCTTTCACGTTTGAAAATCAGGACAAGGAGGCCACATTCACTGCTGAAGCTTGTTTCCTGTGGTAACTGGTAAGTGTCTCACTTCAAGATCTCCAAGGTAGTATGAAAGAATAGGTTTGGTTATCTATGAAGGTTTTGTACAATCTCATCTGTAGTTCTTGTATTTAACCAATTTAGTCAATTTCCTTCAGTTCATTAGATCAATTTATCCGACAAATCCTGCCATATCAAATAAAAGTATGAGTTATATTCAGTAAAGAAAAAGTTGATGCAATTTTCTAGTCTTTTTCTTCCTTTCACAACTAATCATTTTGAATCGTATAGTTCAAAGGCTGTAGCCTGTTGGTATTTGTGATAACTCGGTTTCGAAAATGATCAAAAAGTTCTGGAATTTTGAGAATATTATGCTTGATTGAACCCTGATTTGCTCCTAAAGCATTTGAAGAGCAACTGTACATTTTGTCAAAGGTTCTGGTAAGAACCCATAGAATCTGAACTTGCTGTCATTTCTTGAGTTGGCATCACTCCTTAATTAAAACTTAATTGTTGACTCGATTGTCAATTACTTCCAGCTGTTAGTTTCAAACCCCGTGGTCGGTCTTTGAAATTGGAAATGCCTTTTCCAGAAAGGAACCTTCAGTCTTTTTATGCTTTTCAAAAACAAAGCCTTTACCTTCCTTTAGGACTTTGTTTTTATGGAGTGATGTTCCTCAAGGAGTCCTGCCGGGCATTTGGTCAGTAGGGGCAGCAGGCGCAGCAGGGGCAGCAGGCGCAGCAGGGGCAGTAGGGACATCATGGACAGCAGGGGCTTTCTTGAGTTCTTCTCTGAACTTTGCGTTACATGTTCTATCATTTACCTTGTACGTTTTTGTTGATTTGTTGAAGCAACCTTGTCTAATGTCTATAGTCTAGGTAATTGTTATGTTATGTTACGTTACCTGGACATTAACTTGTTAATTGTTACGTTATTTGGACATTAACTTTGCTATGTAGTTTAGTATGAGATTTGCTATGTAATTCAATATGTGATTTGTTATGTTGTGCACATTTGTTTTTGAATTGCAAGAGTTTAGTTTTATTTATGAACAATTGAATTTATTGCTTAAATTGATGAACAGGGATCCCGTTTTAGTCCCGGTCCCGTCCCGGTCCCGTACGAGATCCCGGGCTTGCGGGATTAATTTTCAAAAAGTCTAATCCCGTCCCGTCCCGTCCTGTTCAAATTCTCATGGGACGGGACCGGGATCAAGCTAATCCCGGCCCGTCCCGGCCCATGCCCAGCCCTACCTAGAAGAAATAAATCTGGGCCACAATTCAGGAAAAATCCATAAAACTAATACACCTGCTATGGACACCAAAAACACCCAAATTAATTTGGGCCTCCAATTTGATGTGGGCACTCAAATCCAAGTAGGGGTCGGAGAGTCACTGCCAAGTGCCAACAAAGCGTCTGCCGCCGTACATCGGCCGATCACCCACTGCCATACCAGTACTACAAACAATCTTGCAGTATATGCCATCAGTAAAGCAAAGTGTCGCACTTCTTCACCATTGTTTAGCGATCTCAATCGCCGTATCCTCCTTCATCGCATCAATTGACCACTTTATGGTTCGAAGGGTAGAAGTCCTTGTTTAGGGTCTAGGGTTTAGAATAGGCCTGGGACTTTGGGACCGAAAACTCGCATAACCCGAACCGAAATTTGCGGTTCGGTTCGGTTCCTAAAAAAAATTCAGTCAGTTTTAAAAAACCCGAACCGAAGTATTGTATTTTCGGTTCGGTTCGGTTCCTGATTTAAAAAAAAAAAATCGAATTAGAACCGTTAGATCTTTATATATTGATTTTGAACCGTTAGATTTAAAAGCTAGATGTAAAAAGTTTTAGCTGAATTCCTCCCTCAGTCTCTCCACTCTCTAAGTCTCTTCCGCTCACTCTCTCTTCATCTCACTGATCTCACTGATCTCAGTCTCTCAGCCGCCCCCTGCCCTCGATGCCCTCGCCCCGCCCTGACGTCGCCGCCCTCGCCCCTCCCTCGCAGCCCTCGCCTCGTCCTGCCCTCTATATCTGTATATATGTATCAGTAAACTCTACAACCGACAAGTTTTGACTGTTGTGCTCCTCCTCCCCCTAAAGTTTTAGCTATAGAAGTAGTTGCTGTTGGCACCACCATTACCTTTACATTCACCTTAAATGTTGTTGGAACCGAGGAACCGAACCGAAAATTTTACGGTTCGGTTCTTTGCGGTTCTCAGAAAAAAAAAATGAAAAACCGAATCGAACTATGACAAAAAAAAATTTGTGCGGTTCCTGTTTTTTTTTTATAATAAAACCGAACCGTCCCAGGCCTAGTTTAGAAGTCCTTGACCACTTTATGGTTCGAACAGTATACTAGCCTCTTAAATCAAGGATTCCACTTTATGGAAAATCTTTTTAAAAAGTTATTTCTAAGGGCACTTTTTTAACTACCGAGATTGTAAAATAATTCTGACACGATCTCAATTTATCTGGTCAATATTTCCGCGGCTTACAGTTTACATAAGAGAGGTTTTTTTGGTTTTTTTTTTCCTTCTTCTTGAAAGGTAAGAACTTTTAGGTTGCTTTTAGTATCATTTTCAAGTAAAATTTTTTATTTTATAAAATAAAAATGGTAAGAAAATGTGTTCGCTAACCTATTTTTAGAAATGTAGAAAAAAAATTCAAAAATAATTTTCTATTTTACACGTAAAATGAGAAAGCACCAAGTTGACGTTTTTACATTTTCATTTTCATTTTTTAAGAAATATGGAAAGACTTTTTTCAAAACAAGGACTTATACCGATTAAAAAAAAAAAAAACTTCTAGAAGAACAGTTGTGCTCTCTCTTCTATTTTGCTCTTCTCTCATATCTACTTAGTTTCTTCTTTCGTTGCTCTACCGTCAACATAAATGGTGGGATCAATTATAAAAAAAAAAAAAATCAAAAACACTACAGTCAAATACATTTTCATATGGTAGTACCGGATGCATTTTTGACTATGATTTCGAATATTGTTTTGGACTAATTATTAGACACATTTTCGAATCTCAAATATACAATCTCGTTTTGTCGTTTTCATTTTAGAAACTGGATTTTAGAAAATCTTTCATGAAAAAATTACCGGGCAGAGCCTTAGTCTTTGCATTATTTCTAGTAGACTCTTGTAGAATACACAACACGCTTTAAAAAAAGAAAAAAAAGAAAAAGAAGAGGATCTACCCAAATATATCACCAGTAATTAAATGAAGAGAATCAAAGTTACCGTTCGAACCTAACACAGTAGTCACCACTAGACCACACTACCAACATCAACAACAAGCTGCAAAGTAAAAAACTTATAGTAAACTGTATATAAATTTGTTTTTGGTTCATGCGAGTAACACGAACGGTCGATATAACCGACCCATTTCTACTAAGATTCTTCCCGCCAAAAACAAACCCCGTAAGGCAATAACCGTATCCTAACAAACCGCGAGGCTAAGGCTTAGTTTGGGACAGCTGTGCTGTGAGCAAAATGGCTTTTGAATTAGCTGTGAGCAAAATAGCTTTTGAACTTGCTGTGAGAGGAAGCAGTTTAGGTGTTTGGTAAACTGTTTTCAAAAGTGCTGTGAGAACGAAAAATAATTTTTTGTGTTTGGTAACTTCGAAGTAGAAAGTGATTTACTTTGAGTGAGTGTAATTACCAAAATAATCATAAATATTTAAAATTTTATTAAAATGAATATTATTTCTCTAAATTATAGACTATGGTTTTGGGCAATTATTTTGGTATAATTTTTTTCCAATGTATGACCAGTTGTTTGGACCAAATAAAAGATTTACGAATAATTCTTAAATATTAAACACAATTCATTTAAAATATTAGACAAAGTATTTTCCACCATAATCAAATGGAACCATTACACAAAATATATTAGAGTCTATTAATATTGCAACTACAATGCATTCATTAGAACAACATTGTTTGCTCTGTGTTTTTCTTCAAAAGCTGCTTTCCAAAGCTTTATTTTCTAGCTTTTCGATTTCAGCTTTTGGAGAAAGCTATTTTGGCCAAAAGCAGCTTTTAAAAACTTTACCAAACGCCATATATTAATCCCAAAAGCTAAAGCAGTCTCAAAAGCAGCCTCAAAAGCTGTCCCAAACTAAGCCTAAAACCCCTTCTCTCCAAGACTCTCTTTTCCTCTGAAGCTTTCTCTCTGTCCAGCCATGGCTTCCCACTTCTCTCTCTCCCTTCCTCCTCCTCACCTCAACCGCAACCGTCTCGCCGGACACCACCGTCACTCGGCCTCCACCTACCTCACTCCTCCGACGCCGGAGCGCTTGGCCTCCCTCAGCATCGTACGCGCCTTCCTCCTCCACACCGCACTTTTGCCGCCGCTCGCGGCCAACCGCTCCGACGTCCCCTACCTCCAGATCGCCGCCATCGAGTCCCGCAAAATCGCCACCTTCTCCTTCATAATCAGCGTCGGCGTCAGCACTCCGTTCCCTCCCACCGCCGCGCGTGTTCCGACGCGCCGCTCATCACGGTGGTCCGCCCCCTCCTCCCTTTCCTCCGCGACGCCAACTCCTCCTCCTTCTTGGTAAACCTCTACCCCTACAACCTCTGCCTCCTCCGATCCGAGGTTCCGATCGGGTTCCCGCTATTCCAGGACGTGACGGTCGGTGCCGTCATCTCCGCCATGGCCGTCGCCGGACATGAGTGCATTCCCTTGGTGGTGACCGAGACGGGTTGGCCCAGCTGCATCACTGACCCGAGCGAAATCAAGGCCCACCCGGTTTACGCGGTGCTCTACCTCAAGGGCCTAATGGGCCACCTCAAGTCGGGTCGGGGCACGCCGCTGAGGAAAGAAGGGATGGCTCAGGTCTTCATCTTTGAGCAAGTGAGGCAGGGACGCAACTGGCGGATTCTCTTTCTGATTTTGACCAAGAAGTCCAAGAACGTTGACTCTGAATCGGATAGCCTTCTTGGAGGTCTTGGGTTGGTAATTGGTGAATTCATCATCTTGGCTTTACTAATGCTGACTGCAGCAGGTAATATACTGCTTCCCTATACAGTACTCTGATGTTTGGTTAAGCCCAACACTACGTTCTGATCATGAGTTAGGTTCACTAATGTTTCAAGATCAAAATGAAATATTTCAGTAGATTTTAATATGAAAAACATGCTTTTCTGTATTGTGAATAGGTTCATTGTAATTGGGTGTGCATGTATTTGTTAGCAATTGTAGTTCCCAAAAGCTTAGGTTACTGTTTACTTGATTTTCACTTCTGGAGGTCCTTGTTGATCTGTTTTAGCGTGGTAATGTTGATCCCTGTATGAGTTTTATATGCCCTTTTATCTTCAGTTGATGAAGCTTTTGAGTTTGAAATATAATTTATACAATCATTGAACCACTTGGTAGCAATGATTGAAGTTAAAAGATAAAAGAGTGATGGAAAGTTTACATTGCAGGTTGCAAATCCTATAATGGAAAGACTACTAAATCCATTTCACCTGAACATCAGGAAACAGAAGAGAGGAAAGAGAGGAAGGAGAGGTAAGAGGGGTAGCGGCAGAGACAAGCTTCCAAAACCTGATTTAGCAACTGCTGTGCCAATCTTCTGGGCCGACGAAGATGGAACTGTGACAATTATCGATCAGATTAATCCATACCTGTATGAAGGAGCCTTCCCTCTTCACACTGCAGTAGCTGCCAAGCTGCAGCCCCATTTGAACTCTCATAATGTGACCGTGGACGAAATAAATGTCATCTACTTCCATACCGAAACCTCCGGAGAACTGCTACAGCTTCAATTCCCAATGATCGAGCGTTCCTATCATGATTTTTGTGGAATTTTGAATGGAATTATGGCTTCTCAGATCCCTACAGTTCTTAGGCGTTATTAACTAGCTTGTTTTTGCACTTGTTTGAAACTGGAAGCAGGACGGGCAGAAGCAGGACATACAGATTTTAGAACCCTTGCAATTGTAGATTTTAGAACTCTTGAAATTTCTTAAGAGTGGCTCAATGCCAAACATGCAAGGGATTTTGGTGTATATGATGAGTTGCACCCTGCATACATTACGAGACAAAGGAATTAAACTCAGTTAATACAGCATTCTGAATTAGTCATTTTCCACAATTATGGTTAACACAACTCCACAGTTCACTTTAGACAGGTCTATCACTGGTGCTGGGGACTGTCCCTCAAATATTCTAGATATTATCATGAAAAGCTTTTGCTTTATGTAAACTTAGATATATGCTCAGATAGACACTCATTATAACATGGAGTTGACAAAAAGACAACCCATACAATATAAAAATATTCTATATCATTGTGCATTGTGCATTCTTTGCTTCATTATAGTTCTTAAATAGACAATTTTTTCAAAAGGACAAACTATAAAACTAAATCATTGTTCTTACCATTTAAGTAACTTAGTTAACTGTATTCAACATCAGAACTCTGAAATAATAAGCAGTCAATGCTGATGAAGATTAGAAACTAAAGGATTAAACGAATATGGTCATAAACAAAATTGTTCTCCCATTTAATCCTGTTACAACTCTAACTCTCATATCCAAGGTAAACAGATCAAGATCAATTACATAGTTTTTCAGTTCTCTCTTCAATTATTATTCACTTATCATCAATTTCATAACAACTCTAATTCTCATCATCTTACCTTTCTTTAGAAACTTAGGAAGTTAACTTTATTATACAATCACCACCAACGTATTAGTAATGATATCAAATATCCCTTAGCTATATAAAAATGTTCCTACACTTCAGCAAGGACAAAAATAATATAGCTTACACTTGAATTTCTTTTGTATTAAAAGCTTAGATCATGTATGTTGATGATAGAGAGAATGAGCTCAAATTGGAAGCCAAAGCACAGCCCATGATCAAATAATCAATTACAGAAACTCGATGTAACAAAAAAACTTTGTAAAACTAAATTTGGAGCTGAAAGACTAAAAATTTACCTTGAGAGCTTGATCAGAGCCAAAACTTTTAGAGACAAAGAGTTCAAATTCAAGAAATTCCTCTATTACAACCCCTGAAATCCAGAATAAAAAAGTACAATCAACCAAAGATCTTAGCGAAGAAGATAAAGCAGAAAGTTATGGATTCCATGCAAAGATCATAAGAGGAAAGGGAGGAGCTGCAGCTGACGATCAGAATAACAAAGGAGCTGCAGCTGACGATCAGAATAACAAAGGAGCTGCAGCTGACGATCAGAATAACAAAAATGTCCAGTTGTTGAGAGAGAGAGAGAGAGAGAGAGAGAGAGAGAGAGAGGACCTTGAGTTAAATAGCAGCAGATGAAGAAAACTATATATAATGAAAGCTTAATTTCACAAAATGAGACTTAATTTCTTATTTAATGAAAGCTGTGTAAACAGCTATATATACACACATATACAATGTTCTACGCACACTAGGGTACACAGTATATTTACAAAGCTAGCCTTTAGTCTTCTATATCACAACAACTTCTAGTTGTATAAGGAAACTGCTAGCTACTCTCAATCTCAGTAATTCTAGGATGATTCTTTCCTTCAACACTCCCCTCCAAGCTAGTGTGTATATTAATCACACCTAGCTTGTCAAGGAGAATCTCAAACTGGACTGAGCTTAAAGGCTTTGTAAACAGATCGGCAGGTTGTTCCTTAGTACTGACATGGGCAGGCTTGATCATCCCACGCATCATCTTCTCTCTTACAACATGACAATCTATTTCAATGTGCTTTGTCCTCTCATGAAATACTGGATTATTTGCTATATGAATAGCAGCTTGATTGTCACAAAACAGCTTTGTGGGTCGTACCTGTTCGACATTTAGCTCCTTCAACATATTTCGAAGCCATGTAACTTCACAGCATGTGGATGCCATGGATCTGTACTCGGCTTCTGCGCTAGAACGTGAAACTGTGCTTTGCTTCTTTGTTCTCCACGATATTGGTGCTTGTCCAAACATGACAAAGTAACCTGTTATGGACCTTCTTGTATCCTTGCAGCGTGCCCAGTCGGCATCACAAAAAGCTGTCAACTCGAGCTTCCCTGTAGATGGCAGAAGAATGCCTTGGCCTGGTGTGTTCTTCACATACTTCAACACATGATAAGCTGCATCAAGGTGAGGTTGTCGTGGCTTGTCCATAAACTGGGTCAAGATATGCACAGCATAGGTCAAGTCTGGTCTAGTAATTGTTAGATATATCATTCTTCCAACAAGTCTCCTGTAAAGTGATGGATCGGACAACAACTCTCCCCCTGCTTGCGTGAGTGCCAAGTTCTGGTCAACTGGGAATCTAGACAGTTTAGCACCAAGGAATCCAACATATTCAAGTATCTCTAATGCATATTTCCTTTGCGAGAGAGTTATGCCTTGTCTTGATCGTGCTACTTCAATTCCCAAGAAATATTTCAAGTTGCCAAGGTCCTTGAGTTTGAACTGTCGAGAGAGTGAAGCCTTAATAGAAGTGATCTCTTCAAGGCTGTTGCCAGTTAATATAACATCATCCACATAGATCAAAAGGACTGTAAACTTGCCTTTTCGGTTTCGGACGAACAATGAATAGTTTGACCAGCATTGCTTGAATCCTGCTGCCTTAAGTGCCAGAGACAGCTTGATAAACCACTGTCTTGATGCTTGTTTGAGGCCATATAAACTTTTATGTAACCGACAAACTCTATTCTCCCCCGTTCGACCGAAACCAGGAGGAAGTTTCATGTAGACTTCTTCATCAAGGTCTCCATACAAGAAGGCATTATTGACATCAAGTTGATGAATATGCCAATGTCGGATAGCAGCAAGACTAAGAAGGAGACGTACTGTGGTGAGTTTGGCAACAGGGGAAAATGTCTCTCGATAATCAATGCCTTCAACCTGACTATATCCCTTGGCGACAAGTCTCGCTTTGTAGCGTTCAACAGAACCATCTGGATTGAGTTTGATTTTGTAAACCCACTTACAACCGATAGGGCGTTTGTGTGGAGGAAGGGAAACAAGACTCCAAGTACGGTTCTGTTGAAGAGCATCAATCTCCTTTCTCATGGCATCCCGCCACACCTGATGTTTCACAGCCTGTTCATAAGTAGAAGGCTCCTTGTGGAGGGTGAGATTAATAGTGAAGGCTTTGTGAGAGGGAGATAATCGATTATAAGAAAGGACTTGGGAAATAGAGTGAGAGGTACCTGAACTCGTAGAAGATGCCGGTAGGTCACGAGAAGGAAGAGCTGCCTCAACATGGTAGTCATGCAGAAAGTCCGGAGTTTTTGTTGAACGAGAAGACCTGCGGGGTAGAGGATTAGACTGAGGTACAAGAGGAGGGACATGCAGAGGTGATGAGGGTGGAGGAGCGGAAGCTGTTTGTGTAGGTAAGGGTTGAGAAGGTGGATGTGTTTCCCTAACTTCCGTGCAAGATGGAATTGATGTATTCTCTTCTAAACCCCTTGCCGATATCAGGTCACCCGGAGGCTCGGCAGGTTGTGTTTGATCACTGTCAGTATCACTATCACTACCCAACATATCAGAAGCTTGGTGTGGTGGAGGTAAACCAGGGCTAAGAGGTTGACTAGGGGCCGGACTCGAGAGAGATGAGGCAACTGGTCGGTATGGCAGAGAGGAAGTATGATCGGCATAAAGAAATTGATTTTCAGAAAATGTAACGTCCCGGGAGACAATAATACGTTCTTGATCGAGATCAAGAAGTTTATAACCCTTTTGACCACTTGGATAACCTAGAAAAATGCAACGAGTAGCCCAAGCATCAAATTTGGTAGGTTTAAGAGGATGAGTGGACGCAAAACAAAGGCAACCAAAAACTTTTAAGTGATAATATTTTGGTTTTGTTTTGAAAAGTTTTTCAAAAGGGGTAAAACCTTTGAGTAAGGGTGTGGGAGTACGGTTGATCAAATAACACGATGTGAGAATTGCATCTCCCCAAAATGGTTTAGGAAGATGCGCTTGAAATAACAGAGCCCTAGCCATATTCAGTAAGTGTCGATGCTTACGTTCAGCAACACCATTTTGTTGTGATGTGTTGACGCAGCTAGTTTGATGTACAATGCCCTTGGAGGAATAAAAATCTTTGAGAATGAATTCAGGGCCATTGTCACTACGCACAATTTTGACTGTTGTATCAAACTGGTTTTCGACAAGATGGATAAAATTGATCAAGAACTGACGAGCTTCTGATTTATAAAGCATCAAATAAACCCATGTGCATCGAGTAAAATCATCAACAATAGTTAAAAAATACTTTGCTCCAGAAATTGAAGGTTCATGATAACCTCCCCAAATGTCTACATGAATCAAATCAAAAGCTTTGTGACTAGAAATTGAACTCAAAGGAAAAACTTTTCTGGTTTGTTTAGCTAGAGGACAAATGGAACAACTACTTGGATCGCAAGTTTTATTTGCTAGTAAGGGAAATAAGGGAAAGACTCGGGTAGAAGGATGACCAAGGCGTTGGTGCCACATTGAAGACTGCCTACTGACTGAAAGTGCATTGCATTTGATCTGATGAGCTTGGTCAAGGCAGTATAATCCTTCCTTCTCAATTCCCATCCCAATCATCTCCCCCGAGCGAAAGTCCTGTATAAAACAAAGCTCTCTGAGAAATATAGTCACACAAAATGAATCATGTGCAAGCTTGATGATGGAGATTAAGTTAAGATAGAATATGGGAACACAAAGGACATTGTGCATTATGAATTTAGAGGAAAAGGCAACTGTTCCAATATGAGAGACTGGTGCTTTAGTCCCATTAGGTAGCTTAACAAATCGATTATGTGTGGGATATTTATTTGTAAGGAGGTTTGAATCACAAACGATATGATTAGTGGCTCCGCTGTCTAATATCCAAACAATATTGTTGGTCGAAAGTTGGAAAGCATTACCTGACAGATTATCAAGGGAAGAGTTGTTAACGACGTTGTTCACTGCCGAGCCTGTGTGCTGGCTCAAGGCTCTGACAATTTTCCGGCACACTTCTTTGGATAGAGGAAAGCTGATGTCTGATGCAGTTAAGTCGCTGCAATCAACATGGTTGCTTCGACTTTTCTTATCCTCGTCCCTCTTCCTCTTGTTGCAATCCTCAATAACATGACCTCTCCATTTGCAATATGTGCACTTGAGATGTTAACGACAATTTTTGGTTTGGTGTCTCTTGCCACAATTTTCACATCTCACTTCACGCTTACTGGAACGAGTATCACGTGCAGAGTATTCCTTTTCATCTCGGTAGTTTTGTTTAACTGAGAAAGCTGCTCCCTCCACCTGTGAAGTCTGCTTACTGTTGTTCGAAGCAGCTGCTTGTTTCTCATGTCGTAAAGCCATAGAATAGGCTTTGTTGACAGTCGGCAATGGGTCGATCGCGACTATATTGCTATGAAGAATATCATAGCTGTCATTCAATCCCATGAGGAACTTCATGGTCTTCTGATTTTGCATGTACTGTGTTAGTTCACATGCGCAAGGTGAAAGGTTGCAAAGAGCATCTCTGTCGTCCCATAAAGCTTTCAACATTGTGTAGATCCCTGTTACAGATTATGTACCTTGAAGACAATCATGAATGGCATGTTCTATGTTGAACAGTTGGACGGTGTTCGTCTGTAAGAACCTCTCAGACAACTCAACCCATACTGCTCTTGAGGTCTTGCAGTGTCTGACACTACTGGCAATAGGTTTGGACATCGCTGCAATAAGCCATGTTTTCACAAGGGTGTCACAACGTTCCCACTGCTGCAGTTCCTCTTCATTGATCTTAGGTTTGATTTGAGTCCCAAGAACAAAACCTAACTTGTTTTTGACCTTCAGAGCATCTTTCATGGATTCTGACCAGTCGGTGAAGTTGTCCTCCATTAGGGCCTGTGTAACAAGGACAGCTCCTAGTTGATCCGAGTGGTGCAGATGAAGAGGATGATTGGAGTTGTCCCATGGATTCCGTGCGATTGAGTCAGAACTGCCATTAGGCTTGACGTCTGCGCCGGTCATGTTGGGATTGGAGGTTTAGATCTTGTGAGGAATGGTGGTGTTTAGGATCGGTGGTGCTCTGGTACCATGAAGAAAACTGTGGCCAAAATGAGGCTTAATTTCTTATTTAATGAAAGTTGTGTAAACAGCTATATATACACACATATACAATGTTCTACGCACACTAGGGTACAAAGTATATTTACAAAGCTAGCCTTTAGTCTTCTATATCACAACAACTTCTAGCTGTATAAGGAAACTGCTAGCTACTCTCAATCTCAGTAATTCTAGGATGATTCTTTCCTTCAACAGCAGATTCTTTGAGGGCCGCGATGGCGTCAAGGTAGGCCTTTTCACTGTCGGTTTGGGGTTATGGCGCCTTTCTCCATCCATAGTGCCATTGCATTTGTGTATCTGAATTCCGCTCTTTTCTACTAGTTTGTTCTTCTGCAAACTCAACTAGAAAGAGGCAAGAGGGCTTGTGTAGTTTAGAGACTTTTGAGTCATGAAATGTGTAAAAAATACATAACTAAAAAAAACTACATTGAAGACATTGAATTTTTGAGTTACAACTCCAAGGGGTGTTGTCGTTCAATTATGCCTTTCCACAAAACAATGAGAAACAAAGCACAAATAGAACTGAATTATAAATTGGAAAGGAATTCTAACTTAGGCAAATGTATTGACACATATGTGATGCTTAGTAATTTGACAGTAAACTATGCTAGAAAGTGTACATTAAATTTGAGTATATGCGTTAGTTGTTCGACCTGAAGCTTCTTTCTTTGATTAGCTGACCTGAATCCTCTAAAACCATTACACCTATCCCTTCAAAATAGTTTATCCATAAATTATCAATTACCTTTTTCTCCTTAACAAAGTTGAAACTGAAGTAGGAGACTAATAGTTGGATACCATTAATGGTTTGATGGTGAATAGTTGCGAATCAATGAGTCAAGTGATAGCAGGATTGTAGTTAATGATATGGTTTAAAATATTATTAGGTTGTCATAAACATGACATATTGACTTGCTACTTATTCGAAAGTTATTTACATAGCGAAAGTATGTTTTGAAATATTATTTGAAAGTCAAGAATGAAGGGAAAAAGATATATCCAACTGCATGTTAGTGGAAGTCTATTGAATGTAAATATGAACATGGTCAAAAGATACTAAGTTCACAGAACAAAAATTGCAGAGCAGAAAATTGCTGCATGTTAACTACATAGGAAATCAAATTATAAATATAGTGTTTGGCGTTTTGGCGTTCATACCTTCTTTTCTCTTGCATGTTTGGCCATCCACGTATACAGTCTCGTGAAGAGTGATAATGGCAGATTTGAGATGTCGGAGACACTAGTGTTGACTAGGGCTGGGCACGGGCCGGGCCGGGCCGAAATTTTCGTGAGCCCGACCCAAAGCCCGAAATTTCGGGCTCGGGCCGGTTCGGGCTTTCTGAGATCTGGGGACCGACCAAAACCCGTTCGGGCCGGTTCGGGCCGGGTTCGGGCTTTTTTCGGGCCCAAAAACATGTTGTCTGCAGATCGGAGGCGAGGCTGAGGCCTTAGGCTGAGAGAGAGAGGCTGAGGGCAGAGGTGAGCGAGAGGTTGAGAGAGATCCTGCAGATCGGAGGCGAGATTGAAGACTGAGGCCGGAGGCGACGCGAGGCCTTAGGCTGAGAGAGAGAGGTCGAGAGAGAGATCGTGCATATCAGAGGCGAGGTTGAGGGCTGAGGACGGAGGCGGGGCGAGGCTGGGCTGGACGAGGCAAGGCGGATGGGCGCGGCGAGGCTGGGCTGGGCGAGGCGACGCGACGCGAGGTGAGGCCGAGGCTAGGCGGCTGGGCGCGGCGAGGCCGGGCTGGACGAGGCGAGGCGGCTGGGCGCTGCAAGGCTAGGCAAGGCTGGGT
Source organism: Potentilla sterilis (assembly GCA_963682095.1). Lineage (NCBI taxonomy): Eukaryota > Viridiplantae > Streptophyta > Magnoliopsida > Rosales > Rosaceae > Potentilla > Potentilla sterilis. The sequence goes on along the minus strand of OY821762.1, from coordinate 13,079,181 downwards.
TGGACGAGGCAAGGCAGCGAGGCAGGGCGCGGCGAGGCTGAGGCTGGACTGGACGAGGCGTGGCAAGGCTGGGCTGATGGTGATTGAGATGGTGAACAGAGGAAGAAGAGGAAGAAGAGGGATGCGGCTGAGGTGAGGTCTAGGGTTGGAAACTTGGAATATATATATATATCGGGCCGGGTCGGGCTTTCGGGCCACAGAAAAACAGGGCCCGAGCCCGTTCGGGCCTGCACACTTTCGGTTCGGGCTTTTACGGGTTCGGGCTTTCGAAAATCAAGACCCGGCCCGTTTCGGGCTTTTTCGGGTTTTTCGGGCCGGGCTTTCGGGCCCTCGGGCTAAAACGCCCACCCCTAGTGTTGACTATTTGTTCCCCTACTTAGTTCTAGTAGAATTTATATTGTTAAGGTAATGGAAAAGGAAAAAGGTCACACTTACATCAGGTCCTTGCACAGGTAAAGTAAATTGTTGTAAGCGTCTGCAACAATATTAATGAATTTGACTTGCTCAATGCCTAGCTCTCGGTAACACCCCTCTTTAACATGTTTGGCAATCTATTGAGAACAATAAGAAATATAAATTCCTCATCAACATAACATTTATTTACTGTAATCTCACCTATTACTGACCAAGACAGAAACAAATTGCAGAGAAAAATTCATACCTTAGAGATTGTCAAAGGATTCTATGCAGCATATTCAGTTATTCACAGAACTGAACAATTTCCCTTTCATTGGGAAAGCTGTCCTGGAAAATCCATTTGCAAAATCAGCGAAACAATGGAAATCAGTGGTCAAAGAAGTCAAACCTGTTGTTGAGAGTCTTCGGCTTGAAACTTTAACCATAGCTGATTTTGCTACATCTACTTCCTAAAGTTCAATATGAACATCATTGATAAACATATTTACCTAATTTTACAAAACAATCTAAATATGCACACTCTTCATATCATTGATAAACATATTTACCTAATTTTACAAAATAATCTAACTATACATTTTATATTCATATAGCCTAGTATATACCTGCATTCTCACTAAACTATGACCTGAATACATCTACCCTCTCCCAAGATACAATAACATCGCACCAAACTCCACATTATCATTTAGTTTAATTATGTTAGGTTTGTGTCATTTTGTTAAGTTTTTTGGCTGTCTGTTGTAGACCATGGAACTTCTTCTTCTCATTTGGTTTTCATCCATTTAAGTGATATGTGATGTCCCAATTATATCTCTGGGTGTTACACAGATTTTGAGAGATAGAGGAGCACGTCCAGTTGCCCCATAAGGGACTTCTCCCTCGTTGCAATCTACCTTGGAATCATACATTGATGAGCCTATGCCTCCCCCGGAGAGATACCCTTTACCTGACACAAGATTTCATGATGCTATTGATCGTGAATTTCGTTATAATTACCTATCAGTTGAGGAAAAGAAAGAATGTCTTGTTGTAACTTGCAATAGCCTGGAGCTGCTGTCTAGTATTTTGAATACTGAAACAGATCCGAAACCTTTGAAGGTGTGTTTCTGACTTCTATATATATGTGTGTGTGTTTTCCTTATTTAGTTATCTGGAATCAAATTCTTCGTTTCTACATACAGAACTAAGTGCTTTGCTTTCTTAGCAATATTGACATATCTTTATTCTAAAGCATCCACGTATTTACAATTTTTTTATAAAACTATTGAAGGAACTAAAACACAGTCATGTATCCCTCGTAGAATAATCGAAGATAGAAATGATTTATAGAAATGATTTAGGAAGAAATTTCATGTTCCCTGCATCATGGGTGTGCGTGTGAAGGTCCTAGAGAGGGGGTGAATATGACACTTTACAACTTTTTCGTGTAAAGGTTGATATCGAGGATAACAATGAGTTGTACTATCCCGATTTACAACTTAACGAGTAAGAAAGAAAAAGTGCAGTAAAACAAAACACATAGATGTTTTTTGTAACGCAGAAACCCTGCACCCAGGAAGAAAAACTGGGTGCGCATCTCCTGAAGGACAAAACTTTCCACTATGTAATTCGTACACTTATACAAGATACAGAATCCAGGATGGCTACACCAGTTGCTATCCGGTTCCAGACTCTCCTAGTCTCTAGAACGACAACCTAGCTACCTATCCTGTTCAGACTCTCCTAGTCTCTTGAACATTCAAACTATTTTGTCTCCTAAGTGCTTACAAATGAAAACTTAACAAGAGCTCCACCTCTAGATCTTAACTACGCCTTAGCTAAATCTCTTGTGGACTCTTCTCGGATTATTGCATCACCAATCACAATCTCATGGCATGCAAATGCAATATGGTTTTTGAGAGATTTGTTCAAGCCAATGCTCTAAGGTTTATAGTCACTAGGAAGACTTAGAGTAAGGGGGCTTATGAACTGAAAATCATAGAAAAGATGATCTTCACAAATACAAAAACAAAAACACATAACAACCACCAAACAAAGAGAACTTTGCTTGGTATTTATAGGCTAAGAGGTGCTTCTAAGAGAGCATCATACTTGCCAATGAATTTCAGAAAGTTTAGACTCTAGTCCTTGGCTTAGATGCTGAATAGAAAGATAAAGCATAAAGCCAAACACAAAAGATAAAAGCATAAAGCAAAACACAAAAGATAAAAGCAAACTTTCCCAAAATGGCTATTTTTCAAAAAGAGGCAAAAAGGTTTTGCAAAGCTTTACAAAAAGCATGTCAACACATTTGTCTAAGCAAAACAGCTACTCATGAATCACAAACACCCTATTAACATAAACATAGATAAAAGAAACATAAACCTATGCTAAAATTAACAAAGCTTGAAAAAAATTCAAGCTCACGGGTTGAGAAATTTCTCTTTGCCCAATGCTAGTTTGGGCACCAAGAAAGGCTGGGTGTTTGAATTTTGAAAAGGCAAAATGACTGGAAAGATCTAACCTACATAGGTAAGATAAAACCACAGCTTTCAAGATCATTTTGAAATAAGCCAAAAAACCCAGGATAAATCAGGATAGGAAGCATTACTGCTATCCTCAGTGAAAAACAGAAGATATGCATATGCATGATTTTATCTGAGTTGTCATTTGATTGTGTTGAGCCTTCTTCTTGACTTTAGCCACTTGTCTTCACTTGGTTAGGCTTGACAATACAATTGGGCTGTGTTTTGTTTCAAAGAAGATTGCCAATATTCTTTTTACTTACAACGTGTCTGCACATGTGAGCAGAGACTGTAAGGGAGAGCGGTTATAATTCTCTCTATGTTTGCCATTGCGCTGTTATCATATATGATTCTGTATTGCATGATTATTATTCTTCTGGAATGATGTGTTTGGATGAAGGAATTTTATTTTGATGGGAATCTTATTTCTCGTAATATAAAAATCCAGGAATTGAGAATTCTTCTGTTTGGATACTATAAATTAAAATTTTAAAAATAATTAAAATTACATTATCTCCTGTTTGGATTGAAAATGGAATAAAAAGTAAAAACAAAATTTTGAATCCTGAGTAAGGAACACAACATATTTAGAAAGAAACTATTATCATTGTCCAAATTATTGTAGATGAAAATCCAAAAAATAGTCATTAAAATATTAAACTTGAAAGAAGCATGTCAATGAAACAATGTAAATCCGTAATAAAAATAATAAACATGAACTAGATGAGAACTTATGCTGATCCATCTGAAATAAACATCAAAACCATATTTTCCTTTATATTCATCCGGACTTCCTTCAACATAAGAAACCGCTTATCGTTCTTTATAAACCAAGCATATGCTTTGATTCATTCCTCTGTAGTAAGATCTGATATAGCCATTACTTCAGTCCATACTTACAAACACGATCACATACAATATCAAAGAAACCAATTACAAAAAACCCAATTGACACCACTAAATTGTCATACAATCATCAAACACTCAATCTTTAAGCAATCAAATGCAATAAAACGATCTAGGTAATCAACCAATTTAGGTAATCAACTAAAAGAGTGAGAGAGCCATTCACTTTCGTGGGTCAGCTCAATTTCCAGAGGCTGAGATACCAAAAATCTGCAAGAACAATAAAGAGAAACAGAACAGTGTAAAGTGTGAGGCTTTTGTTGGGTATCGATTTGATTCGACTTTCTCTAACAACCATAGACAAAGAAAACATGTATAAATCTCAACACTGTCAAGCTATACCAGATAAGCAAAGCTGGGAAATTTGGGTAGAGAGAGAATCATACCTTGTGAAATTGTTGATGGGTACGAACTTGGATCGCAACGAACTGATATTGCAAAATTTTCTATATTTGTAGCAGATTTGTGAAAATTTGCCGCGGGATTAAAGAATTAGCACCAGAGAATTTTTTTTTGCCGCCATGGAAAAAAGATTTCATAGCTGAGAGAATTTAAGAATGACACCTCTTTCTTAGGAAAAATAAATAGGGAAAACAAGTATTAAATTCCCCCTGATTTTTTCCCGTGAAATTTTCACTTTTCTAGTAATTTCATCCCAAACAAGATATTTTGAGATAAGAAATATCAAATTTCTGAAATTTAATTAAATTCCTCCTTCTTTTCCTTCATCCAAACACAACAGAAAGGATTTACCTTTTCCTACAATTAGTTTTCAATTTTAACTTACTCCAATGATCAACTTGTGAGAAGAAGACTCCAAAATATCAACTAGTGAGCAGAAGATGATACGCAAGTTGATAGAAATACTTGTTAGATTGCAGGAAGAACTAGCTGCTGGACAAGTGCAAAGAGTCTCAGCCTGTTATTCAGAGGATTATACTATGAAATTCCCTTTTTTTTTTACCTGCATTGAAGATGATCCATAATCCGGTCTTTCTTGAAATCTGAATTATGATTTTTTAAAACATCTAAACTATACTATGAAATTGCCTTTTTTTTTTACCTGCATTCTCACTAAACTATGACCTGAATACATCTAATTGCATGAACTGTAACAATTCAAACTTCTACATTTTCTCTTAAGAAAAATAAGAAAATTTTCTGCTTCTGTAAACTTCACAGTATTGTTGGGAAACCGAGCCCAAAACCCGCAAGCACTAACCTAGAACCCGATCAGTATTTAAATCTCAAATCGATTGTTATGTTCAACGGTCATATTCTGTAAAGGGATCAGGGTTCTTCAGCTGGGATTGAAAGTGCAGAGATTTCGCGATCTCTAAAGGAATTAGAGTCCCTAATTGGTGCAGATTAAGTAAGAAAACTGTAAGTAAGTCAATTTTGTTTTAACTTCCGCAATTAAGAATCATGATTTTTAGAAAAGAAGTAAGAAATTCTGGAATCTTGTTTTGGGTTTTCTGTTTTCAAAGCATGTTTATGATTACTGTAATCTCAAGAACCCTAGAGACATTCCCGACATGCAAATAAGTTAGGTAGATAAAGGACCAGATGAAATTTCAATTACCTGAGCATGTTCTATGTGGGATTATATGATGCATGTTCTGATATGAATGAAGTTTTATGTGGTTGATGTTTTAGTTGTCTCTGTGTAATTCTGAATCTCCCGAAAATAACAAAACAACACATTAAGAAGATAAATAGACAAACTAATCTACCCTTGGTCTGGATTCTTATGAAATAGCAGAATGTTGCACAAAGCAATTTCTGTAGTAGGAAGAAATTTTAGCAAAAGACCAAAACTTGTGTTTCTGATTGTAAACTTTAAAATTATCTTAACTTCCAAAGAAGTGTGTCTTTTCATGGTTTAAAATCAAAACAGCATCACATATATATTTTGAATTCATATACAGGTTCTTGAAGTTTTTCTTCTGTCTAAAGATATTGACTGCCTTAAGAACAAATTGAGTTTATTTTGTATGGTCTGATGATTAAGAAACTTAAGAAAATATCATGTCTTCTGCTATAAAAGTGATGCTTGATATTAACCCTACAGATATATGAGATGTTATGTGTTTCTGCATTGGTTGTGTTACTTGAACTGATTTGGAATGTGACACTTGTATGCAGAATTTTTGGATTTCCTTACAAAACTTGAAAAATTAGAAACTGTTTTGAGTCAAAACTAAATCTTTCTTTTCTTCTACTCATTAGAAGTTGCCTTTTTGAACGTCAACAACATTCGTATGCTCACTGGATCAAATTTTAAGGCATGGAAATCTAACATAGATAGACCTTTACATGATGACTCACGATAACATGGATATGTGCTTCACACATACCATGCCTTTTGCACTAGATGCAACCAGTGCCCTTGAGGATAGGAGGTATCATGATGACTGGTATATAGGTCAAACCAAAGGGCTAAAACTCTCATGAGGAATTCCCTAACATCTATAGTCAGAGGCAGCATTGAGGAACCTGTACTAGTTAGAGACTTCATGCTAAACATTGAGGCAAAATTCAAGGAAAGCAACAAGGCAGAAGCAGCTAGGATTGGAAATGAGTACAATGAGCTGAAGTACAATGGAATTGGAGGAGTTAGGAACCACATCATAAAGCTGATTGAGATGAACTGTCGTCTCAAGGAGCTGGAGCTTGGAGTGAAGGATGATCAGCTAGTTCACCCTGCATTGGACTCACTACCTTCCAGTTTTGGAGTTCTCAAAACAAGCTACAATGCTCAGAAGGAGAATTGGACTCTGGATGATCTGATATCCATCTGTGTAGATGAAGAATCGAGGATGAAGAAGGAGAAGCAACCTACAACCTCTATAAACCTAGTTCAGAAACCTAAGTGGAAGAAGTTTAATAAGCTTAAGGTTAATAAAACTATAGCAAACCCTTCAAACAGCAATAAGGGAGTCAAAGTGGACAAGCCATTTAGGTTCAAGTGCTACTTTTGCAAAAAAGTAGGACACATGAAGAAGGACTGTCCCAGATTCAAAACTTGGTTAGAGAAAAAGGGTATGATTAATCCTCTTAATCGTTTAGAAACTTTTTCTTTAGAAGATAATTTTGTTAACATAGAGCCTCATACTTATTGATTAGATTCAGGAAGTCCCTTACATATTATCAATTCTTTGCAGGGCTTCATAAGGAAGAGAAAGCCAAGGAATGATGAGGTCAACATCTATGTTGGCAATAGAATGCGTGTAGCTGTGAAGGATGTAGGCACTCTTATATTGGATTTAGGTTTTGATAATATTTTGGTTTTAGATAAAGTTTTTTATGTGCCCTCAATTAAGAGGAATTTAATTTCGGTTAGTCTCTTAGTCAAACTTGGTTGTAGTTTTCTCATTGATTCTAGTGGAATAAAAAATTTCAAGGATTTTTCAACCTTCTTGATTCAGAATTGTTTTACTTTTGGTACTGGTATTATAGAGAATGGTTATTTGAAGATAAATTGTTCTCTAAGTCAGCAAGAATGCTTACATGTTGAAAATAAACCAGATAATAATACATCAAGTAATAATACCATTATTGGTGTTAAAAGAAACTTCCACAATGAAAAATCAATCAACTTATGGCATAGAAGACTAGGGCATATATCTAAAGAAAGATTGCAGAAACTTATCAAAGACAAAACCTTACCATAATTGGACTTTAGTGATTTAGGAGAATGTATTGAGTGCTGTAAAGGAAAAATTACAAACTTAAGAAAAAAAGGTGCTCATAGATCTACAAAATTGCTTGAATTGATACATACTGACATTTGTGGACCTTTTAGACATCAAACAATATGTGGTAATGTCTATTTTATAACCTTCATCGATGATTTTTCTAGATACTGCTACATTTATTTACTGTCAGAAAAATCATAGTCACTCGAGACTTTCAAAATCTTTAAGGCTGAGGTTGAACATCAGCTAGAAAAAAAGATTAAGATTGTGAGATCTGATAGGGGGGAGAATATTTTGGTAGATACACAGAGCAAGGCCAGCACAAAGGTCCTTTTGCATTGTATTTGCAGGAACTTGGCATTAAGGCTCAATACTCTACACCTCATAATCCTCAACAGAATGAAGTAGCAGAGAGAAAGAATAGGACATTGATAAGCATGGTTAGAAGCATGATGTGCACTTATGGTTTACCAAAATTTTTATGGGGAGAAGCATTAAGAACAACAAATTATATTTGCATTAGGTCCCTAAGCAAGTCCATAGAAAAGGATAAAACTGCTTATGAATTATGGATTGGTAGAAAACCAAGTTTACATCATTGTCACGTTTGAGGTTGTAAAGCTGAGGCTAGGGTTTATAATCCTAGATTAAGTAAGCTAGATCCAAAGTCAGTGAGCTGTAATTTTGTAGGATACTGTGAAAAATCTAAGTTTTTTAAGTTATATTCAGCTCAACATTCACCTAGAGTTTTTGAAACTCATCAAGTTAAATTCATAAATGAAAGTGTCTTCAATACAAACTTTGAGGATCTGACCTCGGATTTTGAAGAAGTTGAAGATAATGAGTTTGATATAGCAGTAGCACTTGACACTCAAAACACTTCCAAAAACAAAGTTTCTGTCTCAGATAAAAATACAGTCCAAGAGAGTGTCGACTTCAGCTTAGAAAAACAAAATCCTTCCATTACAGAAAACTTAGATCATAATCTGAACTTAGGACATGATACAACAGCCGAGCCATCATCTGCAATAATCTCAGAGCCTAATACAGTATCCCAGCCTACTCAAACCTTACCTCAAGACCATTTTGTGGAGCCTAGAAGATCTCACAGAGATAAGAAGCATAGATATGGAAACAAAGATGATATCTATGAAGTTTTTCTAAGTAAAATTGAGAGTGCATTGACTGATGATAATGATCCAACATCTTTCAAGCAAGCCATAGAGAGTGAAGAATCTGAAAATTGGCAGGAAGCCATGCATGCAGAGATTGATTACATGTACAAAAACCAAGTATGAGAATTGGTTAAACCATCACAGACACAGAAGCCTATTGGTTGTAAATAGGTATTTAAGACCAAAAGTGATGCTAAGGGCAATATAGAAAGACATAAAGCTAGATAGTAGCTAAACATTTCACACAGAAAGAAGGAATAGACTTTGCATAAATTTTCTCTCCAGTTTCAACAAAAGACTCATTTAAGATTATTATGGCTCTTGTAGCTCATTATGACATGAAATTACACCAGATGGATGTAAAGACAGTTTTTCTCAATGAAGAGCTAGAAGAAACTATCTATATGGCACAACCTGAGGGTTTTATAGAGAAAGGGAAAGAAAATTTGGTCTGTAGATTGAAAAAGTCTATTTATGGACTTAAACAAGCTAGTAAGCAGTGGTATAGGAAATTTGACTATGTGATTTCATCTTTTGGATTTTCTGAAAATATCATTGATGAATGTGTTTATCTTAAAGTGATTGGTAACAATTTTATTTTTCTTATTCTCTATGTTGATGACATCCTTCTGGCCAGTAGCAATTTAAAATTGCTGAAAGAAACTAAAGAATTCTTGTCAAAGAATTTTGACATGAAAGATCTGGGAGAAACATGTTATGTTTTAGGCATTGAGAGTAAGAGAGATAGGAAGCAGGGATTACTGGGATTATCTCAGCAAAATTATATTTCAAAGATTCTTAGAAGATTTGGAATGAAAACCTGCAGCAATGGATAAGCACCAATCTCTAAGAGAGATAAACTAAATAAAACTCAATGTCCTAAAACTGATATTGAGAAAAAGAAAATGGAGTCAGTACCATATGCAAGACTTGTAGGTAGTCTTATGTATGCACAAGTTTGTACTAGGCCGGATTTATCTTTTATTGTTGGAATGTTGTCTAGATTTCAGTCTAACCCTGGATTTGATCACTGGACAGCAGGTAAGAAAGTTTTAAGATATCTTCAGAAGACTAAGAGATATATGCTTGTATATAAACGTATGAAAGAGCTTGAAATTGTTGGTTTTACAGATTCATACTTTACAGGAAATTATCCTACATCCTGTAAATCAACTTATGGTTATGTCTGTATGCTTGCAGGTGGAGCAATAGCATGGAAAACAATGAAACAATCAATGGTAGCTACTTCCACTATGCAGGCAGAGGTTACAACATTGTATGAGGGAGTTTGTGAAGGGTTATGAATCCGAAATTTTATTTTGGATACAGAAATACTTAATGATCTTATTAAGACAGATTGAAGGTGTTCTGTGATAATGAAGCTGCAGTTTTCTTTAGCAAGAATAGTAAAAGGTCTAATAATTTCAAGCATATAGACCTCAAGTACTATAGTGTGAGGAAGAGAGTAAAGCATGGTGAAATTGATGTCTGCAGAATCAAGACTCAAGATCAGTTGGCAGATCCATTTTCCAAAGCTTTGCCTGTGGCAGCTTTCAAGGAGCATTGCAAGAATATGGGAGTGTTGTCGAGTTTTAAGGATGCTTAGGTTCAATGAGAGCTTTTTTGTTAGAAAAGAATTTTTGTTGGTTTTATTTCGATTACAGTTTACAGTTTCTTGTTTTTATAGAATTTTTTGTATTTCAAGTTTGTGGTTCAATAAAGTGAGGAATTTTCAGATATTTTGTGCAGTAGTTATCTCCTAATGATGTGTTTACTACTATTTTGGTTTTTAGTTCGTATTATCAAATGGATATGTTTATATGCATATATTCAATACAGAAGCAAATTGTGTGTCCATTTGAAAGTTTATTAGTTTGCATTGTGATTTTGATGTTCAAAATATTAGGTTGGACTGTATGTTAAATGATTCAATTACATGTGATATACATTGTCATTTAGTTGTGATACATTAAGTTTGAGTTCATGTGGAATATGCACATAGTTGCAGTAGTCTGGAACAGACTTGTTCATATGAACATGCTTATTTCCAGGTTCTGCAATTGCAGGTTTATTCTGACTGAACTGAATAGATTTTGAGTGAGTTACTTCTCATGCGCACTTTAGCTATTTTGGAAAGTGTTACAGTTTGTATAATGCCTTAAGAATGATGGTTCAAAGTGGGAGATTGTTAGCATCTGTATTGAACTCATCATTAAGTCTTTTAGTCGAACACAAACTGAAACAGGATTCAACAATAGGATTTGTAATGCCTTGCTCATTCCGGTTGATTTAAGGATTAAGTATATCAAGTCCTTATTAATAGGAGAGTCCATGTTCAATACTGTTAAGAGACAGCAAGTTGTATCCTTATAGGGGATTGCTTGTTGATTCAAGGGACTCTATATAAAGAAGGTTTTGGTCCCTGCTCTCTACACGATCTTTGACATACAGTACATATCCCATTAATGGTGTCTAAAGCTTGTAGAGAGGAGAAGACTAAAACAAAGAAGGTTAGCAGCATAGACGTCTTGACAACTCAACTTGAAGCTATGGATATTCAACATAATGAAGGTACGTTCTCTGTTATGGTTGCAGTTCATATTGATGCCTTGTGTAATGTGTTTGTGTCTGCAATTAGACTTTGTTAAGCTGAATAAGGTTTACAAAAGAGTCTCAGCCTGTTATTCAGAGAATTATAGAAACCACTACTGATGATGAAGGGATGCTCTTTGAGGCTCTATTTCTTCATGAAGAACTTCAACAAGTTATTTCCAAGTGTGAGGAGTTGGAAGCTTCTCAAAACTCTGGAGGCCAACAGCTTGAAAACCCGGATGCCACCAAGCCGGAGGGGTCAGAAGTGGCTCAAAATCCTGGAGAACTGCCACAAAGCTCTAAACCCTCTTAGCACGATGGTTTAGATGACATCCCAAACCCAAACCATGGCGGTAAACTGCCTGAAAATTCCATTTATTCTGATGTCATCCCATCTGCACCTATGGGAATTCATAGTGAAACCAAAATAGCAGATTCCGTACAAGAAGGCACTTCTTCTAGCAGTGAAAAAGTTGGTCAGTGATAAAAACTGATGACTTCATATTAGCAGGCTACACTTGTCCATTAGGAGTCTCTCTCTTCGATTACGGTTCAACTAATTAACCATTCTGTAATCATATTAGTACTTTTAAGCATGGAATGTGGACTTCAGGTGGGGGCAAAACTATTGTGGAAGCTGTCTTAATACTATAAGCCCCTTCTGCCAAACTCTGTTATGTATGTGGATCGAGATACTGTCCTTTTCTGCTTTTCCTTATCAGATGAGTAGTGTCTTTGCCTTCCTTATATGTCCGGGGTACCTGCATAATGTTGGTTTCTCTTGGACTAATAGTCTTTGCTCCCGTCACTCTTTCCTTTACATTGATTGAACCTCTCTTGGGTTCTAATATATATATATTTTTCCCTAATGTTATTGGTTAGGATGGTCGGTCTTCTCACTCATAGTGAAGTTTACCGCAATGTCATATAAATAATAGTAAATTACACAGTAGCACCCGACCAAATTTATAAACACAAATAACTCACTTTTAATAATTTTTAAACAAAAAAAGATATAAGTCTGGTCCAAAATCAAATGGACCCAAAACTGATTGAATAATTGAGGCTGGAATGCCTAAAATATCACTGTTTTGGCTAAAATTACAATGCTGCCATTATATTAACTGACAAGTTTCTCTCTCCTCATTTTTAAGTTATTTCCGGTAATTTTAATTTTTTTTACCAAACCGTTGACAATTTAGAGAAGATTCAGACTATAAAATTGTTCTTTATCTTATGGGCTTTCATTTGAGTACAATATTGCATATATTTTGAGAAACTTTGAAATTTCGAATTTCAACCACCACGAGGCACAGTAGCAGGTTAATAGAGTTGACAGTAGCAGTTTGCTTCAGGGTTGACAGTAGCAGCAATTTTTAAGGTCGGCAACGACATCTAAGTTCACGGTCAACAGTAGCATCTAGTCAATCTATTGACAGTAGCATATAGTTTATCTATCGACAGTAGTATTTAGTTTCTCTATCGACAGTAGCAACTAGCTTCTTTATCCACAGTAACAGTTAGCTTATCTATCCACAGTAGCAGCCTTATGATTGGTAAGGTTGTAAGAAGGTGACTAAAGACATATATAAACAGTAACAGTAGCAGTAGCAGTAGAAGGGATGAAAACAATAGTATCAAAAACTTCTCAGTCGCAGTCGCTAATAGCAGCCATGCCATTTCCCAATCAACAGTAGCAACGACTTCCTAATTGATAGTAGCAGCTATATTGTCGGCAGTAGCAGCTACATTTACTATCAACAATAGCAGCTACATTCACGATCAACAGTAGCAGTTAGATTTGCAACAGACAGTAGTAACTAACTTTGCAATAGACAGTAGCAGCTAAATTTGTAATAGACAGTAGCAGCTAGCTTTGCAATTGACAGTAGTAGTTAGCTTTGCAATAGACAGTAGCAACTACATTCACGATCAACAGTAGCAGTTAGATTTGCAATAGACAGTAGCAGCTAATTTTGTAATAGACAGTAGCAGCTAGATTTGCAATAGACAGTAGCAACCAGCTAGATTTGTAATACACAGTAGCAACCAGCTAGATTTGCAATAGACAGTAGCAGCTAGTTTTGTGATAGACAGTAGCAGGTAGTTTTGTGATAGACAGTAGCAGCTAGTTTTGTAATAGACAGTAGCAGCAATTAGGACTAAATACATGCTTGTAAATATTAAGGACAAAAGAGTAAATTAGTTAATAACATGTGACAGCTTGTTATGCACATGGTATTTATTTGTAAATTTTTGTCCTAATTTGTTTAATTAAATATGTATGTAATTTATTTGTTAAACAAATTATTGTCATGCACTTTTTGTAGTTTGTTATATAAAGAAGACAGGAATAAAAAACCTGGCACACAATTAATTACTTTTGAACCAACACTAAAACTATAAATTAAAGAATATTAATTCATAACAGACCTCAGGCCACTTTGAGATCCTTGTCAACTCCAATTCGTAAAAGGTTACATTTTTATATGCCCCTCACACACCTGCAGTTGTCTTCCATTGGTCCGGCAAAATCAACCCAGAATTTAGGCAGTTTTGGTGTCATCCTTAAAGAGGGTGTGTCTTGTGTAAGAGCAACCAGTTCGTCTTCGTTTTCCCAACTCTCAATAGAATGGCTCGCTTTGAAGTAAAAGAAAACTAGCCTTTTGATGCGAGCCTAGACTCACACTAATTTAATACCCTGTAAAATGTCATCGTTAGTATGGATAAGTAGGGATCATTCAGTCTGGGGATATTGAAGGGTAATCGAAAACAAAAGTGTTAACAAACAAATATATTCAAATATATACATATTTACGAAACCATGAGGTTTTGAGATGTGATTTACTTCCTACGAAATTTAAAGACAATCCTAAGCTAATATTTACATGTGATCGACATCTTTCACACAAAGCATTCTCACATAAGTTCTCATAACATGCTATAAATGAAAGTGAGGAATTGGGGCAGCAAGTTCGACAAATTCAAGACTCAACTTAGTTCCAACCTAACTAGGCCCGTCGCGGTTACCTAATCGAAATAGACTTCACGAAAGTACTTAGGATTATCTTCGCGCCTAACCCTAATCTTTATGCTAACCAATTTTAATGACACTTCACGTAGACACTAAAACAGATTAACACTTAAGCACGAAATCTTTAGTCGGAGACATGTTAACAAGTAAGGCGTCACTCTTCTCGCATCGACATGCAAATTCCAAGAATTACTCTAACCCTAGGCAGCAACATAAATCAAACCAACTTCGCGTATAATTCAACCTATGTTACCACGGCGAATGAAATCAACACCTAGATAACAACCATGGCCTTTCGGTTGCATCTAAACATCTCTTTCGGTTGCCCACGAATTCTTGAAATTAACCAAGTATAAGAAAAGAATAAAATAGAAACATGCTTCCCTAAAACTTAACTTACAATTTATTACATGAAACGTTTACAAATTATCATATAAACCTAAGAATTTCGACACTTAGAATCAACAAATAATACCAAGATGCGAAATCAAAATAGTTCTCAAACTTATAAAACCAAAATTCAAATCGTATTATACATGGACATATAATCGAATACCATAAAAACATGCAAGCTTTATAGACAAAGTATTGCAAAACTACGAAATAATTACAAGCCATGGAATGGAAGATGATTCGGCAATGGAGGTTTCGGCAAAGGGAATGGAGTTTATGGAAGTGGTGGAGAGGTGTTTTGACTTGCTATTTTGTATAGGATTTATGGCAGAATATTTTGGCAGAGCTTTGGCCTTGCTTTGTGCTTCGGATGTGATCTGAATGAAGAAGAATGCCGAGCTATTTATAGAGACATGAGGGAGGTGACTTCGGCAACTTTGAGGTTGTAGAGTCCTTCTCTTCCTCTCCTTCCTTTTTGGCTGAATTCCTTCATTTTCTTGATGATATTTGTTGCCGAATTAATCCTCCTAGAATAAAGATTAATTGCTGAATAAAATTCCTTCTTAACTCGGCTTTCTTTCCTTATAGCTCTTGGACTCCTTCCTTTCTCGTGAGCTCCCCTTGTTTAGTGTGTATTCCTCTTCTTCAATGCATTGAAATTCCTTTCCTTGTTTTCTCCTCCTTCTTCTCCTCTTTCTCTTTCAATTCAGCTGCACATTTTTCTCTTTCAATTTCCTTTATTTCCTTCCTTGTTTTCTCCTCCTTCTTCTCCTCTTTCTCTTTCAATTCAGTTGCACATTTTTCTCTTTCAATTTCCTTTATTTCCTTCCTTGTTGGGTTCGGCAGCCTATTTAATCCTTGCTTTCCTTATGCATGCCACGCCGAGCACATGTCTTGCACATGTTATGATTAAATTCTGATAATAAGAGAAAAAGACTATTAGTTTTGGCATAAATAAAACATATTTAACAATCCTAATCCAACAAGGATTGCTAGTTTAATTAGGATTCTCGCCAAAACTTCTCATTTTCTTCTTTTTAGGCACATTTTCACAAATTCTCTACCAAAGACTCAAGACTCGATCTAATGACTCAATTCTACAACAATAAAGGTTAAGCATTGCATAAATGGGGGTAAAAACACATTAAGAACGTCGCATTTTATGCTCCTATCAACTACCCCACACTTAGCTTTTGCTAGTCCCTTAGCAAAACAAAACAAAAGACTCAACACTACTGCCCCTAAATGATTGTCTCAGGATCTTTTAAACATATAGCTTTCAAGTTAAACATTTAAATGTAAGCACAATAATCTCAAGTGTCATAGACATGTTTCATGGCATGAATAAGTAAGAAGCGAGAAAATAAGCATGTTGACATGTCAAGTTGATTCACTCCTTCTCACTAGGCATACTCTCTTCTTTTCACACATGATATGGCAATATTCACTCAAAGTATATGCAAGAGAACAGATTGTAAGGCAACAAATAGCTTGCATATTTCATCAAATAAAGGCACTTTGTGAATAATATTATCAAGATAAACTTCATTTAACAATTATGTGCAATAATGAACCAAAACCATATGCTTACTCTTGAGAAAATCTCCACACATCAAAGTTTACCTATCTTAAGAATCATGAAAAGATCATTATAGAGGAGAATATGGGGTTAGGCATAAGAGATTCGATTTTTAGGATAATGGTGATAAAAATGTCACCAAGACTTAGAAAAGCTCAAAATTCCTGATGTCTTCATTCTTTTCTTTTCCCCAAAACATTGTGATAATGGACAAAAGTCAAATATAACAATAGTAGACCTTCAATTACAACCAAACTCCAAAATTCACTTAATTTTTCGTGCCATTCCTTTCTCTTTTCATCGGATCACACATTTTTTTCTTTCATTTATTTTATTTTATTTTAAGGCAGAAATTTCTCCACAATTTTGAATAGATCCACCCCACACTTGCTTCAATACATCACCCCCAATCACAATTCCACAAAACAATTAAGCTTTACCAAGTCTTGTTAACAAGGGAAAGGATAAAACTATTCTAAGCACAAGGAATGTGTATCATGGTGATGAAAGAAAATGGCTCAATGTAAGCTCAATGGGGTTAAAACTAAGGAGTCCCACGACGGGCACAAATTAGGCACATGCTTTATTTGGCTTTGGTGGTAATCCTAACAAGATCTTTTCAATCATTTTCAAAATCAAAGCATAGTCATGAATCAAAGTCTCAAAAATCATCAAGAGCAAGTTCTAGTATTCTAGAGTTCATTAAAAAGCTATAGCACACGGTCATTGAATATTCAAAGAATGATGAAGTTTAGAAAATTTCTGCCCATTTTTCTTTTTATCTTTATATCACACAAGAAGAAAGTATTTTGGCACAAAAGCTCACATAGGTTGTTATGGAACAAAATCAAGTCAAACATGTATGCTTTTTACACATATCAATCAAAATCTCACATGTTCATACCAATCACAAAATTCATGAAACTCACAATTTAATTCTTATGATCATGCAAAACCATCATCTATGCATTCAAACATATAATCATCATAGACTTATTAGGGGCATCCTAAGACTCAAACAAAATAAAATCAAACAAAAGCAACAAAAATTTAATTTTTCTAAATTTTTCGATTTTTTTATTTATTTTTTATTTTA
Organism: Potentilla sterilis; assembly: GCA_963682095.1. Taxonomy (NCBI): domain Eukaryota; kingdom Viridiplantae; phylum Streptophyta; class Magnoliopsida; order Rosales; family Rosaceae; genus Potentilla; species Potentilla sterilis. The sequence goes on along the minus strand of OY821762.1, from coordinate 13,061,784 downwards.
TTTTCTTTTTATGACTCAAAACAAAAACAAACATGCATGTGAAACATGTATCCCTACCCCACACTTAGAAAATTACATTGTCCTCAATGTAAATCAGAAATAATGTTGTAATTTCTAAGCATACGATAAATTACACAAGTTTCACATTTATACAATTCAACCAAAAAAAAGTTTAGGGATTTTAGAAAAGCAAACTCTCGTTGATGGCTCCTTCACAATTTTGGTTGAAATGGGTTGCCTCCCATGCAGCGCTTAATTGTTTATAGTCCTTTAGCCTAGACTCTTCTCATTTTCATTCATAACTGGCGCCTTTTTGGAGGTGTACATCCACCAAAAGTCGCTCCTCCAATTGCTCATATGAGGCTTTAATCAATTTCCATCTAAACTTGTTGCCGGTCACTTCACTCTTGATCCGCATAGCGTCATCATAGAGAACAATAGTGAGAGTAGAAGTGGGAACCCAACAGGCACATTTGAGGACACAAGGTCCTTGATAAACTGAGTTCCTTCAGCCATATGATCTTCTGTAGAATTCAGAGAATAAGTTAGCAAATTAGCAAAAGTCAGTAAACGTTAGTCTACCAATATTTGACAATTTATTAAGTAGAATTTAATTGCAAATCATGAACACAAGTTTAGAGTATGGAGTCTCTACTTGTAACACAAGTCGTCCTTCCCAACTTATTGAGAGTTCCAATCAACTGTTAACAATGTGGTTCTTCACCTCTTCCTTTATGATCTGCAACTGACAATCAAACTCTACAAGAATGTTAGATAAACAAAGACACGACAAAAATTGAGGATAGTTACAATATGTTACAGGAGACATACATACAAGAATTCACAAAAATTTACAAGAAATCTTGCTTTAAAAATTGAGGTACGTGGAGCATGAGAGCAAACTGTGCAATGGACTTGTGCATCCCATGGTAAGGTCTTGCTTTACCCCATATACCTCCAAAATTAAAGACATCTTTTAATTGTGAAGCTATATAAATCTATTTATGCAAAGTTATTTTCTAAGTTTTAAAGCAAGGTGGACGTGCGGCCCAAGTATTGCTGTCTAGACATAAGATCATTCCGTGTTTTCAGAAGGCTAGAACGAAAGTTCTAAGATGGAGCAAGGCAAGACTCGTTGTTGGTAACCACGGAGGGCGAACCCCTATCGACCCCTTCACCGAGAAGAGATGTCAGTCTGTGGGCCTTGAGATCTAGTTAAACAAACCTTGATACCAACATTAGAGACAAACGAACTAATAGGCAAACCTTTATGCCCCTTACTCAGTTGAGAACAACCATGTGTTAGACAGTTCTCCAAGTGTTAATAAATGCCGCCCTCAACCCCAAGTGACCTTAACAAGGTACAAATTGAGGGTTATAGCTAATATTAACAAAAGGGACTTCACCCTATTCCGTTCACTTTAAAACTAAAATAAACTAAACATAAATAAATCTTTAGCTTCCTAGCAATTTATCTAAGTGTTACAACATGCATTCAAAATGCAAACGAAAACCAAAACTAAAAATATACACTCTGAAAAATTTCTACAAATATACAATATTAACACTTCAATAAACGATGTTTCTCAACATCCCCGGCAACAGCGCCAAAAATTGATGCGAGCCTAGACTCACACTAATTTAATACCCTGCAAAATGTCATCGTTAGTATGGATAAGTAGGGATCATTCAGTCCGGGGATATTGAAGGGTAATCGAAAACAAAAGTGTTTAACAAACAAATATATTCAAATATATACATATTTACGAAACCATGGGGTTTTGAGATGTGATTTACTTCCTATGAAATTTAAAGACAATCCTAAGCTAATATTTACATGTAATCGACATCTTTCACACAAAGCATTCTCACATAAGTTCTCATAACATGCTATAAATGAAAGTGAGGAATTGGGGCAGCAAGTTCGACAAATTCAAGACTCAACTTAGTTCCAACCTAACTAGGCCCGTCGCGGTTACCTAATCGAAATAGACTTCACGAAAGTACTTAGGATTATCTTCGCGCCTAACCCTAATCTTTATGCTAACCAATTTTAATGACACTTCACGTAGACACTAAAACAGATTAACACTTAAGCACGAAATCTTTAGTCGGAGACATGTTAACAAGTAAGGCGTCACTCTTCTCGCATCGACATACAAATTCCAAGAATTACTCTAACCCTAGGCAGCAACATAAATCAAACCAACTTCGCGTATAATTCAACCTATGTTACCACGGCGAATGAAATCAACACCTAGATAACAACCATGGCCTTTCGGTTGCATCTAAACATCTCTTTCGGTTGCCCACGAATTCTTGAAATTAACCAAGTATAAGAAAAGAATAAAATCGAAACATGCTTCCCTAAAACTTAACTTACAATTTATTACATGAAACGTTTACAAATTATCATATAAACCTAAGAATTTCGACACTTAGAATCAACAAATAATACCAAGATGCGAAATCAAAATAGTTCTCAAACTTATAAAACCAAAATTCAAATCGTATTATACATGGACATATAATCGAATACCATAAAAACATGCAAGCTTTATAGACAAAGTATTGCAAAACTACGAAATAATTACAAGCCATGGAATGGAAGATGATTCGGTAATGGAGGTTTCGGCAAAGGGAATGGAGTTTATGGAAGTGGTGGAGAGGTGTTTTGACTTGCTATTTTGTATAGGATTTATGGCAGAATATTTTGGCAGAGCTTTGGCCTTGCTTTGTGCTTCGGATGTGATCTGAATGAAGAAGAATGCCGAGCTATTTATAGAGACATGAGGGAGGTGACTTCGGCAACTTTGAGGTTGTAGAGTCCTTCTCTTCCTCTCCTTCCTTTTTGGCTGAATTCCTTCATTTTCTTGATGATATTTGTTGCCGAATTAATCCTCCTAGAATAAAGATTAATTGCTGAATAAAACTCCTTCTTAACTCGGCTTTCTTTCCTTATAGCTCTTGGACTCCTTCCTTTCTCGTGAGCTCCCCTTGTTTAGTGTGTATTCCTCTTCTTCAATGCATTGAAATTCCTTTCCTTGTTTTCTCCTCCTTCTTTCTCTTTCAATTCAGCTGCACATTTTTCTCTTTCAATTTCCTTTATTTCCTTTCTTGTTTTCTCCTCCTTCTTCTCCTCTTTCTCTTTCAATTCAGCTGCACATTTTTCTCTTTCAATTTCCTTTATTTCCTTCCTTGTTGGGTTCGGCAGCCTATTTAATCCTTGCTTTCCTTATGCATGCCACGCCGAGCACATGTCTTGCACATGTTATGATTAAATTCTGATAATAAGAGAAAAAGACTATTAGTTTCGGCATAAATAAAACATATTTAACAATCCTAATCCAACAAGGATTGCTAGTTTAATTAGGATTCTCGCCAAAACTTCTCATTTTCTTCTTTTTAGGCACATTTTCACAAATTCTCTACCAAAGACTCAAGACTCGATCTAATGACTCAATTCTACAACAATAAAGGTTAAACATTGCATAAATGGGGGTAAAAACACATTGAGAACGTCGCATTTTATGCTCCTATCACCTTTGGCAAAACACATGTGATGAATGTGTGTAAATTTAATTTAAAGAAAATAATTATGATAAAAATATATATGAAGTATGGGAAGTTATCAGTTATATCTATAGATAGTGAGATGAGAAGTAGTTAGAAATTTTTTCCTTTTCTTTTTTAATTCAATTTAATATTTTATTATTTACAGTAATATCATTTACATATTAAAATTTATTTTAAGTTAATCCATACTCTAAGGGTAGTTATGTTATTTCACGTCGATTTTGACTAACAAAGTCTCTTTTGTTAATAATAGTATAGATGATGAAAAATAAAATGCAACACATGTGGCTCCCATTACCCGGTTCATAAACAGTCCTTGTACCACCATTTCAATCCTTACTAATCCAAGAAACAATTTCCAACAGAAACATATCACAAAGTGGGATGAGGTCTCATTCCATAGAGAATGGAGTCTAGCTCCCCCGGAGAAACAAATGCAAAGCACCAATGCCTCTATCTATGAAGATACTAGAGGAAAAATAAGCCTCCAATTCCATAGACATTCGTTTGCTAACTATGAGCAAGCAAGCACTTCAGGAGGAATTCATGAAGAGAACTTCGAAGAAGAAGATTTTAAAAGACCTACAAGAATGTTTAGAGATCTATACGCATAGGCAGCAAATTGTGAATCCATAGAAGGATTAGAAGAAATTATAAGAAAAATCTCCTTAACTCAAACAGGGAAAAAGAAAAGAAGAATACTACCATACCAGGCTGCTAAAGAAGAACCAGGGGAAACCTCTGCATATGTAGAAACACCCATGGAAGCATAAACAAGTAATACCCCAGCAGGGCCACTAGGAGGAAATACTATAATTCAAAACATTACCAATAATCTTACCAAGATTATTAGAGAAGATAAGATAAAACTTCCTAAGGGGCAAAGCACCTACAGGAAAGCTCGGAGAAAGGAGCTCTCAGAAGTACATTCCTACAGAACCAAAATAGGGACAACCAGTTTCTGATAGAGGTGTCTATCTAGACCTAGATAGAGTAGGAGATAAGAGAAAAGCAATAGACAACTAGGTTTCTAGCCTAAGATTACCCCAAGCACTATTACTATCAAAATTTTCCTACGAAGATGCTCATGCATATTTTGAATCAACATTAACAGGAATAGTCCAAAAATGGTACAATTCCTTTAAAAGAAGTTCAAAATGGGCAGATTGGGCAACCAAGTTAGCTCGGACTAATGATCCAATGGATTTTGCTATTCCCATATATGGACAATTATGTGGAGACACAACAGGGCATAGTGAGCAATCCAAAGAAAGAGCTAAAGCAAATATCCAAAAATTAAACATCTGTAACATGCGATACTTTGAAGAATATACCAATGAGTTCCAAAACTACTACTGTACAATAGGAGATCTAGAGAACGAAGAACTCATTAGAACCTACTACAGAAAATTACCAGAATCCTGGAATAATGCTGTAGCACAATCCGTGGAAGAAAACCCTCTGTGGTGTTTTACTATATATTGGAGGAATAGCAGAAAGAATAAGAGACCTTTTAAGAAAGCAATGCACAGTAAATCAGAAGGCTAGAACAGCTAAGAAACAACTCAGTGGGAATGTCATACTTACACCGAACGGAAACATAAAAGCAAATTCAAAAATAAGAAATACAAGAATAACTTTACTCCTACCAGCATTACCAGAAAAAAGGCTTTTACCGACGAAAAAAAAAAACGGCCGATGACCAAAAATTTTCGTCGGCTATTCCCAAGAATGGCCGACGAAAATTTATTTCGTCCCTAAAAAAAAAATCGTCGGCTATTCCCCTAGAATGGCCGACGATTTTTTATTTCGTCCCTAAAAAAAAAATCGTCGGCTATTCCCCTAGAATGGCCGACGATTTAAAATTTTCGTCGGCTATTCTCTGAAAGTATAGCCGACGAAAATTTTTGAAACTTTGGCCGACGAAATTGACATTTTCGTCGGCTATAAGTCTATATATTTTCAGATCTGGACAGCAGCTGCTCATTTAAAAAAAAAAACGGGAGAAAGAGTGAAAAATCTGTGGGTATTGTTGAAATCCGTCCTCTCTTACATTGTGGAGCTATATATAGGTACGTAATGTGTATATATGTTGATTTTGAGTTTTAGTTGAGTTGATTTTGAGTTTTAGGGATTTTGATTTAGTAAGTGATTTTTTGTTTTGTTGTTGTTTTAGTGTTAGAATGTATGTATATATGTTGATTTTGAGTTGTAGTTGAGTTGATTTGATGTTATTTTAATTAGTGTTAAAATATATATATATGTGTGTGTATGTGCATGTGTGTGTGGAGTTTAATTATATATATATATATGTATGTGTTAATTAATTTCTTATTAATTAAAGTTATATATATATATATTAATTCCAGGCTATATATGGATCCGGATAAGAGTTGGATTTCGCTTCCAAGGCACGACCGACGATACACTACAGGAGTTGTGAAATTTTTACAGTTCGTCGAGGAAAATGCAAACGAGAATGAATACCATTATTGCCCGTGCAATAAATGTAGGTGTCGCAGTGATATGTGTCGATTTCCGATTAGGACAGTATGGGAGCACCTAAAGAGTAATGGGTTTTGGCCGAAGTACACACGTTGGATATATCACGGTGAGCCATCATTACATGGATCGCATGATCATGGGCAGTTTTTTGAGGCGGGCAGTAGTAGTACATCCAACGATCCAACAACGGCATTCGTCAACGACGTGTTTCCTTTTGAAAGCAGTGTACGTGGGGAACAATATATGCATGACCCGGTGCAGCCCTTCCCACAAGTTGTCAACACTGCTGCCTTTGAGAAGTACAACAAACTGATTGCATTGCAACAGACCCCCGTGTCTTCAAGTTCTGAGAAGACAGTTCTTGAAAGTGTGATGGAGGTAATGAGGATTAAAGTCGAGACAAAATCGACTATCAGGCAAGTGGATGAATATCTACAGTACACTTCTTCGTTGTTGGAGGAGGGTCATCGTAATCCTACCAATCACCGTAAGGTCTGAAGTATCCTTAAAGATCTAGGGCTTTCCTACATTAAGATCCATGCATGCGCATTTGACTGCGTTCTCTTCTGGAGTAAAGATGCACAAGGGAATGACCTTGCTAGCCTTGACGCATGTCCGATATGTCATTCTGACAGATATAAGTTGACGGGAGCAGGCAATAGGAAACCTGTGAAAGTGCTTCGGTATTTTCCGTTGAGAGATAGGCTTGAGCGGTTGTACATGTCAGAAACCACCGCAAAAGCTATGAGATGGCATGGTGAGCGGGACTCGGGAGACGCAGATATCATGACACACATCTCTGACGGAGCGGCTTGGAAGCATATAAACAATGAGTTCCCTCATTTTGCGTCAGATGTCAGAAACGTCAGGCTCGGGCTCTCAACCGACGGGCCGGGTTCAACCCTTTCGGCACCATGAGTCTTTCATACAGTATATGGCCGGTGATTTTGGTACCTTACAACCTTCCTCCGTGGATGTGCATGAAGAAGGAATACAATATGTTGAGTTGTTGATTCCGGGGCCTGGTTACCCAGGGAAATGTCTCGATGTGTATATGAGACCATTGATTGCAGAGCTTAAGGTATTGTGGGACGTCGGTCATCCCACTTTTGACAAGTACAAGCAAGAGACGTTCCAGATGCATGCCATGGTTATTGGTACCATCAGTGATTTTCCTGCTTATGGGATGTTGTCGGGCAGCGTTGTTAGGGGATACAAGGCTTGTCCAGAGTGCCTCAGCGATTATGGGAGCACCCTTCATTGCAACAAGATATGCAGAATGGGTCATCATGTGTTCCTTCCGGCGGATCACCACTGGCGTTACGAGTCCGCCGCATTTGATGGAACCGAAGAACACGGTGGTCCTCCCAAAAGATGGACGGGAAGAGAAATTTTAGCAGTGCTTAATGAGTATAATTTTGGGCCCCTCAGCAATCATCCCGATATTGTAGCGGAAATACCTGAAAGACCTGAGGAGTACAAATTCTGGACACATAAGAGCATATTGTGGGAACTCCCGTACTGGTGTGAGTTGTTGATCCGTCACTTCCTAGACGTTATGCACATAGAAAAAAATGTTTCTGAAAGTGTGGTGGGCACAACACTGAACTTGGAGGGGAAGACGAAAGACGGTCCTAAGGCTCGCACTGATCTGCAAAACATGAATATCAGAAAACAACTATGGTTGAAACAAGGGAAGAGAAAAATGACTCAAGCTCCTTACATCGTCAAGCCTGAGCATAAATCAGAAATTTTCCATTGGATAAGTCGGGCCAAATATCCTTCAGGCTTTGCTGGAAATATAGCCAAGTGTGTGAACAGACAATTCAACAATCTTTACGGGTTGAAAAGTCATGACAATCATATCCTGCTACAACGTCTTTTCCCTGTTTTCATTCGACCGTTCCTTCCCCGTCACGTTGTGGAGCCGTTAGTAGCGTTGGCAAGATTTTTCCAGAATGTATGCACACGGGAAGTGAGAAAATCTGACCTCCGGGAAATGCAACAAGACATCGTTCATATCATGTGTAAATTTGAGATGATATTTCCTCCAAATTTTTTCGACATCATGCCTCACCTCATGATTCATCTTCCTCGGCAGTTGTTGCTTACCGGTCCTGTACACTTCACTTGGATGTGTCCGATGGAAAGGTACGTATTTTACACCTTCTGTTAATTTTCTCATCAATTTTTTTGATTTAGTATTAATGTACTATCATAACACTTTAAAAACTTGATTTATAGGCAACTTGGACAATACGGTGATTTTGTCCAAAACTGATCCGCACCTGAAGGATGTATAGCTGAAGCGTACATTGCGCACGAGTGTGTCACCTACATGAAGCTGTATTTAGGAGCGTTACAGGAAAGCATATCGGAAAATGTACCTTCACAGTTCAATCTTTCCATACTCTCCGACGATGTTGTACTCGGTGGAAAAATGCCAGTTTCCTACAAGTTGAAAGATTATGAGGTAGCCATTGCACATTGGTGGGTACTAATCAACTGTCCAGAAGTTCAGTTTTGGAAGAACATGCATCTAAACTGTGATGGAGTTGCAGGGGATCTCGATTACCACAACCGGACATTCGCAGAGTATTTCGGCCGCTGGGTACGTAACTTTAACATTATTCTACACGTATTTATATATTATTGTGTATAATTATTCATATTTATAGTTGATTCTGATGGTTGCAGATGGACCTTATTAAAAATGATAATCACCCAAATTGGTCGCACGAACTTAGACTTCTATCGATGAAGCCGGTCTATTCAAAAGTTTATGCGACGTGCAAGGTGAATGGTGTGTTATTTCGATGTGAAGAGAGAGACGTCAACCTGAAAACACAAAATTCAGGGGTTATGGCACATGGTGGGGATGATGGAGTTGACTATTACGGTGTTCTTCATTCAGTTGTGGAACTGCATTATGGGGAAGGCATGAAAGTGCACCTTTTCAAGTGTAGATGGTTTGACACACGGCCGCAGAGCATGAAAACCGATCAATACGGCATAACTTCTGTGAACACCAGTACATCATGGTATGAGGATGACCCGTTCGTTTTAGCCACATGGGTGAAACAAGTGTTTTATCTTGATGATCTCGCCAAGGGTGACCCGTGGAAAGTAGTCAACACTATCCACCATCGCAACATTTACCGGGCGTCTACACTTGGAGTGGCTGAAGAGAACGAGGAAGGTGGCACCGCGTATCAAGAGCTAAACTCAAACGGTATTCCTGACTCCTCTTTTATTCGCCTAGACACGCCGGTGCGACATCGACGTGAAGAGCCACTGCTTGTTGATGTTGATCCAAATCAAGAAACAAACGAGGACTCTAGTGGGGAGGAAAGACATAGATTACCCGTATCGAGCAATTCAGAAATCGAAGAAGACTCATCCGATGATTCCGATTACAATCCGACGGATTAAGAAATGTAGATGAACGGGCGTGGGGATGAGCCTCCCAGCTAGGCTGGGTTCCAAATAACCCCATAAAAAAAATTTTGAAATATGTTGACTGGTGGGTTGTTGTTTTCTTGATGTTCAATTTTGGTTATATATGAACAGGAAATGGGATAACGAGAGGTGTAAACCTACTGGTTTTTTTTTTTACCTTTTTCATAGTATAGCCGACGAAAAATGCCTTATTTCGTCGGCCATAAAAAGTATAGCCGACGAAATAAGTAATTTTTCGTCGGCCATAATAAGTATAGCCGACGAAATAAGTCATTTTTCGTCGGCTATGATTTACTATGAAAAAACGACAAAAGAATAGCCGACGAGTACGAGGTTGTCTCTGTCGACTATGATTAAAAAAAAAAACAAAAAATGACCAGAGTCCATTTTCTATCACTAACGATAAACCATTGCTTCATCCTTCAAACAGAAAAAAGTCGTGAAATAAGATATGACCGAAATAATGAAATACGTCTACGGTTGAAAAATGATAAGATTCCGATAAAATCTTAGTGTCGAAAGATGCGGTCAAAGGTTTTATTCCTTCGTTTCCCTAATGGTAGCGTTACCTTCGGTAAATATTTTGAGAAAAAATGTTTATACGATTAGTTGCATCTCATCGATTTGAAACTATTATCTGTTGAAGGTGAGGCCAAAAAACGTCATGTAGACAGTCCAGTTACCATTTCTACGCGTTTACAGGTTTGACTGACCCGGTTGACCGTTCCGATCGAGCCTTTAACGTTGTCAGATGTAGTTGGATTTTTTCCCATACATGTATTTAATCCAAACGGTGATATCTGACGGTCGGACTAGATTTTGTAAACTTTTACATTAAAAATCAGAACATATGTACTAATGTTCCTCAACTTGTTTACTAAGTGTTTAAGTGAATGTATAGTTTCAAATAGTTACAATACATAGACTCTTCAAATGCAAAAATGTTGTGAAATAAGATATGACCGAAATGATAAAATACGTCTACGGTTGAAAAATGACAAGATTCTGATAAAATCTGTGTGCCGAATGTTGCGGTTTGCTGTTTTTTACATAGATTTCCTATGGGTAGCCTAACGTTCGGTAAATATTTTGAAGAAAATTTTTATACGAGTAGCTGCGTCTCATCGATTTGAAACTATTATCTGTTGAAGGTCAGGCCAGAAACCGTCGTTTAACTAGACTAATTTCCATTTCAAAGCGTTGAGAGGTTTGACTCAGTGGTTTGACCAATAGTTTAGCCGACGAAAATTATATTTCGTCGGCTAAACTCTTGCGATCCGCGCCTTTTCATTCTCCGCCGTTGGATGGCTCAGATCCGACGGCCGATGATCTTCAAAAGTATAGCCGACGAGATTCAAAGAATAGCCGACGACATTCAAAGTATAGACGACGAAATCGATGATTTCGTCGGCCATTCCTAGAATAGCCGACGAAATTGTTTAATTCGTCGGCCATTTGCAGAATAGCCGACGAAATCGTTTAATTCGTCGGCTATTCCTTCCGTTATAACCGAACCCTATCGCGACTTCAGCTGCATTTTTCTCTCCTCGCGACTCAAATCGCAGCCGCTCGCCTCCTCCAATCCGCCGCTCGCCTCCTCCTCCTCCTCCTCCTCCATCCGCCAGCCCGCCGCCTCCTCCTCCTCCCTCTAGCCGTCTGCCGCCCCTGCCGCCCCTCCTCCTCCCTCCAGCCGCCTGCCGCCCCTCCTCCTCCTCGTCCTCGTCCTCCTCCTCCTCCAATCCGCCGCCTGCCGCCCCTCCTCCTCCAAATCTAAGGTTTTTTTTTTTTTTTTTAATTTATTTATTTTAATTTTATAATTTGGGTATTTATGTTAATTTATGTATTTTATGTTAATTTAGGTATTTTATGTTAATTTAGGTTTTTTTGTTAATTTAGATATAATTGTTAATTTAGGTATTTATTTTAATTTAGATTTGTTTTATGTATTTATGTTAATTTAGGCATTTTATGTTAATTTAGGTATTTTATAATTTAAGTATTTTATAATTTAGGTATTTATGTTAATTTAGGTTTTTTTTTTAAATTTATTTTAATTCTATAATTTAGGTATAATTGTATAATTTAATTGTATAAATTTGTAGCCTAATTATATAAATAGTTATATTTAAATTAATGGTTAGTATTATTTAAAATTTTGCGGAAAATTGAAATATTAATTTGTTAGTGTGTTTTAAAATATGGGGCTATTTTAGTTATTATATTAATTAGAATTTGTTATTTAATATAATATAATTTAATATTAATTAATATATTAATCCCTCAAGTTCTAGATGACCGATGCAATTAGAACGTTCTTCGGAGGCCGTCGTTCTTCCAGATCTAGGGGTTCTGGAACTTTTGGCGGATCCGGAGACTCCGAGAGGACCCTTAGCCAGCCGCGGAGGAGTGTGGATTCATCCCAGCCGCGGAGGACTGCTGATTCATCCTAGCCGCGGAGGAGTGTGAGTTCTCGGCACCAGACCCTTCTCCAGGCGGGGCGGCCGTCGAGCAGTTCACGTCCCCCTGTCCGGCCAGATGCTTCGAGGTCGAGTAGGCAGCTATTTCAGGACGAGATAGCTCCAGACGTTCATCAGGTCCGTATGCCTGAGGTTCATCGGGAGACGATGGCGAGTCCGGCGCTGTCTGATGCTGACTCGACTGAGGGGCCTACTCTCCCAAACCAGCTCTTCCTGCCGTACAACATTCCTGCGATACCCGAGGTGGACGATAGTGGTATGCCCATATGGCCTCCTAGGCCTCAGTACGTGAGTGCTGCGGAGGCATACCGCTTTGAGCCGTTTGAGAGACCTGGACTCCTGATATCGGCTCGATTAAAAGCAAAGTCCACAGAAGCGTCATCGAGTTTAGGTAGCAGTTCCCGCAATACGAGAGGTGTCATTTGTTTTGAGACTCTCAGGAGGAGTGTTGAGACCAGCGGGAGGATCCAGATCAACGAGCCCCCTAATGAAGATGTTAAGGGGAAAAAACGGCGCGATTACACGGGTTGCGTGTGAGCACTAATTAGGGACAGAGTCCCTATGTTGTGGACGAGGTGGGCTGACGTGCCGGAAGAGATCAAGAGGGAGCTCAACAACGCGGCGTCGGTGAGTAATTTAAAAAACTTAATTTCTTTATCGTAATATTTAACAATTTTCGGTATTGTTATAATTTTAAAACTAATAAAATATTATCTTTCAGGTATACTTCGAGATTGCCGAACACAAGCAGGATTGGGCGTACGCGATGCAGAACTCGAGGTACGTTGGGAATAGTTCATCTTATAATTAAAAATATTTTATGATATTAATAATATTTTTAATGCACTTTTGTTTTTTCCGTAGGTTCAAAGAGTGGAAGAACGAGCTCCGTACCCACTTTAACCAATACGACAGACTTGGTCGTATGGGTACTCCAAAAGAGTTGATGTTCAGGGAGTACGAGTGGCGTTGGTTGAAGACAGTAGACTTCAACAACCCAGTTATGCAGGTAAATACTAAACTTAACGATAAATTAAAATATTTTGTTAATATTTTAATTTTTAGTTTAATTATTTGATAATTATTACACTAATATTATATTATTTGTTTGAAGGCACGGTCTCGGCAGAACTCTGTGAACCGCCGCCATAACACAACCCTCCATCATGGTGGCTCTAGGCCGTTTTCACAATATCAGGAGGAGGCGTTTAGAGATCATCCTGAGGTCAACCTGTACGTAGAGACGTTCAAGAGGGTTTATCCACAAGCGGCAGAAGACCTTGTAAGTCGTTGATTACGATTTTAAATTTTAAATTATTAATTTTACTTAATTATATATTTGTTAGAATATTAATTATTTTTTTTCCCGTTCAATTAGGAGAGGGTGAACCTGGCCGAAGAAGACGTGTATTCGGCAGTAGTTCGGGAGACACAACCGAACATTTCAGAGGAAGATCTGCGAGAAGCCCTCAGCCAGGTCGACCGATCGAATGTCACCACTACAGCGAGGATATTCGACGAAGCCTTCCCAAACCGGTCAAACGACTACTACTGCCGGGGTTTGGAAAATTCAGGAATGGGGGTCCTGAAGACCGTTAAGGGAGCTCAAAAGAAGGGAGGCGGGGACACCCAACAAATGAGGGGAGAAATGCAGAGATTGGCTTAAGAAAATGCAAGATTGGCGGCCCTGTTCGAGACATCACAGGAGCAACAACGCATGGAGCAACAACGCATAACACAAGAGCAACATCGCAGAGCGCAAGAGTAACAACGCAGAACACAACATTATGCGATGGAAATGGAGCGTTGGAATGCTGAATGCGAGAGAATTCGGCGACAGAACTACGCCGGCCAACAAAACTGGTGGTATGCTATGTTCGCGGCACAACAACAAGGCCATGAACCCCCGCCCCCGTTTGAGCCGTTAGATGAACCTCGAATGCCGATAGTTCCCGAGTTCCTTCAGCAAGATGACGAGGATGGTGGCCAGGAGGATGACGGGCATGCTGGGGATGACCTGATAGACTTTAGTGCTTTAGGTGATGATTAGGGTTATATTTTATGTATATTGGAACAAATTAAATAAGTGATTTAGACGTGTTTCTTGTTGGTGTAAATGCATTGATTGTTACTATGAATTGCAGGTTGCTTGGAATGGTAATTTAGAAATTAATTTAATTTTTTTTTCTCAAAATTACAGAATAGCCGATGAAATTTGACCATATTTCGTCGGCTATAACTATTATAGCCGACGATTTTTGCCTAATTTCGTCGGCTATACCTGTTATAACCGACGATTTTTACCATATTTCATTGGCTATTCTTTAAAATATTAATATATTTTGCCAAGTATAGCCGACGAAATTAGTCTATTTCGTCGGCTATACTTGGCAAAATCGTCGGCTATGCTCGAAAATTTCCGACGAATTTCGTCGGTTATTCTGCAAAGGTTTGGTCGACGAAATCAGTTTTCGTCGGCTATACTTTTAGAATGGCCGACGATTTCAAAAATTTCGTCGGCCATTCGTATTACCGACGGCGTTTTACCGACGAATTATACCCGACGATTCTTTCGTCGGCAGAATGTATAGTCGACGAAATTTGGGAATAGCCGACGAAAAAAATTTCGTCGGCTATTCAGTCAAATATGGTAGTGCAGGAGGTATAAGTTTAGAAAAAGTTTTAACAAAAATAAAGAAAAATCCTCTCATAGAAAGAGATACTTCAAGAAAAAACCAACAAAACAAAATCCTATACGAGAAACAAAATCATGCAGATGCTGGCTTTGTAAAGCAGAAGGGCATTACGCTAATGAATGTCCTAAAAAAGAAAAAAGAACATCTAAAGCCCTCATAGAAGAATATGATGAAGCCATAGAATATGCAAACCTAAAAGGTTTCGAAATAGCCTATTCTGATGAAGAGAATGAGTCGATATATTCTCTTGAGTACTATTCAGAAATTGATACTGAAAGAACTTCAGATGATTTTGAAGAAGAAAGTCAGCGTCCTATATTTATGCTAATCTAGAATTGGAAACAAGAAAATACTGATAGCATCAGTAAATTAGAATTTGTACCAAATCCTGCAAGGTTTACATGCGACTACTGTGGTTGTTACGATGACAACACAGTCCCCATGTATTGTAAAGAAACGGGAGAAACGTACCATAGAGAATGTTTCATAGCTGAATTAAGAAGAAAAATAAAGGAAAATGATGCACATATATTGGTAGACTAAGAATATGATATATTCTATGATCAAAAGCAAAAGAAAGATCTCGAGGATAACTTCGAGAAAATACAAGATTTTGAAAATGACTTAAGAAAATGAAGTTAATAGCTTCATCGATGAAAAAGAGAGACAACCAATAAAGCAAGTACATACAAGCATATATAGCAACTACATCACAGTAGGACTGAAATTTCATGGATACAAAAAGTATCATCTACATGCTTTTGTAGACAATGGCTCAGGATATAGTCTTGCTAGGAAATATATCATACCATAAGAATATTGGGAAAAATCTGATAAAGAAGTCACTAAAATAGGAATGGGAGAAAATGAATTCAACATGAAGTACATAGCTAGAAATGTCAAAATTTCTGTTGGAGGAGGAACCTTTCTCTTCCAGAGAATCTGGCAATGTGAAGCTCAAGGAGCAGATATGCTAATAGGAAACGATTTCCTTCTTAAGCAGGAGTTAATTCAAATCATCGAAATGATCGGACTTGAGAAGAATAATAGGTTCTACTGGGAACCTAGACTTGTCAATGTAGTAGGCATTGCAAATAAAGGCTTCACAAAGCAATATCAGAAGTCGCGAGCAAACCGTGGTGATCATACCCCTAAATCAACCTACAAACCCGTAGTGCAACCGATACTAGCCTTAAAAGAATTCCAAGAAATTATACCCAATGAAGCAACAAGTACAGAAGACTCAGAGGAAGAACCTCAGTCAGAAAGTTCAGATGGTGAAGAAGAATTCATCAAAGAACATAATTTAAAAATCTATATAAACAAGATAGAGCAAAAGAAAATCCCAAACCTTACCGAAATAGAAAAACTTCTTAAGCCTATAATAAGTGAAGATCCTCAGTTATACTGGGAAAGAGATCCAGTATATTGTCAGCTAAAAATGAATGACGAAAATGCAATATGTCATGTTAAGGCCATTCCTCATTCTAAAGATGAGGATAGAAAAGAAATGGAAAGCCAAGTCCAAGAACTACTTGAGAAGAAACTAATTAGGCCTTCAGATAGCCCTCATCATGCTCCTGCATTTCTGGTTAGAAACCACGCAGAGCAATTAAGAGGAAAAGCAAGAATGGTAATAGACTATGGAGACATCAATAAAAAAAGTAAAAGATGGGTACCAAATAGCACAAGTCCGAGTCCTCATCAATAGGTTAAAAGGAGCAAAGATTTTCTCGAAATTCGATGCAAAATCTGGCTTCTGGCAAGTAAGAATGCATCCTGATTCTATTGCCTTAACAGCCTTTGGGACTCCTCAGGGACATTATGAATGGCTTGTAATGCCATTTGGTCTTAAGCAAGCTCCATCTATCTTTCAAAGAAAGATGGATAACATCTTTAAGCCATATTCAGATTTATGCATAGTTTACATTGATGACATCCTTGTCTTCTCTAAAACTATGAATGAACATCTGAAACATCTTGAGCAAATCTGCAAAGTTATGGTTCTGAAAAGAATCATCCTTAGACAAAAGAAAATTCATCTTATAAAAGGAGAAATAGATTTTCTTGGTATACATGTGAAAGATGGAGAAATTCGTCTTCAGGAACATATTGTTAAGAAAATTAGTCAGTTCTCGGACAACATGCCTGATGCAAAATCTCTTCAGAGATTTTTAGGAGTTGTTAACTTTGCAAGAGACTTTATTCCTCAAGTAAGTGGTCTCACGGCTCTCCTTTCTCCTAAAATGAGCTCAAAGAAGAAATGGTCCTCTACAACGGACGATAGCGACACCGTTAAGAAAATCAAAAAACTTAGAGAACACCTTCCCCCTTTACAATTACCAGAAGAAGGTGACTTGATAGTGTTGCAAACAGATGCAAACGATTATTACTGGGCAGGAGTAGTTTTAGCAATTACACCATATACAAATCAAGAAAAGATTTGTAAATTCATGTCAGGAAAATTCAACCCAGCAGAACTAAATTATTCCACGGGAGATGAAGAAGTTCTAGCTCTGATAAAATCCATCAAGGAAGCAGAAGCTTTTTTAGGAAATAAGTTCCTAGTTAGAACTGACAACAAGAGAGTAAAAACCTTTAAGAACTATAAACTCACAGATGCAGCTGATAGAGGAAGAGTTCTTAGATGACAAATGTTTTTAACTCAATATGATTATGATGTTGAAATGGTTGCAGGAGATAAGAATTATCTGTCTGACGCTCTTACAAGGGAAATGGCAATGTTCGAAAGAAGTAAAGGCCGAAATCCCAGAAGTAGGAGACCAGAACCTGAAGAAAGAAGGAGACCAAACTTTGAAGAAAAAAGACCAGAACACGAAGAGAGGAGAAAGCCAGACCTTGAAGACACAGAGGTAACTCAAGAGAGAAAATTAAAGGCAAAGACTATGTGGGAAATGTACAAAGAAGGAGATAAAACAGTTGGACCTCTACACGATGGACCAGGATACCAATACATAATATCCTACTCTTCTGCAGAATCAAGCAAAGCCTCTGAGAAAAAACAAGATGCTGAGAAAATACAGCCAAATCCAACAGGATGGGATGGTTACAGTCAATCCAAAATACCGTCACAAAAAGAGATTCCTGATGAAGATGAGAAAAATCTCTTAGAAGAATTTCTACAACACCCCAGAAATGAAAACACTTGGGATAGAATCCCACGAACACCTAATACAACCTCTCAGGTAATGAGACCGGGTTATGATAGGCAAGCAGCCTACAAAAGAAAACAACCAGTGGTAGCAGGAACAACCCTGATAAACAACCACCCAATGAGGATATATGAGAGGCCAGTCTTCAGGACCAGTAAAGATTTGCAGTTCAATCAGAGGGTTATTATGGATAATCTCTTAACTGCCTCTAGGAATCATAATGAAGCTCTAGTGCTCCAAGCTTTAGAAGCTTTAACAGAAGAACTTTCCAACAAAGATATAGAAAAGGAACCTGGAAAAGTCATTTCTTATCTTGTGAATCTTGAGAGTGCAAGAATTCCAGTTAAAGCTATGTCCGAGTTAGAATGGTTCCGTTTTCATAATCTCTTAGGAGATTTTAAAAATAGAAATGTTCTTCATGCAACGCTATTAGCAGTAGCAGGTCCTTATTACGGAATATATATGGTTGATGTTCTAGCAGAACATCCCCAAAAACATAAGTTATGGTTAGTAGAGAACGGTTTTGTTCGTAACCTTTGGACCAGAGATAATAAAGACCTAGAAGGTCTTCCTGAGAAAATTTATGAGTCTGTTAAGAACGTCAGACCAAAAGGATGTGTTTTAAGACTAAAATTCATGTCGACCCCTCCAGAATGGACTACTAAAGCAGGACAAAAAACCGACATTTCTCCATACCATTATGTGAGAATAGTCCAGGGATGTACTAAGGGAAAACAGTCCTCTAGAAACAATAGAGCTCCAAACTAGAACCTGTCATGGATGAAAGCAATGGCGATAAACCTCATAAAGAAATTAGTCCGAAGAGACTAGTACACCACTCTTCTGGCAAGTGGAGAAAAAATAATGGTCACAAGTTACAATCATCATTCGCCTGATAATTGTGACTTTTACAAAGCCTTAGAAAGGCAAGAGATAGATGGAACGTTATCCACCACCAAGTGGATGGAGCAAGTTGAAAAATAATACAAACATACAGTTCCATATGACTCAGACATGGAAGAAGAGGAAGAAGGAGAAGGCTCCACCACAGGAGCATCTTTTCATGATGAGGAACTACACAACATCGAGAACATGATGGAAGGATAAGCTGCCGACGCATAAAGACACAAGCTGGAGATAGTGGTTTGCCAGCAATAAAGCATATATTGAATAAAGGAAGCTGCCGACGCTTGAAGACAAGTTTTCCTTTGAATTATTGAGGCCGACATCTTTATCAACTTTAACTAAAGATAAGATTCTTCTTATCTTCAATTTCAGAAGTGTTTTGAAGGAAATTTTGGAGTTAAAGGCCTATATAAGGAGTGGAAACCCTCAGAGGAAGGCATTCAAAATCAGAGAAGAAGAGGAGCATACGAAAGCATTCAGAAACTATCTAGAATAGCGGTGAGTAGAGTTGTGAGATAAATAGTGAGAGATTATAAGTGTGCTACTGTAAGTGTGCTACTGTAACCAAGTTGGTGTGGCTTTATTTTACAAGTAAGTATGTACTTCAATTCAAGCATGAGTAGCTAAACAGCTGTTTACCCAAGAGTTGAGGCTCTGGGTTATATATATGAATGTTTGAATAAATAAATTTCAGTTGGTGTTTCCCATATCCGTCGAAAATTTAAATTTTGATCTCAAACCCCAGGTGGAGGACTACCTCCTAGGAGTGGTTATTGAGAAATATTTGCTATGTTGCTTTCGGTATTTTAAAATTTTTCTAGAAACTGCTACTGTAACAGAATCTTAGAAACATTGCTAATATACCAGAACTTAGGAAACCTTACAAGCTTAGACAGCAGTGAAACCGCCAGAAAAGTAACCATTTAAACAGGAAGTCGGTAGGTGAAAATGGCATGTTAAAGGCTAGTGCTCAGTTTTGATAGGTGTTACTAAGATCTAGTATAAACAGTTAGTGTTACTAAGAGAGGTGTTACTAAAGCAAATGTTAAAAAAATAAAAATAAATAAATAAAAAAAACTGTAAAAAGTGGTCGGATACTGTTTTGTAATTGGCAATTAATTATATCACGTAGATCTTATATGACATTTGACGCAGATCAACTTATCAAAGCTACAAACAACTTTTACCATTCACATGCCTATAATTTGATTCATGATTCAATCTTCAAGACATTTTTTGATTTATTCATCATTGAAGGTCTTATATTTGCAAGTAAGATACATTAAACAGAACATGCAAGGCAAAGTATCTATAACAGGTCTGCTATTGAATTTAATTTGGCTAGTTATGTAGTAAACCCGATTTTATAAATCAATTTCTTGTAAATCTCTCGAGATTATTGGAAGAGATTCCGAGTATTAAAATCCGAAAAACGTTTATTTTCGAGGGATTAAAGTTGATTTTCTGACCCGTAGTGATTTTTGAAAAGTTTCCTTCACGAAAGTCGTAGAGCTCGATGATACGAGTTCGTAGACACGCGGCACGCGTGAAACAGACGTCGTATGAGGAAGTTACAACTTGTTGAAGATATTTCTAAAATTAGAAATTACTATAAATAGTAAATTATCTCAGTAGAAGTCAAAAGTTTCCAATTCAGTCAATTTTTCCAAAAAGTCAGATTTTTACTGTTCATTTTCTCTCTCACTGACGCCGGTTTTCTCCTCTTTCGATCTCCGCCGTCCGGCCACCACAGCTCTCGCACCACCCCTCAAACTGCTCGTCTCTTGCTCCTCTTCCGTTTGAGCCAAGGATTGGCTGGAACCACCGCCTGTGCACGGCGTGGCGAGGCCCGCATGATACAACCCGAATCGAAAGTTTTAAATGTTGACTTTTTATTAAGTTGACCCGACCGAGAATTTTATTTCTCGATGAGATTGAAGACGTTGAAACGAGTTCGTGGACATGTGGCACGTGTAATTTAGAGTTCGTGAGGAAAAGTTACGGCGTAAAATCAGAAATTTGCTGATTTTGGACGAGTATAAATAGCGGGAGGAAAATTTTCCGAAAGGGAAATCCCCCATTTCTTTTTCTTTCTTTTTCTTCTCTTTCTTCTTTCTCTCTCCTCTTCCTCGAGCGGCCTGAGCTCCGCCCGATTCTTTGTCGTCCGACCACCAACCGGCGCGCCACTGGTGCCGTTGGGCTCGTCTCCTCCTTGCCTTCAAGCCTAGGGTGGTGGCGCCACCGGATTTGTCGCCGTTCGACCGGACTTGACGGGGGAGGGGTCGACTGTGTCGACCCGGAACCACCATCTCCGGCCACCGATCGGCTTAATTCAAAGGGGGGAAAGGAAGACCTCGTCCTTCTCGACAACTCCATGGAAGAAATTAACTCGAATCAACCTCGGTAAGTGGAAATTAGGATTTGAAATTTTAGGACGAAATTAAAACCTGATAAAAAGAGTTTTACGACGAAATAATCAGTAAAAGAATTGATCGAACTCAGAATGGGTGTCCTGAGCAAATTTGGACATAAGCTGTTTTGGTATTTTGGGGCGAAATTCCAATACCTATAATCGGATTTGAGATTAGGACGTTTTGGGTGAGCGAGGACGTCCGTAAATTTAAACGTTTACAAAAAATTCCGAGTTCCGCATTGTTTATAGTTACGTCTCTATTTCAAGTCGAGAAGTTACTCGACGGGACGGGAGCGTGGATTTCGGCACTCTCAGCCGTACAGTGAGTGGATTTTATTTTAAAATAAATGCATGCAATTACGCTTTATTGAAATGCAATTTATTTAATTAAATGAGTTCGTAAGCATGATATGAATTATCGAAAGTCGATAATTCATATACTTCTGTTATAATTGTTGATTTAATATTTAAAGAAATATGGTTTTAGGGTTTTGCTTTTACTACTATTTTGGTAGTAAGTGATTTTATCCGGAAACGAAATGGTATGTTTTAATTATTTATAATTGATTGCGCTGAATAAGTTTTAATTAAAGGTAGTGACCGGAAATGAGATTTCCGGGGATTTTATATTTTCGTTATTTATGATTTTCGACATGTGAGACATGTCGATGTTATAAATATAATTTTCGATATTATTTTACGGCATAGTGGATATGTCGGATATATACGAATATTATTTGAGGCTAGTATATTATTTATAATTATTATAAGCCTCAGATGTGCGGTCGGGGACCGTACTGATTATAATATATAAGGGGAAATGTGTTTTCAGTTTTGTTTTCGGATTTCCACCATATCAGGGTCGAGATATATATTGATGCTAGTTAGCTTAGTCGCCTGATCCCATGCGAGATGACGACTTGACCACATAGGTCAGATTCATGCTCGGTGGTCGACGTGTACAGGCATAGCGTGGGACGCTATAGAGAGTCTTGGAGGCTTGACCCTTAGTCTTGGAGGCTATTATTAAATGGTGGTAATGACGTACCCCTATTCTATTATATGACCAATGGGATTGGTCATGATTTTTATGTTATGTGGTTTCGAGAATATTTTTTCTATGAGACTTTCTGATTTTAATAAATTTCCGAACTAGTGGGGCTGGGGTTTTATGTGACCAATGAGATTGGTCGTGAAATAATATAAATTGATTTTCAAAAATATTTCGTTTTGAATATATATAAACAAAAATAATTATTTGTTTATTTGATTATATCAGCGGGGCTGATTTTTAAATATGATTTTCTTAAAACGTGAGACTTTTTTATAAAAATGCATGCACTGTGATTTTATTCTTAAAACTTTGGGAAAGTAATATGATACTTTCATTTAAAGTACTTTATTAAATCATTTTATTTTTATCCACTCACTCTAACATTTTTAATTTACTTTCTCCTAGGCTCTTCATTTTAAATCGCCCAGTTGCAGACTAATTTATTTGAGGTCAAAGGTACTCGGAGTTGAGGCATAGTCGTCGTTTTTGCTTCCGCTTGGTAGGATCTGTTGATCCTTTTACTTTTTGATTCTTGTATCCCTAATTCTTTATTAGATTGTGAATTAATTGAAATTGGTTTTATGTTTAATGGTGAAAGTTGTTTGATTTTGGGGGAGCAAGTGGCTCCTGGAGTCAGGATGGTTTTGTTGAAGTGTTTTATGTTTTGTTTGACAGGTTTGGGTTGTCTATTTTAAGAGAGGTCATGCCGATTTTTCGGTAAAATCTCTCTTAAGGTGGTCCCCGCAGGACCTTATCTGGGTTTCAGAGTGAAATCTGGTTTCGGTCTTGTCACAGCAAGTCGCTGCCACTGTTCACGTCGGAGCGACTCCCAATCTAGGCGGCGCCGGGGATCGAGGCAGCCATCTTCTTACTCACATCTTCCTCCTGAACATTTCTACGCCGGTCTCGAGGTCCGATTCGCAGTAGAGCAGCGGCGGAGCTCAGCCGTATCCGGCTCCCCAGGCGTGTCCGACCCAGCAGACGTGTCCGGCTCTCCAGACGTGTCCGACACGTGCTGACTCGGATTCGGCCCAACCCAGACCCGATCCGACCCGGTTCGACCCGACTCGCGTTGACCCGGCCCAACCCAGACCCGACCCGGTCAGTCCAGTCAACATTGACCGTTGACCAACGTTAACTGACGTTGACCGTCATAATTGACTGACGGTTGACCGACCGTTGACCGGTACTGTAGCAGTCCGATCCGAACGCCGTTTCGATCCGAATCGACTCGTTTCCTCTGAGGCCCGACTCTAAGCAAAGATTTGCCAATTTTGGTGAATTAAGGTGAGTAAATCTCACAGTGTTCGTATTTAATACGAGTTAATTTATAGTATTGGATCGTTAAATGTAAATTGTTTTATGAAAATAAATATTTGTTTTAAATTAAATGAACTTGATCGACTACGGTTTATTGGTAAATTTTAATATAAAAATGATATTTAAACGGTTTTACGATCAATGACTATAGTTGGTATTAGTGGATTATTCATGAGTGAATGTCTACGTATATCACTGTTCTAAAAATCTCCGTCTAGCGCCTAGGCTCTAGGCGGAGCTCGGCTTCCCCGATTTTAGGCTTCAGGAGTCCATCAGGCGGCAAGCCTCCCAGGCGCCGCCTAGGCGGGTCCAGGCGGGCAAGGCGGCTGAGGCTGGTCGAGGCGCCGGGTCGAGGCTTCGAGCCAGTTCGGGTTGGTCTGAAACCCAAAAAAAAAAACCCTAAAATCAAAACCTAATTCCTTCTTCACAATTCTCATTCTCTCCTTCGTTCTGACATTGCCTCCTCATTCCTCAATCCTCTCTCTCCTAACTTTCGTCTGCCTCTCTCTCTCATTCAATGTGGTATTGTTTATGGAATTATAGTTAATTAGTTATTACACATTATGTATTGTTTATAGTTATGGTGAGTGATTGCTGAATCTGTAAATTGGAATTGGATTTGGAATAAATTGTCAATTGTTGAGACTATTTGCAATGTTTGTAAATTTACAAGTTGGGTTGTTTGTTTTTAGTGAAATGTCATGCTAAATTTTTTCAAATTATTCATATTAAGCTATTTTTAAATCTAATATTTATTAATTAAATGTGAAAAATGTAAATCGCCTCGTCCCCGCCTAATCCATCCAGGCGCTAGGCTATGGGTCACCGCCCGCCTAGCGCCTAGCGCCTTTTAGAACCTTGACGTGTGTGTGTGTGTGTGTGTCTATATATATATATATATATATATATATATATATATATATATATATATACGTGATATATATATTGAGAGTGTGCATTTTGGTGAACTTATTTTGATATAAAATTGTCATAATTGAATTTGTGTGAGTTGTGTGTTGTGAGAATGGGTCGGTTTGGAAACCGACGGCCAATGTAAGATCCTCCTGTGTGGGGAAAAGGATCTTACATGTGTGGCGGATACGATCCCTCCTGTGTGGCGAAAGAGGATCGTTTGGCAGTTATATTGGGAACCAATGACAGGACCTGAACCAGATTTCACCCTGAAACCCGGATAAGACCCTGCGGGGACTACCTTAAGATTAACTCTATCGATAAATCGATAAACCAATCTTAAGATAGACAACCCTAAAACCTGCAACAATTAAAAACACTTCTAATTCTAGTTCCAACCTCAACACCTGAAGCCATCTGCTCCTCAAACACAACCACCGCCATAGATAAACACAAAATCAAATTAATTTAATATTCAAAGGCTCACAGGTAATCAGAGCAATCTAATACATTGAACTGGAGATACAAATTAAAAAGTAAAAGATCAACAGATCCCACCAAGCGGAAGAAAATATGACGATGACTATGCCTCGACTTCGAGTACTCTTGACCTCAAATAACTAGTCTGCAAACTGGGCGATTTTAAAACGAAGGACTCAGGGGAAAGTAAATTAAAAACGTTAGAGTAAGTGGATAAAAATAAAACAATTTAATATAATATTTTAAATGAAAGTATCATATTACTTTCCCAAAGTTTTAAAAATAAAACCACAGTCAATGCATTTTTATAAAACATCACACGTTTTAAGAAAATCATATTTAAAAATCAACCCCGCTGATATAATCCAATAAATAAATAATTATTTTGTTCATATATATTCAAAACAATATACTTTTGAAAATCAATTCATAATATTTCACGACCAATCCCATTGGTCACATAAAAACCCAGCCCCGCTGGTTCGGGAATTTATTAAAGAGAAAAATTCACTAACAGTGCCTCAACTCTTGTCACCCGATCAGTTCGATACCTGACCTTTAAAATTGATCAAAATGATACCTGAATTCTTCTATTGATATCAAAAAAGTACCTACCGTTAGGAATACAACATATTCCGTTAGAATATTCTATTAACACTGTTAAAATACCAGAATACCTTTATTTTCTGTTTACTTAAGTTTTCTTTCAAAATTTTCTTTATTTTACATTTCGACGGAGCGTGGTGCCCTCATGAAATTGTTTATTTAGCATATTACAAATATATAACATATCCTCTATACTCAAAGATAAATATTTAATTTTAATCATTAATTATTTCTACTCAGAGATTAATTTATTTAGAAAATATTAGCGAAACTGAAAAAGAATTAGAAGAAAAAAGAGAAAAAAAACTTTCATTCATATATATTTTTTTTGGAGGGTAGAAGAAAAAGAGAAAAAGAGAAAAAGAGAAACTGAAAAAGAATAGAAGAAAATTTGGTGATTGAAACTCTAATTTTTATTTATATATTTTAAAATATTGAAACATTTTTACTCTTCTTTACAGTTCGGTCTATTTAAAATCACACTTTAAACATTAAAAAACGAATGAAAAAATACTCGAGATAAATTTGGAGAGTAGTTAGTATTAAAAAATTGAAATCTGGAGGGAAATACATTGGGCCTAAAATATATAAATAAAAATTAGAGTTTCAATCACCAAATTTTCTTCTAATTCTTTTTCAGTTTCTCTTTTTCCCTTTTTCTCTTTTTCTTCTACTCTCCAAAAAAATATATAAGAATAAAAGTTTTTTTTTTCACTTTTTTCTTCTAATTCTTTTTCAGTTTTGCAAATATTTTCTAAATAAATTAATCTCTGAGTAGAAATAATTAATGATTAAAATTAACTGTTTATCTTTGAGTATAGAAAATATATTATATATTTGTAATATATTAAATAAACAAATTTATGAGCGCACCACGCTCTATCGAAATGTAAAATAAAGAAAATTTTGAAAAAAAACTTAAGAAAATAGAAAATAAGGGTATTCTGGTCTTTTGTCAGTGCTAATAGAATATTCTAACGGAATATGCTGTATTCTTAACGGTAAGTACTTTTTTTTATATCAAAATAAGAGTTCATGTATCATTTTGATCAATTTTAAAGGTCAGGTATTAAACTGATCGGGTCAAAAGATTTGAGGCACTGTTAGTGAATTTTTCTCTTTATTAAATAATAGAAAGTCTCATAGAGAAAACATTCCCGAAAACCAAATAATGTTTAATCATGACCAATCCCATTATTGGTCATATAATAGAATAGGGGAACATCATTACCACCATTTAATCGTAGCCTCCAAGACTAAGGGTCGAGCCTCTAAGACTCTCTATAGCGTCCAACGCTATGCCTGTACACGTCGACCACCGAGCGTGAATCTGACCTATGTGGTCAAGTCATCACCTCGCATGGGCACAGACGACTAAACTAGCTAGCATCAATATCTATTTGGACCCTGATATGGTGAAAATCCGAAAACAAACCAAAAACACGTTTCCCCCTTTATATATTATAATCAATACGGTCCCCGACCGCACATCTGAGGCTTATAATAATTATAAATAATATAATAGCCTCAAATTATATTCATATAAATCCGACATATTCACTATGCCGTAAAATAATATCGAAAATTATATTTATAACGTCGACATGTCTCACATGTCGAAAATCATAAATAACGAAAATACAAAATTCCCGGAAATCTCATTTCCGGATAAAATCACGTACTACCAAAATAGTAGTAAAAGCAAAACCCTAAAACCATATTTCTTTAAATATTAAATCAACAATTATAACAGAAGTATATGAATTATCGACTTTCGATAATTCATATCATGCTTACGAACTCATTTAATTAAATAAATTGCATTTCAATAAAACGTAATTGCATGCATTTATTTTAAAATAAAATCTACTTACAGTACGGCCGAGCGTGCTTCTATTCCACGCTCTCGTTCCGTCGAGTAACTTCTCGACCTGTAATAGAGACGTGGCTATAATTATTGCGGAATTTGGAATTTATCGTAAACGTTAAATTTACGGACGTCTTCACTCGGCCGAAATGTCCCAATTTCAAATTCTTGTTATCGGTATTGGAATTACGTCTCAAATACCGAAACAATTTACGTCCACATTTACTCAGGACACCCATCCCGAGTCCGATCCATTCTTTTACTAATTATCTCGTCATAAAACCCTTTTTAATCAGTTTTTATCCTTTTAACGGTAAGTCAACAGTAACATTTACTGGTCAAACAGTAAATGTAGAAAGTCAACAGTAAATGGTCAAAGTCAGAATTACCATTTACCTTTACTGTTTATCTTTTACTTCTACTGTTTACCATTAATTTTTACCATTTACTGTTTTACCGTTTACTATTCACCTTTTACCGTTTTACTTTTCACTATTTACCCATCTTCAACCTCCCGCCGCCGGTAGCTCTGCCACCAAGGCTAAAAACACCACCAAATCAACCCAAATTCACCCAACATCATCGCCATCACCTCAGGGACTCATCCCCGACGTGATACGGCAGCCCAGCCTCCCAATATCAAAATTCATCCAAATTTCAACAAATCAAACCTCAAACAACACTTAAACAACTCCTTACAACATCCTAAACACGAATTTAACCTCCAAATTCACCAAAAACACCAAAATCACAACCTCTACCGATTTGACCAAAAACCCTAGAAATTTCGAATTCTCAATCTCCTTACCTGCTACGAATTGGTTCGATTCCTCACACACAATTGCTGCACCGGCTGAGACCTTCGATTCCCGACCGGAATCGAGTCGAATGGCGGCCGGAGGAGAGAGTTCCGTCCAAACAGAGGCGGACTGTTTCGGGCTTCGTACGGCCCAACGGGGGCGAGTCCCGCCGTGCCACCAGCGTGACGAGGAGGAGGAGGCGGTCCCAATGGGACCGGTGGCGAGCCGAGCGGTGGCCGGATGGCGAAGAACCAAGGGCGGCTGCCCATGTCGGTGGACCTCGAGCTGGTCGCGGGGGAGGAAGAGAAAAAGAAAAGAAAAAGAAAGGAAAGAAAAGAAAAAGAGAAAAAGAAAAATTGCCTCTTTGGGAAATTCATCCCCGCTATTTATACTCGTTCAAAAACGGCAATTTAACGATTTTTATGTCGTAAATTTTTCACACGAACTCCAAATTAAACGTGCCACATGTCCACGAGGTCGTTTTAACGTCTTCTATCTCGTCGAGAAATAAAATTCTTGGTCGGGTCAACTTAATAAAAAGTCAACTTTTAGAATTTTCGAATAGTAAAAATAAAACCTGGAACGTAAAATAAAAAGGGAAAATGGCTGAATTGATCACTGAAGTATGCCCCATTCTAAACTTTGCTCACTGAAGTTTGTCCAATATCACTTTGCTCACTATCGAATTACACTTGTATTCACTTTGATCACTCCGTCTAAATCAGACGTTAAAATTCAAATTCTGCCGTTAAAAACAATGACACGTGAGATACATGTGCAAATCTGAAGGACATTTTGGGAATTTCATTAGTTTACCCAATTGTGAACTTATCTCTCTCATTTCAACTTATCTTTAATTCACTCTCTGCTCTCACTTGGTACTCTTCTACTTCGCCTTCGTCATTCATCTCAGATTTTTGTTTACAGAAGCAAAATCACACTCTCTATATAATCCAGTATTCATATCTCACTCTCTCATGGATACTGATCTCCAAGAAAAGCAGGTGCTTCTTCCCAAGTTCATTGTTCCACAACAACCCACTAAGATGCCAACTCCGCCGGAGGCTCTAGAACAAGCCCATCACCCTGAAGTTGCTCCATTGAAACACTTCTGTGATATTTGCTTCAAGGGATTTCGGTCCGGCCAAGCCTTGGGAGGTCACAAGAGTATGCACTTTCGGGAGAGCGAGGCAATCACTAGTGCAACTCCTAGTATCAAAGATCCAATTTGCTTCAAGGTTCGAGTTTCGATCTGGCCATGAAACTACCTGCATGTTGGTCTCGCACTGGGAAGAGGAAAAGGGCTGGGTCCTCTGACTGCTCTGGCTCTGATGAAACTGTTGTTAACTCGGGGTTGGGTTCGAGTCCCAAATTGGAATTGGCGATTGTTGATAGGAAATTCAAAGTGGAGGAGTTCAGTGATCTTGTGATGTTGGCTGACGTGTGTGCAGAGGAGGCTGGTGGCAGAATTTTGGTTGATGATGACCTAGTTTATGGTGATGAGATCGGAATCAAGTATGTCAAGGAAGAATATTGCAAGAGGAGGAAGCTGAATGATGCAACTGATCAGTTGGATTACAATTGCAACAATGACAATGATGTCTTCAGATGCAAGCTTTGCGATAAGACATTCTCAAGTTACCAAGCCTTGGGAGGTCACACAACAAGCCATAACCGGCCTAAGATCAACTCCGCGGATCATGATCATGACCGATTGAACTCCGAATACAACAATGAACAACATCCTCATCCTCATCCTCATCCTCATCCTCATCCTCATCCAGTGGTTAATGTATACAGCTGCAGTGATTGCGATAAAACCTTCTCAAGTCACCAAGCTTTGGGAGGACACGTATCGAGCCATAAGAAGAACAAGAAGAACAAGCTTTGGGAGGACATGTTACCAAGCTTTGGGAGGACATGTTACCAAGTCACCAAGCTTTGGGAGGACATGTTACAGGCACATTGACAACATTTTAGGCATCATATCTGTTATTCATTTCAACATGTTTCCAGAACACCCAAGAATTTCATGACCAAGGACACAATAATAAGGGATGTAAATGTGTACAACATTCTTAACCCAATATCTTTGAGAGCCCATCCAACTCTACTGTGGCCACACCAATCAAGCTGTGTATAGAAATCAAAATTCAGGAAAAGTAAAAATTGCTTGCTGAGGAAAAAGAACTGCAATTCACCTTCTTTCTTATCTTCCCACCTTCCCCATTAACCAATTCACCTTCTCTCTCCCAAGGCAACCGAGCAGAAGCTCGAGAATCAGTACCAGAAGACACAAAACCTTCAAAATTTTCATCATTTACACTATCCCCAGATACACTTACATCCACAGCAACCCCAATCAACCCTTTTAAAGTCATTGTCTCCTCCTTTCTTGAAACACCAACTGAAACTCCATCAATTTGTCCCTCCAATTTGCCATTTCTATGCTCAAAGCTCTTTGTAATTATCGGCTTTTCCTCTTTTGAACTCCCAGCTGAAATGTCATCAAACTGTCTCTCCAATTTGCCATTTCCATCAACTTCTTGATCAAATTTCTTCAAAACCATAGTCTTCTTCTCTTTCGAAAACCCAACTGAAACCTCATCACTACCCCTATTTAATTTACCATTACGGCATTACCACCAAATTCTTGCCTAAAGTTTTCAACTTTACTGAACCCTTTATTAGAATCAATGCCACTATTTGCAACACTGGGTTTATAGACTTCAGGCTCATAATCAACCTGGGTTTTAATAGAATCAACCTGGGTCTTAATGGGTTTGCTTCTATGATCCCAAGGAGCATACTTTACAGGGTTTGGCAAAGAAAAGCTCACTTCTTGATCAACAGGTTCAGAAACTCGAACCTCAGATTGCTGATTCTTCCTTTCTTCTTCTTCTTTTTCTTCTTCTTCTTCTTTTTCTGATTCCTCCTGTTTTTCCCATGGAAATTTGTCTCTTGGAGAACCCACCTTCATGGACCATTTGTCCTGAATTTGCTGATAGAAGCTTGGCTTTGGCTTCCTCTTCTTCTTTGTGGGCTCAATAGCAACCTTGACTCTTTGGGGCTGAGACTCAACTTGAACAGTCTTACATGAGACTCTGAACCTGTGAGCTCTGCATGTTGTGGAAGAGTGGAGAAAGCACTGAGGAGCGTTGAAGGTGAAAGAAGAGGAAGAAGAAATTGAACTTGAAACTCTGGTTGTGTTCACTGAAGATAGGGATAAGCAAAATTCCCAAAATGTCCTTAAGATTTGCACATGAGTCGCACGTGTCATTGTTTTTAACGGCATAAGAAAATTTTAACGTCTGATTTAGACGGAGTGATCAAAGTGAATACAAGTGTAATTCGATAGTGAGCAAAGTGATATTGGACAAACTTCAGTGAGCAAAGTTTAGAATGGGGCATACTTCAGTGATCAATTCAGCCATTTTCCCAAATAAAAAATAAAACTGTCAAACGGTAACTCGAGATTCGGGTCGTATCAACCAAGCCTTTGGCCGGGTGATTGGTTACGATCAGTTAGAGCTCTAGTCTGTGTCATTGTGTGAGTTGGAGAGGAATGACAGTGGTCATCGTGCCCTGGGTTTTATTCTTTTGGTTGTTATGGAAATGTGATTTCCACTTTGCAAGGCATGAGAGGTAACCGTGTGGGGTTATTTGGGCCTCATGCATGCATGTTTTAAAAACTAAATTATTTATGTTTTTCCTATGTTTTAAAAGGGATGGGTTTTAAAAGAAAACAAAGTGTGTGTTGTTTTAATTACTTGAGTTAAGACGGCAACATCTTGACCTCATGTTGGGGTTGGCGGATCTATTACATGCTTTCTTTTATTATTAATTTGTGTTATTTATTTGTCCGTGACTTCCTGAACTAAACTTTATGTAGGAGTCACAGTTCTAATTATGTAAGATTTGTGCCTTCCTGAACTATGTTTTCAAGCAGGAATGTATGAATCTTATCTTGTATTGTTTTTGTGCTGCTTTAACTATATCATTATGAATTTGTTTGTTTTACTCACACGAGCTTTGAAAGCTTACCGGGTTTGTTGTTTACAACCCGGTGCACCAATCGATAGTGTAGGGGTTAGACCTGCAGGTGAGAACCAGCAGTCAGGGGGGATTCCTGAGTCACGTGGCTAGTAGGTGTAGACTCTGGTCTAACTTGTATTGTTTATTTTTTTGTTAGAGAGTGTTAGCGTGAGACTCTATTGTTACATTCATGTTTTGTTGATGTAATATTTTTGAGTTTATTGAGTCACGCATCTGAACTCCGTTGTTATACTTAATTATTGTATTATAACTTTTTAAGTATTGAGTTTTTATGTGGATTTTTATATTATCGAAATTGAATTTTTATTATCCAAAATTTCAGGGTGTGACAAGTTAAAATTGTTAGAACATACTATTAGGATAACTGCAGTGAATCATGCATAAGAAGACATCAAAATTGAAAAACAACATAGGGATTAAGCAGTACGACACCAAGTAAAATTATACCTAATAATGGATCAAAACAATGTAAAAAACAGTTTATTAGAGCAAAGGATTACAAGTACGTAGTGGCGCCAGTTATTTCTTAATTACAGCAGTAGATTTTTCTCCTATTATACCAGGCGATTTTTTATCTCTGTACTATCCAAAAAACACTACGTGCCGCGTTACATTTTTACATTAATCATGCATTCATTTATGCAGTAGCCAACGAGCGCCTCTGGGATTGGGAAGACCTGGATGAGCTCAAAGCAACAGTCTCTTGTCTGTTGTATTTGAGATTCCTTGCCTGATGTCGGTCAATCTGGTATGCGTTAGCAAGGACAACGTCAGGGAGTGCCCGCAGGACTGAGGTCCGGCCAGCCAGAGTGTTTATCTTGGCATTGTCCTGGGTCTTGAAGGCAATGTACTCGTAGCCGTTGTTGCTAGCCTTCTGTAGCACTGCATGGTTCTGTGGCACAATGAAGAGCTGTCCCTGGCGGACCTCGTTGTCCAAGATGGCCTGGCCGTTCTCGTTCACAACTTGAACCTTAGCGCTACCTCGAATGACATAGTACACTTCGTGGGCGTTCAAGTTCCAGTGTGGACTGTAGATAGCATTCTGCATGTAGACGATAATTAGTAAGATAATTACTTGAGCACAAACAGTCAATCAGTTACTTTATATTGACAAATATTCAGTTCACTAACGTTGTAGAAGAAGCCTCTCTCAGCACTGAGGTCGAGGTGCCTGAGAATAGGCAACTTAAAGCTGTTCAGGGTGCTGATGCGACCGGCTTGGGGACTGAAGACGTCTGCGCGTGAAGGCCTGCCAATATTCTCTTGGATCCTAAAGTTGCAGAATGTCTCCTCAAGACCGTTCTGTCCTTGTTGTCCCTATTGTCTCTGTTTTACTTGTTGTTGTCTTTCCTCCTGCTGTGATTGTGGTGGTTGGGTGAAATCGAGACGTCCTCTAACTCTCACAATTTGGGGTCTGTTGTGGTTTTTTCCCTGAAGCTTCTGGGCAGTCTGTTGGTCGATGTTCAGGGCATCAGCAAGGAGCTGTGTGTTGAAGCCGGCGAAGATGTTGTCGTTGTTTCCTTGTTGCTGGTGCCTGCTTCTTCCACCTTGCTGCTGGTCCTGGTCCCATTGACTTTGACCTTGCCCTTGCTGGCCCCTTCGAAACTGGCTTTGCCCTTGTTGGTTGAACTCATCTTGTGGATTACCAGCAAGATAGAACCTCTACATACATAACATTACATGCATGTTATCAGTAACAGTATATAACCAACCAATAAGAACGCTACTATATTTTCGAATGTGGATGGACAGTATATAATACATGCTCAAGTGTAAATGTATAAGCTTACCCTAGGGTTACGATCAAGCTGGTTTTGGTTGTTGCCGATGTCCAGAAGACTGACTGCAACAAGAGGTTGACCACCGTCGTTGTAGGACCAGTAGGTGACTCCGGCAGGAATAGCAACAACATCACCTTCTCTGATGCGTCGAACCTTCTGGTGTCTGTCTAGTTGTTCGAAACTCTCTTGTCCCTGTTGGCCTTGTTGTCCTTGTCGTCCATGACGGCCATGCTGTCCACGGCCTTGTTGTTGTTGTTCATACTCTTCTTGTTCTTGCTGTCCACGGCCTTGCCATCCATGACGGCCTTGCTGGCCTCGTTTTTCTTCATCAGATTGCTCAGATTCTTCGAAAGTTTCAGGACAGCCAGGGAAAACAGTAGATATTAAACCACTGCCTACAGGGAATAAATTGAAAAAATTATCCACATACGTACTTATTCAACAAATGTATACTAAATTACCCAATTGCATTTGCACATGTTAAAGTTAATGCTTTCCTGGGTGGACTAGGAGTTGACTGAAAAGCTGATATGCTTTCCAGCAACTATCTACTGTTCATTCCACTGAGTTTTTCATCTTAGATATTTGTAGTATCATAGTACTATAATTTGTCAAGTTGATCTCTAGCCTTCTGTAGCCTAAGATATTTTGTAGGTTACTTTGCTCCCTATAAAAGGGAAGAGTATGCTTTGTAATCTGTGTGAAAAAGAATTTCAGATCAAAGAAAAGACTGCATAAGTTCAGTTCATCTGCTATCTCTAAAACACCATCCGCCACTGAAAACAGTGACATATACTTCATCCGCCAAAGCGAGAATAGAAGTAGTATGAATTCTAACATGGATTCCAACATGGTATCAGAGCTCAGTTGATCAATATCAACTGGGGTGTACCATCTGTTGATTCAGAAACAAAAAAAACAAACACAAGTCTTTATTTTTCTGTTACTGGTATGGCTACTTCAGGAAGTTCAGAAAACAGAGTTCCAATCTTCAATGGAGAGAATTTTGATTTCTGGATAATCAAGATGGAGACCATGTTCATCTCACGAGATCTATGGAGCCTCGTAGAAGAAGGATACAAGAGACCAGATGCAAGAGAGGAGCAAACAATTGCGCAGATGGCGGAATTGAAGTCGAATATTAAGAAAGATGCGAAGGCTCTTAATATTCTGCAGACTTCGGTCACAGATGAGATTTTTCCCAGAATCTCAAATGAGAAAACAGCCAAAGCTGCATGGGATGCACTCAGCCTTGAGTACAGAGGATCAGTAAGGGTCAGAGCTGTCAAGGTACAATCTATTAGAAGAGATTTTGAGTATACAAAAATGAATGATTCTGAGTTGTTAAGTGATTATAGTACCAGATTGACTAATATTGTTAATCAAATGAGAACCTACAAGGAACCAATATATACCTGAGAAGAGGGTAGTACAGAAAATCCTAATGAGCTTGAATAGGAAGTATGATGCTATAGTTAGTATTATAGAGGAGACTAGGGATCTGGAAACTCTAGGTGTTCAGGATCTGATGGGGACTCTGAAAGCTTTCGATCATAGGTTGTCAAGTCATGATGAAGAGACTGAAAAAGCTTTCCAAACACTCAACCTTAACTCTCATAGGAGTGAGCCATCTAGTTCAAATTCTAAGAAGAAGAAGAACTGGAAAGGAAAAGGAAAGAAGTGGGAGGGAAAATCAAATCAGCAAGTGAGGAGCAACAATGAGGAAAGTAGCAACTCAGGGTATTATAAATGCACTGTCTGTAATAAGCTTCATGCAGGCGAGTGTTGGTTCAAAGGGAAACCAAAATGCACAAATTGTGACAAGTTTGGTCATGTCAGGAAGGATTGTAACTACAAGGGAAATCAACAGGCGAACAGCAAAGATGCAAGTGACTCAAACATGTTTTGTGTTACTCTTGCTGCAAGTGTTGCAGTAGAGGAAAATGTGTGACTTGTTGATAGTGCTTGCAGTAATCATATGACGGCAAATGCCAACCTTCTACATGATATTGACTACAACAACATTACAAGAGTGAAGATGGGAAATTGAATGTTGGTGGATACAAAAGGCAAGGGAAGCATTGCTGTTGAAACCAAGTCTGGAAAGATGAACATCAGAGATGTGATGTTGGTTCCAACTCTGGATTCCAATCTGCTAAGTGTTAGACAGCTCATTGAGCACAAATATCACCTGCATTTTGGTGATGACACTTGCAAGATATATCAGAGAGGGAGCAGCAAGAACCTGATGGTAGAAATCCAGATGAAGATGAACATAAGTTTTCCTCTTACTCTCAACTATGCAACTGAGAGTGCAAGAAGAATGGAGCTAAAGGATGATTCCTAGCTCTGGCACAAGAGACTTGGACATCTGAATTTCCAGAGTCTCAAGTTGCTGCATCAAAAGGAAATGGTGCAGGGACTGCCAAAAATATCAGATATAAATGAAGTGTGTGAAGGATGTGCATTGGGGAAGCAACACACACTCCCATTTCCAAAAGGAAAAGCCTGGATAGCAAAAGTACCTCTGGAGCTGGTACATTCTGATGTATGTGGTCCAATGAGAACCACAACTGATGGAGGAAATAGATATTTTCTAACCTTCATAGATGATTTCACAAGAATGACTTGGGTTTATTTCCTAAGGCAAAAGTCTGATGTGTTCGCCGTGTTCAGAAAGTTTCAAGCAATGGTGGAGAGACAATCTGGCCTCAAGCTGAAGAAGTTGAGAACAGATAGAGGTGACGAATACACATCAAATGAATTCAAGAAGAATTGTGAAGACATTGGGCTGGAAAGGCAGCTCACTGTTAGCTACACACCTCAGCAGAATGGTGTGGCTGAAAGAAAAAACAGAACAATCATAGAGATGGCCAAGTCCATGCTCCATGATAAATCAGTACCTCAAGAATATTGGGGAGAAGCAGTGAATACTGCAGTGTATTTGATGAACGGACATCCAACAGTTGCTGTCCAAGGAAAAACTCCGTTTGAAGGATGGAGTGGCAGGAAACCAAGTGTAAATCACTTGAGGGTGTTTGGATCAATCTGCTATGCACATATCCCAGAGGAGCTGAGATATAAACTGGATGAAACCAGTGAGAAGAGTGTATTCATGGGATACAGCTCTCAATCAAAGAGCTATAGGCTCTACAATCTGCAGAAGAAGAAAATGATAATCTGCAAGGATGTTCTCTTCAGTGAGAATTCATCTTGGGATTGGAACCAAGGTTCAGCCCGAAAATAAGTAAGCGTTCGAAATGAACAAGAGGATCCAGAAGTTCTGGAACTCAATCCGCCACAACAAGCTCCGACAGATCCGCCAGCGACAGATCCGCCAGAGGCATATTCGCCAGAACCTCACTCGCAAGGATCTTCAGATGCTCAATCAACACCAAGCTCTACACCAGTAAGGATGCGAAGCTTAAATGAAGTGTACGAAAGCTGCAATGCATGCTTATTTGAGCCAGAAAGATTTGAAGAAGCAGTGAAGGAAAATGAATGGCGATCCGCAATGCAAGAGGAGATTAATGTGATTGTGAAGAACAACACATGAGAGCTAGTTGACAAACCAGACAACAAGGATGTCATAGGTTTGAAGTGGATATACAAAACCAAGCTGAATTCAGATGGTTCTGTGCAAAGAAACAAGGCAAGATTGGTGGCGAAGGGATACTCGCAGATACCTGGAGTGGACTTCAATGAGACCTTTGCACCAGTGGCAAGGCATGAGACCATAAGAGGTCTGATTTCCATAGCTGCTCAAAAGGGCTGGTATCTACACCAACTTGATGTCAAATCGGCGTTTCTAAATGGAGTGCTGAAAGAAGAAGTGTATGTGGAACAACCACAAGGTTTCATCATCAAAGGCAAAGAGCAGAAAGTTTACAAACTGAAGAAAGCTCTGTATGGCCTGAAACAAGCCCCAAGAGCTTGGTATGGTGAGATCGATTCCTATTTCACAGAAAGGGGTTTTCAAAGGAGTGAAAACGAACCTGCCCTTTACACAAAGACTAAAGGTAAATCAAGTATACTTATCGTCTCCTTATATGTTGATGATTTGGTATTTACTGGAAGCTGTGAGAAGATGATTTCAAATTTCAAGTCTGATATGATGATGAAATATGAAATGAGTGATTTGGGAATCCTGCATTACTTTCTGGGAATTGAAATAATTCAAGCAGTGGAGGGAATCTTCATTACCCAGAAGAAATATGCAAAGACTATACTAGAGAAGTTCAAAATGCTAGGTTGCAATCCAGTTGCAATTCCTCTAGTGTCAATGAAAAATTCTCCAAAGAAGATGGAAGTGGTTCTGCTGATGAGAATTTATATAGAAGCTTAGTAGGAAGCTTGCTATACTTGACTGCAACAAGACCAGATATAATGTATGCAGCAAGCTTGATGTCCAGATTTATGCACAACCCCACCAAGATACACTATGGAGCTGCAAAGAGAATCCTGAGATACATCCAAGGAACAATGGACTTTGGAATCTTGTATGAGAGGAATGTGGAACCAAAACTCTTTGAGTTCTGTGACAGTGACTGGGGAGGCAGTGTAGATGACCTAAAGAGCACATCTGGATACACCTTCACACTAGGAACAGGAGTGTTCTCCTGAGCTTCAAAGAAGCAGAAATCAGTGGCATTGTCCACAGCTGAAGCTGAGTATGTAGCAGCTTCAATTGCCACTTCACAAGCAATATGGCTAAGGAGAGTCATAGAAGACTTTGGTGAGAAAAACAGAACAGCAACCACCATTCTCAGTGATAACAAGTCTGCAATTGCAATGAGCAAGAACCCTGTCTATCACAGTAGGGCCAAGCACATCGCCTTGAAGTTTCATTACATCAGGGATGCAGTAGAGGAGAATGAGATTGATTTGGTATACTGCAATACAGATGACCAAGTTGCTGATATCTTCACCAAGGCTCTGCCAAGAGAGAGCTTTGAATACGTCAGAGGCCTGCTAGGAATGATAAGGCAAAGCATTAAGGGGGAGTGTTAAAGTTAATGCTTTCCTGGGTGGACTAGGAGTTGACTGAAAAGCTGATATGCTTTCCAGCAACTATCTACTGTTCATTCCATTGAGTTTTTCATCTTAGATATTTGTAGTATTATAGTACTATAATTTGTCAAGTTGATCTCTAGTCTTCTCTAACCTAAGATATTTTGTAGGTTACTTTGCTCCATATAAAAGGGAAGAGTATGCTTTGTAATTTGTGTGAAAAAGAATTTCAGATCAAAGAAAAGACTGCATAAGTTCAGTTTATCTGCTATCTCTAAAACACCATCCGCCACTGAAAACAGTGACATATACTTCATCCGCCAAAGCGAGAATAGAAGTAGTATGAATTCTAACATGAATTCCAACAGCACAATACCTTGGACAATGTAAGTGAGTTGTGGAGCATGGCTGTAAGAAGGCAAGTGAAGGCCATTTTTTTCAATGGTAATCCGTTGAACGGCAACACCAGCACACTGGAAGTCATCCCGGTTGTAGTCCCAGGATTCAATCCTACCCGCTTCAGTCTCAATTAATGCGATTATCAGGTTCACGGGCTTGGAGCTGATCTAGTTGGCACTCATTCTGCTGGCTCAACTGAAGTTGTTGGCGTGCTGCTAAGCAGCTGTGGAAGAGGACAAGGAAGCAAAGAGAAAAGGCGAGAGCAATAGGCTTAGCCATAGTGATGATCAGATAGGTATATAGCTTGTTGTGGTGAAGCGGCGAGTAGAAGGTGTGGTATTTATACGATAGAAAAGGTGAAGAGGGAAGGATAAGTACCAACAAAATCTGTATATAGTCCGAAGCCATTCTTATCTTTGCATGGCAATAGCATTTCACATTCTTACACCTCATTTGCTTCCAGGGCAGGTG
Organism: Potentilla sterilis; assembly: GCA_963682095.1. Lineage (NCBI taxonomy): Eukaryota > Viridiplantae > Streptophyta > Magnoliopsida > Rosales > Rosaceae > Potentilla > Potentilla sterilis. Next base: position 13,021,823 of record OY821762.1, on the reverse strand, counting down.
GCTCGTAGCTTCAGAGAAGATATAAAATGCCTCGAACAAGCTGGCAACAGGTGGGATTTTGCCATGATTGTCTGCAAGAGAAGCAAAACTCTACTGACTTGAACCTGGTCCAATATAGAGCAAAATTAACAAGAGGACTAAGATATGTTCTTACTTCAGCACCATCCTGATGAACATCTTCTATGATTTTGGCAATATTCAAAAATGGATGTTCTTATCTTCCTAGTAGCCATCATCCGAACTCAGTCATTTTATAAGTCAAAATTTAATATTTAAAACTAATGTACATATCCCATCATTAAAACTTAAGTTCACAACTCTTGTTTTGAATACTTTGACACATCAAAATTCTTTTATTTCTTCCATGCCAGAAGCATAAGCATAAGCATCACCATCAGCTTCTCATGTTGCTAATCACTTTCTGATATAGATGGGAAACTTGGCCGTACATGAACGGCTTACTGTGAACAATGTTCACGTTCCGACCTTAGAGATTAGCATAAAAAAGCTGATGAATCAAATTTATAAAACACAATCATGCCTAAAATATATCCACAATAAAGTTCAATTTGGTGCTTCTTGAGAAAAAGGATGAAGACTTGAACTGTTCTACAACATTACTGTCAATAGAGGGGTTTGTTCAAGTCCTGAAGGTATTATTCTAAGCTACGGAGAGCCGGAGGGCTTTTCAGTATGGAATAGCAGTATTATTACGCCTTAATCTATTAACATGCTGATAATATAATTGGGAACCTAGTTTCCCATACAGGCTATTCTCTGTCCTATGCTCCTTAAAATCCTAACCATTAATCCTTTATGGTACCATATTTCATTTATGGAATATCTTCCAACATTTTGTTTTATAGAAAAATGTTGCAACATTTGAGTAATAGATACACTGCCAACATGGTGTACAAGTTCCAGAGCAAAGATTTGTGGGCTTAGGAAAACTCTTAAGGCTTGTATTTCCTGATATGAAGAAAAATTAGGCCTAAGCAGCCAGTAACGCATAGTTGAACTAGGGAGCGGCATTGCTGAAGGCTCCTCGAAATAATCCATTGCTTTGCTTCACCGAGGTTTGGAATATCTGCCAATATTCTTATACGCCCGGATGACATTTCCTTTTCACCCGCAGTTGATATTTCCTCACCCCAACAAATGCTATTCATTCCAAACATAATTTGTAACAGGCTTACAGCTGATATTTTAAACCTTGGGGTTCCCTATAGCTCCCATATATCATGATAGACCTCTAATGTTACAGCGTCTGCTAAAGACGCTGGCTCTGGTTGGTCGAGCTAATGCTACTTCTGCAATGCATTTGTTCTCCACACGAAAACTAGCCGGAGGAAAACTCAAGGAGCTCCCTTGAGTCCAATCATTTCCCTGTTGTTTGTAAGTCAGTGGAGATGCTACATCTTTAACTGGTGATGAATACATGATTCTCAGCCAATGGCTAGCCAATCAGCGGGTAGTTCAGCGAAAGGGCTAGGGAGGACCTAACGAAAGCTAAACTCCATGCTCTTCCTTGCTACATTTCAAACGACTACTACTAAAAAGGTTGATTCTCAACAAAATAGCTCAGGATCTTGTTATGTTCTCCACCTATTTGAAATTCCGATGGAAACTAATATGGGGTAATTAGCTTCTTAACCTACGATTAAATGTTTCATTTTCTTGTGATTACATGTTTATATGGAAGGTTTTTGTAATGCTAGTTTTTTTTTTTTTTTTTTTAAACTAGCTATAAGGAACGTGGGCAGGTCTTTAATCTTCTCAAAATGCCAAAGTTATTCCAGAGGAAGGGAAGTAAAATCTGTAGACTATGCAAAAGGTTGAACCTTAGAGTGAACTCATAAAGTTAAGCCAAAATCCATCTTCTATCACTTTACATAATGAACCAAAGATCAAAAAATACCGGCAGTTGTTTATGTGAGTTCTACTAATAAAGAAATTAAGATCCATCACTACTCATTGTCCCACAACAAACTAATGACTCCAACTGTTACTATCTAATAAAAATAAAAGTCTTGTCATTGTTCTTGGAATTATTCTGAACACATCACTTACAGAGGTGATGGGCAAGCTAAAACACTGCATGGAAGAAGAGCATAGGTACGTTCAATGGTATGCAACCATATGCACGAAATAGAATGAAAACATCGTGACTATCACAAAAGGGTCAGTTCAATTTGGGAATTCTTGCCTGCAAACACGAATTGTTGACCCAATCCACATGCTTTATTATTGGGAAGGACTTGTATCTTCTTTTTCTTACTCTCTTGGCATGGAGAAGCCTTATTTTCAGGTCTTACATTGAAATCCTACTGATCGATTGTAGGAGAATTGGGTCCCCATTTCCCACTTGCCAATATCCTTTATTCCATATTAGCTTGTTTACCCAGAATCAATCATCCTACTATCTAATTCAAGGAACTGGATTACTCTACTGATTAACTGTGCGGAAAACAAAGTAGACAACAATTAACGGATAAAATGTGCAAGTACCTACTCCCCATTGCGAGTTTCTGGTTCACTGGTTGTGGAATCTGATTCTGATCAGAGCAGGACCTGCGTCTCAACCACGCACTCGTGAACATGATCAGGCGATCCCGTACCCTTCACATTTTGTTCGGTTATGTTTTTGGGCGGGTCCAGCAGTACAGTTTGGTATTGGTCTCCACTCTTTCAGGTCTTATACTCGTGTATTTTTTTTTTCTTTTTTTTATTATGAACTGTCACAATACTTCTTAGGCTCCACTACTAATTCCCTAGATAGATACATTCGTCCGAATGTCCACATTTATAAACCCATAAATATACAGTAACGTTCCGGCATTCGAAAAATGGATTTCACATTGCAAATGTTCATGTAAGCCGACTTTAAAAGGCATCTACTGAACCACTTGCCGTGATTATTTTGTTTTAGTTGAGAGCCACAGTTTGGAAAAACTTATCAGAGTCGAGCAGTGTTTGCGCTAGTGAAAATAAAATAAAAGTTGAAACCATTCGAGGAGATTTCCTAAATTCACCTTGTTTGCAGGACTCTTCTTCTGTTCGAGCATGTTTTCGTCCTTCTTAGAATCCTAGTTCTTCTGTGAAGGAAGACAATGTCATTTCAAGTCATTTCGGAAGAATTATTACACTTTTGACCTCTTATTTATCTTCGGGCATAAGTAAAGGCATATTGTACCTCACTGTAGTTAGTGCAGACTATTAAGCAATGCATATCATCCAAAGTTACTGCTAAAGCAAACTTGTCTCGGGGCAAAGCTTTGCAATTTAGATGAACTCTAAGTACTGCATAGTGGAGTCAAAGACGAAATTCATTAACGAGATTATGACTACAAGTACGTAGTAGCTCGTTATTTACTAATTTGTACATCAGATTTCTCATCTTCCGAAACAGCCGCACAAGGCCATTTTTATTCACTCCACACTTTAGCTACCTCGCACCATTTTCAGTTATTGACCATCCAAAAAACCACTACGTACCGCGTTACATACTTATATTCACTCATACAAACATTTCAGCAATATCCCACCAGTTCCTCTGGTGTCGAGAAGACCTTGATGAGCTCAGAGCAACAGTCTCCTGCCTATTGTACTTGAGAGTTCTTGCCTGTTGTCGATCAATCTGGTATGCATTAGCAAGGACCACGTCAGGGAGTGCCCGCAAGACTGAGGTCCGGCCAGCAAGAGTGTATACTGGAAACAGGGACTGAGGCGACGAAGATTGGAAAGGAAAAATCAAAGTTCGTCGCCTCAACACATTGAGGCGACCAATATTGGATTGGTCGCTTCGGAAAACGAGAGCGACGACTTTTGATCAATAGTCGTCGCTCACATCTTATTGAAGCGACGAATATTGGTTGTTGTCGCCTCCCAATAATGTTTTGTAAACTGTAGTGACGAAAATGCAAAGTTCGTCGCCGACGTAAAATTCAAGCGACGGATTTTATAACTTTCGTCAATATTCGTCGCTGACTTCTTATACGAAGCGATAAGTATTGAGCAATAGTCGTCGCTTCATGTAATCTAGTCAACCATATTTTCATAGTTTGGAGAGTTGTAGATTTGGCATTTGGTGTTCGATTGACGATTGTAATACATTTTCGGAAAGGAAACGACGCCACAAGTCAAACTCGTAGCTTTACCACGACGTGTGGGCTTTTTCGGGCTTTCGAGTTCGTTTAGGCCCTCAAAACGGCAGTTTAATATGTTTTAAATAAGGTTGACCGCATCGATCGGGGCTCTAACTTTGTCGGATTTAAGTGATTTTTTTATCATGATCGTATTTCATCATAATGATCAACTGTTATTTCACAGTATATTTCAAAATTTTACTTCTTTTATATAGTTGCTTCGAAAAGTTGTACACTTTAGTATAATCTTATAATCAAGTTATACCGTATTAGTAAGCATGTTGTCGTTATAATGGCTAAATTCACAAAATGAAAAATTTGACCGTCTGATTTGTGATCGTTATAGTTAAATATGAGTAGAGTATAAAAATCAGCTCGTTTCGTAAACGTTCGACGCTCGATCGAAACGGTCAACCATATTTTCATAAAACTTATCACACGAAAACCCTATTACGTACCTTTAGATGACCTTGTTTCGTCGACTCTTCCAAACATTAAATTCTCAAATAGATGAGACGTAATCAGCCATGTAAAAATTTGGTAACTTTTACCTCCCGATACTATGGTTCCCCATAGAGAGAAGTAAGTTTAAATAAGGTTGACCGCGTCGATCGGGGCTCTAAATTTGTCGGATTTAAGTGATTTTTTTACCATAACTGTATTTCATCATAACGATCAAATGTTATTTCACAGTGTTTTTCAAAATTTTACTTCTTTTATATAGTTGCTTCGAAAAGTTGTACACTTGAGTATAATCTCATAAAAATTTTATAATCTTTTAAATATTATTGAAGCGACGGATTTTGTATTACCTCGTCGCTTCAGTATAATCAATAAAAATTTTAAAATCTTTTAAATATTATTGAAGCGACGGATTTTGTACTACCTCGTCGCTTCAATTTTATATATTATTGAAGCGACGGATTTCGTCTTACTTCGTCGCTTCAGTGTTGAATCCGCGCCACATGCTGAGAACCAATTAAAACACATTGCGCGGATCACCCTATGAACCGTCAGATTTCCCAGATCTAACGGCCATAATTCAAAGTCTTTTTATATATATTCTTCCCTCTCCTCCTTCCTCTTCACTCCGTCTCCTCCCTTGCCTCTCCTCCACTGCCTCCCTCCCTCTCCGGCCTCCTCCACTGCCTCCCTCTCCTCCGGCCGCTCCTCCTCGCCGTCGCCATCCTCCTCCCTCCCTCCCTCTCCTCCTCCCTCCCTCCCTCCCTCCCTCCCTCTCCGGCCTCCTCCACTGCCTCCAGCCTCCTCCACTGCCTCCCTCTCCTCCCTCCCTCTCCTCCACCGCCTCCCTCCCTGTCCACCGCCTCCCTCCCTCTCCTCCTCCCCAACCCCGCAGCGATGGCAGAGCGCCTGCTCGTTCTCCGACTTCGTCGCCTCCTCCACCGCCTCCTCTGTCGCCTCCTCCGTCGCCTCCTCCACCGCCTCCAAAAATTGGACATAAAAACGAAATCGAAATTAAACGAAAATGACGGGAAATTTTTTTAAAACGAAAATGGAGACATGAAGCGACGAACATTGATATTCGTCGCATGAATTTTATCATCCCATACACTCTAGCGACGACTTTTGAACCAAACTTCGTCCCCTCAAATTGTAAGCGACTACCCAAACTTTGTCTCCTAGAATTGGAAGCGACGACCCAAAATTCGTCGCCTTGAATGCGAGGAGACGACTCAAACTTCGTCGCTCATAATTTGGCGACAAACTTTGAAGTCGTCGCTTGAAATGTCCAAGCGACGACTTTTGGAGCAAAAGTGGTCGCCTCGAATCGAAACGACGAAAACGAAGCGACGACCCCTAGCGACGACTTTGTTGTCTCTTCGGGTTCGAGGCGACGACTTTTGACGACAAAAAGTCGTCGCCTCGTTTGGGTTTTCCAGTAGATTAACAGTAGTGTGTTAATCTGAGCATTGTCTTGGGTCTTGAAAGCAATGTACTCGTATCCATTGTTGCTAGCCTTCTGCAACACTGCGTGGTTCTGTGGCACTATGAAGAGCTGTCCCTGGCGCACCTCATTGTCCAAGATGGCCTGGCCATTGTCATTCACAACCTGAACCCTAGCACTCCCTCGAATGACGTAGTAGATTTCATGGGCATTCAAGTTCCAGTGAGGACTGTAGATAGCATTCTGCAAGTACCACAAACAAGATTAGTAATCATATTCAATAACCACAATTATTCAAAATGACAAGTATATGCATGCTTATTCTTACGTTGTAGAAGAAGCCTCTTTCAGCGCTGAGGTCAAGGTGCCTAAGAATAGGCAACTTAAAGCTGTTCAGGGTGCTGATGCGACCGGCTTGGGGACTGAAGACGTCGGCACGTGAAGGCCTGCCAATATTCTCTTTGATCCTGAAGTTGCAGAATGTCTCCTCAAAACCATTCTGTCCTTGTTGTCCCTGTTGTCTCTGAATTCCCTGTTGTTGTCTTTCCTCCTGTTGTGACTCTGGTGGCTGGACAAAATCGAGACGTCCTCTAACTCTCACGATTTGGGGTCTGTTGTCATTTTGTCCCTGAAGCTGCTGGGCAGTCTGTTGGTCGATGTTCAGAGCGTCAGCAAGGAGCTGTGTGTCAAAGCCGGCGAAAATATTGTTGTTATTTCCTTGTTGCTGGTGCCTGCTCCTTCCACCTTGCTGTTGCTGATCCTCGTCCCATTGACTTTGGCCTTGCCCTTGTTTTCCACGTCCTTGCTGGCGGCGTCGACTCTGGCTTTGCTCTTGTTGGTTAAACTCATCTTGTGGATTACCAGCAAGATAGAATCTCTACATACATCATATCATGCATGTAATCAGAAAAACTAACGAGCCAACAGTAAGAATGATAATATATATACCTTCACAGAACAAAAATATAGTACTTGTATATTTGAAATTAATTTACCCTGGGGTTACGGTCAAGCTGGTTTTGTTGGTTGCTGATATCAAGAAGATTGACAGCAACAAGAGGTTGGTCACCGTCATTGTAGGACCAGTAGGTGACTCCAGCAGGAATTGCGATCACATCACCTTCTCTGATGCGTCGAACCTTCTGGTGTCTGTCTAGCTGTTCAAAGCTCTCTTGTCCGTGTTGGCCGTGCTGTGCTTGTTGTCTATGACGACCTTGCTGTCCACGGCCTTGTTGTTGTTCATACTCCTCTCGTTCTTGCTGTCCACGGCCTTGCCGTCCATGGCGCCCTTGCTGGCCTTGTTGTTCTTCATCAGATTGCTCAGATTCTTCAAAAGTTTGAGGACAGCCAGGGAAAACAGTTGATAGAAAACCACTGCCTACAGGGCATAAATTGAAAAAATTATCCACATATGTACTTATTCAACAAATGTATATTCTAAATTTAACCAAATGCATTTGCACAATACCTTGGACAATGTAAGTGAGTTGTGGAGCATGGCTGTAAGAAGGCAAGTGAAGGCCATTTTTCTCAATGGTAATCCGTTGAACGGCAACACCAGCACACTGGAAGTCATCCCGGTTGTAGTCCCAGGAATCAATCCTACCCGCTTCAGTCTCAATGCGATTATCAGGTTCACGGGCTTGGAGCTGGTCTAGTTGGCAGTCATTCTGCTGGCTCGACTGAAATTGTTGGCGAGCTGCTAAGCAGCTGTGGAAGAGAACAAGCAAACAAAGAGAAAAGGCGAGAGCTATAGGCTTGGCCATAGTGATGATCAGATAGGTATATAGCTTGTTGTGGTGAAGTGGCGAGCGGAAGTTGTGGTATTTATAGGATATAGAAGGTGAAGAAGGAAGGATAAGTACAACAACATATAGTCTGAAGCCATTCTTATCTTTGCATGGCAATACTATTTAACATTCTTACACCTCATTTCTTCCAGCGCATGTGGCTTATGGCTTCAGAGAAGACACAAAATGCCTCGACCAAGCTGGCAACAGGTGGGATTTTGCCATGATTGTCTGCAAGTGAAGAAAAATTCTACTGCCTTGAACCTGGTCCATTATAGGGCAAAAATTAATGATGAGAAATCAGATAGGTTCTTTCTAAATTTGGTAAAATGATATTTACATCAGCACCAACAGGATGAACATCTTTATGATCCAAAAATAAATGTTAGATAAGTACAGAATGCTGTGTACCTCAAGCCAATTTCTCTACAAATGCTTATTGATATTTCACATTGTTACACCTCAGTTCTTTCAGGGCAGGTGGCTCATGGCTTCAGAGAAGATACAAGGTGCCTTGAGCAATGTATCAATCAGGTAAGGATGCCATGATTGTCTGCAAGTGCAGGAAATTTTTACTGCCGTTAACCTGGTGTAATATAAGGAAAAATTTATTATAGGAACAAAATGTATAGCTCTTCCATGCATAGCTTGGTAAAGTAAAATCGTACCAACACCAACCTGATTGAACTGATCTATGATCTATGCATGGTGAAACATCATAATACTTGCATCCTTCCTATGGTAATCAGCATCTCCTATCCTATTATGAGTCAACATTAATACTTCAAATCTTATTAATAATAATGCAGTTGAGTGTTTATACTTTATGAAAGTACCTTTTGCAAACAAAATTTGAAGTCCATCACTATTTTTGAAACTACTGTGACCCATCTAAGTTATCACCTCAGGTATCTACCTCTCCCAACTGATAAAGATTCAGAATCTGCAATATTGCTCCTAGAAGTTCTCTGTTCTAACCTTAACACTCTTTTTGGATGGAGTAATTTCACGACAAGGCTTCATTTTTACTGCTTTTTTGTAGAAGATTATAAGGCATCACTATACACAGTTGATATGACTGGATGCAATCCACTCAAATGCATTTCAAAAAAATTATTCTGAATCAGTCAGTCAGTCATTTGAGTTCTTTTCTTTTCCCACTTAAAAACCTGAACAAACCTTAACCAGGAAGCAGTCCCAACGTGTACAATCGAAAGATCAATACAGAAAAACATAATCCGGTGCATGAACATGTGTTTTTCATTCATAAGACACACCTTCTATGACCTGTTTGCACGAATGGGTTACAAATCTATTATAAAGTCTTAGACTTTACTCACTTTAGATATCAAATGCTTTATATTCTCAAAACTTTTAAGGGCTTCTATTATCATTCTAACAAGGGCCAAATTGGGTGATTGGCAGGTCTTAAATGGAAAACTCTTGGGATAAAAATGACTAATATCCTAATTTACCTAAACGAAATCGTGTTCTATGCTGCAGAAACTCATTGGTCTCTCTCAATATGCTCTCATTCCTTCCAATGTGGGGTCCTAATTCAGCTATTTCTTTAACCAAGATTAACATGTTTCTATCAAATTCAAGCATTAATGAATCAATCAAAGTCCATACTGTTCGTGGCGGATTTAGCACCCGGCGAACAGTCAGCACTTGGGGGCGGAGGATGTGACTCCTCCGGTGTCTTCTTTGTGTGTGTGTGCTTTAGGCGTGCCAGCACCTTTGGAGTGGTGCAACTCGACTGCGGACGACCCTTGGCGAGTCCTCTCGTCTGCTCCCAATAGACTCTGACTTCCTGACCAAGCGACTGTTACGCGGGCGCTGACTAAGCCGGCGTACAGGGCTCGAACAAGACCTGAATAGAACTGGCTAACAGGATTTTCTTCCCAACCCCTTGCGGATTGAGGATCTTACTCTGATCCGGAGAAGCAAAGCAGAGCTAAACCAAGATCGCGGATGGATGTTACCGGGGTAACGACTCGATTGCTACCGGAGTAGCGGACTGACTCGATAGGCTCAGCAACCGCTCGACACGAATGCGAGATAGGCTCGATCGCAGGTGGAGGCAAATTGCGTGAGTCGCTCAGCAACCGCTCGACACGAATGCGAGATATGATCGATCGCAGGTGGAGGCAAATTGCGTGAGTTGCTTCGGAGAGGCTTTGCAAGTTAGTGGATGCGCTAGAACTTGTGTTTGTTTGTAGTTGGTTGAGAACCCTTTCTTGGTCACAGAAGGGTTATATTTATATTGTTCACGAAACCCTAATACCGTGAGGATCAAGCCTGGCGGATTCCGAGATTGACTAGGATTGTCCTTCCTTAAATCACCCCTTATCGGATCATTTAGGAATAAATTGAAATCAGAATTCCACATGACTTAGGGAACTCCTTTAAGACTGTATCTTGTCTACATCAATAGTCAATGATTCGGCTAGAATATCTTTCATAAACGGATTGCTATCCAAAACAACCCCTGATTTACTTGCTCAGCACTTATGCGTCATTATCTATTAAGGTAATTCAGGCCTTGCCTAATCAGATTACTATGAAATAACCCCTATTGATCAAGTAATAAATCAACGTAATTCGAACCATGAATGGGCCGGAATACCTCTGGCGGATTTCGTCTAAACCAAAACCCCTCTGGGCTTCCGGGATTAGCCCAATTGAAGTAAATCCAATTGTGGCCCAAACACATACAACACAATAACAAATACATGGAAAAGCCTAACTTTGAAATTAGACTCTGGCGAATTCGAAATTCAAGTCGGCTAGCTGTTGTTAGATCAAGTGTTACCTCGGGAGCGAACCTCGCTACCGACGAAGATGCATTGCTTGCTTGTCGGAGTATGACGCCGTATAAATCGATTCGGCGACCACGTGTTCCATCTTTCCCCTTCGTTTTCTGATTTCCTGGTTTGCTCTCTACTGTTTTTCAGCTCATTTGTGTGTGCCGTGATTTATTATATACTTTTGGGTCGTGGAAAAAATAAAAAAAATAAAATTTTTCTTTCATTTTCTTTTTCTCTCATTTTTTCATTTTCTCAAATACTGTCATGGGGTTGAATGCCGGCCAGTTGGCCTAGGAGGCTCATCCCTGAGAGATGCAATACCTGAACTCTGAGCAACATTGAAAGCATACCATGCATAGTCGACGATCGATCAAAAAGAAAACATACCATAGACGAGAAAAAAAATAACAAAAATGTTGTGTCGAATCTACGAGATTAAAGTAGGGTTACAAGCTATAACTACATGATAAGGAATGACAAAGAAATTCAAGAGCATTTGAGATCCTAGAGGTTTTATGTTGTAATTGGTTGTTTGTTAATTTGAACAACTCATATCTGAGTATCTGATGACGGATGATGGCCAAAACCTTGGCCGGACGCTAGGTTTCTTGTTAAATAAAATAGATAGAATATGGTACGAATACATACATGAATTTGAGAGGAGCCAAAGCGCAAAGGAAAGTAAAAAGAAAGAGATTTCATTATAAAAGAGAGATTACAAGACAGTAGCTACTTATTAACTTGGTGCATTAGATCTCTCATAGCATGCGAGACCCATAAAAGGCTACTTTTATTGATTTCTCTACCTCTTAGCTAGCAAGTACCACATTAACACTACATGCCGCTACACATTTCTGTACACCATCTCATTTACTCCCACCAGTGGCCGTGCCTCCCCTGGGATTGGGAGGACCTTGATGAGCTCAAAGCAAGAGTCTCCTGCCTGTTGTACTTGAGGTTCCTTGCCTGCTCGCGGTCCATCTGGTAAGCATTGGCGAGGACAACGTCGGGGAGTGCCCGCAAGACGGAGGTTCTGCCAGCCAAAGTGTTGACCATGGCATTGTCATTGGTCTTGAAGGCAATGTACTCGTACCCGTTGTCCAAGGCCTTTTGCAACACAGCGTGGTTTTGTGGTACAATGAAGAGCTGTCCCTCGCGGACTTGGTCGTCCAAGATGGTCTCACCGTTGTCGTTCACAACCTGAACCCTGGCGCTACCTCTGATGACATAGATGATCTCATGGGCGTTCAAGTTCCAGTGGGGGCTGTGGATAGCATTCTGCATTACCATACCAGATAAATGTCATTATTAATTGATTGAAGAGTAACTAATTAAATTTAACCAGAAAAGTACATGCATAGAATACTTACGTTGTACAAGAATCCTCTCTCGGCACTGAGACGAAGGAACTTGAGAATAGGCATGCCGAAGCTGTTGAGGGTGCTGATGCGACCGGCTTGTGGGCTGAAGACGTCAGCTAGGGAAGGCTTGCCGATGTTCTGCTTGATCTTCATGTGGCAGAAAACCTCTTCAAAGCCATTCTGGCCCTGTTGTCTTTGTTGTCCTTGAAGTTGTCTTTCCTCCCCCTGTGACTGTGGTGGCTCGACAAAGTCGAAACGTCCCTCAACCCTAACAATTTGTGGCCTGTTGTCGTTCTGTCCCTGGAGCTGCTGGACAGTCTGTTGGTCGATGTTTAGAGCATCAGCGAGGAGCTGGGTCTCAAAGCCGGAGAAGACGTTGTTGTTCTTTCCCTGCATTTGGTGCCTGGTCCTTCCTTGTTGCCCTTGTTGTCCCCATTGGCTTTGGCCTTGTTGTCCTTGTCTTCTCAATTGGCTTTGTCCTTGTACGTTGAACTCATCTTGTGGGTTACCAGCAAGATAGAATCGCTATAAATAGAGATGAAGCAGCAACCACTGAGTGAGCTAAGCATGTAATTTAAGTTGTTGACATTATGTATATACTATATAGAGTTAAAATGTTAGTAAAAAACTGTACCCTTGGGTTTTGGTCAAGCTGGTTTTGGTTGTTGCTGACGTCGAAAAGAGTAACAAAAACAAGAGATTCATCACCATCATTGTGAGACCAGGTTGTGGCTCCGGCGGGGACAGCGATAACATCACCTTGCTTGATGCGTCGCACCCTCTGGTGTCGGTCTAGCTGTTCAAACTCTTGTTGGCCTTGTGGTTCGAATTGTCCTTGTCGGCGTGACTGTCGCTGGCGGTGACCCCTACCTTGTTGGCCTTGGTATTGTTGTTGCTGTTGTTCTTCAACAGATTGCTCAGACTCCTCAAATGTCTCCGGACAGCCAGGGAACACCATCCCTAGATGACCCCTACCTACAGTTAAGTGATCAAAAATAGTTAAACACTTATACTTTAACACACTGCGCGCAATTTAATTACTGAATGGTAAATAAATGACTATTTTGTACATTACCTTGTACGACGTACAGAAGCCTTGGAGTGTTGGTGTAAGAAGGCAAGTGAAGGCCATTACGCTCGATGGTGATTCTTTCAACAGCGACACCGGCGCACTGGAAGTCATCCTGATTGTAGTCCCATGACTCAATTCGACCCGCTTCAGTCTCAATGCGGTTGTCAGGCTCGCGGGCTTGTATCCGGTTCAGCATGCACTCATTTCTCTGGCTGGACTGACATTTTTGACGACTGGCTAAGCTGCCCTGGAGGAGGACGAGCAAGCAAAGAGAAAAGGCGAGAGCTAAATGCTTGGCCATGGTGATGATCAGTGGTAGATAGCTAGCTATGAGTTGTGGAGAAGCGGCGAGTAGGGAGCGTATTTATAGGAAAGAGCAGAGGTGATGAGGAGAAATGTATAGATGATGTGTAAGGAACCTCATGCCATTCTTCACTTTGCATGGCTATTAGTACTTCAAATTGTTACACCTCATTTTTATACCTGGGCAGGTGGCTGTTGGCTTCAGATGAGATACAAACTACCGAGAACAATGTGGCAACCAGATGGCCATGATTGTCTGGAAGTTAAGCCAATTCGACTGCCTTGTGTTAGGATGGACTAGATATTAGAGTCTTAAAGTATAATAAGTTTTGCACAATTACAAAATAAGTGATGTGAGATTGATTTGCCATATTAACCATGAAACATTTATTAGCTGGGCAAATAAATGTAATGGAATACATTAAGGATCTTGATTGAGAAGATTATGGAGATAACCAAATTAGTGCATCAGGAATGAAGCTCAATTCCTTTGATGGAGCTGTGATTGAGTTGTTCTTTAGCACTATAAAAGGGGTCCCTATGCACACTCAAAGATAAGCTGAAATCAAGAGATTAATCCATCATAGTCTTCACAAATTGGGTGCTACATAGAAGACTCTTTTGTGCTTTAGTTTTCAGTTCCTTGTTCCTTATCAATGGCTGCTGTCAATACCGAACAAGGTATGCATCTACACTCTTGGAATATCTTTAACATATGTTATCATGATATTGCGATTGATCTTGTATGATTGATTATGTGTTTATGTTTTGTGTTTTGTTTCCGTGATCTATTTACAACAAGTGGTATCAGAGCCACAAAACACTTTCATAAATCATTTTTCTAAGATCAAAATCGTTTTGTGAGTTTTTCTTTTCAAATCTGGGAAAAGACTTATAAATGGAAAGAATGAGAATTTTGCTAAAGAACAAGAACTTGAAAATTTGACCCATCAACATGTACTTGACCCGTTTCTACAGAACATGTGTTTTTTTTTTTTGGACCCGTAAAAAAAAAAAATGGTCGTTGGTTTTTAAAGTCCAAGACGGACTTTTCTTTTCTTTCTGAAAAACAACGATCTGAAGGATTTAGGTTTTGGCAAAAGGGGCGATTTTGATTTGATTGATTTCCAGGTATTTCCTTCCTGCGATTAATAGAAGTTGTTTATATTGCTTCTGTAAGATTATATGAGATCATTTTGTCGGATTAACTCCTTTTGCAGCGCTGGGAGCATCCTGGTATGTTCACTATAGATTTGGGTTTTCTATTCAATTATACTTTCTCAAATTGATTGTTGAAACCCTAGATGCTATCCTGGGGGCAATTAAGGTTTTAAGTTAGATGCCCAGATGAAATTTATTATAGATGAATGGAAATTGATTGACATGCTTGATGATTCTGTGAATGGATTATGTGTAAATTTTCTACATGCCATTGATTGCTTATCTGGAATCATCATGTGTATAAATATATATGTACTGTGTTAATATAATTGCTTGTCCAAATTTTGTTGACATTGAATGATTGTAGACAGTTTCTCCCATTCTGCAAGGTTAATGTCAATCAAAGTTATGAGCCAATGACTGAGTTTTATAGACATCAGTCACAGTTTAAAAACCACCATGAGTATTTTGAATTTCATATAGCATACAGCTTAGTTATTTGAAAGACTCTTGCTGGTTATAAAGTGTAAAACTGGAAGCTTGCATAAAATGAGGTTAGATTCTTTTGGTATCATCTACAGATGGTTATAAACTAAATATGATCTAAACACACTTTATGGTCTTGTATATGATGTGTGGAGTATATAAGGATAACTTGATATCTTCTTTTCGCCATACAGGTACTGATTTATCTATGTTATAACATACTCTAATACATGATAGTACATTACAAGAAAATAAAGAATAACTAGTATTTTTCCATACAGGTAATCAAGTTATTGAAAAAAGAATGTATGCATAAAGTTTAATATCAATTTACATTGATATACATTCTGTATTATATTTATATGCTTGAGTGTGATCAGATTGTGATGAATTGGTATTGATTGTGGTATTGCTTGTTTTGTTTTGAACTCCAAAACTCTTAAAACTAAAAAGCTTGTAAAACCGAGACTTAGAATATCTTTTCTTTGTTTTCAGTGCTTAGCATTGGGACCATAGTCCAGCTAAATGGTAGTAACTGTAAGAAGTGGAGGACTGACATAGACCTCTGTTTGCTGGGACAAAATGTCGATTGGTGTCTCAAGGAGGCTGAACCAGTGATTGTTGACGGTAGTACCGCTCAACAGAAAGAGCACAAGATTGAGTGGGATAGAGCCAACAGAATCAGCATCCTAACCATTAAGAAGACCCTTTCCGATACTGTTAGAGGAGCCATACCTGATAAGACCCACGCTGGTGAGTTTTTGAAGTGCATAGCTGACAAGTACCTGGGCAGTGATAAAATAGAGACTAGTATGTTGTTGTCTAAGCTGCAGAACATGAGGTTTAGCATGAATATGAACATGAGAGAGCATATTATGCAAATGATTAACATATCATCCTAGCTTGGTGACCTTAACATGTGTCTGGATGACGGCTTCATAGTTTACCAGGTCCTGCACTCACTGCCTGATCTGTTTGATAGTCTCCTAACTACCTACACTACCCAGAAGGATAAGTGGACCTTAGATGAGCTCATTGCAATATGTGTGCAAGAACATGAGAGGCTGAAGAAGAATAAGGCTGCTGTTGTGAACCTTGTCACTAAGCCTCAATGGAAGAAGGGCAATGGTGGGAACCAGTATAAGCCAAACCTCCATAAGAAGCCTGAGAACATGAAAAAGAAGGGCAGCTTTAAATGTTTTTTCTGCAAGAGAGTGGGACACCTCAAGAGGGACTGTGAGAGTTACAAGAACTGGAAAGCTAAGAAAGGTAACAAGTTAACTTATTCAATCGAAGTTAATTTAGTTAATATTAGTTCTAGTTCTTGGTGTATTGATACTGGTTCACCAATACATGTCTGTAACTCTCTACAGGGGTTCCAAAGCAGCAGGGTGCCAAGGAAAAATGAGGTTAGGATCCATGTGGGGAATGGCATGAGAGTGGCTATCAAGGACATAGGGACAGTCAAGTTGGAGATTAGACCAGGAATTTTTATTATGTTGAACGATGTCTATTACATTCCTTCTATGAAAAGGAATCTTATTTCTATCAGTTCTTTGGTTAGAGAACAATATTGTTTTACTATCGATTCAAATGGAATAAAAATCTCTCATGGTTCCCATTATCTTGGTTCTGCAAATTTGAATGGTGATTATTGGTTATTGAATGATGTGTCTACTACTTCCAGTGATGTTTTATTGCTTGAGAATGGGAATTCTGTTGATAGTGAGAATTCTGATATGGTTGTTTTCAAAAGGAGTTTGAAAAGAAAATTTTCATAAAATTCAGCTTATTTATGGCACAGGAGATTAGGACATGTGTCTAAAGAGAGATTGAAACTCTTAGTTAAGCAGGGAATTTTGCCTCAGCTAGACTTTGGTGATTTGACAGAATGCATAGAATGTGTGAAAGGGAAGTTTGCAAAGCAGAAAAAGAAAACTGCAGCCAGAAGTACTTGTGTGCTGCAATTGATCCACACAGATATATGTGGACCATTTGCAGTGCAAACAATATGTGGTAACCGTTATTTCATAACCTTTATCGATGACTTCACTAGATTTTGCTATGTGTACTTGATTTCTGAGAAGTTACAAGCCTTGGAAAAATTTAAAATCTTCAAGGCAGAAGTTGAGAAGGAGCTAAATGCTGAGATTAAGTGTGTTAGATCTGATAGGGGTGGAGAATACTATGGAAGACACACTGAAAAAGGGCAACATAAAGGTTCTTTTGCACTGTTTTTGCAAGAAAATGGGATTCAAGCTCAATATACTACACCAGGCACACCTGAACAGAATGAGGTTGCTGAGAGGAGGAATAGAACTTTTATGAATATGGTGAGATGTATGATGTGTACCTCAGGTCTGCCTAGATTTCTATGGGGAGAAGCACTCAAAACAGCCAACTACATCACCAATAGAACCCCAACTAAGGCAGTGGCTAAAACACCATTTGAAATGTGGAAAGGAAGAAAGCCTAGTGTTATGCATACACATGTGTGGGGTTGTAGGGCAGAAGCAAGAGCTTATAATCCTCATGAGTCAAAACTTGATTCGAAAACCATTTCAGCTTTCTTTATTGGCTATCCAGAAAATTCCAAGGGTTTTAAGTTCTATTGCCCTTCACATACCAGTAGAACCATTGAGACCAATAAAGCAGTATTTTTTGATGAAATGAGTTTCACGGATAAGTTTGAAGATTTTGTGTTTGAAGAATTGTCTGAGATTGTTGCTTGTGATGTTGATATGCCTATTTTATTTGAGCCAAGTGTTGTGTCACCAGTAGTTACACAACAAAATGTTGTGCCACCAGTGGTTCAAAACCAAAATGAGAATGCTGTAGAACCAAACCAAAATGAAAATCTTGTTGCAGAGAATGCAGTAGTACAAAACCATGAACCTGTAGTAGAAAATGAAGTACCTGAGCCAATTCAGCCTGTTTTGAGAAGGTCACAGAGGGAGAAAAAGTCAGCCTTAGCAAACTTAGCTGCAGATTTCCAGATTTACCTTCAAGAGGCTGATTTTGACATTGGTGAGATCAGTGATCCCATTACTTTCAAACAGGCCATTGAAAGTAAAAATTCTCACCAATGGGAGGAGGCAATGGTTTCTGAATTGAAGTCCATGGAGATGAACACAGTGTGGTCACTTGTTGAACTACCTCAGAATCATAAAGCCATAGGCTGCAAATGGGTATTTAAGACCAAGACCAATGCAGATGGCAGTATAGAGAGGTTCAAAGCCAGATTGGTGGCTAAGGGCTTTACACAGCAAGAAGGCATCGACTTTAATGAAACTTTTTCCCCAGTTTCAACAAAGGATGCTTTTAGGCTGATAATGGCTTTAGTAGCTCATTTCAACATGGAGTTACATCAAATGGACGTAAAGACAGCTTTTTTGAATGGTGAGCTTGATGAAGAAATATATATGAAGCAGCCTGAGGGATTTATAAAGCCTGGAACGGAAAAATTAGTTTGCAAGTTGAACAGATCAATTTATGGCTTAAAGCAAGCTTCAAGGCAGTGGTATTTAAAATTTGACGCAGTAGTTGGAAAGTTTGGCTTCAAAGAGAATCAAGTAGATGAGTGTGTGTACATGAAGACTGAAGGTATAGATTTCATTTTCCTAATTCTTTATGTGGATGATATTCTACTTGCAACTACTAGCATGGAGTTATTAAAGAACACAAAAGATTTCTTGTCAAAGAATTTTGACATGAAAGATTTAGGTGAGGTGAATTATGTGCTGGGGATTGAAATTAAAAGAGACAGAGTTAAGAGAGTGTTGGGACTATCGCAGGAAGGATATATCAACAAAGTATTGAAGATGTTTGATATGCAAGATTGTTCAACAGGTGAAACGCCAATGTCAAAAGGTGATAAATTGACAAAGGATCAATGTCCACAAACTGAACAGGGAAGGCAAAGTATGAAGGGAAAGCCATATGTTCAACTCATTGGAAGCTTGATGTATGCACAAGTGTGTACGAGGCCGGACTTAGCTTATGCTATTGGGATTTTGTCTAGATTTCAGTCCAATCCTGGACAGGTTTTGAGATACTTGCAAAAGACGAAATCTCACTTGTTAGTTTATAGAAGAGTCAAAGACCTTGAAGTTGTTGCTTACTGTGATTCAGATTTTGCTAGTCACTTTCCATCTTCAAATAAGTCAATTACTGGTTATGTGTTCACTTTAGCTGGAGGTGCAGTAGCTTGGAGAAGTGTCAAGCAGGGACTGATCACCACATCCACAATGCAGGCTGAATTTGTAGCCATTTATGATGCAATGTGTGAGGGTGTGTGGCTGAAAAACTTCTTGGTTCAAACAAACTTGGTTGACAGCATTATTGCAAGGCCTATGAAATTTTTCTGTGACAACAATGCAGCAGTGTACTTCACCAAGAATAACAAGAGGTCTAACAATTCTAAGCACATAGCCCTTAAGTATTATGATGTTAGACAAAAAGTCAAGGATGGTGAGATTGAAGTTCTGAAAATAGGAACCTTGTCTCAGTTAGCTGATCCATTTACTAAAGCCATGCCTGTAGCAGCTTTCAAGGAACATGTTAGCAACATAGGTGTTTTGTCTGATTTAGATTTTTAAGAGAGCTTAAGGGCAATGGGAGTTTTCTAAAATAAAGTTCAATTGCTTTTGTTTAATTGTTTCCTGGACTTGGTTTGCTCTTGTATTAATGGTTTAGCATTTTATTTTATTTTGCTACTGCCATTGAAATACAGTAAGTTCAGAACAATGCAGAATCAAGTTTACAGTGAATCACTGAATGCTATAATTCATATCTTATAATGCTATAAGTGTTGTGATCTGTGGTTTTTTGCTTGAAAGTTTAATAGGCAATGTATAAATATATGAACATATTTGCTGCATCATGTTTTTGCTGGGTAAAGTGAGCACAAAAGGAAGCTTTCAATTTTGAGAGCTTGTGTTCAGGTTCTTGCATACAGAACCAAAGGTAGGACTGTTTTGCTTAAGTGTTGTATTCCAGTTACATAAAGAAACACTTTTGCAATTCTGTTATCTCTGATTGATCATGTATTGTATTTTGAATTGTGTTTGTGGTCTTCAAGTAGCCATTTTCTTTGATTGTGGTGTACTGAAGGTTCTGCATAATTCAGGTATGATGACAGATTAATAGTTTTATGTATTACTATATGTACATTGATCTCAAGTGCACAAAAGAACATTGCTATATCTGAACTAAGTGCAGATTCTTGTTATAGACCCTAATATCAGTCCAAGTGGGAGAATGTTAGAATGAACTAGATATTAGAGTCTTAAAGTATAATAACTTTTGCACAATTACAGAATAAGTGATGTGAGATTGATTTGCCATATTAACCATGAAACATTTATTAGCTGGTGAAATAAATGTAATGGAATACATTAAGGATCTTGATTGAGAAGATTATGGAGATAACCAAATTAGTGCATCAGGAATGAAGCTCAATTCCTTTGATGGAGCTGTGATTGAGTTGTTCCTTAGCACTATAAAAGGGGTCCCTATGCACACTCAAAGATAAGCTGAAATCAAGAGATTAATCCATCCTAGTCTTCACAAATTGAGTGCTGCATAGAAGACTCTTTTGTGCTTTAGTTTTCAGTTCCTTGTTCCTTATCAATGGCTGCTGTCAATACCGAACAAGGTATGCATCTACACTCTTGGAATATCTTTAACATATGTTATCATGATATTGCGATTGATCTTGTATGATTGATTATGTGTTTATGTTTTGTGTTTTGTTTCCGTGATCTATTTACAACACCTTGAACCTGGTCAAGTTCAAGAAGAAGTTTCATTCAAGATATCAGATCAAATTTTTTACATATTTGGTAAAAGTAACCTGGTCCATATATTATCTGCACAGGCCGGTGAAATATAAAAAACTCACCGTCTTGCAATAGCTAGCCAAAATCCATCTTCCATTTCTTTAAGATTCTACTAAAGACTTGAAGCACATTTACCCTCTTCAAATATTCACATTACAGCACTCGTGTAAATTACTTTACTTGATTGAATTTAAAGTACCTAACTATTCTGGGAATTATATATTATAATCCTAAGAAATCGATCAGAACAATTAACTCGCTCTTCTCTTCAGTTAATGTGAGATCGACTCTTATATCATCAGTGAGAATGCATTTCTTTGGCACAAATGAGTTTATATGTATATTCCAACAAAAGAGATTACTGCTCAGTACAGTTATATAACAACTGATCGAAAGATCCTGCCATGACTTCGAATTAATAGTGAATGCGACATGAAACTCTGTTTACATAACGCCCAGTTAGTGGTATTGATCTCTCTTTTGTAACTAAGACATTGTAAGTTGGACTCCTCGAAGACTAGTTGTGTATTTTGATCTGGTGGTTGTACGTATTGATCTCTCTTTTATAAGTAAAACATTGTAAGTTCTCCTCAAAAACTAGTTGTTGTGTAATACTTATGTAATATATAAGAAAAATAATAAAAGTGCACAGTTTCTCTCCTGGTGACTAGCCTCGATCGATTAGGGTTTGGCTCATCTTTTTTGAAGTTTGTTCTTCTTTCTCCCTCGTCTCTTTACTGGATTTGAGGTTGTCCACTTTGTTGATCGGTGCGTCATTCTCTTTATTTGTGGTGGCAGTGGCACTGCAACTCGTGAGGATAGATAAATAATTAAGTAAATAACAACGTTTACGTCGACGATGTCCGTCTAGTGGGCTTCTATCACTTCATCAAACTATTACAGAGTTCCAACCTTGCGCATCTACGACTTGCATATATATAGTTGCATGCATGTATATATAATGTATTTGATTCGTTCGACTTAATGATAATTAAACCACATGCCATACTCCATACCAGACTCAAACTATCAAAATGTTGTTGAAATGGATCAAAGTTCTTCCAAATTTTATTTGACCCAGATACCGAAAGGAAACTGTTTACTGTACCGGCCGGATCGGAAACGGTTTGGTCCATTTGACCTTGATACAATCAGAGTAATCGTCCATTTCGATCTTGATACTATTGGAGTGACCGAAACAAGGGGATCAAATCTAAATAAGAACAGAGGCTCAGTGGCAAAAAATAAGCAGCTCATTCTATTAAATATCACTATGGGATAAAGGAGGACCTAAACTTTGTTTTTAGCGCGCTAGAACTAAAAAGAAGCTGTACATGGAGCTAGCTTTGGTGAATATGTACGTTCAGTGCTGCTCGATGTATAGCTAGCTAGCTTGGTCATTGGTCAACTTTATTAGACTTATTACATGAATCACTTATACTCTAGATATGCCATTTAGATGAAGGTTTAACCAAGAGAAGTAAGAAGAAAAAAGGAGGAAAATTCATTAAATAAACCATAGGATTACATGTCCATAGTAGTAGCTAGTTATTGTCTTAGTGCGTTAGACCTCTCGTACTACAAGAGAGCCATACAGGACTACCTTTATTCATTATCTACCCCTTGAGCTAGCTTAGTGCCAAAACACTACATGCCGTGTCACATTTTTACATTTCGATCATCATACTCATTCAGTAGCCCACCACTTCCTCTCGGACTTCATGGACTGCATAGACCTTGAGGAGCTCAAAGCAACGGTCTCCTGCCTGTTGTACTTGAGGTTTCTTGCCTGCTGACGGTCCATCTGGTAAGCATTGGCGAGGACCACGTCGGGGAGTGCACGCAGGACGGAGGTCCTGCCAGCCATGGTGTTGATCATGGCGTTGTCCTGGGTTTTGAAGGCAATGTACTCGTATCCATCGCTCATGGCCTTTTGCAACACGGCGTGGTTCTGTGGCACGATGAAACACTGTCCCTGGCGGACCTGGTCGTCCATGATGCAATCGCCATTGTCGTTCACAACCTGAACCCTAGCGCTGCCCCTGATGACGTAGTAGACTTCATGGGCGTTCAAGTTCCAGTGTGGGCTGTAGATAGCGTTCTACAAGTACCACATAACAATCACTATTAATAATTAAGCTCAAAATTGGGAACTAATATTAACAAATAAATGCATGTAAAGAATACTGACGTTGTAGAAGAAGCCTCTCTCGGCACTGAGACGGAGGTTCCTGAGAATAGGCATGCTGAAGCCGTTGAGGGTGCTGATGTGACCAGCTTGTGGGCTGAAGACGTCGGCCATTGTAGGCTTGCCGATGTTCTGTTTCATCTTCATGTGGCAGAAGAGCTCCTCCATGCCATTTGCTTCATACTGTCCTTGTTGTCCCTGAATTTGTGTTCCTTGAATTTGTCTTTCCTCCCTTATTGACTCTGGGGGTTGGACGAAGTCGAGGCGTCCCTGAACCCTAACAATCTGTGGCCTGTTGTCGTTCATTCCCTGGAGCTGCTGGGCGGTCTGTTGGTCAATGTTGAGAGCGTCGGCGAGGAGCTGTGTGTCGAAGCCGGAAAACATGTTCATGTTGTTTCCCTGCATTTGGTGCCTGCTGAGCTTTCCTTGCGCTTGTTGACGTCTCCGCTGGCTTTGGCCTTGTTGGAATTCATCTTGTGGGTTACCAGCAAGATAGAATCTCTAAATATAGGAAAAGATTAAGCAGCAAAACCAGTGAGTGAATTAAGCATGCAGCACTTTAAATTATTAATTTGGTAAATGCATGCAAATATATGTACTGATAAAATGTGGCAAGAGATTGTACCCTTGGGTTTTGGTCAAGCTGGTTGTGGCGGTTGCTCAGGTCAAACATACTGACGAAAACAAGAGGCTCGTTGCCGTGGTTGTGAGTCCAGCAGGTGACTCCGGCAGGGATGGCGATAACATCACCTAGCCTTCTCCGACGACTCGGACTCTCTGGTGACGGTCTAGCCGCTCAAAGCTCTCTTGTTGTCCCTGTTGACCTTGCCGGCCGACTTGTCCCTGACGGCCTCCCTGGTACTGGCGGCCTTGTTGGCCTTGCATTTGTCGTAGTTCTTCCTCAGATTGCTCCGATTCTTCGAAAGTCTCGGGACAGCCGGGGAGAACCATTCCTAGATGACCCTGACCTGCAGTACTTGTAGCAGTAAGTTAAAAGCAAACAAACACAACCTACATGCAATTTCAGTTTTAACTAAGAGACAACACCAATTTCAAAAAAATTGATATGATACTACCTTGGACGACGTAAACGAGTCGGGGAGTGTTAACGTAAGAAGGCAGGTGAAGGCCGTTGTTCTCGATGGTGATTTTCTGAACAGCGACACCAGCGCACTGGAAGTCATCCTGGTTGTAGTCCCTGGACTCGATCCGACCTGCTTCAGTCTCAATGCGGTTGTCGGGCTCGCGGGCTTGGATCCGGTTCAACATGCACTCATTTTGCTGGCTGAATTGAGTTTGTTGGCGACTGGCTAGGCAGCCGTTGAAGAGAACAAGCAAGCAAAGAGAGAAAGAGAGAGCTAAGTGCTTGGCCATTGTGATGATCAGTGGCAGATAGCTAGCTAGTTGTGGGTTGTGGTGAAGCGGCGAGTAGAGTTGGTATTTATAGGAAAGGAGAGGAGGTGAGGGAGAGAAAACTACGAATGATGTGCAAGTAATTGTTCGTGGCGGATGTAGCACCCGGCGAACAGTCAGCACTGGTCGTGGCGTGTGCTGTTGTTTCTGTGTGCTTAGGCGTGCCAGCACCCTTGGAGCGGTGCAACTCGACTGCGTGCGACCCCCTGGCGAGTCGCCTCGTCTGCTCCCAATCGACTCTGACTTCCTGGTCAAGCGACTGTTACGCGGGCGCTGACTAAGCTGGCATACAGGGCTCGAACAAGACCTGAATAGAACTCTCTACCAGGATTTTCTTCCCAACCCCTCGAGGATTGAGGATCTTACTTTGATCCGGAGAAGCAAAGCAGAGCTGTTTCCAAGACCACGGGTGTGTCACCGGAGTGACGACTCGATTGCTACCAGGGGTAGCGGACTGACAGACTCGATTGCTACCGGGGGTAGCGGACTGACTCGATAAACTCAGCAAACGCTCGGCACAAGTATGAGATTAGATCAATCGTAGGGCGGAGGAGGGTTGCGTGAGGCTCAGCAAATGCTCGGCACAAGTACGAGATTAGATCAATCGTAGGGCGGAGGAGGGTTGCGTGAGGCTCAGCAAATGCTCGGCACAAGTACGAGATTGGATCCGTCGTAGGGCGGAGGCGAGTTGCGTGAGTGGCTCAGCAAAGCGCTCGGCACAAGCACGAGATTAGATCGATCGTGGGGCGGAGGCGGGTTGCATGAGTTGCTCCGGAGAGGCTTTGGCAAGTTAGCGTTGCGCTAGAACTTGTGGATGTTTGTGTTTGGTTGAGAACCCTTTTCCTAGATGTCAGAAGAGTTATATTTATACGGTCAAGGAATCCTAGGGCTGTAACCATCAGCCTGGCGGATCCCGCGACTCACCAGGAGTGTCCTTCCTTGTCTTGCCTCCAATCAAATCGGCGGAGATACTGTTGGAAGTATGGTCGATGTTGAAGTCTTGCAGTTTGGAGCAACACGTCATGACCTTGCTTGTTATGCTTCTGTTACTGTGCAGTATGGCCGGTTCCTCTAACACTTCATTAAGGCATGGTGCAGCATGGTGCAGCATGGCTTGTAGTTGTTAGTTGTTGATAGCCTAGCGTGCGCATCATTACATTGCTATTTTGCACTCAACTCCAACAAATATCTCCTCTAATGGATTGCTATCGAAACAACCCCTTATCACATCAATCAGTATCTACACCTAATCCCCTAAGGAGATTCGTATATTGTGTAGTTGGATTGTTACAAAACAACCCCAATCTGATTAGGTCGCAACTCATTTCCTCGCTTCAGCCTAACTTCCCCCAACGAGGCGGGAAAGTCTGAACTTAAAGGTTTTGACTCTGATCAAAACCCCTCCGGGCCTCGGGGTGAAAGCCCAATTGAAATAAATTCCAATTGTGGCCCAAACATTGCCCCCCAGTCTTCGATATTGAGGTATAACGAAATAGAAGAGAGACTGAGCCCCAAACGCTGGCTCATCCGCAGCAATCTAAATAACTGGACTGTTGCGCCGTTTCCTCGCCAATCACAATTTTCCAATTCAAAACAGTAACACTGTTCACCTAAACCCTCGATTGCTGCAAAAACTCAGCGTTTCGCAACTTAAGAACCCCTTTCGGATTCCTATAAATCAAATTGAAACCCTTGGTTTCTTCTTCAGACCACCTTTTCTTCTTCTTCAATAGCCCGAAATCAGAAGAAAACCCAGATTCAAACCAAATGGCCCCTTCAAAGAACTTTGTTATTCAGTACCCAGTGGCGGAGCAAGCCAAGGCTCAACTCCTCCCTCTTATCCAATGCTCCGGGACAGATGACCAGACCAACCTTAGCCTTCCTCAAGAGAACCGTGCCACCCTGGGTCCCTTCGTGGTGGCCTATCATCCTGAGGATAACAACGGAGCCCATCAGATCCTTGATAGCCCGGCACGCCCGCTGCCGGCGCTCTTCCGCTCTGACGAACCGGCGGAGTGCCCAAATTTTCAAGCCAATCCTCACCAATCCGCCGTAAACCACGCCGCCTGGCCGCTGGTGAAGCCCTACATGACAGCCTGGTATGCAGAACGGCGCCCTCTCGACGGAGAAATCTGGAGGAAAGCTGGGGTTGCTGACGCGATTAAACTTTGCTTCAGCCTCAGCCCAAAAGGAGGCAACAGGTGCGCTCTTGTCCCACTGATGAGCCTCTGGAATCCCACAGTCAATGCCTTCGAGTTCAAATTCGGTCACGCCTCCGTGACCCTACTTGATCTCTATGCCGGCTTTGGGTTCCCCCTTGGCCCCCAAGCCTTTGAAGAGTGCTATTGGTCTGAGAGGCAAGCCCCCAAAAGCGCTATTGGTGGGATTGAGCCCGCTGGCTTCGAGAAGTGGAAAAAAGATACCTCCCAGCTGGGTGGTGACCTCAGCGGAGTAGCCTTCCTATCTTTCTGGCTCAACAAATTCGTGTTCTGCTCCCAAACCAACAAGATGACTAAGCTCTACCACCGAATGGCGGAGGTAATCTATGCTGGCCACGAAATTGGCCTCGCCCAACACGTTTTGGCCCAACTCTACCGCTGCCTGCACCAGATATCCGCCGTGCCCATGAAGTGTGCACAATCTGGTCCCCTCTGGATTCTGGACATTTGGTGCCAAATGCATTTCCCTCAACTCAGCCCAACCATGAAGAGGGATTCAAGACCCGATCAAGTGGTGGGGCAAGAGTATGCCGGATGCGCTGCTAGTCCTGACCTCAGCTATGCTGTCTGCCTCGACATCTTTTTCAGTACATCTGCTAAGGAATTTTTTACCGAGGCACAGCGGCTGATCCATTTGAAGTATCCACGCGGATTAGCCCGGGGCTTCCTCCCCTCCAGCAGACAAGAAACCAAAGGTCAAAGGATTTTTATTCAATGTGTCTCCATGGTGGACTTGCCATTCATCCATAGTGACAAGAAATCCTCGGGCCACGAGGTTTACGCACCCCACTTCTTTGCTCGGCAGTTTGGTTTGACTCAAATCCTGCCGTATCCGCCACTGAAAAGTGCGAATCTGTTCTCGGCATGGCGGAATACCAGAAAACATCCGCGGTCGCCTGATGCCAGCGACGGGTCAGAGCTAAAGCTCCTCGTCCTGTGAAACCCGGACTGCTACTCAGACCTCAGAGCCTCTTTGGACTCTACGGGTTCATATCAGGTATGGTGGTCACGCATGCGAGGTCCGCTCTTCCAACAACCCTCCGTCTTCTACTTCCAGAGGTTCTTTCTGAATCGGGGTGGGCAACTTACCCCAGCGGATCAAGAAGTGCTAGACGGCGGTCCACTATATGTTGACCTGCCCCTAAGAAAGGTAATATGCCCCCATTTGAAACTACTGTTTCGGTTTGCCCAAAAAACTCTCGCATAATCTTGATTGTTTAATAAACTAGGCAATTGAGCAAACCCCAATGGACAAAGGAAAACGGAAGGCCGAATGTAGAGCTCATCCGCCCCCCAAGAAGAGCAAAACCATCAGTGAAACGGATGAGAGAACTGACGAGGACGAAGACGCACCTGTAAGTACTCTTAAAAGCTCCATTTTCCCCTTGCGTCTCTAACTATGAGTTCAAATAGATACCTACATAACGTAGATATCCCATCTTTATCCCTCCCTGCAGACACCTCGGAGGAAGCGCTCATCGCCCGCTGCAGCAAACAGCCGAGGCCTCATTCCGATTGAGATCTCTTCCGGTGAGTCCTCTGGCCCTTCTGAGGAGACAAATTCTTCTAACTCCGACGAGGACTATCTGAACCTCTACTAGCAAGGTCGTGAGATTTGAGGTGATAGTTTTCCTCAACCTGTTCCCCTGCGTTGTCTTGATGCAGGTACTTCCTCAAGTCCAGTACTCCCAGTTAGTCAGAGTTCTATTCAACCAATCCTGACACTTCCTGCTGCAACAACAACTGGACCTGAGGCGGAGGAAAACCCAGATGCTACTATGGCGGAGGCCCCAACAGATAGGCCTCTGCTCATGCTATGTGGCGCTCCTGGCAGTTCCTCAACTCGGGAGGAGGAGCACGAGGCAGAAGAAGAAGTAGAAGAAGAAGAAGAAGAAGAAGAAGAGGAGCCGATTCAGGGCGCAGAACAACCAGCGGCTGACGAGCCATCCCCCCTTGCACTTGACCTATCTCCGGCAGAGGAAGAGGCTCTAACTGGCGTGGAATCTCTGGCGGGTGCTGCCCCCCAGGTTGAACAAGATCCAACCCCTGCTGCTAATCCAGTTGATACAGCTCAGCAAGAGCAAGCAGGGCAGCACGGATCTCCTTTGGGTCAGCCAGAGGAAACCCCTTTTTCAGAGGCTATTGAGGTATGATGTAAAATCCACCTGAAGAGCTATTTTTCCTTCGTTAGAACCCCTCCTAACCCCTTTTTTATGAACAGGTGGATGATGATGATGATGATGTGGAGACCACCGGCACCGTCCCCCAGGCAACGGATTCTGGTTCCGTGGAACCTGTAACTGCACAGGTCTCCCTGCCGCAGACCCCAACCCCCGAAGGTCTGGTCGCGGCGTCTTCATCAAATCAGCCCTCCGCGATCCCTGGCGGATCGGGCTCAGATCTTCAGGAACAAACAGTCCCTGAATTCATCTTGGCTGACGATCCCTTCCTTCCTCCCCAAAGCCCTGAAGAGGAACCTGAAGAAGTACAGAGGGCATGGGGAATCCTAGAACACCTAGGAGAGAAGGACCCGGCAGATGTTCAAGTGGCTGATGAACTCACCTCTGCCCTTGAGGTCCTTAAGCACCACTTCCAGCACTTGCCCCCCGAGGTCCAAGCTGAAGCCAACGCTTCTCTCCTCCGGCTGCCCGCGGAGCTAAGGAGCCTGCACGAGCGTTTGCCTGCCCGGTCCACTCAACATGCCAAGCTTAAGGAAGCTGAGACTGCTCTCGCGGATGCTGCTCGGGCTTACAAAGATTTGGTCGCCCTGGCTACTAGTGACCCAGAAGCGGCTGAGATAGCTGAACTTGAAGACCAGAAGGCAGCCATAGACCAGCAAATTTCCCTCCTCCGCCAGAAACGAATCCAGCGCGCCAATGAAGTAGATCAACAGAAGGCCCTGGGGAGTAAGTTACAAGAGGAGCGGACGCGAGCAAAGAAGGGAACAGCAGAGTTTGATCGTGGGGTAAGCAAGACCAAGGCTACCATCAAACGGTTGGGCCTGCATCTGTATGAGTTTCGGCTTTAGCCCATAAAAACTGGCTTGATGTATTTCATTCACTGAGTTTAATGATATGAGCCCATTTACCAAGCCCTATTCAGTTTGATTCGCAAACCAAACCCTGCGCATCAGTCTTATCCATGCTGTCAGAAAACTGTAGAACTGTTTCTCATGAATTTGAATTTTAAAACGGGAAACTGTTCCAACCTCTAACTGCCTAATAATTGCGCAAGTTCATCTCAGCCCTTGGATTGCTTCTAAGTGAGGCTATAAAAGCAACACCCTCCGGCTAGACCCGAGAACCCCAAAAAAACTGCCTTAGAATGTTATTCAGCGCTTCTTCCCTTAGGTTCTGCTACCAGCCGCTATGGCTTCCTCAATTCTTTCCACCAGATCTAGTTCGGATGTTCTGCTGAACACCCCGAATCATAACACCCCATGTTAACCAAATCCCGAACCATAACATCCCATGTTATGTTCCGGGCGGATGTGATTATAGATTGGTAGCTGTCGATTTGGCACCCCTCTCGCGCATCGGCCGGAAGCCTAGCATGGATGCGGTTCGGGGTACCTTCCTCTCAAGAGAGAGGAGCAATGAGCTTCAATAGGCCGGTTGTCTTCCTCCATATGAAGGGGAAACGGACAACCGTGGACAGCGCTGGGCTATTGAACTCATTGCATAATCGAGAGATTGTAGGTAGCGGACGTCTATGTGCCACTCTGCTTCGGCGTCAAGACAGTCTCTGCCACCCGCATCTCTACGCTTCATCCGCTGATCTCTCAGGATCTTACTCTTCAACCCCTGCCCGGAAAGGGTTCGGATCGAAGGAGATGGCGAAGATCCCTATATACCAAGATGGTATCAGAGCTAGTTGGCGGATATGTATTATTAGTTACTTGCCTTTGTAATCGCCATGGCCGCAAAGCCCCTTTACTTTTGTAAATAAAACAAAAATTTAGAATCAAGATTTGCATCGCACAATTCTTACCAAAGGCAAAGGTTTAGGGCACACCCCAACGCGGATGTTCCTAAAAACCCCTATTCAAAGGACAACCAGGCTTAGCCCTAAAGAGAGTTGAAAAATTTCAAAAATTTCGAAAAATCCAACGCGAAAGATAAGTCGGATATTGCCCTTATGTTGCCCCCCCTAGTTTACTGGGCTGCGCGGATGTGCAAAGCCAGAGCCAAGCCGAGTAAGCTAGATAGGATTCACAAGTGGTTTCCCCCAGAACGGGCTAGGTTTGACGAAAAGGTGGAAGCCCGTCCGCCGTTGAAACCCCATCCGGCCCACTAAAAATGGAAAGTAAGCCCAATGCCAGGCAACCCGAACAGATGCTTGGGAAAAGTAAACTGGTATGAATGCAGGATTTGACAGTTACCGAAACGGTGGGAAGAACCGAGAAGGCGCCAGTCAAACCCCATTGATCACGCATCGATTCCCAAGCGAGCAGGCGCCGAAAACGGATAGATTCATAAAGAGACCGAAGCATTAAAGCTCGCGTAACCCTCAACCGTTGGATCCCCTCGCACATGTAGTATAAAAGGAACCCCGTAGTTGCAGCAAAAATCTCACCAGATCACCCTGCTTAGAGCAACTATGGCAATCGTAGAGTTGTTAGCAAATGGCTTGGCCCTCTGGCTGCCACAAGCCTTTCCGCCAGAGAAACCGAAATCCCGGTTAAATACCCCAGTGACCTCAGTCACCCAGCGTTAAATAAATCCTAACCCCGGTCACCTAGCGTTAGGCGGCCTGAAGCTGTGCTTCCTGGTGTTTAAACAACACCCGGCCAGTCTAACGCTAGTGACCCGGTTAGGTGCTTGGATGAATGTCATTGACACGTTCGATGACCTTCACCCCGAACAACCCATCCACACGTTCCCTCAGCGGAACTGTGTGTTTTTCCTCAGGCGCCGCCACTGCATCCTCATCTTTCCCTTTTTTCCAGCTCCTTTTCCCCTCCTGGAATTAGCAGAGCTCCGAAGAAGAAGAGGACTTGGGAAAGAGGATCAAGCAGCAGCACGAGGAATCCGCCAGTCCCCCAAGACTAAGAGAGACGTAGGATGGTATCAGAGCTAACTAGTAGCTCTCGTTGTATTTTCTTTTCCTTGTAGTGCCCTTGGCCGCAAAGCCTTTGTATGAATACAGCAATCTGCACTTTCTATACTAATCATTCGCCAAGATACGAATCTGATTGATAATGAAAAGTACAAGGATACAAACACCCCTGGCGGATGTTGAAATAAAACAAGGCACCCTAACGGTTTTGCAATGAAAACGAAGAAAACTTCACAAACGGCGGGAAACACCCCTGGCGGATGTGCCGTTAAACGGCGGAAACACCCTTAGCGGATGTGCCGTTCTAACTTGTTGCCTTCTGAGCGTACTGGACTAAGAATTCTGTCCAGACCCGTCATCCGCCGGAGGGACCTCGAACTCCCAGACACTTGGAAAGTATTTCTTAAGATATCGCCCATTAATGGGATTTCTGTGAACTTCGCCTTCCAAGTCTCGGAGCTGGTAAGCCCCCTTGCCCACGATACGATCGATGACAAATGGACCCTCCCAACGAGGACTCCATTTACCACGACCCGGTTCGTCTAAGGGCAGAGCTACCTTCCAGACCAAGTCTCCCTCGCCATAGGTTTTACCCTTGGTCCGCCTATCATACGCCTTGGCGATCCGCTGCTTTTCCTGGATGATAGTGTCCAAGGCCTCCAGCCGTTTTTCGTTGAGGTCTTCATGTTCCTGGAACATGGCTTGGACATAGTCTTCACCCAGTAGCTGATGTTGCTCGCGAACCCGTAAAGAAGCTACATTGATCTCCATTGGCAGGACAGCATCATGGCCATACATCAACGAATAAGGGGTAGTACCTGTAGGAGTCCGCTTAGAGGTCCTATAGGCCCAAAGCGTGTTGTCAAGTTGAGTGTGCCATGATCTCGGGTTATCCACTAGCATCTTCTTCAGAATGGATATGATAACCTTGTTAGTAGCTTCCGCTTGACCATTGGATTGAGCATAATAAGGAGAGGCATGGAGGAACTGGATACCATAATCCGCTAACCAAGTCCGGGTCTTCTCAGCCATGAAGGCTGCCCCCCTGTCCGCCACTATGCACTCTGGAATGCCGTAGCGGCAGATGATGTTTTGGAACACAAAGCGGATGACAGTATCTGCATCGCAGTTCCTGGTTGGTATAGCTTCAACCCACTTAGTAAAGAAATCGGTGCCCAGCAAAAGAAACTTATGTTGCGCAGATGAGTGTGGATTGATCTCTCCTACGAAATCCAATGCCCAACCCCTAGCAGGCCAAGGCTTGATGATGGGTTGTAAAGGAATGTTAGGAACTCGCTGAACTGGCCCGTGTTGCTGGCATTCCTGACAACCCTGAGCGAAACTATGACAATCTTTCAAAATGGATGGCCAATGATATCCATATCTGCGAATAAGCCATCTCATTTTGGGTCCGGACTGATGTGAACCACAGACCCCTAGGTGTACCTCTCTCATGATCCGCTTGGCTTCGACGCCAAAGATACACCTCAATAAGACTCCATATTCCCCTCTGCGGAAGAGTTCGTCTCCCCTGAGAAGGTAATTTGTTGCGAGATGTCTGGTTCTCCTCTCGGATGGTGCAGATGGGTCCTTCAAATATGCTATGATTGATATCCGCCAGTCAGTATCGACAGGCTCTACTGTAGCGACCAACCACCCTCCGCGCTCTCTCTGGCGGATAGCAAAGGATGGTAGAGTTCTGCGCTCCACCTTAAGGATTCTTTCCTTCACTCCCTGGGCTAGGCTGATTCCAGTGGCCAATTGCGCCAGCTCGTTGGCCGCTGAGTTTAATGCCCTCGGAACATAGTCTAAGGAAACATCAATAAATTGATCCAGTAGCTCAATAGCCCGCTCGTAGTAGTGTACTAAATGGAAGGAAACGCACTTGTAGACCCCCAACAGTTGATTAATAACTAACATGGAATCTCCAAGTACTTCAATTTCTTGTGCCCCCAGGTCGAGCAACAGCTCCAAACCAATGAGTAGGGCTTCGTACTCTGCCTGGTTGTTGGTGCACGTCCACTCCAGCTGAAAAGAGTACAAATACTTGGCACCTGCTGGATTCTGGATACAAACCCCCGCGCCCGCCAACTTACTGGTACTGCTACCATCGAAGTATAAGACCCAAGGCTGGTATCGGATCACGTCAACGAACTCTGGCGGCTCTGTGAATTCCCCTTCAATAGGATGGTGTAACAGGAAATCCGCGATAGCCTGACCCGTCATGGCCTTGAGTGGCGCGTATTGCAGTGAAAACTCTGACAGGGCTAACATCCACTTGCCAATCCTACCCCTTAGGATAGGTCTCGTTAGCATATACTTCACCAAATCAGTCTGTGCCACCACTATTGTTGTGAATGAAAGCATGTAATGGCGGAGCTTAATGCCCACGCAATACAGGGCTAGACACAGCCTCTCGACTGGCGAATATCTGGTCTCTGCATCCAACAACGTCCTGCTGATGTAGGCTACTGCATATTCGACCTTCTTTCCATCTGCCAGGGTCTCATCCTGGGCTAGCAGCCCCGCGACAGAGATATCAGAAGCAGAGATATACAGTTTGAGAGGGATACCAGGCGTAGGCGGCCGAAGGACCGGCGGACTAGCCAAATACTCCTTGATCCTGTCAAAAGCAGTTTGGTGCTCGGGACCCCACTCAAAGATTTCTCCTGGTTTGAGCTTGAGTAGAGACGAGAAAGGTGCCACTTTGCCTGCTGAGTTGGATATAAACCTTCTGAGGAAGTTGATTTTTCCAAGCAAGCTCTGCAACTCCCTCTTGTTTCTCGGTGCTGGCACGTCCAACACAGCTTGTACTTTGTCGCCAGACACCTCGATACCTCTCTCATGTACCACAAACCCTAGAAAGTCACCAGCACAAACCCCAAAGACACACTTGGCCGGATTCATTTTAAGCTGATGCTTTCGCATGATTGTGAACACCCTTCAGAGATGATCAATGTGGTCTTCCCTCTTCTTGGACTTTACTACCACATCATCAATGTAGACCTCAAGGATGTCCCCCAATATTTTGCTGAAAA
Organism: Potentilla sterilis; assembly: GCA_963682095.1. NCBI lineage: Eukaryota > Viridiplantae > Streptophyta > Magnoliopsida > Rosales > Rosaceae > Potentilla > Potentilla sterilis. The sequence continues at coordinate 12,987,033 of OY821762.1, read as the reverse complement.
TCACGTTCATCGCGCGCTGGTATGTAGCCCCTGCATTGGTTAAGCCGAATGGCATACTGAGATACTCAAACGCTCCTGTGAACCCAGGGCAGTGGAAGGCGGTTTTAGGAATGTCCGGCTCGTATATTGGAATCTGGTGATAGCCTGCCGTCCCATCCATAAATGAGAGCAACTCGTGTCCCGCTACTGCATCCACTAGCATATCCGCTATGGGCATAGGATAAACATCCTTAGGAGATGCAGCATTTAAATCCCTATAGTCCACGCATACTCTGATTTTGCCATTCTTCTTCCGAACAGGGACGACGTTGGATAACCATTCCGGATAAAGGGTTGGTCTGATTATCCCAGCGTCCACCATGCTTTGAACTTCTTTCTTGACCGCCATTGCAGTTTCAGCATTCATCCGCCGTTGCTCTTGCTTAACGGGCCTACATCCTTCCTTGATAGGAATGCGATGGCAAGCCAGCTCTTTTGATAACCCCGGCATGTCTTGATACTTCTCGGCAAAGCAGTCCTTAAAATCATGCAGCAACCCTATCAGTTGCTGCTTCAAATCTGGTCTAAGGTACTGACTGATCCCCACTTCCATGGGTTCTGCTTCCGTTCCCAGGTTGATCTTTTCGACAGGATCGCGTACCTTGGGTGGAGTATCATCCAGCGCTGCTGAAGCAGGCTGAATTACTTCCACCCCTGTTGAAGCTTCAAACTCTTCTTCCTCAATACACTCCACCAGTGCCACCTCCTCCCAGGCCATTCGCTCTAATCGATAGATCGCCAACCGCTGCATAAAACTAGCAAAGGCCTCCGACTCCTCTTGCGAGAGGGTGTCACTCATTGGAAGTATTGGGAATGAGCTCAATGGAAATTGGCCGGCTATAATCCTCCATAGCCTGGGCAATTCCCCACTGAGACAGCTCATTCTAGGTCACCCCAAGTGGATGCCCCCTATGGTCGACTCCCTCAATCCGGAGGGGTCTCATGTCTCTGTTGTAATAGCTGGTTTCCAACTGGATGACCGCTATCAAATAAGGGCGCTCATCTGCCTTGATGAGCACTGGCAACTCTGTGACTAGATCCCACATGATCATCTCTTGGTGGAGAGATGAAGGCACTGCTAGCGCCTTATGGATCCAATCCCTCCCTAGGATCATATGATAGGGAGCGTTCGCGTTGGCCACGTAAAATGCGTGATGGGCGTCAGAGGGTCCTATCTTAACTCGGAGCACAGCCACCCCAGCGGTTGGAATTACATCCCCTGAAAACCCCTTCACCTTGGAGATAGACTGGATGAATTTGTCCTTTGGAATCTTCAGCTGTTCCACAATAGTAGTGGTGACGACGTTTACCGCAGCCCCTGTATCTATTAAGATCTTGCGGACCTTCATGCCCTGCACCTCCGCCGTCACGTATAGAGGCTTCAGATGCTGGGACATGTGGTACGTAGGCTTGGCAAACATCACGCATTGCTTCAGAAGGTCTCCGGCCCCTTCAGGATATCGATGGCTGGACCGAAAAACCCCGGGCTCAGCCTCTGCCTCACTCTCACCCTCAGGCTCCTGTACTGAGTAAACAGGACGAGAAGCCTCTTCATCGTTGATGAAGTGAGCAGTGGGCACAGGCTCTGGCAGAGCATAAGCAGATGACAGAATGAAGACCATGTTGCAATGGTGAGCCATGGCCTCATCCCCAGCCTGCTCTTCGTCCATCAGCACCTCTCCTTCGTCTACCGCTTCGGGCTCATCCTCATAGTCAACCATTTCTTCTTCCTTATCCAGGTCTACGTCTCCTACGTCGGAGTCAGTCTGTATACTGGAGGCGACTGAGGATGTCCTAGTTGGCACAGTCATCTGCAGCTTCTTAGCTGCGTATTCTACGAAGTTGGTTGGCGCCTTAGGCTCTTTTGGCCTCGCCTGAGATATGGTAGCGGACGGCCCGCTTGATTCCGCCAAAACTATTCAGGATTCCTTGGGAACAGCCTCCCTCTCAGAAACCCCCACGTTGCTCTTGTTCGCAGCCAATGACGCGCTGTTGTCCTTTGGTATCCACCGCATAACGGTGGAACCCTTGCTGGTGTCAATCACCATCACATCTTCCTGAGACCCCAATGCCCCCTGCTTCCGGGCAGCTTCCGGTTGTGACTTCTTTGGAGGGGATTGCCTTGCTTTCGAAGGCTCAGGAGGGAAATCCAGCTTTCTCCTTGGCTTGTACTGAGGTGCACCAGTGGACCTTGGTAGATCCGCCACCCTATCGTGCACACTCTTTCGAGGGGCCGGTGGAACTTCTGCGGCTCGCTGTCCTCGAGAGTCCACGTATGATTTGGTTCTTACCCTGTAGCGTTTATGGATCTCCTCTACCCGCTCCACGGGTACTGACAGCTCTTCCTCCGTTATCCTTCCCGACGCCAGATCCGCCAAGGTTCTTTTCGCCTTGCCAAAGCGTCTCCGCTCGTTCCGGGTGGTCATTGCAGCAAGCTCAATTGCCTTGCCATCTCGCTGGGTATACCATCTGTCCGCCTTCGGATCGTTCCTAGACGCTGGCGGAATATAAACCTCCACGGATGGCTCTGGATTCGCAGCTTTCTGCGAACCCCCAGCCGTAGCTGACTTGACTCCGGACGGTCCTGGGCCTTGCCCTGCTGGCGCAGCTGTCCTCGGACCCGTGATGGTATTTCGTCCGCTTGTAACTCTCCCTGCCTGACTTCTCGGGCGGCTGATGCTCTAACTTAGCTTTCTCGGGGGCGCCTCTCTTTTCAGCTTTCTCCTCCGCCTCCTTCAAGGCTGCCTGAAACTCCTCATAAGTAATCGGCTGCCCTGTATTCAGTCTGCACGTGAGGCAGAGCTTGGAGCGAGGGACCATCACCATGTCCTCTTCTTCAATCGCCCCAACCCAAAATTCTGGGCAGGGTCTAGGTTCGCTGGCGTCGAACCCCAGCTTGCCATCGTTCAGCCACTCCTGCAACTGATCCTTCAGACCTACACATTCAGAACTAGAGTGGTCAGAAGACCGATGGAAAAGACATGTAAATCCGCCATCCTCATTGCTAGGATGGCATTGGTAAAACTCATGAATTTCTGGTGCCCCCTGGTGCACCATGGCTTCCCAGATTTCCTCCGCCTTGCTTGCGTCGTAAGTATACTCCTGAAACCTGGAAACCTGCTTCCTACACTGCTGCGACAGCCTCGGACCAAAGCTGACCTCGATAGCGTTCACCCGCGGTGCACCCTTAGCCTTTGTCCATTGAGGCTCCTTAGGATTCTCCAACTGCAGGACGTTGTCATTGATCCATACCTGGAACTGGTCCTTCAGCTTCACACTATCCTTAGTATTGTGATTGTTCATATTGTGGTAGCTACAGTATGTCTTCCCCGCCATATAATCAGGCTTGGGGGCAAATCCATCATGATGCAAACGCCCCTGGTTGAACAATTCTTGCAAAATCTCGTGAGCCCTGTGGGCGTAATAGGTGTATGCATCAAAGGCTGATTTGGTTGGAAGAGGAGTGACTAACTTAATAGGTTCCCTGACCGGCTTCGCTACCTGGGACTGCAAAGGCTTCTGATCAGTCCTCGCGATGGCCGCGACCTCGACCTCCACTTTCTCCTCATCAACCCATGTTAGGATTGGCCCAGGAACTGCATCCGCCTGGATGGCTGCCACGATCTGAGCAGCGGTCGGAATTGGAGTTTTGGGCTTCAGAGTCCCCGGATAGTAGGACATCGGAGTCCCCTTCCTTCTTTCGTTCCTCTCCCTGGACCGATCAACATAGTGCTGCTCTTGACTCAGGCGATTAGTCAGATCCGCCATCGTGGTCACATGAACCTGCCTGAAACCCTGGCGGATCTCATCTATCAAGCCATCAATCGCCATCCGCACAGCATGCTCCTCTGGAATTTCCATCTCACAGCGAGTCAGCTCCAGCTTGAAACGTCGCAAATAATCAGTGGCAGACTCGTCAGGCCTCTGTTCAGTCTCTGCCAGGTCCTTGAGTCCGATCTTCGCTTCCACAACCCCAAACATGGTCCTGAACATGACCTCCATGGTCTTCCAGTCTGGAATTGACCCAGGCTTCAAACGCTTATACCAGATAGCTGCTTCCCCTGCCAGGGACGTAGGAAAGAGCTTCAGCTTCATGATCGGGTTCTCAGCATACTGACCTGACTCATTGGTGAAGCGCATGATGTGCGTCTCAGCATCCTCAGATGTCTGGCCAGTAAACGGCGTAAAACGGATTGGCTTGAAACCGGCCGGGAAGGGCATCGCATTGATCTCAGGAGTCAACGAATTCTCGTACGTCTTGTCGACGTCGGGCAACCCCTGCAGCTCCCTGAGCTTGTCAGCGAAAATCCTACCAATGTCCTCCAAGGTTATCTGAGCCACGGCGTTCGCTAGAGGTACCGGCGGATCGTTATTAACCGGCTCTGTAGGAGGAACCTGACCTCCCCTCTGATTATTAGTGGCCCTGTTGTTAGATCCGCCAATTCCGCCACGACCGGCGTCGCGCTTGCGCTGGTCCTTTGGCTGAGTTGGATCTGCAACTGTACGGCCAGACCCCTCAGGGTGGTCGCCCCGTTCCAGCAACTGATTCATCAAGACACTCAGGTTGGCGAGCGCGGCGTTGGTTTCCGCCAACTGCTCCTGCTGCTGTTGCCAGCTGCCCTCGGAGTTCCTGGCATAGGCGGTCAAGTCGTTCCCTAGCCGATCCTGCTGTTCGGCGAGGTACTTGAAATTAGCAGTGAACCCCCGCTGCTCCGTCTGCATACGCCTAACGGATTCACTTAAATCAATGACCACATCATTGGCCCTCTTCAGCGCCTCGTCTGTATGACAAGACTTTTCGATCAACATCTTCAGAGTATCCGTCACCTCCGTGGGAGTTGCAGACTCCCCAGTGAATTGTACCATCGGTGACGCATTCGGATCAGCGGATTCATCCGCGGACCCCGTTTCCAAGAAACCAGATGTAGCTTCCCGGTTAACAAAGCCGACAGCGCGGTCGTCATCCTGAGAAGCGGCAGTGATTTCAGTGGTCTCCTCCTCAATCTCCGAAACAGGTGGCTCGGAAACCGGATTCAGACCCTTTTTGCTTCGCAGGGCTTTAAGGGCAGCAGCAATAGGTTTTGCGTCCGCCAAAGTCCCGCCAAACACTTCCTTAACTTCAGCGTCAGTTAATCCCCTACACTCAGCTGTTCCATGCTGGATCAGCCCCTTGTGGGAAGTCTTCAAACAAGACATGGTCACCCTTACGTAAGGATTACCCCTTGTAGATCCCGCAATCTTTGACACCTGTCCCACTGGGCGTGCCAAAATGTTCGTGGCGGATGTAGCACCCGGCGAACAGTCAGCACTGGTCGTGGCGTGTGTTGTTGTTTCTGTGTGCTTAGGCGTGCCAGCACCCTTGGAGCGGTGCAACTCGACTGCGTGCGACCCCCTGGCGAGTCGCCTCGTCTGCTCCCAATCGACTCTGACTTCCTGGTCAAGCGACTGTTACGCGGGCGCTGACTAAGCTGGCATACAGGGCTCGAACAAGACCTGAATAGAACTCTCTACCAGGATTTTCTTCCCAACCCCTCGAGGATTGAGGATCTTACTTTGATCCGGAGAAGCAAAGCAGAGCTGTTTCCAAGACCACGGGTGTGTCACCGGAGTGACGACTCGATTGCTACCAGGGGTAGCGGACTGACAGACTCGATTGCTACCGGGGGTAGCGGACTGACTCGATAAACTCAGCAAACGCTCGGCACAAGTACAAGATTAGATCAATCGTAGGGCGGAGGAGGGTTGCGTGAGGCTCAGCAAATGCTCGGCACAAGTACGAGATTAGATCAATCGTAGGGCGGAGGAGGGTTGCGTGAGGCTCAGCAAATGCTCGGCACAAGTACGAGATTGGATCCGTCGTAGGGCGGAGGCGAGTTGCGTGAGTGGCTCAGCAAAGCGCTCGGCACAAGCACGAGATTAGATCGATCGTGGGGCGGAGGCGGGTTGCATGAGTTGCTCCGGAGAGGCTTTGGCAAGTTAGCGTTGCGCTAGAACTTGTGGTTGTTTGTGTTTGGTTGAGAACCCTTTTCCTAGATGTCAGAAGAGTTATATTTATACGATCAAGGAATCCTAGGGCTGTAACCATCAGCCTGGCGGATCCCGCGACTCACCAGGAGTGTCCTTCCTTGTCTTGCCTCCAATCAAATCGGCGGAGATACTGTTGGAAGTATGGTCGATGTTGAAGTCTTGCAGTTTGGAGCAACACGTCATGACCTTGCTTGTTATGCTTCTGTTACTGTGCAGTATGGCCGGTTCCTCTAACACTTCCTTAAGGCATGGTGCAGCATGGTGCAGCATGGCTTGTAGTTGTTAGTTGTTGATAGCCTAGCGTGCGCATCATTACATTGCTATTTTGCACTCAACTCCAACAAATATCTCCTCTAATGGATTGCTATCGAAACAACCCCTTATCACATCAATCAGTATCTACACCTAATCTCCTAAGGAGATTCGTATATTGTGTAGTTGGATTGTTACAAAACAACCCCAATCTGATTAGGTCGCAACTCATTTCCTCGCTTCAGCCTAACTTCCCCCAACGAGGCGGGAAAGTCTGAACTTAAAGGTTTTGACTCTGATCAAAACCCCTCCGGGCCTCGGGGTGAAAGCCCAATTGAAATAAATTCCAATTGTGGCCCAAACAGTAATCTCACGCCATTCTTCACTTTGCATGGCTATTAGTATTCACATTCTTACACCTCATTTATTTTCCATGGCAGGTGTCTCTTGGCTTCAGAGAAGGTGTAAAATCCCAAGAACAAGGTGGCAACCAGGTGGGGTGGCCGTGATTGTTTGCACCTTGCAAGTGAAGCAAAATTTACAACCTCGAATCTGGTGCAATGCAGGAAAAGTCCGAAATAGCTCACAGAAACAGATCTTAATTAAACTGCTTCGGAGTCGTAAGTGGTATCACCTCGGTACGATCCTGAACAATCTATAATCCAAGGACTAAAATTTCGACGATCACGGAAATTTCGAAGGTCCAAAAAATGGAAATTTCGATGGAAATTTCGAGGAAATATCGATAGTAGAAAAAAATTGATAAAATTGACGGAAATTTTAATAAATACATGGAAATTCTAAATGAAACTTTCTGAGATGTTTATTTAATCTATTATCTATCATATTTCATAAGAAAATCTTATATGGACATTGGTCTATAATGAGTTATAGTGATATAAGGTGAAATATATAAACGCTAAATCATTGAAAATTCTAATAAAAATATATACTAACATCTAATTTTTTTTTATGGCTGGGAACCCAAAGGGAGGTTAGGCCATCACGCCTTATACACGTACATATAATATATTGGACATGACATTACATGAATAATTTAGAACCACATAGAAGATCTATGCGGTACAAAATCTTCAGTACCCTGACTATCCTCATCATCTCTTTGTATAGAGCCTTGAGTGTATTGTGAAGAATAATCATTAAATAATCATTACGAAGGAGAGAATGAGATATAGAAGTAGTGAATTGAAGCAACCGGAGAAGAAAGAAAAGATGAAAGTGTAAGAAAGCATTTGCAATTGAGATTATTTATAGGAAAAAAATTTGTTTTTTAGTTATAAAAATTCCAACAAGCACATAATTGATAGTATGAAAAAATCAAGGATAAGAGGTGCGGAACACGTAAGACCATATCTTTACCAAAACAAATAGTTTGATTTTTGATAGGACATAATTTGTCATTTTAATTTTTTTCGGATTTCAGTAAACATATTATATAAGTAATAAGATGAAGAGATTGAACAAGAAATGAGTTCAGCTCAATTGGCTGACTTATTAATCTTATCATGCAAGCTAAGAGGTGTGGGGTTCGAATCTCACTTCACCCCCAAATTTATGGGTTTTTTGCAGGACGACACGTGTTGGAGAGAGGCAGAGAGCGCGTCAGTGGCCGACACGTGTTGGAGAGAGGAATGTTTCTCCTCAGATTTCGAAAATATCGCGAAATTTCGAAAATATCACACAAGAAAAAGAATGAATGAGGAGGAAATATCGCTGACCCAAAAAAACGAAAATTTCGCCGATATTTCGGCGAAAAAATCGAAATTTCAGTCCTTGCTATAATCTACAGAGGTGAAACATAAGAACTTATCATTCGCATTTCTTCCCTTTATAATTTAAAAGTTAATATTAGAGAGTGGATGAACATTTAAGTATTTTGAGTCAGCGCACTCTTTTGAACAAAGAAGTCCTATGAAAGTATGTTCTATGTCTATCACACATACTGTATGTATGGAATGTAACTTTGTGCAAATTAGCATGCTTTTGAAACCGGGCATTTGCATGCTCTTGAAATTGTTGTGAAACCTCCCTTAAACTATAATGTACTGACGTGCATTTCATTTACGTCAAAGCAGATTCAAACTCTGGCATCAATATATCATATATATGTAACTCATTCATTTTCATATATAAATGAGTTGAAAACATCTATGAAGTTATGAAGGCTTAGGGTTCAAAGAATTCTCACTAATTTCAGTAATTTGAAATTGGTCATGACTTCGATATTGTAAAATGAAGGACGTACGTCACTTCTGCTATATAGCTTGTTTAGCCAAAGATTAAGCGCATTTTCTAAAAAAAAATGATTTGGGGCCTCATTGAGGCCTAAAATTTGTGGTCTCAATTTTAGCTGGCATGCTACGTCACCTATACACATAACCAATTACAAAAAATAATGTCATCTTATTCTTAATTCAAAAAACAATCTTGTCCCTCTTAATTTAACGCCTCTAAATTATTTTATTTTTATTTTATACAAAAATATATATTTTTATAGTTTTTTTTTATTTCTTTTTCTATCACGATAATAGTAAGATTTAAATTCTGAGAATACTTTTCTTTTTAGAATGTGAGTTCATATGAACATTCATATATATATATATATATATACATATATATATATAGTTCCTATCCAGAACGAACCTTCGCTCTGAAATTAACGTGCGAAGTTCTTTTTTTGACACACTTTTTTGTCATATTTTCACATCTCCACCGTTCAGATGTTAGAACTAATGTCTAGATCATCTCTGCAAAATTTCTTCCAGCTTGATAATTATTTGAACTTTCATTATGGCGATTTACACGAACAGTTCAGGTTGAACATATTCGGTTTGTTCATTGATTTAATATAGTTTCGATACCTTAAGAGTCACCAAATTAGATGAAATTTTGTAGGAATGATCTATACATTAGGTTCAAATATCGGAATGGTGGAGATGTTAAAATATGACAAAAAAATTGTGTTAAAAAAAGAACTTCGCACGTTAAATTCAGAGCGAAGGTTCGCTCTGGATAGGAACTATATATGTAGTAACCCCGATTTTAATTCCATTTTCGTGCGAATTCCTCGAAATTAATGGAGGGGTGATTTACGGATTTTCGTATTCCATTCCCTTTTGATTAATCGTTGCTTGCAGTTGGAAGTGATTCCGAGAGTTAAAAGTCGAAAAATGTTTTAGCTTCGATGAATCAAAAGTGGACTTTTTGTTCCGTCGTGAATTTGGAAAAGTTTCCTTCACGAAAGTCGTAGGGCTCGACGATACGAGTTCGTAGACACGCGGCACTCATGAATCGGATGTCGTATAAAAATGTTACGACTTGTCGAAGTTATTTCCTATTCAGGAAATTTACTATAAAGCCTGAAATTTTCGAGGAAAAATCAAACTTTCCCATTTCGGTCGTTTGCCATTTACTGTAGCAAAAGTTACTATTGAAATTCTTTCACCCGATTCACTATTCACCGATTCGATTTTTGGTCAACTCTTCCGATCTCCGCCGTCCGGCCACCACGGCGCGAGCGCCACCCACCGATCGAAAGGGTTTTCCCTCCTCTTTCGTTTGAGCCAAGGATCGGCCCGAACCGCCGCCTGTGCACGGCGTGGCGAGGCCCGCAAGCCGCTGCCACCGTTCCTGGCGGAGCTGCAGCCGCACCAGGCGTCGCCGGAGCTCGAGCCACCCATCGATCGACTCCTCTCCTCCGTGCGCTTCTCCCTGTGTAGGTGGATCACGCCGAATCACACCGATTCGAGCAGATCGAAATCGAGGCGATTCGATCTCCCTCGACCCGTTTTCGTGTTCGACCCGACCCGACCCGATTCAGCCCAGATCTAGACCCGGCCCATACCCGATCCGGCCTAGGTTCGGATCCGGTCCAGACCTGACCCGGTGACCGACCCGGTTGACCCGAACGCCGTTTTGGCCCGATTCGACCTGTTTCCTCCTCGACCCGACGCGAAACGGATATTCACCATTTCTGGTGAATTAAGGTGAGTAAACCTCACAGTGTTCGTATTGTTATGCGAGTTAAATTATAGTATTGGATCATTGATTGCAAAATGGTTTTATGAAAATGATATTGTTTTAAATTAAATGAACTTGACCGACTACGGTTCATTGGTAAGTAAAATAATTTTATTATAAAAACGATTTTCAAAGGGTTTTACGATCAATGACTATAGTTGGTATTAGTGGACTATTCCTGAGTGAATGTCTACGTGTGTGTGTGTGTGTGTGTGTGTGTGTGTGTGTGTGTATATATATATATATATATATATATATATATATTACGTGAAGTATATGTATTGTGGGTGTGCAATTGGGTGCTTTAATTATTATGAAATTGTCATAATTGTGAGTTATGACAATTTTCAAAGGGTTTTACGATCAATGACTATAGTTGGTATTAGTGGCCTATTCCTGAGTGAATGTCTACGTGTGTGTGTGTGTGTATATATATATATATATTACGTGAAGTATATATATTGTGGGTGTGCAATTGGGTGCTTTAATTGTTATGAAATTGTCATAATTGTGAGTTATGTGAGTGTATGTGTTGGTTTGGAAACCAACGGTGGGTGTAAGATATTGCCCAGTGGGGTCGAATTGGTATCTTACATGTGTGTCGTGTGATTTGGGGTTGGTACGAAGACCAACAGCCAGTGAGAGATCTTTTCTGTGTTTGATGGGGATTTCTCATGTGTGGCAACTAGGATCCACCCTGTGTTTGATGGGGGATTCCTATGGCAAATATATCGGGAACCAAGCCTTTGGCCGGGTGATTGGTTACGTTCAGTTAGAGCTCTAGTTTGTCTGCCTTTGTGTGAATGGCTGGGAATGACAGTGGTCATTGCCCCGAGTTGAGTCCTGTGTTTGATTGTGGTTGTGTTGAGATTGTGTTTTCCGTTTGTTGCTTTAATTCTTTTATCTTGAACTTGTTTGTTTTACTCACACGAGCTTTGAAAGCTTACCGGGTTTGTTGTTTACAACCCGGTGCACCAATCGATGGTGTAGGGGTTAGACTTGCAGGTGAGGACCAGCAGCCAGGAGGAGGCTCCTGAGTCACGTAGCTATTAGGAGTGAGCCAGTGACCTAGGTTGTTTTCTTTTGAGTTAGAGAGTGTTAGTGTGAGACTCTATTTTACATCTTTATTATTTTATTGATGTACTATTTTGAGTGATTTGAGCTACGCACTTAAACTCTGTTGTTGTATAAAGTTGTTCGTTTGAAAACTTTATGTATTTGAGTTTATTTATGTCGGTTTTCACTTGGTCGAATTTGGATTTTTATTATCTGAAATTCGGGCCGTGACAATATATATATATATATATATATATATATAATTTTCAAAAATAATGGAAAATTTTTGGTTAATTTTCACTTGGTCTAATTTTATCTATTTGGTTAATAAAATTTTATTCTTTATTCAGAGAAAAAAAATTCATTGTAACAAAAATAATGGAAAATACTTGTGTCCATACCCAATATGGACGGTATGCGTCCGAACTCTCTCTAATTTGCATATGTTGAGCAAAGTAATCAAAGATTTTAATCGTTCAAAAATTGAATTAATCAATAAAGATCATCTCTACAAAAATTCGAAATAAACCAAAATCGTTTGCTCATTTGATTGCATCAAACAAATGAAGAGTTATAGTGAAAGTTGGGAGTTTCATGATCAGCCGTCCATTTATTTGATACAATTGATTAAGCAAATGATATTTTTTTTCATTCATTTTTTACAGAGATGATATTTAATGATTAATTCAACTTTTGTACGGTTAAAATCGTCGATTATTTTGCCAAACATATGCAAATTAGAGAGAGTTTGGACGCACACCGTCCATACTGGTATGAACACAAGTACTTTTCAAAAAAAATTGTCCAAGAAACAGATCGATATGTGTATATCAATATGTACAATCCTTCCAAAAGAAATTTAATAGAGATTTTTCTATTTTTAAATTTGAATTTCGATATATGGTGTATATATCATAATTCTAATTCATAAAAGTAAAAAAACATGATACATTAAAACGTTAAAAAATTAAATTAAGATTGGCAAAGATAGAAATTTTTTATTAAATTCGTAATTTGTAACCTGTAAATTAATTTAATATAGTTCGTAGCTAAATCATCTCGATGAAATTTTTTTGAATTCTTTTTTGTATGATTATTGCCTTAGGGTATTATTATTGACCAAAAGGCAAAGTTTGCAAGTAGATAAAATTAGACTCCAGCAGGATTTTTGAAAATTGAGACTGAGATTGAATATATAAGATCAAACACCACTAAAAAAAATTGGACAATGGCCACAAAAAAAATTTTGTGTGTTCGCGTCGGTTTTGACACCTGTCGAACTATCAACACGTGGGGGTGGCGGACGTAAGTTTCAGTCCTGGTGCGAGCATGCCAGTACCTTTGGGTTAGGTACAACCTTGGTGGCGGACGACGTCTGGCGAGCGAATCAACTCTGGCGAGCGGATGACTCTGGCGAACGTGTTCGTCTGCTCCCTGCTACCTGACTTCTTGATCAAGCGACTATACGCGGGCGTTGACAAACCGGCGTAAGGGCTCGAACAAGACCTAAGTAAACGATTACTAGGATTTTTCCTCAACCTTTCGGCAGATTGAGATATCTTACTTCGATCCTGGGATGCAAAGCAGAGCTAAATATCAAAACCGCGGATGGCGTTCGTCCAACCTTTGAGCAGATTGGGAAAGACTGTTACCGGGGTAACGACTCGATTTGTCACAAGGCGTGACGACTGGACTGGGTGCTTCAGCGAACGCAGACACGACGCAAGTTTGCAACTCTAACCGGCGCAGATGTGCGGCTAAGGTTGGTGCAGGTGTGCTGGGACGTACGGATGCTGGAAGCGATAAGTCTTAGCGATGCTTCAACACGAATGCAAGGCACTTTCGACAACGGCGGCAAGCGGGGTTGCGGCAAGGTTGGAAGAGTGGTTGTTTGCGGTTTGTGGAAGGCAGTTCGCGTAAGATTGCTCCGGAGAGGCTTGCAAGATTTGCAGGGCAAAAGCTTGTAGTTGTATGGTTGAGAACCCTGTCCTAGAGTTCTTTATATAGTGATCTCAAAACCCCAAATACGCATGTAACAAGCATACGGATTCTGATATCAAATAGGATTGTATTTGTTAAATCAACTCCAAGTCAGACTTGAAGAAGGACTCCAAACCCTTTTCTTAGATAGAAACTGATTTAAATGAAATTGGATTACCCGCCAATGGATAACCCTACGGGCTTCAGCCCTGATTCTGGATAAATGTTAATTTAGGCCCAAACATTTCCCCCCAGCCTTCGAAATTAAAAGCCCATCGCGATTGAAGAAGGTTGAGAAAGCCCACTCAGACCTGTTTAAAAATCTGACGAATACGTCGTTCCCTCTAACCGAGGCAACTTTACCAAATTGAACTCAGACGACTGTTCAACAAAACCCTACACCGCTTGAAATCGTACCGATTCAGAAATCAGAAGATCCCCCCTCAGACTCTATAAAACCACAATCCGAGAACGTGGAAATCAATCCAAACTCTCAAATCAGTCAATCATGGCTCTAGAGATTAAGCACTCAGAAGCGCTTCGCGGCAAAGAAAGAATCCAGAAGGCCGTCGCCGAAGTCGGAAGCCCCTTCTGCACCTCAATAATCTTTCCAGATGACTACAATCGTGCCGGACTAGGCCCGAAACAACGAGAAGTCACCCTTCAAGGCATGTCCTCATTCGTGGATCACTGCCGTCCGCCTCCAATAGCTTTTCGCGACCAAGACGTCACGCTTCAGAAATGCTCAAGCCATTTCGAGACCCCCATCACTATTGGCTGCTGGCCCTTACCCACTTCGGAAATGATAAAGTGGTACAAAGCCCGAGAACAAACGGATGCCCTAAGATGGCGTCGTGCTGGAATAACGGAAGTCCTGGAGCTCTGTTTCAACCTAAACCAAAAAGGCGGAAATCGATGTGTCTTCTTGCCTCTAGTAAGTTTCTGGAATTCATCCTCCAATACTTTTGATTTTCGCTTTGGGCAAGCCAGCGTCACCCTCCTAGACCTGTACGCTGGGCTAGGATTTCCTTTGAGTACCAAGCCCTTTGAGACGGATAATTACACGCACGACCGATTTCCTCCCACCATCATCAACCACACTGGGAACTTCACCTACCACGCCTGGATAACCCAATTCAGCCAGATGGACAACGATATTGGAGGAATCGCCTTCCTGGACTTTTGGCTCAACCGCCTCCAAGATGTCAAGAACTTACAAAAGGATGGCAGAAATCCTATATGCCTATGAGGAAACTGGCCTCGCACAGATAGTTCTTGCACACCTATACCGGGGACTTCACACCCTGACCATGAACCCCTTCAACCTCACGGTCTCTGGACCGCTTTGGATTCTGGACATCTGGGCGAACATGTACTTTCCGGGACTCGCTTCAGAGCCCAGAGATGTTGGCGATAACAGAATCACCGTCGCAGCCTACGTTGGCCAAGAACCCATGTACGGGCAAGGCTATGCAGCATGTTTCGACATCATTTATCAAACGGACGCGCCAGACTTCTATTCAGAAGCCCAGATGCTGATCACTCGCCAACACCCTCATGCTCTAAAGACCGGCTTCCTCCCCTCTGTAAATCAAAATGATGCAGGAAGAAACCTCTTTCGGCAATGCATATCAATGGCGGACCTCCCACTTTACAACTCCAGCAGAGGTGGCCAGGGCTCAGAAGTATATGCCCCTCATCTGTTTGCTCGCCAATTTGGCTTTATGCAGCATGCCCCCTATCCGCCAATCCAAAGTTGCAACATCTTCTCAGCCTGGCGACCAAGCAAAAGCACGCCTGTAACTCCCAATGTTCCATGCTCTTCCTGCCTGCGTCCAGCAACTCTTCCTGATCCAGAAGAATGCCTAGAGCTGGTGATCTCCCAGGAAGCCACTGCTGACTACGACACTTGGTGGCAAAGGATTCGTGGGAAGGATTTCCTTAAGGAGGGGTCCCTCTACTACTTTGAAAAGGTATTCAGGAGGCATTGCAACTGCCTCACTGACTTAGACAAGATGGTGCTCGACGGGGGTCCTTTGCACCCTGAATTGCCAGTTGAAGAAACTCAGGTAATCATCCGCGAAGTCGTAACTTACCCTGATTATGGATAAGTATAGAAAAACCATTAACTGACTCTTATGCCACAGGTTTCAAAGAAAGTGCTTCCTGTTGTAAAGAAAAGGAAGGCTCCGGCAACTCCTCCAACAGCACCCAGAAGCAAGAGAAGAGTAAAATCTCCCCCTCCAGTAGTCGAAGAAGAGGAAGAAGAAGAAGAAGAAAATGTACCAGTAAGTTTTTACTAATCCGCCACGACCTATCATTCGCTAGCCGTTTTTAGACCAAAGTATAAACCTGACGTAGTTGGCGAATTTCCTTACACAGGGGCTAAACCTGAGACGGACTAGGAGACCAGCTCCCAGCACTACCCCCGCCACGGCCAAACCAATTGAGATTTCCTCTAGTGAGTCTTCCAGCTCCATTAGTTCACCTTCAAGTGGTCCCGAGCCTGGACTTAGAGTTCCAGAGACTTGGGATGAAATTCAATCTGCCTGGCGAAAGTTTGAAATGTTTCTTGATCAAAGTTGGAGAGGACTCCCTATTTCTGCAACTCCACTAAACTGGCTTCCTGCTCAAACAGGTACCATCCGCGCCCCTCTAGCCGACCTCGCAACTCAAGCTTACACTAATCCTCTGACCAATCCGGCCCTATCCACAGAGAAAGTTGTGGAAGGAACATCATCCGCCAGCGCTCCAACAACAACGGCGATCATAGCGAGTACGTCAAGGGTCGCACAATCAGATCCACTCCCTGGACTGGAAATGATCGGGGTACCACTAGAAGAAAACCTGGAAGCAAACCCAGATGAAGCGATACATGCAAGCCCGCCTCAAGAAGTGCACCCAGCTTCACCCCAAGGCGAATCTGTGGGGCTAACCATTCCAGTAATGGAAATTTCGGCGGATACCCCTTCAGATTCAGAGGTACCCTTCTAACAATCCTTAGTCGATTGAATTTTTTATTGTTAGAGTATTAATGCTCCCTACACCTGCCCTTCCTTCAGGTGGCAGAGACTCCTACCCAGCCTAGGAGTACTGAGAACGTTGGCGAACGGAGCCTAGTACTGTTCTGCCCCCAGCCAAATGTCCAAGACAAGGGCCCATCCGTAGCCAGCTCTCCTCGAACCGCCACTACAAGTGCTCAGTTCATCCCTCGGCCTAGTGATGATCCGCTACTGCAACCTCTAACTCTTCAACAAGACATAGCCGAACTGCAAACAGCCTGGGACATTATCGGCCAGGTATATCAAGAAGATCTAACGGATGTACAGGTTCATGAAAGGATCCACAGTGCGCTGCAGACCGTGAAGAGCCAAATCCAACTCCTGCCCCCCAAAGATCAATCCAGGGCAAAGGAAATCGTAGTCAATCTACCCAACCTCCTTGCAACCTTCCAGAACGAGGTGGGCGAGATTCCCAAACAAGCCGCCATCACCAAGGAGAAAACTTCAATTCTGTCCAAGGCCATGAGTTCATACTCCTCGCTGATGCTTTCCGTGGAATAAGAAGACGAATCAGAAATCAAGCGTCTGGAACAAGAAGTGGAACATATTCACCGGAAAATAGCCATGGTACGGGAGAGGCAACAAGGTCGCCTTGATGCAGCAGCCGAACGAAGGACTCAAATCGCCAAGCTCAAGAGCGAAACAGAGCAGAGCCGAAAGAACAAACAAAAATCAAAGGCTAAACTCCAACGCCTGAAGGCGAAAATATTTAGACTAAGCCTTGAACTGTTCGAAATTTCTCCAGTGCC
Organism: Potentilla sterilis; assembly: GCA_963682095.1. Classification (NCBI taxonomy): domain Eukaryota; kingdom Viridiplantae; phylum Streptophyta; class Magnoliopsida; order Rosales; family Rosaceae; genus Potentilla; species Potentilla sterilis. The sequence goes on along the minus strand of OY821762.1, from coordinate 12,969,827 downwards.
CCCAGAGTAAAATTGGGCCTTCCTTGTAATATTGATTTTTGGTAATATTGGATAAGTATTAATCAACCAACCCATACGCGAGGCCCAGATCCTTCTGGCCCGTTCAAGCATTAGCATTGCCTTGATTCATGCATATCTACAACTGTCAATTCTCCAAGATACGGTCAACAGTCAAACTGACAATTAAAACTTGTGATTCCCCATGCCACAAACGGTTGAGGACCATAAAAACCCTCATTATTTTGATGAGACTGATGATATGAAACCCTAATGCATCCCAGCCGTTGGATTTCACCTGCCATTCGCTATAAAACGAAGCTCTTAGTGTCGAAACTAAGATCATCTCTTTTGTGTTCAATATGTCTATCTTATTTTCCAGTTTCTCCACCAAGCCTCTATGGCTTCCTGAGTCTTTTCCTCCAGATCCTATGGAGATGTCTGTCAAAACACCTTGAGTCGCATAGTCTGGTATTAAATACGTCCTAAGTCGCATAGTCCGGTATTATGCCCCCAAGAGAACATGGAATACGGATAGAATCTCCAAAAGAAGGAGCTTCTCTATCGTTCTCAGGGGTATGATAGCTGCTGGTGACTTAGAACCCATCCGCCGCCATGACGGTCACTTTCCTTCTGCGATCTTTCAGACTCTTGTTAGTGACCAGTGGTGACCGTCGGCTGGCATCCACATCCTCATCCCTTCGCTCTTCACTCAACCTCCAAGGCCTTCCCTTTGAGGTAAGGTTCCAAATAAAGGTATTGGTGGATGAAGAAGCTTACGGGATGGTAAAAGTGATGAGGATTGGAGCAGGAGATCGGAGGAGGAACGATACACATCCATCCCTAAAAGAATCTGTGAAACAGATCCTCTTCTCTCTTTCGTTCAAGAATTTTAGAAGTATAGGAATTTATGTAATATTGTACTTGTAAAGCTCTTGACCGCAAAGTCATTCTTGAAATAGAATCAATAAAATTTATATCATATTGACCTTGTCGAAAAACAAAAAATTTGCTGTTTTCCGTGCTGAATGAACAAAAATTGTTGAAAACCATAAACATTGATTCTCAATCTAACTAAGTAAACGAACCTTAAACAGATTCATAACAAAAGAAAGCAAACTACAAAACTAATGAACCTTGAACAGATTCATATTCTAAATTGTGTAAATATCATTGGCGAACTGCACCACTAACGGACTGAATCGCCAAATCTTCTATGAAGAGTATCCCTTGTATTGCCCCCCTAGTAACCTTAGGCTGAGGCCAATATGCTGCCAAAGCCAAGGGGACTAAGGCAGAGTGTTGGTGTTTAGATAGGATGAATCGGAGTTGAAGTTTGTCCCCCGGTCTCGACCGTAGCGAGTGGATCTTCAAATTCCCAAACGCTAGGGAAGTACTTCTTAAGGTGGCGCCCATTAATGGGGTTACGATGGACCTCACCCTCGAAGTCTCTAAGTTGATAAGCACCTTTGCCAACAATACGATCAATTACAAAGGGACCCTCCCATTTGGGAGACCATTTACCACGTCCGGTATCTCGTTCGCCAAAAGGAAGCATGGCCTTCCAGACCAGATCGCCTTCACCATAAGACTTACCCTTAGTTCTTTTGTCGTAAGCTCTGGCGACCTTTTTCTTCTCCAAGACTATGTTCTGCAAAGCGTCTAATCGCTGCTCGTCGAGATCTTCATGTTCCTGGAACATCGCCTGAACGTAGTCATCTCTGATTAATTGATGCTGCTCGCGAACTCGGAGAGAGCGAACATTGATTTCTAAAGGAAGAACAGCATCATGGCCAAACATCAAGGCATAAGGAGTAGTGCCTGTAGGATTTCGTTTAGACGTACGGTACGCCCAAAGAGTATTGTCTAGCTTCGTGTGCCAAGTCCGAGGATTATCCGCCAGCATCTTTTTGATGATAGAAATAATCACCTTATTGCTAGCCTCAGCCTGACCGTTCGATTGAGCATAGTACGGCGAAGAGTGCAAAACCTGAATGCCATAATCTTGAATGAACGTCTGCGTACTCTCCGCCATGAATGATGCCCCCCTGTCCGCCACAATACATTCAGGAATGCCATAACGGCAAATGATATTCTGGAATATAAAGCGAATGACCGTTGCTGCGTCACAATTTCGAACAGGGATGGCCTCCACCCATTTGGTGAAGAAGTCTGTGCCAATAAGCAGGTACTTATGCTGAAGAGAAGAATTCGGATGGATTTCCCCAACAAAGTCAAGTGCCCAACCCCTTGCTGGCCAAGGTTTGATGATAGGCTGCATTGGGATATTAGGAATCCGTTGAACCGGTCCATGAATCTGGCAATCAACACAGCCTTGGGCAAAGCTAATGCAATCTTTAAGGATAGATGGCCAAAAATAACCATAACGGCGGATTAGCCACCTCATCTTTGATCCACTTTGGTGCGAACCACATACTCCCAGATGGACTTCGCGCATTAGCCTCTTGGCTTCTATACCAAAGACGCATCTGAGGTCCACACCTTCCTCGCCCCGACGAAGCAACTCATCACCCTTAAGTAGGTAATTCGTAGCTAAGTGCCTGGTTCGCCTTTCGGATGGGGCAGAAGGATCTTGTAAATATTCAATGATTGGTTGCCGCCAATCAGTATCAATGGTGTCAAGAGTAGCAACCAACCAATCGCCTCGCTGTTCCCTTCGTGCAGCAAAAGATGGCAGCGTCCTGCGTTCTACTTTCAGGATGCGTTCTTTGACGCCATTGGCAAGAGTAATACCAGTGGCGAGCTGTGCTAACTCGTTGGCTGCGAAGTTCTTTTCACGAGGGACATAGTCGAGCACCACATCAGTAAATTGATCCAACAACTCTGATGCTCGTTCCCAGTAATGTATTAGGTGGTATGAGACGCATTTATAATCTCCTAACAGCTGCTTGATGATTAATAGAGAATCACCATATACTTCGATCTCTTTAGCATCCATATCCAGTAGGAGTTCCAGACCAATAATAAGGGCTTTGTATTCAGCCTGGTTGTTTGTGCAAGTCCACTCTAACTGGAAAGAGTAGGAATGGCTTACCCCTGACGGACTTTGGATGCAAATTCCTGCACCCGCCAAAGAATGTGTGCTACTTCCGTCAAAGTACAGGATCCATGGTACCATGCCGACCATGTTGACGAAGGGGATAGGATCTTCAACCGATTCGTCTAAAGGATGATGAAGTAAAAAATCAGTGACCGCTTGACCCGTCATCGCTTTGAGCGGCGCATACTGCAACGAAAACTCAGAGAGAGCCAAGACCCACTTGCCAATTCTACCACGTAAGATAGGTCGGGTAAGCATGTACTTGACCAAGTCCATTTGAGCTACCACAATGGTAGTAAATGAAAGCATGTAGTGGCGGAGCTTGGTCGCTGCAAAATACAACGCCAAACAGAGGCGCTCGATGGGAGAGTACCTTGTTTCTGCGTCTAAAAGGGTTCTACTGAGATAAGAAACCGCGTATTCAACTTTCTTACCCTCTGTCGTAGTTTCATCCTGAGCCAAGAGTCCGGCAACAGAATTATTAGAGGCAGAGATGTATAACTTGAGTGGAATCCCCGGTTGTGGCGGTCGTAATACTGGTGGACTGGCCAAATATTCCTTAATCTTATCAAACGCCGCTTGATGCTCAGGTCCCCAAACAAAGTGCTCATCTTTCTTGAGTCGCAATAAAGGAGAGAAGGGAGCAATCTTTCCAGCCGAGTTAGAGATGAATCGTCGAAGAAAATTTATCTTGCCCAGCAAGCTTTGAAGCTCCTTCTTGTTCCGAGGCGCCGGGGCGTCTAAAACAGCTTGTGCTTTGTCTCCCGCGACCTCAATACCTCTGTCATGTACCACGAAGCCGAGGAAATCACCAGCACGAACCCCAAAAATGCACTTGGCTGGATTCATTTTAAGCTGATGCTTCCTCATCCGCGTAAAGACAGCGCGCAGATGACCAATATGGTCCATCCTGGATTTCGACTTAACCACCACGTCGTCAATATAAACTTCCAAAATGACTCCAAGGATGTCGTGAAAGATTAAATTCATAGCCCGCTGATACGTGGCCCCTGCGTTGGTTAGGCCAAATGGCATGCTAAGATATTCAAAGGCTCCAGCGAAGCCTGGGCATCGAAACGCAGTTTTGTGAATGTTCGGCTCGTAAATTGGTATTTGATGATAACCGGCCGTACCATCCATAAATGATAACATTTCGTGCCCCGCAACTGCGTCCACCAAAAGATCCGCAATAGGCATAGGGTATATATCCTTTGGTGAAGCAGCATTAAGATCTCTGTAATCAACACAGACCCTGATTTTGCCGTTCTTTTTCTTAACAGGAACCACATTCGCCAATCACTGTGTATATTGGGCTGGACGGATGATCCCTGCATCCACCATACTCTGAACCTCCTTCTTGACCGCCATAGCGGTTTCAGCATTCATTCGCCTTTGTTCTTGTCTAACCGGCCTGGCGCCGTCCCTAATAGGTAATCGATGGCACACCAAATCCTTGGACAATCCAGGCATATCTTGATATTTCTCCGCGAAGCAATCCTTGAATTCGCGCAGCAAATTGATTAATTGCTACCTCAGTTCTGGTTCCAGCTGCTGACCAATCCCAACCTCTAAAGGTTCTTCAGGTGTACCCAGATTGATCCGCTCTACCGGGTCGCGCACCTTGGGCGGGGTGTCGTCTAAAGCAGCTGGTGCTGGTGGAATGGGCTCTACTTCTTCAGTAGTTATGATGTCATCTTCATCGATACACTCAACAAGAGCGACCGTATCTGAAGCTAATTGCTCAGCTCTAAACATTGCCAGTCGCTGTAGCAAAGAAACTACAGCCTCTGTCTCCTCAGCTGTAAAACTGTCAATCATGTTGACGATTGGTTGAAAATCGATGGAAACAGGCCGAGAACAGTCTGCCTGTGCCTGAGCTAGTCCCCACCGTGTTAAGTCAGTGGAGGTCACCCCTAGCGGACGACCCTTACTATCAACCGCATCAATCACCAAAGGACGCATGGTGCTGTAGTAATAATCTGACTCCAATGTATTAGTTGCTATAGAAAAGGGACGCTCGTCTGCCTTGATTAGAACTGGTTTATCAGAAGCTGGATCCCACATGATCATCTCCTGATGTAATGAGGATGGAACTGAATATGTTTTATGGATCCAATCGCGTCCCAAGATCATTGAATATGGGACTGTAGTGTCCGACACGAAAAGACCCTGACAAGCATCAGAAGGCCTGATCTTAACCCTGAGCACGAGGAAGCCAGCCGTTTGAGCCACAGTGCCGACGAATCCTCTAACTTTAATAGAAGAGTTCTGGATTTTGTCCGCGGGAATCTGAAGTCGTTCCATAGTGCTAAGCGTAACAACACTCACCGCCGCACCATTATCAACGAGGATTCTGTTGACCTGGACACCCTCCACCTCTGCTGTAACATAGAGAGGTCTGAGATGTTGAGTCATTGTAAACGTGGGTTTATTAAAAGTCATGTGCGAGCTATCCAGATCAGCGATCTTCGCATGGTCACCAAGTGTTGGTAAGGAATTCAAATCCTCGTTGGCGAGAAGACCGTCCTCGTCAGACGCTGGAATGAGACAAACCGGCCTATCCGCCGCCTCCTCTTGTATGAAATACGCAGTAGGGATTGGCTGAGACAAAGCATAACTAGAAGATAATATGAAAACCATATTACAATCCAGAATTGGTTCATCCCCGTCTGTAAAATGTTCTTCGTCCTCCAGCATCTCATCAATCGCATTCGGCATGTCTTTATCAACCCCCGACGAGCTTGTAAGCGCCTTAGTCTGAGACGTTATAGGAGCTACCTCTGTCTGCTTCACAGGAAAGTCGGTTTTCAATTGCTGAGCGACGAACTGAGGGAAGGGCTGATCACCTTGTTGACTGACACCCTTCTGACCCGTAAGGACTTGAGTCGTCCTAGCCGATGATCTGCTAAGGGCTGGAGTAGGTCCTTGAGTTCTTGGCAGTATCTCAGGGACCATAATAGTTGTTGATGTAGAAACTGCCGTCATCCCCTTAGGCTGCCACTTCAGAATAACAGAATCTGTCTTCTCTGTCGTGTCAGAGGTTGTTTGGACAGATTTAAGTTTTGGTGGGGCCTCAGCGGCTGAGCGCAAAGGTATCCTTTCTGGGGAGATTGCTAGTTTCCTGCGAGGAGCTTTCTGAGGTGCACCATCCGCCGCTGTAGGATGCGCAATCCTTTCGTGAACATTCCTCCTTTGAGTTGGCGATTGTTCCTCCCGTCGTACACGACGAGAATCAATATAAGTTTTAGACTTATAACGCTTATAGGCATCACGTACATGCTCCACGGGCATGGAGAGGTCGTCAGGAGTAACCTTCCCTTTGTTCAAAGCCTCTAAAGTCCTTCTCGCCTTGCCATACCGCTTTTGAACATTCCTAGTTGGCGGGACTGGCTCTTCTACGATTGGCTTCGTTCCTGAAGGTCCAGGGTCTTGCCGAGACCTTGCTGGAGTAGCGAAAGCTGATGGCTCCTGGTGATGATATTTCGTCCGCTTGGGGTCACCAAACCCCGAGTGAACCGGCCATGGAGGATTCCGCTTAGCCGTCGCGAGAGCCTTGGCTCTTGCCTCCTCTAACGCCTGCATTAGTTCTTCATGTGTAAGAGGTAGTCGACATTTTATCTTACAATCAAGGCATAATTGAGCCCTAGATATTGTTATCAGTTCTTCCGCGACTGGCGGATTAACTTGCTTGTCCGCTCGCGAGGTGCTATTGGGTCTGTCTTGATCGATGGCATTTACCCAAAAGTGCTGAGAGGTCGCCACCGCGCCATTAGCAAACTGAAGGAAACCCCCATTCAACCATTCCTGGATTTGATCCTTCAACCCAACGCAAGCAAATGTACTATGATGGCTTGAACGGTGAAAAGCACAATGGGATCCGCTTGATCCATTTCGCCGGTGTTGCTCCAGCATGTAGTCAGGAGCAACTATCCCCTCTTGGCCTAAAGTTCGCCAGATTTCCACCGCCTTATTCCCATTGTATGTATAGGTCTGGAATCTAGAACCCTGTTGACCAGGTTCCAGTTCGCCACATTCATGAGGAATCAGAGTAACCATATTTACGTCCGGAAAGGGTCGAGTCTCTGTCCATGTAGGTTCCTTCGGAACGTCCATTACCATGAGTTTATCGTTAATCCAAGTCTGGATTTGGTCCTTGAGCTTGACACAATCCTTAGTATAATGATTAGTCATGTTGTGGAAACTGCAGTATTTCTTGCCTGACATGTAGTCTGGTTTGGGTATGAAACCACCTTCATGCTGGAGCCGTCCTTGCTTAAACAATTCATTGAGGATCTCCGGTGCTTGATGAGCATTATAGGTATATTTCTCAAAAGCGGATTTCAAAGGCAAAGAAGCCATAATCTTAATAGGGTCTTTAGCGAACCTCACGCTTTTCGGTTGTAGGGGTTGGCGACCCAACACCTCTACAACCGCCACGTTTTCTTCGTCTCTGGTATCATCAACCCAAGTGACCGTTGGCGCTGGTTCAGCATCTATGGTCGCCACCGTTTTAGTAACAGGAGGAACATTTGTCTTAGGTTTTAGAGTACCTGGAAAATATGATATCGGGACGCCTTTCCTCTTACTGGTCTGAACCCTTGTTTGATCGAGGAAGTGCTGATGTTTGGCTAACCTATTGGTTAAGTCTGCCATATTCGTCACATACACTTGCTGGAAGTGCGCCTGTATGTCTGGCTCAAGCCCCGCAATTGCCAGCTCGACCGTGGTCTCTTCCGTCAGCCTATCCCTGCATTTAGCTCGCAGAAGCTTAAAGCGCTTCAAATAGTCGATGGCGGACTCGTCAGGTTCCTGGTTAGTATCCGCCAGAACCTTAATGGTTATCTTAGCTTCGACCACCCCAAACATGGTCCTAAAGAGACCTTCCATGGATTGCCAATCTGGAATCGAACCTGGCACTAGGTCTCTATACCAAGCTAAGGCCGAACCCGTGAGGGAAGTTCCGAACAACTTCAACTTGAGAACCGGATCCTGGGCGTAAGGGCCACATTCATTATGAAAACGAGTTATGTGGGTCTCTGCATCTTCAAAAGATTCGCCCGAGAAAGGGGTAAACCTTATATGCCTGAAATTCGCGGGCCATGGTGTCCGATTTACAGCTAGTGTAAGCGGATTGGTATAGGTCACACCGGGATCCGGCAAACCTTGCATGACCCTTAACTGCTCATGAAACATTCTCTGGACTTCGTTGCGGGTCATAACACCTTCAACGTCTTCCTCTTGAGCTTCGTCTTCATTGTCAGGTGGTGGGACTACGTTCCGACCACCTCTCCTCTGCTGTTTAGGCGGGTTGACAGCTTCAAATCCCCTGTTATTAGGCTTAGCTCCTCTGTTTGGACCCTTCTCCGGTATCTTTGTGAGTTTTACTAGAGGGGTCTGTTCGTTAGGCTCAGATATCTCAGTTTCGAAACCCGTTTGTACCATCTGCACCAATCGATCGACAGTGGCACTGGTCCTATCTATCTGAATCTGCTGCTGCACCATATGGGCTCTGAACTCCTCCTGCTGTTGCTGGAATTGTTCGCCGAATTCAGCCTGATGCTCCCTTGCTAACCTATCAAGATTCCTAGTGAGAGAGCTAATACTATCATTATTCCTATGGGTGTGTTCCCCCAAAGCACGCATGTTAGCCATATGACTGATCTGTTCAGTCTTTAACTCCTTCAGCGTAGCTTTTATCTCCTCTAGGACCACATCAGTATCCTGAGATTTTGATATTATAATGCCAAAAGATTGCATTATTTCGTCGGTGGAAGGTGCCCGAGGCGGGAAAACTCCATCTCCAATATTGGCTTCAGTATCCAATGGAACCATGGTGGTATTTGGGATATCACCTCCCTGATGGCGATCGGCGGTACCCTCCAAGTCTGCGGGAACTTGGTTACCTCCTTCGAGGACCTCGGTCAGATCCTCGATTTCAGGTCTGGCATCTCCAAACCTGGCTTGCAGTTGGGATTCGGACAGACCTCTACATGCAGCTGAATTATGCTGTCTTAACAGCTGATGTTCTGGCTTCTTACAGAACGACATTGGTCGCGTATAGATATTGGCTTGCGCAATCTTGACACAAGTCCCACTGGGCGTGCCAAAAATGTTCGCGTCGGTTTTGACACCTGTCGAACTATCAACACGTGGGGGTGGCGGACGTAAGTTTCAGTCCTGGTGCGAGCGTGCCAGTACCTTTGGGTTAGGTACAACCTTGGTGGCGGACGACGTCTGGCGAGCGAATCAACTCTGGCGAGCGGATGACTCTGGCGAACGTGTTCGTCTGCTCCCTGCTACATGACTTCTTGATCAAGCGACTGTACGCGGGCGTTGACAAACCGGCGTAAGGGCTCGAACAAGACCTAAGTAAACGATTACTATGATTTTTCCTCAACCTTTCGGCAAATTGAGATATCTTACTTCGATCCTGGGATGCAAAGCAGAGCTAAATATCAAGACCGCGGATGGCGTTCGTCCAACCTTTGAGCAGATTGGGAAAGACTGTTACCGGGGTAACGACTCGATTTGTCACAAGGCGTGACGACTGGACTGGGTGCTTCAGCGAACGCAGACACGACGCAAGTTTGCAACTCTAACCGGCGCAGATGTGCGGCTAAGGTTGGTGCAGGTGTGCTGGGACGTACGGATGCTGGAAGCGATAAGTCTTAGCGATGCTTCGACACGAATACAAGGCACTTTTGACAACGGCGGCAAGCGGGGTTGCGGCAAGGTTGGAAGAGTGGTTGTTTGCGGTTTGTGGAAGGCAGTTCGCGTAAGATTGCTCCGGAGAGGCTTGCAAGATTTGCAGGGCAAAAGCTTGTAGTTGTATGGTTGAGAACCCTTTTTACGTTGTCCTAGAGTTCTTTATATAGTGATCTCAAAACCCCAAATACGCATGTAACAAGCATACGGATTCTGATATCAAATAGGATTGTATTTGTTAAATCAACTCCAAGTCAGACTTGAAGAAGGACTCCAAACCCTTTTCTTAGATAGAAACTGATTTAAATGAAATTGGATTACCCGCCAATGGATAACCCTACGGGCTTCAGCCCTGATTCTGGATAAATGTTAATTTAGGCCCAAACATTGTGGTGCACTACCTACGTATAGTTGATCAATCAAAGCTGTTTTGTGGTCTTTTCTCCGAGGTAAAACGACCTACTTCCTAATGGCGTGTAAGAAGAAGCTTGAAGTAGGTTGTGGACTTATGCATGTGTATGGGATGAGAAGCTAATTAAGTTAGAGGGAGAGGTGCGACTGCGAGAGCCGATGTCGGAGCCTTCAGAAAATATTACCAATTTTCACATTCTATGATAGCACAATGGTTCTAAACTTTTTATTTATTTTAACTTTTTAGAGCAAACGTATAGCAATTATTCATCAACGACTCTATTAATATATGTTCAGTACGTTTGAAGGGTAGAATATATAATTAAGACCAAACCGGAAAAGTTTTTTCATTTATCATAAAGCATAACGTTACAAGTATACATACATGCCTAGCAGCTAGTTGTAATATAACTCAGTACATTGGACATCTCATACTACAAGAGAGCCATACAAGGCACTTTTATTCCCTCGATCTCTACCCGTTACTAGTCTGATGCCAAAACACTACATGCCGCATCACATTTTTGCTTACAATATATTGATAATATATTGTACTATGCATTACTCATTTAAGCAATAGCCCACCATTTCCTCTCGGACTGGGTAGACCTTGAGGAGCTCAAGGCAAGGGTCTCCTGCCTGTTGTACTTGAGGTTCCTTGCCTGCTGACGGTCCATCTGGTAAGCGTTCGCGAGGACCACGTCGGGAAGTGCACGCAGAACGGAGGTCCTGCCAGCCATGGTGTTGATCATGGCATTGTCCTGAGTCTTGAAGGCAATGTACTCGTATCCATCGCCCATGGCCTTTTGCAACACGGCGTGGTTCTGTGGCACAATGAAGAGCTGTCCCTGGCGGACCTGGTCGTCCAAGATAGCGTCGCCGTTGTCGTTGACCACCTGAACCCTAGCGCTCCCCCTGATGACGTAGTAGACCTCGTGGGCGTTCAAGTTCCAGTGTGGGCTGTAGATAGCATTCTGCATGTTCCACATAAATAATAATTAACCATTAGCACAATTGCTAATTAAACTAATCATTAACTTGACTAAATTTAGCTAGTTGATCGACTAATACGCATGCATATATATGGTTACTCACGTTGTAGAAGAAACCTCTCTCCGCGCTTAGACGGAGGTGCCTGAGAATAGGCATGCTAAGGCCGTTGAGGACGCTGATGCGACCGGCTTGGGGGCTGAAGACGTCAGCCATTGAAGGCCTGCCGATGTTCTGCTTCATCTTCATGTGGCAGAATACCTCCTCGAAGCCATTCTGTCCATATTGTCCTTGTCGTCCTTGTTGTCCTTGAAGTTGTCTTTCCTCACTCATGGACTCTGGCGGCTGGATGAAGTCGAGGCGTCCCTGAACCCTAACAATCTGTGGCCTGTTGTTGTTCTGGCCCTGGAGCTGCTGGGCGGTCTGTTGGTCGATGTTGAGAGCGTCGGCTAAGAGCTGTGTGTCGAAGCCGGAAAAGATGTTCATGTTGTTTCCCTGCATTTGGTGCCTGCTCTTTCCCTGTTGTCCATGTTGTCTCGATATGCTTCGGCCTCGGATTTGGCCTTGGCTGAAGCCGCTGAACTCATCTTGTGGGTTACCAGCAAGATAGAATCGCTGCATATACACATCAAGCAGCCATTGAGCGAGTATAGCATGCAATTTAAATGGTTAATTAATTAACAGTGTACACACATATTGGGCAAAAATGTTGCTAAGAAATAGTACCCTTGGGATTTGGTCAAGCTGGTTGTGTCTGTTGCTGATGTCTAGAAGACTGACGAAAACAAGAGAATTGTCACCGTCGTTGTAGGACCAGGTTGTGACTCCGGCGGGGATGGCGATCACGTCACCTTGTTTGACGGGTCTCACCCTCTGGTGTCGGTCTAGCTGTTCGAAGCTCTCTTGTTGTCCCTGTTGGCCACGTCCATATTGTCCTTGTCGGCGTATTTGTTGCTGGCGGCCTTGTTGACCTTGCCATTGTTGCTGCGAGCCCTGTTGTTCCTCGAAAGATTGCTCAGACTCCTCGAATGTCTCGGGACATCCGGGGATCACCATTCCTAGTTGACCCCTACCTGAAAAAGATCAACAAGCATAATTAACGTTAACCAATGCATGCATAAATAACATCCAGTCACGCAATTTAGTTTGAAGTCATTAGAGACGGCGACGTTTAGATATTATTACCTTGGACAACGTAAATGAGGCGAGGAGTGTTGGTGTAAGAAGGCAAGTGAAGTCCATCGCGCTCGACAGTGATTCTCTGAACGGCGACTCCGGCGCACTGGAAGTCATCCTGGTTGTAGTCCCATGACTCGATCTGACCCGCCTCGGTCTCAATGCGGTTGTCGGGCTCGCGGGCATTGATCTGGTTCAGCATGCACTCATTTTGCTGGCTAGATATAGATTGTTGGCGATAGGCTAAGCAGCCATGAAAGAGAACAAGCAAGCAAAGGGAGAGAGGTAAAGACCTGGCCATTTTTAGAGTGGATCGATACTAGCTAGCTACTTTGGTGAGGAAGAGAGTGGAGAGGGGTTAGATTTATAGAATAAGGGAAGGAGGTGAGGGAGGGACACGTTAAGAAATGTGCTACATGTGTGTAAGGCATCTTTAGCCATCTTTATGTATGCATGGTATGTAGGTTTGAAGGGTTTACACCTCATTTCTGTGGTTTGGGCAGGTGGCTTTGGTGAAGAAGAAGATACAAAGTGCATGCATGAGATATGTGGTACCGGTGAGAGGATGGAGTCTCCAGTATGTCCTGATGCAAACTGAAGCTGATCGATTTTGAATTTCAATGCCTTAAATCTGGGGCTCCGCTCTAAAATTAAAGAGGGTAGTTTTTTATTTGACCAACTTTCTGATTAAATTTCTGTATCTCCACCGTTCAGTATTTAAGTATATGCGTGTAGATCATTTATGTAAAATTTCATCAAATTTGGTGATCGTTAAGGTATCAAAACGATAAAAAAACAATGAACATACTGAATCTGTTCAGTATGAACCACTTGTGTTAATTACGACTGAGAATGTTCAAACGATTATCAAATTTGATGAAATTTTGCAGAGATGATCTACACACATATATCTGAATATTGAACTGTGGAGATGTAGAAATTTAATCGGAAAATATGTCAAATAAAGAGCCCCGCTCTGGATAGAATATATATATATATGTGTGTGTGTGTGTGTGTCACTACCAGATTTGAGAGAATAGCCGACGAAAAAAATTTCGTCGGCTATTCCCTCTACCGACAAAAAAATCGTCGGCTATAATTCGTCGATAAAACTCCGTCGGTAATACGAATAGCCGACGAAAAAATGGAATCGTCGGCCATTCCATAGTATAGCCGACGAAATTGCATGGAGTATAGCCGACGAAATTTTTTCGAGGAATAGGCGACGAAATTCTTAAGTATATAGCCGACGATTTTTTTTAGTATAGGCGACGATTTTGCAAATTTCGTCGCCTATTCCGCGGAATTTTTAATATTTTAATATTTATTAATTAGGTATAGCCGACGAAATATTAATATTTTAATATTTTAATATTTATTAATTATAGTATAGCCGACGATTTTTAAAATTTCGTCGCCTATTCCTTGGAATATATTAATATTGTAATATTTATTAATTAGGTATAGCCGACGAAATTTGGTCAATCTCGTCGGCTATTCTTACATTTTGAAAAAAAAAATTAACCAACAATTTCACAATTTTAAAAGGCGGAGGAGGAGGCCGGCCAGAGGAGGAGACGGAGGAGGAGGAGGAGGAGGGGGAGAAGGAGGAGGGGAGGAGGAGGAGGAGGCCGGAAAATGCCCCAAACCAGAAAAATTTCAGGATTTATAGCCATAGGAATAGCCGATGAAACGGCGCGGATCGATGGAGAATAGGCGACGAAATCTATTTTCGTCGGCTATTCTTTTAGTTTAGGCGACGAAAACTAGATTTCGTCGCCTATTCTCTTGGTCAAACAAGAAAGTCAAACCCCTTAAACGCTTAAAAACAGAAATTAGTCTAGTTAAACGACGTTTTTCGGCCTCACCTTCAACAGATAATAGTTTCAAATCGATGAAACGCAACTAATCATATAAAAATTTTACAAAATTGATTTAACGAACGTCAGGCTACCCATAGGAAAACGAGAGTAAAAAACAGTTAACCGCACCATTCGGCACACAGATTTTATCAGAATATTGTCATTTTTCAACCGTAGACGTATTTCATTATTTCGGTCATATCTTATTTGACAACATTTTTGCATTTGAAGAGTCTACGTATAGTAACTATTTGAAACTATACATTCCCTTAAACACTTAGTAAACAAGTTAAGGAACATTAGTGCATATGTTCTGATTTTGAATCTAAAAGTTTAGAAAATATATTCCAACCGTCAGATATCACCGTTAAGATTAAATACATGTATGGAAAAAAATCCAACTTCAACTGACAACGTTAAAGGCTCGATCGGAACGGTCAACCGGGTAAGTCAAACCCCTAAACGCTTAAAAACGGAAATTAGTCTAGTTAAATGACGTTTTTCGGCCTCACCTTCAACAGATAATAGTTTCAAATCGATGAAACGCAACTAATCATATAAAAATTTTACAAAATTGATTTAACGAACGTCATGCTACCCATAGGAAAACGAGGGTAAAAAACAGTTAACCGCAACATTCGGCAAACAGATTTTATTAGAATCTTGTCATTTTTCAATCGTAGCCGTATTTCATTCTTTCTGTCATATCTTATTTGACAACATTTTTGCATTTGAAGAGTCTAAAATCTAAAACAAATTAGAAAACTTAAATCTTGAAAACATAGTAAACTGCCATTTTGAGGCCCTAAACGAGCTCGAAAGCCCGAAAAAGCCCACACGTCGTGGTAAAGCTATGAGTTTGATTCCTGACGTCATTCCCTTTCCGGAATGGTATCGCAATCGTCATTCGGACACCGAACGCCAAATCTGCAGCAAACCGGGTTCTGAAAATATATAGACGTATAGCCGACGAAAATGTCAATTTCGTCGGCCAAAAGTTTATAAAGTTTTTCGTCGGCCATTCTTTCAGGGAATGGCCGACGAAATTAATTATTTTCGTCGGCCATAAGTGAAAAAAAAGTTTCGTCGGCTATTCTTTCAGAGAATGGCCGACGAAATTTAAAATCGTCGCCTATTGGTAGGAATAGCCGACGATTTTTCTTTTTAGAGACGAAAAAAAAATTTTGTCGGCCATAGTTTGACTATAGCCGAAGATTTTTTTTTTTACCGACGAAAAAAAAATTTCGTCGCCTATTATTGGGAATAGCCGACGAAAATTTAATTTATCGGCCGTTTTTTTTTTTTCGTCGGTAATACTGTTTTTTCTGGTAGTGTGTGTGAAGTAGATAAACAAAGAACGATTACGTACTCACCTGAACATCGGAATTTCGGGATAAATAGCTAGTTATCTCTGGTCCCAAATATGGCCTAAACTATTCCATCGATCCCACACTATCAATAGCAGCCAATGTAATGGAGGAATTTTTCAGTGTTACGGAAGAACCACGTGACAATTCTTGAAATTTTGACACGTGAGGTTTGTAACAGAAATTATAAATTATATAGTAACATGAAATACTGCCACGTAGTCCTCCCTATCAATGAAATTTTGATACGTGAGATTTTGTGACAGAAATTATAAATTATAAATCATATAAAAATATGAAATTATATGTGATAGGGTATTTATTTTTCCTGGTAACTAGCCGGGGTTAATTAATTATTAATTATCATTTCGTCGTTTAAGCACTTTTCTCAGGGAGTGGCATATGTATATTGGTTATCGGTTCTAACTAATTATATGAAGCACCCAGAGCTAGAGGAAAAAAAACAAAAAACAAAAAACTTGCGGTATATATATATAGTCTATACGCCGATGTATCTAAGAATCCCAAGTATATTGTTCCAAGCTAGCTAGTAGCTAGTCATTCATTATAGGATGCATGTCATTCTATAATCAAAATCTGGCGGAAATTAGTTATACAAATTGATGATGTACACATTTTCATATTATTTGGTCTAACGGCATAAATATTATTATTCATTTAAACGTGTAATTCGGAGGAGACTGTCTCAAGGTACAATCCTATTACCTTTGTTAAATTTAGGCGCATCCATTAAGATCAAGATGTTTATTCCGCAATTTGCTAAATTTAGGGGGTGATTCCCAAAAGATCCAAGTAATCTCGAGCATAATAATATCCAACCAAATCAGTTTTAGTAGTAAAAAAGTGAGAAACCTGTCCTTGGCATTAGCAAGGCTCCCATAGATTGAAATCTTCGGTAACATGATTTTCACTCTTCAGAGTAATATGACAGACCAAACTAGGGGTGGGCGTTTGGGCCCGAAAACCCGAAAGCCCGGCCCGGCTCGACGAAAAAAGCCCGACACGGGCCGAGCCCTGAAATTTTAAGAACCGGCCCAAGGAAGGACCGGCCCGATTTTGTGAATGTCGGTCCGAGCTCGGGCCTGAATTTTTTTGGGACCGAAAGCCCGGCCCGGCCCCATGTTTATATATATATATATATATATATATATATATATATATATATATATATATATATATATATATATATAAAACCCTAATCACTAATCAAACTATCCCCCCGAAGTCAGTCTCTTCTTACCTCCCCCCCGAGCCACTCTCCACTCCCTCAGTCCGGACCTCCACCGCTCCACAGCCTTGGCCCCTTCGCTCCCGAGCTCCTCCTCGCCTGAGTCTCCACGCCCCTGCGTCCGTGCTGCCGCTGCGGTGTGCCCTAGAGTCCCAAATCGGAAATCGTGACCTCCGCCTCCTCCTCCTCCTCCTAGATCGGCTCCTCCTCCTTCCTAGCCTCTCCTCCTCCTCCTCGATCGGCTCCTCCTCCTCCTAGATCGGCTCCTCCTCCTTCCTCGCCTCTCCTCCTCCTCCTCCTCCTCCTTTAGAATACAGGAAAATCTAAAGGATCGGTTTCTATTCCTTTTTTTTCTGAGTTTGGGTTCTGATTATTGTTGAATGAGATGGTGGTGGAGGTGCACTGATCTTCATCTTCGTTGACTGTGGAAGCTCCATTTCTCATGTCACGAGCTTGAAGAGGAATGGGGTTGGTGACCATGATTTGGGCCCGAAAAAGCCCGAAAGCCAGGCTCGGCCCGACTTGGTCGGGCTCGGGCCGGTCCTCATTTCTGAAAAAGCTCGGCTCGGCTCGAACCGAGGGTGTCGGGCTTTGGGTCGGGCTTTGCAAATTTTGGGCTCGGCCCGGCCCGCGCCCAGCCCTAGACCAAATTAGAATGACATCTTGTTTTTGAGTGATTAAATATATAGTACTAAAGATAGACAGCAAAATTAAATATAGTACTAAATACTAAAAAAACATATTAAAAATAGTACTCAACGAATACAAAAGTGCAGCTTTGGCGCATAGCTAGCTCCTGTGTTAACCTCTCAGAGGTGTTTGAAAATGTTGACATGCTTCTCATTTTGATGATTGCTGCGAGCCTCAGAGGAGCTAAATCGAGAAGGATTTTTGCATTGTAGACGTAGACAGTCTCTCTCAGATTCGCAATAACCGTTGGATCGGGGCCATGCATATAGACCAATCATGCACATCAGCTCGAAAGTCTTTGAAGGTATTGAAGATGCGGTGGGAGCAACCGCGCCAGAACTTCGATGAATCAAGTCAATCAACGTAGATCGGGGACCTAGCACAGAAAGCCTCAAGCTTTTCACAGTGGAGATTGGCGCGCTAAACTTCATCTGGGCGCCATTGTTGATCGGAGCGGAGACTTCGTCTTCTTCTAGAAGGACGTCTAGTTCAAACATCCTTATTCATCATGTTTTTATGATATATGTATAATAATTCAGGTATTAAGTAGCTTCTACCATCTTATTTCTTTTACTTCAATATTCGTATTGGAGAGAACGTAGGCTGTTCCAAGCCTCCTCCTTTCCTTTTTTTTTTTTTTTTTTTTTTTAAGTATATGATCGTTCTGAAGTTTATTGGTTTTGAAGCAAGGTTTAGTGTTTTGAAGAAATTCTACTGACGAGAGTAAAGAACCATAGACAAGAATTTTGTTATCATAAAGATAGACAGTCAAAGAAGAGAAAGGCTCAACCACGGCAGAAAGAGAGTACAAGAACGGCCGGGTGTCCAGAAAAAATATTGCAGTTGAGAAGAGATCTAACATATATTTATGTAGTTACACTACCAGGAAAAAAACCTTAGGCGACGAAAATTAAAAAAATTCCTCGCCTAAGAAAGCTTAGGAGACGAAAACAATTTCCTCGCCTAAGAAAATATTTTTGTCGCCTAAGAACAGTCTTAGGTGACGAAAAAAAAGTTTCGTGGTCTAAGAAAAATAACTACCGACGAAAAAAAATTTCGTCGTCCTCATATTTTCTTAGACTACGAAAAAAAAAAATTGTCGCCTAAACTCTATACTGAGGAGACGAAACTTTGAGATTCGTCGCCTAAGAATAAATCTTAGACGACGAAATATTATTTTCGTGGTCTAAGAAAATATGAGGACGACGAAATTTTTTTTCGTCGGTAGTTATTTTTCTTAGACCACGAAATTTTTTTTCGTCGCCTCAGATTTACACTTAGGCGAGGAAATATTAGTTTCATCGCCTAAGTGTGTATCTTAGGCGACGAAAAAAAAGTTTCGTCGCCTAAGTAAATCCAGACTATATAACCTGCACTCGTTTTCCAGATCGAGAAAAATGGGAAAAGTCTGAAAAATTTTCCTCCCCTCAAATTTTTCCACCGATTTTCATTTTTGGATGTGAAAAGCTTCAAATCGGGTCTTCCTAAGCCTTCTCCACTACTACCCATTGATTTTTAACTTGGTATGATCTCTTTATTCATCTTTTTCAACAATAATTTCAATTTTTTCCATTGAAATATTTCATTTTTGAGATAGAGAATTATATAAATATATATTGTTGTGTGTGTAGGTATATATATATTGTGAGGTGATAGTATGTTTTGCTTTTGTTGATCCATATATACCTATATATACTCAATTAAAATTTGTTGGTTTTTGTGAAAATAGTGAATTATATATATTAATAATATATATTAATAATACTTTAATTCATTTAATTAATAATTATAATTATATTACGAAAATAAATGTTATATAATTTATAATTAGCCGTGAATAAAAGAATAAATCATTCTTTTATTCACTGATGATATACATGCATTTATATATATCATTAGAAATCCCGTTCGAGAATTATGGAGAGATTCTTGAATTGTCCCATTTTTGGACAGTTTGGGAGCAGAGGACATTGTTTCACAGTTTGTATAGGTCTTGTGTATTCGTTTGCGATCATGGGTATATATTTCGACGAGGTCTCCCATCACTGTTCCTCGAGTGCATACTAGGCGTATAGATATTCGTGCACTTGAGGAACTGTGGGGAGATGCTGCCGAAATTTTCCCACGACTGAAAACGAATACACAAGATCTACAAACTGTGAAACAAAGTCTTGTGCTCCTGAATGGGATTAGGACCCTAACCGGAGGCATAAGGTCGAGAAAAAACATGCATATAAATTGTTTATTTGTTAATTTGTGATTATTTATTGTTTGTCTTATATTAATTAATATATATAACAGGTGATCGATGGATAAAGACAGGAGTTGGATGCAGTACCCAAGACAGAGCGAATAATACCATGAAGGAGTAGGAAGTTTTATAACTTTTGTACGTGAACATGGTGGAGGAAAGAAAACACACATGTGTCCCTGCTTAAGTTGTATGAATACTAAGTGCAAGACGATCGCCTGAATCTACGATCACCTATGTAATAGAGGTATTATGCAGAATTATACAACATGGAGTAAACACGGTGAAGCAGTAGATTATGGACCTACGGTTGCCGAAATCCAAGCTGGATATTATGACCGAACAGCTAGTGGTGGTTTCGAGTCTTATAAAGACCCGACTATGAACATTCTACATGATATTTTTCCTACATTTGCTCCAGTATGCGAGGAAGAGGAATTCCAAGAGGCAGTTTTTTAGGATGACACAATTCCTCTTGTTGACAGTAGTGATTATGATAAGTATATCAGACTCTTTGCTCAAGTGCAGATCCCATTATTCGAGGGTAGTCCTCACACTGTTTTAGGGACCATCATCTCACATATGCAGTTGAAAGTCAAGAGTTGGTGGACAAATGACTCTTTTGATAGTCTCCTAAAACAGTATAAGGAAACTCTTCGACAACCTAACTATCTACCTGATAGTTATTACAAGGTACAGAAGATATTGGGCGATCTCGGTCTTAGTTATAACAAAATTCACGCCTGCAAGAATAACTGTGTTCTGTTTTACAAAGAGAAAGCCAAGCTTGATGAATGTCTCATATGTCACGCGTCTAGGTGGGAGCAAGGCACAGTTAAGGAAAACAGTGTTCTTGTGAAGGTGCTTCGTCATTTTCCTTTAATTCCTAGATTGAAGCGTCTTTACATGTCTTTACACACAGCAAAATAAATGAGATGGCATGGAGAGAGAAGGACAGATGATGATACTCTCAAACACCCTGCAGATGGCGAGGCGTGGAAGTCCTTTGACAGATCATTCCCACATTTTGCAAGAGATGTTAGAAATGTAAGACTCGGGCTTGCCTCAGATGGATTCAATCCCCATGGAAATATGAGTTTGAGTCATAGTACATGACCTATTATTCTTGTGCCGTACAACATGCCTCCTTGGATGTGTATGAAGAAGGAATTTAGTATGATGTCTCTGTTAATTCCCGGCCCAAAGTCTCCAGGAAAGTGTCTGGATGTCTATCTGCAACCTTTGATCGACGAGCTGTTAGACTTATGGGAAAATGGAGCTCTTACTTTTGACAGGCACAGTGGAAGATCATTTATGATGAGAGCAATGCTGATGTTTACCATAAGTGATTTTCCTGGTTATGGGATGTTGTCGTCTCAGGCGACTAAAGGTTACAAAGCTTGTCCTGTTTGCTTGAGCGAAGTCCATTCTGTTTGGTGCGCTGGGAAGGTGTGTTACTTGGGTCACCGTAGATGGCTTCCAGCTAACCACCCGTGGCGATTTCATGATCTAGCATTTGATAAAACAGTAGAGCTTCGTCCTAAACCCCGTCCATGGAACGGTGATGAAATTTTGGAGAAGCTGAACTCTTTCGATTTCGGCGTGTTGAGTGGTGATACCACAATTCCAGTTCCGGAACGCCCTGATGAGTACAAGTGTTTTACACATAAGAGTGCATTCTATGGTTTGCCTTACTGGCCGAAATTGATTATTAGGCACACCCTAGATGTCATGCACATAGAAAAGAATGTAAGTGACAGCATTGTGGGAACAATTCTTGATATCAAAGGAAAGAGTAAGGACACTTTGAAAGCACGTCAGTATCTGAAGGAGAAGGGAATACGAAAACACTTGTGGCCAGTGAAGACGGCGTCAGGGACTTTCATACCTATTGCACCTTACACAGTTAAACCGGCTTTCAAGAAGCATGTTTTCATATGGTTTAAAGGAGTACAGTATCCTCATGGGTATGCAGGAAATATATCACGGTGTATTAACTTGGGGCTTAATGCGTTTAACGGATTGAAGAGCCATGACTGTCATGTATTGCTGCAACGTCTTATTCCAGTGGTTATCCGGCCCTATTTGCATCCAGATGTGGTCGAACCTATAATAGCGTTGTGTACGTTCTTTCAGAAGTTATGCGCTAAAGAGCTGAAGAAGTCAGATGTTCTAATTCTCAAATAAGATATCATCTACATTTTGTGCAAATTGGAAAGGATTTCCCCCCCTGCTTTCTTTGACAGTATGATTCATCTGATGATCCATCTTCCAGATCAAGCACTACTTACTGGTCCAGTTCATTGCACCTGGATGTATCCTCAAGAAAGGTACTATTTATTATTCGTATTTCCCCATTCATTATAATATTGTCTTGTATATATACTTCACTAATAATTGTACGTATAATTTCAGACAACTGTTTCAATACAAACAGTTATGTAAAAGCAAGAGTAACCCTGAAGGATCGATAGCGTAGTCGTACATTGCACATGAATGTGTAACATACTGCAACTTATATCTCCATAACAGTGACGAAGCAGAATCTTCTACAGCAGCCTCTACAGTACCAGAGTTAAAACTTCCAGTCCTTTCAAGTGTTGTACGTCTGTTTGGTAATTTACCAAGTTCAGAAAGACTGACAGATGCTGAGCTTATTGAAGCTCATTGGTGACGTCGAAGAACACCGATGAGTAGCACAAACCCAGAAAACCCAAAATAGAATCAATCCATAAATTGTAGTGATGTGGACGATAAGAGGAAGGATTTTCATACCACAAACACTGTTGAAATCGACTAAATCGAAGAGGCTGCGCCCGAAAGCTCGAAGCTTCTCACCCCAAATCCCCTTCTACAATCGTTAACCGGCGAAGACTAAGGACACGTAGGCGATGTCGAGACGATTCAATTGGAGACAGTCCGGCGTCAGTAGATGGCCGGACGAAGAGGTTCTGGTTTGGTCTTCCGCCGAGTCTGTGAGAGTTCGAGAGAGCTCGATGTTTTCTACGTAACGAGTTGACTCGGTCAACTTCTCTATTTATAGTCTTTACTGACTTCAATCCAATGGCTGAAATTGAACAGAAAGATTCGACGGATCAGATTACTCCAAATAGAATTTCTGGTTTTCCATAATTTCTTGATAATTCAAACTTTGGAAAATCAAATAAAATAGATTGGGTATTTGGAAAATTCTCAAACATTTCCACAAACTCCTCGTGACGTGTAATTTAGTACCAGCCTCTTAAATCAAGGATTCCACTTTATGGAAAAAACTTTTTAAAAAATGATTTCTAAGGGCACTCTTTTAAGTACCGAGATTGTAAAATAATTCTTGCAGGATCTCAATTTATCTCGTCAATATTTCCGGGGCTTACAGTTCACATAAGAGAGGTTTTTTTCGTTTTTTTTTTTCTTCTTCTTGAAAGGTAAGAACTTTTAGGTGGCTTTTAGTATCATTTTCAAGTTTATTTTTTTTATTTTATAAAATGAAATAGGTAAGAAAATGTGTTCGCTAGTCTATTTTTAAAAATGTAGAAAAAAAAATTCAAATTTTTTTTTCTATTTTACACGTAAAATGAGAAAACGCCAAGTTGACGTTTTCACATTTTCATTTTCATTTTTTAAGAAATATGGAAAGTCTTTTTTCAAAACAAGGACTTCTACCGATTATTATAAAAAAAAATATAAAAAAAACCTGTAAATCTAAACCGTTGGTTCCGGTGTATATAATAGAAATGCAACAGAGAAGGGGGAGAGGGTTCGGGAGAATTCTAGAGGAGGGGAGGGAGACCGACTCCGTCTCAAACTCTCTGCTGCGACGGAGCTTCCTCCGTCGTCCGGCCGTCTCCTGGTCTGGCACCGATGGCTATAGCTTCGTCTTGAGGTGGTGGTCATATATATGGCTTTGGCTTCCAGAGAAGAGCCATGGAGAAAGAGAAGGTGATGACTTTTCCGTTCGGGTTTTCGATTCGGGTTGAGTTGAGGTGCCATACTTATATTAGAGGATTTGTCTCGCCGTCTTCGATATCTCTGTAGTTTCAATTTTCCAAGAGAAGGCTCGAGGAGTGAGAATTGAAAATGTGAAGCCTCTTGGTTCTCTGCTCTTGTACTCTGCTTTCTGTAATTTTGGAGTGTGAGGTGTATTATGGAGCATAATGGTGATGCAGCGTCAAGATTGAAGCTAAGTTATATATTGATTTGAGGGAGTGAATTCTTGTGAAAATAACACCCTAATTCGAATTAAGCCATATTAATCCGGGTCAGGGGGTTACATGTACCGAACCCAACCCTAGCTGTGATGATAAGAACACCCAAGAGTATTACTAAAAATTGGAAGAAAAAAAAATTGAACCCAAAAATATATCACCAGTAATTAAATGAAGAGAATCAAAGTTACCGTTCGAACCTAACACAGTAGTCACCACTAGACCACACTACCAACATCAACAACAAGCTGCAAAGTAAAAAACTTATAGTAAACTGTATATAAATTTGTTTTTGGTTCATGCGAGTAACACGAACGGTCGATATAACCGACCCATTTCTACTAAGATTCTTCCCGCCAAAAACAAACCCCGTAAGGCAATAACCGTATCCTAACAAACCGCGAGGCTAAAACCCCTTCTCTCCAAGACTCTCTTTTCCTCTGAAGCTTTCTCTCTGTCCAGCCATGGCTTCCCACTTCTCTCTCTCCCTTCCTCCTCCTCACCTCAACCGCAACCGTCTCGCCGGACACCACCGTCACTCGGCCTCCACCTACCTCACTCCTCCGACGCCGGAGCGCTTGGCCTCCCTCAGCATCGTACGCGCCTTCCTCCTCCACACCGCACTTTCGCCGCCGCTCGCGGCCAACCGCTCCGACGTCCCCTACCTCCAGATCGCCGCCATCGAGTCCCGCAAAATCGCCACCTTCTCCTTCATAATCAGCGTCGGCGTCAGCACTCCGTTCCCTCCCACCGCCGCGCGTGTTCCGACGCGCCGCTCATCACGGTGGTCCGCCCCCTCCTCCCTTTCCTCCGCGACGCCAACTCCTCCTCCTTCTTGGTAAACCTCTACCCCTACAACCTCTGCCTCCTCCGATCCGAGGTTCCGATCGGGTTCCCGCTATTCCAGGACGTGACGGTCGGCGCCGTCATCTCCGCCATGGCCGTCGCCGGACATGAGTGCATTCCCTTGGTGGTGACCGAGACGGGTTGGCCCAGCTGCATCACTGACCCGAGCGAAATCAAGGCCCACCCGGTTTACGCGGTGCTCTACCTCAAGGGCCTAATGGGCCACCTCAAGTCGGGTCGGGGCACGCCGCTGAGGAAAGAAGGGATGGCTCAGGTCTTCATCTTTGAGCAAGTGAGGCAGGGACGCAACTGGCGGATTCTCTTTCTGATTTTGACCAAGAAGTCCAAGAACGTTGACTCTGAATCGGATAGCCTTCTTGGAGGTCTTGGGTTGGTAATTGGTGAATTCATCATCTTGGCTTTACTAATGCTGACTGCAGCAGGTAATATACTGCTTCCCTATACAGTACTCTGATGTTTGGTTAAGCCCAACACTACGTTCTGATCATGAGTTAGGTTCACTAATGTTTCAAGATCAAAATGAAATATTTCAGTAGATTTTAATATGAAAAACATGCTTTTCTGTATTGTGAATAGGTTCATTGTAATTGGGTGTGCATGTATTTGTTAGCAATTGTAGTTCCCAAAAGCTTAGGTTACTGTTTACTTGATTTTCACTTCTGGAGGTCCTTGTTGATCTGTTTTAGCGTGGTAATGTTGATCCCTGTATGAGTTTTATATGCCCTTTTATCTTCAGTTGATGAAGCTTTTGAGTTTGAAATATAATTTATACAATCATTGAACCACTTGGTAGCAATGATTGAAGTTAAAAGATAAAAGAGTGATGGAAAGTTTACATTGCAGGTTGCAAATCCTATAATGGAAAGACTACTAAATCCATTTCACCTGAACATCAGGAAACAGAAGAGAGGAAAGAGAGGAAGGAGAGGTAAGAGGGGTAGCGGCAGAGACAAGCTTCCAAAACCTGATTTAGCAACTGCTGTGCCAATCTTCTGGGCCGACGAAGATGGAACTGTGACAATTATCGATCAGATTAATCCATACCTGTATGAAGGAGCCTTCCCTCTTCACACTGCAGTAGCTGCCAAGCTGCAGCCCCATTTGAACTCTCATAATGTGACCGTGGACGAAATAAATGTCATCTACTTCCATACCGAAACCTCCGGAGAACTGCTACAGCTTCAATTCCCAATGATCGAGCGTTCCTATCATGATTTTTGTGGAATTTTGAATGGAATTATGGCTTCTCAGATCCCTACAGTTCTTAGGCGTTATTAACTAGCTTGTTTTTGCACTTGTTTGAAACTGGAAGCAGGACGGGCAGAAGCAGGACATACAGATTTTAGAACCCTTGCAATTGTAGATTTTAGAACTCTTGAAATTTCTTAAGAGTGGCTCAATGCCAAACATGCAAGGGATTTTGGTGTATATGATGAGTTGCACCCTGCATACATTACGAGACAAAGGAATTAAACTCAGTTAATACAGCATTCTGAATTAGTCATTTTCCACAATTATGGTTAACACAACTCCACAGTTCACTTTAGACAGGTCTATCACTGGTGCTGGGGACTGTCCCTCAAATATTCTAGATATTATCATGAAAAGCTTTTGCTTTATGTAAACTTAGATATATGCTCAGATAGACACTCATTATAACATGGAGTTGACAAAAAGACAACCCATACAATATAAAAATATTCTATATCATTGTGCATTGTGCATTCTTTGCTTCATTATAGTTCTTAAATAGACAATTTTTTCAAAAGGACAAACTATAAAACTAAATCATTGTTCTTACCATTTAAGTAACTTAGTTAACTGTATTCAACATCAGAACTCTGAAATAATAAGCAGTCAATGCTGATGAAGATTAGAAACTAAAGGATTAAACGAATATGGTCATAAACAAAATTGTTCTCCCATTTAATCCTGTTACAACTCTAACTCTCATATCCAAGGTAAACAGATCAAGATCAATTACATAGTTTTTCAGTTCTCTCTTCAATTATTATTCACTTATCATCAATTTCATAACAACTCTAATTCTCATCATCTTACCTTTCTTTAGAAACTTAGGAAGTTAACTTTATTATACAATCACCACCAACGTATTAGTAATGATATCAAATATCCCTTAGCTATATAAAAATGTTCCTACACTTCAGCAAGGACAAAAATAATATAGCTTACACTTGAATTTCTTTTGTATTAAAAGCTTAGATCATGTATGTTGATGATAGAGAGAATGAGCTCAAATTGGAAGCCAAAGCACAGCCCATGATCAAATAATCAATTACAGAAACTCGATGTAACAAAAAAACTTTGTAAAACTAAATTTGGAGCTGAAAGACTAAAAATTTACCTTGAGAGCTTGATCAGAGCCAAAACTTTTAGAGACAAAGAGTTCAAATTCAAGAAATTCCTCTATTACAACCCCTGAAATCCAGAATAAAAAAGTACAATCAACCAAAGATCTTAGCGAAGAAGATAAAGCAGAAAGTTATGGATTCCATGCAAAGATCATAAGAGGAAAGGGAGGAGCTGCAGCTGACGATCAGAATAACAAAGGAGCTGCAGCTGACGATCAGAATAACAAAAATGTCCAGTTGTTGAGAGAGAGAGAGAGAGAGAGAGAGGACCTTGAGTTAAATAGCAGCAGATGAAGAAAACTATATATAATGAAAGCTTAATTTCACAAAATGAGACTTAATTTCTTATTTAATGAAAGCTGTGTAAACAGCTATATATACACACATATACAATGTTCTACGCACACTAGGGTACACAGTATATTTACAAAGCTAGCTTTTAGTCTTCTATATCACAACAACTTCTTGCTGTATAAGGAAACTGCTAGCTACTCTCAATCTCAGTAATTCTAGGATGATTCTTTCCTTCAACACTCCCCCTCAAGCTAGTGTGTATATTAATCACACCTAGCTTGTCAAGGAGAATCTCAAACTGGACTGAGCTTAAAGGCTTTGTAAATAGATCGGCAGGTTGTTCCTTAGTACTGACATGGGCAGGCTTGATCATCCCACGCATCATCTTCTCTCTTACAACATGACAATCTATTTCAATGTGCTTTGTCCTCTCATGAAATACTGGATTATTTGCTATATGAATAGCAGCTTGATTGTCACAAAACAGCTTTGTGGGTCGTACCTGTTCGACATTTAGCTCCTTCAACATATTTCGAAGCCATGTAACTTCACAGCATGTGGATGCCATGGATCTGTACTCGGCTTCTGCACTAGAACGTGAAACTGTGCTTTACTTCTTCGTTCTCCACGATATTGGTGCTTGTCCACACATGACAAAGTAACCTGTTATGGACCTTCTTGTATCCTTGCAGCGTGCCCAGTCGGCATCACAAAAAGCTGTCAACTCGAGCTTCCCTGTAGATGGTAGAAGAATGCCTTGGCCTGGTGTGTTCTTCACATACTTCAACATATGATAAGCTGCATCAAGGTGAGGTTGTCGTGGCGTCAAGGTAGGCCTTTTCACTATCGGTTTGGGGTTATGGCGCCTTTCTCCATCCATAGTGCCATTGCATTTGTGTATCTGAATTCCGCTCTTCTCTACTAGTTTGTTCTTCTGCAAACTCAGCTAGAAAGAGGCAAGAGGGCTTGTGTAGTTTAGAGACTTTTGAGTCATGAAATGTGTAAAAAATACATAACTAAAAAAAACTACATTGAAGACATTGAATTTTTGAGTTACAACTCCAAGGGGTGTTGTCGTTCAATTATGCCTTTCCACAAAACAATGAGAAACAAAGCACAAATAGAACTGAATTAGAAATTGGATAGGAATTCTAACTTAGGCAAATGTATTGACACGTATATGATGGTTAGTAATTTGACAGTAAACTATGCTAGAAAGTGTACATTTAATTTGAGTATATGAGTTAGTTGTTCGACCTGAAGCTTCTTTCTTTGATTAGCTGACCTGAATCCTCTAAAACCATTACACCTATCCCTTCCAAATAGTTTATCCAGAGCGCCTTTGGCATGTGCCAATCGTGCAGCGGCACAGGGCCGCCGATCGGCGGAGGCCGCCAAAAGTTTTTTTTTAATATAATGTTAATTAAAAGTTATGTTAATAAAAATACAGAAATATAAAATACAAATGCTACACTAGCACAGTTGGTTACACTACCAAATCCGAGGACATAGCCGACGAAAAAAATTTCGTCGGCTATGCCCAAATTTCGTCGGTTATACCTTCTGCCGACGAAATTTTCGTCGGCTATGCTTCGTCGGAACAACCCCGTCGGCTATACCAATGGCCGACGAAAAAAAACAAGTTCGTCGGCTATGGTAGAGTATGGCCGACGAACTTATATTTTCGTCGGCCAAACCTGGGAGAAATTGCTGACGAATTTCGTCGGGTATTTTCGAGTATGGCCGACGAAATTCATTACGTATAGCCGACGAATTTCGTCGGCTATTGTGTTTTAACAATAGCCGACGATTTTAAAAATTTTCGTCGGCTATTGGGTTTTAACAATAACCGACGAATTTATAATTTTTCGTCGGCTATTTCCTCGAAATATATTAATATTTAATAAGCATTAATTAGTTATAGCCGACGAAATATTGTAATTTTCGTCAGCTATACAACTTATAGCCGACGAAAATTGGTAAAATTCGTCGGCTATAGTTATTATAGCCGACGAAATAATGCCAAAATCGTCGGTTTTTCTTACATTTGGGAAAAAAAAATTAAATTATTTTCTAAATTACCATTCCAAGCAACCTGCAAATCACAAAAACAGTCCATGCATTTGCACCAACAAGAAACACGTCTAAATACCATTTTTATTAAATTCGTTCTAATATACATAAACCCTAAACCCTAATCATCACCTAAACCACTAAAGTCCACCAGGTCATCCCTAGCATCCTGCTCTCCATCAGGCTCGTCATCCTGCTGACCGAACTCGGGAGGTTGAGGCATTGGAGGTTCCGCTAACCGCTGAAACGGGGACGGGGGTGGAAGGTTTTGTTGTTGTGCCGCGAACATCTCATAGCGCCAGTTTTGTTGGGCGTTGTAGTTGTGTTGCCGAATTTTGTCGCATTCAACATACCAACCGGCCATATCTAAATGATACTGCTGTGTTCTGCGGCGCAGCTCCTGCACTGTCTGGGACGAGGTCGCCAATTCTGCGGCCAATCGCTGCACTTCCCCCTCATCTTTTGGGTCTCCCCGCCTCCCTTCTTTTGACCTCCCTTAGTGGTCTTCAGGAGCCCTAGTCCAGAACTTCCCAAACCCCGGCAGTAGTACTCGTTGGACCGCTGTGGGAAGGCTGCGTCGAACATCCTCGCCGCCGTTTGGACACTGGACCGGTCGACCTGGCGCACGGCTTCTTCCAGATCTGCCTCTGAAATGTTCGGTTGTGTCTCCCGAACTATTTGCTGGAGCACCTCTTGTTCGGCCCAGTTCACCCGCTCCTAATTGGACGGGGAAAAAAAATTTAATATTCTTACAAATCGATAGTTAAGTAAAATTAATAATTTAAATTTTAAAATTGTAATGAACGACTTACGAGATCTTCTGTCGCTTGTGGATAAGCGATCTTGAACGTCTCCACGTACGGGTTGCTATCAGGATGATCTCTAAGCGCCTCCTCCTGATATTGTGCAAACGGCCGTGAACCAGCATGATGGGGGGTTGTGTTCCGGCGGCGGTTCTCAGAGTTTATCCGAGAACGTTGCTTCAAACAAATAATAAAATGTTAGAAAAATGCATAAAAAAATATTAGTGTAATAATTATAAAATAATTAAACTAATAATTAAAATTTTAACAAAATAAACATTTTTACTGAAGTTTAGTATTTACCTGCATAACTGGGTTGTTGAAGTCTACTGTCTTCAACCAACGCCACTCGTACTCCCTGAACATGAACTCCCTGGGAGTACCCATACGACCAAGGTTGTCGTATTCGTTATAGTGGGAACGCAGCTCGTTCTTCCACTCTTTGAACCTACGAAAAAAACAAAAGTGCATTAGAAATATTATTAATATCATAAAATATTAATAATTATAAGATAATTATAATATCATTAAAACAAAGGTACCTCGAGTTCTGCTGGGTGTCCGCCCAATCCCGCCTGTGTTCGGCAATCTCGAAGAATGTCTGAAATATAATATTTTATTAGTTTTACAATTGTAATAATACCGAAAATTATTAAATATTACGATAAATAAATTAAATTTTTTAAATTACTCACCGACGCGGCGTTGTTCACCTCCCTCTTTATCTCTTCGGGCACATCAGCCCACCGGGTCCACAACATAGGGACTCTGTCCCTAATCAGTGACCCCACGCAACCCGAGTAGTCGCGTTTTTTCTTCCCCTGAACCTCCTGATTAGGAGGTTCGTTGATCAGAATCCTCTTGCTGCGCTCAACAGTTCTCCTGAGCGTGTCAAAACATATGACACCTCTCGTATTCCTCCGTGAACTGCTAGCGGCTGTCCCTATCACAAAAACGACAATTGGTTAATAAAATTAAATATTAGTGCGTTAATTTTAATAAAATATTTAATTAATAAAATCGAATGTTACCTGAACTCGATGACCCGTCTGTCGACTTTCCTTTTCTCCTCGCCGAAATCAGGAGGTCAGGGTTCTCAAATGGCTGCTGCTGGTATGCCTCCGCAGCACTCACGTACTGAGGCATATCAGGCCATATGGGCAGACCACGATAGTCGACCTCCGGTATCGCCGGAATGTTGTACGGGAGGAAGAGCTGGTTTGGGAGAGTAGGAGCCTCAGTCGAGTCGGCAGCAGACTGAGTCGGACTCGGACTCGGCATCGGCTCCCGATGAACGTAAGGCATACGACCCTGAGGAACGTCGGCAGCTATCTCCTCGTGAAATAGCTGCCGACTAAACCTCGGAGCCACAGAGGGACCGACATGCGGAAGTGAAATGCTCGACGGCCGCCCCGCCTGGAGAAGGGTCTGGTGCCGAGAACTCACACTCCGTCGCGGCTGGGCTGCATCCACAGTCCTTTGCGGCTGGGATGAATCTACACTCCTCCGCGGCTGGCTGGTGGTCCTCTCAGGCTGGCTAGCAGTCCTCTCGGAGTCTACGGAACCGGCGGAATTTCTAGAACCTCTAGATCTGCCGGCACGACGGCCTCCGAATAGGTTTCTTAATGCATCGGCCATCTAAAGCCCGAGGCATTAATACATTAATTGATATTAAATTATATTATATTAAATAAAAAATTCTAATTAATATAATAACCAATAATGCTAACATATTTTAATATAACAATTTATATACTAACATATTAAATTATATTATATTAAATAACAAATTCTAATTAAATATAATTAAGCTATATATATAATTAAGCTAAATTATACAATTAAGTTATCAATTTATATAATTAAAAAACCAATTTATACGTATAAATTATACAATTACACCTAAATTATACAATTAAAATAAATTTGAAAACAATTACCTAAATTAACATAAATACCTAAAATTTACCTAAATTAACATAAATACCTAAATTATACCTAAATTAACATAAATACCTAAATTATACCTAAATTAATATAAATACCTAAAAATTACCTAAATTAACATAAATACCTAAATTATACCTAAATTAACATAAATACCTAAATTATACCTAAATTATATCTAAATTAACATTAATTAATAAATGAAAGAAAAAAAAAACAATTACCTGCCGATCCGAGGTACGAAATTGCAGAGGAGGAGTAGGCCGGCCGGATTGGAGGAGGCTGGGCCGGAGTAGGGAGAGGGAGGAGCGGGCTGCCGGAATGGAGGAGGAAGAGGGAGGAGCGGCTGCTGCCGGCGGCCGGCCGGATTGAGTGGAGGAGGAAGAGGGAGGAGGGGGCTGCCGGATTGGAGGAGAAAGAGGGAGGAGGACGACGAGGCGAGCGCCGGAGGCAGGGTTGGAGGCGAGCGGCGGAGTTTTGGAAAAAATGCAGCAAATGGAGGCTAGGGTTCGGCTGCTGCTTATACCCGATAGTATAGCCGACGAATTAAAAAGATTTCGTCGGCTATACTTAAGAATAGCCGACGAAATTCTTCAATTCGTCGGCTATACTTAAGAATAGCCGACGAAATTCTTTAATTCGTCGGCTATAGTTTAAATTTCGTCGGCTATAGTTTAGGCGCTCAGTAGCCGTCCGATCTCCCCCATCCAACGGCGGATAATGAGAAGGCGCGGATCACCAGAGTTTAGCCGACGAAATAGAATTTTCGTCGGCTAAACTTTTGGTCAAATTGCAAAGTCAAACCTCTAAACGCTTTAAAACGGAAATTGGCCCGTCTAAATGACTTTCTTTTGCCTGACCTTCAACAGAGAATAGTTTCAAATCGATGCGACGCAACTAATCGTATAAAAATTTTCCTCAAAATATTTACCGACCGTCAAGCTACCCATAGGAAAACGGAAGTAAAAAACAGCTAACCGCAACATTCGGCACACAGATTTTGTCGGAATCTTCTCATTTTTCAACCGTAGACGTATTTCAATATTTCGGTCATATCTTATTTCATGACACATTTGCATTTGAAGGGTCTACGTATAGTAAGTATTTGAAACTATACATTCACTTAAACACTTAGTAAACAAGTTAAGGAACATTAGTGCATATATTACGATTTTGAATCTAAAAGTTTGAAAAATCTATTTCAACCGTCAGATATCACCGTTAAGATGAAATACATGTATGAAAAAAAATCCAACTACATCTGACAAAGTTAAAGGCTCGATCGTGACGGTCAACCGGGTGAGTCAAACCTCTAAACGCTTTAAAACGGAAATTGGCCCGTCTAAATGACCTTTTTTTGCCTGACCTTCAACAGAGAATAGTTTCAAATCGATGCGACGCAACTAATCGTATAAAAATTTTCTTCAAAATATTTACCGACCGTCAAACTACCCATAGGAAAACGGAAGTAAAAAACAGCTAACCGCAACATTCGGCACACAGATTTTGTCGGAATCTTCTCATTTTTCAACCGTAGACGTATTTAAATATTTCGGTCATATCTTATTTCACGACACATTTGCATTTGAAGGGTCTACGTATAATAACTATTTGAAACTATACATTCACTTAAACACTTGGTAAATAAGTTAAGAAACATTAGTGCATATGTTAGGATTTTGAATCTAAAAGTTTAGAAAATCTATTCCAACCGTCAGATATCACCGTTAAGATGAAATACATTATACATGTATGAAAAAAAATCCAACTACATCTGACAAAGTTAAACGCTCGATCGGGACGGTCAACCGGGTGAGTCAAACCTCTAAACGCTTTAAAACAGAAATTGGCCCGTCTAAATGACGTTTTTTGGCCTAATCTTCAACAGAGAATAGTTTCAGATCGATGAGACGCAACTAATCGTATAAAAATTTTCCTCAAGATATTTACCGACCGTCAGGCTACCCATAGGAAAACGGCAGTAAAAAACAGTTAACCGCAATATTCGGCACACAGATTTTGGCGGAATCTTCTCATTTTTCAACCGTAGACGTTTTTCAATATTTCGGTCATATCTTATTTCACGACACATTTGCATTTGAAGGATGAAGCAATGGTTTGTCGATAGTGATAGAAAATGGAAGCTGCTCTTTTTTTTTTTTTTTTTTAATCATAGCCGACGAAATCAAACCTAGTACTCGTCGGCTATTCTTTTGTCGTTTTCGGTCAAAAATAAAATATTTATTTTTAAAAAAACTTATGGCCGACGAAATAATGAATTTTTCGTCGGCCATTACGAGAATAGCCGACGAAAAATAGAATTTTTCGTCGGCCATTATTGTAATGGCCGACGAAATAATGCATTTTTCGTCGGCTATTCTCTGAAAAAAAAAACCAAAAAAATCAGTGGTTTTACACCTCTCCTATTCCGATTTCCTGTTCACATATAACCAAAATTGAACATAAAAAACCAGAAACCCAACAGTCAACATATTTCAAATTTTTTTTAAGGGGTTTGGAACCCAGCCTAGCTGGGAGGCTCATCCCCACGCCCGTTCATTAGAAATGAGTGGATTACAAATGAAAGGATTACATCATTTAAATTACTTAATCCGTCGGATTGTAATCGGAATCATCGGATGAGTCTTCTTCGGTTTCTGAATTGCTCGATAGGGGTAATCTATGTCTTTCCTCACCACTAGAGTCCTCGTTAGTTTCTTCATTTGGATCAACATCAACAAGCAGTGGCTCTTCACGTCGAATTCGCACCGGCGTGTCTAGGCGAATAAAAAAGGAGTCAGGAATACCGTTTGAGTTGGGCTCTTGATACGCGGTGCCCCCTTCCTCGTTCTCTTGAGCCACTCCAAGTGTAGACGCCCGGTAAATGTTGCGATGGTGGATAGTGTTGACTACTTTCCACGGGTCACCCTTGGCGAGATCATCAAGATAAAACACTTGTTTCACCCATGTGGCTAAAACGAACGAGTCGTCCTCATACCATGATGTACTAGTGTTCACAGAAGTTATGCCGTATTGATCGGTTTTCATGCTCTGCGGCCGTGTGTCAAACCATCTACACTTGAAAATGTGCACTTTCATGCCTTCCCCGTAATGCAGTTCCACAACTGAATGGAGAACACCGTAATAGTCAACTCCACCATCCCCACCATGTGCCATAACCCCTGAATTTTGTGTTTTCAGTCTGAGGTCTCTCTCTTCACATCGAAATAACACACCATTCACCTTGCACGTGGCATAAACTTTTGAATAGACCGGCCTCATCGCTAAAAGTCTGAGTTCGTGCGACCAATTTGGGTGATTATCATTTTTAATAAGGTCCATCTGCAACCATCAGAATCAACTATAAATATGAATAAATATACACAATAATATATAAACACGTATAGAATAGTGTTAAAGTTACGTACCCAGCGGCCGAAATACTCTG
Source organism: Potentilla sterilis (assembly GCA_963682095.1). Taxonomy (NCBI): domain Eukaryota; kingdom Viridiplantae; phylum Streptophyta; class Magnoliopsida; order Rosales; family Rosaceae; genus Potentilla; species Potentilla sterilis. The sequence continues at coordinate 12,934,059 of OY821762.1, read as the reverse complement.
CGAATGTCCGGTTGTGGTAATCGACATCACCTCCTACTTGTTCACAGTGTAGATGTATGTTCTTCCAAAACTGAACTTCTGGACAGTTGATTAGTACCCACCAATGTGCAATGGCTACCTCATAATCGTTCAACTTGTAGGAAACTGGCATGTTTCCACCGAGTACAACATCGTCGGAGAGTATGGAAAGATTGAACTGTGAAGGTACATCTTCCGGTATGCTTTCCTGTAACGCTCCTAAATACAGCTTCATGTAGGTGATGCACTCGTGCGCAATATATGCTTCAGCTATACATCCTTCAGGTGCGGATCTGTTTTGGACAAAACCACCGTATTGTCCAAGTTGCCTATAAATCAAGTTTTTAAAGTGTTATGATAATACATTAACACTATATCACATATATTGATGAGGAAATTAACATAAGGTGTAAAATACGTACCTTTCCATCGGATACATCCAAGTGAAGTGCACATGACCGATAAGCAACAACTGCCGAGGAAGATGGATCATGAGGTGAGGCATGATGTCGAAAAAATTTGGAGGAAATATCATCTCAAATTTACACATGATATGAACGATGTCTTGTTGCATTTCCCGGAGGTCAGATTTTCTCACTTCCCGTTTGCATACCTTCTGGAAAAATCCTGCCAACGCTACTAACGGCTCCACAACGTGACGGGGAAGGAACGGTCGAATGAAAACAGGGAAGAGACGTTGTAGCAGGATATGATTGTCATGACTTTTCAACCCGTACAGATTGTTGAATTGTCTGTTCACACACTTGGCTATATTTCCAGTAAAGCCTGAAGGATACTTGGCCCGACTTATCCAATGGAAAATTTCTGGTTTATGCTCAGGCTTGACGGTGTAAGGAGCTTGAGGCATTTTTCTCTTCCCTTGTTTCAACCATAGTTGTTTTCTGATATTCATGGTTTGCAGATCAGTGCGAGCCTTAGGACCGTCTTTCGTCTTCCCCTCCAAGTTCAGCGTTGTGCCCACCACACTTTCAGAAACATTTTTTTCTATGTGCATAACGTCTAGGAAGTGACGGATCAGCAACTCACACCAGTACGGGAGTTCCCACAATATGCTCTTATGTGTCCAGAATTTGTGCTCCTCAGGTCTTTCAGGTATTTCCGCTACAATATCAGGATGATTGCTGAGGGGCCCAAAATCGTACTCATTAAGCACTGCTAAAATTTCTCTTCCCGTCCATCTTCTGGGAGGACCACCGTGTTCTTCGGTTCCATCAAATGCGGCGGACTCGTAACGCCAGTGGTGATCCGCCGGAAGGAACACACGATGACCCATTCGGCATATCTTGTTGCAATGAGGGGTGCTCCCATAATCGCTGAGGCACTCTTGACAAGCCTTGTACCCCCTAACAACGCTGCCCGACAACATCCCATAAGCAGGAAAATCACTAATGGTACCAATAACCATGGCATGCATCTGGAACGTCTCCTGCTTGTACTTGTCAAAAGTGGGATGACCAACGTCCCACAATACCTTAAGCTCTTCAATCAATGGTCTCATATACACATCGAGACATTTCCCTGGGTAACCAGGCCCCGGAATCAACAACGTCAACATATTATATTCCTTCTTCATGCACATCCACAGAGGAAGGTTGTAAGGTACCAAAACCACCGGCCATATACTGTATGAAAGACTCATGGTGCCGAAAGGGTTGAACCCGTCGGTTGAGAGCCCGAGCCTGACGTTTCTGACATCTGACGCAAAATGAGGAAACTCATTGTTTATATGCTTCCAAGCCGCTCCGTCAGAGATGTGTGTCATGATATCTGCGTCTCCCGCGTCCCGCTCACCGTGCCACCTCATAGCTTTTGCGGTGGTTTCTGACATGTACAACCGCTCAAGCCTATCTCTCAACGGAAAATACCGAAGCACTTTCACAGGTTTCCTATTGCCTGCTCCCGTCAACTTATATCGGTCAGACTGACATATCGGACATGCGTCAAGGCTAGCAAGGTCATTCCCTTCTGCATCTTTACCCCAGAAGAGAACGCAATCAAATGCGCATGCATGGATCTTAATGTAGGAAAGCCCTAGATCTTTGAGGATACTTCGGACCTTACGGTGATTGGTAGGATTACGATGACCCTCCTCCAACAACGAAGAAGTGTACTGTAGATATTCATCCACTTGCCTGATGCTCGATTTTGTCTCAACTTTAATCCTCATTACCTCCATCACACTTTCAAGAACTGTTTTCTCAGAACTTGAAGACACAAGGGTCTGTTGCAATACAATCAGTTTGTTGTACTTGTCAAAGGCAGCAGTGTTGACAACTTGTGGGAACGGCTGCACCGGGTCATGCATATATTGTTCCCCACGTACACCGCTTTCAAAAGGAAACACGTCGTTGACGAATGCCATTGTTGGATCGTTGGATGTACTACTACTGCCCGCCTCAAAAAACTGCCCATGATCATGCGATCCATCTAATGACGGCTCACCGTGATATATCCAACGTTTGTACTTCGGCCAAAACTCATTACTCTTTAGGTGCTCCCATACTATCATAATCGGAAATCGACACATATCACTGCGACACTTACATTTCTTGCACGGGCAATAATGGTATTCCTTCCCATTTGCATTTTCCTCGACGAACTGCAAAAAATCTACAACTCCTGTAGTGTATCGTCGGTCATGCCTTGGAAGCGAAATCCAACTCTTATCTCGATCCATATATAGCCTGATAATAATATATATGTATAACTTTAATTAATAATAAATTAATTAACACATATATATTACAATATATATTATTATCAACATCAACTCATATATATATATACCATTAATTAACAACCATTATTTAAGTTCATTACACTATCAACAACCATTAATTAACATATTTATATATATTTTAACACTAATTAAAATAACATTAAATTAAAACACATAATTATACTCTAACTGAAAATCAACTCAACTACAACTCAAAATCAACATATATACATACATTCTAACACTAAAACAACAACAAAACAAAAAATCACTTACTATATCAAAATCACTAAAACTCAAAATCAACTCAACTAAAACTCAAAATCAACATATATACACATATACGTACCTATATATAGCTCCACAATGTAAGAGAGGACGGATTTCAACAATACCCACAGATTTTTCACTCTTTCTCCCGTTTTTTTCCGTTTTTTTTTAAATGAGCAGCTTCTGTCCAGATCTGAAAATATATAGACTTATAGCCGACGAAAATTCCAATTTCGTCGGCCAAACTTTCTAAAGTTTTCGTCGGCTATACTTTAAGAGAAAGGCCGACGAATATTCAAATCGTCGGCCATTCTTGGGGTATAGCCGACGAAAAATATTTTTTGCCGACGAAATAAAAAATCGTCGGCCATTCTTGGGGAATAGCCGACGATTTTTTATTTTTACCGACGAAATAAAAAATCGTCGGCCATTCTGGGGAATAGCTGACGAAAAAACTATGTCGTCGGCAGTTTTTTTTTTTTCGTCGGCTATACTGTTTTTTCTGGTAGTGTTAGGCTTGTAATACAAAACAAGTTGTTTTTGGTAGTATAAGGGTTCGAACCCCATCATGAGTATTTTTTTTTATAATTGATTATTTCTACGAATTTTTTTTAAATTGTTTTAGGATTGTTTTAGGTTTGGACGTTTCGTGTTCTAAAAGCAAATAAGATATGGAGATCTTTTGTAAAATAGAGGCATATGGAGAACTATAATAATTCGATCAACTGAGGCTCTTAGAAAAAATTTTAAAAAAACTTCCATTCCAAATTGATCGAGAATTTCAATTGTCAGAGATAATCTTATTTGCTTTTAAACTTTGTTTAATTTTTTTTCTATTGTCAGAGATCAACTCTGTAATCGTTTGCAATTTTGCTTTGATTCTTTAGTTTGTATTTTTTATATGATTTATCTTTCATTAATTGATCATATGAAACTATGAATTCATATATCATTGATCAATCTGATTGAATTTATTTGATCGTTTAGTCTAAAGTTTTAGGTTTAGTCTGTTTTTGGTGAACTTGATCAACATGAATATAATTGAATCATTGATCAATATGAATATAATTGAATAATGCTATAATGGATCAATGAATCAATGATTATATGAATATATATATATATATATATATGTATGATTTTTTTTCTTCTTTTGAACTGATTATAATCAGTAGAATGCTGGTAGGAGGAAAAAATTGATTTAGGTCATATCAAACAAAAAAGAACAAAAAGAGGTGTTCAGATGGTTGAAAGCCAAATAGGATCTATTGAAAAATTTGTTATCAAATGACCATGATGTCAAACCAATGAGGAATCCATTCATGTAGAGTAGAATGTGGAAGAACCTATATATTGATGCTACAAGAATATGTTTCTCTCATTTTATACTACAACTTTTTTTTTTTGCCTTCAGAAGTTAAAAAATATGCTTAACATGAGAAATCTGTTCATGTAGAGCAGAATGTGGAGGAACTTATTGATGCTACAAAAATATATTCCTCTCATTTTATACTACAATTTTTTTTTTTTTGCCTTCAGAAGTTAAGAAATATACTTAACATGAGAAATCCGTTCATGTAGAGCAGAATGTGGAGGAACCTATTGACGCTGCAAAAATATATTCCTCTCATTTTATACTACAATTTTTTTTTTTTTTGCCTTCAGAAGTTAAGAAATATACTTAACATGAGATTTTTACTCTCTCGTTTATTTTTTTTTGTTTTTAGTTTGCCTTCAGAAGTTAAGAAATATACTTAACATGAGATTTTTACTCTCTCGTTTAATTTTTTTTTGTTTTTATTTTAAGAGTTAGAACAATATAAAAATATTTTCTTCAAAATGTTATATGTATTGTTTGTTAACAAATTTTTTTCACACATAATATATTATGTATTAAGGCCGCCAAAAAAATTTGGCACAAGGCCGCCTATGACACAGGACCGGCCCTGAGTTTATCCATAAATTATCAATTGCCTTTTTCTACTTAACAAAGTTGAAACTGAAGTAGGAGACTAATAGTTAAATACCATTAATGGTTTGATGGTGAATAGTTGCGAATCAATGAGTCAAGTGATAGCAGGATAGTAGTTAATAATATGGTTTAAAATATTATTAGGTTGTCATAAACATGACATATTGACTTGCTACTTATTCGAAAGTTATTTACATAGCGAAAGTATGTTTTGAAATATTATTTGAAAGTCAAGAATGAAGGGAAAAAGATATATCCAACTGCATGTTAGTGGAAGTCTATTGAATGTAAATATGAACATGGTCAAAAGATACTAAGTTCACAGAACAAAAATTGTAGAGCAGAAAATTGCTGCATGTTAACTACATAGGAAATCAAATTATAAATATAGTGTTTGCCGTTCATACCTTCTTTTCTCTTGCATGTTTGGCCATCCACGTATGCAGTCTCGTGAAGAGTGAGAATGACAGATTTGAGATGTCGGAGACACTAGTGTTGACTATTTATTCCCCTACTTAGTTCCAGTAGAATTTATATTGTTAAGGTAATGGAAAAGGAAAGAGGTCACACTTACATCAGGTCCTTGCACAGGTAAAGTAAATTGTTGTAAGCGTCTGCAACAATATTAATGAATTTGACTTGCTCAATTTCTAGCTCTCGGTAACAACCCTCTTTAACATGTTTGGCAATCTATTGAGAACAATAAGAAATATAAATTCCTCATCAACATAACATTTATTTACTGTAACTCACCTATTACTGACCAAGACAGAAACAAATGGCAGATAAAAATTCATACCTTGGAGATTGTCAAAGGATATTATGCACCATATTCAGTTATTCACATAACTGAACAATTTCCCTTTCATTGGGAAAGCTGTCCTGGAAACCAAACACATTGGATAGGTAGAGAAAATCCATTTGCAAAATCAGCGAAACAATGGAAATCAGTGGTCAAAGAAGTCAAACCTGTTGTTGAAAGTCTTTGGCTTGAAACTTTAACCACAGTTGATTTTGCTACATCTACTTCCTAAAGTTTCAATATAAACGTCATTGATAAACACATTCACCTAATTTAACAAAACAATCTAACTATGCAGACTCTTCTTAAATTTTTCATGGAACAACACCTTGTTGTCACCCCAGGTTTATAGCACAAAGTACAAACACATCCAAGGAAAGAGTCAAAGAATATCCTCATCCTCATTTTAAGTTATATGATACTCTATATTGATAGATCTTTGTAAATTCCTTCACTCTAATAAGTACCATACAATGATAGAAACAAAAACCACACCATAAGCTTGTAATACCAAAGGAAAGTCCTCAGATACGAAAACCAACAACTACTTTTTTCCGACTAAGAATTGCTAATAAACATAAAAGTCAAATTAACGGCCACATTCTGGTAATCAAATACAACCCCAGTTTGGTACCGAAATGAATACAACAGCATATCAATAAAGTAAAGAGAGGTGAATTCAATTCAAGCAGGATATACCAAGCAGCCCACCTCATCATCCCGATCTCAAGCACGCGCCTGCTTATTGCGATACGACAAAATCCGGCAGCTTCACGTCTTCATGCAGACCCAACCCTCACCTCCCCTGTCGCTCAGTCGCTCTCTTTTTTTCTCTCCCACAACAGAACAGGCCGATGCCCAAACTCACAACTCATCCCCAAGTATATTTAGGTAATTTTCTTGCCCAACTTCTATACCGCTCACAATTTTTTTTTTACCCAATTACTTTTGTCACTCAACATTTTTAGGTAATTTTCTCTCCTGAGTAAATTCAGAATTACAGAAAAAGCAATATAATATAATTTTCTCTTTTTTAGGTATTTTTTGTCATAATATAATATCTATTTTTTTATATAAAAAAGACAACACATAACGAACTAAATTCTTAATACAACTAATGTTTGCGTCGTTTTTTTTTTTAGAATGGCATTTGCGTCATTTAACTCTAAACTCTAAATTGCATCGGCGTAGAAGTTGCCACAAATTGAATTTATTTTCTTGAATCTAAGAAAAAGAGGGAAATAAGTAAATCCTAAATTTGGACATATTGTATTCAGGCCACAATGAAAGTAAAATATTGAAGTCAACCAACTGGTAGACACAAACGGTAACATATAACAAAATGGGTTTATCTAGGATTTGATCGGTCCCTTGTGAACTAGCAGCTGTGCCGTTTCGTGTATAAACTTATAAAGCATTGATCTTTATTCTGGGGCAGATGAACCATTGTTTGTTGTTGTTTTCCTGTTTTGAGTCTACTGAAGTTGCATTAAGCATTGCTATATTAGATCAATTTGTGACCTGACTTTCCATTTTATATTCATGTAGCCTGGTATATAGTACACACGCATTGAAGATGATCCATAATCCGGTCTTTCTTGAAATCTGAATTATGATTTTTTAAAACATCTAAACTATACTATGAAATTGCCTTTTTTTTTTTTTTTACCTGCATTCTCACTAAACTATGACCTGAATACATCTACCCTCTCCCAAGATACAATAACATCGCACCAAACTCCACGTTATCATTTAGTTTACTTATGTTAGGTTTGTGTCATTTTCTTAAGTTTTTTGCCTGTCTTTTGTAGACCATGGAACGTCTTCTTGTCATTTGGTTTTCATCCATTTAAGTGATAAGTGATGTCAATTATATCTATGGGTGTTACACAGATTTTGAGAGAAAGAGGAGCACGTCCAGTTGCCCCAGAAGGGACTTCTCTCTCGTTGCAATCTACCTTGGAATCATACATTGACGAGCCTATGCCTCCCCCGGAGAGATACCCTTTACCTGACACAAGATTTCATGATGCTATTGATCGTGAATTTCGTTATAATTACCTATCAGTTGAGGAAAAGAAAGAATGTCTTGTTGTAACTTGCAATAGCCTGGAGCTGCTGTCTAGTATTTTGAATACTGAAAGTCTGAAACAGATCCGAAATCTTTGAAGGTGTGTTTCTGACTTCTATATATATATGTGTGTGTTTTCCTTGTTTAGTTATCTGGAATCAAATTCTTCGTTTCTACATACAGAACTAAGTGCTTTGCTTTCTTAGCAATATTGACATATCTTTATTCTAAAGCATCCACCTATTCACAATTTTTTTATAAAACTATTGAAGGAACTAAAACACAGTCATGTATCCCTCTTAGAATAATCGAAGATAGAAATGATTTAGGAAGAAATTTCATGTTCCCTGCATTATGGGTGTGCGTGTCTGCACATGTGAGCAGAGACTGTAAGGGAGAGCGGTTGTAATTCTCTCTATGTTTGCCATTGCGCTGTTATCATATATGATTATGTATTGCATGATTATTATTCTTCTTGAAAGGATTTACCTTTTCCTACAATTAGTTTTCAATTTTAACTTACTCTTATGATCAACTTGTGAGAAGAAGACTCCAAAATATCAACTAGTGAGCAGAAGATGATACGCAAGTTGATAGAAATACTTGTTAGATTGCAGGAAGAACAAGCTGCTGGACAAGTGCAAAGAGTCTCAGCCTGTTATTCAGAGGATTATAGAAACCACTACTGATGATGAAGGGATGCCCTTTGAGGCTCTATTTCTTCATGAAGAACTTCAACAAGTTATTTCCAAGTATGAGGAGTTGGAAGCTTCTCAAAACTCTGGAGGCCAACAGCTTGAAAACCCGGATGCCACCAGGCACGAGGGGTCAGAAGTGGCTCAAAATCCTGGAGAACTGCCACAAAGCTCTATACCCTCTGAGCACGAGAGTTTAGATGACATCCCAAACCCAAACCATGGTAGTAAACTGCCTGAATATTCCATTTATTCTGAAGTCATCCCATCTGCTCCTATGGGAATTCATAGTGAAACCAAAATAGCGGACTCCGTACAAGGAGGCACTTCATCTAGCGGCGAAAAAGTTGAAAGAGTTGGTTAGTGTGACGGAAACTACGTCCATCCTGATGACTTCATAAACTTCTCACTTACAGTGAAGTTTGCCGCAATATGTCATATAAAGAAGACACGAGTAAGAAAGTTGCAGACAATTAAATACGTTTGAACCAACACTAACACTATAAATTACAGGAAAATTAATTTATAGCAGACCTCAAGCCACTTTCAGATCCTTGTCAACTCCAACTCTTAAAGAGGTTACATTTTTATAGGCCCCTCACACACCTGCAGTTGTCTTCCATTGGTACTGCAAAATCAACCCAGAAATTAGGCAGTTTTGGTGTAGTCCTTAAAGAGGGTGTGGCTTATAAGGCTAACTGTTCGAGCAAACCAGTTCATCTTCGTTTTCCCAACTCTCAATAGAATGGCTCGGTTTAAAGTAAATTCCAAATGATGGAAAAGAAAATGCAACACAGGTCAGTTATGTTATAGTGAGTACGGAAAAGCGCATGAGCTTAACAGATATCTTGTAACAGTTGTGATTTAGGTTTGCACAGTAACACCTAAAATAAAACTGTCATTAACTCCAATGTTCAATCAGAGTTATCAACTGTTGAATCCATAATGAATCAGAAACATAGAAATATAAAAGAAACAACACCATGTATTAGGGAAACATTCATAACACCATTTTTTTTTCTTTCTGAAAGAAACATTCATAACAGGGAATAATAGTTTGCAGCACAATCAAATAAGACATAGTAAACTCAACAAAGCATGCTCCATAAAAAGGTTTTCATTGTAGCGTTTGGTTTCTCGTTAGTCAGGGTTGAAGGTATATTGGCCTCCATGAGTTGATGGAGATCAAAGTATAATTGCATGGCAATTTGCATGGAGATTTGAAAGGAAGCTTTGGTGAAATTTTACCATAATTATTGTATGGTGTCTTGATTAATCCGACGGTTCGGATGTGTGCGGCTTGTGCAAAACCTAGACCTAATGTTGATGCGGCAGCCCTTGCTAGGGTTTGATTGATGTGAAGTTAATTCCTTGCCGACTAAGAAGAAGCTAAAAGCAAGAAGATTTAATACCTAATTGGTATTGGTTTGCATTGAAGACAAATTGAAGGACTTTCCTAGTGCAACTAGGAAAGTATTGATTGCAAGGATTCCTTGCATGGTTTGGTGCGGCCGGTTGGAGTTCAAATGGTGATTTAACCTAATTGGTAGGTTTAAATTATGAAGGCAATTTGATATGTTTTATATTCAAATTGATTTAAAATATGGAATGTTCCTTTTATGCATGGGATGTAAAAGGTAGTTGGCTTAATTGATTAAGTGTGTAATCAAGGTTGTAACCCTAGTATATAAAGGGAGTTTCGGCATGTGTTTGCCGTCGACATTGAAAGAGAAAAAGAGAGAAATATTTCTTAGGAGAGGAGACCTTAGTGGCTCATAGAGAGGAGACCTTAGTGGCTCCTAGTGTGAAGACCTGTGTGGCTTCAAGAATCAAGACCTTAGTGGCTTGAAGGAGACGACCTTAGTGGCATCTCGGAGACGACCTGTGTGGCATCTCACAAGAAATATTGATCGACCTTTGTGGCGACATCGACCTTTGTGACGACCGTTTGAGAGTAACTTTGTATCGAATTAAATTATAATCATTTGTAATATTGGTTGTGATTTACATTCAATAAAAGTTACGAAATTTATCTATTTATTCCGCTGCGTACTTTATTATTGTTCCATCTAATATTTTCAATTGGCATCAGAGCAGGTTCTGGATTTATCCGGTAGATCATACGAAAGATGGAACGAAATGCAATGAATCAACCTCCACAGCTTGTAGGAATGGATTTTGCACAATGGAAAATTCAAATGAAATCTTTTCTCTATGGAATAGATTTTCATGCATGGATGAGCATTGAACGTGGATGGTCTCATCCGACCAAAGATGAAAAATTAAAAGATTCAAATGCTCCAGAATGTTCTTCGATTTTGAAACCTGTAGAGGAGTGGGATGCAAATGATATCAAACTCAGTGAGGCAAATCATAAAGCTCTAACGGCACTTTATTCCGCCCTTACCAGAGATGAGAAGAAAAAGGTACAGAACTGTACGACTGCGAAACAGGTATGGGATAAACTCTGTGTATTGCATGAAGGTAATGATTTAGTTAAACAACAAAGAATTCAACAAGCTTATGCTGAAATTGATACGTTAATACAACATGATGAAGAAACTATTGATGAATTCTATATTCGTGTTACTGATCTAACAAGTTTGGTTGAAAGTCTTGGTAGACCTATGTCTGAATCTGATATTGTTAGAAAAATCCTGAGATCTCTTTCGGAAAGATACTTGGTGAAGAAGACCACAATTCAAGAAAATCACAATTTGGATGACTATCCTGTGGATCTACTCATTGGAAATATCAAAGCTTGGGAAAATGAACTTAAAGGTAATAATAAACCAAAAGGTATGGGATCTAAAAATCTTGCTTTAAATACCTCAGATAATTATGGTAGTAGTTCTGATAGAAATAAAGATGATGATGAGATGTTGTTATTTGCAAAACAATTCAAACGTATGTTTAATCAAAGAAATTCAAATAATTTTCAAAATTCTCAGAATACAAAACGAAGTCAAAATAATAAGAGTTTTCAAAATCAAAATGGCTTTTCTTATCAAAGGAGATTCGGTTCTCAAATTAACCGTAATAAACCTCGTTGTTACAACTGTGATGAATATGGTCATATATCTACTAACTGTACTAATAAATCTCCTAATACTGAGAAGAAAGCTTATAAATCCTCTTGGAGTGATGATGATAATGAATACGAGGTAAGAAAAAACAAAGGCTTTGCTCTTGTCTCGTCTTTATTATCTGGTTCAGATGCTGAAGAAGAACTGGATGAAGAAGAGGACGAAATCATGGCTTTTCAGAAGAAACTTTTTAGAGTTGCCGAATCATTGTCTGAAAAAAATAAAGCTCTGCAATCACAGGTATGTCAACTACTAAATGAAAAACAAAGTTGGTTAAATAGAGAAGGTACTTCGTCTACTAGAGATGATGAGTTTAATTCAGAAAAGAGACGTCTGATTACAAAAATAAAATTTCTCAAAAATGAATTGAACGAAAAAGATGATAATATCAACACTTTAAACACCAAAATTGATATGTTGCAGGATACCTTGGAGAAAACAGAAGATAAATTTGGTCAATTTTCAATGAGTTCTAATGCTTTATCTGAAATAATTAATTCAAGTAGATCTTATAATGACAAATCTGGTCTTGGCTATGATGAATTATCAAATCATAATCTTAGTGGTAATTATGATGTGACAAAAATGAATGAAGGAAAAGTGTCCGGTTTTGTGTCTTCTTCACATTCTAGAATTGATGCTCTTAGTCCAAATGTTGAAAAATATTTTAATGATATCAACTCCAAACTTGATCAACAACTCCTTATTGCATGATATATCTCGTTATGTTGGTCTAACCAAATCTATTTCAGAAACAAAGAAACGTGGAAAATGTAAGATGGTATGGAAAAGAAAGGACGATTCAAAATCCTCCAACTTCTATTGTAACTTGTCTATTGTGGATATTGATTATGAGACTGAATATATTGAAACTACTTGTAATGTTGCTCTTACTGCTCTATCTGCTAAGAAAAAAAATATTTGGTATATTGACAGTGGTTGTTCACGACATATGTGTGGAAATAAATCCTTCTTTTCTGATTTCCATGAAACAGGTACTTCTGGTACTGTCACTTTTGGTGATGGACGTAAAGCCAGAATTAGAGGAAAAGGAACTATTAATTGTCAAAATCTCACATGTTTGAATAATGTTCTTTTTGTTGAGGGACTTTCTACTAATCTTATTAGTGTAAGTCAATTAGCTGATGAATTTGAAGATATCTGGTTTAGTAAACAAAAATGTGTAGTTTATGATTTAAATGGTGATCTAGTATTGAGTGGATTTAGATCTGATGATAATTGCTATCATATTTCTGTTGATATATCTACTAATGGATCGGTTCCGTGTTTGAGAATGAGTTCTGCAGAAGAAACTATGGAGCTATGGCATAAGAGACTTGGTCACATGAATTTTCAGGATCTGTTAAAATTATCTACACAAAAATTGGTAAGAGGTTTACCTACTTTAAACGGACGTACTGATATCATTTGTGGAGGTTGTAAGACAGGTAAACTAACTAAAACAAGTCACAAAGTGATTAACTCATCTCCTTCAAATAAACCTCTTGAGCTTCTACATATGGATTTGATGGGACCATCTGCCACAACTAGTCTGTCTGGTAAGAAGTATATTTTTGTTGTGGTTGATGATTACTCTCGCTTTACTTGGGTTGATTTTTTGACTGACAAAGGTGAAACTTTTAATTCATTTTTCATTTTGAGTAAACGTCTTTTAAATGAAAAATATAGTGAAAAATTAAAAATTACTAAGATCAGATCTGACAATGGAACTGAATTTAAAAATTCAAAATTTGATAATTATTGTCTAGATCATGGTATTCTTCATGAGTTTTCAGCTCCTATTACTCCACAACAGAATGGAATTGTTGAACGTAAGAACAGATCTCTTCTTGATATGGCTAGAACCATGATTCATTCTTCTGGCCTCAGTGAAAACTTCTGGGCTGAAGCAGTAAACACAGCTTGTTATGTTGGAAATCGTACTCTTCTTCGTTCAGGTACCAAACTTACTCCATATGAGCTATGGAAAGGTAAGAAGCCAAATGTTAGTTATTTCCATGTCTTTGGTAATCCTTGTTATGTTTTAAAAGATCGTGAAAGACTTGCAAAGTTTGAGGCTAGAGCTTATGAGGGAATTTTTATTGGTTACTCTCTAGATAGTCGAGCATATAGGATATATAATAAAGAGACTAGATCCATTATGGAATCCATAAACGTTTCAGTTGATGATAATTATGATGCTTCTATCTCTGTTTCTTCTGACATTTCAAAATCCAAAACTAATGAGAATTCTGTGCAGATTGAAACTAGTGAAAAAGATCAGATTACTGATCTTGACAATAATCTGAGACATGTCCCAAAGCATAGAACTGGTTTTAAACAAGTGCACAAGGATCATTCAGCTGATGATGTGATCGGTGATCTTAGGGAAGGAATGAAGACCAGAGGTCGAATTGTTCAATCCCAGAACAGCAGAAACGACATTGAGGAAGAAAAAAATTTGGATTCTGAATTTATTGAATTAAATAAAGCCTTGCATTGTTTTGTTAAAACAAAAATTAAAGAAACTAATAAACTAACTTGTTTTGGATTTGTTTCCTTAATAGAGCCAAAAAATGTCAAGGAGGCACTGGCAGATAATGAATGGATTATTGCCATGCAAGAAGAGCTAAATCAGTTTGAGAAAAATGACGTATGGTCACTTGTTCCTAGACCAGAAAATAAGAATGTCATTGGAACTAGGTGGATTTTTCGTAACAAGATTGATGAGCACGGTATGATCACCAGAAACAAAGCAAGGTTAGTGGTTCAAGGTTATTCACAAATTCAAGGTCTTGACTTTGAGGAATCTTTTGCTCCTGTTGCACGTTTAGAGTCTATCAGAATATTACTTGCTATTGCTTGTTTTCGTCGCTTCAAGTTATATCAAATGGATGTAAAGACAGCATTTCTAAATGGTGATGTGCATGAGGAGGTTTATGTTGAACAACCTCCTGGATTTAAAGACATACATCATCCAGAATATGTATGGAAACTAAAGAAAGCTGTTTATGGTCTTAAACAAGCTCCACGTGCTTGGTATGAAAAACTCTTTACTTATCTTATTTCTCAAGGATATATACAAGGTACTGTTGATAAAACTCTTTTTGTGAAGCATGCCGGTAATCACTTTATTGTAGCCCAAGTTTATGTTGATGATATTGTTTTTGGGTCTACATCTGATTTTCTACTTAAAGAATTTACCAAGGTTATGTCTAGTAAATTTGAGATGAGCATGTGTGGTGAATTGTCATATTTTCTAGGATTGCAGAAAAAACAGGAAGAAAAAGGTATATTTCTTTATCAAACAAAATATGCTGAAAATATGCTTAAGAAATTTGATATGACTAGTTTAAAATCTGTCAAGACTCCTATGAGTACTACTACTAAATTATGTCATGATTTAACTGGTAAATCTGTTGATCAGACTATGTATCGTAGCATGATTGGTAGTCTCCTTTATTTAACTGTTAGTCGTCCAGATATTGCTTACAGTGTTGGTGTGTGTGTGCAAGATTTCAAGCAAATCCGAAAGAGTCACACTTAGAAGCTATTAAAAGAATTTTCCGTTATATATCTGGAAGCATTAATTGTGGAGTTTATTATACATATGCTACTAATGCTGAAATTGCAGGATATTCAGATGCTGATTGGGGTGGAAATTTACAGGATCGAAAAAGTACTAGTGGTGGTTGTTTCTTTATTGGTAAGAATTTAGTTGCATGGCATAGTAAAAAACAAAACTGTACTTCTTTATCTACGGCAGAGGCTGAATATGTGGCTGCAGGTAGTTGTTGTACTCAAATGCTTTGGATGAAAAACATGCTAAGTGATTATGATATTCCACAAGGAAAACTTGTCATATTTTGTGATAATACTAGTGCCATAAATATATCTAAAAATCCTGTTCAACATACTAGAACTAAACACATTGACATAAGATATCATTTTATACGTGAGCTAGTTGATAAAAATATTCTTGCACTTGAATATGTGTCTACTGAATTACAATGGGCCGACTTGTTTACTAAACCGTTGGACACGGATCGCTTCATGACCTTGCGAAATGCCATTGGCATTTGTTCTCAATATTGAAGATGTGATTTTTGGGAACTCACACAAGGTACGGTTTCATTGTTCTTGATCGAAAATTGCCTTGTTTCGTGTGTGTGTATTTTTCTTTGAATCACTATATGTCGTGTGTTTTGTTGGTGTCACTTGGGTTTATTCATTTTGACATTTTGATGCAATTCACTTATATTAGCCTTTGTGTTTAAATTTCACTTTACACATACTTCTTTGTGGGGAAATACTTTTTGAGTTGAGTCACCTAATCAAGAGCAGGTGTAGTTGAATAATGTATTTATATTGTGTGGGCTGCATATCCCTTAAAAAGAATAATATTGTCATATGCAGTCCTTGGCCAGGTTGGTTCTCCTCTCCAAATGTTGACTAACTACTCGATGTCTGGTGGAATGGACTGATTTGGTCACCCCGGTGAAAATCTCTAAAATTCTGTGTCGTTAAAGTGGACCTTGGAACATCCTTGTTATGTCTAGCACCCTAAAGTCATCTGACTTGGGAGTTGTTGTCCCTTTATCGTTCACGTATCAATGATGGCTCGTTGGTAAGCCAAGAAAAAGAAGCCATTGTGCTCATATCAAAAGTTGTTATAAGGGGGAGAGTCGAAAAATAATTGCTCGCGAATTTAATCACTCCTCAAAATTTCTTCCCATATTGAAGTATAAATTTTGCACTTCACGTTACCACTTTGGCTAATATTTTTGCATATTGCTCTATTTGTCAAAATGAATTGATTCAAGTTCCACCTATGTCATCGCATATTTTGATTCATGGGACATACACATGACACTTTCTTGGCTAAATGTTTTGCTTGAACTATGTTATCTTTATTTTTGTGGTGTGGTCTCTTATTTTATCTTCGGTAGTTTGAACAATTGTTGCATGCTCGGTTTGTAAACTCGGTATTGATTGTTCTTGTGGACGTAACATATCAACCATGCAAAAGTTGAAGTTGATTTCATCCGGTTTGGTATCTTCACTCTTTTGGCTAATTAGGATCTTATTCCTTGCATGATTATCTATAGATTCTCTAATCTTAAATTGTCTTGTCTCAATCTCTCTAGGCAAGAGCAATACTCCTATTCATACATGCTTTGATAGATTGCAATTTTCGGTTTCCTAGATATATGCCTTTATGTATTTGATATGCTATGTCTTTCTCTTGCCGTGTGTATCTTGTGCTTTGGTTAAACATGCAATTTTTATTTGGCAAGACAATCTCTCTTTCTCATTATATCATGCATGAAATCTTTGATAAGTTCAAGGATAGATGACTTGTTCGGCAATCGGCTATAATTATATATTTTGATTTTGGTTGTCTTGTCTAAAATTGAAGACAATCTTTCCTCTTGGGAAGAGAACGTATTCACTGCTAATTTGGTAAGTAAATCTTTACTTCTCTCAATAAATTTTTGGTAATTGTTGCCATGCATGACAATCGTAGTAATGGTGAGAACCAAAGTGGCTAGACGATATTCTCGGTGACGTATAATTCCTTTCTTTGCCCTCCATCAACTTAGGGGGAGAATCATCAAGCCATGGACAAAGGGGGAGTTAAAGATGCATGGTTTTATTTTTCATGCTACACGCTACATGCTATATGTGATTATATATGCTATATGTGATTATCCATGCTACTAATTTTTTTTCATATAGGTGCTTGATGAGTGGGAAAGTTGCATGGAAGGCCAAAGGGGGAGATTGAAGGTATATTGGCCTCCATGAGTTGATGGAGATCAAAGTATAATTGCATGGCAATTTGCATGGAGATTTGAAAGGAAGCTTTGGTGAAATTTTACCATAATTATTGTATGGTGTCTTGATTAATCCGACGGTTCGGATGTGTGCGGCTTGTGCAAAACCTAGACCTAATGTTGATGCGGCAGCCCTTGCTAGGGTTTGATTGATGTGAAGTTAATTCCTTGCCGACTAAGAAGAAGCTAAAAGCAAGAAGATTTAATACCTAATTGGTATTGGTTTGCATTGAAGACAAATTGAAGGACTTTCCTAGTGCAACTAGGAAAGTATTGATTGCAAGGATTCCTTGCATGGTTTGGTGCGGCCGGTTGGAGTTCAAATGGTGATTTAACCTAATTGGTAGGTTTAAATTATGAAGGCAATTTGATATGTTTTATATTCAAATTGATTTAAAATATGGAATGTTCCTTTTATGCATGGGATGTAAAAGGTAGTTGGCTTAATTGATTAAGTGTGTAATCAAGGTTGTAACCCTAGTATATAAAGGGAGTTTCGGCATGTGTTTGCCGTCGACATTGAAAGAGAAAAAGAGAGAAATATTTCTTAGGAGAGGAGACCTTAGTGGCTCATAGAGAGGAGACCTTAGTGGCTCCTAGTGTGAAGACCTGTGTGGCTTCAAGAATCAAGACCTTAGTGGCTTGAAGGAGACGACCTTAGTGGCATCTCGGAGACGACCTGTGTGGCATCTCACAAGAAATATTGATCGACCTTTGTGGCGACATCGACCTTTGTGGCGACCGTTTGAGAGTAACTTTGTATCGAATTAAATTATAATCATTTGTAATATTGGTTGTGATTTACATTCAATAAAAGTTACGAAATTTATCTATTTATTCCGCTGCGTACTTTATTATTGTTCCATCTAATATTTTCAAGGGTTTTCTTTTCTCTGTTGCATAAAAAGGTCTCAATACTTATAAGCCAAGAAATCCCAAATTAGCATAATTAGTTTCCGGGTGTAAGTTGTAGTGCTCTATCTCATTGAAAACCAAGTTGAATGACCTCGTCAGGAACATGTGATCTCAGAAGTCGATACCATAAATGATATAAAACTGATTTCGGCCTTTCGAATAATCCAATATATTCACTCTTCACTGTGAGCAGTCCTTGCTTGTCTGGACTCCTACTGATGAAGATGGAAATTTGAACTATGCAGGTCAGGTCTTGCAGGTGTTGAAACCTCTGAGAGGGAAAGGATTGATGAAGATGAAGATGAAGATGGAGGTGTAGTTGAACGCAGGCGACTGCGGGTGACTCGTTTCCTGCAACGGCAGAGAAAGCAGAGAATGCTTAACCCATTGCAACGATATGATGAGACTAAGTCGACCTACGTACGTACGGAAAGATCCATGCCAGGGCCTGACAACAATCTCTGTAAGTTCTATATACGCTTGAAACATTTATTCTATGACAGATTAAGATTAGATACGAAGACAATAGATACTAACTTGATTGATTTCCAGTAGTTTGCATTTCGATCTTCTTCTAGTTCCACACACTTTAGTTTCTCTGGTTTGCTTGATGGGACAAAATGAATATATGAGAATGCTTTTTATACTGTGTACTAGAAGGGATCAGAATTGGTTAGGCTGCAGTTGTGTAACTGCTGTTTTCAGTTTTGTGACAGTTTCTTCCATCAAGAAACTGTCATTCAACTTCTTGTTATTATCCAATTGTCTTAATGATCTATACTTTGAATATTATTCTTAACAGACTTTACTGTTTACACCTTAATCCGATTAAACTTATATGTGTATAACAGTCTACTTAAATATACAAGCTATAAGTCCATAGCTTATTTACAGAACTTCTCCATTTTATATAAGTCTAGTTCTCATCATGGTTTAATCTTACAATCTCCCACTGAACTAGAATTATATAAAACTTAGAAATTTTGTTAACAAACATCTTGATTGCGCATCATGAACTTAATGTATAATCTGTTTTCAAAATCCTGTCAAATTAACTCTACTGAGATGAACTATAAAGGAACATAATAAATTGAAAAATTATCAGTCCTCTATAATCACATCACAGCAAAACTAAAATACAATGATTACCACAAGTATGATCATGCCTGTCTAAATAATCGAGTCCACAAGCATAAATGATCCAGATGGAAACTTTAGTCTGCATAAAATTACTGATATAAATTAGTTTCTGCAAGTATACTATTTAATAAAATTATGCAGCAAACTCAATATGAATAAATAAATTCATTCATTATTTTATGAAGTTCTTAATACTGAATACTGATATAAATAATAACAATAGCATAGGTTTTAACTATATAATGCATTGTTAGTCATCAAAACTACTTAAAACACCCATGTTTTTAACATGATCAGTGAACACTGAAATTGGTAAAGCTTTGGTTAATGGATCTGCCAATTGTTCCCTTGTACCAATCTTGGTTACTTCAATCTCATTGTCTCTTACACTTTCTCTCACTCAGAAGTACTTCATATCAATATTCCTTGAAGCTGAAGTTCTTTTATTATTCTTTGAGAAAAATACAGCTGATGCATTGTCACAGAACACCACTAATGGTCTTTCTATAGAATCCACAACCTTCAATTTTGAGATAAAGTTTCTCAGCCACAGAGCATGTGTTGTTGCTTCAAAAATGGCGATATACTCCGCTTGAAAAGTTGAAGTAGCAGTTAAACTCTGTTTAGTAGTCTTCCATGAAATTGCTCCTCCACCCAACACTACCAGAAAAGGCATCATAGCCGACGACGCCATCTCGTCGGCCGTTTTCATTAAATCGTCGGCTATAGTCATAGCCGACGATACTTCGTCGGCTATTCTCTCGTCGGGAATGCTCCGTCGGCTATAGTATAGCCGACGACACTCAGGGTAAGTCGTCGGCTTATAAAACACCCGGTATAGCTGACGAAAAAAGCGTCGTCGGCTATACTTCGAACATTGCCGACGACAAGATCGTCGGCTTCAACAATTACGTAATTGCCCCTAACCCGGAAGTATAGCCGACGACACTATCGTCGGCTATACGTCCGGAATAGCCGACGACACTATCGTCGGCTATAAGTCGAGGCATAGCCGACGAATTAATCGTCGGCCATAACAATCGCCGGTACCAGGAACGGCTTTTTTTTGCCGGAAGCCGGGAGGGTATAGCCGACGAAATATGGTCCATTTCGTCGGCTATAACCCCTAAATATTTAAAAAAATTTAAAAATTTAACTCGGGCCCAATTTCACTTCGTCTTCGGTTTAGCTGCAGAAAATCCACAAACAAACATCCAAATATCCAACAAATATCCACATCAATCCATCCCTAATATCTTACATACTGTACAAATTAACCCCCTAACTACTCATCTACTCATCATCACCCCCTAAACGCGTAGCGTCGTCGACCGGATCGTTCAAGTTCCGGTGGCTATGGCTGTCGTGATCGTCTGGCGTACTCCGATGCGGGGGGGGGGGGGGGGGGGAGTGGGGACGACGAACTGGGGCATCTGTGGCGGAGGCGGGGGCTGGAGTCCAGCCTGCTGGGCCTCCCAAGATTGCTGCATCCATCGGTACATCTCCGCCACAGATGCGTCTCTGGCCTGCTGCGCCGAAGCCTCCGCAGCCCTCGCCAACTCCGCCTGCTGGAGCGCCTCCACCGCCCTCGCCAACTCCGCCTGAGTCCTATGCAGCTGCGTCTGCAAGTCTCCTCTCGTCGAAGCCGCACGCTGCGTGCTGGGATTGGCCGGCGTGTACTTGAGAACCCCATCTCCCGCCGCGCCTAGGCCTCTCTGGTAGAAGTAGTTGTTGCCTGTCCCTACCGCCGCGTGCATGATCTGAGAGGGCAAGCGCGGCTCAAGGGTGTCGATCGTGGAGGCAAACTCCGCGATCACCTCGTCGGACGCCCCGTCTCCCAGGGTGTCTCGCGCGATCCCGAAGGTGATCGCGTCGGTCTCCGCATCTATTTCCACCTAATTGACAAGAAAATATAATAAACGAATTAAAAAATATATATATAAATTAATTTAATGAAACACTTTTATTGAATATGGGCGAATACTTACCACTTGGTCGGGACGCCCCGGATACATCTGCGCATGAATCCACGACAACGGCCTCAGCGGTCGGTCCCTCCTCGCAATCTCTGCCCACTGCCTCCAGGAGCGGGCGCCGTCGTGGTGGGGGTGCTCGTTCCTCTTGCGGTTGTCGCTGTTCGTCTTCGAGATTTTCTGTATTATAAGAACGAACATATAAACGCAAATATAAATTAGTAACTAAATTAAAATATTAGGAACTAACCAAAATAAAATTATTAACTAATTTAGTTACTAACTAATTTAATTTAATTAGTAACTACTTAACTAACTAATTTAATTTAGTAACTAACTAACTTACTAACTACATAATTTAATTTAATTTAATTTAATTTAGTAACGAACTAACTAACTATGTAACTAACCAACTAACTTAATTTAATAACTAATAACTAACTAACTAATTAATTTAATTAAGTAACTACATAATTTAATTATTAAATAACATTAAAAAGTTATATACTAGCAGGCTAAATTTTCTTACCGAGACTCTGTCGCTCCCGAAGTAGGCTACCAGCCATAGCCACTCATACTCCCTGTACCGGAACTCGTGGGGGGTTGCACCTCGCCCCAAGCGCTGCTCCACATGGTACGTCCTGTAGTGCGTCGACAGCTCGTTCTTCCACTCGGAGTACCTATATTAACAAAACACAACTGTTAGATATATTCGTACACTGCCAATAAATATATTTATACAAAAAAAGTGAAACACATAACCTGTTCTTCAGCTGCTCGTCTCTCCACCAGTCCAAGGTAGGATGGACTCTAAACCATTGCTGCAATATTATAAATTAATTAGAAAATATTTTTATATAGTTATAAGGACTGAATTCATAAATGTTTATTTTCTATAATAAAAATACGATTTAACTCACCGACAGTGCATTGTACACTCGCGCCTTGATGTCATGGGGCCGGTCGTGCCTCCAAATCTGCCTCCCCCTGGCGTCGTACTCGGGGATGGCAGGGAGGAACTTGACCATGTACATCCCCGATGGCGGAGACATACGGGGCGTGGACCCTGAGGGGCCTGCTCCCTCTGACGGTGGGCCCCGTAGCTGTGGACGCTGTCGCTGTGGGGGGACAGGGAGCATCTCTGGAGGGTCCAGATCGGCGCGCGGTGGGGTCGGCTGCCGATCCTGGAACAGTGCTGAAGTGCACTGGGGTCTGGTGGCTCTGCGTCCTCCTCCGACACTCGAGTCAGGGCCCGCTCCCGTCGACTCATACGAGGAGCCCCCACGTGGATCGCTCGGGATCAATCCCATCAAGGTCTCCTCTCGTCGACTCATAGGCCGGCCCAGGCTCCGACGACCGCTGGATCCGCTCCCCCCACGGCTGGGTCCTGCCTGAGCGTCGGGGTCGCTCTCGGTCGGTCTGCCAAGCCATCGGTCTACAGCGCGGCGGTTTCCTGCACAATTAGTATATAAATTCCATAAATTGCACAAAAATTCCACAAAAAAATTAAAAACTTCATTCAATGTATATATACCTAATTATATATATACCTAAATATATTTATACCTAATTATATATATATATATATTCCGAAATATATATATATATATATATAGATATATATATATATATATATATATATATATATATATATATCCTCCTACAAATCGTTGTTAATTCCACAAAATTTTTAAAAAAATCCACAAAATTCCATAAATTTCACAACAAAATAAAAAACTTCATTAAATATATATATACCTAATTATATATATACATAAATATATTTATACCTAATTATATATATATATATATATTCCGAAATATATATATATATATATATATATATATCCTCCTAAAAATTCCACAAAATATTTATACCTAATTATATATAAATTAGTATATAAATTAGTATACTAGTATATAAATTCCACAAAATTCCACAATTAGTATATAAAAACCCTAAATTTAACAAAAAAATCCACAAAATTAGTATATAAATTCCACAAAATTAACAAAATTAACAAAAAATCCACACAATTCCATAAATTTCACAAAAACCCTAAATTCCACAAAAAATTCACAAAAACCCTAAAATTCACAAAATTCGACAAAATTAATAAAAACCCTAAATGAGGCTCGATCGGGACTACCTGACATGGTGGTGCAGTCTGGACGAGGACCGGTGGTGCGGTGCGGCGGTGACGGCGGCGACGGCGGCAGGGGCGGCTGCGGCTAGGGGCGGCTGCAGCAGGGGCGGCAGGGGCGGCTGCGGCAGGGGCGGCTAGGGCGGCTCGGGGCGGCTGCGGCAGGGGCTTCCGGGTCGGGGAGGGGTCGGGCAGGACGGGGAGGGGGAGGGTCGGTCGGCGTCGGGGACGGTCGGTGGTGGTCGGTCGGCGTCGGGGAGGGGCGGGCGGCGAGGTAGGTGGGGATTTAGGGTTTTAGGGTTACTGGAAAATGAGGGAGGCGCCCTCTGTTTCGGTTTAAATCGAAGGACTATAGCCGACGATGTAATTTTAATTCGTCGGCTATAGTCATAGCCGACGAAATTCGTCGGCTATACTCTGACGGGCCGGGCCGAAATCCAGGCCAGGCCGAAGTTGGGCTTTGCGGGCCGGTTATAACCGACGAAGTTAAGTATATCGTCGGCTATAATATGAATCTCGTCGGCTATACTTCAAGCTCTCAGCAGCCGTCAGATCTCGCCCATCCAACGGCGGACAATGAAACGGCGCGGATCGCAAGAGTTTAGCCGACGAAGTCAAGTATATCGTCGGCTATTCTTTGGTCAAACTACAAAGTCAAACCTCTAAACGATTTAAAACGGTAATTGGCCCGTCTAAATGACATTTTTTTGCCTGACCTTCAACAGAGAATAGTTTCAGATGGATGAGACGCAACTAATCGTATAAAAATTTTCCTCAAAATTTTTACCGACCGTCAGGCTACCCATAGGAAAACGGAAGTAAAAAACAGCTAACCGCAACATTCGACACACAGATTTTGTCGGAATCTTCCCATTTTTCAACCGTAGACATATTTCAATATTTCGGTCGTATCTTATTTCACGACACTTTTGCATTTGAAGGGTCTACGTATAGTAACTATTTGAAACTATACATTCACTTAAACACTTAGTAAACAAGTTAAGGAACATTAGTGCATATGTTCCGATTTCGAATCTAAAAGTTTGGAAAATCTATTCCAACCGTCAGATATCACCGTTAAGATTAAATACATGTATGAAAAAAATTCCACCTACATCTGACAACGTTAAAGGCTCGATCGGGACGGTCAAACTGCAAAGTCAAACCTCTAAAAGCTTTAAAACGGCAATTGGCCCGTCTAAATGACGTTTTTTGGCCTGACCTTCAACAGAGAATAGTTTCAAATCGATGCGACGCAACTAACCGTATAAAAATTTTCCTCAAAATATTTACCGACCGTCAGGCTACCCATAGGAAAACGGATATAAAAAACACCTAACCGCAACATTCGGCACACAGATTTTGTCGGAATCTTCTCATTTTTCAACCGTAGAGGTATTTCAATATTTCGGTCATATCTTATTTCACGACACATTTGCATTTGAAGGGTCTACGTATGGTTTCGGTCAATATACTTTAGCCGACGACTTGCAAGTCGTCGGCTACAGTATAGCCGACGAATTGCAAGTCGTCGGCTATACTTTACCGACGACCTTTGACGTTTTGCCGACGACTTGCATATTAAATTACCAGAATGGGCATTATAGCCGACGAAGTATGGTCCATTTCGTCGGCTATAATGCTGATCTTTCTGAAAATTTGCCATTTAGGGCCTGAAAATTGCCTATTTCACCTGATAAATTCCTGAACATCGCACAAACAATTCAATACAAATTCCCATAAACTCCGAAAACGGTAATGAAGGACAAAAAATGTTTTCATACATGCATGCACCATCGTACACAAATACATACATAAATAGTATACTAAGGATGATAATCAGAATCATCCTCATCACTTGAGTCAGACGTAGTATAGTAGTTAATATCTGGCAACCGGTGCTCGTACTCGTCGTCTGAGTCATCGTCTGCCTGATATAGACGATTCGGATTAACATCATACATGGGCACCTGACCCCTAGGAAGTCGAACCACTCTGCCCGGTGTCACATTATTATCGCGGATGGTGGAGGATTCCGGAATGTCGCCGGCGTCCGGCTCTTGGTATGCGGTCGCTTCTTGACACTCTGTGCTCACACCAAGTGTGGTAGCACTGTATATGTCTCGCTGAGACACATGGTTAACTACCTTCCACGTGCCTTTGTTCAATGGATCGTCAAGATAAAAGACCTTTTTGGCCGCTGTGGCGAAAACAAATGGGTCGTCTTCATACACACTAGTGGCGGTATTCACCGAAAGTATGACGTACTGATCGATCCGTATGCGGTGCGGCCTAGTATCAAACCATCGACACTTGAACAAGTGGACTTTCATGCGGTTCCCATAAATGAGTTCAACAGCTGACTGTAGGACACCGTAAAAATCCACGCCCCCCTCTGCACCATCCACCATCACCCCACAATTATGTGTTTTGCGTTCCCCGTCTCTAGCTTCACATATATACTTAACGCTGTTGACATCACACATTGGGCGGACTGTGGAAGATATCGGCTTCATCGACAACAGCCTCAATTCCTCTGAGTAATTTGTATGACCACCCCTCGCAGCCACTTGCATCAGCTGAAAAATATAACTCAAATCAGTTGGTGTGTTTATGATTAAAGAATAGGAAACTGTAAAAGAAAGTCATCTAATATATATATTTATACACTTACCCATTGTGGAAAATAGTCTGCAAACGTCGTGTTGTGGTACTCGACATCACCGCGAACTTCCTTGCAGTGAAGATGGGTTCGTTTCCAATATTGTACCTCCGGACAGTTTATTAGAACCCACCAGTGGGCAATCCCTACCTCATGGTCAGGCAACTTGTCCACACCCTTCTTCTTGAAGCTTCCGTATGGTACAACAGAGTTGGCGACGATAGATAGGTTGAACTCGGGGTCATCTCGACTTGGATGTTGTGGGGGGTCCTCCATCGCTCCCAAGTACAACTTGGCGTACGTTACGCACTCATGCGCAATGTAAGCTTCAGCAATACACCCCTCATGCGCAGATTTATTGTGCACATATTTCTTGTACTCTCCAAGTTGTCTGCAAGGTTAACAAGTGCATGTTAAGAGCATGCAACTTTTATTTAAAAACATGTATAAATCAAATTTAGGAATAACATGTACCTTTCGATGGGATACATCCAAGTGTAGTGTACGGGACCGGTAAGCAACAATTGTTGGGGAAGATGGATCATCAGGTGAGGCATGATGTCAAAGAAGTTTGGGGGAAATATCCTCTCGAACTTGCACAAGATAAAAACGATTTCCTCATGCATTCTGATGAGGTCTGATTTTCTAACTTCTCTAGCGCATAACTTCTGGAAGAATCTTGACAACGCCACCAACGGCTCAACCACTTCATCCTCCAAGTACGCTCGAATGAAAATAGGGAAGAGGCGTTGAAGCAGTACATGGCAGTCGTGACTCTTCAATCCGTACATCTTGTTGTCTCGGTAGTTAACATACTTGCTTATGTTACCCGCATAGCCATAAGGATACCTGCATAGCCATTAACAACAATTAGATTTCATGCATATATAGTCGTCCAACAACAGATGGATTCTTTAGGGAATACATGCCTAATAAAAAGTTACCTGACATTACTCAGCCATCCAAAGATTTCATGTTTCTGGTCCCTGGTGACGGTGTAAGGAGCTTGGGGCATTTTGCTCCTGCCCTCTCTCAACCACAAATGGTCCCGCAGTCCCATATTTCTCAGATCAACGCGTGCCTTGGGGGTGTCTTTTGTTTTCTTCTCCCAATTCAAAACTGTGCCAACCACGGCTTCACCCACGTTCTTCTCTATATGCATGACATCCAGGTAGTATCTGGTAGCCAACCTGGCCCAATAAGGAAGTTCCCATAAGATGCTCTTGTGTGACCAGAACCTATACCGATCCGGCCTCTCTGGAATCGTGCGCAACACATCGGGATGATTGCTAAGCGGACCAAAGTCATACTCATTCAACACTGCCAATATTTCCTCCCCTGTCCATTGCTCCGGTGCCCAGCCCCTTTCTTTAGTCCCATCAAAAGCCTGTGCATCGTCCCTAAATGGATGGTCATGCGGAAGCCAACGACGGTGACGCATCTGGACAATCTTGCTGCAATGAGGACTGGAGCAATCAACAGTCATGCACTCTGAACAAGCTCTGTAACCCCTGGTGACGCTGCCCGACAACATACCCCTCCCAGGAAAGTCACTGATCGTGCCAACAAGCATGGCATGCCTCCGGAACATCTCATTTTTGAACCGGTCATAGACCAGGTGGCCGTTCAGACTCAAGTACCGAAGCTCCTCAATTACGGGTCTCAAATACACATCGAGACACTTTCCCGGATAACCTGGGCCTGGAATCAACAATGTGAGCATGTTATATTCCTTCTTCATGCACATCCACGGTGGAAAGTTGTACGGAATCAAAATAACTGGCCACACACTGTACTGAAGCTCTTTCTTGCCAAAAGGGTTGAAACCGTCGGATGATAGCCCTAGCCAAACATTTCGAACCTCTGATGCAAATTCAGGAAACTCCAACACATTCTTCTTCCAAGCCTCTCTGTCGGCGGGATGTCTAAGGGTGTCATCGTCAGGCACATTCCTCTCAGCCCACCATCTCATAGTTTTGGCCGTGAAAGCACACATGAACAACCGCTCAAACCTATCAATCAGCGGGAAGTACCGAAGTATCTTCACAGCTTTCTTGTTCCCTTTAGGAGTGAACTTATACCGCTCTGTATTGCATACTGGGCAGTATTCAAGATCTGCAAGTCCTTCCCCGTAAAACAGAACGCAATCGTATCTGCATGCATGAATCTTGATGTAGGAAAGGCCGAGATCTTTAAGGATATGTCGCACCTTATGATGACTGGTAGGAAGCCGATGTCAGGGGGGCATCGCCCCACCCCATAGCCGAAGCCAATCATCAACCGATTTGACAGTGCCTTTGTTCTCCGTTTTGATCTTCATCACTCCCATGACAGATTCAAGGACAGTCTTACTGCATCCGGGGTACAACGGAGTCTGTTGCAATGCGATCAGGTTGTTGTACTTTTCCATACCACTTGTATTGACCGGAGATCGGGGTAATGGCTCGAGTGGCTCAATATCAGGGAAACACTCCATCTCCGGAGGAGGGAGTTGCACATCTGGTGCTTCATCAAAGACACCGCTCTCACGAGGAAACATATCGTTGATCCAGTTCGTTGTTGGATCATTGGAGGAACTCCCTCTCTCGGCAAATTGTCCATGATCATGAGGACCCGCAAACTCTGGTTCACCGTGATAAATCCAATTACTGTATAGGACCCAAAATCTATATCTAGCCAAGTGTTGCTCCACTGTCTCTATGGAAAACCGGTGTCGTGGGGTGGCACACTTGCACTTTTTACACGGACAATAATGAAGTGTAGTGTCTCCACAGTTAGCCATCACAAAATCCAGGAAACTCCTAACTCTATCATGATACGCCTGATCCCATCTTCCAAGGGTAATCCAACTCTTGTCCATCCTGTAAATTCAAGAAATAAATATAGCTATATATAGATATGTATATATGCACGTACTACGTACGTACGTACGTACTAATTAATTAAAAAATTCATCATTACACACACATATATATATATACACACATGCATCCCTAAATTAATTAAAACATCGTCAATCTCCCTAATTAATTAAACACAATATATTTTTCATATATACCAACAATATATTTTTAATTACAATTAAATTAATTAATATATATATATATATACATTTTTTCATCAAATTCATCTAAAATCACCTCTAAATCAACAATCAATCACTGATCTTCAACAAAACTTCAATTCTATCTAACCAACATATCAACCCATTAATAATCTCATCTCAACACACATATATATATATATATATATATATATCAAATTAATCACACATTTATTCTAATTAAACTCTAAATTAACACACTTCTGCATATAACCAACTAAATCAACACACACAGCAATATACGTACCTTTCAAGCTTATGGCCGAGGTTTTGGACGATTTCAGAGCGTTTTCTAAATTTTTTCAACGAATGAGCTCCCTGCTGCAGAAGATCGATCTGATATAAGAGTTATAGCCGACGAATACCCTCCTCGTCGGCTATAACCAAAAACTTTTCGTCGGCTATAGTTATAGCCGACGACTTGTCGGCAGTCGTCGGCTCTAATATTATAGCCGACGATGTGGCCGACGAAATAGTAATTCGTCGGCTATGACCCATTATAGCCGACGAAGTACTATTTCGTCAGCCGTTTTTTCCCATATCGTCGGCTATAACCCCTTTTCTGGTAGTGCAACATGAAGATATAACCAGAAGTTGATTTTAAATCATCCAAATCCTGTTTATATGAAGCATCAGTGTAACATTCTACTTGCAATTCTTGATCTGCATCATGCTTATACACCAACATATGATCTCTTGTGCCTCTCAAGTATCTCAACACTTTCTTTCCAGCCACCCAATGTTCTTGTCCAGCATTAGATTGATACCTAGACAACATATTCACTGCAAAACTGATATCTGGTCTTGTACACACTTGAGCATACATCAAACTTCCAACCAATCTTGCATGAGGCATATTTTCCATACTTTTCTTTTGCGAATAGTTTTGAGGGCACTGACCCTTGTGCAATTTATCTCCTTTGGAAATAGGTGCCTTTTGCGATATGCACATCTCCATACCAAATCTTTGCAGAATTCTATCTATATAATTCTTCTGTGATAAACCAAGCATTCTCCTGCTTCTATTTCTACATATCTCAATACCAAGCACATAGTGAGCTTCCCCCATATCTTTCATATCAAACTTCTCCATCAAGAAATCTTTTGTAACTTCCAGTAAATCTACATTACTACTAGCCAACAAGATATCATCCACATATAAGATTAAAAATATGAAATGACTCCCACTGACCTTGTAGTATACACATTCATCCAATTTGTTTTCTTCAAATCCAAAGCTAATGATGACTGCATCAAATTTCAGATACCACTGCCTAGAAGCCTGCTTTAGTCCATAAATCAACTTGTTTAGTTTGCAGATCTTCTTATCATCCTCCACATAGCCTTCTGGTTGAAGCATGTAAATGTCTTCCTCCAATTCACCATTTAGAAATGCTGTTTTGACATCCATTTTGATACGACCCGAATCTGGAATTACCTTTTTACGGTGTTAAGTGTACTTTTACTCCTCGGGAATCGTTGTTACGATTCGGAAATATTCAGAAGGTTGACTTTTAAATAAGTTGAACCGACCGAGGATGTTATTTCGCGACGAGATAGAAGTCGTCGAAACGAGTTCGTGGACACGCGGCGCGATTTATTTGGAGTTTGTACGAAAAAGTTGTGACGTGGGAACCGAAACTTGCCGATTTTGGACGAGTATAAATAGCCGGGAGAAAATTTCCCGAAAGGGGAATCTCTCATTTTTCTTTTTTCTTCTTTTTCTTCTCTCTCTCCTTCTCTCTCCTCTCCCCCGACTCGGCCCGACCTCCGGCCGAACTTCCGCCGTCCGGCCGAACTGGGTCGGCGCACCGGTCCCGTTGGGACCGCCTCCTCCTTCTCGTCGCGACTGTGGTGGTGGCACGGTGGGAATCGCCGCCGTTCGGCCGATTCCAGCCCAAGAACTTCAAGCACAGTGGAACTGGTTCTCCCTCCTCCGGCCACCTCTTGGCCCGATTCTTGGGGGGGAATTGAAGACTTCGGCCTACACATCATCTCTATGGAAGGAATTGATTCGAATTAGAACGGGTAAGTAGAAATTCAAAGTTGAATTTTTAGGGTTTTTGAGTTCGAATTTGGGGGTTGTGTATTTGATGTTTTTGGTGGATTTGGAGGTTGAATTGGTGTTTAGAATGTTGTAAGGAGTGGTTTAGGTGTTGTTTAATGTTGAATTGGTTGAGTTTTAGAGAAATTTGAATTTGAGATTTTTAGGCCGCCGTATGCGGCGGCTGTGTGGGTGTTTGGCCGCGGAGACGACGGGGACGAGGTCCTGAGGTGGTGGCGGTCATGTTGGGACGTTTTGGAGTCGAATAGGAGCGTTTTTGGACTCCTGTGGCGGAGCTGCCGGCGGCGCTGCGGCGCCACTGTTCCGGCGGCAAGAGGTTGAAGACGATGAACAGTGAACCAGTAAAAGGTAAAAGTAAAACGGTAAAAGGTGAAAGGTAAATGGTAAAACAGTAAAAGTGAAAAGTAAAACAGTAAAACAGTAAAAATAAATGGTGAACAGTAAAAGTAAATGGTAAATAGTAATTGGATTTTAACCATTTACTGTTTGACTTTCAGAATTACTGTTTGACCATTAAAAGTTATTGTTGACTTACCGTAAGAAGGTTAAAAGCTGATAAAAAGGGTTTTATGACGAATTTACTAGGAAATGAATTGATCGGACACGGTGTGGGTGTCAAGAGTAAATTTGGTTATAGATCGTTTCGGTATTTGAGACGAAATTCTAATACCGGAAATAAAATAGAAGTGGGGATAATTCGGACGAGCGAGGACGTCCGTGGTTTGGGTTTTATATTTGTTTTCCGAGGTTTAGAAATTTACGATTTCGCCCATGTGACAGGTCGAGAGGGTACTCGACGGGACGAGAGCCGAAACGGCTACTAGCCCGGAAAAGACTGTGAGTGGATTTTTATTTTTAAACAAATGCATGCATGATTATTTTATTGAAATGAAATTTCTTTTAAAAATGAAATTTATTTTGATTAAATGATTTTGAAGTATGAAAGATTATATGAGAAAAAGAAAAAGATATGTTAAGGAATATATGGTTTCGTTTTATCGACAGTAATGATATTTATATTGGATTTTGCTATTTCCTTGGGAAATGAGATTTCCATGTGGTTTTATATTTTTGAAATATTTTGAGTATGTTAATCAGTAGACCGGAATGAAATTCCGGGGATTTGGTTGATTTTATTGTTTATGATTTTTCTGACATGCGAGGCATGTCGATGGGATTTACTTATATTTGATTTGATTTTACGGCATGGTGATTTGCTGGGTATTTCTGATTTTACGGCATGGTGATTGCCGGGTACTTATGTTACGGCATGTTGATTTGCCGGGGATTCATGGTTATATCTGGAGGCTAGAATATTGTTATGTGATTATCTGCCTCAGATGGTTGATGATTTATCAGGGGAAATGTATTTCGAGATTTGTTTTCACCACACGAGGGTCTACGTTATTATTATATTGATGCTAGCTAGCGGGCCCTCATCCCACGCGAGGTGACGACTTGACCATATAGGTCAGATTCACGCTCGGTGGTCGACGTAGGGTTGTATATATTGAGGCGGTGACGTGTCTAGGTAGTAGACTTAGACACGGGGGGAGTCAATAGGACTCTCGGACCAGAGCCTGACGAGGCTCTAGTGGTGGGTAGACATTTCCCTGTTGCATGGCCAATGAGATTTGGTCATGAGGATGTTTTTCACTGTGATTGCGGGAATATTTCCTCTGTGAAGTTTTCAGTTTTTAATAAATTCCCGCATCAGTCGATTGAGATTTTTATATTATTATATGACGTGATTGAGATTTTTATACGATTATATGATGTGGCTTCGGGAATATTTCCTTTACGAGACTTTCAGCTTTTGATAGATTCCCGAAGCAGTGGATTAAGATTTCTATATTTTTATATTATCGGGTTTCGGGAATAATTCCTCTATGAAGCTTTCGGTATTTCACAGATTCCCGAACCAGTGGAGCTGGGATTTTATATGACCAAAGAGATTGATCGAGATATATTATAAGTTGA
This sequence comes from Potentilla sterilis, assembly GCA_963682095.1. Classification (NCBI taxonomy): domain Eukaryota; kingdom Viridiplantae; phylum Streptophyta; class Magnoliopsida; order Rosales; family Rosaceae; genus Potentilla; species Potentilla sterilis. The sequence goes on along the minus strand of OY821762.1, from coordinate 12,900,586 downwards.
TTTTCAAATGGTTATGATTTTTTATATATATATATATATATATATATATATATATATATATATAAATAAACAAAGGAGTTTTGTTTAATTGAGTTGTCAGCGAGGCTGAGTTGTTTTAATCGAGTTTTTCATAAAATGTGGTACGTTTATATATAAATATGCATGCATTGTGATTTTCCGATTAGTATGAAAATGTGGGAAAGTGATATAATGGCTTTAACTAAAAGTATTATTTGAAATTATTTTATTTTTATCCACTCACACTAACGTTTTAACTTACTTTCCCCTGGGCCATTCGTTTTAAAATGCCCAGTGTGCAGACTAGTAGTTGAGGTCAAAGATACTCAGGTCGAGGCATAGTCAGCGTCAGTATTGCTTCCGCTCGGTAGGATCTTTTGATCCTTTATTTTTTTTTATGTTTGTATCCTTAGTTACTTTTTGTAGAATGCTCTGATAAATTGTAGAGGTTCTAAAAGTGATTCTACTTCTGTGTTGAGAAGTTGTTGGAATTTTGGGGGAGCAGGTGGCTCCTAGAGTCAGGGGGGATTTTATAGAAGTGTTTTGCGTTTTGACAGGTAAGGGTTGTCCATTTTAAGAGAAGTCATGCCGGTTTTTCGGTAAAATCTCTCTTAAGGTGGTCCCTGCAGGGTCTGATCCGGGTTTCGGGGTGAAATCTGGTTCGGGTCCTGTCAATTTGGTATCAGAGCATTAGGTCATGTCTTTCCTTTGAGTCATGTTGTCTTTTCTACTTGATGACGCCTATCAATCTTTGAGTGAGGGTCCGACCGCGGCGGATTTCCATCACATTCTCTGATGCTAGTGTGTTCATTAAGTCCATGAGCCAGATTCTTTGATATCTTGTCATGTACTCGGTAGATTACTATTCTATTCTGTTATTTTATATGCTTGGTAATGCTTAGTACCTCTGACTGATGGTCCGACTGCAGCGGGTAGCCATCGTATGTTCTTTGGTGCTAACGTTATTATCAAGTATGTAAAATACATTCCCGGTATCGACTTGTATCTTTTAGACTATGCCTCGAGTACATTGATCTCCTAGGATGTTATCCTTGCGTGCGGAATAGGTATGTGGTAATACCTATTCGGTTATGAGTTTGACGCGCATCTGCTGTTATAGCGTCAGATTATGAGGCGAAAACTCGGATGCTGGGCCTCATTCCCTTCGAGAGGAGCACGTATTTTCTTATTTGGATTATACGTCATTTTGGTCTGGTATTTTTCCTGGTGTTTTGGAAATGGCCTTCGCTTTTGGGCAACTGGTGACGAGACCGTTTCCTGCATTGTCGACAAGATAAGTGAGGTGATTGACGTCGTTGCGACCTGGTTACAACAATTGGAGAATCGAACGTGTAACTTTTGATTGTCGTTACGGATTGTCACGTACTCGCATTGGGCCTTTCTTGAATGATATTTTGTGGTTGGACAAAAATGATTTGGTGAGTATGCAGAAGGTAGGTGGTTGACAGTCAGAAGGCAATGTATTTGAGCAATGCCTGTGGACTCCTAAATCGATTCATTTTTAAAGTTGAGATATCGGATTTGGGATTTTAAAGGAGTTCTATAGAATTTCTGGGAGCTGTACAATATTTTGATTAGTAGCGACTTTGGTCGCAAGATTGGGGAACATAAAGGAATAAAGTTGAGGTGGAGACTTGGATTATCTATCGAGACTGGAGATGTTTGTCTCAGGTTATATGGATGTAGCAGTGTTGAGAGGTCGGCGAGGAATTGAAGTTGGCGATTCCTGAGTGTCTTTCTTTGTGGCGTAAATTTGGAGATAACATAGCCTGAACCGACCTCGGTTTTGAGTTGCTCTGCTTCTTTCTCTTCCCCCTTCCAGCTGTTTCTCAACGTGGTGAGGATGGCCATAGATTTGTCAGTACATCGCCGACTACCTCTTGTTTCTGGTTGCCTTGCGAGCTCTGTTGACTGAGAAATAAAGAATAGAAGGTAGTGAGTTTCCCATTCGAGGTTTCGATTCCGACCACGATAGGAGGCAAGGCTGGTGGTCGTAGTTTCGTTTGGTTGTCCTCGATCTCCCTACAGTGTTGGTTTTTTTTCAAGACAATCTTTGAGCAGGAAGAATTGAATGATTGACGCTCTAGGATTTTGGATGGTTCTTTGTTTTGTCTGGCGTGCTTTAAATGTTAGTATACTTGGTTTTGATTTTAGTTGAAAATTGACCAATTGAAGTTACGGACTTGCTGTTCAGTTTGTATTTCTTATTCTTGGAGAACAAGTCGAGGAGGTTGTTGTTGAGCTCCCTACTCCTTCTACTTGGAAGAAGAAGTTTTCACTCAAAAAGGGAGTTACACTGAGATCATGTTTATGTCTCCAACTGGAAAAGAGATAAAAATCACAACTGGAGCACTACCTAAAGTCACATCTTGGTAACCCTGCTTTGTCAGAGTTTGATTAGGGCACAGGTGAGTCCCCTAGGAGATCATCCAGGATCAGTGAGAAGGTCAAATCGATTCCCCCACCAGAGAATGGAGGAAAAGCACCAGAAGAAACTGATCAAATTAAGATCACAGATACCAATACTGAAGAAACTATCTCAGAGGATGGTAAGAATGAGACTCAGACTGATGCTATGGAAAGTCAAGCTGAAGAAAAAGATGAAAAGATAAACGGTGTTGCATCAGAGGACCAATCTGCTGAAGTAGCTTTGGCTACTGAGGCAACTGAAAGGGTAGCACAAACTGAGGGAGAGGAAGGAAATGGCTGTACTGATGAGAAATAGGATGACATAGCTACTGTGACCAAAGAAGAACGTGGAGCCGTAGAACCAAAGTACAGATTGGTGAGGTTTGTGGACTTAGAGTAGTCTTTGAAAGACTACTTTGAGATATCGTCAAGATTGAAACCAAGTGATATTTTGATTAAAGGGAGAAAGCAAGAAGAAAAGTGGAAATAAGGGTATTTGGTTATCCTTCTTAATTATGAGATTTGACGGATACATTCCTTGGGTATCCTTAGTATGGATCAAGAAGGTACTCATACAACTTTGAAGTGATTGGTTAGCTCTATTTGAAATGGAAGTTTGATAAGAGAAAGGAATGTATACCTACAATCTCCAGAACATAAGGATAAGAATTTCACTTGGGATTGTTTTGTGATAAGAATTTCACCAGAAGTGACTTGAGAAGTCATTATTTCTGTAACTTCACTTGGGAGTTAGTACTGTTGTTGATTTGGTTCTTGTTTGAGGATATTCTCCATGAGACGAGGTATTGACTGTGACCTCATAGTTCAATTGAAGTTTTGAGAATATTATTTCTTGAGGATACGTCTTCATCGATACGGTTAGTGGAAGATATTGGATTTTTGTTGGCTCGAGCAGCTCAGGTTGGAAGGGTTATTTTGTGAATTCGACAAGTCTTTTGGTATTTGGGACGTTCCCTCTCGAGTTTAAGGTTGTATCTGGAATTCAATTTTTGTTGCAAAGCTATTTTGATATTTGCCGATCTACCAGTTCTGGTGTTAGTCGGCGGTGATGAAAATTTTCTTTGAGGTTATATTGGCTCTGAATTGTTGGTGATAGCTGAGGTATCTAGTTGGAATTTCCGTTGGTTGTCACAATGGACGATGATTCAGGTCCCACTCTTACGTGAGTTATAAGTTGTGACAGTTGCTTTAATTATAGACAAGATTGGATTTTGATAAGTCAGTTTTATTTGAAATCGGCCATGAGTATTTGCGTGCGAGGAGCACAAATTGAGTACTCATTCAGAGACCATGAGAATTAAGGCGTTGAAAAGCTCACATGTGTATTTTCTCCAGTACAGTGAGATTGATTGATGTGACAACAGATATAGCGTATTCTGCACCCACGGCTCACTTGGTGGGATGTGGACGATGGAGATTGTGGGATTCTCTGATGCTTAAGTCCGTGGAATCTAATCAGAAATCGTGATTTATTTTACGGTTTTAAATGGAGTTCCACGCATCTTTGGAGACCGGGTATTCAGCACGGCGTTGCACGTTTCCATTGGTGAACAAACAGCGAGGTATGTCAAGATACTAAAGTTCTGTTTAACTTGTCAGTTACAGTTCAAGGATAACTGAGATGATCAACTTTTCGCGAGAAAGTTATACTGGTAACTGAGGTAAATTAAAAGGTAAATGGAACTACTAAAGAATTGGAGGAACATGAAGATGTCGCGTCCTCAGTCTTGGCAAGTACGCAAATTTCGAGGACGAAATTTTTATAAGGAGGGGAGAATTGATACGACCCGAATCTGGAATTACCTTTTTACGGTGTTACGTGTACTTTTACTCCTCGGGAATCGTTGTTACGATTCGGAAATATTTAAAAGGTTGACTTTTAAATAAGTTGAACTGACTGAGGATGTTATTTCGCGACGAGATAGAAGTCATCGAAACGAGTTCGTGGACACGCGGCGCGATTTATTTGGAGTTTGTACGAAAAAGTTGTGACGTGGGAACCGAAAGTTGCCGATTTTGGAAGAGTATAAATAGCCGGGAGAAAATTTCCCGAAAGGGGAATCTCTCATTTTTCTTTTTTCTTCTTTTTCTTCTCTCTCTCCTTCTCTCTCCTCTCCCCCGACTCGGCCCGACCTCCGGCCGAACTTCCGCCGTCCGGCCGAACTGGGTCGGCGCACCGGTCCCGTTGGGACCGCCTCCTCCTTCTCGTCGCGACTGTGGTGGTGGCACGGTGGGAATCGCCGCCGTTCGGCCGATTCCAGCCCAAGAACTTCAAGCACAGTGGAACTGGTTCTCCCTCCTCCAACCACCTCTTGGCCCGATTCTTGGGGGGGAATTGAAGACTTCGGCCTGCACATCATCTCTATGGAAGGAATTGATTCGAATCAGAACGGGTAAGTAGAAATTCAAAGTTGAATTTCTAGGGTTTTTGAGTTCGAATTTGGGGGTTGTGTATTTGATGTTTTTGGTGGATTTGGAGGTTGAATTGGTGTTTAGAATGTTGTAAGGAGTGGTTTAGGTGTTGTTTAATGTTGAATTTGTTGAGTTTTAGAGAAATTTGAATTTGGGATTTTTAGGCCGCCGTGTCGGCCGCTGTATGCGGCGGCTGCGTGGGTGTTTGGCGGCGGAGACGACGGGGACGAGGTCCTGAGGTGGTGGCGGTCGTGTTGGGACGTTTTGGAGTCGAATAGGAGCGTTTTTGGACTCCTGTGGCGGAGCTGCCGGCGGCGCTGCGGCGGTGGCGGCGGCGCCACTGTTCCGGCGGCGAGAGGTTGAAGACGATGAACAGTGAACTAGTAAAAGGTAAAAGTAAAACGGTAAAAGGTGAAAGGTAAATGGTAAAACAGTAAAAGTGAAAAGTAAAACAGTAAAACGTTAAAAATAAATGGTAAACAGTAAAAGTAAATGGTAAATAGTAATTGGATTTTAACCATTTACTGTTTGACTTTCAGAATTACTGTTTGACCATTAAAAGTTATTGTTGACTTACCGTAAGAAGGTTAAAAGCTGATAAAAAGGGTTTTATGACGAATTTACTAGGAAAAGAATTGATCGGACACGGTGTGGGTGTCCAGAGTAAATTTGGTTATAGATCATTTCGGTATTTGAGACGAAATTCTAATACCGAAAATAAAATAGAAGTGGGGATAATTCGGACGAGCGAGGACGTCCGTGGTTTGGGTTTTATATTTGTTTTCCGAGGTTTAGAAATTTACGATTTCGCCCATGTGACAGGTCGAGAGGGTACTCGACGGGACGAGAGCCGAAACGGCTACCAGTCCGGAAAAGACTGTGAGTGGATTTTTATTTTTAAACAAATACATGCATGATTATTTTATTGAAATGAAATTTCTTTTAAAAATGAAATTTATTTTGATTAAATGATTTTGAAGTATGAAAGATTATATGAGAAAAAGAAAAAGATATGTTAAGGAATATATGGTTTCGTTTTATCGACAGTAATGATATTTATATTGGATTTTGCTATTTCCTTGGGAAATGAGATTTCCATGTGGTTTTATATTTTCGAAATATTTTGAGTATGTTAATCAGTAGACCGGAATAAAATTCCGGGGATTTTGTTGATTTTATTGTTTATGATTTTTCTGACATGCGAGGCATGTCGATGGGATTTACTTATATTTGATTTGATTTTACGGCATGGTGATTTGCCGGGTATTTCTGATTTTACGGCATGGTGATTGCCGGGTACTTATGTTACGGCATGTTGATTTGCCGGGGATTCATGGTTATATCTGGAGGTTAGAATATTGTTATGTGATTATGAGCCTCAGATGGTTGATGATTTATCAGGAGAAATTTATTTCGAGATTTGTTTTCACCACACGAGGGTCCACGTTATTATTATATTGATGCTAGCTAGCGGGGCCTCATCCCACGCGAGGTGACGACTTGACCATATAGGTCAGATTCACGCTCGGTGGTCGACGTAGGGTTGTATATATTGAGGCGGTGACGTGTCTAGGTAGTAGACTTAGACACGGGGGGAGTCAATAGGACTCTCGGACCAGAGCCTGACGAGGCTCCAGTGGTGGGTAGACATTTCCCTGTTGCATGGCCAATGAGATTTGGTCATGAGGATGTTTTTCACTGTGATTGCGGGAATATTTCCTCTGTGAAGCTTTCAGTTTTTAATAAATTCCCGCATCAGTCGATTGAGATTTTTATATTATTATATGACGTGATTGAGATTTTTATACGATTATATGATGTGGCTTCGGGAATATTTCATTTATGAGACTTTCAGCTTTTGATAGATTCCCGAAGCAGTGGATTAAGATTTCTATATTTTTATATTATCGGGTTTCGGGAATAATTCCTCTATGAGGCTTTCGGTATTTCACAGATTCCCGAACCAGTGGAGCTGGGATTTTATATGACCAAAGAGATTGATCGAGATGTATTATAAGTTGATTTTCAAATGGTTATGATTTTATATATATATAAACAAAAGAGTTTTGTTTAATTGAGTTGTCAGCGAGGCTGAGTTGTTTTAATCGAGTTTTTCATAAAATGTGGTACGTTTATATATAAATATGCATGCATTGTGATTTTCCGATTAGTATGAAAATGTGGGAAAGTGATATAATGGCTTTAACTAAAAGTATTATTTGAAATTATTTTATTTTTATCCACTCACACTAACGTTTTAACTTACTTTCCCCTGGGCCCTTCGTTTTAAAATGCCCAGTGTGCAGACTAGTAGTTGAGGTCAAAGATACTCAGGTTGAGGCATAGTCAGCGTCAGTATTGCTTCCGCTCGGTAGGATCTTTTGATCCTTTATTTTTTTTTTATGTTTGTATCCTTAGTTACTTTTTGTAGAATGCTCTGATAAATTGTAGAGGTTCTAAAAGTGATTCTACTTCTGTGTTGAGAAGTTGTTGGAATTTTGGGGGAGCAGGTGGCTCCTAGAGTCAGGGGGGATTTTATAGAAGTGTTTTGCGTTTTGACAGGTAAGGGTTGTCCATTTTAAGAGAGGTTATGCCGGTTTTTCGGTAAAATCTCTCTTAAGGTGGTCCCCGCTGGTTCTGATTCGGGTTTCGGAGTGAAATCTGGTTCGGGTCCTGTCACATTTGGTGCAACTCAAGATTAAAATGAGCAACCAAAGCCATTAAAACTCTAAAAGCATCTTTAGTTGAAACAGGTGAGAATGTCTCATTATAATCTATTCCTTCATTCTGGTTGTACCCTTTAGCCACAAGTCGTGCCTTGTATCTTTCAATCTTGCCATCTGCATCCCTTTTTGTTTTGTAGACCCACTTGCATCCAATTGGCTTCATATCTTTGGTTCTTTCAACTAGTGTCCAAACTTTGTTTTGTGCCATGCTTATAAGTTCATCCTCTATTGCAAGTGTCCATTTGTCACTGTTTTCAGATTGCATTGCCTGCTTTAATGACATGGGATCATTTTCCCCCAAATCAAATTCAACAACAGTGAGATATAAATGATAATCACTTGGAATAGCTGACTTCCTTGCTCTTTGATCAGACCTCCTTAGAACAAATTCTTCATTGACTGCTGGTTGTTGAACAATTTCTTCTTGTAAAACAACATTTTCTTGCACTTGATTTTGATCTCCATTGTTCCCAACTTCTGCCTCCATATGATTTTCTTCAACAACTGCTGGAATTTGATTTTCCATGACAGTAACTGGAACAGTAACTGGAACAGTAACTATGTCCTCAGAATGAGGAAGATTAGTAATTGTGCCTGTAACTACTTCTTGCAGCGTTTCTGGATACACAAACCACTCCTCCATATTGAAATATTGGCTGTCCACATCACAATTCTCCATTGAATTTGCATTCTGATCAAATATCTCATCAAAGAAAGTTGCTCTATGTGTCTCACAAATTCTGTTATACTTGCTTTTGGTATAGAACTTGTACCCTTTTGATTTCTCACAATATCCAACAAAATTTGCACTGATGGATCTTGACTCCAACTTTTCTTTGTCATTGTTGTATACTCTTGCCTCAGCTTGACAGCCCCAAATATGTAAGTGATTAACACTCGGCTTATATCCACACCAATGTTCAAATGGAGTTAAGTCAACTGCCTTGCTTGGAGTTCTGTTACTGATGTAATTGGCTGTCTTCAAGGCCTCTCCCCACAAAAACCTTGGCAAGCCTGACCTGCAAAACATGCTTCTCACTATTCCCATAAAGTTCTATTTCTTCTTTCACAAACTCCATTTTGCTGTGGTGTGTAAGGGGTAGTATATTGAGCAACAATGCCACATTGTTCTAAATACATGGCAAATGGTCCTTTATGCTGCCTTTTCTCTGAGTATTTTCCATAGTACTCACCACCTCGATCTGATCTAACAACCTTAATGAGTCTTTCAGTCTGTCTTTCAACTTCAGTTTTAAAAACTTTGAACGCATCTAACACACTAGACTTTTCAGAGATAAGATAGACATAGCAATATCTAGAAAAATCATCTATAAATGTAATAAAAGATGTATTTCCACAAATAGTCTCTACAGGAAAAGGACCACATACATCTGTATGAATCAAGTCAAGTAAACCAGATGCTCTTTTTGATGAAAATTTTCTTTGATTTGTCATTTTTCCTTTCATGCAGTCTATACATGACTCAAAATCTTCAAAATTTAATTCTGGAAGAATGCCTTGTTTAACAAGTTCATGCAATCTAGATTTTGAGATATGTCCTAAGCGTTTATGCCATAAAAATGATGAGCTATGCTGTGAAAATTTCCTTTTTGTACCAACAGAATGAGAAATATGGAAAACATTATTTTTCACAGCCTCATTTATGCAATTAACATGCCAATATCCTTCAACTAGATCAGCATCACCAAAACAAACAGAATTTTTAAATAAACACATAATTTTATCATCACATGAAAAGCTATAATCATCATCCAATACAAATTGAGAACCAGATATTAAGTTTCTCTTTATTGAAGGAATACAATACACATTATTTAGTACTAACACAAACTTATTCCTAAACACCAAATTCACAGTTCCTACAGCTTGAACTGCCACCCTTTGTCCATTTGCTGCACAGACTTTTGTTTCATCCTTGTTTGGGATTGTTAGGCTTGATAATCCCTGTAAAGAATTAACAACATGTATGGGCGAGCCAGTGTCAAACCACCATGAGTTTTTATCAATATATACATTAGACTCAAAATTGAAAATTGGTTTTGATAAAAATGTACCTTTCTTGTTCAGCCAATTTTTGAAACCCTCACAGTCCTTCTTAAAATGACCAGCTTTCTTACAAAAGAAGCACTTCATTGGACCATGATGCTTGACAGACTTTCCCTTATTCAGATCATTTTTCACCCCAGAACTTGATGCACCATTCTTAATGCCAAAATGCTTGTTTCCAGTAAATTTCTTTGGCTTGTTAATGTAGTTGATGCTCACAGCCTTTCCCTTCTTAATCTTATCCTCTTCTTCCTCCACACAAATAGAGATCAGTTTGTTGAGGCTCCAATTCCCTTCTTGTGTGTTATAGAGACTCTTGAGATGACTGTATTCATCAGGGAATGAGTTCAGCAGTAAAGTCACTAGGAATGATTCATCAACAGTCATTTCCAGGCCCCTCAGTTTCTCAGCAAGATTTGCTCCATACATGATGTACTCTCTTATGCTTCCTGTTCCATTGAATCTCATACCAGTCAGTTTGTTCATCAGCCTGCCTTGTTCAGCCTTGTCAGATGTCTTATACTTTTCTGCAATGGAGTTGTAATAATCCTTGGCAAATTCAGAATCTGGTATTCCTCCTTTGACATCATCATTCATGCTCTTCTTGATACAGATCAAGGCCATTTTGTTGTGTTTCACCCATGTCATGTACTTGTCCTTCACTTTCTTGCTTGCATTCTCAGCATGATCATTTGGTGGTTCTTGTTTCAGTACTTAATCAATGTCCAGCATTGCCAAGTTAAGTTCAATGTCAGCTTTCCACTTCTGGTAATTTTGTCCATTGAGCATTTGGTACTGACTGATATTCAGAGGGAAATTCATGGCTGAAATGAATTTGACTTAAATCAGTTATTCATGAAATCTTTAGTTGCATATGTATATATACATATTTATATGTTCAAGTTTCACTGCATACAAGAAGATATATATACATATGCTCATCTTAGAATGTTAATTCAATGTGAAATAACATTTATGCAGTACATATGATCAGACTAGTAAGCATATATCATTCTAAGAAATTGTCACCATTTGTGATGCACATATCTTTGATGAATAGCATATAAGGATTATCTAATATATGTAATAAACAAGAAAATCTCAGTTCATAAAATTTAACCGCTTTGGAAGTCAAAATTTTATTTCCAGATATTCTAGTCATCTTCAATTCATCGATTGCATTTTCATGCATTTATATTCAACTAATTTGTTAGTATAGAATATACATGCATAAAATACATTTTGAATTTTACTGAACTGTATTGATTTATTGCATTTATATATGAAAACATGGCTACTTTGATAGCATCTTGTCCATATAATGCAGTAGTATGAAAATTACATTGCTATTCGATAATTATACATGGAATTTAAACCATAACATCACTTGTGTACATATCAGACATGAAATATACATGAAAACTAAACTCAAATATCAGAACATGTTGATCTTCATACATATATGCATATCAGGTCCCAAGATATCAAATCAAACAAGTATAAGTAAATATTTATCAATCGAAATCTGAGCATAGAATGCTCTGATACCAACTGTAAGTTCTATATATGCTTGAAACATTTATTCTATGACAGATTAAGATTAGATACTAAGACAATAGATACTAACTTGATTGATTTCCAGTAGTTTGTATTTCGATCTTCTTCTAGTTCCACACACTTTAGTTTCTCTGGTTTGCTTGATGGGACAAAATGAATATATGAGAATGCCTTTTATACTGTGTACTAGAAGGGATCAGAATTGGTTAGGCTGCAGTTGTGTAACTGCTGTTTTCAGTTTTGTGACAGTTTCTTCCATCAAGAAACTGTCATTCAACTTCCTGTTATTATCCAATTGTCTTAATGATCTATACTTTGAATATTATTCTTAACAGACTTTACTGTTTACACCTTAATCCGATTAAACTTATATGTGTATAACAGTCTACTTAAATATACAAGCTATAAGTCCATAGCTTATTTACAGAACTTCTCTATTTTATATAAGTCTAGTTCTCATCATGGTTTAATCTTACAATCTCATCACTAAGAATTGGCAATCTAAGCATAATAATCATCCATGGCTATTATGCAAATCTAGCTACTATTGTAACCAACTTTGGTTCACTGATCAGTACTTGTAATTTCTAATTCATAATTTTATTTTATTGAAAAGATTTGCAAGCCTCATCTCCCGCCAAATCCAAACTTTCCCCCCTCTAGTTTCCTAGATCTAGATTTAGATTCATATCCACACTAATACTGTAAACGTTAATACGTTATAATGAAAATTGGTATTTCCAAATTAAAAAAAGAGGGAAATGAGTGGTATATTCAAGGGAATAAAATATTCTATTTCAGTATTTCTATGAGAATATCTAAAATTTACTAATACGATCGAACTGCATCGGTTGATAATTGGCAAAAATATTTGGGCACAAAGAAAGTAAAATACTGGAGCAGCTAGTGGCCACAACGAAAATAATAAAAAGTTAAAGGACTAAACTGCAATTTAACATTTTTGCTCGACTCCCATTTCGAGTCTCTCTACTAGAGCGCTCTCACATTTCCTTTTTCACTTGTGAAATGGCAACTCAAATCAACACCCCTCCCTAAATTCCCCAAATTCTCCCGCCAATTTCCCACCTCAAAATCTCCAATCTCCTCCTCCCCGCCGGAAAAACTCAACCTTTCACCTCTCCGGCCCCACCTCCCGCCTCCCCCTCCCACTCTCTCAACTCCTCTCCACCGCGCTCCGCCACTCCCCAACCCTAATTTGACTCCAAACCCTAGCTTCAATTTTGACCCTAAGCCATGCCGTCCCTCATTTCCCAGGGCAAAATCCACCGCCTGGAGCTCGAGAATTTCAAGTCATACGCCGGCCGCCAGGTCATCGGCCCCTTCTCCGACTTCACCTGCATCATCGGCCCCAACGGCTCCGGCAAGTCCAATCTCATGGACGCCATCAGCTTCGTCCTCGGAGTCAAGACCGGCCAGCTCCGTGGGTCCCAACTCAAGGACCTGATCTACGCCATGGACGACAGTGAGAAGAGTGAGAAGGGACGCCGGGCGTTTGTGAGCTTGGTGTACCAGCTGGCCAACGAGTCGGAGATCCACTTCACCAGAGCCATAACTAGCTCCGGCGGCAGTGAGTACCGGATTGACGGCAAGCCTGTTTCGTGGGAGGCCTATAATGAGAAGCTTAAGTCACTTGGGATTCTGGTCAAGGCTCGCAATTTCCTTGTGTTTCAGGTTGATTTCGACTGCCGAATACTCGTAATTGTTGTGGTTTTAAGTTTTGTATGTTGAATTGTTTTTGTTGATTGTGCTATAATTTGCTAGGAAGCAGAGTTTTTGAATGAGAATAGAATGAGAAGGAAATCAATAGCATTTACACATTGCATTAGTGAATACATGGAAGTTAATTATTATGTTGTCGGTAATGTCTGTGATGCTATTTGCACATCTCATTTGCAAAATTGAAGGTGTTGGGTTAGTTAAAGTATGTGTCTAGAGTTTAGGCTCAAGGTACTATTGTCTAGAGTTTAGTCTAGAACATTGGACTTCCATCTTTATAATTTGGAAACATATCTCGCTTCTAAGCCAAAATTAAAAGAGGGAGACAGAATTAGAATTTACGGACGTTGCTAAACCGTGCATTCTCTACTCGTTTTCTTAGACTCTAAGATGTGTGTGCTTCTTTTTGTGGTAAATTTGATGCTTGCATATCTTGGCTTGTAACCGAATTACTTCTAATTACTGATTTTTTTTCTTTTTTCTTTTTCATAGGGTGATGTGGAGTCAATTGCCTCCAAAAATCCTAAGGAACTCACTGGACTGCTTGAGCAGATCTCAGGGTCTGATGAGCTCAAGAGAGACTATGAAAAGTATGAAGAAGAGAAAGGCGTAGCTGAAGAAAATGCAGCACTTGTTTATCAGAAAAAGAGAACCATAGTAGCAGAAAGGAAGCAGAAGAAAGAACAAAAGGAAGAAGCTGAGAAGCACATTCGCCTGCAAAATGAACTGGTGCGCATCTATTTTGTTGTTGTTGCTGTTTTCACACACATACACATGTCCATGGTCACAGATTACATATCTCTATATGCACGCCATCATTTGCATATGTTGTATTTTAGGTTTATAAGCTATTCTTATGTCTAATCTGCTGAATTGTTTCAATTTCTCTGTTGGCGAAATTACGTAATTAATTGTACAAATGCATGCATGCATAGAAGATATCATGTAACTGAAAAGATATTGTAGATACTAGGAACCATCTTTCAGGAAAGAGGGCCTTGAATATTGCATTTCCCCTCCATCTCTTTTGTGTAGGACGTGTGCGCACGCACAGACACATATGCAAACACTATCATTCTTTCATTCACATGGTTGTGTGCATCCATTCATGTAGATTAAATCTAATATAAGATCTTTTTTGAATATATCAAACTCTTAACCCTGTAGACTATTTTGGCGTTGAAGTTTGTGTCTTGTACATGCTCACTAGGTGTATACTCTACTATTTTTGAATCTTCTGTTTCAGAAGTTTAATTATTTGTACTATGTTAATACAATAATCATGTATGTTTTTTCTTGCAGAAATCCTTGAAGAGAGAACATTTTTTGTGGCAGTTGTTCAACATAGAAAAAGATATAACAAAAACAACTAATGAGCTTGAAGCTGAAATAAGAAACCGCACAGAGGTTATGCAAGAGTTAGATGACTTTCAGCAAGAAGCAAACAAAAAGAAGAAAGAACTTGCCAAATACTTAAAAGAGATTACCCAATGTGAAAAGAAGATTGCTGAGAGAAGTAATAAACTTGACAAAAGCGTGAGTATCTCTGCCTTCAACAGGACATTGAAATTTCTTCTGATATTTGCGTCCAATAACATGAGTTTCATTTTGAATTTTTGTTAATAAGTTGGCCTCTGTTAGACCCTTAAAAAACTGAGGCTTAAGATTAGTCATAAACTTATAACCAAATATGTCATTGATCTTATTATTTGTTGAAATGTTGATTTATTAGTTTTACATTTACTTATTACAGAAAAAACCGTGTTCATTCAACCTACATCTGTTATAGGAGTATTTGGCCGTCTCATATAGCTGCTATTGGTGAATGAATGAGTCCTTGTGATTTATTATTATTATTATTATTATTTTCCAATAGATTGCTATGTTTCTGACATTCTAAAGTAAATGGCTTCTACTTTTGTGTAAATCTAATTATTATCTTATTCTTGATCAAAAGGACATACTTATAAATTGTTTGATATTGTTTCCTGTTTGTAGAAACCAGAGCTTCTGAAACTGAAAGAGGAAATGTCTCGCATAAATTCGAAAATCAAGAAAAGTAAGACTGAGCTTGGTAAGAAAGAACAAGAAAGGGGGAGACATAAGGAGGAAATCAAAAAGCTGCAGAAGGGCATCCAAGATTTGACCAGACAACTAGAGGATTTACATGAAAAAGGACGAGACAGCGGTGAAAAATTACAGTTAGACGACACTAAATTAAGGGAATATTTTAAAGTGTAAGTGTTTGGTAATCTCTGCCAAATTTTGTTGCTGCATCTCAGTGTGGTGATACTGTCCTGTTTCCTCACTTTTGTAAGATGAAATTCTGTTCCTTAGGCTTGAAAGCAAAAGCCATGTTCCTTTACAAATTTCAGCCGAGGATTGAACTGAATTTCCTATCTACTTTCGTTCTTCATGAGCTGAATTACCTTCCTTTAACCATATTACTTCGCATATATAGGTTCTTATTGATAAGGCTTTGTAAATTGTTATTAAAATGCTGATGTTACAGGAAGGAGGATGCTGGAATGAAAACTGCAAAGCTAAAAGATGAGAAAGAGGTTTTGGACCGGCAGCAGCACGCTGATCTTGAAGCACAAAAGAATTTGGAAGAAAATCTTCAACAGTTGAGAAGTAGGGAGACTGAACTGGATTCACAGAATGAGCAAATGCTGACAAGGCAGAGAAAAATTAAAGAGAACTCTGCAAAACACAGAGAGGAAGTAAAAAATCTGAATAGTGAATTGCTTTCGATGAGGGATAAACATCAGAATGCCAGGTTATTTAATTTGCTTGTATGCTTGTTTATTTTTATTTTTAAGAGTCAATCATGCGTTCTGCTATGAAAAATTGGCATGTTTTGCCTGGTGCTCTCATTCTTCCATTTATTTATTCATTTAATTAAATGTCTCCTTTCATTTATCTTCTTTAGTTTGTTATTTACTGGGACATTTTAGTGTGATGAATCTTATGTTTACTATTGCCCTTTTTTATGGATACAGACAGAAGTATGAAAATCTGAAGTCAAAAATTGATGAATTAGAAAAGCAATTACGTGAACTGAAGGCTGACAGATATGAAAATGAGAGGGATTCCAGGTTGTCTCAGGCAGTAGAGACTCTCAAGCGCTTGTTTCAGGGTGTCCATGGTCGCATGACTGAACTCTGTAGGCCAACACAAAAGAAGTATAATCTTGCTGTCACTGTTGCCATGGGAAAATTTATGGATGCAGTCGTAGTTGAAGATGAACAAACAGGAAAGGAGTGTATCAAGGTGATAAATATTCTTTTAATCTTTTCGCTCTGGTAGAGTGTTACACAAGCTTCTTTAGATAAATTATAAACACATTACTTTCCTATTTTTAATGGTAAAGTTAAGATGTTAGTTTGTCAAGCTTATAATGATTATTCACTTCACATCACATCACATTAGTTGCCAGGAAATCAGAGTAAAAATAAATATTATATGAAAACCAAGAGGTTTAATGTTTTTTTTTTATTCTACGTGAGTATAAAGCTGTTGGTTGTGTGTGTTTGAATATTGAAATATCTAATGATACTGACAGTTTTATTGCTTACTTGGCACACCATTGTGGGATATATGTTGACAAAGTTGTAATGATATATGTTCATTTGAATGTCGTTCTGATACTGATGCTAACATTTCTGCAGTATTTGAAAGAACACAGGCTTCCTCCTCAGACATTTATACCTCTCCAATCTGTTCGTGTCAAGCAAGTAATGGAGAGATTGCGTAACTTGGGTGGTACTGCAAAGCTGGTTTTTGATGTTGTTCAATATCCTTCCATCATGCTTTTGATCACAGAAATTTTGAGATTTCATAATTCTTTGTTGCATTTATCATCTTACGGTACAATAGAGATTGAATAAGATTTACGATGTGTTATCTTCTTGATATTTGCTTCTACGAAAGCTCCTACATTGGTTTAGTTTGAAAAATTTTGGTGTTTGTGAAATTTGTGCTCGAGAAGTTACAATATTGTGTAATCTTGTTGGTGTTTGTCTGCATGCTTGTCTGGTGTTGGAAATGATGTGTATAATTTTGTGTAACTCTTTATTTGTGTGCATAGGAATAGGCACAGACATTATGTCTGTGATGCAGTAATTATATTGTTATATTGCATTTCAAGTTTTCCAGCATATGCCGCAATGGGAGTATCTTTGATATGGGCCGGTTATTATTTTTTAAATTGATTTTTTTTTTCTTCTAAAAAATCTTAAATATTTTATCCTGTTCAACTTTTCTTCCATCTATGGCATGAGTTTCCTTCTTGTAACTCGTCACTGCTCTGGCCCTCTCCCGCAAAGAATTTGAGTTTTCAACTGATAATTGTCAATCCACATTAGTATTATCAATGCATTTATATAGGTAGAACAGTTAATGCATAGCAGCATAGAGGCGTCAAGCAGATGCATTCATCATTGTTAGCAGTGTAGTTCATCTTCCTGATCATTATGTGATTTTCTTTCCTTTATGCATGTTGCTTCTATTCCTTGTATGTTTTTCTATTTGTGAGTAAACTGTAAGTTTTTGCAATCTGCGATAGAATGCAATTAGTTTGTCTACTTAACAACCAAACATTTGATCATGCCTTGGAGAAGGCTATTCTTTTTGCGGTTGGCAATACTCTCGTCTGTGACGAACTTGATGAGGCTAAGCGCCTAAGCTGGAGCGGTGAGAGGTTCAAAGGTAATGAGTTCTACTTTGTTATCGTTAAGTATTTTCTGCAGCCATGCTTATATTTAGCCATGACTTCTAACTTTTCTGTGTTTCCCCCGTAAATTAGTTGTAACTGTGGATGGAATTATGCTGTCAAAATCTGGCACAATGACTGGTGGTACCAGTGGAGGAATGGAAGCTAGGTCAAAACAGTGGGATGATAAAAAAGTTGAAGGTCAGTATTATCTTTGTTTTTTTGCTGTATTTTCATTTGAGTTTTTGTCTGGTTACTTTGGATGTGGTTTAACTGTTTGTTGTGTAGGACTGAAGAAGAAGAAAGAACAGTTTGAATTGGAGCTAGAAGAGCTTGGGTCAATTAGAGAGATGCAGCTAAAAGAGTCTGAAACAGCTGGCAGAATTAGTGGGCTTGATAAGAAAATCCAATATGCAGAGATTGAAAAGGTAATAGCTGGGATTTACTTTTTTTCTTTTGTTCACACCCATTCTACAGATAAGATTAATCTGACTGGTTTGTAATTCTTAATTGTCTATCCACACCCAATTCACAGTTGGCAACTCCCTTTAGATTTTGTTTGTCTGTGAGTTACGCTGTGTAGGCGCCATATCTAGAGGAGAAGATGCTGGTTGAACTGTTTTTATGTCTGATTCTGTATGGTTTATCATATTAGGATGAATTACACTTGATGGGAAGGGGTGGTTTAGGTCGTTTATATAGTGGAGATGAGTGTTTTTATATTAGTGCTTAGTGCTTTGGGTATGGGAGGGTGGGCGAAAGGATTTGCAGTCTTTTACTAAGATATTTCTTAACTAAGCTAAACATGAGGTCTAGTGGATTCAAAACTAAAACAAGTATTATCGCAGAAAAGTATTAAGGACAAACTTGCAACTTTGGCGCGGGAGAGGCAGAATATAAAAGAAGAGATTGATCGTATCAGTCCTGATCTTCTGAAGGTATTTCTGTGATCACTGTGCTCTTTATCTAGCTTTGTTCCAGCATTTTTATTTCAAACAAGCTGTTCCAGCAATTTAAAAAAATTTGCTTGCAGATAAAACAAGCTGTAGATAAGCGGAGCACAGAAATCAGTAAGCTCGAGAAGAGGATAAATGATATTGTTGACAGACTCTACAAAGGCTTTAGTAAATCTGTTGGGGTAGATAACATTCGTGAGTATGAAGAAAAACAACTCAAGATTTCCCAGTCTATGGCTGAACAGAGGCTTAATTTGAGTAGCCAGCTATCAAAGTTGAAATACCAGTATGTTCTTCTCTTTGTTTTATCTTTCATCAATTTTACTGCTGTGTGTTGGTAATATCATTTTTTTGGCATACAGTGGAATGTGCCTTTTGTATATTATGTTGGACGCATGCATGATCCATGTAAGTAAAATAACTTGATCATGAATACACATACTATTGCACGAGTGTGCATGCACTTGCACATTTTCAAATTTTGCTTTAAAATTCTGATGAACGACAATTAGTTTGACTGAGGAAACAACCAACTACAAGTATTGGGCTGATCATTCAGTATATGCATCATGATGTGTCCTTGATCATCTTTAAAGAATGCTCCAGCTATTATCACGCAACTCCTTTAAAAAAGCAGTGAACACTAAAGATGAGATGTTTGATGCTGTCCAGTTACAAGTTCTTCATAGGGCTGTGATGAGTTATCAATTATTAACTTTTCAGAATGACCACAGATTCTATGGGAGTACTCAAATATTAAACCCAAACAATGTGCCCAATTAACCACTATTATGACTTGTTTCTGATGTACTTGTTGCGTGACAGCTTTGGCACTTACTCATACTTTATGGTGAAATACTGTTCTTTGTTTTCTTTCAGGCTTGAGTATGAGCAAAATCGGGACATGGCTACAAGAATTGAAGAACTCCAGTCATCTATTACTAATCTACAAGAAGATTTAGAACGGGTTCAAAAGAAAGAGGCTGAAGCCAACTCTGCAGCAGAAAAAGCATCTGATGAGATCGGGCGGTTGAAGGAAGAAATGCAAGGTATGATAATAGTTTGGCATGGTACCGTAGTTTGTATTGAGAAATCAAATTCTTAAACTTTGGGCATTCAACTTGAGACTTGATCTTTTTCTGTCTTTTTCTCTAGTTATTCAAATCAGTTGCAAATTAACTTTATCCTTCTGTTCATATTTTTTGTACCTCTATACATGTAGAGTGGAAATCCAAGTCGGAAGGCTGTGAAAAGGAAATTCAAGAATGGAACAAGCGTGGTTCTACTGCAACAACAAATCTTTCCAAACTTAATCGACAGATAAATTCTAAGGTTGGCATTTGTTTTGTTTGCGACACTTCTGCACCATTTTATATGTGAATTTGAAATCTGTAATTCTTTTTCGTCTTGCCTTGCAGGAAACACAGATTGAGCAGCTAACATCTCGGAAGCAGGAGATAGTAGAAAATTGTGAACTACAGCAAATAAGCCTTCCCATCATCTCCGATCCAATGGAGACTGAATCCTCCACAACAGGCCCGGTATTTGATTTTGATGAGTTAGATGAGTCTCTATTGAGGGATAGGAGACCTTCTGATCGTGAGAAAGTTGAGTTGGATTTTAAGAAACAAATGGATGCTAAGCTATCAGAAATTGAAAGAACGGCTCCCAATTTGAAGGCCATGGACCAATATGAGGCTCTACAAGAAAAGGAAAGAGATATAACTGCAGAGTTTGAGGTGGCCAGGAAAGAACAGAAGCAAAAGGCTGATCTGTTTAACTCGGTTAAGCAAAGGAGGTATTGATTGCTTTTACACTGCTACCAGATTGGCTAATTATCATAATGTAGTTGACTATACATAATTGCACATTGTTGGGTAATGTAAGAGAAACTTTATGGATAGAAAGTAGAAATAGGAATGATCAATGTTTACTGTCAAAAGAAAGTGAAAGAAATCATCACTTAAATACATATATATGCCCACCAATCATCAGATGTTTATATTGCTTTTGGTATTTGAATGTAATGTATTTGGTAAAAAAATGCAGGTATGAGTTGTTTATGGATGCCTTCAACCATATCTCTTGTAATATTGATAAGATATACAAACAACTGACGAAGAGCAATACACATCCACTGGGCGGGACAGCATATTTGAATTTGGAAAACGAAGATGATCCGTATTTACATGGAGTAAAGTATACTACTATGCCCCCAACAAAGCGCTTTCGAGATATGGAACAATTATCTGGCGGAGAGAAAACTGTTGCAGCACTGGCATTACTGTTTTCCATACACAGGTTTGTCTTAAAACATTTAAATTATTTTTACCTTCTAAGAGATTCATGCTTGAAAGATTCTGGTTAGAGGTTGCAGCACGCACATACAAAGAGCACATGCTGAAACATTTTGGGTGGGGGTTTGGAATTTCTGGTATAATTGTAAACCCTTTGATTTGATATGCAAAGTTTTTTTTCCCTGCTAGACTTGATTTTCAAAGTTGATTCCATGAAATGATATAACTAGAAGCTTGTGGGTATAGCGTCATTATTCCTTCCTTTTTTATTTTTTTCCGTTTTTGGTCTTCTTTTCTCCTATAATTTACTGTTCTTAGCTGAAAGTGTTTCTAGTTTTTGGTTTCTACTCTTGTACTGTAAATTTGCCAGTAATGAATTGTTTTTCTACTTTCTTTTATGAATGCTTCAGCTATAGGCCTTCACCTTTTTTCATACTGGATGAAGTTGATGCTGCACTGGATAACTTAAATGTAGCAAAGGTTGCTCGATTCATCCGTTCAAAGTCTTGCCAAGGAGCCAGGGTTAACCAGGATACTGAAGGAGGCAATGGTTTTCAAAGTATTGTAATATCTCTAAAAGATAGCTTCTATGACAAGGCTGAAGCTCTGGTTGGTGTATTCAGGGACGCTGACAAGAGGTGAGGATTAGAGGATAATTTGAGCATCGTCACATGGTTATGTCTTAAGAATTTATTTAATATAGTTTCTTAATGCCCTAACTGTCATTGCAGTTGTTCCAAAACCATGTCATTTGACTTGACTAGATTTCGAGAGGAATAATGCAGCAGGTCCCAGTCTGCAGTTGGATAGTGACTTGTTATATAGAAACAGATCAGCCATTGCCACCCATTTACTGTAAATATGATTACAAGATTTGGATGCAGGTTACATTCTTTTGGTAGGCATGAACATCAGCAGTTAGGTTTCTCTGTATTAGGATGTAAAAATCACTGCTACAGGTTATGAATTAGTCAAAGGAGAACAAGATGACGTCAGTCATATTGGGACGAACTTCCAGAATGTAGAGGGTAAATCTCAGTCATCCTCCCTTTTTTATTTGAGGGACAGTCCCCAGCACCAGTGATAGACCTGTCTAAAGTGAACTGTGGAGTTGTGTTAACCATAATTGTGGAAAATGACTAATTCAGAATGCTGTATTAACTGAGTTTAATTCCTTTGTCTCGTAATGTATGCAGGGTGCAACTCATCATATACACCAAAATCCCTTGCATGTTTGGCATTGAGCCACTCTTAAGAAATTTCAAGAGTTCTAAAATCTACAATTGCAAGGGTTCTAAAATCTGTATGTCCTGCTTCTGCCCGTCCTGCTTCCAGTTTCAAACAAGTGCAAAAACAAGCTAGTTAATAACGCCTAAGAACTGTAGGGATCTGAGAAGCCATAATTCCATTCAAAATTCCACAAAAATCATGATAGGAACGCTCGATCATTGGGAATTGAAGCTGTAGCAGTTCTCCGGAGGTTTCGGTATGGAAGTAGATGACATTTATTTCGTCCACGGTCACATTATGAGAGTTCAAATGGGGCTGCAGCTTGGCAGCTACTGCAGTGTGAAGAGGGAAGGCTCCTTCATACAGGTATGGATTAATCTGATCGATAATTGTCACAGTTCCATCTTCGTCGGCCCAGAAGATTGGCACAGCAGTTGCTAAATCAGGTTTTGGAAGCTTGTCTCTGCCGCTACCCCTCTTACCTCTCCTTCCTCTCTTTCCTCTCTTCTGTTTCCTGATGTTCAGGTGAAATGGATTTAGTAGTCTTTCCATTATAGGATTTGCAACCTGCAATGTAAACTTTCCATCACTCTTTTATCTTTTAACTTCAATCATTGCTACCAAGTGGTTCAATGATTGTATAAATTATATTTCAAACTCAAAAGCTTCATCAACTGAAGATAAAAGGGCATATAAAACTCATACAGGGATCAACATTACCACGCTAAAACAGATCAACAAGGACCTCCAGAAGTGAAAATCAAGTAAACAGTAACCTAAGCTTTTGGGAACTACAATTGCTAACAAATACATGCACACCCAATTACAATGAACCTATTCACAATACAGAAAAGCATGTTTTTCATATTAAAATCTACTGAAATATTTCATTTTGATCTTGAAACATTAGTGAACCTAACTCATGATCAGAACGTAGTGTTGGGCTTAACCAAACATCAGAGTACTGTATAGGGAAGCAGTATATTACCTGCTGCAGTCAGCATTAGTAAAGCCAAGATGATGAATTCACCAATTACCAACCCAAGACCTCCAAGAAGGCTATCCGATTCAGAGTCAACGTTCTTGGACTTCTTGGTCAAAATCAGAAAGAGAATCCGCCAGTTGCGTCCCTGCCTCACTTGCTCAAAGATGAAGACCTGAGCCATCCCTTCTTTCCTCAGCGGCGTGCCCCGACCCGACTTGAGGTGGCCCATTAGGCCCTTGAGGTAGAGCACCGCGTAAACCGGGTGGGCCTTGATTTCGCTCGGGTCAGTGATGCAGCTGGGCCAACCCGTCTCGGTCACCACCAAGGGAATGCACTCATGTCCGGCGACGGCCATGGCGGAGATGACGGCGCCGACCGTCACGTCCTGGAATAGCGGGAACCCGATCGGAACCTCGGATCGGAGGAGGCAGAGGTTGTAGGGGTAGAGGTTTACCAAGAAGGAGGAGGAGTTGGCGTCGCGGAGGAAAGGGAGGAGGGGGCGGACCACCGTGATGAGCGGCGCGTCGGAACACGCGCGGCGGTGGGAGGGAACGGAGTGCTGACGCCGACGCTGATTATGAAGGAGAAGGTGGCGATTTTGCGGGACTCGATGGCGGCGATCTGGAGGTAGGGGACGTCGGAGCGGTTGGCCGCGAGCGGCGGCGAAAGTGCGGTGTGGAGGAGGAAGGCGCGTACGATGCTGAGGGAGGCCAAGCGCTCCGGCGTCGGAGGAGTGAGGTAGGTGGAGGCCGAGTGACGGTGGTGTCCGGCGAGACGGTTGCGGTTGAGGTGAGGAGGAGGAAGGGAGAGAGAGAAGTGGGAAGCCATGGCTGGACAGAGAGAAAGCTTCAGAGGAAAAGAGAGTCTTGGAGAGAAGGGGTTTTAGCCTCGCGGTTTGTTAGGATACGGTTATTGCCTTACGGGGTTTGTTTTTGGCGGGAAGAATCTTAGTAGAAATGGGTCGGTTATATCGACCGTTCGTGTTACTCGCATGAACCAAAAACAAATTTATATACAGTTTACTATAAGTTTTTTACTTTGCAGCTTGTTGTTGATGTTGGTAGTGTGGTCTAGTGGTGACTACTGTGTTAGGTTCGAACGGTAACTTTGATTCTCTTCATTTAATTACTGGTGATATATTTTTGGGTTCAATTTTTTTTTCTTCCAATTTTTAGTAATACTCTTGGGTGTTCTTATCATCACAGCTAGGGTTGGGTTCGGTACATGTAACCCCCTGACCCGGATTAATATGGCTTAATTCGAATTAGGGTGTTATTTTCACAAGAATTCACTCCCTCAAATCAATATATAACTTAGCTTCAATCTTGACGCTGCATCACCATTATGCTCCATAATACACCTCACACTCCAAAATTACAGAAAGCAGAGTACAAGAGCAGAGAACCAAGAGGCTTCACATTTTCAATTCTCACTCCTCGAGCCTTCTCTTGGAAAATTGAAACTACAGAGATATCGAAGACGGCGAGACAAATCCTCTAATATAAGTATGGCACCTCAACTCGACCCGAATCGAAAACCCGAACGGAAAAGTCATCACCTTCTCTTTCTCCATGGCTCTTCTCTGGAAGCCAAAGCCATATATATGACCACCACCTCAAGACGAAGCTATAGCCATCGGTGCCAGACCAGGAGACGGCCGGACGACGGAGGAAGCTCCGTCGCAGTAGAGAGTTTGAGACGGAGTCGGTCTCCCTCCCCTCCTCTAGAATTCTCCCGAACCCTCTCCCCCTTCTCTGTTGCATTTCTATTATATACACCGGAACCAACGGTTTAGATTTACAGGTTTTTTTTATATTTTTTTTTTATAATAATCGGTAGAAGTCCTTGTTTTGAAAAAAGACTTTCCATATTTCTTAAAAAATGAAAATGAAAATGTGAAAACGTCAACTTGGCGTTTTCTCATTTTACGTGTAAAATAGAAAAAAAAATTTGAATTTTTTTTTCTACATTTTTAAAAATAGACTAGCGAACACATTTTCTTACCTATTTCATTTTATAAAATAAAAAAAATAAACTTGAAAATGATACTAAAAGCCACCTAAAAGTTCTTACCTTTCAAGAAGAAGAAAAAAAAAACGAAAAAAACCTCTCTTATGTGAACTGTAAGCCCCGGAAATATTGACGAGATAAATTGAGATCCTGCAAGAATTATTTTACAATCTCAGTAGTTAAAAGAGTGCCCTTAGAAATCATTTTTTAAAAAGTTTTTTCCATAAAGTGGAATCCTTGATTTAAGAGGCTGGTACTAAATTACACGTCACGAGGAGTTTGTGGAAATGTTTGAGAATTTTCCAAATACTCAATCTATTTTATTTGATTTTCCAAAGTTTGAATTATCAAGAAATTATGGAAAACCAGAAATTCTATTTGGAGTAATCTGATCCGTCGAATCTTTTTGTTCAATTTCAGCCATTGGATTGAAGTCAGTAAAGACTATAAATAGAGAAGTTGACCGAGTCAACTCGTTACGTAGAAAACATCGAGCTCTCTCGAACTCTCACCGACTCGGCGGAAGACCAAACCAGAACCTCTTCGTCCGGCCATCTACTGACGCCGGACTGCCTCCAATTGAATCGTCTCGACATCGCCTACGTGTCCTTAGCCTTCGCCGGTTAACGATTGTAGAAGGGGATTTGGGGTGAGAAGCTTCGAGCTTTCGGGCGCAGCCTCTTCGATTTAGTCGATTTCAACAGTGTTTGTGGTATGAAAATCCTTCCTCTTATCGTCCACATCACTACAATTTATGGATTGATTCTATTTTGGGTTTTCTGGGTTTGTGCTACTCATCGGTGTTCTTCGACGTCACCAATGAGCTTCAATAAGCTCAGCATCTGTCAGTCTTTCTGAACTTGGTAAATTACCAAACAGACGTACAACACTTGAAAGGACTGGAAGTTTTAACTCTGGTACTGTAGAGGCTGCTGTAGAAGATTCTGCTTCGTCACTGTTATGGAGATATAAGTTGCAGTATGTTACACATTCATGTGCAATGTACGACTACGCTATCGATCCTTCAGGGTTACTCTTGCTTTTACAGAACTGTTTGTATTGAAACAGTTGTCTGAAATTATACGTACATTATTAGTGAATGGGGAAATACGAATAATAAATAGTACCTTTCTTGAGGATACATCCAGGTGTAATGAACTGGACCAGTAAGTAGTGCTTGATCTGGAAGATGGATCATCAGATGAATCATACTGTCAAAGAAAGCAGGGGGGGAAATCCTTTCCAATTTGCACAAAATGTAGATGATGTCTTCTTTGAGAATTAGAACATCTGACTTCTTCAGCTCTTTAGCGCATAACTTCTGAAAGAACGTACACAACGCTATTATAGGTTCGACCACATCTGGATGCAAATAGGGCCGGATAACCACTGGAATAAGACGTTGCAGCAATACATGACAGTCATGGCTCTTCAATCCGTTAAACGCATTAAGCCCCAAGTTAATACACCGTGATATATTTCCTGCATACCCATGAGGATACTGTACTCCTTTAAACCATATGAAAACCTGCTTCTTGAAAGCCGGTTTAACTGTGTAAGGTGCAATAGGTATGAAAGTCCCTGACGCCGTCTTCACTGGCCACAAGTGTTTTCGTATTTCCTTCTCCTTCAGATACTGACGTGCTTTCAAAGTGTCCTTACTCTTTCCTTTGATATCAAGAATTGTTCCCACAATGCTGTCACTTACATTCTTTTCTATGTGCATGACATCTAGGGTGTGCCTAATAATCAATTTCGGCCAGTAAGGCAAACCATAGAATGCACTCTTATGTGTAAAACACTTGTACTCGTCAGGGCGTTCCGGAACTGGAATTGTGGTATCACCACTCAACACGCCGAAATCGAAAGAGTTCAGCTTCTCCAAAATTTCATCACCGTTCCAGGGACGGGGTTTAGGACGAAGCTCTACTGTTTTATCAAATGCTAGATCATGAAATCGCCACGGGTGGTTAGCTGGAAGCCATCTACGGTGACCCAAGTAACACACCTTCCCAGCGCACCAAACAGAATGGACTTCGCTCAAGCAAACAGGACAAGCTTTGTAACCGTTAGTCGCCTGAGACGACAACATCCCATAACCAGGAAAATCACTTATGGTAAACATCAGCATTGCTCTCATCATAAATGATCTTCCACTGTGCCTGTCAAAAGTAAGAGCTCCATTTTCCCATAAGTCTAACAGCTCGTCGATCAAAGGTTGCAGATAGACATCCAGACACTTTCCTGGAGACTTTGGGCCGGGAATTAACAGAGACATCATACTAAATTCCTTCTTCATACACATCCAAGGAGGCAGGTTGTACGGCACAAGAATAATAGGTCATGTACTATGACTCAAACTCATATTTCCATGGGGATTGAATCCATCTGAGGCAAGCCCGAGTCTTACATTTCTAACATCTCTTGCAAAATGTGGGAATGATCTGTCAAAGGACTTCCACGCCTCGCCATCTGCAGGGTGTCTGAGAGTATCATCATCTGTCCTTCTCTCTCCATGCCATCTCATTTATTTTGCTGTGTGTAAAGACATGTAAAGACGCTTCAATCTAGGAATTAAAGGAAAATGACGAAGCACCTTCACAAGAACACTGTTTTCCTTAACTGTGCCTTGCTCCCACCTAGACGCGTGACATATGAGGCATTCATCAAGCTTGACTTTCTCTTTGTAAAACAGAGCACAGTTATTCTTGCAGGCGTGGATTTTGTTATAACTAAGACCGAGATCGCCCAATATCTTCTGTACCTTGTAATAACTATCAGGTAGATAGTTAGGTTGTCGAAGAGTTTCCTTATACTGTTTTAGGAGACTATCAAAAGAGTCATTTGTCCACCAACTCTTGACTTTCAACTGCATATGTGAGATGATGGTCCCTAAAACAGTGTGAGGACTACCCTCGAATAATGGGATCTGCACTTGAGCAAAGAGTCTGATATACTTATCATAATCACCACTGTCAACAAGAGGAATTGTGTCATCCTAAAAAACTGCCTCTTGGAATTCCTCTTCCTCGCATACTGGAGCAAATGTAGGAAAAATATCATGTAGAATGTTCATAGTCGGGTCTTTATAAGGCTCGAAACCACCACTAGCTGTTCGGTCATAATATCCAGCTTGGATTTCGGCAACCGTAGGTCCATAATCTACTGCTTCACCGTGTTTACTCCATGTTGTATAATTCTGCATAATACCTCTATTACATAGGTGATCGTAGATTCAGGCGATCGTCTTGCACTTAGTATTCATACAACTTAAGCAGGGACACATGTGTGTTTTCTTTCCTCCACCATGTTCACGTACAAAAGTTATAAAACTTCCTACTCCTTCATGGTATTATTCGCTCTGTCTTGGGTACTGCATCCAACTCCTGTCTTTATCCATCGATCACCTGTTATATATATTAATTAATATAAGACAAACAATAAATAATCACAAATTAACAAATAAACAATTTATATGCATGTTTTTTCTCGACCTTATGCCTCCGGTTAGGGTCCTAATCCCATTCAGGAGCACAAGACTTTGTTTCACAGTTTGTAGATCTTGTGTATTCGTTTTTAGTCGTGGGAAAATTTCGGCAGCATCTCCCCACAGTTCCTCAAGTGCACGAATATCTATACGCCTAGTATGCACTCGAGAAACAGTGATGGGAGACCTCGTCGAAATATATACCCATGATCGCAAACGAATACACAAGACCTATAAAAACTGTGAAACAATGTCCTCTGCCCCCAAACTGTCCAAAAATGGGACAATTCAAGAATCTCTCCATAATTCTCGAACGGGATTTCTAATGATATATATAAATGCATGTATATCATCAGTGAATAAAAGAATGATTTATTCTTTTATTCACGGCTAATTATAAATCATATAACATTTATTTTCGTAATATAATTATAATTATTAATTAAATGAATTAAAGTATTATTAAAATATATAATTAATATATATATAATTCACTATTTTCACAAAAACCAACAAATTTTAATTGAGTATATATAGGTATATATGGATCAACAAAAGCAAAACATACTATCACCTCACAATATATATATACCTACACACACAACAATATATATTTATATAATTCTCTATCTCAAAAATGAAATATTTCAATGGAAAAAATTGAAATTATTGTTGAAAAAGATGAATAAAGAGATCATACCAAGTTAAAAATCAATGGGTAGTAGTGGAGAAGGCTTAGGAAGACCCGATTTGAAGCTTTTCACATCCAAAAATGAAAATCGGTGGAAACATTTGAGGGGAGGAAAAATTTTCAGACTTTTCCCATTTTTCCCGATATGGAAAACGAGTGCAGGTTATATAGTCTGGATTTACTTAGGCGACGAAACTTTTTTTTCGTCGCCTAAGATACACACTTAGGCGATGAAACTAATATTTCCTCGCCTAAGTGTAAATCTGAGGCGACGAAAAAAAATTTCGTGGTCTAAGAAAAATAACTACCGACGAAAAAAAATTTCGTCGTCCTCATATTTTCTTAGACCACGAAAATAATATTTCGTCGTCTAAGATTTATTCTTAGGCGACGAATCTCAAAGTTTCGTCTCCTCAGTATAGAGCTTAGGCGACAAATTTTTTTTTCGTAGTCTAAGAAAATATGAGGACGACGAAATTTTTTTTCGTCGGTAGTTATTTTTCTTAGACCACGAAACTTTTTTTTCGTCAACTAAGACTGTTCTTAGGCGACAAAAATATTTTCTTAGGCGAGGAAATTGTTTTCGTCTCCTAAGCTTTCTTAGGCGAGGAATTTTTTTAATTTTCGTCGCCTAAGGTTTTTTTCCTGGTAGTGTAACTACATAAATATATGTTAGATCTCTTCTCAACTGCAATATTTTTTCTGGACACCCGGCCGTTCTTGTACTCTCTTTCTGCCGTGGTTGAGCCTTTCTCTTCTTTGACTGTCTATCTTTATGATAACAAAATTCTTGTCTATGGTTCTTTACTCTCGTCAGTAGAATTTCTTCAAAACACTAAACCTTGCTTCAAAACCAATAAACTTCAGAACGATCATATACTTAAAAAAAAAAAAAAAAGGAAAGGAGGAGGCTTGGAACAGCCTACGTTCCCTCCAATACGAATATTGAAGTAAAAGAAATAAGATGGTAGAAGCTACTTAATACCTGAATTATTATACATATATCATAAAAACATGATGAATAAGGATGTTTGAACTAGACGTCCTTCTAGAAGAAGACGAAGTCTCCGCTCCGATCAACAATGGCGCCCAGATGAAGTTTAGTGCGCCAATCTCCACTGTGAAAAGCTTGAGGCTTTCTGTGCTAGGTCCCCGATCTACGTTGATTGACTTGATTCATCGAAGTTCTGGCGCGGTTGCTCCCACCGCATCTTCAATACCTTCAAAGACTTTCGAGCTTGTTGGAAAGTAAATCAAATGTAATTGTGTATATATTTTCCATTTAATTATATTAGATGTGTATTAGGAGTTTTTTCCTTTATCGTCTCCTACCTTATTGGAGACTACTTGTTGTACAAGAATATTGCTGTATATATTTCCACAATATCAATGGATTTATTCATTCCGCTATAACATACTTTTCTACATGGCATCAGAGCAAAGATCCTAATAAAAAAAAAGGGGCTTTGTATCTTCGTTTTTTTTTTCCTTCAATTTTTTTTCTCTGCATCAATCACCCAATTTTTTTTGCTTTGGGCACCCAAAGCTTTTTCACACCCGAGTTTTTTTGCTTTGGGCACCCTAAAGCTCCGGCTCGCCCTGCTTCCAGGCCGCCTCCGATTGCCTCCGGCTTGTCTGCTTCCGCACCTCAGGGGTCGTCATCGGTCCAGCCGTCAGCATCATCCCGGCGTCGTCACGCACCTGCTCTTCGTCCCGCGTCGTCCGACGACGCGCCTGCTCCTCGTCCTGCGTCATCGCGCGCCTGCTCCTCGTCCGGCGTCGTCGCGCGCCTGCTCCTCGCTCGGTGTCATCGCGCGTCAGAACTGCCGTTCAGATCCAATCGGCACTAGCCCGGCGACGTCGCGCGCCTGTCCCTTTTTTCGGCGTCGTCCGATCTGACCAAATCTCAGTCCGACCCGACCCGGGTCCGACCCGTGTACAACCCCGACCCGAGTCCGACCCAATTCAGTGCTATTACACCATCAGTTCAGCAATTTTTTTTTTTTTGGGATTGCTATATTTCATCATGGTTTGTGCTTCTAAATTTTTCTTGTCTCCGGTCACCCCTAATCAGTGGATTATTGATAGTGGAGCTACTCACCATATTGTCAATTCATCGAATTTGATTACTAATTGCAGCAAGATCAATTCTTCCGTCACTTTACCCAGTGGCGCTAAAGCACATATTTCTATGCACGGATCAGTTACCATCAACACTGCTGTTCTACAGAATGTTTTATGTGTTCCGACATTCCATGTCAATCTTATGTCTGTTGGGAGAATCATTGATGATTTACACTGTTCGGTAACTTTCTTTCCGTCTTGGTGTTTTTTGCAGGACTTGACTACGAGGATGATGATCGGTGTGGGAAAGCGACGTGGAGACTTGTATTACTTAGTGGCGTTGTCCTCTACTATTCCCAACAAACACCCGTTTACCAGTCATATCACCCTCTCTTCTGATCTCTGGCACCGTCGATTAGGGCATCCTTCTTCTGTCTGTTTGCAGCATATCGTCAATGAGTCGCTTCATTGTCACTTTGATTCCATAAGTAAGTGTGAAATTTGTCCATTGGCTAAACAAACTCGCAAATCTTTTCCTTCTAGTTCAATATCCACATCTCGTTGTTTTTCTCTCATACATTGTGATATTTGGGGACGTTATCAGACACCTTCTCTTAATGGTGCTCATTATTTTCTTACTATTGTGGAAGATTTCTCTCGTTTTACATGGGTTTTTCTAATGCGTCATAAAAGTGAGGCGCAACATTTGCTTCATAAATTTTTTGCATATGTCACAACTCAATTTAATTCCCATGTTCAAACCTTTCGCTCTGACAACGGAGCTGAATTTCTCTCTCTGCGCGATTTTTTTCTCGAGCAGGGGGTTGTTTTCCAAACTTCTTGCGTTTATACACCTCAACAAAATGGTGTCGTTGAGCGCAAACATAGATATCTTCTAAATGTTGCTCGTGCTCTTCGTTTTCAATCACACTTACCACTTCATTTTTGGGGAGAATGCATTCTTACTGCTGCATACATAATTAATAGACTTCCTACACTTTTGCTTGATAAAAGGTCCCCTTTTGAGATTCTTTACAATAAACCTCCTGACTATTCTCGCATGCGTGTTTTCGGTTGTGTCGCTTTTGCAACTTCTGCTACTCCTTCATCCAAATTTTCCCCACGAGCTCACAAATGCATTTTTCTTAGATACCCAATGGGTCAGAAAGCTTATAAGCTATACAATCTTGAAACCAAAAAGATTTTTACCAACCGTGATGTTACTTTTTTGGAAGATACCTTCCATTTCACATCTTCTTCTCTAAGAGTTTCACCATCTTCTTCTTCTTCTTCTTCTTCTTCTTCTTCTTTGCCTTGTCCTATTTTCGATGACATTGTGTCTCATACTATACCTCTTTCTCATGGACCTCCCTCGTCCTCATCCTCTAGACATCCATCGTCCCCACCAATTTTAGAGTCATCAAGCTCGGCCACAGTTGTCCCTCCAGCTGAGATTGATACCTCATCACAATCCCCGCCTGATACTGATCCGTCTCTACAGTCCTCTCCTGAAACTGATCACTCCTTACCTACTGAAATCGATCATCCTGTTTCTGATTCATCAGCTCCTGCCTTACGCCGCTCCACACGACCCCGTGTTCCCAATGTACGTCTCCGTGATTATAAGTGCTCGCAGGTGATTCTGCCACCACACCATCCATCATCTCCTCGGTCGAGTCCTCCACCAGGTACGCGTTACCCACTATGTAATTTCATTTCATATCAGCGATATTCTTCATTACATCTTGCCTATGTCACAGCTCTTAGTAGGGATACAGAACCATCTTCCTATGATCAAGCCTCTTCTGATCCTAATTGGCAAAATGCTATGCATGAGGAACTTGCAGCCCTTACAGCCAATAATACTTGGTCATTAGTTCCTCTTCCTCCTGGTAAACGGCCAATTGCTTGTAAATGGGTTTATCGGATTAAGCGCAAGGCCGATGGTTCTATTGAACGCTACAAGGCTCGCCTTGTGGCAAAGGGTTTTACACAGGCTGCAGGTATTGATTACCATGATACTTTTTCTCCTACTGCCAAGATGATTACAGTTCGCTGTGTTCTTGCCATTGCAGCTTGTCAGAATTGGTCCCTTCATCAGCTTGACGTCAATAATGCTTTTCTTCATGGTGATTTACATGAAGAGATATATATGTCCCCTCCTCCAGGTCTTCAGCGACAGGGGGAGAATTATGTGTGTCGCCTCCACAAATCACTCTATGGTCTGAAGCAAGCTTCTCGGCAATGGTTCTCTAAGTTCACTGAAGCCATACTTGCTGCCGGTTTTGTTCAATCTAAAGCTGATTACTCTCTTTTCGTACAAAAGGTTGGTGATTCCCTTACAGTGTTGTTGATTTATCTTGATGATATTCTCATTACCGGGAACAACCTAGACTCTATTCGTGCTACCAAAGAATTTTTGCATTCTCGTTTTCGTATTAAGGATTTGGGTGACCTCAAGTTTTTCCTTGGCATTGAGATTGCACGTTCACAAAAGGGCATATTATTGTCTCAACGAAAGTATGCATTGGAGATCATTAAGGACACCGGTCTCTTAGGTGTCAAACCTGTGGACTTTCCCATGGATGATTCGAAATTGTCAAATAAGGGGGAGTTGCTTAAGGATCCTGCTGTGTATCGACGTTTGGTTGGACGACTCATTTATCTCACAATCACCAGACCTGATATCACTTATTCAGTTCACGTTCTTAGCAGGTTTATGCATGAGCCTCGCCTACATCATATGACAGCAGCTCTTCGAGTTGTCAAATATCTAAAATCTTGTCCTGGTCAAGGTTTGCTTTTGAGTTCTAACAATGATCTTAGTTTGAAAGCATTTTGTGATTTTGATTGGGCAGGCTGTCCTATTACTCGTCGTTCTACAACTGGATATTGTGTCTTTTTGGGCAATTCCTTGATATCATGGCGCACTAAGAGGCAGAGGACAGTTTCATTGTCAAGTGCAGAGGCAGAGTATAGAGCTATGGCTGGTACATGTTGTGAACTTACTTGGCTCCAGTATTTATTTGCTGATTTGCATATATCTATTCCTAGACCAGCTATTTTGCATTGTGATAATCAGGCAGCTCTTCACATAGCTGCAAATCCAGTTTTCCATGAAAGAACTCGCCACATTGAGATGGATTGTCATTTCATTCGAGATAAGATAATAGATGGCTCAGTCAGAACTCGATTTGTTGGTTCTTTGCAACAACTTGCGGATGTGTTCACAAAAGCATTAGGCAAAGACAAGTTCAGATTTCTATTGAGCAAGTTGGGAGTTCTTGACATACACTCTCCAACTTGAGGGGGAGTGTTGGAAAGTAAATCAAATGTAATTGTGTATATATTTTCCATTTAATTATATTAGATGTGTATTAGGAGTTCTTTCCTTTATCGTCTCCTACCTTATTGGAGACTACTTGTTGTACAAGACTATTGCTGTATATATTTCCACAATATCAATGGATTTATTCATTCTGCCATAACATACTTTTCTACAGAGCTAATGTGCATGATTGGTCTATATGCATGGCCCCGATCCAACGGTTATTGCGAAGACTGTCTACGTCTACAATGCAAAAATCCTTCTCGATTTAGCTCCTCTGAGGCTCGCAGCAATCATCAAAATGAGAAGCATGTCAACATTTTCAAACACCTCTGAGAGGTTAACACAGGAGCTAGCTATGCGCCAAAGCTGCACTTTTGTATTCGTTGAGTACTATTTTTAATATGTTTTTTTAGTATTAAGTACTATATTTAATTTTGCTGTCTATCTTTAGTACTATATATTTAATCACTCAAAAACAAGACGTCATTCTAGTTTGGTCTAGGGCTGGGCGCGGGCCAGGCCGAGCCCAAAATTTGCAAAGCCCGACCCAAAGCCCGACACCCTCGGTTCGAGCCGACCCGAGTTTTTTCAGAAACGAGGACCGGCCCGAGCCCGACCAAGTCGGGCCGAGCCTGGCTTTCGGGCTTTTTCGGGCCCAAATCATGGTCACCAACCCCATTCCTCTTCAAGCTCGTGACATGAGAAATGGAGCTTCCACAGTCAACGAAGATGAAGATCAGTGCACCTCCACCACCATCTCATTCAACAATAATCAGAACCCAAACTCAGAAAAAAAAGGAATAGAAACCGATCCTTTAGATTTTCCTGTATTCTAAAGGAGGAGGAGGAGGAGAGGCGAGGAAGGAGGAGGAGGAGGAGGCGGAGGTCACGATTTCCAATTTGGGACTCTAGGGCACACCGCAGCGGCAGCACGGACGCAGGGGCGTGGAGACTCAGGCGAGGAGGAGCTCGGGAGCAAAGGGGCCAAGGCTGTGGAGCGGTGGAGGTCCGGACTGAGGGAGTGGAGAGTGGCTCGGGGGGGAGGGAAGAAGAGACTGACTTCGGGGGGATAGTTTGATTAGTGATTAGGGTTTATATATATATATATATATATATATATAAACATGGGGCCGGGCCGGGCTTTCGGTCCCAAAAAAATTCAGGCCCGAGCTCGGACCGATATTCACAAAATCGGGCCGGTCCTTCCTCGGGCCGGTTCTTAAAATTTCAGGGCTCGACCCGTGTCGGGCTTTTTTCGTCGAACCGGGCCGGGCTTTCGGGTTTTCGGGCCCAAACGCCCACCCCTAATTTGGTCTGTCATATTACTCTGAAGAGTGAAAATCATGTTACCGAAGATTTCAATCTATGGGAGCCTTGCTAATGCCAAGGACATGTTTCTCACTTTTTTACTACTAAAACTGATTTGGTTGGATATTATTATGCTCGAGATTACTTGGATCTTTTGGGAATCACCCCCTAAATTTAGCAAATTGCGGAATAAACATCTTGATCTTAATGGATGCGCCTAAATTTAACAAAGGTAATAGGATTGTACCTTGAGACAGTCTCCTCCGGATTACACGTTTAAATGAATAATAATATTTATGCCGTTAGACCAAATAATATGAAAATGTTTACATCATCAATTTGTATAACTAATTTCCGCCAGATTTTGATTATAGAATGACATGCATCCTATAATGAATGACTAGCTACTAGCTAGCTTGGAACAATATACTTGGGATTCTTAGATACATCGGCGTATAGACTATATATATATATACCGCAAGTTTTTTGTTTTTTGTTTTTTTTCCTCTAGCTCTGGGTGCTTCATATAATTAGTTAGAACCGATAACCAATATACATATGCCACTCCCAGAGAAAAGTGCTTAAACGACGAAATGATAATTAATAATTAATTAACCCCGGCTAGTTACCAGGAAAAATAAATACCCTATCACATATAATTTCATATTTTTATATGATTTATAATTTATAATTTCTGTCACAAAATCTCACGTATCAAAATTTCATTGATAGGGAGGACTACGTGGCAGTATTTCATGTTACTATATAATTTATAATTTCTGTTACAAACCTCACGTGTCAAAATTTCAAGAATTGTCACGTGGTTCTTCCGTAACACTGAAAAATTCCTCCATTACATTGGCTGCTATTGATAGTGTGGGATCGATGGAATAGTTTAGGCCATATTTGGGACCAGAGATAACTAGCTATTTATCCCGAAATTCCGATGTTCAGGTGAGTACGTAATCGTTCTTTGTTTATCTACTTCACACACACTACTAGAAAAAACAGTATTACCGACGAAAAAAAAAAAAACGGCCGACGAATTAAATTTTCGTCGGCTATCACTACCAAATCGGAGGGAATAGCCGACGAAATTTTTTTCGTCGGCTATGCCAATTTTTCGTCGGCTATACCTTCTACCGACGAAATTTTCTTCGGCTATAAGTCGTCGGAAATACCCCGTCGGTAATACCAATGGCCGACGAAAAAAACCATTTCGTCGGCCATTCCAACCTTGGCCGACGAATTATGGCCGACGAAAATGATTTCGTCGGCTATTTGTTCGAGTATGGTCGACGAAATTTGGTTTCGTCGGCTATTTGTTCTGAAGTATAGCCGACGAATTTGAGCTATTTCGTCGGCTATTTCGTCGGAATATATTAAAAAATGCAGTTATAGCCGACGAAATAATGTTAATTTCGTCGGCTATAACTGCATTTTGGGCAAAAAAAATACCGGATCGGAGGAGGGGAAGGAGGAGGAGGAGGAGGAGGAGGAGGAGGAGGAGGCCGGAGGAGGAGGAGAAGGAGGAGGCCGGAGGAGGAGGGGAAGGAGGAGGAGGAGGAGGAGGCCGGAGGAGGGGAAGGAGGAGGCCGGAGGAGGAGGAGAAGGAGGAGGGGAAGGAGGAGGCCGGAGGAGGAGGAGAAGGAGGAGGCCGGAGGAGGAGGGGAAGGAGGAGGAGGAGGAGGCCGGAGGAGGAGGAGGAGAAGGAGGAGGAGGGGAAGGAGGAGAAGGAGGAGGGGAAGGAGGGGAAGGAGGAGGAGGAGGAGGCCGGAGGAGGGGAAGGAGGAAGAGGAGGCCGGAGGAGGGGGGGAAGGAGGAGAGAAAAAAGGCGGGAGGATTTAAAAGATTTAGAAGGAGTATAGCCGACGAAATAAAAGATTTCGTCGGCTATACTTAGAGAATAGCCGACGAAATTAAAATATTTCGTCGTCTATACTTAGAGAATAGCCGACGAAATTAAAATATTTCGTCGGCTATTCTCTAAGTATAGCCGACGAAATCTTTTATTTCGTCGGCTATACTTTGGAAAATCAACAGCCGTCGGATCTGAGTCATCCAACGGCGGACAATAAAAAGGCGCGGATCAAGAGTTTAGCCGACGAAATATTTGAATTCGTCGGCTATACTTAGAGAATAGCCGACAAAATTTGAATGTTTCGTCGGCTATTCTATGAAAACATACTAAAATGCCGTTTTGAGGCCCTAAACGAACTCGAAAGCCCGAAAAAGCCCACACGTCATGGCAAAGCGACGAGTTTTGTTCCTGGCGTCGTTCCCTTTCCGGAATGGTATCACAATCATCATTCGGACGCCGGACGCCAAATCTACAGTAAACCGGGTTTTGACTGATTTCATTCTTTCGGCACGCGGATTTTATCGGAATCTTGTCATTTTTCAACCGTAGACGTATTTCATTATTTTGGTCATATCTTATTTGACGACATATTTGCATTTGAAGAGTGTACGTATAGTAACTAATTGAAACTATACATTCACTTAAACACTTAGTAAACAAGTTAAGGAACATTAGTGCATATGTTCCGATTTTGAATCTAAAAGTTTAGAAAATCTATTCCAACCGTCAGATATCACCGTTAAGATTAAATACATGTATGAAAAAAAATCCAACTACATCTGACAACGTTAAAGGCTCGATCGGGACGGTCAACCGGGTGAGTCAACCCTTCAAACGCTTAGAAATGGTAATTGGCCTGTCTAAATGACGTTTTTTGGCCTGACCTTCAACAGATAATAGTTTCAAATCGATGAGACGCAACTAATCGTATAAAAATTTTCCTCAAAATATTTACCGACCGTCAGGCTACCCATAGGAAAACGGAAGTAAAAAACAGTTAACCGCAACATTCGGCACACAGATTTTGTCGGAATCTTCTCATTTTTCAACCGTAGACGTATTTCATTATTTCGGTCATATCTTATTTCACGACACATTTGCATTTGAAGGACGAAGCAATGGTTTGTCGATAGTGATAGAAAATGGAAGCTGTTCTTTTTTTTTTTTTTTTTTTAATCATAGCCGACGAAATCAAACCTAGTACTCGTCGGCCATACTTCCAAAAATTTTCGTCGGCTAAAGTTTCAGAGAAAGGCCGACGAAAATTTAAATCGTCGGCCATTCTATGGGAATAGCCGACGAAAATTCAAATCGTCGGCCATTCTATGGGAATAGCCGACGAATTTTTTTTTTAGCGACGAAAAAAAAAATCGTCGGCCATTCTAGGGGAATAGCCGACGAATTTTTTTTTTTTGCGACGAAAATTTTATTTCGTCGGCCGTTTTTTTTTTTTCGTCGGAAAAAGCCTTTTTTCTGGTAGTGTTCCCAATAATAGGCGACGAAATTTTTTTTTCGTCGGTAAAAAAAAAAATTGTCGGCTATAGTCAAACTATGGCCGACGAAATTTTTTTTTCGTCTCTAAAAAGAAAAATCGTCGGCTATTCCTACCAATAGGCGACGATTTTAAATTTCGTCGGCTATTCTCTGAAAGAATAGCCGACGAAACTTTTTTTTCACTTATGGCCGACGAAAATAATTAATTTCGTCGGCCATTCCCTGAAAGAATGGCCGACGAAAAACTTTATAAACTTTTGGCCGACGAAATTGACATTTTCGTCGGCTATACGTCTATATATTTTCAGAACCCGGTTTGCTGCAGATTTGGCGTTCGGTGTCCGAATGACGATTGCGATACCATTCCGGAAAGGGAACGACGCCAGGAATTAAACTCATAGCTTTGCCACGACGTGTGGGCTTTTTCGGGCTTTTGAGCTCGTTTAGGGCCTCAAAACGGCAGTTTACTATGTTTTCAAGATTTAAGTTTTCTAATTTGTTTTGGATTTTAGACTCTTCAAATGCAAAAATGTTGTCAAATAAGATATGACCGAAAGAATGAAATACGGCTACGATTGAAAAATGACAAGATTCTAATAAAATCTGTGTGCCGAATGTTGCGGTTAACTGTTTTTTACCATCGTTTTCCTATGGGTAGCATGACGTTCGTTAAATCAATTTTGTAAAATTTTTATATGATTAGTTGCGTTTCATCGATTTGAAACTATTATCTGTTGAAGGTGAGGCCGAAAAACGTCATTTAACTAGACTAATTTCCGTTTTTAAGCGTTTAGGGGTTTGACTTACCCGGTTGACCGTTCCGATCGAGCCTTTAACGTTGTCAGTTGAAGTTGGATTTTTTTCCATACATGTATTTAATCTTAACGGTGATATCTGACGGTTGGAATATATTTTCTAAACTTTTAGATTCAAAATCGGAACATATGCACTAATGTTCCTTAACTTGTTTACTAAGTGTTTAAGGGAATGTATAGTTTCAAATAGTTACTATACGTAGACTCTTCAAATGCAAAAATGTTGTCAAATAAGATATGACCGAAATAATGAAATACGTCTACGGTTGAAAAATGACAATATTCTGATAAAATCTGTGTGCCGAATGGTGCGGTTAACTGTTTTTTGCTCTCGTTTTCCTATGGGTAGCCTGACGTTCGTTAAATCAATTTTGTAAAATTTTTATATGATTAGTTGCGTTTCATCGATTTGAAACTATTATCTGTTGAAGGTGAGGCCGAAAAATGTCGTTTAACTAGACTAATTTCTGTTTTTAAGCGTTTAGGGGGTTTGACTTTCTTGTTTGACCAAGAGAATAGGCGACGAAATCTAGTTTTCGTTGCCTAAACTAAAAGAATAGCCGACGAAAATAGATTTCGTCGCCTATTCTCCATCGATCCGCGCCGTTTTGATCTCAGCCATTGGATGGCTAAGATCCAACGGCTGCATGCTGCTCAGAGAATAGCCGACGAAAATACCTAATTTCGTCGGCTATTCTCCATCGATCCGCGCCGTTTTGATCTCAGCCGTTGGATGGGGCTCAGATCCAACGGCTGCATGCTGCTCAGAGAATAGCCAACGAAAATACCTAATTTCGTCGGCTATTCCTATGGCTATAAATCCAGAAATTTTTCTGGTTTGGGGCATTTTCCGGCCTCCTCCTCCTCCTCCTCCTCCTCCCCTCCTCCGGCCGGCCTCCTCCTCTTTCTCCCCCTCCTCCTCCTCCTCCTCCTCCTCCGTCTCCTCCTCCGGCCGGCCTCCTCCTCCTCCTCCTCCGCCTTTTAAAATTGTGAAATTGTTGGTTAATTTTTTTTTCTTCAAAATGTAAGAATAGCCGACGAAATTGACCAAATTTCGTCGGCTATACCTAATTAATAAATATTACAATATTAATATATTCCAAGGAATAGGCGACGAAATTTTAAAAATCGTCGGCTATACTATAATTAATAAATATTAAAATATTAAAATATTAATATTTCGTCGGCTATACCTAATTAATAAATATTAAAATATTAAAAATTCCGCGGAATAGGCGACGAAATTTACAAAATCGTCGCCTATACTAAAAAAAATCGTCGGCTATATACTTAAGAATTTCGTCGCCTATTCCTCGAAAAAATTTCGTCGGCTATACTCCATGCAATTTCGTCGGCTATACTATGGAATGGCCGACGATTCCATTTTTTCGTCGGCTATTCGTATTACCGACGGAGTTTTATCGACGAATTATAGCCGCCGATTTTTTCGTCGGTAGAGGGAATAGCCGACGAAAATTTAGAATAGCCGACGAAATTTTTTTCGTCGGCTATTCTCTCAAATCTGGTAGTGACACACACAAACACACACACACATATATATATATATATATATACATATATATATATATATATATATATATATATATATATTCTATCCAGAGCAGGGCTCTTTATTTGACATATTTTCCGATTAAATTTCTACATCTCCACAGTTCAATATTCAGATATATGTGTGTAGATCATCTCTGCAAAATTTCATCAAATTTGATAATCGTTTGAACATTCTCAGTCGTAATTAACACAAGTGGTTCATACTGAACAGATTCAGTATGTTCATTGTTTTTTTATCGTTTTGATACCTTAACGATCACCAAATTTGATGAAATTTTACATAAATGATCTACACGCATATACTTAAATACTGAACGGTGGAGATACAGAAATTTAATCAGAAAGTTGGTCAAATAAAAAACTACCCTCTTTAATTTTAGAGCGGAGCCCCAGATTTAAGGCATTGAAATTCAAAATCGATCAGCTTCAGTTTGCATCAGGACATACTGGAGACTCCATCCTCTCACCGGTACCACATATCTCATGCATGCACTTTGTATCTTCTTCTTCACCAAAGCCACCTGCCCAAACCACAGAAATGAGGTGTAAACCCTTCAAACCTACATACCATGCATACATAAAGATGGCTAAAGATGCCTTACACACATGTAGCACATTTCTTAACGTGTCCCTCCCTCACCTCCTTCCCTTATTCTATAAATCTAACCCCTCTCCACTCTCTTCCTCACCAAAGTAGCTAGCTAGTATCGATCCACTCTAAAAATGGCCAGGTCTTTACCTCTCTCCCTTTGCTTGCTTGTTCTCTTTCATGGCTGCTTAGCCTATCGCCAACAATCTATATCTAGCCAGCAAAATGAGTGCATGCATGCTGAACCAGATCAATGCCCGCGAGCCCGACAACCGCATTGAGACCGAGGCGGGTCAGATCGAGTCATGGGACTACAACCAGGATGACTTCCAGTGCACCGGAGTCGCCGTTCAGAGAATCACTGTCGAGCGCGTTGGACTTTACTTGCCTCCTTACACCAACACTCCTCGCCTCATTTACGTTGTCCAAGGTAATAATATCTAAACGTCGCCGTCTCTAATGACTTCAAACTAAATTGCGTGACTGGATGTTATTT
The DNA here is from genome assembly GCA_963682095.1 of Potentilla sterilis. Taxonomy (NCBI): domain Eukaryota; kingdom Viridiplantae; phylum Streptophyta; class Magnoliopsida; order Rosales; family Rosaceae; genus Potentilla; species Potentilla sterilis. The sequence continues at coordinate 12,857,718 of OY821762.1, read as the reverse complement.
ATGCATGCATTGGTTAACTTACCGTTAATTATGCTTGTTGATCTTTTTCAGGTAGGGGTCAACTAGGAATGGTGATCCCCGGATGTCCCGAGACATTCGAGGAGTCTGAGCAATCTTTCGAGGAACAACAGGGCTCGCAGCAACAATGGCAAGGTCAACAAGGCCGCCAGCAACAAATACGCCGACAAGGACAATATGGACGTGGCCAACAGGGACAACAAGAGAGCTTCGAACAGCTAGACCGACACCAGAGGGTGAGACCCGTCAAACAAGGTGACGTGATCGCCATCCCCGCCGGAGTCACAACCTGGTCCTACAACGACGGTGACAATTCTCTTGTTTTCGTCAGTCTTCTAGACATCAGCAACAGACACAACCAGCTTGACCAAATCCCAAGGGTACTATTTCTTAGCAATATTTTTGCCCAATATGTGTGTACACTGTTAATTAATTAACCATTTAAATTGCATGCTATACTCGCTCAATGGCTGCTTGATGTGTATATGCAGCGATTCTATCTTGCTGGTAACCCACAAGATGAGTTCAGCAGCTTCAGCCAAGGCCAAATCCGAGGCCGAACCATATCGAGACAACATGGACAACAGGGAAAGAGTGTTGACTATTGTGCATATCTAGAGGAATTAATATTAATATTGTGCATATTTAGAGGAATTAGGATTCCTAATGTAAAGCTGTAATTGATTTATTCTTTATTCCTTTCCTATTAGGAAGATTTATTCTTTATTCCTTTCCTATTAGGAATCTTGTAATAGATGTTTAAATACCCACTTTGGGGATGAATGAAATCATACAATTGAAACCCTAAACACTTTTCTACTTGGTATCAGAGCCAACCCTGTAGACCTATCGACAAAACCCTATTTTTTGTCACCCACTACACCTTAAAATTCCGCTGCCATGACTAATGTTTTTGAACGAGTTGAAGGGTCCGACTCTGCTGAGACCTCTTCTCCTCCACCTCCTCCACCTACATCTACCTCCATCCACTACCACCAAGAAACCTCCTCTTTTCCAATTGGAGTTCTCTTGGATGACTCAAACTACTCTACATGGGCTCCGACTATGCAGATGCGCATCGGAGGCCGGAACAAGCTTGGATTTATTACTGGTTCCAAGACTGCTCCGCCTTCTGGAACCCCTGAACATGAAACTTGGGCCACTGACAACGAGAAGGTGAAGAGTTGGCTGATCGACAACATGTCTCCTGGCATCGTTCGGCGCTATCTCCGTCTCAAGACTGCTGCTGAGATCTGGAAGGCCCTCCAGTTGACCTATTATGATGATCAGGATTTTACCCGGATCTATGAGTTACATCGTCTCTGCTTTACTGCCAAACAAGCGGGACGTCCCTTGTCTGTCTACTACAATGAGATGGTTGCTTGGCTTGAAGAATTGGATCAACGAGTGACGTCTCTCAACGACAACGTCGATGCCATTATTCTGGACACCAGTTATCAGAAGATGCTTCGGGTACATATGTTCTTGGGAGGTTTAGATCCTGAATTTGAACAAATACGGGGGGAGCTTCTTCGTCGGGAGGACTTATTGAGTCTCGACAAGACATATGCTTATGTCCGTCGTGCTCACACCGACAGACTTGCCCATTCTGCCGGCCCGAGTCAGCCTGCAGTCATGAATACCACCATCTCTCCACCACCGGCCTCGGTTTCGGCTCCTCAGGCTGCTGTGGCTCAGCGTCGGTCTAATTCCCGTTTTGAGCGTCCTCCCAACCCGTTTGCAAACTCGGTCTGCCCTTTGTGCAAGGATAAGGGTCACTCTCCAGACAACTGTTTTGCCAAGATTGGATACCCTGACTGGTGGGGCGATCGCCCGAAGAAGACATTGCCTAAACCTACGGGCAATGCCGCTCCCGCCACCTCTGCTTCTGCTCATCTCGTCCAATCAGGTATGTCTGGTAAGGTCTCTCTTGCTACATCTTGTGGGAATAATGCTTGGATAATTGATACCGGTGCATCTGACCATATGACTAATACCCCTAGTTTAGTGGAGTCCCTACACCCTCCTTCTTCACCTAGTGTATCTACCGCTAATGGTTCTCCTTCTTCTATTATTGGTGAAGGCTCTGTCACTCTCTCTCCCACCCTTACTATTGATTCGGTTTTAGTTGTCCCTGCTCTAGCCTATAACATTTTGTCTGTTAGTCAAATTACTATGGCTCTCTCATGTTCTGTCACGTTTTATCCCAATTACTGTGTTTTTCAGGACATCCTAACACGGCAGATTCTTGGTTATGGTACTAGACGGGGGAAGCTGTACTATCTTGATTTGACGACCAGTGGGGAGCAGCAGTTGAGTCAAGCCAACAGTGTTACCAGCTTAGAGAGGGTCAAGGAGGACGTTTGGTTATGGCATCGTCGTTTAGGTCATCTTTCTTTTGGTTATCTTAAGAAGTTACAACCCCATCTGTTTACAGGTGTTGATGAGTCTGTTTTTAAGTGTGATATTTGTGAACTGGCCAAGGGCCACCGTGTTTCCTATTCTCCCAGTTTGAATAAATGCTCAGTTCCGTTTATGAAAATTCATTCTGATGTTTGGGGTCCTGCTAGAGTTTCTACACCCACTGGGGCTCGTTACTTTGTTACCTTTATTGATGAGTGTACCCGGATGACTTGGGTATCCTTGATGACCTGCAAAAGTGAAGTCTTCTCTCGCTTCACTGACTTTCACAAGATGGTGATGACACAATTCCAGCAGCCTATCCGTGTCCTTCAATCTGACAACGGAGGTGAGTATGTTAGTAGCTCCATGTCGACATATCTGGCCTCTCATGGAATCCGTCATCAAACTTCTATTGCATACACTCCTCAACAGAATGGCTTGGCTGAACGTATGAACAGGACACTGCTTGAGGTTGTTCGTGCCTCTTTGTTTGGCATGAATGTCCCTCGCTCTTATTGGGGTGCTGCTGTTACTTCTGCCGCTTACCTGATCAACCGGACTCCTTCCCGGGTTATTGATTTCCAAAGTCCACTCCGAAAGTTACAAGACTTGCTGCAGGTCCCCTCTCTTCCTAATCTTGAGCCTCGGGTGTTTGGTTGCACAGTGTATGTCCATATTAACAAGCAGTTGCGTGGCAAGCTGGATCCCTGTGCCTTGAAATGCATCTTCATTGGTTATGCTGACTTTCAGAAAGGTTATCGTTGCTATGATCCTATTACCAAGAAGACTCATGTGTCATTAGATGTCTCTTTTCGTGAGTCTGAACTGTTTTACTCAGGGGGAGTTTCAGCGTCTTCCCTTCAGGGGGAGAGTGCTTGTGAAGGTAATACTCTTACTCTACCTGAATTTGATGACTTAGAACAGTTGGAGATGCGTTTTGGAGGTTCTGACAAAACTGGTCCGGAGCAGAATGACAGCATCGACCGGTCGAGAGATGGTCTTCGACCGGTCGAACATGTTGCATCGGATGTACAGAACGAAGTCATCGACCGGCCGAGTGATGGTCTTCGACCGGTCGAACATGTTGCATCGGATGGACAGAACGAAAACCAGGTAATGGACGGACAGAATGAAATCATCGACCGGTCGATGAATGTGGCTCGACCGGTCCAAAATGCTGCTGACAGAGAGGTTGTTTCAGTTTTCCAAAATCAAGATAGTACCACAGCTACCTTCCCCTCGTCTACATCACCAGCTGAGATCGCTGTTCAGGATGCTCCACTTGAGGTACGTAAATCTAACCGGGTAACTAAAGGAGTTCCTAAACAGCATTATGAACCTAGTATAGATGCAAAAGCCAAATACCCTATTGCTAACTATGTCTCCCACCATAGGTTGTCTGAGTCTCATGCACTTGTTGTTCATCAATTATCTTCAGTATCTATTCCTAGAAATGTACAGGATGCCTTAACAGATCCCAAGTGGAAGCAAGCCATGAATGAGGAACTCGAAGCCCTGCAGAAGAATGAGACTTGGTTTTTGATTCCTAGGCCTCCTGGTATGAAGACTGTTGGATGCCGCTGGGTATTTACCGTAAAGCTCAAGGCTGACGGAAGCATTGATCGCTATAAAGCTCGACTGGTTGCCAAGGGTTACACCCAGAAGTATGGAATTGATTACCAAGAGACTTTTGCACCTGTTGCCAAGATTAACACTATAAGAATTCTTATTGCTCTTGCAGCTCGTTATGATTGGCCCCTACGACAGTTTGACGTAAAGAATGCCTTCTTGAATGGTGACTTGGAAGAGGAAGTATACATGGATGCTCCACCAGGTGTCATCTGCAAACCAGGTGATGAAGGAAAAGTGTGCTACTTGAAGAAGTCCTTATATGGTCTGAAGCAGTCACCTAGAGCATGGTTTGGGCGCTTCTCCAAAGCAATGAAGAAGTTTGGATATCGCCAGTGTAATTCCGATCATACCTTGTTTGTGAAACGCAACAATGGTAAGACTACTGCCTTGATAGTGTGTGTTGATGACATGGTGGTTACAGGAGATGATCCGTGTGAGATGGCAAGTCTCCAAAAGCAGCTGTCTCTGGAATTTGACATGAAAGATTTGGGAGACCTGAAGTATTTTCTGGGAATCGAAGTTGCAAGATCCAAGCATGGGATTACATTGTCCCAACGAAAGTATATCTTGGATCTTCTTGCTGAGACAGGTCTGTTGGACTGCAAGCCTGCTGTCACTCCTATTGAGCAGAATCACAAGTTGGAGCTTCTTCCAGATCAAACTCCAACGAATAAGGCCAGGTATCAGCGTTTAGTTGGGAGACTTATTTACTTATCACATACTAGACCTGATATTGCATATGCTGTCAGTGTGGTGAGTCAGTTTATGCATAACCCTGGAGTAGATCATATGAGTGCAGTACTCCGTATTCTCAGATATTTAAAAGGCACACCTGGTAAGGGGCTACTATTTGCAAGAGACAACGAGTTGTGTGTCTCTGAGGTGTGTGTTTCAGGTTTTAGTGACGCTGATTGGGCTGGTGATCATACCAACAGGGCGTCTACTTCAGGTTATTTTACTTTCATTGGTGGAAGTTTAGTAACCTGGCGTAGTAAGAAGCAGAAGGTCATTGCTCGCTCTAGTGCAGAAGCCGAGTATCGAGGAATGGCAAATGGCGTGTGTGAATTGTTATGGATCAAGAATGTGCTTAAACAGCTAGGTTTCAAACTCCAGAAACCTATGGATTTACATTGTGATAATACAGCTGCTATTGAGATTGCTCATAACCCCGTACAGCATGACAGAACTAAACATGTGGAGGTGGATCGACATTTCTTAAGGGATAACCTTGACAAGAAGATTATCCGGTTTCCCTTTGTGTCATCTGAAGAACAGTTAGCTGATGTTCTTACTAAAGGTCTGTCACATGATGCCTTTAGTAAATGGATTATCAAGTTGGGCATGATTGACATCTACGCGCCAACTTGAGGGGGAGTGTTGACTATTGTGCATATCTAGAGGAATTAATATTGTGCATATTTAGAGGAATTAGGATTCCTAATGTAAAGCTGTAATTGATTTATTCTTTATTCCTTTCCTATTAGGAAGATTTATTCTTTATTCATTTCCTATTAGGAATCTTGTAATAGATGTTTAAATACCCACTTTGGGGATGAATGAAATCATACAATTGAAACCCTAAACACTTTTCTACTAAGAGCAGGCACCAAATGCAGGGAAACAACATGAACATCTTTTCCGGCTTCGACACACAGCTCTTAGCCGACGCTCTCAACATCGACCAACAGACCGCCCAGCAGCTCCAGGGCCAGAACAACAACAGGCCACAAATTGTTAGGGTTCAGGGACGCCTCGACTTCATCCAGCCGCCAGAGTCCATGAGTGAGGAAAGACAACTTCAAGGACAACAAGGACGACAAGGACAATATGGACAGAATGGCTTCGAGGAGGTATTCTGCCACATGAAGATGAAGCAGAACATCGGCAGGCCTTCAATGGCTGACGTCTTCAGCCCCCAAGCCGGTCGCATCAGCGTCCTCAACGGCCTTAGCATGCCTATTCTCAGGCACCTCCGTCTAAGCGCGGAGAGAGGTTTCTTCTACAACGTGAGTAACCATATATATGCATGCGTATTAGTCGATCAACTAGCTAAATTTAGTCAAGTTAATGATTAGTTTAATTAGCAATTGTGCTAATGGTTAATTATTATTTATGTGGAACATGCAGAACGCTATCTACAGCCCACACTGGAACTTGAACGCCCACGAGGTCTACTACGTCATCAGGGGGAGCGCTAGGGTTCAGGTGGTCAACGACAACGGCGACGCTATCTTGGACGACCAGGTCCGCCAGGGACAGCTCTTCATTGTGCCACAGAACCACGCCGTGTTGCAAAAGGCCATGGGCGATGGATACGAGTACATTGCCTTCAAGACTCAGGACAATGCCATGATCAACACCATGGCTGGCAGGACCTCCGTTCTGCGTGCACTTCCCGACGTGGTCCTCGCGAACGCTTACCAGATGGACCGTCAGCAGGCAAGGAACCTCAAGTACAACAGGCAGGAGACCCTTGCCTTGAGCTCCTCAAGGTCTACCCAGTCCGAGAGGAAATGGTGGGCTATTGCTTAAATGAGTAATGCATGGTACAATATATTATCAATATATTGTAAGCAAAAATGTGATGCGGCATGTAGTGTTTTGGCATCAGACTAGTAACGGGTAGAGATCGAGGGAATAAAAGTGCCTTGTATGGCTCTCTTGTAGTATGAGATGTCCAATGTACTGAGTTATATTACAACTAGCTGCTAGGCATGTATGTATACTTGTAACGTTATGCTTTATGATAAATGAAAAAACTTTTCCGGTTTGGTCTTAATTATATATTCTACCCTTAAAACGTACTGAACATATATTAATAGAGTCGTTGATGAATAATTGCTATACGTTTGCTCTAAAAAGTTAAAATAAATAAAAAGTTTAGAACCATTGTGCTATCATAGAATGTGAAAATTGGTAATATTTTCTGAAGGCTCCGACATCGGCTCTCGCAGTCGCACCTCTCCCTCTAACTTAATTAGCTTCTCATCCCATACACATGCATAAGTCCACAACCTACTTCAAGCTTCTTCTTACACGCCATTAGGAAGTAGGTCGTTTTACCTCGGAGAAAAGACCACAAAACAGCTTTGATTGATCAACTATACGTAGGTAGTGCACCACAAATTTTTTTTTGTGGCCATTGTCCAATTTTTTTTAGTGGTGTTTGATCTTATATATTCAATCTCAGTCTCAATTTTCAAAAATCCTGCTGGAGTCTAATTTTATCTACTTGCAAACTTTGCCTTTTGGTCAATAATAATACCCTAAGGCAATAATTATACAAAAAAAAATTCAAAAAAATTTCATCGAGATGATTTAGCTACGAACTATATTAAATTAATTTACAGGTTACAAATTACGAATTTAATAAAAAATTTCTATCTTTGCCAATCTTAATTTAATTTTTTAACGTTTTAATGTATCACGTTTTTTTACTTTTATGAATTAGAATTATGATATATACACCATATATCGAAATTCAAATTTAAAAATAGAAAAATCTCTATTAAATTTCTTTTGGACGGATTGTACATATTGATATACACATATCGATCTGTTTCTTGGACAATTTTTTTTGAAAAGTACTTGTGTTCATACCAGTATGGACGGTGTGCGTCCAAACTCTCTCTAATTTGCATATGTTTGGCAAAATAATCGACGATTTTAACCGTACAAAAGTTGAATTAATCATTAAATATCATCTCTGTAAAAAATGAATGAAAAAAAATATTATTTGCTTAATCAATTGTATCAAATAAATGGACGGCTGATCATGAAACTCCCAACTTTCACCATAACTCTTCATTTGTTTGATGCAATCAAATGAGCAAACGATTTTGGTTTATTTCGAATTTTTGCAGAGATGATCTTTATTGATTAATTCAATTTTTGAACGATTAAAATCTTTGATTACTTTGCTCAACATATGCAAATTAGAGAGAGTTCGGACGCATACCGTCCATATTGGGTATGGACACAAGTATTTTCCATTATTTTTGTTACAATGAATTTTTTTTCTCTGAATAAAGAATAAAATTTTATTAACCAAATAGATAAAATTAGACCAAGTGAAAATTAACCAACAATTTTCCATTATTTTTGAAAATTATATATATATATATATATATATATATATATATATTGTCACGGCCCGAATTTCGGATAATAAAAATCCAAATTCGACCAAGTGAAAACCGACACAAATAAACTCAAATACATAAAGTTTTCAAACGAACAACTTTATACAACAACAGAGTTTAAGTGCGTAGCTCAAATCACTCAAAATAGTACATCAATAAAATAATAAAGATGTAAAATAGAGTCTCACACTAACACTCTCTAACCCAAAAGAAAACAACCCAGGTCACTGGCTCACTCCTAATAGCTACGTGACTCAGGAGCCTCCTCCTGGCTGCTGGTCCTCACCTGCAAGTCTAACCCCTACACCATCGATTGGTGCACCGGGTTGTAAACAACAAACCCGGTAAGCTTTCAAAGCTCGTGTGAGTAAAACAAACAAGTTCAAGATAAAAGAATTAAAGCAATAAACGGAAAACACAATCTCAACACAACCACAATCAAACACAGGACTCAACTCGGGGCAATGACCACTGTCATTCCCAACCATTCACACAAAGGCAGACAAACTAGAGCTCTAACTGATCGTAACCGATCACCCGGCCAAAGGCTTGGTTCCCGATATATTTGCCATAGGAATCCCCCATCAAACACAGGAAAGATCTCTCACTGGCTGTTAGTCTTCGTACCAACCCCAAATCACACGACACACATGTAAGATACCAATTCGACCCCACTGGACAATATCTTACACCCACCGTTGGTTTCCAAACCAACACATACACTCACATAACTCACAATTATGACAATTTCATAACAATTAAAGCACCCAATTGCACACCCACAATACATATACTTCACGTAATATATATATATATACACACACACACACACACACACACACGTAGACATTCACTCAGGAATAGTCCACTAATACAAACTATAGTCATTGATCGTAAAACCCTTTGAAAATCGTTTTTATAATAAAATTATTTTACTTACCAATGAACCGTAGTCGGTCAAGTTCATTTAATTTAAAACAATATCATTTTCATAAAACCATTTTGCAATCAATGATCCAATACTATAATTTAACTCGCATAACAATACGAACACTGTGAGGTTTACTCACCTTAATTCACCAGAAATGGTGAATATCCGTTTCGCGTCGGGTAGAGGAGGAAACAGGTCGAATCGGGCCAAAACGGCGTTCGGATCGGACTGCTACAGTACCGGTCGCTGGTCAACGGGATCGGTCAGCGGTTCGGGTCAACCGGGTCGGTCAACAGGTCGGTCAACCGGGTCGGTCACCGGGTCAGGTCTGGACCGGATCCGAACCTAGGCCGGATCGGGTATGGGCCGGGTCTAGATCTGGGCTGAATCGGGTCGGGTCGGGTCGAACACGAAAACGGGTCGAGGGAGATCGAATCGCCTCGATTTCGATCCGCTCGAATCGGTGTGATTCGGCGTGATCCACCTACACAGGGAGGAGCGCACGGAGGAGAGGAGTCGATCGATGGGTGGCTCGAGCTCCGGCGACGCCTGGTGCGGCTGCAGCTCCGCCAGGAACGGTGGCAGCGGCTTGCGGGCCTCGCCACGCCGTGCACAGGCGGCGGTTCCGGCCGATCCTTAGCTCAAACGAAAGAGGAGGGAAAACCCTTCGATCGGTGTGTGGCGCTCGCGCCGTGGTGGCCGGACGGCGGAGATCGGAAGAGTTGACCAAAAATCGAATCGGTGAATAGTGAATCGGGTGAAAGAATTTCAATAGTAAATTTTGCTACAGTAAATGGTAAACGACCGAAATGGGAAAGTTTGATTTTTCCTCGAAAATTTCAGGCTTTATAGTAAATTTCCTGAATAGGAAATAACTTCGACAAGTCGTAACTTTTTTATACGACATCCGATTCATGAGTGCCGCGTGTCTACGAACTCGTATCGTCGAGCCCTACGACTTTCGTGAAGGAAACTTTTCCAAATTCACGACGGAACAAAAAGTCCACTTTTGATTCATCGAAGCTAAAACATTTTTCGACTTTTAACTCTCGGAATCACTTCCAACTGCAAGCAACGATTAATCAAAAGGGAATGGAATACGAAAATCCGTAAATCACCCCTCCATTAATTTCGAGGAATTCGCACGAAAATGGAATTAAAATCGGGGTTACTACATATATAGTTCCTATCCAGAGCGAACATTCGCTCTGAATTTAACGTGCGAAGTTCTTTTTTTAACACAATTTTTTGTCATATTTTAACATCTCCACCGTTCCGATATTTGAACCTAATGTATAGATCATTCCTACAAAATTTCATCTAATTTGGTGACTGTTAAGGTATCGAAACTATATTAAATCAATGAACAAACCGAATATGTTCAACCTGAACTGTTCGTGTAAATCGCCATAATGAAAGTTCAAATAATTATCAAGTTGGAAGAAATTTTGCAGAGATGATCTAGACATTAGTTCTAACATCTGAACGGTGGAGATGTGAAAATATGACAAAAAAGTGTGTCAAAAAAAGAACTTCGCACGTTAATTTCAGAGCTATGAATGTTCATATGAACTCACATTTTCAAACAAGTATACTTTCAAAAATATTGAAATTTTTTTAGTATTTTTGGTGTTCCATTCTAAAAAGAAAAGTATTCTCAGAATTTAAATCTTACTATTATCGTGATAGAAAAAGAAATAAAAAAAAAAACTATAAAAATATATATTTTTGTATAAAATAAAAACAAAATAATTTAGAGGCGTTAAATTAAGAGGGACAAGATTGTTTTTTGAATTAAGAATAAGATGACATTATTTTTTGTAATTGGTTATGTGTATAGGTGACGTAGCATGCCAGCTAAAATTGAGACCACAAATTTTAGGCCTCAATGAGGCCCCAAATCATTTTTTTTTAGAAAATGCGCTTAATCTTTGGCTAAACAAGCTATATAGCAGAAGTGACGTACGTCCTTCATTTTACAATATCGAAGTCATGACCAATTTCAAATTACTGAAATTAGTGAGAATTCTTTGAACCCTAAGCCTTCATAACTTCATAGATGTTTTCAACTCATTTATATATGAAAATGAATGAGTTACATATATATGATATATTGATGCCAGAGTTTGAATCTGCTTTGACGCAAATGAAATGCACGTCAGTACATTATAGTTTAAGGGAGGTTTCACAACAATTTCAAGAGCATGCAAATGCCCGGTTTCAAAAGCATGCTAATTTGCACAAAGTTACATTCCATACATACAGTATGTGTGATAGACATAGAACATACTTTCATAGGACTTCTTTGTTCAAAAGAGTGCGCTGACTCAAAATACTTAAATGTTCATCCACTCTCTAATATTAACTTTTAAATTATAAAGGGAAGAAATGCGAATGATAAGTTCTTATGTTTCACCTCCGTAGATTATAGCAAGGACTGAAATTTCGATTTTTTCGCCGAAATATCGGCGAAATTTTCGTTTTTTTGGGTCAGCGATATTTCCTCCTCAGTCATTCCTTTTCTTGTGTGATATTTTCGAAATTTCGCGATATTTTTGAAATCTGAGGAGAAACATTCCTCTCTCCAACACGTGTCGTCCTGCAAAAAACCCATAAATTTGGGGGTGAAGTGAGATTCGAACCCCTCACCTCTTAGCTTGCATGATAACATTAATAAGTTGGCCAATTGAGCTGAACTCATTTCTTGTTCAATCTCTTCATCTTATTACTTATATAATATGTTTACTGAAATCCGAAAAAAATTAAAATGACAAATTATGTCCTATCAAAAATCAAACTATTTGTTTTGGTAAAGATATGGTCTTACGTGTTCCGCACCTCTTATCCTTGATTTTTTCATACTATCAATTATGTGCTTGTTGGAATTTTTATAACTAAAAAACAAATTTTTTTCCTATAAATAATCTCAATTGCAAATGCTTTCTTACACTTTCATCTTTTCTTTCTTCTCCGGTTGCTTCAATTCACTACTTCTATATCTCATTCTCTCATTCGTAATGATTATTTAATGATTATTCTTCACAATACACTCAAGGCTCTATACAAAGAGATGATGAGGATAGTCAGGGTACTGAAGATTTTGTACCGCATAGATCTTCTATGTGGTTCTAAATTATTCATGTAATGTCATGTCCAATATATTAGATGTGTATAAGGCGTGATGGCCTAACCTCCCTTTGGGTTCCCAGCCATAAAAAAAAATTAGATGTTAGTATATATTTTTATTAGAATTTTCAATGATTTAGCGTTTATATATTTCACCTTATATCACTATAACTCATTATAGACCAATGTCCATATAAGATTTTCTTATGAAATATGATAGATAATAGATTAAATAAACATCTCAGAAAGTTTCATTTAGAATTTCCATGTATTTATTAAAATTTCCGTCAATTTTATCAATTTTTTTCTACTATCGATATTTCCTCGAAATTTCCATCGAAATTTCCATTTTTTGAACCTTCGAAATTTCCGTGATCGTCGAAATTTTAGTCCTTGGATTATCACTACTACAAAAAACTCAATACACAACACAAATCAGACAACACTTTGAAAGTTACATGTTGTGTGAATGACTGAACTGTTTCACACAACCTAAAGCGAATAATTTGTGTTGTATGATGGTACACATTTTCCATATTCTGAAAAACATTTTTCCAAATTTTGTCACACAACTCTGACATACATTTTCTGTTGTATGATTAATGAAAATCTTGGCGGCCGAACTCCCTCCGACATTGAAACTCAAATTTGGGCAAGGTCTAGATGGACAGACAACAAAGTTATTGTTTTGTGTTGTGTGATAATGTCACATCCTGCATTAGGTGTTACCAAGTGCAAAGTGACAAATACTTGTACAGCAGAATTTCGTAGTTTTGTTGTATGACTTGTTTTGCTTGCCATTCCCCACATTCATTTTGGCTCCAATGGCTTGGGGGTAGCATTTCTCAAAGCGGGAAATTTGCCTCCATCGTTTTTTGGTTTTGAAAACATACATGTGTTACAATTCTCACAACAACTGTTTTTTATTCTGTTGTGCAATTGTTTTTAAGCTTCTACAAGAACACACCTATGGAATACCTTGTGTAAAGAAAAAGAAATTGGTACAACAATTTAAAAGTTTTTGGTTGTATGAAGGTTAGACCTAAGGTCATGTTAAACTTGCCAAATTTTTGGTTGGCGGCAGATTTCCCTCTTTTACCAAAACATTTGAGCCAAATGATACATTCTATTTCGGTTGCCCTCGATCAGCTCTCAGTCTCTCCGTCTCTCCCCATCACCCTAAACTCTCTGAAACCGGCCCGCTCCTCCTCTCTCTCTCTCAGTCTCTCAGTCTCTCCCCATCACCCTAAACTCTCTGAAACCGGCCCGCTCCTTCTCTCTCTCTCAGTCTCTCCCCACTCTTCCCATCACCCTAAACTCTCTGAAACCGGCCCGCTCCTCCTCTCTCTCTCAGTCTCTCCCCACTCTCTCTCCCAAATTCTCCAAATTGGAAACCCTAATATCCCAATAGTTCTCAAACCCAGCCGGCTCATTCCAAAGTCTTCCCAGCTCTCTCTGCGCCTCTCTCTCTCTCTCTCTCTCTCTCTCTCTCTCTCTCGCTCGCACTGTAATCCGGTTCAATGGTGAGTACCGGTTCAATGCCTCCTTCACTGTTTCTTTTCGTCATTCTTCTCTGACTAAACTAACTAACCGGTTCGTGTTTTGAATTTCAGGCACCGAAGAAGGACAAGGCACCGCCGCCGTCGTCGAAGCCGGCCAAGTCCAAAGCAGAAGAAGAAGAAGTGGAGCAAAGGCAAGCAAAAGGAGAAGGTCAACAACATAGTGCTCTTCGACCAGGCCACATACGACAAGCTGCTCTCTGAGGCTCCCAAGTTCAAGCTCATCATCCCGTCCATTCTCTCCGATCGTCTCAGGCCACATACAGTGAGTTCACAATTTTAGGGTTTTTAATTTGGGGCTTTATTTGTTTGGTTGATCATTTCAAAAGTTCCCTCAGAAACAGTTTCTGAATGGACAAAGGTGATCATTCTCTTGGTGCTCATTCATAGTTTTCTATGACACTTCGCAACTCTTAACCATGAAGAATCACATAAATAAAGGTTTGGATGAATGAGATTAGTGGTGTCTTAACTCAAGATTGCATTGAAATTGTTATGTGGTAATATAGTGTTGCAGTATGTTCACTGTTTCACTAGTTTGGCGCAAATTCAGTGACTTTAGCATTTGCTTCTGAAAGTTGTACATGAAACGAGCATCTGACCTTGCATATTAGTCAACTTGTCATTGTTTCAATATGCCAATACTTGATGTGCGTGTGTGCTGCTGTCTGTCTTGTGATCTCATTCTGGTAAAAGGGTCCTAAAATCTTTGCAGCATACATTTTATAACTGTATATTTCGGCCCTAATGGGATAGTGAATGAGAAGCTACTGGGTTGAACAAACACTTAATGCTGTCATTTCATATTCCATATATTACCTTAAAGAATCCACGGTCAGCCCTCCGCTAGTATGTCTATAGAGATATGAAAACCTTAAAGTCCCACCTGAACATCTGTAATGAGTTTTGCTGTATTGTGCTCTTGCTTGTATGTCTACAAATGTTCTGATACAAAAAGTGTTCTTTTCTTTTTAGAGTTTTTAATTAAATTCACTGTATGAAAGGATTTAAGCCTCCTATTATGACTGACAAGTTAAGGATAGTGTGCTTTAGGCACAAGGCTAGGACTACATTGACAACGTTAATATGGAACACCAGCAAACCTTCGCTTCTATTGTTTGAAGAAAAAAACTACATAATATATATTGGGAAAGCCTTGATGAAGGTATTTGCATTCATCTTTAAGCTAATGGTCAGTTTCTGGAGTTTGTCAGAAAAGAAAGTGATAGCCTTTTGGAAAACAACAAACTTTTAAATTTTCAATGAAAATGCGAGTTTCACAACCTTGTTTTCTTCTTTTCTTTGAGGTGCTTTTGTTATCTGATTTCGTTGCTTGGGTGTTTTTTTTTAACCTATCAGACCTAGTATGATCACAATTTTTTGATTGATTGCCATCACAATCAACTTGCAACTAGATGATATCAGTTCTTAAAACGAAATAAGATCTGGACTGATATAAATTTATGATGCAATCTTAGATAATTGTATTTTCACTTATCTATGTTCTTTTGCATTTTCAAATAGACCCAAGAAGGGGGACAAAGGATCGGAGGTGCAAAACCAGGTGGCTTTAAAACGGTATACAGCCTGTCTCCACAACTTCAAGTAGTTGTTGGAGAGTCTGAAATGGCCAGACCAGAGGTACGGTTTATTAAGTTATACATTTTTGCATCTTTGTTGGTGGCAGAGATTCTGGACCCGTGATATGATAGTTTTGTCCCATATCTCTATGATATATGCGCTGTTGTCTTAAATAAATTTTGGGTTCAATGGTGTACGAGGTTCTTGCCCCCATTTCTCTTTCTCCCACCCTCTTCTCTTTGTAAAAGGCATTTGAGAACGCACATTTTGCATTACCTTTTGTATGAATGCTTAGTTATAGTTACTTACTTTAGGATTGGCCAATTACATAAAATTATATCACTGAATGTGCAGTGTCAATGCTACTGTCAAGGCCCTTCCAAGCCCTACAACAGCTGGGAGATTACTTTTGCTACTTAATTCTTTGAGTGAGTCAGCAGATACTTCCAGTGCAAAGAAGGCAAAAAAGAAATCCAGCTACAAAGTGGGATCTGTGGTCCAAGCAGAGGTATTTATTTTCCTTTTTATATTTTCATTTTTTCCTTGGTTTTTATAATAAGGCTTAGGTTTAATTGTGAGCTCTGAGTATTTCTGGGGCAATAGGATGTCCTTCTGTCTCTTTCTTTCTTGATTTCCAATTCTGTTATTTTGTATTATCTTGAGGAAGATTGTAGACCACCTATGGTTTCTAATGTATTTGTTCAATTGCTCCATGCTGCCCAGTTCATGCCCTCTTCTCAAATATATTTGCCTTGCTAAATATTTTGCTCATGATATGATGAGTTTTTATTTGTTGACATATGTGTTCTTTGCAGTAACTGTATTCGCTGTTTGACCCTGTAAATGGGAGTCAAAAGTTGCAGCAACAGAATCTTTCTGATAAAGAAATCGATGTGCTGGAGCAGAATTTCCTCACCTACTTAATGCAGGTGATTTATGGCTGCCTCATCTTATTCTTGTTTTCTTTTACTTGTAATCACTTAACAGAAGAACAATAGAAAGAAGAAATTCAAAGCAAGTTGCATTATGTATAGGAAAAGCCTGTTTGAATGTATGAGAACTAGATAAATACGAGAACTTGCTAATAGCAATCTTTGTACCATAGAGTATTATTAATTCACAGCATAGTACAAATATGTGATATATCTCAGTTATGGTCTAGGTGATGGAAAAGAGCAACTTCAAGATTACAAGTGATGAAGAAATTGAAGTTGCACATTCAGCGCAGTATCTTCTAAATCTTCCCATCGTGGTGGATGAATCTAAGGTATGTTAGTGTATCTCCTAATATATAGAGCAGAATAACTAATATGTTCTTAGAGGAGACAATGTGACTAATCTTCTCAAATCTTTCTTAGGTTGATAATTTATTAGTATCAATTATTAAGTATTCTCAAACTCAAAACATATTAAGCTTACACATTTTTGATTCTCCTTTGGAATGGTGAGTTTCCACATGTATATATAGCCATCTTTTGAGGTGCTTCTGTTACGGGGTTTGAGATTCTGTTAATTTACTATGTAAGACCATATCTTTTGGTGTTAATATCTGCACATGGCTTTTGCAGATAGTTGATTTTGTTTCATATGTGTTAGAAAACAATTGAGAATCTTATTAGGCACTTGGAGATTCTTAGAGGAGACAATGTGAGTGTCATGAAGATTCTTACCTTCCTCATATCTTTTTCTATATTTGTTAATCAAATGTGTTCTAATCTCATTTGGATGTGATGATCATAAGAGGCAAAGACAAGGCTGAAATTAAACCTCTTTCTTTCCTATTAACCTTTTATTAATTTATTCTATTAAGATTCCAGCTAATAGGATTAATCTTATCACCTACACAATATCTGCATATGGCTTTTGCAGATAGTTGATTATTGTGTATGTTTTGATGTAGCAGCTAGACTAACTGAAATGACACTTACTTGAACTTTGATTATAAGCAAAACATGCTTGAACTTTGATTTATGGAATGACACTTACTTTTGGTTCAGTTGTGAACTTATTGACTATTGTTTTGTTTCAGTGCTATGGCCAAATATAATGAATACATTGGCAGGACAAGCCTAAAAGTCGTTGAGTGGAAACCAGTTACGGTATGTAGAACATTGCATTGATCAAAGCAGTTCACTCTCAAACGGTGTTCGGCTTCATATTTGGTACAATGATCACTTGGACATGAAGATTCATAGGTGCATCTTTTAATTATAGCTAGGAATGTAGCGGCTTAGGCTATTACATGTATGTGGTACAATGATCACTTGAATGAAATGTATTGAAGCTTAATTTATATGCAATGGTTTCGATCAATTTTTTTTGCGGTAATGGTGCAGGTTTTGTACAACAGTGTACATGCTTTTGTGTTAAATATGTTGTATGTTTGAAGCTCAGACAACAAATTTTCATATGACCAAAAGCTTAAGTCTATTGTGTGATACAACATTACAACAAGCTAGCTAGATGATCAAATCAGTTGTGTGAATCATACAACTCAATAAATATGAAACGAAATCAGTTGTTTGAATCAGACAACTAAATAAGTGGGAGATGAAATCTGTTGTGCGAATGAGACAACAGAATAAAATTGCAATATTCTGTTGTATGTTTAAAACTTACACAACATAAAAGTATGTATATTCTGTTGTATGAACTAGACATGTCAGTGCAGCGAATGCCAAGCCAGCCATGGCATGGCATATAAGTTGTACAACAGAAATTAAAAGTGAGTTGTTGGACGTTTCATCACACAAACTCGAGATATACAACGGTTTTTCCGAATTTACATAACGGGTATACACCGTTGTGTATTGAGTTTTTTGTAGTAGTGTATAGATTGTTCAGGATGGTACCGAGGTGATACCACTTACGACTCCGAAGCAGTTTAATTAAGATCTGTTTCTGTGAGCTATTTCGGACTTTTCCTGCATTGCACCAGATTCGAGGCTGTAAATTTTGCTTCACTTGCAAGGTGCAAACAATCACGGCCACCCCACCTGGTTGCCACCTTGTTCTTGGGATTTTACACCTTCTCTGAAGCCAAGAGACACCTGCCATGGAAAATAAATGAGGTGTAAGAATGTGAATACTAATAGCCATGCAAAGAGAAGAATGGCGTGAGATTACTTGCACATCATTCGTAGTTTTCTCTCCCTCACCTCCTCTCCTTTCCTATAAATACCAACTCTACTCGCCGCTTCACCACAACCCACAACTAGCTAGCTATCTGCCACTGATCATCACAATGGCCAAGCACTTAGCTCTCTCTTTCTCTCTTTGCTTGCTTGTTCTCTTCAACGGCTGCCTAGCCAGTCGCCAACAAACTCAATTCAGCCAGCAAAATGAGTGCATGTTGAACCGGATCCAAGCCCGCGAGCCCGACAACCGCATTGAGACTGAAGCAGGTCGGATCGAGTCCTGGGACTACAACCAGGATGACTTCCAGTGCGCTGGTGTCGCTGTTCAGAAAATCACCATCGAGAACAACGGCCTTCACCTGCCTTCTTACGTTAACACTCCCCGACTCGTTTACGTCGTCCAAGGTAGTATCATATCAATTTTTTTGAAATTGGTGTTGTCTCTTAGTTAAAACTGAAATTGCATGTAGGTTGTGTTTGTTTGCTTTTAACTTACTGCTACAAGTACTGCAGGTCAGGGTCATCTAGGAATGGTTCTCCCCGGCTGTCCCGAGACTTTCGAAGAATCGGAGCAATCTGAGGAAGAACTACGACAAATGCAAGGCCAACAAGGCCGCCAGTACCAGGGAGGCCGTCAGGGACAAGTCGGCCGGCAAGGTCAACAGGGACAACAGGGACAACAAGAGAGCTTTGAGCGGCTAGACCGTCACCAGAGAGTCCGAGTCGTCAGAGAAGGTGATGTTATCGCCATCCCTGCCGGAGTCACCTGCTGGACTCACAACCACGGCAACGAGCCTCTTGTTTTCGTCAGTATGTTTGACCTGAGCAACCGCCACAACCAGCTTGACCAAAACCCAAGGGTACAATCTCTTGCCACATTTTATCAGTACATATATTTGCATGCATTTACCAAATTAATAATTTAAAGTGCTGCATGCTTAATTCACTCACTGGTTTTGCTGCTTAATCTTTTCCTATATTTAGAGATTCTATCTTGCTGGTAACCCACAAGATGAATTCCAACAAGGCCAAAGCCAGCGGAGACGTCAACAAGCGCAAGGAAAGCTCAGCAGGCACCAAATGCAGGGAAACAACATGAACATGTTTTCCGGCTTCGACACACAGCTCCTCGCCGACGCTCTCAACATTGACCAACAGACCGCCCAGCAGCTCCAGGGAATGAACGACAACAGGCCACAGATTGTTAGGGTTCAGGGACGCCTCGACTTCGTCCAACCCCCAGAGTCAATAAGGGAGGAAAGACAAATTCAAGGAACACAAATTCAGGGACAACAAGGACAGTATGAAGCAAATGGCATGGAGGAGCTCTTCTGCCACATGAAGATGAAACAGAACATCGGCAAGCCTACAATGGCCGACGTCTTCAGCCCACAAGCTGGTCGCATCAGCACCCTCAACGCCTTCAGCATGCCTATTCTCAGGAACCTCCGTCTCAGTGCCGAGAGAGGCTTCTTCTACAACGTCAGTATTCTTTACATGCATTTATTTGTTAATATTAGTTCCCAATTTTGAGCTTAATTATTAATAGTGATTGTTATGTGGTACTTGTAGAACGCTATCTACAGCCCACACTGGAACTTGAACGCCCATGAAGTCTACTACGTCATCAGGGGCAGCGCTAGGGTTCAGGTTGTGAACGACAATGGCGATTGCATCATGGACGACCAGGTCCGCCAGGGACAGTGTTTCATCGTGCCACAGAACCACGCCGTGTTGCAAAAGGCCATGAGCGATGGATACGAGTACATTGCCTTCAAAACCCAGGACAACGCCATGATCAACACCATGGCTGGCAGGACCTCCGTCCTGCGTGCACTCCCCGACGTGGTCCTCGCCAATGCTTACCAGATGGACCGTCAGCAGGCAAGAAACCTCAAGTACAACAGGCAGGAGACCGTTGCTTTGAGCTCCTCAAGGTCTATGCAGTCCATGAAGTCCGAGAGGAAGTGGTGGGCTACTGAATGAGTATGATGATCGAAATGTAAAAATGTGACACGGCATGTAGTGTTTTGGCACTAAGCTAGCTCAAGGGGTAGAGAATGAATAAAGGTAGTCCTGTATGGCTCTCTTGTAGTACGAGAGGTCTAACGCACTAAGACAATAACTAGCTACTACTATGGACATGTAATCCTATGGTTTATTTAATGAATTTTCCTCCTTTTTTCTTCTTACTTCTCTTGGTTAAACCTTCATCTAAATGGCATATCTAGAGTATAAGTGATTCATGTAATAAGTCTAATAAAGTTGACCAATGACCAAGCTAGCTAGCTATACATCGAGCAGCACTGAACGTACATATTCACCAAAGCTAGCTCCATGTACAGCTTCTTTTTAGTTCTAGCGCGCTAAAAACAAAGTTTAGGTCCTCCTTTATCCCATAGTGATATTTAATAGAATGAGCTGCTTATTTTTTGCCACTGAGCCTCTGTTCTTATTTAGATTTGATCCCCTTGTTTCGGTCACTCCAATAGTATCAAGATCGAAATGGACGATTACTCTGATTGTATCAAGGTCAAATGGACCAAACCGTTTCCGATCCGGCCGGTACAGTAAACAGTTTCCTTTCGGTATCTGGGTCAAATAAAATTTGGAAGAACTTTGATCCATTTCAACAACATTTTGATAGTTTGAGTCTGGTATGGAGTATGGCATGTGGTTTAATTATCATTAAGTCGAACGAATCAAATACATTATATATACATGCATGCAACTATATATATGCAAGTCGTAGATGCGCAAGGTTGGAACTCTGTAATAGTTTGATGAAGTGATAGAAGCCCACTAGACGGACATCGTCGACGTAAACGTTGTTATTTACTTAATTATTTATCTATCCTCACGAGTTGCAGTGCCACTGCCACCACAAATAAAGAGAATGACGCACCGATCAACAAAGTGGACAACCTCAAATCCAGTAAAGAGACGAGGGAGAAAGAAGAACAAACTTCAAAAAAGATGAGCCAAACCCTAATCGATCGAGGCTAGTCACCAGGAGAGAAACTGTGCACTTTTATTATTTTTCTTATATATTACATAAGTATTACACAACAACTAGTTTTTGAGGAGAACTTACAATGTTTTACTTATAAAAGAGAGATCAATACGTACAACCACCAGATCAAAATACACAACTAGTCTTCGAGGAGTCCAACTTACAATGTCTTAGCTAGTTACAAAAGAGAGATCAATACCACTAACTGGGCGTTATGTAAACAGAGTTTCATGTCGCATTCACTATTAATTCGAAGTCATGGCAGGATCTTTCGATCAGTTGTTATATAACTGTACTGAGCAGTAATCTCTTTTGTTGGAATATACATATAAACTCATTTGTGCCAAAGAAATGCATTCTCACTGATGATATAAGAGTCGATCTCACATTAACTGAAGAGAAGAGCGAGTTAATTGTTCTGATCGATTTCTTAGGATTATAATATATAATTCCCAGAATAGTTAGGTACTTTAAATTCAATCAAGTAAAGTAATTTACACGAGTGCTGTAATGTGAATATTTGAAGAGGGTAAATGTGCTTCAAGTCTTTAGTAGAATCTTAAAGAAATGGAAGATGGATTTTGGCTAGCTATTGCAAGACGGTGAGTTTTTTATATTTCACCGGCCTGTGCAGATAATATATGGACCAGGTTACTTTTACCAAATATGTAAAAAATTTGATCTGATATCTTGAATGAAACTTCTTCTTGAACTTGACCAGGTTCAAGGTGTTGTAAATAGATCACGGAAACAAAACACAAAACATAAACACATAATCAATCATACAAGATCAATCGCAATATCATGATAACATATGTTAAAGATATTCCAAGAGTGTAGATGCATATATACCTTGTTCGGTATTGACAGCAGCCATTGATAAGGAACAAGGAACTGAAAACTAAAGCACAAAAGAGTCTTCTATGCAGCACTCAATTTGTGAAGACTATGATGGATTAATCTCTTGATTTCAGCTTATCTTTGAGTGTGCATAGGGATCCCTTTTATAGTGCTAAGGAACAACTCACTACTACAAAAAACTCAATACACAACACAAATCAGACAACACTTTGAAAGTTACATGTTGTGTGAATGACTGAACTGTTTCACACAACCTAAAGCGAATAATTTGTGTTGTATGATGGTACACATTTTCCATATTCTGAAAAACATTTTTCCAAATTTTGTCACACAACTCTGACATACATTTTCTGTTGTATGATTAATGAACTCCCTCCGACATTGAAACTCAAATTTGGGCAAGGTCTAGATGGACAGACAACAAAGTTATTGTTTTGTGTTGTGTGATAATGTCACATCCTGCATTAGGTGTCACCAAGTGCAAAGTGACAAATACTTGTACAGCAGAATTTCGTAGTTTTGTTGTATGACTTGTTTTGCTTGCCATTCCCCACATTCATTTTGGCTCCAATGGCTTGGGGGTAGCATTTCTCAAAGCGGGAAATTTGCCTCCATCGTTTTTTGGTTTTGAAAACATACATGTGTTACAATTCTCACAACAACTGTTTTTTATTCTGTTGTGCAATTGTTTTTAAGCTTCTACAAGAACACACCTATGGAATACCTTGTGTAAAGAAAAAGAAATTGGTACAACAATTTAAAAGTTTTTGGTTGTATGAAGGTTAGACCTAAGGTCATGTTAAACTTGCCAAATTTTTGGTTGGCGGCAGATTTCCCTCTTTTACCAAAACATTTGAGCCAAATGATACATTCTATTTCGGTTGCCCTCGATCAGCTCTCAGTCTCTCCGTCTCTCCCCATCACCCTAAACTCTCTGAAACCGGCCCGCTCCTCCTCTCTCTCTCTCAGTCTCTCAGTCTCTCCCCATCACCCTAAACTCTCTGAAACCGGCCCGCTCCTTCTCTCTCTCTCAGTCTCTCCCCACTCTTCCCATCACCCTAAACTCTCTGAAACCGGCCCGCTCCTCCTCTCTCTCTCAGTCTCTCCCCACTCTCTCTCCCAAATTCTCCAAATTGGAAACCCTAATATCCCAATAGTTCTCAAACCCAGCCGGCTCATTCCAAAGTCTTCCCAGCTCTCTCTGCGCCTCTCTCTCTCTCTCTCTCTCTCTCTCTCTCTCTCGCTCGCACTGTAATCCGGTTCAATGGTGAGTACCGGTTCAATGCCTCCTTCACTGTTTCTTTTCGTCATTCTTCTCTGACTAAACTAACTAACCGGTTCGTGTTTTGAATTTCAGGCACCGAAGAAGGACAAGGCACCGCCGCCGTCGTCGAAGCCGGCCAAGTCCAAAGCAGAAGAAGAAGAAGTGGAGCAAAGGCAAGCAAAAGGAGAAGGTCAACAACATAGTGCTCTTCGACCAGGCCACATACGACAAGCTGCTCTCTGAGGCTCCCAAGTTCAAGCTCATCATCCCGTCCATTCTCTCCGATCGTCTCAGGCCACATACAGTGAGTTCACAATTTTAGGGTTTTTAATTTGGGGCTTTATTTGTTTGGTTGATCATTTCAAAAGTTCCCTCAGAAACAGTTTCTGAATGGACAAAGGTGATCATTCTCTTGGTGCTCATTCATAGTTTTCTATGACACTTCGCAACTCTTAACCATGAAGAATCACATAAATAAAGGTTTGGATGAATGAGATTAGTGGTGTCTTAACTCAAGATTGCATTGAAATTGTTATGTGGTAATATAGTGTTGCAGTATGTTCACTGTTTCACTAGTTTGGCGCAAATTCAGTGACTTTAGCATTTGCTTCTGAAAGTTGTACATGAAACGAGCATCTGACCTTGCATATTAGTCAACTTGTCATTGTTTCAATATGCCAATACTTGATGTGCGTGTGTGCTGCTGTCTGTCTTGTGATCTCATTCTGGTAAAAGGGTCCTAAAATCTTTGCAGCATACATTTTATAACTGTATATTTCGGCCCTAATGGGATAGTGAATGAGAAGCTACTGGGTTGAACAAACACTTAATGCTGTCATTTCATATTCCATATATTACCTTAAAGAATCCACGGTCAGCCCTCCGCTAGTATGTCTATAGAGATATGAAAACCTTAAAGTCCCACCTGAACATCTGTAATGAGTTTTGCTGTATTGTGCTCTTGCTTGTATGTCTACAAATGTTCTGATACAAAAAGTGTTCTTTTCTTTTTAGAGTTTTTAATTAAATTCACTGTATGAAAGGATTTAAGCCTCCTATTATGACTGACAAGTTAAGGATAGTGTGCTTTAGGCACAAGGCTAGGACTACATTGACAACGTTAATATGGAACACCAGCAAACCTTCGCTTCTATTGTTTGAAGAAAAAAACTACATAATATATATTGGGAAAGCCTTGATGAAGGTATTTGCATTCATCTTTAAGCTAATGGTCAGTTTCTGGAGTTTGTCAGAAAAGAAAGTGATAGCCTTTTGGAAAACAACAAACTTTTAAATTTTCAATGAAAATGCGAGTTTCACAACCTTGTTTTCTTCTTTTCTTTGAGGTGCTTTTGTTATCTGATTTCGTTGCTTGGGTGTTTTTTTTTAACCTATCAGACCTAGTATGATCACAATTTTTTGATTGATTGCCATCACAATCAACTTGCAACTAGATGATATCAGTTCTTAAAACGAAATAAGATCTGGACTGATATAAATTTATGATGCAATCTTAGATAATTGTATTTTCACTTATCTATGTTCTTTTGCATTTTCAAATAGACCCAAGAAGGGGGACAAAGGATCGGAGGTGCAAAACCAGGTGGCTTTAAAACGGTATACAGCCTGTCTCCACAACTTCAAGTAGTTGTTGGAGAGTCTGAAATGGCCAGACCAGAGGTACGGTTTATTAAGTTATACATTTTTGCATCTTTGTTGGTGGCAGAGATTCTGGACCCGTGATATGATAGTTTTGTCCCATATCTCTATGATATATGCGCTGTTGTCTTAAATAAATTTTGGGTTCAATGGTGTACGAGGTTCTTGCCCCCATTTCTCTTTCTCCCACCCTCTTCTCTTTGTAAAAGGCATTTGAGAACGCACATTTTGCATTACCTTTTGTATGAATGCTTAGTTATAGTTACTTACTTTAGGATTGGCCAATTACATAAAATTATATCACTGAATGTGCAGTGTCAATGCTACTGTCAAGGCCCTTCCAAGCCCTACAACAGCTGGGAGATTACTTTTGCTACTTAATTCTTTGAGTGAGTCAGCAGATACTTCCAGTGCAAAGAAGGCAAAAAAGAAATCCAGCTACAAAGTGGGATCTGTGGTCCAAGCAGAGGTATTTATTTTCCTTTTTATATTTTCATTTTTTCCTTGGTTTTTATAATAAGGCTTAGGTTTAATTGTGAGCTCTGAGTATTTCTGGGGCAATAGGATGTCCTTCTGTCTCTTTCTTTCTTGATTTCCAATTCTGTTATTTTGTATTATCTTGAGGAAGATTGTAGACCACCTATGGTTTCTAATGTATTTGTTCAATTGCTCCATGCTGCCCAGTTCATGCCCTCTTCTCAAATATATTTGCCTTGCTAAATATTTTGCTCATGATATGATGAGTTTTTATTTGTTGACATATGTGTTCTTTGCAGTAACTGTATTCGCTGTTTGACCCTGTAAATGGGAGTCAAAAGTTGCAGCAACAGAATCTTTCTGATAAAGAAATCGATGTGCTGGAGCAGAATTTCCTCACCTACTTAATGCAGGTGATTTATGGCTGCCTCATCTTATTCTTGTTTTCTTTTACTTGTAATCACTTAACAGAAGAACAATAGAAAGAAGAAATTCAAAGCAAGTTGCATTATGTATAGGAAAAGCCTG
Source organism: Potentilla sterilis (assembly GCA_963682095.1). NCBI lineage: Eukaryota > Viridiplantae > Streptophyta > Magnoliopsida > Rosales > Rosaceae > Potentilla > Potentilla sterilis. The sequence continues at coordinate 12,831,387 of OY821762.1, read as the reverse complement.
TTTGAATGTATGAGAACTAGATAAATACGAGAACTTGCTAATAGCAATCTTTGTACCATAGAGTATTATTAATTCACAGCATAGTACAAATATGTGATATATCTCAGTTATGGTCTAGGTGATGGAAAAGAGCAACTTCAAGATTACAAGTGATGAAGAAATTGAAGTTGCACATTCAGCGCAGTATCTTCTAAATCTTCCCATCGTGGTGGATGAATCTAAGGTATGTTAGTGTATCTCCTAATATATAGAGCAGAATAACTAATATGTTCTTAGAGGAGACAATGTGACTAATCTTCTCAAATCTTTCTTAGGTTGATAATTTATTAGTATCAATTATTAAGTATTCTCAAACTCAAAACATATTAAGCTTACACATTTTTGATTCTCCTTTGGAATGGTGAGTTTCCACATGTATATATAGCCATCTTTTGAGGTGCTTCTGTTACGGGGTTTGAGATTCTGTTAATTTACTATGTAAGACCATATCTTTTGGTGTTAATATCTGCACATGGCTTTTGCAGATAGTTGATTTTGTTTCATATGTGTTAGAAAACAATTGAGAATCTTATTAGGCACTTGGAGATTCTTAGAGGAGACAATGTGAGTGTCATGAAGATTCTTACCTTCCTCATATCTTTTTCTATATTTGTTAATCAAATGTGTTCTAATCTCATTTGGATGTGATGATCATAAGAGGCAAAGACAAGGCTGAAATTAAACCTCTTTCTTTCCTATTAACCTTTTATTAATTTATTCTATTAAGATTCCAGCTAATAGGATTAATCTTATCACCTACACAATATCTGCATATGGCTTTTGCAGATAGTTGATTATTGTGTATGTTTTGATGTAGCAGCTAGACTAACTGAAATGACACTTACTTGAACTTTGATTATAAGCAAAACATGCTTGAACTTTGATTTATGGAATGACACTTACTTTTGGTTCAGTTGTGAACTTATTGACTATTGTTTTGTTTCAGTGCTATGGCCAAATATAATGAATACATTGGCAGGACAAGCCTAAAAGTCGTTGAGTGGAAACCAGTTACGGTATGTAGAACATTGCATTGATCAAAGCAGTTCACTCTCAAACGGTGTTCGGCTTCATATTTGGTACAATGATCACTTGGACATGAAGATTCATAGGTGCATCTTTTAATTATAGCTAGGAATGTAGCGGCTTAGGCTATTACATGTATGTGGTACAATGATCACTTGAATGAAATGTATTGAAGCTTAATTTATATGCAATGGTTTCGATCAATTTTTTTTGCGGTAATGGTGCAGGTTTTGTACAACAGTGTACATGCTTTTGTGTTAAATATGTTGTATGTTTGAAGCTCAGACAACAAATTTTCATATGACCAAAAGCTTAAGTCTATTGTGTGATACAACATTACAACAAGCTAGCTAGATGATCAAATCAGTTGTGTGAATCATACAACTCAATAAATATGAAACGAAATCAGTTGTTTGAATCAGACAACTAAATAAGTGGGAGATGAAATCTGTTGTGCGAATGAGACAACAGAATAAAATTGCAATATTCTGTTGTATGTTTAAAACTTACACAACATAAAAGTATGTATATTCTGTTGTATGAACTAGACATGTCAGTGCAGCGAATGCCAAGCCAGACATGGCATGGCATATAAGTTGTACAACAGAAATTAAAAGTGAGTTGTTGGACGTTTCATCACACAAGCTCGAGATATACAACGGTTTTTCCGAACTTACACAACGGGTATACACCGTTGTGTATTGAGTTTTTTGTAGTAGTGACTCAATCACAGCTCCATCAAAGGAATTGAGCTTCATTCCTGATGCACTAATTTGGTTATCTCCATAATCTTCTCAATCAAGATCCTTAATGTATTACATTACATTTATTTGACCAGCTAATAAATGTTTCATGGTTAATATGTCAAATCAATCTCACATCACTTATTCTGTAATTGTGCAAAAGTTATTATACTTTAAGACTCTAATATCTAGTCCATTCTAACATTCTCCCACTTGGACTGATATTAGGGTCTATAACAAGAATCTGCACTTAGTTCAGATATAGCAATGTTCTTTTGTGCACTTGAGATCAATGTACATATAATAATACATAAAACTATTAATCTGTCATCATACCTGAATTATGCAGAACCTTCAGTACACCACAATCAAAGAAAATGGCTACTTGAAGACCACAAACACAATTCAAAATACAATACATGATCAATCAGAGATAACAGAATTGCAAAAGTGTTTCTTTATGTAACTAGAATACAACACTTAAGCAAAACAGTCCTACCTTTGGTTCTGTATGCAAGAACCTGAACACAAGCTCTCAAAATTGAAAACTTCCTTTTGTGCTCACTTTACCCAGCAAAAACATGATGCAGCAAATATGTTCATATATTTATACATTGCCTATTAAACTTTCAAGCAAAAAACCACAGATCACAACACTTATAGCATTATAAGATATGAATTATAGCATTCAGTGATTCACTGTAAACTTGATTCTGCATTGTTCTGAACTTACTGTATTTCAATGGCAGTAGCAAAATAAAATAAAATGCTAAACCATTAATACAAGAGCAAACCAAGTCCAGGAAACAATTAAACAAAAGCAATTGAACTTTATTTTAGAAAACTCCCATTGCCCTTAAGCTCTCTTAAAAATCTAAATCAGACAAAACACCTATGTTGCTAACATGTTCCTTGAAAGCTGCTACAGGCATGGCTTTAGTAAATGGATCAGCTAACTGAGACAAGGTTCCTATTTTCAGAACTTCAATCTCACCATCCTTGACTTTTTGTCTAACATCATAATACTTAAGGGCTATGTGCTTAGAATTGTTAGACCTCTTGTTATTCTTGGTGAAGTACACTGCTGCATTGTTGTCACAGAAAAATTTCATAGGCCTTGCAATAATGCTGTCAACCAAGTTTGTTTGAACCAAGAAGTTTTTCAGCCACACACCCTCACACATTGCATCATAAATGGCTACAAATTCAGCCTGCATTGTGGATGTGGTGATCAGTCCCTGCTTGACACTTCTCCAAGCTACTGCACCTCCAGCTAAAGTGAACACATAACCAGTAATTGACTTATTTGAAGATGGAAAGTGACTAGCAAAATCTGAATCACAGTAAGCAACAACTTCAAGGTCTTTGACTCTTCTATAAACTAACAAGTGAGATTTCGTCTTTTGCAAGTATCTCAAAACCTTCTTGCCTCCCACCCAATGTTCCTGTCCAGGATTGGACTGAAATCTAGACAAAATCCCAATAGCATAAGCTAAGTCCGGCCTCGTACACACTTGTGCATACATCAAGCTTCCAATGAGTTGAACATATGGCTTTCCCTTCATACTTTGCCTTCCCTGTTCAGTTTGTGGACATTGATCCTTTGTCAATTTATCACCTTTTGACATTGGCGTTTCACCTGTTGAACAATCTTGCATATCAAACATCTTCAATACTTTGTTGATATATCCTTCCTGCGATAGTCCCAACACTCTCTTAACTCTGTCTCTTTTAATTTCAATCCCCAGCACATAATTCACCTCACCTAAATCTTTCATGTCAAAATTCTTTGACAAGAAATCTTTTGTGTTCTTTAATAACTCCATGCTAGTAGTTGCAAGTAGAATATCATCCACATAAAGAATTAGGAAAATGAAATCTATACCTTCAGTCTTCATGTACACACACTCATCTACTTGATTCTCTTTGAAGCCAAACTTTCCAACTACTGCGTCAAATTTTAAATACCACTGCCTTGAAGCTTGCTTTAAGCCATAAATTGATCTGTTCAACTTGCAAACTAATTTTTCCGTTCCAGGCTTTATAAATCCCTCAGGCTGCTTCATATATATTTCTTCATCAAGCTCACCATTCAAAAAAGCTGTCTTTACGTCCATTTGATGCAACTCCATGTTGAAATGAGCTACTAAAGCCATTATCAGCCTAAAAGCATCCTTTGTTGAAACTGGGGAAAAAGTTTCATTAAAGTCGATGCCTTCTTGCTGTGTAAAGCCCTTAGCCACCAATCTGGCTTTGAACCTCTCTATACTGCCATCTGCATTGGTCTTGGTCTTAAATACCCATTTGCAGCCTATGGCTTTATGATTCTGAGGTAGTTCAACAAGTGACCACACTGTGTTCATCTCCATGGACTTCAATTCAGAAACCATTGCCTCCTCCCATTGGTGAGAATTTTTACTTTCAATGGCCTGTTTGAAAGTAATGGGATCACTGATCTCACCAATGTCAAAATCAGCCTCTTGAAGGTAAATCTGGAAATCTGCAGCTAAGTTTGCTAAGGCTGACTTTTTCTCCCTCTGTGACCTTCTCAAAACAGGCTGAATTGGCTCAGGTACTTCATTTTCTACTACAGGTTCATGGTTTTGTACTACTGCATTCTCTGCAACAAGATTTTCATTTTGGTTTGGTTCTACAGCATTCTCATTTTGGTTTTGAACCACTGGTGGCACAACATTTTGTTGTGTAACTACTGGTGACACAACACTTGGCTCAAATAAAATAGGCATATCAACATCACAAGCAACAATCTCAGACAATTCTTCAAACACAAAATCTTCAAACTTATCCGTGAAACTCATTTCATCAAAAAATACTGCTTTATTGGTCTCAATGGTTCTACTGGTATGTGAAGGGCAATAGAACTTAAAACCCTTGGAATTTTCTGGATAGCCAATAAAGAAAGCTGAAATGGTTTTCGAATCAAGTTTTGACTCATGAGGATTATAAGCTCTTGCTTCTGCCCTACAACCCCACACATGTGTATGCATAACACTAGGCTTTCTTCCTTTCCACATTTCAAATGGTGTTTTAGCCACTGCCTTAGTTGGGGTTCTATTGGTGATGTAGTTGGCTGTTTTGAGTGCTTCTCCCCATAGAAATCTAGGCAGACCTGAGGTACACATCATACATCTCACCATATTCATAAAAGTTCTATTCCTCCTCTCAGCAACCTCATTCTGTTCAGGTGTGCCTGGTGTAGTATATTGAGCTTGAATCCCATTTTCTTGCAAAAACAGTGCAAAAGAACCTTTATGTTGCCCTTTTTCAGTGTGTCTTCCATAGTATTCTCCACCCCTATCAGATCTAACACACTTAATCTCAGCATTTAGCTCCTTCTCAACTTCTGCCTTGAAGATTTTAAATTTTTCCAAGGCTTGTAACTTCTCAGAAATCAAGTACACATAGCAAAATCTAGTGAAGTCATCGATAAAGGTTATGAAATAACGGTTACCACATATTGTTTGCACTGCAAATGGTCCACATATATCTGTGTGGATCAATTGCAGCACACAAGTACTTCTGGCTGCAGTTTTCTTTTTCTGCTTTGCAAACTTCCCTTTCACACATTCTATGCATTCTGTCAAATCACCAAAGTCTAGCTGAGGCAAAATTCCCTGCTTAACTAAGAGTTTCAATCTCTCTTTAGACACATGTCCTAATCTCCTGTGCCATAAATAAGCTGAATTTTATGAAAATTTTCTTTTCAAACTCCTTTTGAAAACAACCATATCAGAATTCTCACTATCAACAGAATTCCCATTCTCAAGCAATAAAACATCACTGGAAGTAGTAGACACATCATTCAATAACCAATAATCACCATTCAAATTTGCAGAACCAAGATAATGGGAACCATGAGAGATTTTTATTCCATTTGAATCGATAGTAAAACAATATTGTTCTCTAACCAAAGAACTGATAGAAATAAGATTCCTTTTCATAGAAGGAATGTAATAGACATCGTTCAACATAATAAAAATTCCTGGTCTAATCTCCAACTTGACTGTCCCTATGTCCTTGATAGCCACTCTCATGCCATTCCCCACATGGATCCTAACCTCATTTTTCCTTGGCACCCTGCTGCTTTGGAACCCCTGTAGAGAGTTACAGACATGTATTGGTGAACCAGTATCAATACACCAAGAACTAGAACTAATATTAACTAAATTAACTTCGATTGAATAAGTTAACTTGTTACCTTTCTTAGCTTTCCAGTTCTTGTAACTCTCACAGTCCCTCTTGAGGTGTCCCACTCTCTTGCAGAAAAAACATTTAAAGCTGCCCTTCTTTTTCATGTTCTCAGGCTTCTTATGGAGGTTTGGCTTATACTGGTTCCCACCATTGCCCTTCTTCCATTGAGGCTTAGTGACAAGGTTCACAACAGCAGCCTTATTCTTCTTCAGCCTCTCATGTTCTTGCACACATATTGCAATGAGCTCATCTAAGGTCCACTTATCCTTCTGGGTAGTGTAGGTAGTTAGGAGACTATCAAACAGATCAGGCAGTGAGTGCAGGACCTGGTAAACTATGAAGCCGTCATCCAGACACATGTTAAGGTCACCAAGCTAGGATGATATGTTAATCATTTGCATAATATGCTCTCTCATGTTCATATTCATGCTAAACCTCATGTTCTGCAGCTTAGACAACAACATACTAGTCTCTATTTTATCACTGCCCAGGTACTTGTCAGCTATGCACTTCAAAAACTCACCAGCGTGGGTCTTATCAGGTATGGCTCCTCTAACAGTATCGGAAAGGGTCTTCTTAATGGTTAGGATGCTGATTCTGTTGGCTCTATCCCACTCAATCTTGTGCTCTTTCTGTTGAGCGGTACTACCGTCAACAATCACTGGTTCAGCCTCCTTGAGACACCAATCGACATTTTGTCCCAGCAAACAGAGGTCTATGTCAGTCCTCCACTTCTTACAGTTACTACCATTTAGCTGGACTATGGTCCCAATGCTAAGCACTGAAAACAAAGAAAAGATATTCTAAGTCTCGGTTTTACAAGCTTTTTAGTTTTAAGAGTTTTGGAGTTCAAAACAAAACAAGCAATACCACAATCAATACCAATTCATCACAATCTGATCACACTCAAGCATATAAATATAATACAGAATGTATATCAATGTAAATTGATATTAAACTTTATGCATACATTCTTTTTTCAATAACTTGATTACCTGTATGGAAAAATACTAGTTATTCTTTATTTTCTTGTAATGTACTATCATGTATTAGAGTATGTTATAACATAGATAAATCAGTACCTGTATGGCGAAAAGAAGATATCAAGTTATCCTTATATACTCCACACATCATATACAAGACCATAAAGTGTGTTTAGATCATATTTAGTTTATAACCATCTGTAGATGATACCAAAAGAATCTAACCTCATTTTATGCAAGCTTCCAGTTTTACACTTTATAACCAGCAAGAGTCTTTCAAATAACTAAGCTGTATGCTATATGAAATTCAAAATACTCATGGTGGTTTTTAAACTGTGACTGATGTCTATAAAACTCAGTCATTGGCTCATAACTTTGATTGACATTAACCTTGCAGAATGGGAGAAACTGTCTACAATCATTCAATGTCAACAAAATTTCGACAAGCAATTATATTAACACAGTACATATATATTTATACACATGATGATTCCAGATAAGCAATCAATGGCATGTAGAAAATTTACACATAATCCATTCACAGAATCATCAAGCATGTCAATCAATTTCCATTCATCTATAATAAATTTCATCTGGGCATCTAACTTAAAACCTTAACTGCCCCCAGGATAGCATCTAGGGTTTCAACAATCAATTTGAGAAAGTATAATTGAATAGAAAACCCAAATCTATAGTGAACATACCAGGATGCTCCCAGCGCTGCAAAAGGAGTTAATCCGACAAAATGATCTCATATAATCTTACAGAAGCAATATAAACAACTTCTATTAATCGCAGGAAGGAAATACCTGGAAATCAATCAAATCAAAATCGCCCCTTTTGCCAAAACCTAAATCCTTCAGATCGTTGTTTTTCAGAAAGAAAAGAAAAGTCCGTCTTGGACTTTAAAAACCAACGACCATTTTTTTTTTTTACGGGTCCAAAAAAAAAAAAACACATGTTCTGTAGAAACGGGTCAAGTACATGTTGATGGGTCAAATTTTCAAGTTCTTGTTCTTTAGCAAAATTCTCATTCTTTCCATTTATAAGTCTTTTCCCAGATTTGAAAAGAAAAACTCACAAAACGATTTTGATCTTAGAAAAATGATTTATGAAAGTGTTTTGTGGCTCTGATACCACTTGTTGTAAATAGATCACGGAAACAAAACACAAACATAAACACATAATCAATCATACAAGATCAATCGCAATATCATGATAACATATGTTAAAGATATTCCAAGAGTGTAGATGCATACCTTGTTCGGTATTGACAGCAGCCATTGATAAGGAACAAGGAACTGAAAACTAAAGCACAAAAGAGTCTTCTATGTAGCACCCAATTTGTGAAGACTATGATGGATTAATCTCTTGATTTCAGCTTATCTTTGAGTGTGCATAGGGACCCCTTTTATAGTGCTAAAGAACAACTCAATCACAGCTCCATCAAAGGAATTGAGCTTCATTCCTGATGCACTAATTTGGTTATCTCCATAATCTTCTCAATCAAGATCCTTAATATATTCCATTACATTTATTTGCCCAGCTAATAAATGTTTCATGGTTAATATGGCAAATCAATCTCACATCACTTATTTTGTAATTGTGCAAAACTTATTATACTTTAAGACTCTAATATCTAGTCCATCCTAACACAAGGCAGTCGAATTGGCTTAACTTCCAGACAATCATGGCCATCTGGTTGCCACATTGTTCTCGGTAGTTTGTATCTCATCTGAAGCCAACAGCCACCTGCCCAGGTATAAAAATGAGGTGTAACAATTTGAAGTACTAATAGCCATGCAAAGTGAAGAATGGCATGAGGTTCCTTACACATCATCTATACATTTCTCCTCATCACCTCTGCTCTTTCCTATAAATACGCTCCCTACTCGCCGCTTCTCCACAACTCATAGCTAGCTATCTACCACTGATCATCACCATGGCCAAGCATTTAGCTCTCGCCTTTTCTCTTTGCTTGCTCGTCCTCCTCCAGGGCAGCTTAGCCAGTCGTCAAAAATGTCAGTCCAGCCAGAGAAATGAGTGCATGCTGAACCGGATACAAGCCCGCGAGCCTGACAACCGCATTGAGACTGAAGCGGGTCGAATTGAGTCATGGGACTACAATCAGGATGACTTCCAGTGCGCCGGTGTCGCTGTTGAAAGAATCACCATCGAGCGTAATGGCCTTCACTTGCCTTCTTACACCAACACTCCAAGGCTTCTGTACGTCGTACAAGGTAATGTACAAAATAGTCATTTATTTACCATTCAGTAATTAAATTGCGCGCAGTGTGTTAAAGTATAAGTGTTTAACTATTTTTGATCACTTAACTGTAGGTAGGGGTCATCTAGGGATGGTGTTCCCTGGCTGTCCGGAGACATTTGAGGAGTCTGAGCAATCTGTTGAAGAACAACAGCAACAACAATACCAAGGCCAACAAGGTAGGGGTCACCGCCAGCGACAGTCACGCCGACAAGGACAATTCGAACCACAAGGCCAACAAGAGTTTGAACAGCTAGACCGACACCAGAGGGTGCGACGCATCAAGCAAGGTGATGTTATCGCTGTCCCCGCCGGAGCCACAACCTGGTCTCACAATGATGGTGATGAATCTCTTGTTTTTGTTACTCTTTTCGACGTCAGCAACAACCAAAACCAGCTTGACCAAAACCCAAGGGTACAGTTTTTTACTAACATTTTAACTCTATATAGTATATACATAATGTCAACAACTTAAATTACATGCTTAGCTCACTCAGTGGTTGCTGCTTCATCTCTATTTATAGCGATTCTATCTTGCTGGTAACCCACAAGATGAGTTCAACGTACAAGGACAAAGCCAATTGAGAAGACAAGGACAACAAGGCCAAAGCCAATGGGGACAACAAGGCCAAAGCCAATGGGGACAACAAGGGCAACAAGGAAGGACCAGGCACCAAATGCAGGGAAAGAACAACAACGTCTTCTCCGGCTTTGAGACCCAGCTCCTCGCTGATGCTCTAAACATCGACCAACAGACTGTCCAGCAGCTCCAGGGACAGAACGACAACAGGCCACAAATTGTTAGGGTTGAGGGACGTTTCGACTTTGTCGAGCCACCACAGTCACAGGGGGAGGAAAGACAACTTCAAGGACAACAAAGACAACAGGGCCAGAATGGCTTTGAAGAGGTTTTCTGCCACATGAAGATCAAGCAGAACATCGGCAAGCCTTCCCTAGCTGACGTCTTCAGCCCACAAGCCGGTCGCATCAGCACCCTCAACAGCTTCGGCATGCCTATTCTCAAGTTCCTTCGTCTCAGTGCCGAGAGAGGATTCTTGTACAACGTAAGTATTCTATGCATGTACTTTTCTGGTTAAATTTAATTAGTTACTCTTCAATCAATTAATAATGACATTTATCTGGTATGGTAATGCAGAATGCTATCCACAGCCCCCACTGGAACTTGAACGCCCATGAGATCATCTATGTCATCAGAGGTAGCGCCAGGGTTCAGGTTGTGAACGACAACGGTGAGACCATCTTGGACGACCAAGTCCGCGAGGGACAGCTCTTCATTGTACCACAAAACCACGCTGTGTTGCAAAAGGCCTTGGACAACGGGTACGAGTACATTGCCTTCAAGACCAATGACAATGCCATGGTCAACACTTTGGCTGGCAGAACCTCCGTCTTGCGGGCACTCCCCGACGTTGTCCTCGCCAATGCTTACCAGATGGACCGCGAGCAGGCAAGGAACCTCAAGTACAACAGGCAGGAGACTCTTGCTTTGAGCTCATCAAGGTCCTCCCAATCCCAGGGGAGGCACGGCCACTGGTGGGAGTAAATGAGATGGTGTACAGAAATGTGTAGCGGCATGTAGTGTTAATGTGGTACTTGCTAGCTAAGAGGTAGAGAAATCAATAAAAGTAGCCTTTTATGGGTCTCGCATGCTATGAGAGATCTAATGCACCAAGTTAATAAGTAGCTACTGTCTTGTAATCTCTCTTTTATAATGAAATCTCTTTCTTTTTACTTTCCTTTGCGCTTTGGCTCCTCTCAAATTCATGTATGTATTCGTACCATATTCTATCTATTTTATTTAACAAGAAACCTAGCGTCCGGCCAAGGTTTTGGCCATCATCCGTCATCAGATACTCAGATATGAGTTGTTCAAATTAACAAACAACCAATTACAACATAAAACCTCTAGGATCTCAAATGCTCTTGAATTTCTTTGTCATTCCTTATCATGTAGTTATAGCTTGTAACCCTACTTTAATCTCGTAGATTCGACACAACATTTTTGTTATTTTTTTTCTCGTCTATGGTATGTTTTCTTTTTGATCGATCGTCGACTATGCATGGTATGCTTTCAATGTTGCTCAGAGTTCAGGTATTGCATCTCTCAGGGATGAGCCTCCTAGGCCAACTGGCCGGCATTCAACCCCATGACAGTATTTGAGAAAATGAAAAAATGAGAGAAAAAGAAAATGAAAGAAAAATTTTATTTTTTTATTTTTTTCACGACCCAAAAGTATATAATAAATCACGGCACACACAAATGAGCTGAAAAACAGTAGAGAGCAAACCAGGAAATCAGAAAACGAAGGGGAAAGATGGAACACGTGGTCGCCGAATCGATTTATACGGCGTCATACTCCGACAAGCAAGCAATGCATCTTCGTCGGTAGCGAGGTTCGCTCCCGAGGTAACACTTGATCTAACAACAGCTAGCCGACTTGAATTTCGAATTCGCCAGAGTCTAATTTCAAAGTTAGGCTTTTCCATGTATTTGTTATTGTGTTGTATGTGTTTGGGCCACAATTGGATTTACTTCAATTGGGCTAATCCCGGAAGCCCAGAGGGGTTTTGGTTTAGACGAAATCCGCCAGGGTATTCCGGCCCATTCATGGTTCGAATTACGTTGATTTATTAGTTGATCAATAGGGGTTATTTCATAGTAATCTGATTAGGCAAGGCCTGAATTACCTTAATAGATAATGACGCATAAGTGCTGAGCAAGTAAATCAGGGGTTGTTTTGGATAGCAACCCGTTTATGAAAGATATTCTAGCCGAATCATTGACTATTGATGTAGACAAGATACAGTCTTAAAGGAGTTCCCTAAGTCATGTGGAATTCTGATTTCAATTTATTCCTAAATGATCCGATAAGGGGTGATTTAAGGAAGGACAATCCTAGTCAATCTCGGAATCCGCCAGGCTTGATCCTCACGGTATTAGGGTTTCGTGAACAATATAAATATAACCCTTCTGTGACCAAGAAAGGGTTCTCAACCAACTACAAACAAACACAAGTTCTAGCGCATCCGCTAACTTGCAAAGCCTCTCCGGAGCAACTCACGCAATTTGTCTCCACCTGCGATCGATCATATCTCGCATTCGTGTCGAGCGGTTGCTGAGCGACTCACGCAATTTGCCTCCACCTGCGATCGAGCCTATCTCGCATTCGTGTCGAGCGGTTGCTGAGCCTATCGAGTCAGTCCGCTACTCCGGTAGCAATCGAGTCGTTACCCCGGTAACACCCATCCGCGATCTTGGTTTAGCTCTGCTTTGCTTCTCCGGATCAGAGTAAGATCCTCAATCCGCAAGGGGCTGGGAAGAAAATCCTGTTAGCCAGTTCTATTCAGGTCTTGTTCGAGCCCTGTACGCCGGCTTAGTCAGCGCCCGCGTAACAGTCGCCTGGTCAGGAAGTCAGAGTCTATTGGGAGCAGACGAGAGGACTCGCCAGGGGTCGTCCGCAGTCGAGTTGCACTACTCCAAAGGTGCTGGCACACCTAAAGCACACACACACACACACACACACACACAAAGAAGACACCGGAGGAGTCACATCCTCCGCCCCCAAGTGCTGACTGTTCGCCGGGTGCTAAATCCGCCACGAACATTTTGGCACACCCGGTGGGACCAGTGTCAAGATTGCGGGATCTACGAGGGGTGATCCTTACGTAAGGATAACCATGAATTGTTTGAAGGATTCCCATAAGGAGCTGCTCAAGCATGGAACAGCTGAATGTAGGGGATTCACTGAAGCCGAAGCTAGGGAAGTGTTTGGCGGGGTCGTTAGGGAAGAAGCAGCCATTTCTGCAGCCCTTAGGGCCGTGCGAGCCAGAAAGAATCTGACCCCAGGGGCCGCCACACCAGTTGTTGCGGCTGGGGGTGAGATAGTGGAGATTACGGATGCTGTTCCGTTTGACGATGTTCCTCTTGGCATCGCGAATCGGGCGGCCTCATCCGGCTTTTTAGAAGAGGGGTTCGCGGACGAGTCCGCGGATCCACCCGTATCACCTGTCGCACCATTCACGGGGGAGACTGCGTCTCCCACTTAGGTGACGGATACGCTGAAGATGTTGATTGACAAGTCCTGTCGTACGGATGAAATCCTGAAGAAGGCCAACAACAGGGTCATTGATCTATGTGAATCCGTTAAGCGAATGGAGACTGAGCAAGTGGGGTTCACCTCTAATTTCAACTATCTCGCTGGACAGCAGAGGCTGCTGGCGGATGGTCTGGCCGGCCATGTCAGGAATGTGGACACTCGTTGGCAACAGCAGCAGGAGCAGTTGGCAGCGACAAATACCACGCTCGAGAATCTGTCCACCTTGATTGGCCAGCTTTATGATTGGTTCGACCAGACTGAGGGGGTCGACCGTACAAATCCGCCAAGAGACAGGCGAGGACGCACACCTGGTCGCGGCGGGGCTGGTAGAACGGGTGCCAACGCCGGAGCAGGAGTTAATACAGGGGACGCAAACAACTACGCAGGTGGCAATGACCCTCTCAATGGCGCAGGTGGTAACCATCCGCCAGAACCACCAGCGGATGTCGTGGCCCAGCTGACCACGGAGGATATTGGCAGGGTTTTCGTAGAGAAGTTCAGGGAGCTGCAGGGGTTGCCCGACGTCGATAAGACGTACGAGAATCCATTGACTCGAGAGATCAATGCAGTGCCTTTCCCTGCGGGGTTTAAGCCGATCCGCTTCACCCCGTTACTGGCCAAACAGCGAAAGATGCTGAAACGCACATTATGCGTTTCACTAATGAGTCTGGTCAATATGTTGAGAACCCGATCATGAAGTTGAAGCTTTTTCCCACATCTTTGGCGGGGGAAGCAGCCATTTGGTACAAGCTGTTAAAGCCTGGAACAATACTAGACTGGAAGACCATGGAAGTTCTCTTCAGAACCATGTTCGGTGTTGTTGAGGCGAAGATTGGGGTTAAAGATCTAGCCGAGACAGAGCAGAGGCCAGACGAATCCGCCACTGATTATTTAAGACGGTTTAAGCTAGAATTAACTCGTTGCGAGATGGACATTCCAGAGGAGCACGCAGTAAAGATGGCGATTGATGGTTTGGCGGATGAGATCCGCCAAGGATTCAGACAGGTTCATGTGACTACTATGGTGGATCTGACCAATAGGCTGGGTCAGGAACAACATTATATTGATCGGTCCAAGGAAAGAAATGAGAGGAGGAAGGGAGTTCCTTTGTCCTATGTGTCCAGAATTTGTACTCCTCAGGCCTTTCAGGTATTTCCGCTACAATATCGGGATGATTGCTGAGGGGCCCAAAATCGTACTCATTAAGTCTTGCTAAAATTTCTCTTCCTGTCCATCTTCTGGGAGCACGGCCGTGTTCTTCGGTTCCATCAAATGCGGCGGACTCGTAACGCCAGTGGTGATCCGCCGGAAGGAACACACGATGACCCATTCGGCATATCTTGTTGCAATGAGGGGTGCTCCCATAATCGCTGAGGCACTCTGGACAAGCCTTGTATCCCCTAACAATGCTGCCCGACAACATCCCATAAGCAGGAAAATCACTGATGGTACCAATAACTATGGCATGCATCTGGAACGTCTCCTGCTTGTACTTGTCAAAAGTGGGATGACCAACGTCCCACAATACCTTAAGCTCTTCAATCAATGGTCTCATATACACATCGAGACATTTCCCTAGGTAACCAGGCCCCGGAATCAACAACGTCAACATATTATATTCCTTCTTCATGCACATCCACGGAGGAAGGTTGTAAGGTACCAAAACCACCGGCCATATACTGTATGAAAGACTCATGGTGCCGAAAGGGTTGAACCCGTCGGTTGAGAGCCCGAGCCTGACGTTTCTGACATCTGACGCAAAATAAGGAAACTCATTGTTTATATGCTTCCAAGCCGCTCCGTCAGAGATGTGTGTCATGATATCTGCGTCTCCCGCGTCCCGCTCACCGTGCCACCTCATAGCTTTTGCGGTGGTTTCTGACATGTACAACCGCTCAAGCCTATCTCTCAACGGAAAATACCGAAGCACTTTCACAGGTTTCCTATTGCCTGCTCCCGTCAACTTATATCGGTCAGACTGACATATCCGACATGCGTCAAGGCTAGCAAGGTCATTCCCTTCTGCATCTTCACCCCAGAAGAGAACGCAGTCAAATGCGCATGCATGGATCTTAATGTAGGAAAGCCCTAGATCTTTGAGGATACTTCGGACCTGACGGTGATTGGTAGGATTACGATGACCCTCCTCCAACAACGAAGAAGTGTACTGTAGATATTCATCCACTTGCCTGATGCTCCCTTTTGTCTCGACTTTAATCCTCATTACCTCCATCACACTTTGAAGAACTGTCTTCTCAGAACTTGAAAACACAGGGGTCTGTTGCAATGCAATCAGTTTGTTGTACTTGTCAAAGGCAGCAGTGTTGACAACTTGTGGGAACGGCTGCACCGGGTCCTGCATATATTGTTCCCCACGTACACCGCTTTCAAAAGGAAACACGTCGTTGACGAATGCCATTGTTGGATCGTTGGATGTACTACTACTGCCCGCCTCAAAATATTACCCATGATCATGCGATCCATCTAATGATGGCTCACCGTGATATATCCAACGTGTGTACTTCGGCCAAAACTCATTACTCTTTAGGTGCTCTCATACTGTCCTAATCGGAAATCGACACATATCACTGCGACACTTACATTTCTTGCACGGGCAATAATGGTAATTCGACTTTACATTTTCCTCGACGAACTGCATAAAATCCACAACTCCTGTAGTGTATCGTCGGTCATTCCTTGGAAGCGAAATCCAACTCTTATCTCGATCCATATATAGCCTGATAATAATATATATGTATAACTTTAATTAATAATAAATTAATTAACATATATATATATATATTATTATCAACATCAACTCATATATATATACCATTAATTAACAACCATTATTTAAGTTCATTACACTATCAACAACCATTAATTAACATATTAATTTATATATATTTTAACACTAATTAAAATAACATTATTAAATTAAAACACATAATTATATTCTAACTGAAAATCAACTCAACTACAACTCAAAATCAACATATATACATACATTCTAACACTAAAACAACAACAAAACAAAAAATCACTTACTATATCAAAATCACTAAAACTCAAAATCAACTCAACTAAAACTCAAAATCAACATATATACACATATACGTACCTATATATAGCTCCACAATGTAAGAGAGGACGGATTTCAACAATACCCACAGATTTCTCACTCTTTCTCCCGTTTTTTTCCGTTTTTTTTTAAATGAGCAGCTTCTGTCCAGATCTGAAAATATAAAGACTTATAGCCGACGAAATTACCAACTTCGTCGGCCATACTCATTTTCAGAGTATAGCCGACGAAAACTTTAAATCGTCGGCCATTCTCGTAGAATAGCCGACGATTTTTAATTTTTAGCGACGAAAAAAAAAATCGTCGGCTTTTCTTCGCTATAGCCGACGAAAAAAAAGTTTCGTCGGCCGTTTTTTTTTTTTCGTCGGTAAAACCCTTTGTTCTTGTAGTGACTATTGAAAACTGAACTAATTGAACCGAGCCCACCTCTAGAATAGTTCGTGATAATCTACTCAATTATTACCAAGCAAGCTTGTAGAGTCATGCATCCATGAATTACAAATTAAATCAGAGTTTCAATTTGATGTTGTTGAATTCAAAACGATTGGATATGTTAGAAAGGGGAGAAGAAGATGATTTCAAGGTAATATGTGAAAATCATCAAAGGAAAGCAAATAGAAGAAAATAATCCAAATTTTCAAATAAAGTTTTATTAGAGTGACCGAGTGGGTGATGTTATGATTTTACCTTTATTTAACAGTCAAATCATATATTTTTCTTGAATGAAACCTAGAGAGCTTGCTCTGCTAAGATTGGGAGAGCGCCGCCTCCGGCCTCTCTACACCCTCTTTTATTATCGAGGGAGAAATGTTTTGAGATCGTCACCAATCTCGATTGAATCTTGACTTACCTTGGTCGTACCAAACAACAGATCGTGGCTTCTCTCTCGACCTTAAATATCATCTTTTTCACGAATTTATGGGAGAGAGGAAAATGTTGATTGTGGCATCGGCTATCCTTTGTGGTCTCCAGTGGCGGCGATCCGAGGTCAATCGGCAAGGCCACAGATTGCTCGCCTGAGAGGGTTGAAGTTGTCTAAATTGATCAGATTTGGGAGCTGTGCGAGTTGGTCTGGCAACGTGCGTCTTCGAGTTTCAGAGGATGGCTCTTGGCTGCACCTCCCTTCGGCTGCCGCTGACATCGTTTTCTGGTCTGGAAAAGATCTATTCACGTCACCGACGATGGCAGCGGGTTTGGTTTCCAAGTTGAGGCTGCGGGCTTCAATCGGGTTGCTGGGCCAGATCTGGCTTCAGAATTGGAGTCGGGTTTGGGTTTGAGATCCGGGTGGACCTTGGATCTGGGACCAATTCCTATTTTCTTGTTGGATTGATACCAAATTAAATTGTGTGGTTTTGGCCACTACTTTGGTGTGCATATTGGTTGACAGACCCACAATTATGGTACTTGTTCGTTAAGGATCGTCTGCCAACATGTTCATGTTTGGCATCACCTTTGGTCGGCTTCGATCTTTTAGGTGCAAGATTACCCTCAATCCTACGTATAAATGACTCTTGTTGATTTGTATGTAGGATTTGTATGGGTAGTCATACCACCGACTACTCATTTCACTACATGTCTGCAATTTGTAGTGTACACCAAGACCGGCGTCGGCGTTTTGACGTAACGGTGATTGCATTATTTAAATTTCTCAATATTTCAGATGTAATTATTTTTTCTCTTTGCAGTTTTTTATAATTTTTTGTTCATATTTGCATCGTATCCTTATAACTCTATTTTCAATAAAGTATCATCAACTGATTCAAAAAAAAAAAAAAAGACTGTCGGGTCATGTTAAATTTTTTTTTGATGAAAATCTCGTGGGCGAGGTGTTACCCATTTCTAAATATAAAAATTATTTATGTTGGTGCGATAATCTTATTTTAAAGGTCTCAATGAAGAACATTTCTTAACAAACAAGACGACGATGAAAATCAAGTTAGGGTGCGTTTGGGGGAGTTTATAAGCTCCTATGCTTATAAGTATAAGTCAGTTTTGTGTTTGGTAACACAACATGTCAGTAGCTTTTTGAAAAAGTAAGGGTCATTTTCAATAGAAAAGGAGAAGCTGCTCTCACCCACCTTATACTTATAAGTATAAGTCAACTTTTACTTAAAAGCTCAGCTGCACCAAACCCACCCTAAGTTAGTTCCTCCATTAGTTCTATCTAACACAAGTAACCTCGTTGTTTTATCTCCAGATCTTATGACTTATTTACTTATCCATCCTCTTCACCTATCAATAGCTAATTCAATCCATTTAATATTTTTCTGGAGCGGAGGATGCGTTTTCTCTCCCTCAACCCTAGCCTCCATGGTTTTGCAAACCACTATGGCGGCTGAACCTGGCTTCCGCCCTAAGCCATTGTTTTCTGGCCATCCAACATAGATCTATTTCGGCGACCTTTCACTTGGACAAAGCTTTTTGCCCAGAAACAATTATCACCCAATGTTCTCGGAGCAGTGCACCCGATGATCAAGAGTCCAAAGATTGGAGGCTGAATTGGAGGAGATCTACTCCTCTATGGAGCTGGAATTTGAATCGGATCCTTCCAAATCGGGCACGGCTTAAGGCATATCCTTATTAGATTGGTGACTATTGGCTCTCACACGTTCGGATGTTGACAGGAGAGGAGAGTAAAATCTCAGATCGGCCATTCCTTAAAGTTGACATCGTATTGAGAAGTATAGTGTGGCGGCCTGTACCGGCAGTAAGGAGAGGAAGGAGGTCGTGGTCAATTGATGCGATGAAGGAGGATGCGGCGATTGAGATCGCTAAACAATGGTTAAGAAGTGCGACACTTTGCTTTACTGATGGCATATACTGCAAGATGGGTTGTAGTACTGGTATAGCAGTGTGTGATCGGCGATGTACGGCGGCAAACGCTTTGTTGACTGTGACTCTCCGACCCCTACTTGGGTTTGGGTGCCCATATCAAATTGGAGGCCCAAATCAATTTTGGTGTTTTGAGTGTCCATAGCAGGTGCATTAGTTTTATGGATTTTTCCAGAATTGTGGCCCAGATTTATAAGCCCTGGTCTTCTAGGGTTTCGCATTTGGGATCCTGGAGGATTCTCTCAATTCAAACAGTTTTGCAACTACACTAGCGGATCTTTTAGAGTAGTACTGAAAGAGGATTCAAGTTATTCTATAACAGCGAAGCATGTAGTGTTCAATGAATAGACATATTTCTATGTATGGTTTTTTTACCAATAACTACAATTTGGTGTTCATATTTACCAGTAGTAAGTTTATTTTTTAAGATTACCACTAGCAAGTTTCTATCCAAAACTAACAGAATCAGTTAACTCATAAATTATAAAATTACCCTCAACAATACTCCCTTCAGAAATATATATATCTAGTACTACTGACCCTAAAATTTTTTACCCCTGCCGCGATTCCAATGTTACTGACCCTCATAAACTTTACATCCGCCGTCCTCCGCCGCGATTCGAATGTTACTGACCCTAAAAAACTTTATCTCCGTCGTTCTCCGCCGCGATTTCAATGTTACTGACCCAGCAATAAGAGCTTCTTGTTGAAGCGATATATAGCAAAGAAAGATGTGAAAATACCCAGCAACCACTGTGTCTCTTTACCATAGTACCATACGGTGATTATTTACAGTTCACGGCCAACTAATGGCAATGCGGCTCAGATCTTTGATGGAGGAGCTGCCACGTCGATCATCTTTCTTGGGGTGGTTTAGGATGTCAGGTGCTTTGCAGCCTACTTCACTTAAACCTAAGAATTGGGATTTCTTTGGATTTCGGCCCAAACTTGTGTCTTGTAATCCAAATGCTACAAAGAAATGTAATCCATATAAGTAACGAGAAACCAAACGCTACAATGAAAAGGAAACGCGGCGTGGGTGTCTAATCCTCCTATAAATACAGATCGCGAACTCTCTCTCTCTGCAACCCAAAGTTGTTCTCATTCGATTATCAAAAGTGCTTCGATCGTTTCTTCTCTACAACCCAAATGGCTTCTGCAACCCCAGCCGCTGATCAAGTTGAAGTTCTCATGCTTCCGAAGAACACTGATTCCGTCGTTCAGTTTTACTCCCTCACAGAAGATCACATCTACAACTCCAATCTCCCCGAAACAAGGGGTAAGGAGGCCTGCTTTGCTTCTCTAGGATGGCTGCTTACTGTAACTAGACATGAAGAGGAAGAATTGAAATTCAATCTGCTCCGCCCATCAGATCGTGCCAATATTGAACTTCCAGATGGAGGGGCTGATTTGTTCCGCTACAAAATCTGCAATATACGTAAGGTGGCCTTGTCGTCGAATCCTTGTTCGACATCGGATTATATAGTCATGTTTCAGGCACTTACAAGTTTGGCATACTGCAGACCAGGGCTTGGCCAAGGTTGGAAGGCTCTCAAATTCCAGGGCCAGGCCCTCAATTTCATTATGGATCTCACATACTATCAAGGCAATTTCTATCTCTTGGACTATCACGGCCGTATTTCTGTTGTTTGTGACATTGAAGACCCCGAGCGAGCACATTTGAGTGTTGTTGCTCCAGATATTCCGGAGGATGAGATGAAAAAGAAGCTTCTAGGTCCTAAGGAACGCTTTAAGGATAGGTATCTGGTGGAATCAGCAGGATCCCTATTGGTGGTTTTGTGTACTACCGACGACCGTGACTTTGTGGAAACTTTTGGCTGCAGGGTTTTCAAGGTGCCACTCAGTAATGGCAATTCATGGTCCGACTCAGAGGTCGAGAATTTGGGCAATAGAGCCCTCTTCTTGAGCCCCAGAAGTTCTTCATTCTCTATGGAGGTCTCCGGCAACTCTGGATGCAAGGCCAATTGCATATATTTCATAAACAACTTTAAGGCCTCTCCGCAAGTAGACTTGGATATTGGTATTTTTAATATGGAGGATGGGACAATTGATCGAGACTTGCGCAACACCTTCAATATCGGTGATTTCATGAGTCGAGAATCCCATCTATGGATTCAACCAAGTCTCTGAAATGATAGATGTCCTCTCGAAAGAACATAGTCTGGAATGTAGCTATGTTTTTTTTCTGGATTCTCATGCTTTGTTGAGTTTTTTTTAGCAAGAGATGTAGATATTAATGTAGATATTTTTTAGTCTGGAATGTAGATATTTTGATCTGTTTCCATATATAACTTCTTCTTTCCAGCAAGAGATGACCAAAATATCTTGATCCAAGGAAGGATCCTGTTGAAGAAAATTAATACCAAGATCAAAACTGACACAAAGAAAGGCCATTGATAACCATATCATTGTGATAGTTATGCGAGTGAACATCTATATATGTTCACATCATTATGAAACATCACATTACAGCGGCACCATTTGCGAATAAATATATGTTAATGCACTTGTGCATGCTTTAATGCCACAAGATTTGAAATTCCTAGTGATTACAAAGAGGTAGTTATTTATGGAAACTTGAACGAAAAGATATAAACCCACAAAAAGGTTATTGCTAGCATTTCCAAAAGGTTATTGATCAGATACTATCTGTTAACCATGTTTTTCACACACGACAGGTAAACAGTTCTTCTATGGAAACCTATATGAGAAATGGTATAAGTTCGATATTTGATCTCTCTAAGTAAGAAACCAGGAGAAAGAGGCAAAGCTTGTAGCAGACTGGAGGGCTTCAAAGCTGGAAATTTACTGAAACCCTCTGAGAAGGTAGAGACAGTCTATTGCATACGGCAGACTGAATTAAACAATGAGATGTGGAACAAAGTCGATGATTGCAAGCACTATCACTAACTCATTAATTATATAACACACTACAAGGAAGTACCTAATAGCATTTTGTTTTACAGATAGGTCACCTACCCTCTTTCTTCAACAAATTAGTACCTACAAATAGTTCTACTATGCAGTAAAATTTTATTTACTTCTCTTTCCTTTTATTTTCTTATCCTTTCTTCAATTTTCATTTTGACGGAGCGCAGTGGGCCCATAAAGTTTGTTTATTTAATATATTGTATACCATAATTTATCCTCTATACTCAAAGGTAAACAATTAATTTTAATCATTATCATTTCTTTTCAGCGTTTAAGCTATCTAGAAAATATTAGAAATACTGAAAAAGAATTAAAAAATAAAAAATAAAAATAAAGAAAATAAAAAAATTACAGGGAAAGAATTAGCAAAAGAAGACCAGATTATTGAGATCTGACTTTCAGATTTACAAAAACAATCTATATTCTGGAAGAACATATTATAGATCTTAGGCAAGTCCTTATCATAGAACAAGAACCCCTTAACATTTTGAGCCGCGGTTAGAATCGCAGGTTAGATCCGTCCCAGTTGGTATCAGAGCCTGTTTTGCTCAAAAACATGTAGAAGAAAAGGGTTTATGCCACAAAGTTGGCTTCTCTTAGCCAACAAGAAAGAATCAAAGCTCAAAAATTACCAAGCCTTTTGTATAGAAAAAGAAAGTGATAAGTACGGAACTCTTGTTTTCACACAAGACACATCCAAGAAAATCAATACTCTATTGAATACACATGTAGAGTTCTTAACACTCTATACGACGAACAAATTCATCTCCATAAAGAAATAGGAGTCGAAGAACTTGATCAGTCAAGACCAAGCATAATTGATTTTCTATAACACTTATCTAAGAAAGAATCTACCAAGAAAATAACAGAACAACTCGAGAGATTTAATCTTAGGATAAATCAACTCGAAGAAATACAAGTAAAAATATCGAAACTTGAAGAAAAGCTAGATTACCTGAAAGAAAAACAATATCTTTTTGTAGATATTGAAAAGAAATTAATAAGAACAGAGAATCTTGCTAATAATATTAATCAGCAAGCAGCTGATTTAAGAAAAACTCAAGAAGATTTGAGAAAACTTTTAGAAACTTTTATATCCAGGATAGGATGAATCTAAGAGTAGATCTAAAAGTAAAAAAGGAATATGAAAAAGCTCTAAGCCTATATCTTCCTACAGAAAAAATTGTTGAAAACGTAGAAGCAATTGTACATCAGCAAAATTATAGCAATATATATCTCCAAGAAATAGGTAGAGATATAGAAGAACAATTTCAAGAAATAAATGCAAGAATCTCAAATCTACAAAAGAGTGTAGAAAAAATGAAAGAAAACCCTATCGTTGAAAGAATCAACGAAGAAGAACTAGCTCATACTGTAGCTAGTAAAATTATCATAACCTCACCAAAGGCAAAAAGTGGGTTAAAATTTAGTAAACCTAAATTACTTGAATGGAAAGAATCTAAAACCTCTAAGAGAGACATGAAAATGCTGAGCTATTTACTCAATAAGAGATACATTGTACCACCTGTACAGCTCATTAATGCTCAAGAATTTGAGTATAATGAAATTGAATCTAATGTGAGAGAAGCATCAACTCCCAAGTTCAGCTTTAACGAGATCTATAAAAGAGGATCGTTTAAGATGGATTCACATAGATTCAAGATACTAGAATTAACAATCCCAGCAACTGGAGGAGAAACAGACATTAGGTTAATCACTTCAAAAGAAGTGAGTAAAGCTTTCCACAGAAAATATAATTACATACACATTGGGACAGTACAAGTATCAATAAAACTCTAAGAAATTATAATTTAGAGGAAAAACTCCACGTACTGTTTCTCCTGATTCATGATAATTAATATTGAGAATCACTTACCAATATATTTGCATGCATATCAGCAAGTGTGCTTTTTTTTTTTTTTTTTGAGAATGTATATCAGCAAATGTGTTGATTTGTATCTTTTCTTACAACCATGCCAAGAGGCACCTGCTCTAAAAGACAGACTGAGGTGTAACAACATGAAGTCCTAATCCCATACAAAGAGAAGAGTTTCCTTACGCAATCTTTTGAACGTGTCGTCCCCCCCTCACCTCCTCCTCTGTATATAAGCTCCGGACTAGTCTCCTTCTCCTTCGATCTCCTTGCTCTTGCATATATCAATGGCTAAGCCGTTACAGCTGCTTGCTATTCCTCTTTGCTTGGTACTCCTTAACGTCCTCTTCCACCATGGGTGTTTAGCAGATGACCCGCAGTTTGAATCCATCAAGCAAAATCAGTGCCAAATCGATCAACTTCAAGCCCGCGAACCAGATATTCAGATCGAGTGTGAAGCTGGTAGGATTGAGTCATGGGATCACTACCAGAATGACTTCCAGTGCTCCGGCGTCGCGGCTCAACGAGTCACCATTGAACCCAATGGCCTTCACTTGCCTTCTTACACTCATTCCCCTCAACTCATGTACATCGTCAAAGGTATATATAGGTCAAAAATTGAAATAGCTCGGTTACTACTCAAGTACTCAAATAATGAATAGTTACTAAATTGATGGCAATGGACATGAAAATATTATGTGCAGGTTGGGGAGTGATGATGACTGCTTTGCCTGGCTGTCCGGAGACGTTCGAATTGTCTCAAGGTTCTCAGCAAGTACCAGAAGAAAGGCAAGGCTTTGACGATTTAGAACGGCACCAGAAAGTTCGGTTCATTGGAGAGGGTGACATCATTGCTATTCCTCCTGGGATTGTCCACTGGGTGCACAACAATGGCAACTCGACCCTCGTCGCCGTTACTCTTCTAGACATCGGCAACGATCTTAACCAGCTTGACCGAAATCCAAGGGTAATAAATCTAGCAAGCTAGAGTCAGTAGAGTGAAAGTGATCACAATCAACTTTATTACATGTCTAGAATCTAGACTACATAACTTGAAATGTGGTTCGATATTGTGTCCTATGAAAATATGAAAAAGAATTAAGAAGATCAACAAATATATAATTCAATGATAATGAAAAGAATTAGGGAAATCAGAAATTTGTTCGTCTACTAAATTAATATGATCTGCTGAAATGTAGCTCAAGTGATTTTAAGATGGAGTTTTTGTATGGATAATTGTTGAAAATTCAACCATATATCATGCTCATTTCATGCACTCTTAACGATCTTAAGTATGTTCATGCCATTACGGTTGCCTTAATTATTCAGTTATTCTCGTGTTTTATGTATATATAGAGATTTTATCTTGCTGGTAGCCCAGAAGTGGAGTTTAACCAACAAGAAGGGGAAGGCATAAGTCAGCAGAATCAAAGCCATTGGGGTCAGGGAATAAACAACAATAACATCTTCTCAGGCTTTGACACTAGCCTCCTTGCAGAAGCTCTCAATGTGGACGTAGAAACTGCCATGAAAGTTCAAGGCCAGAATGATCAAACACGAAGCCAGATTGTTAGAGTGGAGGGAAGATTTGGTTTTCTCCATCCCCCAATTAGGTCATCATCACATGGGCAGCGAACCCAACAGGAACAACTAGATGAGCAGCAGGGGCAACAGGGAAGACATGACAATGGTCTTGGGGAGACAATGTGCAACATTGCTCTAATAGAGTACCTTGGTGACCCTAAACGTGCGGAAATATACACACCACAAGCTGGTCGCATCAATACCCTCAACAACAATGACATGCCGATCCTTAAGCATATGTCCCTCAGCGCCGAGACCGGTTTCTTGTACAATGTGAGTCCCTATATGCATTGTATTTTGTTCATATATTCATTTGTTGTTAGTGTAGTTTAACAGTACTGATGATGATGATATGCCTGTGGACGTAAAATGTGTTGCAGAATGCTATCTATAGCCCACACTGGAACCTCTTTGCACACGAAATATTCTACGTGATTAGAGGAAGTGCTAGGGTACAGGTGGTGAATGACATTGGTGAGGCCATATTGGACGATGAGGTCCGCAAGGGTCAGTTGTTTATAGTGCCGCAAAACCACGCAGTCTTGCAAAAGGCTGTTGACAATCAGGGATTCGAATACATTGCATTCAAGACACAGGACAATGCGATAATAAACACTATGGCTGGCCGGACCTCCGTCTTGAGGGCACTGCCGGACGATGTGCTTGCAAATGCGTACCAAATTTCTGTAGAAGAGGCCAGGATGCTGAAGTACAACAGGCTCCTGCCTGTTGTACTGAGCTCATCAATTTCGTCTTAGATAGGACTAGGCAGCGTTTATTTTATTTTTCCCTGCTTCTTGTTTTTGAAAGAAAGTTGTGTGTCACTATTTTCATTAATAAAAAGAAGTACAAATGTTAGGCAATTCGTGGACTGGAAAATTTTGGTAGTGCAGCGTTCCTGCAAATAAAAAAAAAAATAATAAATAAGTGCAAACGCGCCAGGTAGGGGTCGAACCTACGACTTTCTGCTTAGGAAACAGACGCTCTATCCACTGAGCTACAGGCGCTTTTGGATTTAAGACACACAGATATATCTGCAACCGAATTAACGTGAGTAAAGTAGTTGGAGCCAATGAAGCAACTTGATTGTCTACAAACACTATTACTCCACGTACAATTTACTACGGGGGTTGAATATTAGGAACAAATTAATTCCCCTTCAGCAATTACACTAAATTGTTTCTGATCTTTACCTATACTTTACACAAACAAAATATACCCGCAACCACCACCTCAGTGGCTCAGTATTAAGAATCAAACTGCCCCAGACCCAAGATAGAACACAATCCATTGGCTTTTCCCCTTTGGAGAAGGCTTCCTAAATCGGAATCTTCCTCACATGTCCTGTCTTTCCCCATCTCCATGAAACCAACCACCATCTCCAAGTTCCAAACTCTCATTTCAGTCACTTGGAAGCCTTCCTTTTTCCTAAAAGACAACACCGCCCTCCACTGTTGCTTCAAACGGGAAAAACATCGGGGCTAATTCCGTCCAAACAAGTCGTATCGGGAACCGAACCAGAACCCCAACACGTGCATGAAAATACGGTGGGTGAGTCCAGTAAGTGTCCAAAGACCTAAAGTTTGAAAACATTCTCAGATCCCAAACAGTCGCAGTTATCAAGTCTCATCAAGGAGTAAAATATCGGATATCGAGGAAATATCAGCTTTTCAAAATATGGATATTTCGATGGAAATATCGATAAAATATCGATCCATTAGAAATTTTGACAAAAACGACGGAAACTATAAGAAATACATGGAAATTTGTATTGAAACTTTTTAAGGTTGTTTTATGCTATGTTATCGATCATATGTGAGAAGAAAATATTAATAAACTCAAATATATATCAATTTATTGAAATGTTATATGAATTACTATGTGAATAGAGCTGATATTTATTAAAATATGATTTAATATATATAATTTATGCTTGAAACCTAAAATGAGACTAAACCATCACACCCTTTAACATTATTTGTACATAATATTTCACAAAAGCAACTACATGAAGTTTTTTTAAAACCATACAGAAATTGATATTATATAGTCGTTGACCAATTGCCACTAGCTATTATATAGTCGTTGAATCGCTACATAAAAAAAAAAACTAGCTTATTAGAACATCATAGAAAAATCATATCAATAAAATTGTAATTACATACATTATCATGTAAAATGATTACACATTACTATTTTGATTATATGTTACAAAAATATACATTATAGTAAAATATATAGTGTAAGACACATTAATATTAAGCATGCACGAGTAAGAAACTTATTAGGAAATTATCAAAACAGAAGTATGATATAATTAGCTCTTGAAGGTAAGTTAGAAATTAAAATTAGGTGTTGAAAATTATGTGTTTTAAATTGTTGAAAATTAGTTTTTGAAGGTAAGATAAAAAATTTCTGAAAAATATCTGAAAATATCGGAAATTTTGCAAAAATATCGGAAATATCGGTGAAATATCGGAAATATCCGAAAATATCGAGAAATTTCGACGAGAAACTGAAAGAATTGAATCGAAATATCGATCCCACGGAAAAACGAAAATTTCGACGAAATTTTGCCGAAAATATTGATTTTGCATTCCTTGAGTCTCAGTCAAGGTATTAAATATCGATGATTACGGAAATATCGATGGTTTGAAAAAAAGAAATTTCGATGGAAATTTCGAGAAAATATCGAATATCGATGGAAATTTTACCAAAAATTTATATAAAAATTGTATATTTAGATAAAAATAGACTAAAAGTAAAATATCGGAAAGATATGAGTATTAATATCGATGTTTGAAAAAAACGAAAATTTCGAGGAAATATCGAAATTATCGAATATATTTTAGTCCTTGGTCTCGGTCTCAGATACCAAGCCACGACTCGTCCCCCTCAACTGGGTCATCACCTCGCTCTTCTTCTTCTTCTTCTTCTTCTTCTTGTTCTAGCTACAACAGCAACAGCGAGGCCGGGGTTTCTGTTCACTCGGACCACGGGGCGGTTCGCACCGGACTACTGGGGCAGCAGAGTGGAGTCGTGGCCGAGGATGGTGCCGCAGACATCGACGGTGTCCAAGATGTTCGGTTCTAGAGCCTACGAACGGTACAGATCCGATCTGACGCTGATGGAAGCGACGGCCAGGAACGACGACGAGAGCAACGTGTTCCCGAGGCTGCTGAAGCAGGCGAGCGCGGCGCTGATCAACTCGTACGCCAGGAAGGGGTTCCCGTACACGGCGTGGGAGGTGAAGACGAGGCTCATACAAGGGTTGGTGTCCGAGAGGGCAGCTGCGCGTCAGGCCCGGTTCTTCTCTCAGGCCAATGAGGCTTGTAATCTCCACTAGTCTTGGTTTTAATAGTTAAGCTAGCTCTGGTTCTGGTGCTAATAGAATACTTCATTCTTAGCTAGCTCTGCTCGATCTTTGTGATTGAGTTTGTAATGTTTCTTCCAACTGATTGATGGCTTCTTGTTCAACAGTTGCATCAAAACAATGTTCTTTTTTGTTAACCAATAGCTAAGTGCTCTAGTTTGACTGCGAGTCGATCTTATGGCTTCAGAGCTAGCACTCCATACCCTTATGCTCTTATCTGTCCTATATTATTGACTAGGATGCGATTTTTTTTAAAAAAAATCGTTTAGTTAAAATGTGATAGTAAAAGAGATTATCAAATGTCAGTAGTTTCACTCAGAACATCTCTTTATTCCATTTTTGATGTGTCAATGAGGTTCTTCAACTTCTAAGAAATTCGATTAAAAAAACAAAAACCTCAATTGCACATTGCACTTGGTAGAAAGCTAGTTCGAGATTTGGTCATCGTTGTGTCTTTATGCCACAATGAAGTCTTCCAGGGAATTACCACAAAAAGGACTTCTAGCACTTCCAAATTCCAACTAGTGTAGGACAAAAAGGGAAGGAGAAAAGCATTAAAAGCACACTGAAGCACCCAAATTTGAATATAGTTCCAAGAACGAGATTCAAGAATTTACGCCCAACAACAAAATTGATCTCTCTCCATATGAAAAAAGATAAATTATGATTGCAAGAATAAATCAGTGGTCGGTTATTTAAAACTAAGGGACTTGCGTACGTCTTCTTGGAATTTCCTGTTTTTGAATCACAATAGTAATCATGTTCAACTCGGTCACGTTCTATAATAATATTGTCATAATCACTAATGCTTGAGACAATTAAGTTGTTAAACGTAGTACAATATATGTGAACGATGCTTAAAACATGTGTCGAAAATCAATCTTAAACTAGGGATTTGAGTCCCCAAGTAATTTCCAATCTCTGAATCATAATAGTATCTATGTTCACTTCAGTCATATCCTATAATATTGTCACATTCTATAAAAATATTATCACAGTCACTAATGTTACAATGAAGTTGTTAAATGTTACATATTATGTGAGTGACGATGTTGAATTTTTTTTTATATATATTTTTAAATTTAATTTAAAATTTAGAACAACGAGAAATATTGTATACATTCGATTATCTATATTTCAAAACAAATTTTAAGATCACGAAGAAAAATATCAATCAATACGAATCTCCAAGAAACTCGCTTAGCAAATAAATCAAAACCTTGGAAACTAAATGAGAATCAATCAACGGTGAAATTAAGAAGTTATATCCACAAATGCCAATCCATGGACTCATGGAGGGCAGTGGGCACTTAACAAGTTAGCAGGGAACACATTAGCGTTAGGCCTTTTGGGATCCTTTTAAGTCCTCTAGTTTCTGCAGCTGTATATTGGAAAACCATAAACCCTAGAGTCTGGTGTTTTAACGCCTTTTCAGGGTGTAAACTGTGAAGCACACGTTCCCTTTTCTTTCTTCCCAAGTATGGAAACTTGATATGTTAATTCCCACCCTCGTCCTGTAATACAAATTTCCTTTGCTTCTAAACCCCTCAGTTTTATTGTTTCAAATTGAATAGTGAGCTCCTCTTTTATTTATATGGAACGCCGCTAAGGAATTGAATCAACAATCATGGCTGGTAGGAAGCTTGTTCGAGATTTGTTCCTCCACAGACAAACCCTTCTTCATCTTCAGTCCCAACAGCAGGTATGGTCCTCTCGACAAGTTTGCCAATCAAAAATTCAAACTTTGAGTCGATTCTCATGTTTTTCTGTTTGTTTTATGGTGATAGGTTTCGGGCACGAATATTCGATTGCTTTCGGCATATGGGTATTCCGGGAATCGTCGATTTAGTGTCTTCAATGAGTTTTCGAAGCAGGTCAAGGAGGAAACCAATAAGTACTTCTCATTCTCTCTCAATCTAATTTACATTTGTAATTCTCATTTACAGCTGTGTTTTTAATTTAGCTAAACAGTATGTTATGCAAATTATATTTGTAAATAATGTTGGGCACCCTAAAGATGTGAACTTTCTTGGGTCAATTTTGCTGTTTGTTGGTACTAGCTTGAGTTCCGAGTCGGTTGTAAAGTCAAAGTGTGTGATTTTGCCTGTTTGTTTTTTGAACTTCAGACCGAACCTGGATTGTTTTTTTCTTTCTGATTATGAATTTGTTTATAACATTTGGTATGTTTGCATACTGCTTACAAGTTTACAACATTAAACTCGGTATGGTTTCTCTGGCTGCAGGAATCCACAGTTTAAAAAGAAGGTCAAGGAGCTGAAGGAGCAAGTGGAAGAGCTCAAGGGAGTGAAAGATGATCTGAAAGTTAGGTAAGTATGATATATAATGATGTAATGCCATAAGAACTGTTATAAGTTTTTAGCTTATAGGCTGAGACATACCCTTGTATGTCAAAGCCGGTGGGCAGTACCCTGTGTCGGCTCTGAGATGATATAAAATCGCAAATGCAGAACAAAGCAGACTACAGAGCAGCTGTACAAGCAGGTGGATGGTGTTTGGACTGAGGCTGAAACAACAGCAAAGAAGGTATCATTTCATAAAACTCAAAACTATCTGCTGCTTCAATATGTACATGAAGCACAGATATATATGCACTTGTAACAACAGTGATTCCCTTCTTATATATGTATTAATATATAAAGAACAAAAAAAAAATCAAACCTCTTACAATGGCTCATATTTTCTCGATGAAAATGTTACACTTGTCTGATTTAGATTTATGTGCAGTTGTGTTCTGATAACTATGGTTTCATGTTACAATTATGTGTACAGGTCTCTGCAACTGTAAAAGAGAAGATCTCGGCTGCCACAGAAGAGGTCCGCTTGGTTGTTTTAATTTTGACCTTATACCATGTACTGTTAGATACTTTGATTGGTTGACTTTTTTTTTTTTTGCAATCTTTGTTTTTCCAATTTAGGTTAAAGAATCTTTTGGAATTGGAAAAGAGCAGGCTTCAGGGCCTTCTGGTGCTTCAGCTGATCATGTTGCTGATGAAAATGACGGTAGCAAGGCCTCGTCCACTGATGATAAACACCAGCACTCAGGGCCTAGTGATACTGCAGAAACATTATTTGGAAAATTTAGGTCAAGGGTTTCTTCATCAAATGTTTCCTCAATCTTTCAAAGATTCAGGGAAGCCAAGATTGTTGACATGGCGAAAAAGGGATATGAAATTCTGAAGGATGAGTTAAATGGTAGTCCAAATCAGAAAAAGCATCTAGGGTTTGATCCTTTGTCCATCCCACGAGTTGAGAGAAGTGCAACAAGTGACATTGTTATTGTACCCACCAAACAATCTCGTTTGAGCAAAAAGTGGGAGGCTTTCAGAAGGAAGGTTAGTTTTATGCTTACATGAAGTATTCAAAGACGTTCTATCTATTTTCCTTTTCTCATATGTGTAATACTTTTATTTTACCTTCTGACATAGATGCAAGGGAATCCCCTATTCAAGCGTATCAGTGGGATAAGTGAACCTGTTAAAATAAAAGGCGAAGAGGTACATTGTTGCAATTCAAATGTTCTTTCTCATCTGTAAATCGTAGTTTCTACTTCATTTTGGTATTATTTTTCTCTTTTATTTTTTCAAAAAAAACAGCTTGTTATTAAAACAAAAGGCAATGCACAAGAAAGCGGATAAGGAGTCCGCTTTAGAACTAAAGAGGCAGCAAAGAGTAGAGGCTTAGCAGCCCAACTCTAAATGCTAACTCACAGCTTAGGCTTTTGGGGGCTTAAACTACAACTGCTTGCCGTTTAAGAATTATAGAAAAAAGATTATAATCCCTAAAATCATTTGAAGTAGAAGCCCATAACAATGCCCAGAACTTAACTTTATCCCACAGCTATTCCGTCTCCACCTTGGCATAGGATTCATAGTCTTTTATTTCTTTCCATACTATCCTGCAGGAGAAATTTAAAGAATTAATTTCAGTTTACCTACTTGAATTTTGGTTGAATCATCACTTCAGTCCCTATACTTTTGATTTCATCAACTACACCCCTATACTTTCTAAATTAATCAACTAATACTAATTTTGTAAATTCCGTATAAACGATCTATCAATACCAAAGGCTTTTTGGTATATTTTCCCTACATTAATGCACCGTTACCATATTACGATTATAAATAAAGCTAAACAAATCATATAATCAAGTTGAACAATAGAAAATAAACAAATCATATATGGTAAGATAAAAAGAAATCACCATATATGATTTGTTTTCTATTGTTCAACTTGATTATATGAATTGTCTAGCCTTGTTTATATTCCTAATATGGTAACGGTGCATTAATGTAGGAAAATGGTATCAAAAAGCCTTTGGTATTGATAGATTGTTTGGACGAAATTACAAAATTGGTATCAGTTGATTAATTTAGGGAAGTACATGGGTGTAGCTGATGAAATCAAAAGTACAGGGACTGAAATGATGATTGAGCCAAAATTCAAGTAGGTAAACTGAAATTAATTCAAATTTAAATGTCTAGGAGGTTGAATAGCTAATCTTTCCACCATAGCGTTAGTGTGTCTTGATAATCTGTACAACCTTGGTAAGTAGAATTTCAAAGGTTGATCCTCTAACCAAGAGTCTTCCCAAAACCTAACCCTTTTGCCCGCCCATTGCCTGCAAACTAGTTTATGGCAAAGTCAAAATTGCCATAATTTATTTCAATTGTAAATTTTGTATCATTTATTATATCTATTTTTTGTAATATGATGCTGTAATGTTAGCCATCATTTTGTATTAAAGCGGGTAGGAAAGCAGAATTGCATGCTATGTCAGAGAAATAGTGAAGAACTGCTTCAGATTTTTTTTACCTTGGCTTTCAGTTCTCCCAAATAGTTTTGTGTATGCTACATCTCTTGGTTTACTGCTTCATTTGTACTTGTTGGAATCGACAGATCATTGATGACATGAAGGAACGCTGGGAAAATTCTGATAGCCCAATCATTTACAAAATTCAGGAGTATGCTTCTAAAACTCGTTTACTTGTTCTGCTCATTATGAATTAGTTTAATCCTAAAGAGGTATATGCAAAATATATGAGTGCTTAGTTTAGCCATCCTGTCTTTTACAGTATCAATGAGAGTATTTTTCAAGAAACAAATGCTGCAGCATCAATCAAGGAGATCCACGCCCGAGATCCGTATGATCATACTGCTATTTCCCTTGTCATATTCATCTTATACTTCAAATATTTTACTAATTTCTTTTCCAACTGCAATGTTTTGGGTGGATCAGATCTTTCTCTTTACCAGATTTTTTGGAAGAAGTTCAGAATGCGGTCAAGCCTGTGTTAAATGCTTACATGAAGGTTAGACATGCTCGATTTGTGGCACTTTACAATTCTCAGGGCTTAATCTTCATCGGAAGGATATGTTTCTTAACTTTATCAGAATAATAAAAGCATTCTATTAACAGGGAGATATTGAAACATTGAAGAAGTACTGTGCTAGTGAGGTGATTGAGCGGTGTAAAGCTGAGCGTCAGGCTTTTCAAGGCCATGGTATCTTTTTTGATAGCAAGGTAGGAAAGTTTACCTCTCCCTTGTTAGTAATACCATGCCAAAATTTGTTGCTTGCAGTATTGGCAAAAATGTAAGAACACATGCTTATCTTTCTGTCATTCAGTGTTGACATATGCATTGATATTTAATTCTGAGGCTAGCCTTCAATAAAAGAATGAGATGTGAGGTTGGAGGTAGTAACTTAGGGAGTTGATATTCAACATGTATTACGAATGAGAATTGGTAATCCATATAAGTCTCTGCTCAAGGTAAACTATAAATAATAGTTAAGCAATGTGTGTGATTTGGCGAGGGGACTCAACTAATCTCCTTTCCAGATTGACACTCTTTGATGCCCATATCTTTTTATTTTAAATGGCAAAAGGCATTCACAATGGTAGCCATATCATATTATATCATGCAAACTAGATAGTTGATTTTAGTTACTAAATAACAGTGCATTTTCTACTTAGTTGATTAAGGTGAGCAGATTTTGTCTACCTTTTTTTGAAGAAAAAAAAAAAAAAACAATTGAGGGAAGCGTTTTCAGGTCATGAGTATTAATAGTATATGGTTGTCTTTTGGAAGTGCAGATTCTACATATATCTGAGGTGGCAGTCAGAGAAACCAAACTGTTTGGAGACTCTCCCATAATCATTGTAGGGGTGGGTATTTTGTAATTTTTCCTCAGTTGCAAGTTTGTACAAAAGCTGATGCCTAGTAGTAACGGCTCTTTTTCACCTACTTATTGCAGTTCCAAACACAGCAAGTCTATTGCGTACGTGATAAAAATGGCGCAATAACAGAAGGCAGTCAGGTAAAATTTAATATTCATATACTTAAAATGTGCTATTTTCCTGTACTTTAATGGCAAGTCTCAGAATGAGTGAGTCTTCAGTCCATCCCTTTGTCGGTGAAGACGTTTGATGACTTATCTTTATATCTGTCGAGAATAGTAAAGTATTGGTTTGGTTTAGTGAGTTTTGACTTTAAATAAATGATTCTGTGTTGGTGCATGTTTGGACCAGTTTCTGTATTAAAATATATTATTTTATTCCGTATACTAATTGGAAATTTTATGTGTAAAAACTCATGTTTGTGAAATCGAATTGTCTCATTAGGATACTATCCAAACCGTGCACTACGCTTGGGCTATGCAACCTTGGGATCCTGAAGAACTTCCTGATGGTGCTCTTTTCCCAATTTGGAGAGTAAGAGAGATGCAACAATTTGGATATAGTGCCCTTATATAATTCTTCACATACTCTGATTTTAACCAATGGATGTCGTATCAATTTCATTTTTCTGTGCCTTCTCAACTTCTCTGGTCTTGTGATTCACTGCCAGGAAATTTTGTAGTATATTAATTTTAGTATGATCAATTCAATTACTGAGCATAAGTGAATCAAAAGAAATTTGGAATTTGTGGGAGCCACAGTTTTCGTTCTGAAGAAATAATACAATACAAAATTGTTTTTACTGCATATTGCGGATCACTTCATTTCATTCTCAGTTGAAGTTTTTTTTTTTTTTTTTTCCTAAGCTATGATAGTAAGAGTGCATGGTTGGAAACTTGGAGCAATCTATCACCTTTAATTACTGTGTCTGTGTGTGTGTGTGTGTTTATTTTTTTTTTTCAACTACGGGAGCGGAGAATATATACAAGTTGCAGGAAAGGAATATTAGATGAAGTGTGTACTGCACTGAAACAATTTTGGAAAAATAGACAATAAGAAAGTACCAAGCATCGATTCCCAATTTCCCATCATCAGGTAATTGGCTGCACTTAATTAATGAGATGCTCTTGCCAATCTTATCCTTGAATTTCTTATTTTCCAATTTTCTTTACCCATATGGAAAGAAAGTTACACAAATATCTCAGGAAAATGACTCATGATGCTTATTATTGTTCATGAAATATGTGGCCCCTGGGGTTGATATTGGATTTCAAAATCGAATAGAGTACGTGTACAAGCTGAGAAAGTTGGAACTTGGATTCTAGAATCATGCTTCTTTTTGTTAGTCTCATTTTCTTTAAAGTGAAACGCGTGGCTTAAGAAGTAAGCTACTAATCCATGTAAAACCAATCCAGAATCCAAGAGCTGAAGGAATATAATCCAGCAGCTTACCCTACTATAAAAGAAGCACCTCAACACTACCTCTCAGCAACTCATTCATGTCTTGCTTGAGGCTGAGTCTTCCACCAGCCAGAAAGGCTTGGAAGAGCTTCACTTCCAAACTACACAGCAAGCTCCACAAACGCAAAGCCATCAACAAACACAAAAATCGAGTCAAGCCCTCCACTACAATCTCCATTCGAGTTCGACCCTACAAGTTTCTTCAGGTACGCTTGCAGCGCAAACCAATCTTTTCGCTGCGCTTTCACCAGAACTGCCGCAGCCTGCTTCAAAAACGGCATGCACATGTGTATGTTGACAAGCTCTTTAAGGAGCCTGCTGTTGCTGAGCTAGTTGCTGAGACTTGTCAACAACAGAAAACTCCAGCAGCAAAGTGTGCGATCAAGTCTATTGCTGATCGATCGGTTCTGGAAGCAAGCGAGCAATCTCAGTCTGCAGCTAGTGGGAATAACGAGTCTGAAGGAGTAACTAATGCTGCAGATGATATGTGGGAGTCGCTGGGAATTGCGTCCCCCCAAATGGATGGAATCGATAAAAGAGCCGAGGAGTTCATAGCTCGGTTCAGGGCAGAAATGAAGGATGAGGAGACGTTGGCCCGTCGCCATGTGTAGTATAATTGTTTGTAATGAAGAACAGCTTGAATAGTGCAGTAGATCCTGTATAGGGTGTCGATAAAGCCAATTCCATTTGAAATATTAAGATAAAATGTGAATCCCAAAAGTCAATTATATGCGATTTTCACGTACAAAATTAGGTTCTTCAACTCATTAAGTTGGGACCTTTTGTGCCCAGTTTACAGTTTGGATTGGTTATCCACACATTAGAATAACCTATTACAGAAGAAAAAGCTGTTGCACTTTTGCTTCCAACAATTTATTCAAAACAAACATGTCCTTGGAAGGACCAGATAACATGAGCATAATACTTAGATTCATAGTAATTCCATTACATAATCAGTATCATGCCACTCAAGAAATTAAATAACATTCGAAGTGGGGTGAGTGACACCCTACCACCATTCACTCTTAAACAGCAATATAACAGCCAATTGCCCAGCATTTAGCTTAGCAGTAATCACACCTCCGACTCCAGAGATTTGCTTCAGCAATCAGATTTGGAGCTTCACATATCAAAGATGGCTCCGGATCAGAATACTTCGCCACAACTGATCCAAGAACTAATCTGACCGGAATGACCATATCTGAATCATGTTGCTTCACCATATCTGAATTCAATCGAGAAAGTCCTTCATCGGATCATCATGGTGAACTTTCTTCATCCTGTAAGCTTCCATATCCTCTGCAGTAACCTCGTCATTCCATCTGACATTGTATTTGCGTTTCCTCTCATCTCTCTCTTCTTTCCTTCTTGCATCCTCTTTTTTAAGAGCTTCAGCAAGTAGTTTCTCATCTAAAACCAAATCTTCCGGGATGTCAGTTCCCCAAGTAGCAGGTCTTTTCTCCTCTGCAGGAGGCAGCATTTCTCCAGCAGCCTCTTTACGAGCAATGTTAGCCTTCATCAGCTCTGTTGCAGCCTCTGCAGCCTCTATTCCAGCAGCACCTGTGCAATAGCTGTTTCGAGTTGTCTGCTGACAACACCTGTATCCCCATTGATGATCCTTCCACCACGAACCCCATACACAGGTGTGGTTGTTGACATAAACATCTTCTTCATACTTGCTTCTGGGAAGTGTTGTTTCCTGTATCAGTCAAGATAGATTATCAGTACCTAGTAAGTATAATAGATTCTTTGAAAGCTTGATTAGTGCTCCTTAAGTTTAGTAATGAGACAAATACTAAGTTGCAAAACAAAACCCCACATATACCATAACAAATAAAACATTAATGTAAATTATTTACCTGTCCTTTGATAATCCTCCCAGCACGATCATATTCAACTTCTCGTTCACTTTGTCCCAGTAAAAGCTCCCGAGGAATTGCTTCTTCACTAGCTGCATTGCCGTACTTCTCTAAAATGGTGTCCTTTGTGTGCGACTTCAAATTCTCCTTAATTACCTTATAGTTCTTATACAGTAATTCAGCCTGGGATGGGGCTGCTTGCATGTGAATGTCTTGTCCCTTGTCAAATGCTTCCCAGGCATGGATGTTCAAGTCCTTGAACTCCATAGCTTGACCACTATTTCTGTACCTGTTATCACCCTATAATACAAAAACCAGAATCCAGATCAGTGAAACATGAAGTACTAGAGAAACAACCATAGATATGAAATAACTTCCTGAGTCACATACCGCGTAAAATTTCTCATTTGGATCAGCATCTGGAAGAGGATCCTCACGCATGGATCGGGTTTTGGGATCATAATGTGCAGAGTTGACATCAAGGTTTAAAAGATATTTTGCAGTATCCTCACGTATACGCAAATTCCTATAGACAGATAGCAATATGAATAACGTTAACACAAGAAATTTAAAGACCGACAGAGAATTATTCTAGCCTGACTACAGAAACCAGCACATAATGAGAATCACATTTATATTGGCATAATAACATCCATTTAAAAAATGATAATAAGACATCACATGCAAAGAAGCTATTACCTGACAGTTCCTGTGCTCCCACCACCTGTTGTACGAACACGCTTCTCCACCTTTGCGAAGTCCATTTGTTTGCTCTCATCAACCTTGGCTTCATCCACCCTCAGATCATCCTCATCAGCCTCCTCTTCATCCTCTTCACTAATCACATCCTCACCATTTTGGTTATTGTTTTTCTCCTCCAATTTTTTTAGTTGTTGTTCTTTCAAGAACTTCCTTCGTGCTTCATCTCTTGATTCATATCTCTCAATGACAAGGGAATAGGATGATGCATCATATCCATTCCAGCGGTCACGTTTTCCATCATAGTCGAGCTCAAATGTCTCTACCTTCTCATCAGGAGCAATGTGTTTGTTTGTATACTTTGCACCCACTTTCCTGGGCCTTTCCATACAAGACTTGACATCATGTGACATGGCTCCACAACTGCGGAAC
This sequence comes from Potentilla sterilis, assembly GCA_963682095.1. Classification (NCBI taxonomy): domain Eukaryota; kingdom Viridiplantae; phylum Streptophyta; class Magnoliopsida; order Rosales; family Rosaceae; genus Potentilla; species Potentilla sterilis. Next base: position 12,791,654 of record OY821762.1, on the reverse strand, counting down.
ATACACATTATAAGTTTTCTCTCCAGTTCATAATATACAATGATAAGGAAACAGATATCTCTTGTATGGGTAGGTCATGCATCACATTACCAAGAATGATCAATACAGAACAGACACCAAAATTGTCCATCCATAAAATAAATATGCATTATCTAAAGAGAGTCGATGGAACCAGAAGACTTGTAGATACATTCAGCTCCAACTATATGCATGAGAGAGAGAGAGAGGGAGGAGACTTACTTCTGACATGCACCCTTCCTATATTGATCAGCTTGGCCTATCTTTGCACCTCTGTCGTACCACGACTTTGTGTAATTGGGATCTGATTTCCATTTCCTTTGATGTTTCAAACTCTGCATCAAACCAAAAAAAGGCAGAACAACACAAAATGTATCAGTACCAGAGCTCGTACCTCACACCGCGGCTTGCTTGTCAAAACTAACAAACTAAAATATAACAACCGAATAATGAACAACTTACAGGTCTTTCAGCATTAAGATACCAAGGCGCAGAAGACATATACTGAGGAATATGAGGATTGATCTCCTTTCCATCCTCATCGAGCTCAGCTGGTGCAAGCCCGGCCTTACGGGCTTCTTCCAATTCAATTTGCTTTCGATGATCTTCCCTAGATTTGAATGCCACTACAACACACCAACAGCAATAAATACATCAACAACATGAAATTTCATACTCTTTAAGCCTTTTGATTTCGATTTCAGGTATTTTAACTCATGAGTCGAACTTCAAAAACCTAATATCAACTAAATTGAATAAAGTAATAGTAAAACCCAATCGAATCTCAACTTAATGGGAAAATCTAAATTATCAATTCAGGTCCCGAAAACCCTAAAATCCTGAACCAATCCCAATTTCAGCCGACACAGATAAAAATCCCCAAGAATTGGAAAATCTAAACTAGTAATTGATACGCTTCGAAGTTTCAGACCAATCAATTACAGACGTAATCACACAAAGGATGTGTCTTTCTTACAGATTAAGATTATTTTTTTAAATAAAAGTAAAGGGTTATGATACGAGAGATGTGTGAAGAAAGAAGAGAGAGAAAACGAACCTGAAGCGGTCGCCATTTTGGGGTCGGGGTGAAGAAATTGAAGATCAAAATCCCTAGAGCTGCCTGAACGGAACAAAATGAGAGGTCTTACTTTATCGGGGACTGGTTTATATATGCGTCTCTTTTCTCCGCTGCAGATAGGAGCAGCGAGGCCGTTATGTTCCCTCCAAACGACGTCGTTGGACGTCTTTCTTTTTAATTATTATTATTAATTTTTTTTTTGGGAGTGGCAGATTTTTTGTAATTTTTTTAATAACGGGATTTGTCACAGACTTACAGCTGAGACACTCCCCCGACTCCAAGACCCTGGCTAATTTCACATTAGTGGATTTAGGAATTAAAAGAATATAATTTTGAGTCGATAATTATTAATAGAAAATCTGTTTTTTAAAATTACTATTAGTAAGTTTCTATCAATTTCAACTAACAGAATCAGTTAACGACTATAATGCATACATATTAAATTATAAAATTACTATTTTATTCTTTTTTCAAAATTCTTGAACTTCATAGCACTACCAGAAAAGGGGTCATAGCCGACGACGCCATCTCGTCGGCCGTTTCCATTAAATCGCCGGTTATAGTCATAGCTGACGAAGTATCGTCGGCTATTCCGTCGTCGGGAATGCCCCGTCGGCTATAGTATAGCCGACGACACTGAGACTAAGTCGTCGACTTATAAACCACGAAGTATAGCCGACGAACAAAGCGTCGTCGGCTATTATGAGAACATTGCCGACGATAGAGTCGTCGGCTATAACTCTCCCCTAACACCTAAACCCCAAAGTATAGCCGACGACTCTATCGTCGGCAATGTTCTCATAATAGCCGACGACTCTATCGTCGGCTATAAGTCGAGGCATAGCCGACGAATTAATTCGTCGGCAAATAACTTCGCCGGCACCGGAAACGGCTTATTTTTGCCGGAAGCCGGGAGGTTATAGCCGACGAAATATGGTCCATTTTGTCGGCTATAACCCCTAAATATTTAAAAAAAAATTTATAAATTTTGTTCGGGCCCAATTCCACTTCGTCTTCGGTTTGCCTGCAGAAAATCCACAAATGTACATCCAAATAGCCAACAAATATCCACATCAATCCATCCGTAATATCCTACTGTACAAACCCCCTAACTAGCCAGATACGTACACTAACTACTCATCACCCCCTAAATGGATGGCGTCGTCGACGGGATCGTTCGAGTTCCGGTGGCTATGGCTACCCTGATCGCCTGGCGTACTCCGATGCGGGGGAGGAGTGGGGACGACGAAATCGGGCATCTGTGGCGGAGGCGGGGGCTCCTCTCCAGCTCGCTGGGCCTCCCAAGATTGCCGCATCCATCGGTACATCTCCGCCGCGGCCGCGTTGCTGGCCAGCTGCACCGAAGCCTGCTGCTGGAGCGCCTCCACCGCCCTCGCCAAATCCGCCTGCGTCCTCTGCAGCTCTGTCTGCAAGTCTCTCCTCGTCGAAGCCGCATGCTGCGTGCTGGGATTGGCCAGCGTGTACTTCAGAACCTCATCTCCCGCCGCACCTAGGCCTCTCTGGTAGAAGTAGTTGTTGCCAGTCCCTACCGCCGCGTGCATGATCTGAGAGGCCAAGCGCGGCTCAAGGGTGTCAATCGTGGAGGCAAACTGCACGATCGCGTCGTCGGACGCCCCTTCCCCCAGCGTCTCTCGCACGATCCTCAAAGTGATCGCGTTGGTCTCCGCATCTATTCTCGCCTAATTGACAAGAAAATATAGTAAACGAATTAATAAAAAAAAATATATAAATTAATTTAATGAAACACTTTTATTGAAGATGGGCGAATACTTACCACTTGGTCGGGACGGTCCGGATACATCTGCGCATGAATCCACGACAACGGGCTCGGCGGTCGGTCCCTCCTTGCAATCTTTGTCCACTGCCTCCAAGAGCAGGCGCCGCCGTGGTGGGGGTGCTCGTTCCTCTTGCGGTTGTCGCTGTTCGTCTTCGAGATTTTCTTTATTATAAGAACGAACATATAAACGCAAATATAAATTAGTAAGTAACTTAAAATATTAGGAACTAACCAAAAAAAAATTATTAACTAATTTAGTTACTAACTAATTTAGTTTAATTAGTAACTAACTAACTAACTAATTTAATTTAGTAACTAACTAACTTACTAACTACCTAATTTAATTTAATTTAATTTAATTTAGTAACGAACTAACTAACTATGTAACTAACTAACTAACTTAATTTAATAACTAACTAACTAACTAATTAATTTAATTTAGTAACTACATAATTTAATTACTAAATAACATTAAAAAGTTATAGACTAGGCTAAATTTTCTTACCGAGATCATGTCGCTCCCGAAGTAGGCTACCAGCCATAGCCACTCATACTCCCTGTACCGGAACTCGTGGGGGGTTGCACCTCGCCCCAAGCCCTTCTCCACATGGTACGTCCTGTGGTGCGTCGACAGCTCGTTCTTCCACTCGGAATACCTATATTAACAGAACACAACTGTTAGATATATTCGTACATCTTTAATCGTCTTCAATCTAACTCGAATGATAGTAAAATAACGCGAAACACATAACCTGTTCTTCAGCTGCTCGTCTCTCCACCAGTCCAAGGTAGGATAGACTCTAAACCATTGCTGCAATATTATAAATTAATTAGAAAATATTTTTATATAGTTATAAGGACTCAATTCATAAATGTTTATTTTCTATAATAAAAATACGATTTAACTCACCGACAGTGCATTGTACACTCGCGCCTTGATGTCATCGTGCACAGAGCCCCAGTCGGGCCACAACATTGGGACCCTGTCCCGCACGATCATGCCCGTCGCGTTGATATACTTGGTCGTGGTTTCTCTCCTCTCGATCGGGCGTCCATCCTCACCGGGACCGGGCAGGATCTCCCTGATCCCACCGGGACCAGGCAGGATCTCCCTGATCCCACCGGCGAGTTCCCTCTCCAGGGTCGACATGTTCGCTGGCCCTCTGGTCCTTCTCGTCCCCGCGGGTTTATTTACGAGGACGCCTGTTTCATAATTAAAATGAATACATGCCTAATAAAAATTCTGTACTAACTAACTAATTGACTAACCAACTACGTACATAATTTACTAACTAACTAATTTAATTTAGTAATTAACTAACTAAATAATTTGCTAAATAATTTAATTTAATTTAATAACTAACTAGCTAAATTAAATTAATTTACTAAATAATTTAATTTAGTAACTAGATTAACTAGCTAAATTCTTTAATTTACTAACTAATTTAAATTACTAACTAACTAACACATTTAATTTACTAACTAACTAACTAATTTAATTTAATAACTAACTAACGACCTAACTAATTTAATTTACTAACTAATTATGAACTAAGTTTCACGTAGTTAAATAATTAATTAAACAATCTAAATAATTAATTAAACTAACTAATTACCTGCGTCGTTGTACTGTTTGTCCTTCTCACGAACACACCACAGGCCGCGGCAGTCCTCTGAGTCGAAATTCCTGTGGACGTAGGCCTCCTCCCAGGGAATCTCGTGCGGCCGGTCGTGCCTCCAAATTTGCCTCCCCCTAGCGTCGTACTCGGGGATGGCAGGGAGGAACTGGACCATGTACATCCCCGATGGCGGAGACATACGGGGCGTGGACCCTGAGGGGCCTGATCCCCCTGTCGGTGGGCCCTGTCGCTATGGACGCTGTCGCTGTGGGGGGACAGGGAGCATCTCTGGAGGGTCCTGATCGTCGCGCGGTGGGGTCGGCTGCCGATCCTGGAACAGTGCTGGAGTGCAGTGGGGTCTGGAGGGTGCGGCTGTGCGTCCTCCTCTGACGCTCGAGATTGGGCCCGCTCCCGTTGACTCATAGGATGAGCCCCCACGTGTATCGCTCGGGGTAAATCCCATCAACGTCTCCTCGCGCCTGTTCATTGGTTTGCGTAGGCCCCGACGACCGCTGGGTCCGCCCCCCCCACGGCTGTGTCCTGCCTGAGCTTCGGGGTCGCTCTCGCTCGGTCTGGCAATCCAGCGGTCTACAGCGCGGCGGTTTTCTGCACAATTAGTATATAAAATCCATAAATTTCACAACAATTCCACAAAAAAATAAAAAACTTCATTAAATATATATACCTAATTATATATATACCTAAATATATTTATACCTAATTATATATATATATATATATATATATATATATATTCTGAAATATATATATATATAGATATATATATATCCTCCTAAAAATTCAGTATATATAACACAAAAAAATATAAAACTTCATTAAATATATATATACCTAAATATATTTATACCTAATTATATATATATATATATTCTGACATATATATATATATATATATATCCTCCTAAAAATTCAGTATATATAACACAAAAAAATAAAAAAATTCATTAAATTTATATATACCAAATTATATATATAACTAAATATATTTATACCTAATTATATATATATATATTCCGAAATTTACTAAAAATTCAGTATAATTCCACAAAAAAATAAAAAACTTCATTAAATATATATATACCTAATTATATATATACCTAAATATATTTATACCTAATTATATATATATATATTCTGAAATATATATATATATATATATATATATATTCTCCTAAAAATTCAGTATAATTCCACAAAAAAATAAAAAAACTTCATTAAATATATATATATACCTAATTATATATACCTAAATATATTTATACCTAATTATATATATATATATTCCGAAATATATATATATATATATAGATAATTACCAATAACTACAATTTTGTACTCATAATTACCAATTACAAGGTCTGATTTTTTTATACCACTAGCAGGATTTAACACTAACAGACTTTTAATCCGTCCAATGTTAAATGACATAATTAACCCTGACAATCTAAAAATTACAACATATGCCATATATATATATTAAAAAAAAAAAAAAAAAGTCAGATCTCAATCTGCTCCTCTCCTGTTCTCCTTCCCGATCTGGAGCTCTTCTCCTTCCCGATCGCGACGGCGGAGGGGCGAGGCGCGAGGCGCGAGGCGGAGGAGCGAGGCCGGAGGCCCAAGGCAGCGAGCAAGGCAGTGAAGGCGGCGCGAGGGCAGAGGCGGAGGCGCGAGGTAGAGATGCAGGTGGGAATCGGAGAGAGGGAGGAGGCCGGAGAGAGGGGCGAGGCCGGCGAAGGCGCGAGGCAGCGAGCGCCGAGGCCGGTGAAGGCGAGGAATCGAGGCGCGAGGGCGAGGCAGGAGCGGAGGCGCGAGGGCGAGGCAGGAGCGGAGGCGCGAGGTAGAGAAGCTCCAGAGCGGAGGCGCGAGGCGGAGGAGCGAAGCCGGAGGCCCAAGGCAGCGAGGGTGCGAGGCACGAGGCCGGAGCAGATCCAGGCGCGAGGCAGGCCGGAGACGCGAGGCAAGCCGGAGGGGCGAGGCGCGAGGGCGGAGGCGCGGCGAGACTGGGAGGTCGGCAGAGCAGATCCAGGCGCGAGGAGGTGTGAGGCTCGAGGTGCGAGGCGCCGAGGTGGAGACGCGAGGCAAGTCGGAGGAGTCAGCTAGCGCGCGAGGCGCGAGGGCGGAGGCGCGGCGAGGCTGGGAGGCCGGCGAAGCATGGCCTTGGCGGTGTGACGACTTAGTGATCGGGGCTGGGCCGGCCGATCTCCTCCTCCGCCGCCTTCTCTCTCTGTCTCTCTCTCTGTTTTTTGTTTTTTTTTTTTGATTTGGTGTTTGTTGTTTTGATTTGGTGTGGTGTTTGTTGTTTGATTTGGTGTGGTGTGGTGAGATTGGGATTTGGTGGTTGGAATTGGATTGGTGGAGGCCGGTTTGTGGAGGAGTGAGGGATGTGGAATTTTTTTTGGGAGAATTAGGGTTTTGAGTAGGAGATACTGAGGCTCAGTATTATTGAAGTGCGGCGGAGTACGGCGGAGGACGGCGGAGCTACTGAGGGTCAGTAGTATTGAAGCGCGGCGGAGGACGGCGGAGCTACTGAGGGTCAGTATTATTGAAGTGCGGCGGAGGACGGCGGAGGACGGCGGAGCTACTGAGGGTCAGTATATTAGGTTGAATTCTGAGGATCAGTAGCATTAGGCTCACTGAGGGTCAGTAGTATTAGGTTGAATTCTGAGGATCAGTAGCATTAGGCTTAGTGAGGGTAATTGTGTAATTTAAGACTTAACTGATTCTGTTAGTTTTGGATGGAACCTTGTTAATGGTAATTTAAAAAGAAGACCTTGCTATTGGTAATTATGTACCCAAAATTGTAGTTTTGGGTAAAAACCCCATATATATATCCTCCTAAAAATTCAGTGTTAATTCCACAAAATTAAAAAAAATTCCACAAAATTCACAATTAGCCCTAAAACACTTATACCTAAATCATTTAACCCTAAAAAACAATTAACCCTAATTCAATCAAAAAAATTCTAATTCAAAAACCTAAATAATTCAATAAATCACAATGAGGGAGAGCCGGGACTACCTGACATGGTGGTGCGACGGGGACGAGGTCCGGTGGTGCTGCGGTGCGGCGGCGACGGCGGCTGCGGTCGCACCTGTTTTGGAATGGGTGAAGGTCGGGAAGGACGGGGAGGGGTCGGGGAGGGGTCGGTGGTGGTCGGGGAGGGTCGGGAGGGCTCGGGGAGGGTCGATGGTGGTCGGTCGGCGTCGGGGAGGGTCGGGCGGCGATTAGGGTTTTGAGGGGATTCAACCGAAAATGAGGAAAAACGGTCTGCTTCGCTTTAAATCGAAGGACTATAGCCGACGATGTCCATTTTAATTCGTCGGCTATACTCTGACCCTAAATCCGGGCCGGGCCGAAGTTGGGCTTTGCGAGCCGAGGTACGGGCCAGGCCTTGGGCTGTGCGGGGGGTGGGCCGATTATAGCCGACGAATTTATCCATTTCGTCGCCTATAGTATGAATGTCGTCGGCTATACCTTTAATATCGTCGGCTATACTTCACGCGCTCAGCACCCGTCCGATCTCCCCCATCCAACGGTGGACAATGAAACGGCGCGGATCGCAAGAGTTTAGCCGACGAAGTTAAATATTTCGTCGGCTATTCCTTAGTCAAACTGCAAAGTCAAACCTCTAAACGCTTTAAAACCGCAATTGGCCGGTCTAAATGACGTTTTTTTGCCTGACCTTCAACAGAGAATAGTTTCAAATCGATGCGCGCAACTAATCGTATAAAAATTTTCCTCAAAATATTTACCGACCGTCAGGCTACCCATAGGAAAACGGAAGTAAAAAACAGCTAACCGCAATATTCGGCACACAGATTTTGTCGGAATCTTCTCATTTTTCAACCATAGACGTATTTCAATATTTCGGTCATATCTTATTTCACGACACATTTGCATTTGAAGGGTCTACGTATAGTAACTATTTGAAACTATACATTCACTTAAACACTTAGTAAACAAGTTAAGGAACATTAGTGCATATGTTACGATTTTGAATCTAAAAGTTTGAAAAATCTATTCCAACCGTCAGATATCACCGTTAAGATTAAATACATCTATGAAAAAAAATCCAACTACATCTGACAACGTTAAAGGCTCGATCGGGACGGTCAAACTGCAAAGTCAAACCTCTAAACGCTTTAAAACGGCAATTGGCCCGTCTAAATGACGTTTTTTGGCCTGACCTTCAACAGAGAATAGTTTCAAATCGATGTGACACAACTAATCTTATTTCACGACACATTTGCATTTGAAGGATGAAGCAATGGTTTCGGTCAATATACTTTAGCCGACGACTTGCAAGTCGTCGGCTATACTTTAGCCGACGACCTTCAACGTTTTGTCGTCAGCCGACGACTTGCATATTAAATTACCCAGAATGGGAATTATAGCCGACGAAGTATCACTACCAGAAAAGGCATCATAGCCGACGACGCCATCTCGTCGGCCGTTTTCATTAAATCGTCGGCTATAGTCATAGCCGACGAAGTATCGTCGGCTATTCTATCGTTGGGAATGCTCCGTCGGCTATACTATAGCCGACGACACTAAGGGTAAGTCGTCGGCTTATAAAACACGGGGTATAGCCGACGAAAAAAGCGTCGTCGGCTATACTTCGAACATTGCCAACGACAGGATCGTCGGCTTCAACAATTACGTAATTGCCCCTAACCCGGAAGTATAGCCGACGACACTATCGTCGGCTATACGTCCGTCATAGCCGACGACTCTATCGTCGGCTATAAGTCGAGGCATAGCCGACGAATTAATCGTCGGCCATAACAATCGCCGGTACCAGGAACGGCTTTTTTTTACCCGAAGCCGGGAGGGTATAGCCGACGAAATATGGTCCATTTCGTCTGCTATAACCCCTAAATATTTAAAAAAAAATTAAAAATTTTACTCGGGCCCAATTTCACTTCGTCTTCGGTTTAGCTGCAGAAAATCCACAAACAAACATCCAAATATCCAACAAATATCCACATCAATCCATCCCTAATATCCTACATACTGTACAAATTAACCCCCTAACTAGTCATCTACTCATCATCACCCCCTAAACGCGTAGCGTCGTCGACCGGATCGTTCGAGTTCCGGTGGCTATGGCTGTCCTGATCGCCTGGCGTACTCCGATGCGGAGGGGGAGTGGGGACGACGAACTGGGGCATCTGTGGCGGAGGCGGGGGCTAGAGTCCAGCCTGCTGGGCCTCCCAAGATTGCTGCATCCATCGGTACATCTCCGCCACAGATGTGTCTCTGGCCTGCTGCGCCGAAGCCTCCGCGGCCCTCGCCTACTCCGCCTGCTGGAGCGCCTCCACCGCCCTCGCCAACTCCGCCTGAGTCCTCTGCAGCTGCGTCTGCAAGTCTCCTCTCGTCGAAGCCGCACGCTGCGTGCTGGGATTGGCCGGCGTGTACTTGAGAACCCCATCTCCCGCCGCGCCTAGGCCTCTCTGGTAGAAGTAGTTGTTGCCCGTCCCTACCGCCGCGTGCATGATCTGAGAGGCCAAGCGCGGCTCAAGGGTGTCGATCGTGGAGGCAAACTCCGCGATCGCCTCGTCGGACGCCCCGTCTCCCAGGGTGTCTCGCGCGATCCCGAATGTGATCGCGTCGGTCTCCGCATCTATTTCCGCCTAATTGACAAGAAAATATAATAAACGAATTAAAAAATATATATATATAAATTAATTTAATGAAACAGTTTTATTGAAGATGGGCGAATACTTACCACTTGGTCGGGACGCCCCGGATACATCTGCGCATGAATCCACGACAACGGCCTCAGCGGTCGGTCCCTCCTCGCAATCTCTGCCCACTGCCTCCAGGAGCGGGCGCCGCCGTGGTGGGGGTGCTCGTTCCTCTTGCGGTTGTCGCTGTTCGTCTTCGAGATTTTCTGTATTATAAGAACGAACATATAAACGCAAATATAAATTAGTAACTAAATTAAAATATTAGGAACTAACCAAAATAAAATTATTAACTAATTTAGTTACTAACTAATTTAATTTAATTAGTAACTACTTAACTAACTAATTTAATTTAGTAACTAACTAACTTACTAACTACCTAATTTAATTTAATTTAATTTAATTTAGTAACGAACTAACTAACTATGTAACTAACCAACTAACTTAATTTAATAACTAATAACTAACTAACTAATTAATTTAATTAAGTAACTACATAATTTAATTATTAAATAACATTAAAAAGTTATATACTAGCAGGCTAAATTTTCTTACCGAGACCCTGTCGCTCCCGAAGTAGGCTACCAGCCATAGCCACTCATACTCCCTGTACCGGAACTCGTGGGGGGTTGCAGCTCGCCCCAAGCGCTGCTCCACATGGTACGTCCTGTAGTGCGTGGACAGCTCGTTCTTCCACTCGGAGTACCTATATTAACAAAACACAACTGTTAGATATATTCGTACACTGCCAATAAATATATTTATACAAAAAAAAGCGAAACACATAACCTGTTCTTCAGCTGCTCGTCTCTCCACCAGTCCAAAGTAGGATGGACTCTAAACCATTGCTGGAATATTATAAATTAATTAGAAAATATTTTTATATAGTTATAAGGACTGAATTCATAAATGTTTACTTTCTATAATAAAAATACGATTTAACTCACCGACAGTGCATTGTACACTCGCGCCTTGATGTCATCGGGCACAGAGCCCCAGTCGGGCCACAACAGTGGGACCCTGTCCCGCACGAGCATGCCCGTCGCGTTGATATACTTGGTGGTGGTGTCTCTCCTCTCGATCGGGCGTCCATCCTCACCGGGACCGGGCAGGATCTCCCTGATCCCACCGGCCAGCTCCCTCTCCAGGGTCGACATGTTCGCTGGCCCTCTGGTCCGTCTCGTCCCCGCGGGTTTATTTACGAGGACGCCTGTTTCATAATTAAAATGAATACATAGTTAAATAATTATTTAAACTAACTAATTAAATAATTAATTAAATAATCTAAATAATTAATTAAACTAACCAATTACCTGCGTCGTTGTACTGTTTGTCCTTCTCATGAACACACCACAGGCCGCGGCAGTCCTCTGAGTCGAAAGGCCTGTAGACGTAGGCCTCCTCCCAGGGAATCTCGTGGGGCCGGTCGTGCCTCCAAATCGGCCTCCCCCCTGGCGTCGTACTCGGGGATGGCAGGGAGGAACTGGACCATGTACATCCCCGATGGCGGAGACATACGGGGCGTGGACCCTGAGGGGCCTGCTCCCTCTGACGATGGGCCCCGTAGCTGTGGACGCTGTCGCTGTGGGGGGACAGGGAGCATCTCTGGAGGGTCCAAATCGGCGCGCGGTGGGGTCGGCTGCCGATCCTGGAACAGTGCTGAAGTGCACTGGGGTCTGGTGGCTCTGCGTCCTCCTCCGACACTCGAGTCAGGGCCCGCTCCCGTCGACTCATACGAGGAGCCCCCACGTGGATCGCTCAGGATCAATCCCATCAAGGTCTCCTCTCGTCGACTCATAGGCCGGCCTAGGCTCCGACGACCGCTGGATCCGCTCCCCCCACGGCTGGGTCCTGCCTGAGCGTCGGGGTCGCTCTCGGTCGGTCTGCCAAGCCATCGGTCTACAGCGCGGCGGTTTCCTGCACAATTAGTATATAAATTCCATAAATTGCACAAAAATTCCACAAAAAAATTAAAAACTTCATTCAATGTATATATACCTAATTATATATATACCTAAATATATTTATACCTAATTATATATATATATATATATTCCGAAATATATATATATATATATATATAGATATATATATATGTATATATATATATCCTCCTACAAATCGTTGTTAATTCCACAAAATTAAAAAAAAAATCCACAAAATTCCATAAATTTCACAACAAAATAAAAAACTTCATTAAATATATATATACCTAATTATATATATACATAAATATATTTATACCTAATTATATATATATATATATATATTCCGAAATATATATATATATATATATATATATCCACCTAAAAATTCCACAAAATATTTATACCTAATTATATATAAATTAGTATATAAATTAGTATACTAGTATATAAATTCCACAAAATTCCACAATTAGTATATAAAAACCCTAAATTTAACAAAAAATCCACAAAATTAGTATATAAATTCCACAAAATTAACAAAAAATCCACACAATTCCATAAATTTCACAAAAACCCTAAATTCCACAAAAAATTCACAAAAACCCTAAAATTCACAAAATTCGACAAAATTAATAAAAACCCTAAATGAGGCTCGATCGGGACTACCTGACATGGTGGTGCAGTCTGGACGAGAACCGGTGGTGCGGTGCGGCGGCGACGGCGGCGACGGCGGCTGCGGCTAGGGGCGGCTGCAGCAGGGGCGGCAGGGGCGGGTAGGGCGGCTCGAGGCGGCTGCGGCAGGGGCTTTCGGGTCGGGGAGGGGTCGGGCAGGACGGGGAGGGTAGGGAGGGGGAGGGTCGGTCGGCGTCGGGGAGGGGCGGGCGGCGAGGTAGGTGGGGATTTAGGGTTTTAGGGTTACTGGAAAATGAGGGAGGCGCCCTCTGTTTCGGTTTAAATCGAAGGACTATAGCCGACGATGTAATTTTAATTCGTCGGCTATACTCTGACGGGCCGGGCCGAAATCCGGGCCGGGCCGAAGTTGGGTTTTGCGGGCCGGTTATAGCCGACGAAGTTAAGTATGTCGTCGGCTAAAATATGAATCTCGTCGGCTATAATATGAATATCGTCGGCTATACTTGAAGCTCTCAGCAGCCGTCAGATCTCGCCCATCCAACGGCGGACAATGAAACGGCGCGGATCGCAAGAGTTTAGCCGACGAAGTCAAATATGTCGTCGGCTATTTTATGGTCAAACTACAAAGTCAAACCTCTAAACGATTTAAAACGGTAATTGGCCCGTCTAAATGACTTTTTTGGCCTGACCTTCAACATAGAATAGTTTCAGATCGATGAGACGCAACTAATCGTATAAAAATTTTCCTCAAAATATTTACCGACCGTCAGGCTACCCATAGGAAAACGGAAGTAAAAAACACCTAACCGCAACATTCGGCATACAGATTTTGTCAGAATCTTCCCATTTTCAACCGTAGACGTATTTCAATATTTCGGTCGTATCTTATTTCACGACACTTTTGCATTTGAAGGGTCTACGTATAGTAACTATTTGAAACTATACATTCACTTAAACACTTAGTAAACAAGTTAAGGAACATTAGTGCATATGTTCCGATTTCGAATCTAAAAGTTTGGAAAATCTATTACAACCGTCAGATATCACCGTTAAGATTAAATACATGTATGAAAAAAATTCCACCTACATCTGACAACGTTAAAGGCTCGATCGGGACGGTCAAACTGCAAAGTCAAACCTCTAAACTCTTTAAAACGGCAATTGGCCCGTCTAAATGACGTTTTTTTTGCCTGACCTTCAACAGAGAATAGTTTCAAATCGATACGACGCAACTAACCGTATAAAAATTTTCCTCAAAATATTTACCAACCGTCAGGCTACCCATAGGAAAACGGATGTAAAAAACACCTAACCGCAACATTCGGCACACAGATTTTGTCGAAATCTTCTCATTTTTCAACCGTAGAGGTATTTCAATATTTCAGTCATATCTTATTTCATGACACATTTACATTTGAAGGGTCTACGTATGGTTTCGGTCAATATACTTTAGCCGACGACTTGCAAGTCGTCGGCTACAGTATAGCCGGCGAATTGCAAGTCGTCGGCTATACTTTACCGACGACCTTCGACGTTTTGCCGACGACTTGCATATTAAATTACCAGAATGGGCATTATAGCCGACGAAGTATGGTCCATTTCGTCGGCTATAATGCTGATCTTTCTGAAAATTTGCCATTTAGGGTGTGGAAATTGCCTATTTCACCTGATAAATTCCTGAACCTCGCACAAACAATTCAATACAATTTCCCATAAACTCGGAAAACGGTAATTAAGGACGAAAAATGTATTCATACATGCATGCACCATCGTACACAAATACATACATAAACAGTATACTAAGGATGATAATCAGAATCATCCTCATCACTTGAGTCAGACGTAGTATAGTAGTTAATATCTGGCAACCGGTGCTCGTACTCGTCGTCTGAGTCATCGTCTGCCTGATATAGACGATTCGGATTAACATCATACATGGGCACCTGACCCCTAGGAAGTCGAACCACTCTGCCCGGCGTCACATTATTATCGCGGATGGTGGAGGATTCCGGAATGTCGCCGGCGTCCGGCTCTTGGTATGCGGTCGCTTCTTGACACTCTGTGCTCACACCAAGTGTGGTAGCACTGTATATGTCTCGCTGAGACACATGGTTAACTACCTTCCACGTGCCTTTGTTCAATGGATCGTTAAGATAAAAGACCTTTTTGGCCGCTGTGGCGAAAACAAAGGGGTCGTCTTCATACACACTAGTGGCGGTATTCACCGAAAGTATGCCGTACTGATCGATCTGTATGCGGTGCGGCCTAGTATCAAACCATCGACACTTGAACAAGTGGACTTTCATGCGGTTCCCATAAATGAGTTCAACAACTGACTGTAGGACACCGTAAAAATCCACGCCCCCCTCTGTACCATCCACCATCACCCCACAATTCTGTGTTTTGCGTTCCCCGTCTCTAGCTTCACATATATACTTAACGCCGTTGACATCACACATTGGGCGGACTGTGGAAGATATCGGCTTCATCGACAACAGCCTCAATTCCTCTGAGTAATTTGTATGACCACCCCTCGCAGCCACTTGCATGAGCTGAAAAATATAACTTAAATCAGTTGGTGTGTTTATGATTAAAGAATAGGGAACTGTAAAAGAAAGTCATCTAATATATGTATTTATACACTTACCCATTGTGGAAAATAGTCTGCAAACGTCGTGTTGTGGTACTCGGCATCACCGCGAACTTCCTTGCAGTGAAGATGGGTTCGTTTCCAATATTGTACCTCCGGACAGTTTATTAGAACCCACAAGTGGGCAATCCCTACCTCATGGTCAGGCAACTTGTCCACACCCTTCTTCTTGAAGCTTCCGTATGGTACAACAGAGTTGGCGACGATAGATAGGTTGAACTCGGGGTCATCTCGACTTGGATGTTGTGGGGGGTCCTCCATCGTTCCCAAGTACAACTTGGCATACGTTACGCACTCATGCGCAATGTAAGCTTCAGCAATACACCCCTCAGGCGCAGATTTATTGTGCACATATTTCTTGTACTCTCCAAGTTGTCTGCAAGGTTAACAAGTGCATGTTAAGAGCATGCAACTTTTATTTAAAAACATGTATAAATCAAATATAGGAATAACATGTACCTTTCGATGGGATACATCCAAGTGTAGTGTACGAGACCGGTAAGCAACAATTGTTGGGGAAGATGGATCATCAGGTGAGGCATGATGTCAAAGAAGTTTGGGAGAAATATCCTCTCGAACTTGCACAAGATAAAAACGATTTCCTCATGCATTCTCATGAGGTCTGATTTTCTAACTTCTCTAGTGCATAACTTCTGGAAGAATCTTGACAACGCCACCAACGGCTCAACCACTTCATCCTCCAAGTACGCTCGAATGAAAATAGGGAAGAGGCGTTGAAGCAGTACATGGCAGTCGTGACTCTTCAATCCGTACATCTTGTTGTCTCGGTAGTTAACACACTTGCTTATGTTACCCGCATAGCCATAAGGATACTTGCATAGCCATTAACAACAATTAGATTTCATGCATATATAGTCGTCCAACAACAGATGGATTCTTTAGGGAATACATGCCTAATAAAAAGTTACCTGACATTACTCAGCCATCCAAAGATTTCATGTTTCTGGTCCCTGGTGACGGTGTAAGGAGCTTGGGGCATTTTGCTCCTGCCCTCTCTCAACCACAAATGGTCCCGCAGTCCCATATTTCTCAGATCAACGCGTGCCTTGGGGGTGTCTTTTGTTTTCTTCTCCCAATTCAAAACTGTGCCAACCACGGCTTCATCCACGTTCTTCTCTATATGCATGACATCCAGGTAGTATCTGGTAGCCAACCTGGCCCAATAAGGAAGTTCCCATAAGATGCTCTTGTGTGACCAGAACCTATACCGATCCGGCCTCTCTGGAATCGTGCGCAACACATCGGGATGATTGCTAAGCGGACCAAAGTCATACTCATTCAAGATTCAACACTGCCAATATTTCCTCCCCTGTCCATTGTTCCGGTGCCCAGCCCTTTTCTTCAGTCCCATCAAAAGCCTGTGCATCGTCCCTAAATGGATGGTCATGCGGAAGTCAACGACGGTGACGCATCTGGACAATCTTGCTGCAATGAGGACTGGAGCAATCAACAGTCATGCACTCTGAACAAGCCCTGTAACCCCTGGTGACGCTGCCCGACAACATACCCCTCCCAGGAAAGTCTCTGATCGTGCCAACAAGCATGGCATGCATCCGGAACATCTCATTTTTGAACCGGTCGTAGACCAGGTGGCCGCTCAGACTCAAGTACCGAAGCTCCTCAATTACGGGTCTCAAATACACATCGAGACACTTTCCCGGATAACCTGGGCTTGGAATCAACAATGTGAGCATGTTATATTCCTTCTTCATGCACATCCACGGTGGAAAGTTGTACGGAATCAAAATAACTGGCCACACACTGTACTGAAGCTCTTTCTTGCCAAAAGGGTTGAAACCGTCGGATGATAGCCCTAGCCAAACATTTCGAACCTCTGATGCAAATTCAGGAAACTCCAACACATTCTTCTTCCAAGCCTCTCCGTCGGCGGGATGTCTAAGGGTGTCATCGTCAGGCACATTCCTCTCAGCCCACCATCTCATAGCTTCGGCCGTGAAAGCACACATGAACAACCGCTCAAGCCTATCAATCAGCGGGAAGTACCGAAGTATCTTCACAGCTTTCTTGTTCCCTTTAGGAGTGAACTTATACCGCTCTGTATTGCATACTGGGCAGTATTCAAGATCTGCAAGTCCTTCCCCGTAAAACAGAACGCAATCGTATCTGCATGCATGAATCTTGATGTAGGAAAGGCCGAGATCTTTAAGGATATGTCGCACCTTATGATGACTGGTAGGAAGCCGATGTCCGGGGGGCATCGCCCCACCCCATAGCCGAAGCCAATCATCAACCGATTTGACAGTGCCTTTGTTCTCCGTTTTGATCTTCATCACTCCCATGACAGATTCAAGGACAGTCTTACTGCATCCGGGGTACAACGGAGTCTGTTGCAATGCGATCAGGTTGTTGTACTTTTCCATACCACTTGTGTTGACCGGAGATCCGGGTAATGGCTCGAGTGGCTCAATATCAGGGAAACACTCCATCTCCGGAAGAGGGAGTTGCACATCTGGTGCTTCATCAAAGACACCGCTCTCACGAGGAAACATATCGTTGATCCAGTTCGTTGTTGGATCATTGGAGGAACTCCCTCTCTCGGCAAATTGTCCATGATCATGAGGACCCGCAAACTCTGGTTCACCGTGATAAATCCAATTACTGTATAGGACCCAAAATCCATATCTAGCCAAGTGTTGCTCCACTGTCTCTATGGAAAACCGGTGTCGTAGGGTGGCACACTTGCACTTTTTACACGGACAATAATGAAGTGTAGTGTCTCCACAGTTAGCCATCACAAAATCCAGGAAACTCCTAACTCCATCATGATACGCCTGATCCCATCTTCCAAGGGTAATCCAACTCTTGTCCATCCTGTAAATTCAAGAAATAAATATAGCTATATATAGATATGTATATATGCACGTACTACGTACGTACTAATTAATTAAAAAATTCATCATTACACACACACATATATATATATACACATGCATCCCTAAATTAATTAAAACATCGTCAATAATCTCCCTAATTAATTAAACACAATATATTTTTCATACATACCAACAATATATTTTTAATTACAATTAAATTAATTAATATATATATACATTTTTTCATCAAATTCATCTAAAATCACCTCTAAATCAACAATCAATCACTGATCTTCAACAAAACTTCAATTCTATCTAACCAACATATCAACCCATTAATAATCTCATCTCAACACACATACACACACACACACACACACACATATATATATATATATATCAAATTAATCACACATTTATTCTAATTAAACTCTAAATTAACACACCTCTGCATATAACCAACTAAATCAACACACACAGCAATATACGTACCATTCAAGCTTATGGCCGAGGTTTTGGACGATTTCAGAGCGTTTTCTACATTTTTTCGACGAATGAGCTCCCTGCTGCAGAAGATCAATCTGATATAAGAGTTATAGCCGACGAATACCCTCCTCGTCGGCTATAACCAAAAACTTTTCGTCGGCTCTAATATTATAGCCGACGATGTGGCCGACGAAATAGTAATTCTTCGGCTATGACCCCTTATAGCCGACGAAGTACTATTTCGTCGGCCGTTTTTTTCCCATATCGTCGGCTATAACCCCTTTTCTGGTAGTTTATGGTCCATTTCGTCGGCTATAATGCTTATCTTTCTGAAAATTTGCCATTTAGGGCCTGAAAATTGCCTATTTCACCTGATAAATTCCTGAACATCACACAAACAATTCAATACAATTTCCCATAAACTCCGAAAACGGTAATTAAGGACAAAACTGTATTCATACATGCATGCACCATCGTACACAAATACATACATAAATAGTATACTAAGGTTGATAATCAGAATCATCATCATCACTTGAGTCAGACGTAGTATAGTAGTTAATATCTGGCAACCGGTGCTCGTACTCGTCGTCTGAGTCATCGTCTGCCTGAGATAGACGATTCGGATTAACATCATACATGGGCACCTGACCCCTATGAAGTCGAACCACTCTTCTCGGCATCACATTATTATCGCGGATGGTGGAGGATTCCGGAATGTCGACGGCGTCCGGCTCTTGGTATGCGGTCGCTTCTTGACACTCTGTGCTCACACCAAGTGTGGTAGCACTGTATATGTCTCGCTGAGACACATGGTTAACTACCTTCCACGTGCCTTTGTTCAATGGATCATCAAGATAAAAGACCTTTTTGGCCGCTGTGGCGAAAACAAAGGGGTCATCTTCATACACACTAGTGGCGGTATTCACCGAAAGTATGCCGTACTGATCGGTCCTTATGCGGTGCGGCCTAGTATCAAACCATCGACACTTGAACAAGTGGACTTTCATGCGGTTCCCATAAATGAGTTCAACAACTGACTGTAGGACACCGTAATAATCCACGCCCCCCTCTGCACCATCGACCATCACCCCACAATTCTGTATTTTCCGTTCCCCGTCTCTAGCTTCACATATATACTTAACGCCGTTGACATCACACATTGGGCGGACTGTGGAAGATATCGGCTTCATCGACAACAGCCTCAATTCCTCTGAGTAATTTCTATGACCACCCTTCGCAGCCACATGCATCAGCTGAAAAATATAACTCAAATCACTTGGTGTGTTTATGATTAAAGAATAGGGAACTAGGGAACTGTAAAAGAAAGCCATCTAATATATATATTTATACACTTACCTATTGTGAAAAATAGTCTGCAAACGTCGTATTGTGGTACTCGAGATCACCGCCAACTTCCTTGCAGTTAAGATGGGTTCGTTTCCAATATTGTACTTCCGGACAGTTTATTAGAACCCACCAGTGGGCAATCCCTACCTCATGGTCAGGCAACTTGTCCACACCCTTCTTCTTGAAGCTTCCGTATGGTACAACATCGTTGGCGACGATAGATAGGTTGAACTCGGGGTCATCTCGACTTGGATGTTGTGGGGGGTCCTCCATCGCTCCCAAGTACAACTTGGCGTACGTTACACACTCATGCGCAATGTAAGCTTCAGTAATACACCCCTCAGGCGCAGATTTATTGTGCACATATTTCTTGTAGTCTCCAAGTTGTCTGCAAGGTTAACAAGTGCATGTTAAGAGCATGCAAATTTTATTTAAAAACATGTATAAATCAAATTTATGAATAACATGTACCTTTCGATGGGATACATCCAAGTGTAGTGTACGGGACCGGTAAGCAACAATTGTTGGGGAAGATGGATCATCAGGTGAGGCATGATGTCAAAGAAGTTTGGGGGAAATATCCTCTCGAACTTGCACAAGATAAAAACGATTTCCTCATGCATTCTCATGAGGTCTGATTTTCTAACTTCTCTAGCGCATACCTTCTGGAAGAATCTTGACAACGCCACCAACGGCTCAACCACTTCATCCTCCAAGTACGCTCGAATGAAAATAGGGAAGAGGCGTTGAAGCAGTACATGGCAGTCGTGACTCTTCAATCCGTACATCTTGTTGTCTCGGTAGTTAACACACTTGCTTATGTTACCCGCATAGCCATAAGGATACCTGCGTAGCCATTAACAACAATTAGATTTCATGCAGTCCCATGCTTCTGGAATACATGCCTAATAAAAAGTTACCTGACATTACTCATCCATCCAAAGATTTCATGTTTCTGGTCCCTGGTGACGGTGTAAGGAGCTTGGGGCATTTTGCTCCTGCCCTCTCTCAACCACAAATGGTCCCGCAGTCCCATATTTCTCAGATCAACGCGTGCCTTGGGGGTGTTTTTTGTTTTCTTCTCCCAATTCAAAATTGTGCCAACCACGGCTTCACACACGTTCTTCTCTATATGCATGACATCCAGGTAGTGTCTGATAGCCAACCTGGACCAATAAGGAAGTTCCCAGAAGATGCTCTTGTGTGACCAGAACCTATACCGATCGGGCCTCTCTGGAATCGTGCGCAACACATCGGGATGATTGCTAAGCGGACCAAAGTCATACTCATTCAAGTTTCAACACTGCCAATATTTCCTCCCCTGTCCATCGCTCCGGTGCCCAGCCCCTTTCTTCAGTCCCATCAAAATCCTGTGCATCGTCCCTAAATAGATGGTCATGCGGAAGCCAACAACGGTGACGCATCTGGACAATCTTGCTGCAATGAGGACTGGAGCAATCAACAGTCATGCACTCTGAACAAGCCCTGTAACCCCTGGTGACGCTGCCCGACAACATACCCCTCCCAGGAAAGTCACTGATCGTGCCAACAAGCATGACACGCATCCGGAATATCTCATTTTTGAACCGGTCGTAGACCAGGTGGCCTTTCAGACTCTAATACCGAAGCTCCTCAATTACGGGTCTCAAATACACATCGAGACACTTTTCCGGATAACCTGGGCCTGGAATCAACAATGTGAGCATGTTATATTCCTTCTTCATGCACATCCACGGTGGAAGGTTGTACAGAATCAAAATAACTGGCCACACACTGTACTGAAGCTCTTTCTTGCCAAAAGGGTTGAAACCGTCGGATGATAGCCCTAGCCAAACATTTCGAACCTCTGATGCAAATTCAGGAAACTCCAACACATTCTTCTTCCAAGCCTCTCCGTCGGCGGGATGTCTAAGGGTGTCATCGTCAGGCACATGCCTCTCAGCCCACCATCTCATAGCTTCGGCCGTGAAAGCACACATGAACAACCGCTCAAGCCTATCAATCAGCGGGAAGTACCGAAGTATCTTCACAGCTTTCTTGTTCCCTTTAGGAGTGAACTTATACCGCTCTGTATTGCATACTGGGCAGTATTCAAGATCTGCAAGTCCTTCCCCGTAAAACAGAACGCAATCGTATCTGCATGCATGAATCTTGATGTAGGAAATGCGGAGATCTTTAAGGATATGTCGCACCGTATGATGACTGGTAGGAAGCCGATGTCCGGGGGGCATCGCCCCACCCCATATCTTCAGCCAATCATCAACCGATTTGACAGTGCATTTGTTCTCCGTTTTGATCTTCATCACTCCCATGACAGATTCAAGGACAGTCTTACTGCATCCGGGGTACAACGGAGTCTGTTGCAATGCGATCAGGTTGTTGTACTTTTCCATACCACTTGTGTTGACCGGAGATCGGGGAATGGCTCGAGTGGCTCAATATCAGGGAAACACTCCATCTCCGGAGGAGGGAGTTGCACATCTGGTGCTTCATCAAAGACACCGCTCTCACGAGGAAACATATCGTTGATCCAGTTCGTTGTTGGATCATTGGACGAACTCCCTCTCTCGGCAAATTGTCCATGATCATGAGGACCCGCAAACTCTGGTTCACCGTGATAAATCTAATTAGTGTATAGGACCCAAAATCCATATCTAGCCAGGTGTTGCTCCACTTTCTCTATGGAAAAACGTTGTCGTGGGCTGGCACACTTGCAGTTTTTACACGGGCAATAATGAAGTGTAGTGTCTCCACAGTTAGCCATCACAAATTCCAGGAAACTCCTAACTCCATCATGATACGCCTGATCCCACCTTCCAAGGGTAATCCAACTCTTGTTCATCCTGTAAATTCAATAAATAAATATAATTATATATAGATATGTATATATGCACGTACTACGTATATACGTACGTACTAATTAATTAAAAAATTCATCATTACACACACACACACACACATATATATATATATATATACACACATCCCTAAATTAATTAAAACATCGTCAATCTCCCTAATTAATTAAACACAATATATTTTTTATATATACCAACAATATATTTTTAATTACAATTACATTAATTAATATATATATATACATTTTTTCATCAAATTCATCTAAAATCACCTCTAAATCAACAATCAATCACTAATCTTCAACAAAACTTCAATTCTATCTAACCAACATATCAACCCATTAATAATCTCATCTCATCTCAACACATATATATATATATATCAAATTAATCACACATTTATTCTAATTAAACTCTAAATTAACACACCTCTGCATATAACCAACTAAATCAACACACACAGCAATATACGTACCTTTCAAGCTTATGGCCGAGGTTTTGGACGATTTCAGAGCGTTTTCGAAAGTTTTTCGAAAAATTTCGACGAAGTGAGCTCGCTGGTGCAGAATAGATCTGATATAAGGGTTATAGCCGACGAAGACCCTCCTCGTCGGCTATAACAAAAAAAATTTCGTCGGCTATAGTTATAGCCGACGACGTCAAGTAATAGCCGACGACTCGTCGGCTATAATATTATAGCCAACGATGTGGCCGACGAAAGAGTAATTCGTCGGCTATAACCCCTTATAGCCGACGAAGTACTCTTTCGTCGGCCGTTTTTTTTTCATATCGTCGGCTATGACCCCTTTTCTGGTAGTGTAGCATACATATTAAAAGACTATAATGCATAAAAAATTTATACTACCACTTTGACCATCAATAACTTAATAAACCTAAAACTAAAATAAGACGATAAGCACTCAGCACTGCTAACACTTAACCTAAATTAGCCCCAAAAACCCAGAACTAAGGAACCCTAGGCACCCAGGCCATCATGCCCAAAGAGGCCATCATGCCCAAAGAGGCCATATATATGAATGACTGCAAATCAACATCGCCATCAAAGCCACATCCACCATCGGCGTCCAAAAGCTATTGCACTCCTAACGAGCCAAATCTCAGCCCTCATCGTAGAAAGCAACATCGGTTACACGCCCAAAACCTTCTCTAAAACGACGTTGTGCCGATCCAAAACTTTCCGCCGCCACGGCGACGTTGTCGTCGTCTCTCACCTCCTTCACCTCTGCCATAGTCGGCAAGGTTGCGGAGAAAGCGCTCCAGATCTGGATCGATGTGAGGGAGGAGATCGCAAAGCATCATGGAAGCATCAACGTCGTCTAGAGAGAGAGAGAGAGATTTGGGGAAACGATAGTTAATAGCTCTGTTTGCGTATGAGAAACATATGCTCTTAGCCTGCTCATGGTAAATATAAAAAGAAAAATGTAGTTATCGGTAAATAGCCCTTAAAAGAAAGAAATTATTAAAAATTTTACGGGACTGTGAGATATGAGATTACGAGTAAGGTATGCGAGAGATTTGATCCATGTAAAAATCAGTTCTAGTTGTTGAAGTTAGAAGGGGAATTAATCATCGGTTTATTTCTGAGGTTGTGGTAACTAGAAAATACTTGGTATTTCCCTGAAGTATGGTTTACATTAAACATACAAACTGTTCATTATGTCCTAGCCTGGAGCTTTTGAAACAACTCCTCATGTGATCAGTCAATGCTCCATTGCAAAACAACCTTACAGCCATCTCTTAATTTGCAGGTTACTATTCTCCCTCTTATCTTCAAAAATTGGATGATTTATTAAGCTTTAAGTGCAAGTTACTAATTGGTTGTGTCCCCCCATTGATGATCCTTGTTTTTACTACAACTCCATGTACAAGTCCCATATGTCTTTTTTATGCTTGCTTTTAGCTAGAACAGGTTTTAGGATCATAGTGTAACTACTGGCCAACGTTCTAAAACTTGGTGGCGGCCTTTAGGTAGAACAGATTATGTTAGGCAGATTAGATTCTAAGCAGGCTCTAGGCGGGACTAGGCGGTCTTTAGGTAGATTCTAGGTAGACTCTAGGCGGGTATAGGCAGCTTCTAGCACTACCAGAAAAAAGGGTTTTCCCGACGAAAAAAAAAAACGGCCGACGAATTAAAATTTTCATCGGTAATTCTAAGGAATAGCCGACGATTTTATTTTTCGTCGGTGAAAAAAAAAAATCGTCGGCCATAGTTTAACCATAGCCGACGAAACCGTTTTTTCGTTGGTATTTTCAAAAAATCGTTGGCTATATTCATATTTCAGTCGACGATTTGTATTTTCGTCGGCCTTTCTCCGAAACATTAGCCGACGAAAATTTTTGGAAGTATGGCCGACGAAGTTGACATTTTCGTCGGCTATAAGTCTATATATTTTCAGATCTGGGCAGCAGCTGCTCATTTCAAAAAAAATGGGAAAAACGGGAGAAAGAGTGAAAAATCTGTGGGTATTGTTGAAATCCGTCTTCTCTTACATTGTGGAGCTATATATAGGTACTTACATGTGTATATATGTTGATTTTGAGTTTTAGTTGAGTTGATTTTGAATTTTAGTGATTTTGATTTAGTAAGTGATTTTTTGTTTTGTTGTTGTTTTAGTGTTAGAATGTATGTATATATGTTGATTTTGAGTTTTAGTTGAGTTGATTTTGAGTTTTAGTGATTTTGATTTATTAAGTGATTTTTTGTTTAATTTGTTGTTGTTTTAGTGTTAGAATGTATGTATATATGTTGATTTTGAGTTTTAGTTGAGTTGATTTTGAGTTTTAGTTTAATTATGTGTTTTAATTTGATGTTATTTTAATTAGTGTTAAAATATATATATATATATATATATATTAATAGTTGTTGATAGTGTAATTAATTAACTTAAATAATGGTTGATATATAGTGTAACTTAAATAATGGTTGTTAATTAATGGTATATATATGAGTTGATGTTGGTAATAATATATATTGTAATGTAATTAATAATTAAGGATTTATATATATATATATATGTATGTGTTAACTAATTTCTTATTAATTAAAGTTATACATATATATTATTATCACGCTATATATGGATCTGGATAAGAGTTGGATTTCGCTTCCAATGCATGACCGACGATACACTACAGGAGTTGTGAATTTTTTGCAGTTCGTCGAGGAAAATGCAAACGGGAATGATTACCATTATTGCCCGTGGAAGAAATGTAAGTGTCGCAGTTATATGTGTCGATTTCCGATTAGGACAGTATGGGAGCACCTAAAGAGTAATGGGTTTTGGCCGAAGTACAAACGTTGGATATATCACGGTGAGCCATCATTAGATGGATCGCATGATCATGGGCAGTTTTTTTAGGCGGGCAGTAGTAATACATCCAACGATCCAACAATGGCATTCGTCAACGACGTGTTTCCTTTTGAAAGCGGTGTACGTGGGGAACAATATATGCATGACCCGGTGCTGCCCTTCCCACAAGTTGTCAACAATGCTGCCTTTGACAAGTACAACAAACTGATTGCATTGCAACAGACCCCTGTGTCTTCAAGTTCTGAGAAGACAGTTCTTCAAAGTGTGATGGAGGTAATGAGGATTAAAGTCGAGACAAAATCGACTATCAGGCAAGTAGATGAATATCTACAGTACACTTCTTCGTTGTTGGAGGAGGGTCATCATAATCCTACCAATCACCATAAGGTCCGAAGTATCCTCAAAGATCTAGGGCTTTCCTACATTAAGACCCATGCATGCGCATTTGACTGCGTTCTCTTCTGGGGTAAAGATGCAGAAGGGAATGACCTTGCTAGCCTTGAAACATGTCCGATATGTCAGTCTGACCGATATAAGTTGACGGGAGCAGGCAATAGGAAACATGTGACAGTGCTTCGGTATTTTCCGTTGAGAGATAGGCTTGAGCGGTTGTACATGTCAGAAACCACCGCAAAAGCTATGAGATGGCACGGTGAGCGGGACGCGGGAGACGCAGATATCATGACACACATCTCTGACGGAGCGGCTTGGAAGCATATAAACAATGACTTTCCTCATTTTGCGTCAGATGTCAGAAACGTCAGGCTCGGGCTCTCAACCGACGGGTTCAACCTTTTCGGCACCATGAGTCTTTCATACAGTATATGGTCGGTGGTTTTGGTACCTTACAACCTTCCTCCGTGGATGTGCATGAAGAAGAAAATATAATATGTTGACGTTGTTGATTCCGAGGACTGGTTACCCAGGAAAATGTCTCGATGTGTATATGAGACCATTTATTGAAGAGATTAAGGTATTGTGGGACGTTGGTCATCCCACTTTTGACAAGTACAAGGAGGAGACGTTCCAGATGCATGCCATGGTTATTGGTACCATCAGTGATTTTCCTGCTTATGGGATGTTGTCGGATAGCGTTGTTAGGGGATACAAGGCTTGTCCAGAGTGCCTCAGCGATTATGGGAGCACCCCTCATTGCAACAAGATATGCAGAATGGGTCATCGTGTGTTCCTTCCGGCGGATCACCACTGGCGTTACGAGTCCGCCGCATTTGATGGAACGGAAGAACACGGTGGTCCTCCCAGAAGATGGACGGGAAGAGAAATTTTAGCAGTGCTTAATGAGTACGATTTTGGGCCCCTCAGCAATCATCCCGATATTGTAGCGGAAATACCTGAAAGACCTGAGGAGTACAAATTTTGGACACATAAGAGCATATTGTGGGAACTCCCGTACTGGTGTGAGTTGCTGATCCGTCACTTCCTAGACGTTATGCACATAGAAAAAAATGTTTCTGAAAGTGTGGTGGGCACAACGCTGAACTTGGAGGGGAAGACGAAAGACGGTCCTAAGGCTCGCACTGATCTGCAAAACATGAATATAAGAAAATAATTATGGTTGAAACAAGGGAAGAGAAAAATGCCTCAAGCTCCTTACACCGTCAAGCCTGAGCATAAATCAGAAATTTTCCATTGGATAAGTCGGGTCAAGTATCCTTCAGGCTTTGCTGGAAATATAGCCAAGTGTGTGAACAGACAATTCAACAATCTTTACGGGTTGAAAAGTCATGACAATCATATCCTGCTACAACGTCTCTTCCCTGTTTTCATTCGACCGTTCCTTCCCCGTCACGTTGTGGAGCCGTTAGTAGCGTTGGCAAGATTTTTCCAGAAGGTATGCACACGGGAAGTGAGAAAATCTGACCTCCGGGAAATGCAACAAGACTTCGTTCATATCATGTGTAAATTTGAGATGATATTTCCTCCAAATTTTTTCGACATCATGCCTCACCTCATGATCCATCTTCCTCGGCAGTTGTTGCTTACCGGTCCTATGCACTTCACTTGGATGTATCCGATGGAAATGTATGTTTTTTACACCTTATGTTAATTTCCTCATCAATATATGTGATTTAGTATTAATGTATTATCATAACACTTTAAAAACTTGATTTATTGGCAACTTGGACAATACGGTGATTTTGTCCAAAACAGATCCGCACCTGAAGGATGTATAGCTGAAGCATATATTGCGCACGAGTGCGTCACCTACATGAAGCTGTATTTAGGAGCGTTACAGGAAAGCATACCGGAAGATGTACCTTCACAGTTCAATCTTTCTATACTCTCCGACGATGTTGTACTCAGTGGAAACATGCAAGTTTCCTACAAGTTGAAAGATTATGAGGTAGCCATTGCACATTGGTGGGTACTAATTAACTGTCCAGAAGTTCAGTTTTGGAAGAACATGCATCTAAACTGTGAACAAGTAGGAGTTGATCTCGATTACCACAACCGGACATTCGCAGAGTATTTCGGCCGCTGGGTACGTAACTTTAACATTATTCTATACGTATTTATATATTATTGGTATAATTATTCATATTTATAGTTGATTCCGATGGTTGCAGATGGACCTCATTAAAAATGATAATCACCCAAATTGGTCGCACGAACTCAGACTGCTAGCGATGAAGCCGGTCTATTCAAAAGTTTATGCGACGTGCAAGGTGAATGGTGTGTTATTTCGATGTGAAGAGAGAGACGTCAAAATGAAAACACAAAATTCAGGGGTTATGGCACATGGTGGGGATGATGAAGTTGACTATTACGGTGTTCTCCATTCAGTTATGGAACTGCATTATGGGGAAGGCATGAAAGTGCACCTTTTCAAGTGTAGATGGTTTGACACACGGCCGCATAGCATGAAAACCGATCAATACGGCATAACTTCTGTGAACACTAGTACATCATGGTATGAGGATGACCCGTTCATTTTAGCCACATGGGTGAAACAAGTGTTTTATCTTGATGATCTCGCCAAGGGGGACCCGTGGAAAGTAGTCAACACTATCCACCATCGCAACATTTACCGGGCGTCTACACTTGGAGTGGCTGAAGAGAACGAGGAAGGTGGCATCGCGTATCAAGAGCCCAACTCAAACGGTATTCCTGACTCCTCTTTTATTCGCCTAGACACGCCGGTGCGAATTCGACGTGAAGAGCCACTGCTTGTTGATGTTGATCCAAATGAAGAAACTAACGAGGACTCTAGTGGTGAGGAAAGACATAGATTACCCCTATCGAGCAATTCAGAAACCGAAGAAGACTCATCTGATGATTCCGATTACAATCCGACGGATTAAGTAATTTAGATGATGTAATCCTTTCATTTGTAATCCACTCATTTCTAATGAACGGGCGTGGGGATGAGCCTCCCAGCTAGGCTGGGTTCTAAACCCCTTAAAAAAAAATTTGAAATATGTTGACTGTTGGGTTTCTGTATTTTTGATGTTCAATTTTGGTTATATATGAACAGGACATAGGAATACGAGAGGTGTAAAACCACTGATTTTTTTTTTTTTTCATATAATAGCCGACGAAATATGCATTATTTCGTCGGCTATACTCATAATAGCCGACGAAAAATGTGTGATTTCGTCGGCCATTCATATATTGAAAAATACATATTTTATGTTAGACAGAAAACGACAAAATAATAGCCGACGAGTACTAGGTTTGATTTCGTCGGCTATGATAAAAAACAAAAAACAAAAAAAGACCAACTTCCATTTTCTATCACTATCGACAAACCATTGCTTCATCCTTCAAATGCAAATATGTCGTCAAATAAGATATGACCGAAATAATGAAATACGTCTCCGGTTGAAAAATGACAAGATTCCGACAAATTCTGTGTGCCGAATGTTGCGGTTAACTATTTTTTACTTCCGTTTTCCTATGGGTAGCCTGACGTTCGGTAGATATTTTGAGGAAAATTTTTATACGATTAGTTGCGTCTCAACGATTTGAAACTATTATCTGTTGAAGGTCAGGCAAAAAAACGTCATTTAGACAGGCCAATTACCATTTCTAAGCGTTTAAAGGGTTGACTCACCCGGTTGACCGTCCCGATCGAGCCTTTAACTTTGTCAGATGTAGTTGGATTTTTTTTCATACATGTATTTAAGGTGAACGGTGATATCTGACGGTTGGAATAGATTTTCTAATCTTTTAGATTAAAAATCAGAACATATGCACTAATGTTCCTTAACTTGTTTACTAAGTGTTTAAGTGAATGTATAGTTTCAAATAGTTACTATACGTACACTCTTCAAATGAAAATATATTGTCAAATAAGATATGACCGAAATAATGAAATACGTGTACGGTTGAAAAATGACAAGATTCCGACAAAATCTGTGTGCCGAATGTTGCGGTTAACTTTTTTTTACTTCCGTTTTCCTATGGGTAGCCTGACGTTCGGTAAATATTTTGTGGAAAATTTTTAAACGATTAGTTGCGTCTCATCCATTTGAAACTATTATCTGTTGAAGGTCAGGCCAGAAACCGTTGTCTAACTAGACTAATTTCCGTTTTAAAGCGTTTAGAGGTTTGACTTAGTGGTTTGACCAACAGTTTAGCCGACGAAAATTATATGTCGTCGGCTAAACTCTTGCGATCCGCGCCTTTTCATTGTCCGCCGTTGGATGTCGGAGATCAGACGGCTGCTGATCTCCTAAAGTATAGCCGACGATGTTTAAAGCATAGCCGACGACATTCAAAGAATAGCCGACGATTTTAAAGTTTTCGTCGGCTATTTTGAAGAATAGCCGACGAAAATTATATGTCGTCGGCTAAACTCTTGCGATCCGCTTATTGTCCGCCGTTGGATGGCTCAAATCCAATGGCTGCTGATTTTCCAAAGCATAGCCGACGAAATATTTGAATTCATCGGCTAAACTCTTACGATCCGCGCCTTTTCATTGTCCGTCGTTGGATGGCGGAGATCAGACGGCTGCTGATCTCCTAAAGTATAGCCGACGACATTCAAAGAATAGCCGACGATATTCAAAGAATAGCCGACGATTTTAAAGATGTCGTTGGCTATTTTGAAGAATAGCCGAGAAATCTTTTTTAATCGTCGGCTATTCTTTCTGCTATAAATCAGAAACTTTCGAACCCTAGCCGACTTTTTCCTCTCCTCCTCCTCCTCCTGCTGCTGCTCCAATCTGCCGCTCTGCTGCTCCAATCCGCCGCGCTGCTCCTCCTCCTCCTCAAATCGGCGGCGCCACACTCCTCCAATTCCGGCCTCCTCCTCCTCCGATCCTCCTCCTTCCTCAAATCCCCCTCCAAGCCGGCCTCCTCCTCCTCCTCCTTCCCCTCCGCCTTCCCCTCCTCGTCGGACCTCCTTCCCCTCCTCCTCCGGCCTCCTCCTCCGATCCGGTTAATTTTTTATTTTTTTCAATTTAGTTTAATTTTATAAATTGTTATATATTTAATTTTAATTATATAAATTGTTATATATTTGTTAATAAATTTAATTTTAACAAATTGTTATATATTTGTTATATATTTTATTTTAATTATATAAATTGTTATATATTTGTTATATATTTAATTATAATTATATAAATTGTTATATATTTGTTAATAAATTTAATTGTTATATATTTGTTATAATTTAGGTATATAAATTGTTATATATTTAATTTTAATTATATAAATTGTTATATAAAAATTGTTAAATTAATTATATATATAAATTGGTAGTCTAATTATAACCATTTATATATTTTTGTTAATATATAAATGGTTATTTATATTTATATATATGTTAATAATGAAATATAGTTATATTTGTATATAAATAGTTATATTTAGGTTAATGGTTAGTATTATTTAAAATTAGTTAAAATTTAAATATTAATTTGTTAGTATGTTTTGAAATATGTTAGTATTATTGGTTATTATATTAATTAGAATTTGTTATTTAATGTAATATAATTTAATATTAATTAAAGTATTAATGCCTCGAGCTGCAGATGGCCGATGCATTCAGACAGTTTTTCGGAGGCCGTCGTTCCAGATCTAGGGGTTCTGGAAGTTTCGCCTGTTCCGCAGAGTCCGACAGGCCCCTTAGCCAGCCTGAGAGGACCACCACCCAGCCGCGGAGGAGTGTGGATTCATTCCAGCCGCGGAGGCCTGTGGATTCATCCCAACCGCGGAGGAGTGTGAGTTCTCGGTACCAGACCCTTCTCCAGGCGGGGCGGCCGTCGAGCAGTTCACGTCCCCTTGTCGGGCCAGATGCTCCGAGGTTCAGTAGGCAGCTATTTCAGGACGAGATAGCTGCAGACGTTCCTCAGGTCCGTATGCCTGAGGTTCATCGGGAGCCGATGACGAGTCCGACGACCTCTGCTGCTGACTCGACTGAGGGGACTACTCTCCCAAATCAGCTCTACCTCCCGTACAACATTCATGCGATACCCGAGGTCGACTTTCGTGGTGTGCCCATATGGCCTGCTATGCCTCAGTACGTGAGTGTTGCGGAGGCATACCATCAGCAGCCATTTGAGAACCCTGACCTCCTGATTTCGGCGAGGAGAAAAGGAAAGTCGACAGACGAGTCATCCAGTTCAGGTAACATTTGATTTTATTAATTAAATATTTTATTAAAATTAACGCACTAATATTTAATTTTATTAACCAATCGTCGTTTATGTGATAGGGACAGCCGCTAGCAGTTCAACGAGGAATACAACAGGTGTCATATGTTTTGACACGCTCAGGAGAACTGTTGCGCTCCGGAGGAGGATCCAGATCAACGAACCTCCTAATCAGGAGGTTCAGGGGAAAAAACGCCGCGACTACACGGGTTGCGTGGGGGCACTGATTAGGGACAGAGTCCCTATGTTGTGGACACGGTGGGCTGATGTGCCTGAAGAGATCAAGAGGGAGGTGAACAACACCGCGTCGGTGAGTAATTTAAAAAATTTAATTTATTTATCGTAATATTTAATAATTTTCGGTATTGTTATAATTGTAAAACTAATAAAATATTATCTTTCAGACATACTTCGAGATTGCAGAACACAAGCAGGATTGGGCGGACTCGATGCAGAACTTGAGGAACGTTGGGAATTCCTCATCTTATAATTTGAAATATTTTATGATATTAATAATATTTCTAATGCACTTTTGTTTTTTCCGTAGGTTCAAAGAGTGGAAGAACGAGCTCCGTTCCCACTTTAACCAATATGACAACCGTGGTCGTATGGGTACTCCAAGAGAGTTCATGTTCAGGGAGTACGAGTGGCGTTGGTTGAAGACAGTAGACTTCAACAACCCACTTATGCTGGTAAATATTAAACTTAACTATAAATGTTTATTTTGTTAAAATTTTAATTATTAGTTTAATTATTTTATAATTATTACACTAATATTTTTTTATACATTTTTCTAATATTTTATTATTTGTTTGAAGGAACGGTCTCGGATAAACTCTGTGAACCGCCGCCGTAACACAACCCCCCATCATGGTGGTTCTAGGCCATTTGCACAATATCAGGAGGAGGCGCTTAGAGATCATCCTGATAGCAACCCGTACGTGGAGACGTTCAAGATCGCTTATCTACAAGCGACAGAACAGCTCGTAAGTCGTTGATTACGATTTTAAAATTTTAATTATTAATTTTACTTAATTATATATTTGTTAGAATATTAATTATTTTTTTTTCCAGTTCAATTAGGAGAGGGTGAACCGGGCTGAAGAAGAGGTGTTCCAGCAAGTAGTTCGGGAGACACAACCGAACATTTCAGAGGCAGATCTGGAAGAAGCCCTGCGCCAGGTCGACCGATCGAATGTCCAAACGGCAGCGAGAATGTTCGACGCAGCCTTCCCAGACCGGTCAAACCAATACTACTGCCGGGGTTTGGGAAGTTCTGGAATAGGGCTCCTGAAGACCATTAAGGGAGGTCAAAAGAAGGGAGGCGGGGAGAGCCAACAGATGAGGGGGGAAGTGCAGAGATTGGCCGTAAGATTGGCGGTCGAGGCCCAGAGATCACAGGAGCAACGCCGCAGAATACAGCAGTATCATTTGGATATGGCCAGTTGGCATGCTGAATGCGAGAGAATTCGGCAACACAACTACGCCGGCCAACAAAACTGGTGGTATGATATGTTCGCGGCACAACAACAAGCCCTTGGACCCCCGCCCCCGTTTCAGCCTTTAGTTGAACCTCCAATGCCTCAACCTCCGGATGATGACGAGCATGATGGAGAGCAGGATGCTGGGGATGATGTGGTGGACTTTAGTGTTTTAGGTGATGATTAGGGTTATATTTTATGTATATTGGAACAAATTAAATAATAAGTCATTTAGACGTGTTTCTTGTTGGTGTAAATGCATGGATTGTCTTTGTGATTTGCAAGTTGCTTGGAATGGTAATTTAGAAATTAATTTAATTTTTTTTCCCCAAATGTAAGAATAGCCGACGATATTGGCATTATTTCGTCGGCTATAAGCACTATAGCCGACGATTTTTACCAATTTTCGTCGGCTATAACTTTCATTACCGACGAAAATGACATTATTTCGTCGGCTATAACTAATTAATGCCTATTAAAATATTAATATATTCCGACGAAATAACCGACAAAATAGATGAAATTGTCGGCTATATGACAGAACAAATAGCCGACGAATTTCGTCGGCTATAGTTTACGATATCGTCGGCCATGCTCGAGCATAGCCGACGAATTTCGTCGGATATTTTGCCAAGGTTTGGTCAACAAAATTAATTTTCGTCGGTAATATCGTCAGCCATACTCGAGAATAGCCGACGATTTCGTTATTTTCGTCAGCCATTGGTATTACCGACGCCGTTTTTCCGACGAATTATAGCCGACGAAAATTTGGCATAGTCGACGAAATTTTTTTCGTCAGCTATTCTCTCCGATCTGGTAGTGTAGGCTGACAATAGGTGGAACTAGGCAGGTTCTAGGGGGGGTTTAGGCGGAAACTAAGCGGGCTAGAGGGGACTAGGCCGTCCAAATCGGGTTTTGACTAATTTTTTCTTAATTTGATGCAGGACCAAAAAAATAATCTTGAATGGACATGGAGAAATACGAATTAGAGATTTAGGCTTGTTTATGTTTTAAAACACAACTTTTATTCTAGTATTATTATATGAACTTTGAATTATTTTGAAATTTGGTTATTGATCAAGTACTAAAAATGTCATTTTATAAAAATATATAAAAACAAAAAATGGAAATCCGTCTATAAGGCGGCCTAGCCGTCTAGGTGATCCAAGACATGTCGTCCGCCCTAGGAGCTACTACCGAGTTATAAAAATCTTGCTACTGACTAGTGCAGATCATTGGAATGCTTGCATCTGAAGAAGTTCTTGTTTGATCGAGGGTTCCTTGGATTGTCATCCTCTGACGTCAAATCCATTTGTTAATTAGCTTTGCCATCATGCGATCCGTCTCATTTTGCTCGTCTGCATTAATTCTCGAGTTGTTGTTCCTATTAAATTTGAAGTATTTTCAATTCAAGCTCCATCTCTTGATTTATATGCGCACCATGTCCTTTCCAGTGGTCGTGTTTTCAATTATAGTGTAAGCTCATAAGTTTTTGTCTCTGCCATTTGATACATGGTCATCATAGGCTGTACATTTATATTGGGCGGAGCTCAACTCAAACTGACTATTTCACCACGAAGCAGAGATCGAAAATTGATTTGCTTAAACTTTACCAAGTAAATGATTTGGTTTTATTCTTTTAGTGCGAAGGACAATGCATGCCTTGATCGAAAATGATCGAGTTGTTAACGACTCGCAGACTCGGAGATATACTTATGGAGGCTCTCTAATAATGGAGTTTCTGATTCTGATCAAAATCCAAATCCGATCAACTTTTGTAGGCAGCTAGCACGTTTATGTTTTGTTCTAGTGCACCAATTAAAAGGATAGTTGCCAAGGTTTACATTATAAAATTAGTAAGTTGATAAAATGATCATGATTCCAGTATTGTACTCAATCATGCTCTTAAGTGGACTGTGGAGCCGGTAGCAAATGAGGCAAATCACAAATTTTTCACGTTTTATGTCAGTTGGATGTTACAATATGATAGAAGAACTACGTAACTGATGAGTAATCCGAACAAATTTTTTAACATGATGGTGTTAATCAGGATAAGAAAATGGTGAAGCTGGCACTTGAAATGCTACTTTTTTTTTATATATTACAAATGAGAAGTTTTAAATACACTCTCCAAACTACTTAATTAATACACATACATATGTTAGTTTGCAAAATCATTACAAATCTATTATTGTTCTCTTCAAATTCTTAAACATGAAAATGCTAAATAAAATAAAGAATTAATACATTCTCATCATTGTACTGTATTTAGAGTAAGAAGAAAAAAGAACAAGATGAAATTTAATAAAATGAAAATCATAATGTTTTTAATATAAATTACTACTTAATTCAAAAATCTAAAAAATGAAATTATAATTTTTTTTGTAAAAAATAAAGAAATAAATTAATTGTTTAAATTCCCATTAAAACTAATTCAAATTTCTTATAGAAGTTTTTTTCTTATTTTATTAGTTTCATTTTTTTTAATCGGATGCATTATTTTATTAGTTTCTAAAAAGAAACTTTTGATTTTTGATATTTATTTTTTTCTGATTTTCTCAATTATTACATATGTCTGTTTTGATCATTTGATATATTTACACAATTATATTTGAAATATATAATAATAGGTATGTGTATTAAGTATGTTGGGGAGTATATATAAAACTTTTCATTACAAATAAGCCAAGTAGCAAATAAACACGAGCTGAAACTCCTCAAACATCCTTCCTCCAAGTACTGATCAAACTGGAGAGCAGCCGAGACAGAAAATGAAAAAGAAAGTTACTGATTCCAACTAGATAGAGATAAGAAAGTAAAAATAAAATTATATATATCAACAGTGAAATCAGCAATGAAGTTAGCTCTAAAAATGCACTAGTTGATGTATTTCTGAAAATGCACTAGTTGATATACTTGTTGGCTCCTCCAGTACAGACTATAATATTTTATAACCTTGTATTATGAGAATCTGAGATTCGAGATCGATTTTTATGTATGATATGAAAATAAGTAAACCGAGCCTTGTAGCGTGGGTTTATAACTAAACAAGACATTAAAGTGATTGATTATATGAGGCGTGACCATGCGAAGAAACTTAGTTATACGTAGCTGTTTATATCTTCATCATATCAGACTCATTTTCATATCATCCACAAGAGATCTCCATCTCCAAAATAACTCTACCCAAATCATAGAGAACTCATAAATTTGTAAATAATTGATCATGTAGATTTCAAAGAGTAGATGATATTTGGTTGTCTTAGAACATGGTTGAAACCTTGAAACTCATCGAAAAAAGTTGAAAAACCCGTCAAAGCATCAAGATTTTGGAGGCTTTAATTTACCCCTTTCAGTCACGAGTTGGCAATACTAGACCATACCAACGAACAAATGTAAAGTCGCCGGCCATTGCGGCCAACTCAACGACATGGCCGGAATCTGAAGATAGGGTCCCGTCACAAATCGGTGGTTTAGCTAGTGTGTACTGAGAATGAACCGAAAACGATAATTTTTACTCTTTCCATATTTGTTAACCAGACCAAACCTGCATTAGGAGTACACATACGAATTCCGTCGGACAAAATTGAACAGTACGTGTATATTCTTGTGCAGCGTTGAAACGCATATAGCCTCATTTTAAAGGTCAAAGATTTTGGACTTGCATGAGCAACTAAAATTTTCCATGTTCCCAACTCAATGTTACAAAACTACAAAACAGCATTCCTGATCGACCATATCAAATCTCTAGCAACTCTGGAATATCCCCTGCTCTGGTGAAAACATTGTACCAAAAATCCATGCAGTTATCGTACATATTAGAGCCACTAAAACCATAATCGACAGGTAATTCCACATTTGTGTTCACTTGTGGCTCTGCTGCTGCACCAATTGCCTGATCAAAGTCGCCACTCACTGTCTCATTGGAACTGTTCTGATCAGCTGACAGTACTTCCGACCAAAAACTGTCGTCTGCTTCCGGTAAATTCACTTCGTAGTCGACGTTCAAGCCCATGTTAGCGCTACTGTTGTTGTTCTCGCTGCTGGTAAAGGAGGAGGTGTCATCAGCGCTTGAAGTAGTACACTGAGGTGGAGAAACCGGGCCATATTCGAAGCTTTCGGATTTTCCATAACTTGAAGTATTTTCAGGTTTTGGTTCGGGTTCGGGTTCTTGACCTTGTGCTTCTGTTGGAGTAGGGTTTTGCTTGAGGCTGAGCTTCTTCTTCAAGTGGGTGTGCCAAACGTTTTTTATTTCATTGTCTGTGCGGCCGGGCAATCTTGCTGCAATTGCTGACCATCTGAGTATTCAAGTAGAAGTAAAAATCATCAAATTAGGATAAGTTAAAAAAGTGAAAGCATATGAACTCAAGTCTGTTTTATCGTCACACGAATGATTATGTGCACTAAGAAAAATTGTGATGTTGGATGTATGCCTAGTATTTTAAACGCTTGAGAAACGTGTCCCACGTCTCACTACTAGGCATGTAGTAACCATCCCATCCAAACGTCGGCAGCACAACAAATATTAGTGATCAATTATTTTTCTCAGATGTCGGCCTTTTTTTTTTTGAGAATTTTCTCAAATGTTACTAGCATTTAGTCTAATGTTTGATGCAATTTTCTAAAATACAGTGTTGGCATACGGTCTGCAATACAAGAAATTCTTAGTATATATCTCAACTTGTTTTCGTTTTTCCACAACAATAGTTAGAGAAAAAATGAATATATTTCTCAACTTCGACTTCTCAAATCAAGAATTTCATCTTGCAGGGTACAGCAGAAGCTTAAATACTTTCCAGAACCAAAATGAATCGAACCCCAAGACCCCAAAACAAACCCCCATTAACAATCATGAAGTTAAGAAAACCAAATCAATAAAAAGAATTCAACTATGGAGACGGATCAAGTTCATACCTGTTCCCCAACATTTGATGCAAGTTGATAATGGCGTCTTCTTCCTCCTTGCTAAAATTCCCTCTCTTGATATCCGGCCTCAGGTAATTCGTCCACCGCAGCCTGCAACTCTTCCCACACCTCGACAACCCTACAGAAAAGAAAAAAACCCCAACACTCAGTCAATCACTTCAAACACTACGTACATCAGATCTACAAACACAGTCACACGACTAGCTCCTTATGCAACTCACCAGCCAATTTGGGAAGCGCCCTCCAGTTGCCGTGGCCGTACTGCCGAATGTAAGAGACGAGTACGTGATCCTCCTCCGGCGTCCACGGCCCTTTCTTCAACCCCATCTTCTCGCAGCACGGAGCTCTCACCATTGTTCTGAGTTGTATTATGCTCCTTGAGTTTCGCTGAGGACAATGAGCCAGGAAATAAGAAGGAAAAGGCTAAAGGGAAATGAGAGCCGGGAGAGGAATATATAGACACGGCGAGTTTCCGTGTGACGTCTGCAAAGTTGAAAGTGTGCTGTACGAAGCGGAATAGTCCTAGTTTTTCAAGTACGAAGCATTTAGTTGGATCCTAAAGGGTCGAGGATGCTAGCTAATGAGAACACGTGGGGAATATATGTGTGTGCCTGAAATCGATGTGAAAATTCTAGTCAATGGATGCTAGCTAATCTCTATTTATGTTTTATCTTCATCATTTCTGACTTTTGATGAAGATTTACTGTGCATTTGGGTGGTAAAAATGAGGTTAATCGCTTTGGAATGATGGAATCCAAAACAATAGGATTTCAAATATGTGTTCGAGAATTCTACATAATTCGTCGCATGTTATATTTGAACATTTCATAGCAAGTTTAGTGAAGATGTGAAGTAAGCTATAAAGTGCAAATTTCGCACGCTTTAATAAATTAGTTTAAGAGAATCTCGGTGCGTAGAATTTATTCTCATTATTGTATATATCTTTAAATGTTGAATCTATAGTTATCGTATAGCATAATTGAGTAATTTTTGAAACGATAAGTTTAACGAATTGAAAGGAGCTAGCAAACTAATTGAAGTGAATCTCAGTGTGTTAAATGTCTTCTCGTCATTGTATATAGGGAGATTTTGATTTACAACCATTTTTTAAGAGACATTTTAGATAAAACCTACTAAATAATTCTATATAATAGGTATCTGAAATGTGTCAACTTTACTACATATATACTATATCCTATTTTTTATAAAATTTACACAAATTGCCAACATTCAGTTAACATTAACACAATAAAGAAGCTTAATTAACTCTATGTATTAAATATTTTAATTATGGGTTTTTCTTCAATACTAACCATTTTGTGTTTCAATCAATTTCATAATTACTGCAATTGAAAATTTTATACATCTTATAAAATAGTTTAGTAAAAGGAAATTCATTCTCTATACATATATATAGTAGAATCATAAAATAGATACATAATTGGTTGTATGTATAAGATATCTAACTACGAGAATACTATTCTAGTGAAATTAAGCATCTAATATATAGAAAGTTTATTTATCTATGACACCTCTATATTAGTATCTAATTTTTATTATATATACCACTTTGTTAGATTTCCTACTACATTATACCTATGATTGTTGAATACACACACACATATATATTACTACAATCAATCTTTGTTCTAGTTTAAAGGTTATGTTATGTACTTAAACCCTACTTAATAGGTACATTAGAAATAAATAGTTTTGAGTAAAAAGAGTGATCTCTCGATCATAATAATATACCTAAGAATAGAAAAATTAATCAAATGATAAGATCACCATGTACCTTACAATTAGATATCATTTGAGTATGTAAGGA
The DNA here is from genome assembly GCA_963682095.1 of Potentilla sterilis. Lineage (NCBI taxonomy): Eukaryota > Viridiplantae > Streptophyta > Magnoliopsida > Rosales > Rosaceae > Potentilla > Potentilla sterilis. Next base: position 12,750,482 of record OY821762.1, on the reverse strand, counting down.
GACACCAAATGTGAGCTCAAAAGTGCAATGCAAACCAATCCCTAGAAGAAAACTCTTTCTCTCATTTTTTCCCCTTCCCCAACCTCTTTTTTTCTTTCTAAGTATTTCTTTGATCAGCCCGTTGGGACACATGCAAGAATACCATCCATACATGTCTTCTTCCCTTTCTTTGATGCAAGAAAAAAATTCCTTCTCAGGATTCAAACCAAAGTTTCATTTCATCTCATGAAAGAAATTCTGAAATTTTATATGAAAATACACCTATACATTTGGGAATAAAAAACTATTACAAATGGAATACTTCTATAAAGAGCATATACACACTCAAGGTATGAAATTAAGAATGTAATTAATTATGATAAATTTAAATCGAGCTAAATTTTAATTTGGTATTGAAATTCATATTCATACTAAGATTGAGAATATACCAAATTTAGCTTTCTACAATTTAAAGGGTAAAAATGTGCAGTCAGACAAAAATGAAAAAATATAATATGGAAATATGCTGACAATTGGGTGTATATCTAAAGAAAAAAGGGAGAGTTTGGGGTCAGATGAAAGTTAGGGTTTCGATCAAATTGGGAAATTAAGGTCTTTTTTTTTGAGTTGTGAGTTGAATTGAATTGGGGTCTAAATACTAGAGTTACTGATGGTCAGTAAATTATTATTAGTGGTTACTGAAGGTCAATAACCTGATTACTGAGAGTCAGTAACTTGATTCTTGGGGGGTCAGTAACCTGATTACTGAGAGTTAACAACATGGTTAAAGTCAAGGTCAGTAATTTAAAATTAGAAAAATAATATTTCGGTGAAAAAATTGGGTGACCGGAATCCGGCCACGAGAGGCTAGTGACTGGAATTCAGCGATTAAAGTCCGGTGACTGGAATGCGGCGATTGGATAATATTAAATAGATATTCCGACGAAAAAATTGGGTGGCCGGAATCCGGCGACTGGAGTCCTGTGACTGGAATCCGGCGACCGGCAATTAGACGCCGGCAGAGTTTGGTGACCTTCCGGCAAAGTCTTCTCTATCTTATACTTTCTCTTCATATGAGTATATAAGGGGTGAGGGCAAAAAAGAAATTAAAATATTAAAATTGTACTTGAAAAGATTTGTTGAATGGGTAATATGAGTTGTTACCTTATATTTAATAGGGGAAGAAATTAGGGTGTTCATTGGAATAGGTAATGAGGGGGCTAAATTTGTACTAAATTGACATTTTTCCAAGAAAAAAAGGGTGTGAGTTTATTTTATAAGAGATCTACTTATTTGAATTTTTGTCTAACTTTCTTTTGTATTATATATCTTTATTTATGGAATCTATAGTTATCGTATAGCATAATTAAGTAACTTAAATAGTTGAAACGATTAGTTCAAGGAATTGAAAGGAACTGGCTATTGGTCGACAACTAGCTAGCTAGCTCATCCTAAACGAAATTTACATTTTTTCATGCACATTCGAAAATGGAGATTCTATTCATACCTCCCAAATTGACAGTTAGACCTCCTTACTCAATAGACCTCCAATTTATTTTTACAAAAAAGTAAAATACTATTTATACCTCCTTAATCTTCCCAAAATACCCATTAGGCAATTAAATCAATAAAAGCTTTTCTTTTTAGAAGATTATACTAATATCTCCAAGATTATTTTACTTCCAATTTATGAAGAATAAAAAAAAATGAAACACTCAATTTGATATGATAAAAAAAAATTAATTACTAAAGTCTTAGTTTATTATAAATAACCTCTTGACAAGTCTTATGTAAATTGTTGCATAACATATAATTGATACACTTGTTCTTTGATAATAATCGGCTAATGTACATAGATTATATATTTTTGAACAAACAAACTACTATGAAATAAGCTAAAGATTATAGCATATACCTCAATTTTTTTAAAAAATATATTTTGCTAGATAGAGGATATTTAAGTATTTATGCCTAAAATAATTTATTTAACTTTATGTGGTCTGACTAGTAATTGCACGTGAATTGACAAAGTCAATTGAAAGTTAAAAAAGAAGAGAGGTCTAAGTGCAAATTTAAAAAGTATGAATAGAAACTCCGACTCGAAAATATCCTAGCGACAAAATTGATGGATCCGCATGTCTATTTCACCATCTGTAAGTTCGTTGTTGGAGCCTTGGAGGTACTTTTGAAGACAAATGTTTGTGTAAGGAATGTAGACCAAGTTAACTTGATTTAATTAGTTTGTTAATTGTTGAGCAAACTGATAAACGTGTGGCGGCAATACAGTTAGAGTCTAAAATTAGCTCGATGTTAACTTAATTAGGTTCAATTTCATTTATCAGAATATCAAGAAAGTGACCTATAATGTATAATATGTTGGAATCGAGCAAGCCATCAACCGAGGATTTTAAAAGCTTTTTGAAAACTGATTTTTGAATGCCAAATTGCCAATTTTCATCGGTATTTTGATTGAAATTTCTAATTTTCGTCGACATTGTCATACTTGCCATCAACAAACCGTGAAAGCAATAATAGTTACTAGCAAGACAAAAAAAAAAAACCGCCAGTTAATGAACGAGGGAAACGTAACTTAACATGCCACTTATTAGCTATAAATCTACATATATTACTTGGATTTCTATATTATGTGCATGATTTTCAAACAAGCTAGAATATATAATTAAAAACCCTAAAGCCGACTTTTAACACGGGATCAATGCCCGGAATTGACAATTACCAGAAATTTCAATGATGGGATGGCCAAGTTGAACTAAAATAGACCCGGCGAGAAGTAATTAGCAAGTGTGTGTTTTCCGTCAACAAGGACTAATTAAGTAGCTAGTAGTGGTAGCTGATGATAACTATGTGTGAGTAGTGGAACCAATTAAAGTAAGTAATTAGTCATATTAGCATTGAAAGTAATGTACATTGGAATGGCAAGCAAGTCCAACACTCCTGCAGGTTATTACTTGCTCAGTGATGTCACTAACTTTTCCAAAGCTACACCACCTTGTGTTAAATTTCTCTTCCGATCCTCTTAGAGAAATATTGCAAAAGTGTTTTGATTTAGTCTTTATAAAGACTTACTTGAACGAGTTTATATTGAACTACATATACATTGTCGATCAGTTCAGGTTTATAATTTATATTAATACTAAACACGTTTTATCTATAAATTTTATTTTTTTGACAAATCTATAAATTTTGAATATACATACATTGTAGTTTTAGACATAAGCAATCCATCATAATCTCCATAATATTTAGGTCATTAATTCACAAGTAATTACTATATCAAGCTACTAATATATATCAATCAATTTGAAACGCAAAATATATAACTCTCACATTTCAAATATTTCCGATTAAATTACTACGTGCAAATACCTTTGAATAAGTACGTAGATTAACATGCATGTTGGTAGCACACCCGGATTGAATATGAAGATCATGGGTACTAATTAGGTATATCGATTATCATCGCATACTCCAAAACTGATCGAAGCAGTCAATGCATCCGAGTTAAGTACCTCGCTCATTGGATGATATTAATTTCTCCTCTCATATATTTTCTTTGGTCGCGATCGATCTTTATCTTCTTGCCTCTTTGATATAGGAAGGTAGGTATGATATGATTAATTTACGTACATTAATCAACTCGAGCATATCATGAATCCTCCACAGAGAAATTAACTTTAATTAGCTTGACTATATATAGAGGAATAATGAAGTAGCCAGCCAGTCTCAAACTCTCAAAATCCCTTATCTTTCTTCTTCTTCTTCTTCTTCTTCTTCTTCTTCGATATCACTCATATTAGGTAGATAGTATATAATTGTCACGAGTACCATTATAAGAAGATTGCATCTGTTAAAGCTTTGTCTACTTTCTTCTCCTGGCCGGCCTCCTGGTTAAATGTATTAAGACTTGAATCTAAATGTATGGCCAAATCAATAATTTCATTAAACATGCATATCGATCATAGCCAAGATCAAAAGCTCTTAACTCGACTAGTGAATGTCATCACTTTCTTTATACATAGCTTTTGAATTTGGAGCGCAAATGGCCCTATCTAACTAGATTTAAGACATGCACGCCCTCTCAAACCAAAGTTGGTCAATCCTGATATATATGAATATGCCTTCATATAACTAGATCTACGGTCTACCAATCCGTCGAGATATATATTGAATGTGGTCTTCAACTTGAGCATCGGTGATTCTCAGCATATACAACCACGAGAGAGAGAGAGAGAGAGAGAGAGAACGAAAGAGGAAAGTCATGATTATCGTCTTCATCGATTAAGCAACTTATTCCAAGAACCAATTTAGTCCTGTATACACTCGATCACAGTTATTATAACTAATGCTCACCTGCTCTCTTTGACAGAATATCTAGTAGATACATAGGTCATATATTTAAGATGCTCTCATTTCAGTGTGACACATGCACGTGTGTTTATGAATGGACAACTTCAACCATCGACCAAAACCAACAGACAAAATCAAACGATCTCAAGAATTATAATATATATATGCATACACGAAAATGCTATATACTTTTGTATTCCATTACATATTTTCATTTCGAATGAGATATTCAAACTTTGAACATGAAGTACACTGTAATTGAAAAAACTAGCTATTACTGTTAATTGTTACTCAAGTTTAAATACCTCTTGAAATGCGCTAGTGAGATGGGTAAAAGTAAGAATTAGTCTCTTATGTATTTGCTTGGTTTTCATAGTGCATGGATTGATTCAACCCACACAATGTGGAAAAAAATGTAGACTGGAACTCTTTTACAGTGTTGCTAGACGGCTAGATCAAACCATCCACCGTTCCAGTACGTTCTTTTCGTTTCCGGCTACCTTACATTAAAAATTTATATAAGCAAATATACGACTCGATCTCCTCCATTTATATAGACTAGACTTTGTTACGGAGGTGAATTAGTCCGGTAACTCGGTCGAAGTTGAAGATGACAAAATCATTGGAATAGAAAATTAAGCAGCGGTGGTAACTGGTGAGCAGCCAAAGCCAACTTGCTTACTGGGAACTTGCTTGGATATAACATCCCTACAAGTATCTATTCGAATTTCGGCATCACTCTCGTATTGGTCGTACTGAACAACTCTTCCTGCGAACTAAGTAGAGTTCGAATGGGGTCCTTGTTCAAAACATTTTCCAAAACAAAAGATTTGTGGCTTGATTTTCGTCTCAAAGGCAAGGCTGCCTTTATGAAAGTTTCAATGGCATTCTGTATTAGACGTCGGCTGATATAAAACCAAAAGATATGTCGGGCAAAATCAAAGGACACCTTTAAAGATGGGATGAAGAGCTTTAGCTTTAGTTTAATCAAAGTGATCGAGCATCTGCAGGGCCCTGAAAAAGATCTGCTATCTTCTGCAATAGTATTATATAAACTCGTTCGAGCATGCCTATGCAGCCTTCCCACCTCGCACTTGATTTATAATTGATGATTCTAAATAAAAAGCTTGAACCTTTTTGTTTATGACCATGAGAATTTTGAGATTCGAGTTATCCAATCATATATTATTTGTTTGGAAATGAATCTAATCACATATCTTATGTTTGAAACTGTGGCTGATGGCATAGTATTTTAATTGGCTTAATCATTGGAATAGTGTAGATAAATGACGGGATGCTGATCATGCTACTGTAGTACATCTTTAAGAGAAACCCTAATAACAGCTGAAACAAAAGGATGATAAAGTGTACATGTTATAGCAAGTTACACAAATTTCCTGCTTCTCTAAACAATTGCCTCGAATTCCCGTTTTTACCTGTATCAAAGTCTATATTTCTAAACTACCAAGCAAAACGACTACCTGTTCCGTCGAGAAAACGATCAGTGTGCCACCCCTTGGCCTGAAGTTCAGAAACAAATGGACCGAACACATCATTCATCTTCTCATAAGCCTCTTCGAGTGCAGTTGAAGTTGGAACATGAAAAGACTTTTCCATGTCAGCTGCATATCCGGCAACAAGCCACCCCCTCAAGGCATCTTCACCGGTAGCACTGTGCTCCAATACCATGTCAACCGATTTTTTTCCAGGATTTAAAATAAACTTCTCATCTGGGAATATCTGTTTCAATTCACTAAGTTTTGAAGGCTTAAAAGCCTTGCGGAATGACTTTCCCACTTTTACATTTCCAGCATCTTCTATGAGTCTCCCAGGGAAAAGAAGATCTTCTTTATACCTCAGGTCAGCTGGGCTTGATACTTTTCCCGTCTATAATGGATTTAAAAGCAGGTGTAAGAGAGAATTATAGAGCATAGACATACACCCCCAGATAAATATAATTTAAACAAACCTTGATGAAATCAGCCACAAGCATTGCAGTCCTCTGAGGATTCAGTGTGTTCACAGGAGTTGCCCGCATTTCTTCAATGACACAGTATACATGTACGACGGATAAAAGAGGCCCAACAACCAACTGCGACAAGTTACAGTTAATTAGAAGCTTTTCCTTTAGCACTCATAGTAGAACTCATGAGTACCCAATGAAATGAATTCTATTTTCTTCTCTATAAATCTTAAAGCATTCAAGTTTCAGATAAGAATACAAATAACTTTAACTGCACAATTATATAATATACCTTTCCTTGAATTGATGAACATATCGTAGATGCTAACTGGATCCCTAACCCTATTCCAAGAACATTGAATACAGTTGAGATTGCCTCCCCTTTAGCAAACAGGTCACTAAGATTGCCTTCTTTAGCAAAAGAGGAATAAATTGGTAACCTTGTTGCTCTTGCTGCAACAACTGCCATCCCCTGTTAACTTCAATGGTAGCAAGTTTCCACACTGAGTAATCTATACATTGATATTTTAGAGAAGGGATTCGATTCTTTAATGGCAAAGGATATACAATAGATAAAAATTGCTTCCATGCAAGTTTTTCGACTTCACATAAATAAACATAAATAAAAAGGAAATATAATGCCAACAAGCAAAAATTATAATAATACATGAATCTAACGCCTATAAGCTTCCTTCATGCATATGTATGAAAACTGATACCTTCGCGAAATTGCCTAGGCCTGCAACTTGAAGAAAAAGTTGTGGACATAAAGGAGAAAGAACTTCTAAGCCAGTGCCCAAATCATAGAGTACATCAGCTGCAAGATCGAGAGAATTGATTCAATTAGAAGCAGCTTCTAAACCATTAAATATCGCTTCCCAACACAATATCTACAGCATCTCTTATTAAGAACATATACCTGAAGTTAAGCAAACACAAGCATATTGTAAGACAAAAGATGGAGAAAAATACAAACCCAAAATTCTCCAGCGTTTAGGCTCCGAATCCATTCTTGCACCCAAATTACTACATATGAGCTTACCCATGTGCTGCATTCCATCCTTCAGGACCTGCATATTGAGAATAGATAATATTTAAGAGTCGAGCTCTGGTTGCAACTAATATGATGTTCTCCTAACATCAACTTACCCAACTAACAACAGTTGCTTGTGCAGGAGTAGGTCGCAAGCCTGCAGCAAACAGGAGCGACTGCAAAGGAGTAAGAATGCAAATAATGATTTAGAGCACAGTAGTCACAAAGATTACATATACTGCGGGAGGGAGGAATAGAGGTGGGGAGAGAGATTGAAAGGATGAGTGCAATCATAATAGTAGTTCTTTAATACATTCCAACACATTAATACTAACAATTAAATAGTTTATAAGCATGCATTTATGTGTACAAACACATAACTCAGTACATTAAATATCCTATGCTGATAATTATGCTTTGCAGGCGTCAGAAAAAAACCTGTGTTGAAAGCACTGATAGTGCTGCACTGGTGAAATGTTGCAGTGCCCGAAATTGTGTGTATCTGAGATATCCCTCATTGACACTGCATAGGCAAAACTTGCAAGGCTAAATTACAGATACAATCATTTCTGTGCTGTTCAGTACTTTTAAACCATTAAGTTACCTATACGGATATCCCGAGGGGAAAAACTTATTGACAAAGGAATCTGCAACCCTACGGATTACTGGCCTCGAGTCATCAAGAAGTTTCATCTACAAAAACCGAATGCAGTTAAAGTAACTCAAACATAGTTAAAACAAAACTCAACCTAACACGTAAAGCTAGTTCAACTAATCAGCTCTCTAAAACCCGGACACAGATACCCATGCTCCTAACTTTCCTCAACACAGCAGTTAACTAAGGAATTCTAAGGCCTGGATGAACCAAAAGCTTCCTCATTATCATTCCACATTATACCATAAGGCCATTATATGAGTTTCAAACTGAACCAAACACCAAAAAGAACATCTTTCAACTCCATTACTTAAAACCAAAGCAGCAACCTAACACTGAGTCACTACAAACTGGCGTCAAACTACAACAACCCCAAACACTCAAAAGTAGCCAAATTTGAATCAAACCAATCTTTGGATATTTAACCTACACCAATTAAACCCAGAACGCAGAAATGAATACACAACAGAGACCACATTTTGGTGAAGACTTACAGAGAGGTGACCGTGGGGTTCAAATTCACAGCGGTAGGAGACTGCTTCAGAGGTTTCGATCCAGTACACCGGCACCTCCGGCGGCGGAAACGGCGGCGCTTTATCTGGCTCCTTCTTCTGCATCTTTATCTTCTCCTATGATAAAAATTACAAGTCCAGTTAGCAACAACGTAGGAGTTGAAAGAGAAACCCGTGTTTCATATGCATGTGTTTATGTGAAACAGTGATGTAAAGACACAGAAACATATACCAGAAAGTTCATGGAGAACTAAAACAGTGGAAACAAAGAAGGGGATAAGAAATTCGGCGGCAGAATCGAGAGCCTCACCGCCTTCGCAATTGAGAAAATATGGAACCAAAATGCAACAATAGAAAACGATGTGGTATTTGTATTTGACCATTAGAGGTGTACTAGCCAACACGACGTCGTTAGGTGTTTGTTTCTCTCGGAAGGTTCTTCATATCTATTTGTGCACATAGTAAGATAGAGTTGGCAGATAGCGATTCCAAATGATTTTATACCACTGTATCCGTAAGTGCTTACAGAGCTTAAAGATTTTTTCTTCAACACTACACTTAGAGCAGAAACAACTAATTCTAATCGAGAAGAAATAATTTACAGCCTGACAGAGGGTGGAATTACACTAGTGAAGAGTGCTTTACTGGGACGTTTTACCACAACAAAACTTCATAACAAAAGCTATATCTCTTTTAAGACTAGCTAACTAGCTGCTCATGCGGAGCTTGTAGGGAAAGGTCACCAGGCATTTCCTCAGTCACATCATATCAGGATCATCTTCATAGTCATAATCTTGTTCACTCGGCCTGATTCTCTTTGCATCTCTCGGTGTAGGTCTTCCTTTCTTCGGTTTTCCTCTGCAAAGCCATTGTATACATTAAACACGTTAAACACTGCTGCCTTGAGTAAAAACTCAAAAATGTGCTACTTTTGAGCCTCTTTTACACAGCACAAGTAACATTTGTACATAAATCAATAGAGTATAGAGAAAATTAAACGAGTACTTACTGCCCATTTGCGTATATACCCCCTTTAGAACGGCCGGGGCCAAAATCTGATCTCCCATCTACAGTATATACAAAGAGAGATGAAATAAATATTGGGCACTTTGTCTATATACGTGCTAGTATACGCTTACCATCTCGTCCAGCTGTAAGTTCTTCTGCCTGGCATGAGGAAAAAGAGAATTCAGTATCCATCATTACTACAATTGTATGCTATGAATGAGAGAAAAGAATATCTATCAGTATAAAGCTGACTGCAAGTCTGTAACATACAAGTGTGAGTTCCTTTGAGCTTTGTTTAGCAAGGTGGTTTGAAATTTTTGCTTCCACAAATGAACCCATGATTTGGGAAACACATTCAAATATGAAGAAGACAAAAAAGGCCACCATATCAAAACATTAAGGTTGACGGTACTTACTGCTGGTGATGTCACCGAAGATAATGAGAATAGCCTGTCTTCAGGTTGAAATTTCCTTGATCGCTTCAAGCTACAACCAAAGTATTGAAAAATGCTTTAGGATTAAAACATATGCATACCATATATTTGAACTTGAGAAACTTGCAGCAGCACAAATGTATATATTGCACAATACATCAATTTACAAATAGACTGCAGTGACTCAAAATGTCAATTTTTGTATCTAACAATTAACGGAAAATAAAAAAAAGATCATTTGGAGGAAATTTATTGTGTATGAGCCTTCAGTTCAGACGACTTAAGGGAACAAAAATCTATTTTCAAGTCAGAGGTATATCTCTGATATAAAGTACTCCTGCCTAGGTACAATCAAAGCTAACTTATTACAGAGTTACTAATATCGTATATAGAAATAACACAGAAGCCAACATCATCATGGTGCCGTCTAGCCACACTGAAATCCTGTCCAGAGTCAACTTCAGGGGTTTGAATTAAAAAGGGAAAAGGAGCATTACTCCTACGATCCATCAGAGCTGTAACAAGAGTTGTAGGCACACAATCCCTTCTTCTCCTCTCCTTTACAATCCGAATTCCGCACTCCTTTCTTTTTCTGACCTCATATAAAGAAAAGAACAAGAATGTTGTCCTTCTTTTCTTCCTCATTCCCATTCCCATATCTTAATCCACCATATTTTGCTATTCCGTGCAAAAACACAGCTACCACCATTCGATTAGCACACATTTTGTTTCATTTTGTCGAGCATAAGATTTTCTATCTGTGCTAGAATGGCAGTTAAGAGGGCTGCATCGGTTATGTCTCTCTATCTAATTTGACATACGGATTCCTGTAACTCATTTGTGGACTATTGTATGCTAAACGATAACGGAAGTAAAAAGAAACAGTAAACAGATTATTTGGAGGAAAACAATTGTGTATGAGCCATAACTTCGGACGACCATCTATTTTCAAGTTGGAAGTACCGACATAAAGTATTCGTGTGTAGTTATAAATACAAAACTAACTTATTCCACAGCTACTAAAAATGTTTTAAAAGTAACGTCGCCAAATAGCGATCCAATTAGTAGCAACCAGTGGTGGATCCAAGACATAAATTGGGGTCGACCAATTTTAGAATGTATAATATTTCTTTTGTCGAAAATACTTCTAAGACCAAACACTGATCATCTTTCTTTTTTAAAGAAACACCAATGTAAGTGTAAAAAAAAACATGAAAAAATGTAAGTGTAGAGCTAAATAAGGAAACATTTTAGATTTTTTTTTCCTTTCAAAGAAAGTAAGAAATTAATAGAACAGTAGAAAACTGGCAAAACAAGGAACAAAATATTGTAACCAGAGAAGAAAGGGAGAAGAAAATGGGAGAAAAATTAATAAAAACATCAAGAACGAAGAAGAGAGTAATGTCGCCAAAGAGGAACGGAAGAAGTGTATGGTGTGCCAGTTGCTTATGCAGCCGAGTTGTCACACCATGGTTGGTATTTGACTCATGTTCATTGTCTATCACGTGCCAAAATATAGAAGAAGAATGAAAGAAAAAAAATGGGGGGAAATTATAAAAGGAAGCAAGTTTCCTTGAAAGGAATTTCAAACCTTGGATAGGTGGAAAGTGACTGAATTGCTTTACTAATTGAACCAAAGCTGATATCATTACAAACATAATATTTACATACTATATATCAGGTTAGAAAAATTTGTGGGTTGGGCTACAGCCCAGGGATCCCACTATGTGGATCTGCATCTGGTAGCAATCATTGATCCTTTGCTGTGGCTTTGGGTTTTTCAGGCTAATGGCAATCAGGGAGGAGAGCTAATACCTATTAATGACCGTTATAAGTATGAAAGTGTTCAGTGAATGAAATGAACTTGTTGTCACATCACAAAATCAAGCCAATTCAAGTTAAGCAAATGGTGTCTTGCAATACTGAAAAAGCTTTAATGTAAATCAGAACACAACAGTATACTCAACCTGGCATAAATCGCCAGAGTAGTTAAAAAGTAGTTTAACTGGCCACATACATTATGCCACCTCCAGTAGTCAAATGCTAATAGAAAACAAATGTCCTACACATACAGGTAGTGAAGTAACATAATATGATCATAAGAACCGAAAGAAAAAAGAGAATTCTTACAAGGCAGTGCTCTTTGAGGAAGACAGAAACCCTTCAAACCCTTTTAATACATTGCCACATTGACTCGGATCCTGCAGATACGTTGTCTCTAGATCATACACCTGCAGTGGAACAATTCCAGATGAAGAGATTAGACTAGTAATGCAGCTCAGCCAACACTACAGTTCTTAGTAACAAGTGATAAAGAAGCTGCATTTAGTTTCGATCTATTGGGCATCTTGTTGTTAGAACTTAGAAGCCTGATGTTAAAAGAGTTCTATGCACAAAAATCAAATGCCTTTTTAAGTCTAATTCTACCAAAGAAGGGTAAATTAGGTTTAACAAAACAAGAAAATTACATAGAGCTATAAATGGTAAGTAAAAGCACTGATCAACCCAGAAACCAAAATGCACATCCCCATCAATGAAATGATTGCAGAAAAAAAAAAAAAAAAACCTGTTTCTCAATTCCTCTGAGTTCGTCTTGGAGCTTGGTTCTCTTACTGAGGAGTGAGGCAAGCACTTGCGATGGATTCAACGACGCGTTTTGAGCTGCCAAAATACACAACAAACCCACAAAGATCAAACCTTTAATTCACCAAAAAAAAAAAAATTTAATCTATTTCACCCGAAAAGCACAAACCTTCAGAATCCATTTTCAAACACCAATCCCTTTTAAATTTCGAATTACGCAGAACCCAGAAAAAGCCCCAAATTCGGCCAATAACAAAAGCCTATCTAGGGCACCCAATTTTCAGTTTCAATTGAATACAGCTCGCTAGTAACACAGTTAAACCAACAAAAAACGACGTGTCGTTTAAAGTAGGTAAGTGGCGAAGCGGTAACGCCGATGCAAACGTCACTCTGACGGCACCCGAAATCCGGTCCAGAGTGAACGTCGTGGGTTTGAATACTAAAAAGGAAAAGGGTGCGTTACTCCTACGCACCGTCGGAGCTATAAGGCTCTCACACTGCTCTCTCCTTTTTACAATTCGAATCTGATTTCTGACCTCAGAAAATAGAAAAGAAGAAGAAGAATATTATTATTCTTGCTTTGCTTTGCTTCTTCCCCCCATTCCCATATCTTGTTATTATTCCGTGCTAAACTCATCTACTATTTTAGTTTGTTACTTTGTGTTTTCCAACTAGCACCGACACTTGTGTTTCGTTTTGTGAACCAATGGCAATGTCTTTCAGAGGGCTCAGTCGGGTATGTCTTCATCTGAGATTGTGTTATCACCCATGTTTCTCTAGATGCCCAGTTGAGTTCATATGTATTGGTTGTAGAAGAATAAAGATTGAAGCTTTTTGGTTTTGTTGTTTGAACCCAAATTAAAGCTTCGAACTTTATGATCTATTGGTTTGGTATATTTGCATGACCCAAATAGTTATTTGAATTTGGGTTTTGTTTTTGCAGCCGAATGCTTCGTGTGCCATGGCTGCGGCTGAGCACAGCAAGAACACTTTTATGGAGCTGCAGAGGAAGAAGGTGCACCGATATGTGATATTTAAGGTGGATGAGAAGAAAAGGGAGGTTGTGGTTGAGAAAATTGGTGGCCCTTCTGAGAGCTATGATGATTTTGTGGCGGCTTTGCCGGAGAATGATTGCCGATTTGCTGTATATGACTTTGATTTTGTTACTTCTGAGAACTGTCAGAAGAGCAAGATCTTCTTCATTGCTTGGTTAGTTTTTGGCCCCTCAACACTGATATTGCCTTGTTATATATGCACTCTGAGATTTTTTTGAAAACGTTAGCTATCTTTTGTTTAAATTCCTTTTCGTTTAGTGAGGCGATTTGATCCCAACTCCTTAGTTATGCATAATTTGGATTTGTGTACAGCAATAGCATGTTCAATATTCATGAGCAGCTCTTACATAAAACTATTAAAGGAATGATGCAGAATGGTTTGGTGCAAGGTTTGGTCCTGATTTGATATATTGTTCAGTGAAACTTGTCTTGTAAAACAAGTTGCTATTGGACCTACAAACTATACACTATGAAGCAACTTTCTCAATTTTGATTATCATGTTAACTGCTTTACCCTTGCATACACTCATTTCAAGTACTTGTTCTGTTCTTTGTTAGTGATGACTTGCATAATAATGATCAGGTCCCCTTCAACCTCTCGGATCCGTGCGAAGATGTTATATGCCACATCGAAAGACCAGTTTAGGAGGGAGCTGGATGGTATCCACTACGAGATTCAGGCTACTGACCCAACAGAGATGGATCTTGAGGTGATCAAAGAGCGCGCACACTGAACAGTGTCTGCAGTAAAACAAACATATGTATCTCCCTTGGTCAGTCAAAATCTCTGTGGTTCTGTAAGCTTGTTCTCCTTGCATCATCATGTGCAGAATCCATTACTGGCTCAAGACTACTACTCTCTCGCTGAATAAACAAGCATATATGCTATGAAAAGTATGGTCTGATAGTCTGATGTATTCATTTGTTGCGGAATTCAGTTTCCTAACAGTAAGCTTACTTCCTAGATGGGAATGGATTTGTCACTTGGTAATGTTGCAAACCTGAAATGTATTCCAATATAAGTTTGGTTGCTAACTGGATCTATTATATTTGGGGAGCAGAAGTGCAGCCCATATCTTTTTATCCCGTTTTTGTTAAATTATTTTGATATCTGCAACAATTTGATTCAGAAAGAGTGAAATAGTGATGCAAATGATATAGGGTTCAGTAGAGATTTTCTAATAGAGAAGAAGATTACTAGAAATAAACCGGTACTTTGCTATAATTGATTGACAACAAATCATTATGCAAAGAATCCTACGACTACTCTGAAAACCAAATAACAAAATAAAAGATTAAAAATGACAACGATATCCAAAATCCTACTACGTTTCTGAAGAATAACAGAAACTCTCTTGGCTGCTCACACGCTTCCACTTGCCTAATTTCTTTCTTCAGCCTCACCGGACATTTCCTCCAAAGACTTCCCATTGGATTCAGGAACAAAGAAAGTGAATAGCATACCCAAGAAGTTGACCACACCCAAAACAATGAGTGAATTCTTGACGCCTATACCGGCTGGGAACCCTGCTTCTGCTTTACTCTTGTCCTGAGGTTGAGCCAAATACAAAAACCCAAAGGCACCTATTATTGCCCCCAACTTTCCTGCTGCTGCTGATATGCCATGGCAAGTAGACCTCAGTCGAGCTGGGAAAATCTCAGCTGGTACCACAAATGTTGTAGCATTTGGTCCGAAATTGGCAAAGAAGAAAGTCAGTGCATACAGTACCACAAACCCGATCACATGATCCTTTTGGGACCAGTAATTGTATGGAAATGCCAATGCAAACATGAACACTGTCATGAAGAAGAATCCCAACAGTTGGATTTTAAATCTTCCCATTTTGTCGATGAGAAACACAGTGAACCAGTAACCAGGCACAGTACTGCATAGAGCAATAAGAGTTTGCGCCCTTGCAATTCTATAAACCTCTTCAACGGCATTCATAGTTGCGGCATGAGGAATCCATCCAATGGCACTGAAAATGTCCTTCTGGAAAAGATTTTGACTGTAAAATGCAATGTCAAGTAAGAGCCATGTGCTTGTGGTTCCGAGCAAGTGTAGTCCATGGCGGCTCATAAATTCCTTAGAGAACAAACCATAAGACTGGGTGGGTGCCTGAACCCTGGCCGGTTCGGATTCAATGTCAACCTGCATAACTTTGGACATATCAGCTGCTGCCTGGGACACATTGTTGGCTACGAGAGCAGTGTAGCGAGCAGTTTCAGGCATCTTCATCCGCCAGTAGTAGGTTAGCGCTGCCGGAAATGCACCAACTATCAGAACAATTCTCCATAGGTAGTCTGCCTGTGAGACAGTGGAACCAATTGGATCAACCTCATAAGCTGGAGACTTGAACGTTTCCCCAAATATCCAAGACATAAACATTGCAAACAAGCCTCCTGCTAGAATTCCGAAACCCTGCATGGCAAAGACCGCGGCAATGAAGGCGCCGCGAGTCTTCTTGTTGGCATACTCAGACATGATGGTGGCCGAAAGCGGGTAGTCACCACCAATACCAAAACCAAGCCAGAACCGAAAGAAGCAAAGTGTTGACATTACAGTCTTGGCGTCGTGGCCAAAAGAGAGACCTGAAGCAATAGAGCATATGATCATGAGCATTAGAGTCATGCCATACACCTTCTTTCGCCCCAATTTGTCACCGAGCCAGCCAAAAAAGACTTGCCCTGACAAGGTTCCAACCAATGCAACACCATTGACAGCAGCAGACACATTTGGAGGCAACGTTCCAGGCTTGGGTGCGCCATCAACATGGTAGTATATGCGGCCGAGCAATTTGGTCACGAGGGATATGCAGAAGAGATCATAAGCGTCGGTAAAGAACCCCATTCCAGCAATGATGATTGCAGTGAAATGATACCATTGTGTTTTTGCAGTGTCAAGTGCATTAAGCACCTCCAGTTGTTCCTTGGCCATCTCTCCCTTTTTCTGTCAGATCTCTTTTTCTCTGCTCCTAATGAACACACAACAACTGATAAGATTACATATACATATATACCAAAACTAACCAATAATCACATACAAACAATAGAGAATAGGAAACTGAACGTAAACTCATTAGATTTAATGAACAAGAAACAAGAACATAAGTATACGATTCTAACCTGGATATGAACTCTCAACCGTAATTGAGATTTATGAGGAAAGAGATCAGTACTGTATATGAGGGTTTACAAGGTTGTTAGTGGTATAGGCAGTATATATGGGAGTCTCTGAACTGGAATATTATAGCAAATTAACAGTATATTCCTACCTCCATTTCCGCTTAAGCATTGTTTCTCAGTGAACGTATCACTAAACTTTCTGTTTCAGCAATTTTAGTGAGATGTTCACTAGCATATTCTCATAACCAAATCTATAGTAGTCCCCGATTAAACCGAACACTACTAAATCTTTAGTTCAATATTTTGCCACCACAAAAAATTCCATGTATGAATATTGATTAGTTGTTTAGTTTTACATCTGCTATCTATAATAAGTAGTCTATTTTTGTTTTAGAAATTGATTTGGTAGCAGTTCACTGACATTCGATCAGAGTATTTATGCTACTATAACTGCAACAACATCGATCG
This sequence comes from Potentilla sterilis, assembly GCA_963682095.1. NCBI lineage: Eukaryota > Viridiplantae > Streptophyta > Magnoliopsida > Rosales > Rosaceae > Potentilla > Potentilla sterilis. Next base: position 12,733,298 of record OY821762.1, on the reverse strand, counting down.
GAGGATACATAATATAATTATATGCTTACAAATGTTATTTAGTTTGGTATCGATACTTACTAATATAGGGCTTATTTGGTATATATTGTAACTTTACAACACATATCTTATATAATATTTCTCATTAATTTATTCCAATATCCTATTTATGTGCGTACCATCAAAGTGTTACAAATCAATACTAATTTTAGCTATAATGGTTATATAATGTCACAACACGTCAAAATAAGCTAGAATCACTGCAGACAATTAGATTTGTTCTACTAATAGTCTGTTTTTTCATATATCAAGCATGACTAACACACACATAAGCTCGAAAACTTTCTGTTTTGGTAGTGACACACACAAAAACCTTTAACATTTTGAAGTATGTTTTGCATTTTATTTTATTTTTACATTTTGTCATAATGGTTTTCCCTTTTTTTTTTTATATGATCAAAGGATAATAACATCCATTAATAGCTATGAATGCAAACATCTTTTGGTCAGATGTCAAAACTAAACGGAGCGAATTGTCATCCGAACTCTTCTATCAAAAACAGAAAGATATCTCAAACTAGTTGTTATCATCATCATCATCATTATCTCAAATTAATTAAGCCGGCCAATAAGGGTTTGAGAAATTTTATACACACTCCACAAACCACTTAATACACACCTCTCTTTTTTTATATCTTAAATCAGATTCTACAAATAGGTTAAATGACTCAAACATACATTTATTATCATAAGAAGGAAAACAAATTAAAAATAAATACATATGTATACCTAGAAATCTTAATTTTGACATTTTATTTTCTCCGATTTATTGATTGATGTTGAAGTTGTAACTACAAAATTTTCAATTTAATTATCAATTGGCTAATGATCTTTTGAAAATATAACAAATTTTGTAAATGAAACTAGTAGAAAGTATGTTAAAAATATTCTGAAAATATATATTTTTTAAATCAGGATATATTAATTATATTAAATAATATGATATTTCATTTTTTTTAACATAATGGTATTTTAAGTACTTGGGGATGTGTATGCAGTCTAATATTGAAATGAAAAAAAAATTAGGGGGTAGTGTATTAAGTAACAAGTGTGTATTAAGAAATTAGAGTGTATTTAAAACTACTCTTGTTAAATAAAAACCATGAATAACTAAGGACATGGTTTATGGTTCATTCTATCAGCACACAACTGTTAAATAGTTTCAACTTTCAAAAGACTCCTCCAATTGTAGGATGCGAGTTTTCAGAATGTTATCCTTAGCTAATTAAGATTTCTTTTATAACTTCTATTACCAATGCCAATAAGCCATGTTTATTAAAGTCAGGCACCCTATCGAAACTAAACAACCATCTAGAAAATACGATGAGCACAGTAAGATTATGTATGAGATAGCAATTATGCTCTTCATTATTCTTCCATTTTCAAAATTGTGAGGATATATATATATCCTTGTTGTAGGAGAAATAGATTGATAAATCTCTCTCTGTTTATTCATTGATAAGGAGGCCTTTATATAGGCATTACATCAAGTATCCCTGGCGAACAGGGATTCCCTATCTAATAGAGTATCTAGACTACAAGTCTTATTAGGACAAGACACACCACGGAAGTTACGGAGTTAACCTTCCTTGAACACTCCCCCTTGTGTCGCGTCCTCAATGGTGTATGAACCGTTGCCTCGTTAAAACCTTTGCCAGCAAACAAAAACCTCTTGGGCAAAAATAAAAGCATGGTCTAAGGAAAAAGAGTACAACGCACCAACTACAAGTATGTGAGACATGCATAGCTAGGCTCCCCCTGAAGTCTAGATGAGAACTCCCCCTGATAGTCAATCAGTCTTTGAGTTCGGATAAGCGACACATTCCAATGCGCTTTACATGCTTCATAAATGTAGATTTAGGTAGAGACTTGGTGAACAGATCCGCTGCATTTTCTTCTGAGCTGACTTGCTTCACCTGGATATTCAAAGTCTCTTGCTGCTGCTGATTGTAGAAGAACTTAGGCGAAATGTGTTTAGTATTGTCACCCTTAATGTATCCCAACTTCATCTGCTCAATGCATGCTGCATTATCTTCAAATATGCAAGTTGGTCCCATCGTAGTAGACTCAAGTCCACTAGACTCGCGGATGTGAGATATAACTGAGCGAAGCCAAATACATTCTTTGACTGCTTCATGTAGTGCAATAATCTCAGCATGGTTCGAGGAGGTAGCAACAAGGGTTTGCTTGGTTGATCTCCAAGATATCGCCGTATTCCCAATGGTAAAAACATAACCTGTTTGGGAACGTCCTTTGTGTGGATCTGACAAATATCCAGCATCAGCAAATCCTACCATTACATCATTTGGTGTATCTGAGTAGGAGGGGGTATCGCCAAAGCCGTATCGGGACCACGACTTAGCATCCGCGGGTCCGGATAAGTTGGCGGATATGTCTGCAGGATGGCGGATGGATGAACCAAAGCCAGTCCTGGCGGATATGGCTGGCGGATGGCAATCCGAGCCATGGTTTGTGCTGTTAGATGCAAGAGATCGACTATGTGTCGAATCCTGATGAGTGTATCGATAGTACAAGCCCATGTCAAGGGTTCCTTTAAGGTATCGGAAGATGTTCTTGATTCCAACCCAATGACGTTGTGTTGGCGCAGAGCTAAATCTAGCTAACAAGTTCACAGAGAAAGCGATGTCTGGTCTAGTACACTGAGCTAAGTATAACAAAGCTCCAATCGCACTAAGATATGGATATTCAGCTCCCAAGACCTCTTCGTCATCTTCTTTCGGACGAAAGGGATCTTTGTTGATATCCAGACTTCTAACGACCATGGGAGTGCCTGTAGGATGCATAACTTTGTCCATGTTAAATCGCCTGAGCATCTTTCGGACATATGCAGACTGGTGTATAAAAATTCCACCACTTCGGTGCTCTAGTTCTAAGCCTAGGCAAAACCGAGTCCTTCCCAGATCTTTCATCTCGAATTCGGATTTCAAATAGCTAGCGGTCTCATTGATCTCATTCAGAGTTCCAATGATGTTCATATCATCGACATAGACGGCTATAATGGCAAATCCTGAACTTGTTCTCTTTATGAACACACAAGGGCACAACTCATCATTCTTGTATCCTTTCCCAATCAAGTAATCACTTAACCGTGTGTACCACATCCTACCAGATTGTCGGAGTCCATATAGAGATCGTCTCAACCTGATAGCAAATGAACTTCGTGGTTTTTGCTCACTTGACTTGGGTAACGAAAGTCCTTCTGGCACTTTCATGTACATCTCCGTATCTAGGTCCCCATAAAGATACGCAGTTACAACATCCATAAGCTGCATATTGAGTCTCTCTGAGACTACCAAACTTATTAAGTATCGGAAGGTAATAGTATCCATGACAGGAGAATACGTCTCCTCATAATCAATTCCAGGGCGTTGAGAAAAACCTTGCGCCACGAGTCGAGCTTTATATCGCTGGACTTCGCCATTCTCATTGCGCTTTCTGACAAAGACCCATTTATGTCCAACAGGCTTCACGTTCGGCGGTATAGGCACAACCGGTCCGAAAACTTGCCTTTTCTTTAGAGAGTCTAGTTCAGCCTGGATTGCTTCTTCCCACTTCGGCCAATCCGCCCTACGTTGACATTCATCAACAGTGCGGGGTTCCATATCGTCGTCGTCAATAACTTCTTGAGCAACGGCGTAGGCGAATGCATCATCGATATACATGGAATTTCTTTCCATCAGATTGTGCATGCATAAGTAGTTTAGTGAGATTTCCTTGTTCTCCAACATCAACAGTGAGTCTGAGGCGTCCCCCAGATGATTCAGAGTTGATTCTTGGACATAGGTATAGTCGGAGACAATCTCGTGTGACGGCGTCACAGTATCGATGATGAACGGATCGCTTTGTGCCTGGACACATGCCCTCTTTCTAGGTACATTGTCTTTGGAACCGATTGGTCTCCCCCTTTTTCTAGGAGGATCCGAAGTCGACGCCGGCTCTCCACTTGGAGGTGCCGAGCCTAGGCTGCCGATGGCACCTAGGGCTACGGGTCCGAGACCGGCGGCGCGTGCTCGCGCATGGCGAGGAATGTTAAGCCTTGCAGGTACATTCGCAGCAGGTATGGTTGATCTTGTCACTTTCGCAATATCAGTAAAGGAGTCGGGCATCGTATCCGCCACCTTTTGTAGTTCTAATATGCGTTGTATTTCAGTCTCACACTGAGACGTACGGGGATCATAATGAGACATAGTGGGAGAGAACCACGTCAATTCCTGACGTTCATTTGGGACGGATGCGGCCCCATCTCCCCCTAACGGCGGGAAGGATGTCTCATCAAAGTGACAATCTGCAAATCTTGCAGTAAACAGATCACCTGTCATAGGCTCTATATAGCGGACAATAGTTGGTGCTTCATATCCAACATAAATAGCTGATCGTCGTTGTGGACCCATCTTGGTACGCAGTGGAGGCGTGATAGGCACATATACGGCACAACCAAAAGTACGCAGATGCGAAATATCAGGCTCGTAACCAGTTACCAACTGGTACGCACTAAATGGTTGGCTATCTGTGGGTCGTAGACGAATAAGCATAGCTGCATGTAATATTGCATATCCCCATGCCGAAACTGGCAAGTTTGTGGCCATGACAAGAGACCTAGCTACAAGCTGTAGTCTCTTGATAGCGGCTTCTGCAAGACCGTTCTGAGAATGAACGTGGGGTACGGGATGTTCAACTTCAATCCCAACTGACATGCAATAGTCATCAAAACACTTTGAGGTAAACTCTCCAGCATTATCCAGTCTGATGGACTTAATCGGATTGTCCGGGTGGTGAGCCCGAAGCTTAATAATCTGAGCTAGGAGTTTAGCGAATGCAGCATTCCTCGTGGACAACAACGCTACGTGTGACCAACGCGTTGATGCATCAACCAGAACCATGAAATATCGAAATGGTCCGCATTCTGGTGTTATAGGTCCACAAATATCACCTTGTATTCGTTGTAGAAACGGAATATTCTGTTTATTATCAATAGCAAAAGATGGTCTTGCTTGAAGTTTTGCTAGTGAACAAGCTTTACAAAACGAACGATGAGCATTAGACATCGCTACAGAAGCATGAGAAGCAGGAGGGGACCGAACCTCTCCTTGGAACCGAGAGGCGGCTATCGACGGCACGGCCGAACCGAGGCCGAGGCGCCCTCTGTGCTTTTGTGATCGGAAAAATGGATGACCGTGGGAGCATTTCAAAATACGGATCATCAGATCACGACCCGGATGACCGAGTCTATCATGCCAAAGCTTATAAGCATCAGAATCACATAATATAACAACATGAGATTCGTTGGCTCGAATGGTTGTGAAATACATGCCATTGCGAACTCGCTTACACTTCTCCACAATGCGAGTGCGCATAGATTGAGTGGAGGTGATCAACAGATATTCAGTTCCATCTTCAACATAAGTGCTGAGGTGATAGTCATTGTCACGCACATCCTTGAAAGCTAGCAAGGTTCTTGGCGCCTTAGGCGCATATAGGGCGTCCTCTACCCGAATCTCAGTGCCATTTGGCAGTAAGAATTGAGCAGTGCCACGACCCTTAATTACGGGTCCAGTTCCTGTCATCGTAGATAACGACGATTCTCTTGGCGTAAAATCCGAAAACAATTGCCGATTTCTCAGAATCGTGTGAGTTGTTGCACAATCCAACAAACACTCAATCTCGCCTTGATACATCTACAAAAACAATGTAAATTGAATCAATAGTCTACTTTAGACTTTGGCGAACACTTTAAAGTAAGTGTACTGAAACAATATATCATCACAAAATGAAGTGCATTAAGGCCAATAACATAGCCATGGCAACGACAAAATTTGAGAGAAAAAGATAAGCCTCATTTTAATCACCGAGTATCAACAATGATAATCGTAGCCTAGGTCAGAGATTGAGACCGGACACCGTCGTAGGTGGCGTGGCCGAGCCAAGACCGAGGCCAAGGCAAAGGCCGGAGCCAAGCCAAAGCCGAAGCTGTGGTAAGGCCAAAGCGACCCAGAGGCCGAGCCGAAGCAAGGCGAGTGGTGAGAGTCGGTCAGGCATTGAGGCAATGCGATGCGACGGTTGAGCAAAATCCGAAGCATGGCGAGTCCGAAGACACTTCGTTGCCGAGCCATTGATGCAAAAGTTGCATTTGTTCGATAGGCTATCGATTGTTGGTTTCAAAAAACCGGATTCGGTGCTGAGCCAAGCTGGCGAATGGCCATGGCGAGTGAGGCCTAGCGAGTCGCGGCCAAGCGCTTATGGGCTTTGGCGAGCGAGGCATGGCGGATCGCAGCCAAGTTGGCGGATCGCTGATCGCGGATCGCGGATTAGTTGGCGAATAGCCATGGCGAGCGAGTCCTGGCGGATCGCGACCAAGTTGGCGGATAGCGGATCGCGGATCACGGATCGCGGATCTCGGATCGCGGATCGTGCATCGCGGCTCGCGGATGGCGTATCGCGTATCGCGGCTCGCGTATCGTGGCTCGCGGATGGCGTATCGCGTATCGCGGCTCGCGTATCGTGGCTCGCGGATGGCGTATCGCGGCTCGCGGATCTCTCCTTTTGTCTTTGTGATTTTTTTTTTTCGGATATGAGTTAACATCACCAGAATTTTGGTGAACTCAAAATGATTATGCCATTGAGAATTGGACGCATTGAACCAATTTTGCTTTCAGGGATGTAAAAATCTCAAATCATTCGTAGAATAAGATAGATTTTATTGATGACAACTCAAGAATACATCAAGGTTGTTCTAAATAGAACGACTTATCGAACAAAGTCGTGATTTATTGACTATTCTGTCAAAATAACAATCAAAATCAAACTTGAACACGTATCTCATGACCTAAGTCAAATACTTATTCATAGTCTGGAGTATCATACTCCTGAGTCCTACGTTTCTTGGTAGGTTGGAAGTCATCGATGGCGAAGTTCGTATTTTCCTCATCGTATACTTCTTCCTTAAAGTCTCCTACATAGTGTGCTTCTTGTTCTATGTATTGTTTGTGTTTCTTGTAAGCGGCTTGAATATCTCTGCTTGCTATGCAATCGCGTTGGAGATGATTCGTAGAACCACATTTGAAGCAAGGAGCCGAAGCATTGTTCGGCGGATGGCCACCACGCCTGGGACCGGAACCAAAACTGTTCCTCCCTCTGGGAGCGGCGGCTCTGCCATCATCCCTTGTCCAAGAAAGAGGTCGGCCACGGCCGACGCCTCTTCTCCCTCCTCGTCCGCCACGTATTGCTCTTGGCGTACGTGGTGGCGGTGCTTGACGTTCATGAGGTTGATGCTTCTGCTTAAAAGCTTTACCACGGGCTTGATGAGATTCCGCAATGAATTTCGGTCCTCGAGGCCTCTTATTGGTGGTAAGAATCAACTCATGGTACCTCTCCTTTCTTTGAAGCACATTCATCAAATCGCTGAAGGTTTTGATAGTGCCTTTCTCGCGGAGATCGCGGTACTGATGCGACAACATGGACGCAGATTCTGGGAACGTCGTGAAAGTTTTCTCCATCATATCATCATCGGTCTTTTCGACCCCACAAAAGCTCAAATCAGATTGCAAGTTTAGCATAGTCTGATGATATTCCTGGACGGAATCAAAATCCAGTAAGCGGATTTGCTCCCAATCAGACATGAGGTCTGGGAGTTGTGCGTCATGCACATTGTCGAAGCGGTCCTTGAGGATATCCCATAGCTCTTTGGGATCAGTTTTCCTCAGGTATTGCTTCTTGAGCGTTGGATGGATATGGCGCCTGAGAAACATCAGGGCTTGTGCTTTCTGTTCAGGAGAAGCGTGTAAGCTTTCATCCTCAGGAGGGTTGATGGTGGCAGTAAATCTTTTACCAATGAAAGTGTTCTCAACATCTGAGACCCACCTCTTGTATTCCTTGCCTTGGACATCCAAGATGTCAAATTCTGGACGCTGAGTGTCAGCCATCTACAGAACACAAACAGGGAGACGTTAGTATGTTTGAATACTAATCAAGTTTGATTGTTCTTTTAGAACAGTGCCAAGATATATCATGGTCACATAAATCGATGCTTAACGTGACTTCAAGTCACAATCGATATCTTCCCTTTGTTTTCTTTCCAAAAAAGAATAATACGTTATGGTTCACAGTGACATCACAGTCACAAGCATAACGGTGGCCGGTAACATCACAGTTACCCCAATAAACGTTGGCACCGGGGTGACTAAATCCCCGTATGCCGTCCCGAGAAGCGATAGAATCGGGATGAAGAAGCAGGGACACGGAAAGGTCCCGGAAGAAAACAAAACCCAACTATTGAAATTTTCATAAGCGGGAACGTTTATAAAAATATTTACCTCTTCAAGAGAAGCTTGATCAAACGAAACTTGACTCTTGGGGAAGCTTGTTTTCTTCGATTTTTCTTGATTTCTTCTCAACCACGAATAAGGGTTCGCGGATCGCTTGCTTGGCTTGCGAGCAATTTTGATCGTCTGGCGGATGCGTGCAAGAAGTAGCACGCAAGGGAGAGCTGCTGGCGAGCGGGTTGTCTGCCTAGAAGCAGAGGAGGAGCAGTACTCGAGGGTACAGTGCGGCAGGCGAACAGCGCAGATGCTGCTGAGAAGAGGCCGACGGTGCCGAAGGGAAGAATCGGCGGCCGACGGTAGGTTAGGGTTTCGAAAAAAAATTCGGAATTAGGGTTTCTAGGGTTTATTAGACGGGAGGCTAGAGCAATGTGCTGATAACGTGTTGTAGGAGAAATAGATTGATAAATCTCTCTCTGTTTATTCATTGATAAGGAGGCCTTTATATAGGCATTACATCAAGTATCCCTGGCGAACAGGGATTCCCTATCTAATAGAGTATCTAGACTACAAGTCTTATTAGGACAAGACACACCACGGAAGTTACGGAGTTAACCTTCCTTGAACAATCCTCACAATTTTGAGAATTTTTGCAATTATTTAAGGTGTAATTACATCTTTGTTATCGCTGACCATAAGACTGCGTCACTATAGGAATTTACCTTTACCTTGTGGGCATTTGGGAAGGAGGTAAATGGTAAATACATGTTGATTAATCACTAGTGTTCTGTATGTTCGAAAAACTACATATAGAAGATTCTATGGAACAAAACTATGGAGTTTTGGAAAATAATCTCAATGGCCCTTGAGGAGTGAAGTAAGACATGATCTGTTTCTTCATGGAGACAAAAATGGAACTCTTACACAATGCTAGAAGCAACCTCCTCCACAATATTCTTAGCTTATTCTCTGTGAGATTCCAATTTATTAGAAGACAAGAAGAAACAGAGAAAGTGAATTGGGATAACCATATCCCAAAACCAGAAGTCAAATTTGTAGAAAATATTTGCAAAATTAGTATTTTAGGCCCTCAAGGTCCCAAACCATGAATTGGATTCAGACTGAGAAGCATAAGATGGTAGGAAGTAATAACCACAGTCGATTATAGACTTGTAGATACTCACAGAAGAAGAAAAATGAACAACCAGGAACTTCTCTGTGATATTTGGTTCGAGTTACACATGAAGATAGAGTCTGAAAATTAGAGCTTCCTCTCACCGAAATTTAACTAAAGGCTTACAGCATTATTTTTCTAACACTTGCTTTTACAGAATTGCACATAACCTAAACTGGCACTGTCCTGTTGTTACGCTCCATTTCCACTGCAGATTCAGGTTCATCTTCATTCTCGCCGGACATCTCCTCCAATGACTTGCCATTAGATTCAGGCACCAAGAAAGTGAACAATATTCCCAAGAAGTTGACAACACCTAGCACAATGAGCGAGTTTTTCACTCCAATGCCAGCAGGGTACCCTGCATCAGTCTTGGTCTTGTCTTGGTTCTGAGCCAAATACAAGAACCCGAATGCACCTACTATAGCACCAAGCTTCCCTGATGCTGCTGAGATTCCGTGACATGTAGACCTGAACCTGGCAGGGAATATCTCAGCCGGCACAACAAATGTGGTGGCATTGGGACCAAAGTTTGCAAAGAAGAAGGTCAATGAGTACATCACCACAAATCCAATCCGGTTATCCTTGTGAGTCCAGTGGTCATAGGGAATGGCCAGTGCAAACATGAAGACTGTCATGAAGAAGAATCCCATCAATTGAATCGCAAACCTTCCAATTCTGTCGATGAGTGCAACTGTGAACCAGTAACCTGGGACAGTACTGCACATAGCAATAAGTGTCTGTGCCCTTGCAATTTTGTAAACCTCCTCAATAGCGTTCATAGTCTTAGCAGGAGGAATCCATCCAATCGCGCTGAAGATATCCTTTTGGAACAGATTTTGGCTGTAGAATGCAATGTCAAGCAAGAACCATGTGCTTGTTGTTCCAAGCAAGTGAAGTCCATGGCGACGCATGAACTCCTTAGAGAACAAAGCAAAGGCATTAGTCGTTTTCTCATCCTCAACCTTAGTTTCAGCTTCAATTTCAACCTGCAGAACCTTTGACATGTCAGATGCAGCCTGCTTTGCATTCTTGGCAACAAGGGCAGTGTAACGAGCAGTCTCGGGCATCTTCATTCGCCAGTAGTATGTCATTGCAGCCGGGATTGCGCCAACCATCACAATAAGTCGCCAGAGATAGTCTGCTTGTGGAACAGTTGAGGCAGCTCCTGTGATTTCATATGCTGGAGCATGAAACTTTGCATTAAACGCAGATGAAGAAATGATTGCAAATATCCCACCAGCCAAAATTCCAAACCCTTGCATGGCAAACACCGCAGCAATGAAGGCACCGCGAGTCTTCTTGTTAGCATACTCAGACATGATGGTGGCCGAAAGAGGGTAGTCACCACCAATACCAAAACCAAGCCAGAACCGAAAGAAGCAAAGAGTAGACATCACAGTCTTGGGGTCGTGCCCAAAAGAGAGACCTGAACCAATAGAACATATGACCATGAGCATAAGAGTCATGCCATACACTTTCTTCCTTCCCATTTTGTCACCAAGCCAACCAAAGAAGAGCTGGCCGGCTAATGTACCACAGAACGCTACACCATTCACCGCAGCAGAGACATTGGGAGGCAACGTCCCAGGTTTTTCAGCACCTTCAACATGGTAGTATATGCGGCCCAGCAATTTGGTGACGAGGGATACACAGAAGAGATCGTATGCATCTGTGAAGAATCCCATTCCAGCAATGATAATAGCAGTGAAATGGTACCATTGTGTTTTCGCGACATCAAGTGCGTTTAGCACCTGTAGTTGTTCCCTAGCCATGGCTTAGCTAGCTTGCAACTTCTTTCTCTGCTCTCAGCTCCACACTATCTGCAAATCACGAACAGAATAAGAATAAGAACATGAGCAAAATGACAAGAATAAACATATACTAATACAGATAGAGGTGATTATATTACTACAGTATGTCAGTATGATTGAGTCAATCTTCAACAAAACAAATTAAACAAAGCAGGAAGTCAAAGAATTGTGCATAGAAATCAAAGGGCTCTACAAACTTGACTTCATACGTAACAGGAAGTGTGAACTCCTGGACTCTAAGGCAATTGACCTTCCTCTATAGTTGTTCATGTTAGAAATTTTTTTAAGCATCACCTATAATTCCAGGTCCACCAGAGTGACCAGACTATAAACAATCTTTAATTTCAACACGGAGGGCGTTTTTGGCAAATCAAGATAACAGTAGGGGACAAAGTAATCGACCTTTCCTTTCCTATTATTTTGGACTATAGAATAGTAGCTTCAAGAACAAACATCATACAGAATGAACAAAATATCTATTTGCCGGCCAAGAGAGGAAGAACAAAGGTGAATATGATTTTCTGAAAGATGTAAAGGCAGAAAACCTCCGTGACTACAAGAAAAGACAAATACAATGAGGTCATGAACAAGGAAAATCACATGCCAACTACCAACCCACACATCTAGACAAAACAGATACCATCAATGGAGGAGGAGGAACCTTCTAAGTTTCTAACAAAGACAGAATTGTTTTTTGCAGAATCAAAATAGGAACAAGAAAGCTATAAGTTGTTATCGAAAAAAAAAAACAAGAAAACAATAAGCTTTACTGGAAAAAACTTGTTAAAGACGCAAAATTTACAGCCTGCAAAGTCTTAAATTAAGAAAGAAAGAGAAACTTCTGGCAGAAAAGATTTGAAGGATCCCAACAGAGAACAGTCTATATAAACTCCTTTGCTGTCAACAGATATAGATGATAATGCTGTCATGGAAACCGCTTCAAATCATTATTAATATAATCATATTTCATTCAATGCAATATATTTCAACACGAGCAGGATCGGAAAATCAGGGATAAAAAACCAATTTTACCAAAATGACTAAGTAATAAATTCTGATCCCAAATCATATTCTGTTCATCTACTCCAATCCCCAGAAGGTTTTCTAAGAAAGCTGAAAACTTTATCAAACCCAGAAATGGTAACAATGAAAGAAATGAAAAGAAGGAAAAAGCTAAATTCAGATATGAATCATATGATAAGACCCATGTAGAAGGAAAAAGCTCTAAATTGTTTTGTTCCCACTGCAAAGTCACAAGCAGAACACCCCTGTGAACTTTTACACTTTATAACACTTTCCACTGCATGCATGAGAGTCCATAAACCAAGAGGAAAAACAAACTTAAAACATACAAAGAGCAATTAGTAACAATGAGAGAGATAATTAAGCTTGATTAGAGAACCCTAAGCACAACACTAACCTTGTTGGGACTTGCGGAAGAAGCAAGAAGAGGGAGAGTGAGAGACAGAGGGGAGAAAGAGTTGGGTCACTTGGGTGTGTGTGAGGAAAAAAAGGAGGAGGGGCAGATAGAGTTTTATAGTGAAATGAAGGCTGAAAATGAACCAAAAATGCGACCGGAATATTCGCTCGGAGGTCTCCCTCTTTTAGTCAAACCCAAACTCCCTTTACTATACGGCTTTGCGTGTGGGTTTTGTCCAGGTGGCCTCCGTGGACAAAATTGGTTTACTTTAATTTTCCCTATTAAGGACTTAATTCGTCATTAACCAAGACTAATTTTTCTCTGTGTCTAATTAAGTAACACGGCGACGATTTGGGGGTGGGAGAAAGCGTGGGAAACGAATCGGTTGGGTAAGGACGGTCGTCAGGTCAATTACCACTGTCGGATCTCAGGTGGGGCCTAGGAGGAAAATGAAAGGGGTCCGTCGATTTCATTTGATACAAAACTTGTGGTTTTGATTAGAAATGGACAATACATGAGAACATAAAAGTCAAAAGAAATGGTTGAGAAAACGTTGTTGGTTATCAATAGGGCCAAAATTATTCTAAGTAGAGTGGAAATTTCTAACAAAATTATATAGGGGGAAAAAATCTTTGCAGTTGCAATGTTGTGAAAGTTAGCCCTACATTTCTTATCCAAACTATAAAAATCGATCTTGTTATTATAGAAAAAAAAAAATTGTTATTTCTTTAACCACAAATATCAGAACCAAAAATCCTGTCACTAATTATATTCAAAAGTAAACAATTAGTTGGGAGGTTCTTTGCTAAATCAATTTCACGGTTTACCTTAAGCGCTAAGGGTGGGTTTGGTGCAGCTGAGCTTTTAAGTAAAAGCTGACTTATACTTATAAGTATAAGGTGGGTGAGAGCAGCTTCTCCTTTTCTATTGAAAATGACCCTTACTTTTTCAAAAAGCTACTAACATGTTGTGTTACCAAACACAAAACTGACTTATACTTATAAGCAGAGGAGCTTATAAGCTCCCCCAAACGCACCCCTAAAGCCATGACAACTTGCACACTATCTAAGTAAGGTGTTTTATGAAGCTCAGTCAAGTTGGAAGCTAGCTAGCACATGAATTCACAGCATGATCCTTGTTGTATAGATAAGAATGATCTTTCAAGAATATTTTTTTTTTTCTTTCTTTCTTTCTTGGGTAACCAAGTTAATAGCTGACTCTTTGTCCTCTTTCAAGTTTCGTTACATTTAAAGAATAATACATATATACGTCATCACAAATAAATGAATGAAGGATACTGATTAGGTAGTACTCTTTCATTAAATTATCATCTAAAAAAATAAAACAGTCTGACCATAACCATTTCAGATTTTCAATGTTGTAATAGATTCATTATGTTCCTATCACTTAATTACAATTTATGCTTAGCAATATGCTAACTACGTTGGCACCAAAGCAAGAAGAATGCATATAGAAGTGCAGATCATTACAACACATGCACTAAGAAGAAGATAATCATCGCCTAACACAACCTCAAGGATCACACAAGAAACTCTCACTTCATTGACCATATATATATATACCTTGCTCAATACTTTAGAATTAGGCTGATTGAATTGCCAATTGCCGTCCTTGTCATATAGGTACGTACTAGCTAGGATGAGCCATCCGCTATATATCAAAATCGAAATCCTAAATTGTTTTCACGCTTTGCATTCTCTTCTCTAGAAGACTGAAAACGTAGCCTTGCAAGTCGCCAATTCCTTACATTCAAAACTTGACTCACTTTGGTGCGCGCCGGGACCCTTATTTTTTGGCTCCTTTCAGTTGGTGGCATAGTTCTTTGATTCCTTAATTCATTGTCAAAATATGTGAACTCCCTGTGGTTTTAATTACTTGCTTGTACCACGTCGAAAGTATAGATCGATCGAACGACTGAATACTGCTGCTACTTATTACTAGTGTTGATGCTTCATTGCTTTCCGGCCTGTACCTCTCATGCCTTCAAGAACTGGGTAATTGACTCGCTTCGAGTCTCCGACTGACGGAGACGGTCTACTTGCTCGTAAATTTAGGGTTTAATGTCTGGTTGAGAACTTGAGATGATAATGACGGTGACCATTGACTTGGAAACTCCATGTTGACACCCCAGCAGCTTAATTAGCTGGGTTTTCGTGACTTGAGCCGTTATAATCATGATCTCTCGACACGCGACGCATCTCGATCTTAAATATCTATTGGAATTCCCAGCCTTTTCCATCTGTTTTTCTTTAGTTTCTAGTTAGATATCCATTGACCATGAGTATGCACATCAATTCATGCTGCTAAATCTAGACAGTATTATTGCAGACTTTTCCTGTTATAATTCGAAAGGAATCTTTTTCATGCATATCATCAAGTATTTTCATAACTTCATTATAATGAAACTGAATAGAATCAATACATGTATACTTGAATCATGATGTACAACACACTTATAGATCTGAGAGTTGTATCTTGGTCTCTTTTTTTTTTTTTTTGTTGTACAGCTATTGCATGCTCTTATAGAAATATGTAGTACGTAAAATACAAATCTTTCAGGAATTGCTAATGATCGACTTGAGAGGTTCTCAAAAGCTGTATCCGATCGTTTAGGACTCATCAGCTAATTAAAAACAAATCGATTCTATGGTGCTGTGGAGGAAACTGTGATTGTACCGAAACTCGTTTGTTTCCAGCTATTTCCGGTCGTTTAAGTGATAACAAAAGGCCATGCAGAAGCACCGTTTCCGTGAAGATCATCGAAGTTGAGGACATATAATATAGAGACGATTGACAAATCCTCGGAGAACAGGTGTAGACTTAAATTAATATTACTAATGGGAGTCAGAACAACGCATTAGAATTAGATCCTTACTCATGTTTAGCTAAAATATTAGGAATAGTCTAAAATCTGCCAAGTGTTCCGACGTCCCTAATTATATAAGTTTAATACGCCCGCAATCAAAAATATATTATGCTTTTCACATGACACTACATATGCATGGAGCATATATAATATGGTTTTGAAGAGCTTAATCAGAGGACAATAACAGAGGAGGTTTGTGACAAAAACGTACTAATCAATATAATTAGAGGTAGGCCGGCCGGGGCTAATGTACCTAGAGTCAAATGATATATTAAATTACTTAGGGCTAAATATTGAACCATCAAAATTAGCCTAATTTTCTTATACATTGCTGTTGTACGTAGCTATCTTTCCTACGATGAATATTTTCTATAGTAATGTTCTAAATTATTCTCAAGTTAAGACAAAATTTTCAATGACAATTACTGTAAAAAAAAAAAAAAACAGTGGGTTTGATGCAAGATATCAAAATGAGGACGATGTTAGATTTGATCAAGCCGAACAAATGTAAGAGATACTTTGAGGACCATTTACAACACTGGCTATTGTGGAGTTCTTAATTTAGGCTCACCAAGAAGAAGAAAATTTCATCCTAAACAGGATATAGTAGACATATTCGCAGTATGCAAATGGCAAAGTGATGACTACCGCCTCTAGAGTGGGAATATATAAGCAACTTTTGAGGAATTAGAATATTTCTTTTGCTGGTGCTTTTTCTATTCATCAACGCAGAACACCTATTTCTATCGAGTCGCAGCGTCTCATAGATGCACAAGTCATTTATATTTCCTCAGGGAATAATTTCTGATAAGCCAAAGCAAGAATTTTATCATATGTATAATTAAAACCGTAGGTCCTTATTGATTAGTCTCTTTATATGACGTTCTTTTCCTTGGTTCTTCTTTCCGGTTAGGCCTATATTGTTGAACTGTCAATATGAGGTCCCTCAAAAAAATTATTGTGAGTAATGATCATTTGATATGTATAAATCTGAAACTTATAAATAGGAGTTTCTGAATTTGATTCTCATAGTAGTTTACTGGTTTTTTCACCGGCTTTTGCTCAGCAAGTGATTGATAGTAGAGCCTGATCGAAAGTGTGACCTATACCTACAAATATGGTTTAAGAATGATTAAACTTGTCAGCACAGATCTAGTAAAAATGAAGGGATAGCAATTATTGTGATTAAAAGGAGGAAGATTCTATTTTATCAGTTTTATTGCCATGAACTGATGAAAGTAGGCCGGCCCTGTTGTGTTGCACTTGCTTGAATTGTTATTTGTTAAACAACCTGGGCACCCATGAAAGTCATTCCGGAAGGCCATGGTTTAAAGTAGAGAGCAACTTTCTACATCTTTCTCAACTTTGATCATTCTCCATCTCATTTTGACTCAGAAACCCTACTACAGTGAAAAGGTAGTTTTGCCATCCCACTTTCGCCTTAGAGAATTCAACATCTTTCCCAGAGAATCATAACGCTTTCATTTTTGAAAAGTTTCACTTACTGTGTGTATGTAGTGTTTGGGTATATACCCCCAAGATTCATGGTTTAGTGGGGAGCATTCAAAATGCAAGCATTGTCACACACCACGGCCAACAACCAATATGCAAAACAAATTCCAGAATTCCTACCCTAGCTAACCCTCACTAAATTTGCTCTTTTAACAAACCCAAGCTATAGTGGGCATGCACCGGAAAATCTTGAAGTGGCCGGTCGGGGTTCCTCGAAAGTCCCTGAACGCTCATTAGGGTGATAATGATGATTTGTTTAGTGGATTGTGCTTGGTTTATGGATGTTACACATGGGTTGGCTAATGTTTTCAGCTTTCAGGTTTGCCGTTTGCGAAAGATGTTCACTGAAACATGATCCAAAAGTTGTGAGAAGTGTCAGACGTACTGTCATATATATGTAAACTAAACCACTTGTTATTGTCTGTTCCACAGTCTAAGCAACAGATCAATACGAAAACCTCTTGTATGTAATTCTAAGGAGAAGATCATTCCAAATCCACTCCACTCAAAGTTAGCTGATCGAAATCGTTGGAAAGGAGAGAACGACAATCGTCATATAATGAGATCGATAAAATTTGTAGAAATAATTTATACATGAGCACATAAAGATTAGATGGTGGAGATGTAAATATTCAATCGAAAAGTTAGTCAAAATATTAAATCCGCACCATAAGGATTGGTGCGGAGATCCTTAGCCAACAAGGCCTTGATATATATATAATCCCTATTCAGAGCGGGGCTCCGCTCTGAAATTAAATAGCAGAGCTCCTTATTTGACCTAGTTTCTGATCAAATTTCTACATCTCCACCGTTCAGTATTCAAGTATATGTGTGTAGATCATCTCTGCAAAATTTCATCAAATTTGATTATCGTTTGAACATTCCCAGTCGTAATTAACACAAGTGGTTCATACTGAACAGATTCAATATGTTCATTGTTTTTTTTATCGTTTTGATACCTTAACAATCACCAAATTTGATGAAATTTTACAGAGATGATCTACACGCATATACCTAAATACTGAACGGTAGAGATGTAGAAATTTGATCATAAAATTGGTCAAATAAGGAACCCCGCTCTTTAATTTCAAAGCGGAGCCCTGCTCTGGATATATATATATATATATATATATATATATATATTAATTATGATACTTTGACACTTCTTCATCTGCTCATGACTCTATTTGAGCTCTCAACTAAATAATACCGGCGCGGTAGACATTTCTACATATTCAATTTATGGATGAGTTCTACTTAAAAGATTTTATATATATATATATATATATATATATATAAAGTAGTTCACAGATGCGGACGTCCGCAATAATTGGTGCGGATTTGATATTTTGAGGTATTTTTCTATTGAATTTTTACATCTCCACCGTCTAATCTTTAGGTACTCATGTATAGATCATCTCTACAAATTTTCAGCCAATTTGATAACCATTAGCATATCAAACTAGATTAAAACAAATGGACAGACTGCATTTTATCAAAATTGAACCGTTCATGTTTATGATAGAAAATCACACTTTTAAATGTCTTAACGATTATCAAATTGGCTGAAAAGTTTCAGAGATGATCTATACATGAGTACCTAAAGATTAGACGGTGGAGATGTAAAAATTCAATCGAAAAGTACCTCAAAGTATCAAATCCGCACCAATTCTTATAGTGCGGATGTCCGCACCATAGCCAGACTATATGTATGCATGTACGTATCTCCTTGTTTTCTCTTGCTTGATGTAATGTCTAGCTAGTATTACTTTACGTAAAATTTCTGCCCTAATGTGATATTACACGAGTATAACATACAATTAAGAGAAAGAAAAGTTCTTGAAAGATAAGAGTACATATGCGATATTATATTGGCAAGGACCTTTCAACAATCAAGTCATTTTGATATTCTCGACTGAAGGTATAGGGCTCCGGCCAGTTTTGTACCATACCATACCATACCTTACCTTGTAGCTGCATTTGGCCCTTGTATAATCTGGATTATTTGATTTCAGTCAATATACTCGTGGAAGAAGCCTCACGACTCAGATTCCCCATGGCCGTTCCCATGCATATATATGTTGATGACTTAATGCGGCCATAGAGACATTTTCTTCGACGGTTTAAGTTATATCGAAAAATGCCCGCAAGTACGTCCAGAGAAATTGTATAAGCTAGGAAGCCCAACGTTTCTGAAGCAACCGAGGTTGATGAAGATGATCAAACAGTACTGAAGGAATTGTTTATGGATGGAATCCGATGGCATGATTAGGCAAAAGACAACAAGTGCATATTGGTGCCAACATCCATATGAAAAGTGGTTGAGAATAGTTCATAGATGATTTGCTTCCCCCACAAATGGGCCAATAACGTTGGGCTTACTCAACCCAAGACTTGGGTCAGTTGGGTGCCACTTTTTGTAGGATATAGGAGCTGGCTTTTATACAGTTCAAAGGTTAAACTCGAATTTGATGTAGAGGAACTATCCCGTTAGAATCTACTAACGGCAGCCTTGAATTCACAAGACTATAATCCACGAGAAAATCTGCATATTTGGAACATTACAATAACGCTACAGAATCTGGAGATTGAACTTGATGTGCAAGCTAGGGGCATATCTGAGATATGAGATATCTAACAATGAATTTGCAGATCTGATATCTATTGTTAAAGGTAAAACTAGAGTAAGAAGCCACTTTCTCTCCCCAAATGTAGGAGTAAAGCCTCTCTTAAATCTCAACTCTCCTCCTGAATTTCCTATTTTGAGTTTTTGACCAGACAAAAAACCTCTCACAAATAGGATTGATTGATCTAAATCATCTAATAGAGTTTACCCTCTCAAGCTGTCCCGTTATATATCGTCCCACACTCCCACTCAATCACTTTTACGTTCCTAAATATGATCGAGAATCAATGTTTCTTTGTTTTCTTTCTTCTTGTAGCTAAGTAACTAGACTAATTGCATTTGGTCGATCATTCATTTTAGGAAAAAATAATGGTCACTCCTCAAACTTTTAAGGTCTTAACAATTCAGTCCTGATTTTCTCTTTTTAAACAGTTTACTCCTCAAACTTTCAAATTCCACACACTAACCTCACCATCCATTTTGGCTATTAACTTGATGGTGTGGCAACATGATATGCTATGTGGCGCCACCTCAGATCGTAATATGTCGCCAATGCCCCCTGGCCTACACTCATAACCACTTAATCCCAGAAAATGTTAAAAATTAGAAGCCCGTAAACTCTCTTGAGCTGTAGCGTCCGTAATTGCGCACAACCCATTGAAACCAAACCCTTTGAAAGCTATAATCCAGATATAAAATCAAACACCTTGAAATCCGATAACCCTAAGCCTTCATCTACGATACATCAAAGAGAATTTAGTTTGAATCTGAGTCCGCCATCTACAGACGCTGACATGGTGGTGAACGACTTCCTAGAGTTCTTGAAGGGGAGATGGATGCTATGGCGGTAAGTTTCTGTGGTTTTGATTGAACATCGCAAGTTTCTAATGGGTGCTAGCTTGAGATTGATTAATTTTGGTGGTAATTGGCCAATTGGGGGAATAATGAACAAATGATGGTTTTGGTACATGGGGTGAGGCCAGAATTACGATTAAGGTTGAGGAGCAGTCCTAAATGTGGTCCGAGTGGATGCAAATCTAGAATTAATATTTGGTGATTTGAAGAAAGAGAGGTTGGTTCATAAAATGGCGGACTTGATTCTCAAATTCTGGACACTACAAGTATAACAAGGTATTTTTATGGCTTATGGTCCCGAAGCATATTAATTTATGTATCTGCTATCATTCTCATATTGGCAGGGTGATTTTCTACTTTGCAGAAGTAGAAGGAAATTTCAAGTACAACGAGCTAGTCGAAAAGAGGGATACTGGAGTTGATTGAGAAACACGGAGATAATTGGGAGAAGCAAATCAAGGCAATAAACCAAAAATTATCTACAGGACGAAGAAGCAATTTGTCAGTAAACATTTGATGAAAAAGAATAAGAAGAAGAAGAGGGAGAGCAAGAAAAAAGACGTCTCGGTATTTGGAGGGATTTGGTGGAGAAGAGTGAAAATGAAGCAAGGGGTGTTATTGCGATTTTTCCTTGAAGATTACATGGATTTGTCTGAGTTGGCATGATAAAAACTCCATGTTAGCAACTTAACGGTGCCACTAGACGGAGAGTTAACGGAATGAGTATATTGTCTGAAATTCGAAAGTTTGAGGAGTAAACTGTCAAAATTGAGAAAATCAAGACTAAACTGTCGAGACTTTAAAACCTTAAGGAGTACATTTAAAGAATGATCTGTCTTATATAGCCAGACAGAGCTAATGCTATATCTTAAAAAATTTCTCAGGGTTCACTTGGAATTTTGGCTGTGGGGATTGTACATCTTCCTACATGTTTTCTAGTACTTTTTGATTCCTCATACGAAGAGAGTGCATAGAGCCGTGCATGGAGCATTGGTTTCATTATATCCTCTACGTACGATGATATTGATTATAATTGATACCCACCAATGAGCCCAGAAGAGGAAGATGTTTTAGGGGAACTAATAGCTTGGGCATCGGAGTTGTTTGGGCTTAATTAGACCTGTCGTAATTTAATTGTGGCCCTTGTTTATCCTTAAGCAATACGTATTACAGAGTCTTCGTCTTTAGGTATAGCACTGAATGTGCTCTCAGCTACCTCAATGAGCGATAAGTTAGTTGTTATAAAGAGAAAAGAACTAGCTAGCTAGTGGGAGTGAGTACATCACGGCGTCATACATGGTCATCTTTTGCCCCCAAATATGTGGATCAAGAATCAAATTACGCAAGTGGGTTTGATTACTAATGGATAGGATACCAACTATTGCGTATGCTACGATTGCTAGAGGCTCTTTATAATTCTCATTTGACTTCCTAGGTTCTGTTGCTGTCGTATAATTAAGCAATTCAATTAACAAATTCACTAGGTAGGCATAAAAAGAAATCAAAATATTGATCGACACAACGAAAAAAAAAGAACCATTTTAGTGCCACACATATAAAGTTCATTTCCAATGCCAAATAGTAACTCTATATCAGGATAAGACCAATGTTGTTGATCTCTTCTGTCTATGACTTAATTGATGGATGCTGCTGAAAAATAAAGATGAGCTGCCAGTTTTGACTGTAAATGTGAGCATGGATGAGTTATAAGTAAGGGTTGAATTAGCTAGCTTGATATATTTAATCTAAACAGCAAGTGACTTTGAACTTTTGACCATCGATCAAGTAAAAATGCATGCCGAAAACAATCAGTATTGCTTCCAAATAAAGATCGTGGAGAGTCCTCCATGTTATATATATTCAAAGAAGTCTATTCAATCATCGAGAGGCAATAGGGGATAAGTGATGCATATATATGTTTAATTACATTCCATCATTTTCAACTTTACAAAGAGGAATAATACGCGATTAATTAATAAAATTTACCAGGCCCAAGATGACGCCCTCAGATCCTAACTAGGATCTTTGATCCGAAAGATATAAAGAAACAGATAAATTAAAGAACAAGGTCAAACTGACCAAAAGGTTAATTAAAAACGAAGTCGTAGCTACCCAAACAAAGATTAGCAAGAAAAACTAGCACTTTCACAAGAGCTTTGGTACAAAAGTTCCTCCAAGTATTCAGCACCCAAGTCCTCTAATACCACAACATTCGAAGCTGTGACGTTCTCTTGCGTTCTCTTCTTTGTTACATTGAAAGAACTGGAACTCTTGACCTTTTCTTGCTCTTTGTTACAACTATTCTTTTTGCAGACCGCCTTTCTTCTCATCGAGTGCCTCCTCTTGAGTGCCACCACCGGCGAGCACCCCACGTCGTATTTACACTTGATCTCTTGAAGTGACTCCTTCACAACTTCGACCGGAAAATTGAGGACGGCCAAAGGACCCCTCAGTGCAAATGCTGCTTGGTCGTAGGCCAAAGCAGCTGCCTCGGCGGTGTCGAATGTGCCGAGCCAAACCCTCACGCCGTGCCTCGTCGAGTCCCTTATCTCGGCTGCGTATTTCCCCCACGGCCTCCTCCTGACTCCTCGGAACGACTTCTCCTTTCGGGGTTTCTCTTCGAACACTTGGAAGACATTGGAATTGGAAGTGACCTCCTCTTCCTTTACAGCTCCGCCGAACCAGTTCGTCTCTTGGCTTTCCTCCGCCACTAATGCTGGCTCTTTAGCCACAGCATCGAGCAGCAACACATCCTGGGGATCATTTGTGTTGAATATTGGTGGGAAGTTCAACATATCGTTGTTGAAATTATCGAGTAAGGCGTCGTCCCATGAGAAAGAATCCAGCGACGAACCGAAGGAGGATTCCGGTGAGAACTGAGAAGGGTTTGAGAACTGGAAGAGAGTGTAGGCCTCCATTTCCATTTGTGTTTAAGCTTAGAATCTGTGAGCTGCTCTTGGTTGGATTTGTTGACGTTCCAAAAGTGGAACAAGGGCTATATATACCCGAAGAAAATCGAGACTTTGAACGAATGCTTACGATGGAAAATTTTAGAATAATGGAGAGGATAAAAATATAGGCAGGTGAAAGCAACTGGTTCTGGTTAAGGAGGATGTCTTAGGATTGGAGCTCCAGAATCTAGTGCCCAATTAAATTATTCAATCTTGGCTTTTTCTCAGGAACCAAGACTAATATTTCTTAGCTCTTTTAAACACGTGCGTCAAATGAGGAGTGAGGCACGGCGGCGGGGTTGGACCCAAATTATTTACGATTACAATAATACCAGAAGAACAAACAATCCATTGCTGCCGTGACACGATGGAAACCACCCTGGCTCTCCTAGTTGTAGTTGGGCGGTTAATTAAACTAAACTCTTTTAGCTTAATTATGATAACTAGTAATAATTTGGGTTATTAAGAAACCCTAATTAGCTGGCAATTAGCCTGTAATACAATGTTTAAGTTTTTCCTTGTCGGACAACAGATCAGTGGGTGTTAGGGAATCGTTCTGTTCCCTAATATTTATCGAATCCAAATAGCTTTATAAAATGGTGATATATAGAGCTAGTTAAGGAAGTTTTTTTTTGTCGGAGCTAGCTATGAAAGTTGCATGTGAGAAAAAAGAGAGATAATGTAAAATATAAGTAAGAAACTGCGAAGTTCTTAATTTGGACAATGAGGAATCAAAAATTCAAAATGAACAAATTAAAGCTATAAGACAGAAAACATTTCCCAGATCTAGCCTCTAACCTGTTTTGTCTTTTTCCTAGCCACTCGTGAATTCTATAATCAGGTACGATCTAGTTTTGTGTATTCTTTTATTATTTGAATAAAAGATATATATGATGGAGTAGCAAATAATTTTTTATTTGAATAACTCCTAGCATTGCATTTCTTCACCACTAAATGATATATATTAATTTTATGAAACTTAGGAAGAATGTAATAATGTGCACGTTGTGTGTCATTTTCATTAACTTCCATTTCTGTTTGCTTCGTATAATCGTATTGATTCCTACTACTTTCAAAGTTATTCTCTCTTATTTCAGTTTCTTTAGAGAGCTAAAATTTACACTCTCTATTTTGCAATCCACTCTTCCACTTTTCATTTTAAGTAACTTGAATTTTGTCTTTTAGTAATATGTGTACGTTTTGTCTCATTATAAAAATTTTAACAAAAAAAATAATTGTGGAAGTGTGGATTGTAAATTGAGGAGTGTAAATTTCAGCTCCCTTTTTTTACTGCTCTTTAAAAAGCGATCGTACTTAATGGCTGAAAAATTGTATGTCCATGTGGTGTGTATAGATTCAATATTGTAAAAATGATCATTTACAGAGAAATAATTGATATATAATATGGGGTAATTGATAATTAAGTTATCCAATGTCTTTATTTTAAAATGTCACGATTACTTTGTCTTTTAGCATAATTAAAAAATCAACTCAACATTTAATTATTTTTTTCGATTAAGCTATAAATCACAAGTTTATAATCATTTTCAATACATAACTTAGTTTTTTTTTTAATCAGTTGTCAAAATATATTACTCAACAATCAGCAGAAAGAATAAAACCCCCATTTGGGGTGACAAAAAAGAATTACTCCCTATGACAGTTAAATATCTAGCTGCACATAGATCTTTAACAACCAAAAATACATCCACATTCTCAAAACCATTTATAGCACATTTATTTCAGCAGACCCTTTCCACTTAGAAGGTTTGAATAAGTTTGTCCAACCAAATGGAGAGCCTACACAACGATTCACAATTAGAATCCATTTTGAGTCATAAAAACTCAATCCAACCAAATAAAAAAAGCAATTGAACCCAAAATTTCAGTGCCCAAGGTTTCCCAAGCACAATAAGGCCCATAAGGGTGAGCCCTAGCCCAAAACCAATGTTCAGAATCACCACCAGCAACACTTTGCCTAACACCGTCATCATGTCGACCACCGCCACCATCGACGGCAGCAGCCCTCCACCGGCGGCACCGACTCCCAATCTAGATGTCAACGAGAACATCCTACCACCGACATTGTCACCTTCCTCCCCTTCAGATCTGACTTCCATAAATCTAAGCTTCTGAAAATTGAACTCGATACCAACCAAAAAATCACCATCGTCATCGCCAGGGAGCCATAACCTGCGAACACTCCGACCTCGCCAAAAATCAACGAAGGCACGCGTCCCTAGCTTTTGAAAAGCAAACCATACTGGAAAAAAATCCCTCCATTACTCACCAAAGTCAGCAGAAGAGATCAGCGCCGATCCCAAAAGACCATCACCCACAATCATCAGACCAAGGAAACAGAAAACAAAACAAAGCGACCAACACCGCCGCCATCACACAGGATCAAAACAAACGAAAAGAACCTTCGCCTCCGCTGTAGAGCTGCTGCACGGAATCGGAGTCTTCGATGCTATTCTCGCTGCCACCCCGATCGAACGTCCCTCCTCAGACGAAGAAAGGCAAGATTTAGAATCTGATTTGGGAGTTTTGATAAGATTTTGTTCGACATCGCCCTCACTCTTCACGACGGCGGAAGAGAGAGAAGCATAATGAATAGAGAGAGAGATTTGGTCTACGAAATCCGCCCTCAAGCCACTATAGCAGCGGCAAGAGGAACGGCTGCTCGCGCTAGGGTTTCTCATGAAGAGGAGAAATTCTGGCTTTTGTTTAGCATTTGAGCAACAGGAACTTAGTTTGCGGGTCATATCGTGACATGTCTGCTGATTGAAAATGTTTCTTAAGTTTCAATTCTTGAAAGACAAACAAAAACTAGCCTAGCTAGCTGGCTAGATCTCTGTCATGTAACTCCTATTTTAACAAACTTTGAAAACCCTAATCAAGGTCAGCACACTCTTTTGTCCTCCAGTAAAATTGGATGTTCTCAGTGAAAGTTACAACTTTAGTCTTTACAGTTCAACGGATGAAGACCAAGGAGAAGTTTTGATTTCATGGTAAAATTTAAGAATTATTACTTTGCATGGTCGAGTCGTGATTGGTTCCTCGTATCGAAGACGACGTCTCTTGACCAGATTTGGTGATCAACCTACTGCTCTTGAAACACGGGAGAGTGCGTGACTGGAAGGCTATGGTAGAATTCCCATATATCTTAGATTATGGCCACATGCATGTATGTTCACTAGAAAAATGTTGATCTTCGTGAGCAATAGCATTCGTCACTAAATTCGTTTATTAAAATACATATTTGAAAATAAGTGAGTAGAAAGAATATACTAGTAATTCTGAGTACGTATATGTTGAATAATTTTGAAGAGTTTGTCTCCAAAGAGTATTGATTTTACAATCCGTTATACAGTATGATTTTTCACTTTACTCACAACTAACTTACATATTGTATCCAAAAAGGAAAAAAAAAAAAACAAACTTGACTTACAGATTGATCATAGTCCCCATTAGACCTAGACTTTTTCTAAGTTGTTATATTTGAATATGTTGGATCAAATCCTTTCTAGTTGTTCTCACCTCATAACAAATAATCAATATATAATATAATTAATATATAATACACCACAAATTAGTTGAAAGCTAACCTAGCTAGCTAAACGAGACCATGACAACTACATCTTTTTTCATGAATACGTTCATAATCTACTAACAAGTTGCTCATAATAATAATACCAACTTGCTCATGACACACTGAATGGACCTCAATATTCAGCAGCTAGCACTCTTGGCCAAACAAAGCAAAACACACAGAATATATATTATCTACTAGCTACCAATCATGTCGGGGTTTAAATCGATCGATCGACCATACTATTCTTTTGCGCACATGTCGAATTGATCCTCTGGTTCGAATCTAACTGGGTTTTCTAGCTAGATAATGAAAGAGCCAATGCAACTTGCAAGTGAATGAGTGATCAGTGCTAGCTAGGTCCGATATGCATGAACCCTCAACACATCGATCACACTCCATCAAAACTAAGCACGCGATGCATTTAACAACGTGATGTTGAGGTTTAATCTAATAGTCAAGTTTAAGACTAAAGCAAATCCTAAATTAAGTATGCTAATTTCATTTTTAACAGGAATTAATATTAATTATAGTTAATTATATAAATATGTCAATCGCCCTCGTGTGGTTTTGCAAGTTCATGCATCTTAATCTCTAATTAAGATTAAGGATCTGTGGTGGTACCTAGATCCTGGTAGGTAAGGCTATGTGATTTGAACAAGGGAGCTATTGTAATTAACTCTGTCTTTATTCTTAATTAAACTACTATTTACTTGTAGTGGAGTATTATGACATAATTAGCTACTAAACAAACACTCAGAGGGTCCTTAATTATTCTCGAAAAAGAAAAAGGAAAAAGGATCCATAAATTTCATTGAACTGGTCACACAGCTTTATAGTGTACATGCAATTCAAAGGTTCCGTGCGTGGAAGCTAATATATTGGTTCATAGAAATATTTGACTTTCAATTCTTTGTTTACATCAAATGACATGTTACTTTCGTTCACCCAAAAAAAAAAAAGGAAAAAAAAAAAGAGATGTTACTTTCCAATAATTGTCGAGGTAATAGTTTGTTCAATCTATAGTTTCTCTAAACTCCAATATGATACACAAATTGCTTTATGTGGACATTTATTACCATACCTTATAAAACACATTAACAAACAGGTACTCCCTTGCGTTTCAATGGTATTATAACTTTTCTATTATATTCTCAATTGTTAGTATTGAGTTCCTTGATTATGCGATTACTATGCCGAATTCCATAAAAAAATGGGAGAAGTTCGTATGTGATTCAAACTGTATGAAAATCAAAAGAGTTTGATAGCATGAGCGTGGTGCGAGGGCTAGAAACACACTGCGATAAAGAAAATTGAGGGTTTTCTGGATAAGGGATTTCTGGGAATAATAGATTGAAGGGGCTTTTTGGGGGAAGATGGTTGTGAGTTTGGTGATGTTGGTTGAAGGCATGAAAGCTAAAAGACACAGGGAATCAAAGGTTGTTTCCGAGTTTCTGGGTTTTTGATCGATGATGCCTGATGCCTCCTGATGCCTTCTACACTCCTCCTTTTATAGGCCAAATTTGGGAGTGTTTGAGTGATTCAAAGCATTCAAGTTTCTAGGTAAAACACTATCTCCATTCATACCTAAATTCATGCCCGAAAATGAGAAAAAGGAAGGCTTTTTGAGGTGATTTTTATGGGAAAATGAGGATTGTTGCAGTGGACAAGTTTTGCTGCAAAGAAGGCTGCAATGCCATAAATTGTAGGATGGGATAGACTAGAAATCTTGAGAGTTGTAGTCTCATGAGGGAGAAGGAGAGGCTTCTTGACTGGCCCCAAGGTTTCTCCTAAATGATGGAGTGAGGGAGTATGGCTTGGACTGTGTAATCTAGTGTTGCTGGGAAGAAGAGATTTACTATGGGAACAAGAGGTTGAGGCATAAACGAAGGAAGAAGAAGAATAAAATTGGGTTATTCTGATATGAGCTTTTGTGCTTTTGGGTTTTGGGTTTTAAAGAGGGACTGCCATAATCTCACATTCTCATGCATGTTCAACATTTCATTCATCGATCTAACTCGTTGGGCTTGAATTTCGGGCCCAAGACTGAAATTACCAACGATATTAAATCGACGAATGAGCATGTGAATTTCCGTAACCTACAACACCACACTCACATCTGTAAGCCTTAAGTGTATGATTGTGGCTTGGGTCTATACGCGTGGCATGACTGTTCAAATATATAATGTAGCTTACATGTATATTTTTCTTATTTGTGCTTGGAGTATGTATACGACATATTTGTGTTTTTTTAGGTATCAAGAGTTATTTCTATTATATGAATAGTTTATTTTCTTTTAAATATAAATAATCATATAAAAAATAAGGTAACTGTCTGATACCATTTTATCTAACGATATAGTCACTTATTCATAAGTAGAAGAATATGAAGTTGAGTTACAAAACCCTAGTTATAGACTTATAGCCAACAAAACCAACAACGACAACACTAATAGAGACCAAAATATGCAAAGCCAGAAGTCCGGAGACCCCAACAGCCTGTCTAGCATCATCTGCTGCTCATCAATGAGGCGTGGAACCCCGATCAACTTGGAAGCACCGCCAGACATGTCATAGGCTCTTACCTGCGATTTTCAATCCTAAAACTCTTTGTTGTTTTCTTTTAGTGAAAGCGATTGTGTTAACTCTCTGTAGTTGATATTAATTTAAGCATGTGTAATTTGGTACCAATTATTGATTGAGGTTACATGTACAGCTGCCATACTTGAAATGAAACTATTTCTTTCCAGAATCTCTCTGGCTGGTCTCTTCCTTGGTTTCTGCTCAACGTACTATGCAGCTATATATATATATATATATATATATGTGTGTGCTTGATTAATCATGTATTGGTCCTCTTTAAACATGGGCGACCAAAACGACTGGACAAGTAATGGTGAACATGGACAGATCAGATGACTATTTCTTGATCATATCTCAAGACCTTGAAGAATTAGAATCAATGGCAACTTGCATGAAGAATAGCCAAACTAATTATATAATCTAAAAGCATACTATGTGGAAAAATCCATGCACTTGTACGGCTTGAATTTGGACCAGTTACCAAATTTGATCTATTAGAGAAGGACCAAAGAAATTAGAGAAGGACTAACCTATGATTGAGTTGCTATTATGTACGTGGGGTATGAATTTTTTTAAAATTTTTTTATGTACGTGGGATATGAATCTTGATGACTATTTTTTATGTACGTGGGATATGAATCTTGATGACTATATATATTCTTTACTGAGAGCTGAATAAATTGAATTGTTTAGTAGGAATCATTCGTATTAATCACGATTAGAAATATTTAAACGATTATCAAATTTGATGAAACTTTGCAGAAGTGATCTACACACATATATCTAAATACTGAATGGTGGAGATGTGAAAATTTGACCGAAAAGTGGGTCAAATAAGGAGCCTCGCTCTTAAATTTCATAGCAGAACCCCGCTCTGGATAGGGAATATATATAACAGAATAAGGGTCCTATTTAGAGTGAATGTTCGCTTTAAAATTAACGTGTGAAGTTCTTTTTTTTACTCACTTTTCGGTCACAATTTCACATCTCCACCGTTTAGATGTTAGAACCTAATGTATTATCATCTCTACAAAATTTCATCCAATTTGATGATCTTGAATAGGCCTCATCATTTGGCCCTCCGGCCCTAGCCCGCCCTAAAACCCGCCCTACCCTAAAGGGCCGAAGCCCTACCCGGCCCTCCATTAGGGCGGGCCGGCCCTAGCCTCTTTCAAGTAGGGTAGGGCAAGGGTCAAGCAAATGAAACCCGGCCCTACCCTACGGCCCGGCCCTATTTGGCCCTTTAGGGCCAAGCCCTACCCGGCCCTAAAAACCCGCCCTACTTGGCCCTTTTAGGCCCTAATAATAAACTATTTTTTAAAATATGTTTATTCTATTTTACATACAATACAACTTATCATTTTTTATAAGGTTTTTATCTTTTATTTATATTTGTTGTGAGAAATAACAATGGTTTTTGAGTGATTTGATAGATGGTAAATGAATTTAACCTATTAAACTTATATTTATCAATGCCTTAAGTTAAATCTAATGCATATATCTATGTAAAATATGATTATATAAAAACAAAAGAGCTTTATATTACACGGTATAACTCTTTAGCTAATTTTAAGAAGAAACGAAAAATAATAACTAAATTTTTATTAAACAAAAAAAGACCACGTTCGGCCCATTTCGGCCCTATTTAGCCCTATTCGGAGGGCCGGCCCGACCCGCCCTTTTAGCCCTAACATAACGGGCCGTTAGGGCGGGTAAGGGCTTACATATTAGAGCCCCGGCCCGGCCCTACCCGGCCCTAAATTTTGTTGACTTTGGTCAAGCCCTACCCGGCCCTACCCTAAGCCCTAAATTTTAGGGTAGGGCCTAGCCCGGCCCGGCCCATGATGAGGCCTAATCTTGAAGGTATCCAAATTGTATTAAATCAATGAGCAAACCAAAATGTCTAACCTGAACTGTTTATGTAAATCATCATAAAGAAGACTTAAACGATCATAAAATTAGATGAAATTTTGCATAGATGATCTACACATTAGGTTCTAATATCTGAAAGGTGGAGATGTAAAAATGTGACCGAAAAGTGAGTCAAAAAAGGAACTTCACACGTTAATTTCAAAGCAAACCATCATGATAAGAACTTATATATATATATATATATATATATATATATATATATATATATATATATATATAGGCATGATCTAGAGAGGATGTCCTCAAACTTGAGTTATAGTACGGATTTTCATTTTTGACCCACTTTTAGATCGAATTTTCTCATCTCCACCGTCTAGTATCTAGATAATATTGTGTAGATCATCGCTGTAAAATTTCAGCCAATTTGGTAATCGTTAAGACCCTCAAACTCGAAAAACAAATGGACGAACTGAATTCTGTCAAATTTGAACCGTTCATGTTTATAACAGAAAAACGTAATTTTGAGGGCTTTAACGATTACCAAATTGGCTGAAATTTTGCAGAGATGATCTACATAATATTATCTAGATACTAGACGGTGAAGATGAGAAAATTCGATCGAAAAGTGGGTCAAAAATGAAAATCCGCACTATTAGCAAGTTTGAGGATGTCCTCTCTACATCCTGCCTATATATATATATATATACAGTCCCTATCCAGAGCGAAGGTTCGCTATGAAATTAAGGTGCGAAGTTCTATTTTTGACACACTTTTTAGTCATATTTTAACATCTCCACCGTTCAGATGTTTGAGCATAATGTATAGATCATTCTTACAAAATTTCATCTAATTTGGTTACTGGTAAGGTATCGAAACTATATTAAATCAATGAACAAACCGAATATGTTCAACCTGAACTGTTCGTGTAAATCTTCATAATGAAAGGTTAAACGATTATCAAGTTGGATGAAATTTTGCAGAGATGATCTAGACATTAGGTTCTAACATATGAACGGTAGAGATATGAAAATATGACAAAAAAGTGTGTCAAAAAAGGAACTTCGCAAGTTAATTTCAGAACGAAGGTTCGCTCTGGATAGGAACTATATATATATATGACATCATATTATTCTGTTCTATAGGATAATTTATGCTTTTAAGTACGATGTAATATTTGTTTGTAATTAATGTTTTTGCCTGATCGATCACCCGGCCTGTTCATGTAGATATCCTTGCAGTTTACCCTATTAGTTTTAACCCAGTTGCATTGAACCTGAATGCACTACCAGAAAAGGGGTTATAGCCGAAGATATGGGAAAAAACGGCCGACGAAATAGTACCTCGTCGGCTATAACCCCTTATAGCCGACGAACTACTATTTCGTCGGCCACATCGTCGGCTATAATATTATAGCCGACGACTGCCGACAACTCGTCGGCTATAACTATAGCCGACGAAACGTTTTTAGTTATAGCCGACGAGGATGGTATTCGTCGGCTATAAGAGTTATAGCCGACGAAAAGTTTTTGTTATAGCCGACGAGGGGGGTATTCGTCGGCTATAACTCTTATATCAGATCGACCTTCTGCATCAGGGAGCTCATTCGTCGATGAAATCGTCCAAAACGCTCTGAAATCGTCCAAAACCTCGGCCATACGCTTGAAAGGTACGTATATTGCTGTGTGTGTTGATTTAGTTGGTTATATGCAGAGGTGTATTAATTTAGAGTTTAATTAGAATAAATGTGTGATTAATTTGATATATATATATATATATATATGTGTTGAGATGAGATTATTAATGGGTTGATATATATGTTGTATTGGTTAGATAGAATTGAAGTTTTGTTGAAGATTAGTGATTGATTGTTGATTTATAGGTGATTTTAGATGAATTTGATGAAAAAATGTATATATATTAATTAATTTAATTGTAATTAAAAATATATTGTTGGTATATATAAAAAATACATTGTGTTTAATTAATTAGGGAGATTGACGATGTTTTAATTAATTTAGGGATGCATGTGTATATATATATATATATATGTGTGTGTGTAATGATGAATTTTTTAATTAATTAGTACGTACGTAGTACGTGCATATATACATATCTATATATAGCTATATTTATTTCTTGAATTTACAGGATGGACAAGAGTTGGATTACCCTTGGAAGATGGGATCAGGCGTATCATGATGGAGTTAGGAGTTTCCTGGATTTTGTGATGGCTAACTGTGGAGACACTACACTTCATTATTGTCCGTGTAAAAAGTGCAAGTGTGCCACCCCACGACACCGGTTTTCCATAGAGACAGTGGAGCAACACCTGGCTAGATATGGATTTTGGGTCCTATACACTAATTGGATTTATCACGGTGAACCAGAGTTTGCGGGTCGTCATGATCATGGACAATTTGCCGAGAGAGGGAGTTCCTCCAATGATCCGACAACGAACTGGATCAACAATATGTTTCCTCGTGAGAGCGGTGTCTTTGAGGAAGCACCAGATGTGCAACTCCCACCTCCGGAGATGGAGTGTTTCCCTGATATTGAGCCACTCGAGCCATTACCCCGATCTCCGGTCAACACAAGTGGTATGGAAAAGTACAACAACCTGATCGCATTGCAACAGACTTCGTTGTACCCCGGATGCAGTAAGACTGTCCTTGAATCTGTCATGGGAGTGATGAAGATCAAAACGGAGAACAAAGGCACTGTCAAATCGGTTGATGATTGGCTTCGGCTATGGGGTGGGGCGATGCCCCCCGGACATCGGCTTCCTACCAGTCATCATAAGGTGCGACATATCCTTAAAGATCTCGGCCTTTCCTACATCAAGATTCATGCATGCAGATACGATTGCGTTCTGTTTTACGGGGAAGGACTTGCAGATCTTGAATACTGCCCATTATGCAATACAGAGCGGTATAAGTTCACTCCTAAAGGGAACAAGAAAGCTGTGAAGATACTTCGGTACTTCCCGCTGATTGATAGGCTTGAGCGGTTGTTCATGTGTGCTTTCACGGCCGAAGCTATGAGATGGTGGGCTGAGAGGAATGTGCCTGACGATGACACCCTTAGACATCCCGCCGACGGAGAGGCTTGGAAGAAGAACGTGTTGGAGTTTCTCGAATTTGCATCAGAGGTTCGAAATGTTTGGCTAGGGCTATCATCCGACGGTTTCAACCCTTTTGGCAAGAAAGAGCTTCAGTACAGTGTGTGGCCAGTTATTTTGATTCCGTACAACTTTCCACCGTGGATGTGCATGAAGAAGGAATATAACATGCTCACATTGTTGATTCCAGGCCCAGGTTATCCGGGAAAGTGTCTCGATGTGTATTTGAGACCCGTAATTGAGGAGCTTCGGTACTTGAGTCTGAACGGCCACCTGGTCTACGACCGGTTCAAAAATGAGATGTTCCGGATGCATGCCATGCTTGTTGGCACGATCAGTGACTTTCCTGGGAGGGGTATGTTGTCGGGCAGCGTCACCAGGGGTTACAGGGCTTGTTCAGAGTGCATGATTGTTGATTGCTCCAGTCCTCATTGCAGCAAGATTGTCCAGATGCGTCACCGTCGTTGGCTTCCGCATGACCATCCATTTAGGGACGATGCACAGGCTTTTGATGGGACTGAAGAAAGGGGCTGGGCACCCGAGCAATGGACAGGGGAGGAAATATTGGCAGTGTTGAATGAGTATGACTTTGGTCCGCTTAGCAATCATCCCGATGTGTTGCGCACGATTCCAGAGAGGCCGGATCGGTATAGGTTCTGGTCACACAAGAGCATCTTATGGGAACTTCCTTATTGGGCCAGGTTGGCTACCAGATACTACCTGGATGTCATGCATATAGAGAAGAACGTGGGTGAAGCCGTGGTTGGCACAGTTTTGAATTGGGAGAAGAAAACAATGGTTTAGATACTACCAGATACTACCAGATACTACCAGATTCTAATTAATTTATAATGTTGCAGCAATGGTTTAGAGTCCATCCTACCTTGGACTGGTGGAGAGACGAGCAGCTGAAGAACAGGTTATGTGTTTTGCTTTTTTTTGTATAAATATATTTATTGGCAGTGTACGAATATATCTAACAGTTGTGTTCTGTTAATATAGGTACTCCGAGTGGAAGAACGAGCTGTCCACGCACTACAGGACGTACCATGTGGAGCAGCGCTTGGGGCGAGCTGCAACCCCCCACGAGTTCCGGTACAGGGAGTACGAGTGGCTATGGCTGGTAGCCTACTTCGGGAGCGACAGGGTCTCGGTAAGAAAATTTAGCCTGGTAGTATATAACTTTTTAATGTTATTTAATAATTAAATTATGTAGTTACTTAATTCAATTAATTAGTTAGTTAGTTAGTTATTAGTTATTAAATTAAGTCAGTTGGTTAGTTACATAGTTAGTTAGTTCGTTACTAAATTAAATCAAATTAAATTAAATAAAATTAGGTAGTTAGTAAGTTAGTTAGTTACTAAATTAAATTAGTTAGTTAAGTAGTTACTAATTAAATTAGTTAGTTAAGTAGTTACTAATTAAATTAAATTAGTTAGTAACTAAATTAGTTATTAATTTTATTTTGGTTAGTTCCTAATATTTTAATTTAGTTACTAAGTTATATTTGCGTTTATATGTTTGTTGTTATAATACAGAAAATCTCGCGGACGAACAGCGACAACCGCAGGAGGAACGAGCACCCCCACCACGGCGGCGCCCGCTCCTGGAGGCAGTGGGCAGAGATGGCGAGGAGGGACCGACCGCTGAGGCCGTTGTCGTGGATTCATGCGCAGATGTATCCGGGGCGTCCCGACCAAGTGGTAAGTATTCGTCCATCTTCAATAAAAGTGTTTCATGAAATTAATTTATATATATATATTTTTTAATTCGTTTATTATATTTTCTTGTCAATTAGGCGGAAATAGATGCGGAGACCGACGCGATCACCTTCGGGATCGCGCGAGACACTCTGGGAGACGGGGCGTCCGACGAGGCGATCGCGGAGTTTGCCTCCACGATCGACACCCTTGAGCCGCGCTTGGCCTCTCAGATCATGCACGCGGCGGTAGGGACGGGGAACAACTACTTCTACCAGAGAGGCCTAGGCGCGGCGGGAGATGGGGTTCTCAAGTTCACGCCGGCCAATCCCAGCACGCAGCGTGCGGCTTCGACGAGAGGAGACTTGCAGACGCAGCTGCAGAGGACTCAGGCGGAGTTGGCGAGGGCTGCGGAGGCTTCGGCGCAGCAGGCCAGAGACGCATCTGTGGCGGAGATGTACCGATGGATGCAGCAGTCTTGGGAGGCCCAGCAGGCTGGACTCCAGCCCCCGCCTCCGCCACAGATGCCCCAGTTCGTCGTCCCCACTCCCCCCCCGCATCGGAGTACGCCAGCCGATCAGGACAGCCATAGCCACCGGAACTCGAACGATCCGGTCGACGACGCTACGCGTTTAGGGGGTGATGATGAGTAGATATAGTGGGTTAATTTGTACAGTATGTAGGATATTAGGGATGGATTGATGTGGATATTTGTTGGATATTTGGATGTTTGTTTGTGCATTTTCTGCAGCCCCCGAAGACGAAGAGAAATTGGGCCCGAGTTAAATTTTTTAATTTTTTTAAATATTTAGGGGTTATAGCCGACGATATTGGCATTATTTCGTCGGCTATAACAGTTATAGCCGACGATTTTTACCAAATTTCGTCGGCTATAAGGGCTATAGCCGACGATGTTTACCATATGTCGTCGGCTTTACCCTCCCGGCTTCAGGCAAAAAAAAGCCGTTCCTGGTACCGGCGATTGTTATGGCCGACGATAGTGTCGTCGGCTAAAACGGACGTATAGCCGACGATAGTCTCGTCGGCTATACTTCGGGTTAGGGGCAGTTACGTAATTTTTAAAGCCGACGATCTTCTCGTCGGCAATGTTCGAAGTATAGCCGACGACGCTTTTTTCGTCGGCTATACCTGGTGTTTCATAAGCCGACGACTTACCCCGTGTGTCGTCGGCTATACTATAGCCGACGGAGCAATCCCGACGAGATAATAGCCGACGATACTTCGTCGGCTATGACTATAGCCGACGATACTTCGTCGGCTATGACTATAGCCGACGAATTAATGGAAACGGCCGACGAGATGGCGTCGTCGGCTATGACGCCTTTTCTGGTAGTGATGGCTGAGTTATGTATATGGAACACAATTCACATAAGTAATTACTCACGGCCTGATGGAGTAAAAGGAATCGAATTGATTTCTCTAAAACCCTAGCGGTGTCTTTTTATTTGGCCAAAAAAAAATAGCGTCAAAATATGAAAAATTCTAAGAAAATGTTTCTGGTATTACAGTGACGAAACCAGGATGTAATATTCGGTAGGGCTAGCTTAAGACTTACATGCACCGTGTATATATCCCTAAAAGAGGGTTGGAGTTTTTACTACTTACAGTAATTAGCCCTCCACAAGGCGTTGCGCCTCTACTTGAATTACTAAGGTGTTTTTCGAACTTAGATTAATTTGGGATTTGGAGGTATGAACTTTAGATTTGGGGATATGACTTTTATTCTCAATGGCCATGATCAAATAACAATTATTAACCTTAATAAATATGGTAAAGTACAAATAAATACCCGAAGTTTGAACCTTATTTAAATACCCGAACTATACAAAATCATACAAAAATTTCAACTCTGTTAGACATCCCGTTAAAACAACCGTTAACTTCTCTATGAGGGGTGTTTGTCTTATTGACTGGACCTGCCATCGAGAGTATTTTAGGCAACACAAACTTATTCTCGCTCAGTGTCTCCTATAACCCTAAACTTTCAGCTCTTTCCCTCAACATTTAAGCTTAAACAAAAATACTACATTAATTGCAAACTGCAAAATAGAAATCAACTTAATTGTATGTAAATTGTACGTAGCTAATTTGTTTTGACAACATAATAACTGAAATTTTTGTACAAAAATTTATTTACATACAATTAATAAGTTGATTTCCATTTTGCAGTTTGCAATGTAACACTTTTGTTTAAGCTTAAATGTTGAGGGAAAAAACTGAAAGTTTAGGGTTATAGGAGACACTGAGCGGGAATAATTTTATGTTGCCTAAAATACCTTCGATAGCGGGTTCAGTCAATAAATCAAACACCCCTCATAGACAAGTTAACGGTTGTTTTAACATGATGTCTAACAGAGTTGAAACTTTTGTAGGATTTTATATAGCTCAGGTATTTATTTGAAATAATTTATAGATGGAGTATTTGATTGAAATGAGCTTCAAAGTTCGGGTATTTGTTTGAAATAATTTATAAATGGGGTATTTAATTGAAATGAGTTTAAAAGTTCGGGTATTTATTTGTACTTTACCCTAATAAATAACAACCAGATTTTAAAGAACATCTAGCTATCGCCCTGTGATTTTCTTCCTTATTCTTAATAGTTGGTCTTTTCTGCTAAAATCTTTTCAAATATACTGCTATGTAGTTCAAATTGCAATTGAAGACATAAAAAATGGAATGGTGAAAAACACCATAAACTAATTTAAAACATGAAGGAATTCTTCTTTGCAAGTAGTTTAGGTTTAACATACATTTTAATTGAATATTTATTATAGCTCTCTCTTAATTCTAGCACCCTAGGGTTTCTGATTGTCGACCAAACTCTCCAAAAATTCTCTGCAATGGCGGATAACACACTACTGCAGGTAAAGTCGTCGCTTCGCATCAAAAGTCGTCGCCTGAGCATCCTGCCGACGGAAATAAGTCGTTGCCTCACATTCGTCGTTTCAATTCCAAGCGACCAATAATGATTCAAAAGTTGTCGCATCACATATCTATGCGACGACTTCAAAAGTGGTCGCTCAGAAGAGAGCGACGACTTTTGACGCGTCGGCAGAGATCTCTAGCGACCACTTTAGACGTGTCGCTTGCATTCTGTTGCGATGAATTTTGACTCGTCTCTTCAAAATCTATACGACGTATTTTGGGTTGTAGCCCCGTACTTGTGGCGACAAAAGTTTGGCTCAAAATTGGTCTCTTGAATTCATTTTGAATAGGCATGGAGCGACGCATTTTGTTAAATCTTCGTCGCTTCACTATAATCTACGCGATGAACAATGATCAATGTTCGTCGCTTCAATATTTGTTACAGAGACATAATAACATAATTGTGGTATGGTTTCATTCACTTCTGAAACCTGCATTTCATTCAAATCACATATCCAACCAACATTTCATTCAAATCACATATCCAACATAACACAAACACTATAAATACATAGATTTCATTCAAAACTATAATGTGTTCTAACAATGATGTATAAATGTTCCAAGTACAAACTAACGAAGGGTCCTAATCTAAGTCTACGTCCATTGCCCCCAGACCTTCAGCACATGATGATTTATCAGCAATCGTCGGAGGGTTTGCGGCGGCGGCGGCGGGATTGGCATCCGGATTGGTCGACATGTCGAGGGCAGCCTCCATCCTTGCAATACGTTGCAGCATCTCTTCTTTTTCGATTCTGCTT
The DNA here is from genome assembly GCA_963682095.1 of Potentilla sterilis. NCBI lineage: Eukaryota > Viridiplantae > Streptophyta > Magnoliopsida > Rosales > Rosaceae > Potentilla > Potentilla sterilis. The sequence goes on along the minus strand of OY821762.1, from coordinate 12,693,170 downwards.
TCTTCTTTTTCGATTCTTCTACGTTCTTCGTTGATTCTGGTACGTTCATTGGCGGCTGCTACTTCTGCCCTCAACTTCTCAACCTCCGAATCGTTGTTGGACACGCGTGCACCGCCTCTTGGTTTTGCCGGGCGTCTTAATGCACCTCCTAGCCCTGCAAAGATGGTAAAACACAAAAAATTATTCAAATTAAATTCTCTTTCGTATCTAAAATAGAACTGTTATTTTATGATTTGTACAGATCTCGGACTCTCGTCCCCGGCTTCCCACCCAGACACTCGTCCACTACCGCTATCTGTTCTTCGACGGTAGCGGGGCCCGTCACTTGACTGCCGCTCTCCACATCACTGGCTCGGCTAGCACAGAGCTCATCCATCTTCCTCTTGACCGCTGCCTGCAAAAAATATTATCCAATAAGTTTGTGTTTGTATAGTTATAAATTGTAAAAAAATAAAATCAGAAGCTAAAAACTAGGAATTCTTGCACCTAACTCGTCAGGAAACTCACCACTTTCTCCTGCGCATTCTGCGATCGCGCATAAACATCGCAGACTGTCTGAAGTATAGGCGCCAAACTGTCTTTCGCCTCATTCGCAACGACCCGGTAGCTATAGGGAGTGGTGCCAGAGTGGTGGTTGACTGCACACCACTTCTCCTTTGCTTTGTTCTGGTTTGCGGCGTTCCGGGCACACATCCTCTGCAAAAATATGCACGAACTATTAGAATCAAAATCTATTATATGAAATTTAAAAACCTCTAATTACTTTCCGTTACCTTATAATCGTCGTCCTCAAAGTGAACTTTGAGGTACTCCCACTGCTCGGGTCGGTGGATGAACTCTGCAGACTTCGCCTTTGACACTTTGACGTAGTGGGTGTGGCAGTCGTACTTCCAATCCTTGTAGATCTTGGCAGCGGTCTCGTCGATGTATCTCCACATGCCTATCTCGGTGGGAGGGAGGTCGTAGAACATCTAGTAAAAAACATTTCAAAGAAATCATTAGAAATAACATATTTCAATATATATAACTGAAAGATAGTTTTTTGAAATTATTATGAAATTGTGTTTTACCTCTATATAAGTGCTCAGTGCATCTCGGTGCTCCTCAGCCAACTCAGCATATGAAGGCGCAAGCATAGGCACTTTGCTCCGGATGGCGCTCCCGATGTCTCGGGACATCAAAGTCCTCCACTTCAAGAGGCTCGGACCCCTGTGCTGTTCCGCGTAGTCAACCTTCAGAGGTTTCCCGCCGTTCAGCGACACCAAATATTGGGTCTTCGTACCGGTTATGATGCCAGGCTTGTCCGGGTTCCGTCCATTCAGTTTCTGACCCGTTGTCATATTAACAAGCTCTGCCATATATATATATAATTATAATGAAAATGACACTGAATATTATAAATCATAAAAACCTAACAATATATTATACTAAATTTTAATGACCATGGATATCTCCGCCGATCCGGCAAAGCCTCCGGCCAAGTAAGTTGATGATGAACATGAGATAATATATCCTTTTTGTTTGTACATACGAGTGCATGTGTCGGTGTGTGACCATTTTAGATATTTCTGGAATTAATAATATGTCTGTGAATTATTGAGGACATGAGTGAGATATATAATTGATGCCTTGCATAACATGTTGTCATATTATAGGGCTTTAGCCTCACTCTGGTTAATAATTAGTTTTCCAGAATACATACTTCTAGCTGATCAATCCACCTCTTGGCTATATTCCTTTTTGCATATATATATATAGGCATTTCTCATGGCTGAGTATAAATCTTAGAGGCCAGATATATGAATTATTCTTACCTTTCAGTATATGCGCGCATGTATATAAACTTTACATATATATCAAGAAAACAAAAGCAACAAGAGCACCGGTCTTTCAGATGTGGTTTCATATATATATGAAATTAAGTTTAGCTAATTTTACTACGGTGATATATTACAGGCAGCAACGAATCGACTTTGAATGAAGTATGAAACTTCAGAAATTAGCTAGTTAGATCACGCACCAAATAAATGAATTATTAGAAACCTAATTTCTTCGCAGACCAAAAAAAAAAAAGTTAATTTCTATTATCCATTTCATTCATTGTGCTCAATTCATCAATGACCAATTGTAATATACAACACTTGATTATAGAACTGTTAATTATCTAACCACAAACAACATGCGCAGGTCTGAAATTACAATAATTGCCAAAAAAAAATCTGAAATATATCGAATCAATCACCCGGCTCCTGAGGACCCCTCTTGGTCCTAATGCTGAGGGGAAGAGCATCCTCGCCTACCACACAGGCTGCTCCTCTAGCGGCACCACCACTGCCACCGCTCCCGAGGTCAGCGCCACCTCCAGTAGCCCCCACACCCGCCGAAGGACCACCTCCAGTAGCCCCCACACCCACCGAAGGATCGGTTTCTTCCAGAGACGGGATGGAACCATCCTCCCCGCCTCTGGCGCCGTCCTCGTCGATTCCGCTGCCACCGCCGCCACTGTCGCCGTCGCTTCCACCGCCGCAGAAGCCATTTGAGCGGCAACTTCCGCCGCCTTCCTCTCTCTTCTCGCCTCCATCTCCTTCTTCCTCTTCTGGGCACTAGAACCGGGTGACATTGATGAATCGAAGGGTTAGGGTTTCGATTTTGGGTTTGGGGAAAAACAAATTTAGGGGTGAATTTAGAGTTTAGGGGTTTGAGAGAGATCAGGGGATTTCGATTAGGGGGTTTTTGGTGAGAAGGGTTTGGGTTTCGGGTTGTAAGAGAAGGGGGTTTGGGTTTATCTTGGAAGAGAAAGAGAATTTGGGGGAAGAAGAAGTGTTTTGAAATTTGGGAATTGCGCTACTGAGGAAGGAGCAAAGTCCCGGTTCATTTAATCAGATACGAAGCGACGAATATAGACAAACGTCGTCGCTTAGAATATTAACCGACAAAACATGGCCAAATATCGTCGCTTCACATTTAAGTTTGCGACGAATATCTAAAGTTGTCGTTTTGGAAAATCGAAGCGACGAAGTTGGACCTCCCTACATTACCTAGTGGGTTAAAACTTCGTCGCTTCATGTAATCTGAAGCGACGAAGTTTTAACCCACTAGGTAATGTAGGGAGGTCCAACTTCTTCGCTTCAGTTTTCCGAAGCGACGACGTTTGACAAAAATGGTCGCGTCACTTTTTCAAGCGACAAGTATTGTACAATATTCGTCGCTTCAAGTTGACTGAACAGATTAGAATTATGTTTATATGTATTTGTTTTTATTTAATTAGAATATTGTAAATATTGTTCAAAATTACAACAATAAATATATATCATCATTATCATATTACAACATGTACCATAATTAACTAGTAGTCTTCCTCTTCGTCATCTCCGCCATCATCGTCTTCATCTTCCTCATCGAATTCATCGCCACTGTCATCTTCCTCACCGTTTGATTCTTCATTCTGTTCGTGTACTTCTAAATCGAGTTGGAGATTAGATGCATCAATATGGCAAAATTGTATTGAACCTAGTGTGTCCTCTTGGTAAGGCTCTGTGATTTGATTCCCTGAAGGAGGCCTGTTGTCTTCTGTTGCAAGTACTTCGGCACTGTATACATTTCGATGCGACATTTCTTGCACCACCTTCCAAGTACCACCCGCCGCAGGATTGTCCAAGTAGACCACTTGTTTAGTCTTCACAGCAAGACAAAATGGTGAACTCTCATAGTAACTAGTGTTAGTATCCACCGATATCAGACCATGATCTACCTTGACGGTGTCAATTTCTTCGTCATCCTGATCGTCAGTGGTGTTGTGCCATATAACTTTGAACAATACAACCGACAAATTGTCTGCATAACATATCTCGACTACATAGTCAAGATGGCCATAGAAGTGTTGAGACAGGTTTCCAAGATTCGTGCTTAACATCACCCCGCTATTTTGAGTCACGAGCCTTTGATCTCTATCGAATGAGACATACTTGATACCGTTCACGTAGCACGCCTTATAAATCCGAGTGAATTGCAGACCTCGAGCCAATGACCATATTGCCCTGTTAAAATTAGGGTCCTGAGGATCATATATTCTCTTGGCCTGAAAAATAGATTGTGTTAGTTCTACACTATTCAGTTTTCGTAGAGAATTTTAAGAACCATATATTCAGTTTTCGTACAAATTTTAAGAACCATGGATGGAAACTCCTCCTTCGATGGCGCTGGTCATAATCGTCACCATATTTCGCCGTGTACAGCTGCAAATGAGCGTCCATGTAATATTGAGTTTCTTCTGTATCCGTCAAAATTTGCCAGTGAGCCTCAGCCGTTTGCTCCTCTGTTAACCTGATATTTTCGGTGGTATCCATAATACACTGTTGAACTAACTGAGAAACAGAACTAATATTCCATATTGGGGGATTGGACTCTTCGTGTTTTTCCAATTGCAGATACGACTTACAATACGTCACCGACTCCCATGATATGTACCTTTCTGCAATACTCCCCTCCGGGTAACGTGTATTACTCATTGACTGTTTATAGTCACCTAATTGCCTGTAAAATGATGAATATGATTACTGCATATATAAGGTCGATACCAATTTAGTTTGAACATTAAGAAATATATTTGATTAGTGCATATACCTTTCCGTCGGATACATCCATGTAAAATGTACTGGGCCTGTAAGCATAACTTGTTCGGGAAGGTGAACCATGAGATGAACCATACAGGTGAAAAAATGTGGAGGAAAAATCAACTCCAAATTACAGAGAATGATCACAATCTCATCTTTCATCTGTTGGACATCTGTCTTCTTCAACTCCCTAGCACATAATTTTCGAAACCAATTTGACAATGCTATCAATGGCTTCACGACATTATTCGGCAAAAATTCTCGGATAACCACTGGAAGAAGACGTTGAAGCAGGACATGGCAATCATGCGTCTTCAATCCATAGAACTTTTTCTCGGATAGTTTCACCTTATTTCTTAAACTTCCTGCATAGTCAAGTGGATACCTAACACCGCGAAACCATTCGAATACTTCTTCAAGACGATCCTCTTCAACTAAAAAGGGTGCATGAGGAACCTTTCCCGTCCTCTTTTCAGCTTCCGAACACCACTGACTTTTGCGTATTCCCCTCTTCTGCAAAGCTTCGCGAGTCCTTGGACCATCCTTGGTCTTCCCTTCAATTGAAAGAATGGTGGCCAGGATATTGTCACCCACGTTCTTTTCAATGTGCATGACATCTAAACAGTACCTGTGTAATAACGACGACCAATAGGGAAGCATCCAAAATACGCTCTCGTGGGTCCAACATTGTTTGTTGTGTGCCGAGTAAGGGACACGAAAATACGGATGATGGCTAAAAGTGGCGTAACTGTGTGACCTAATTTCCTCCAAATTTTCATCTCCGTTCTTATGAGCTGGCCTTTTTCCCCACTCTAGCTTCCCGTTAAATGCCAAACTGGATCGCATTGGTGAATTCTCGTCGAGCCATTTCCGATGCCCTTCATAAACAATTCTCCCACAAATATGTTTCGTCGTCAGCTCATCTAGACAAATTGGACATGCCTTGTACCCTTTCACCGTTGAGCCCGCAAGCATCCCTAAACCAGAAAAGTCACTTATAGTACACATCACCGCTGCCTTCATCGTGAATACATCATTGTCGACTTTGTCAAAAGTATAGACTCCATTTTCCCATAAATCTATGAGCTCGTCGATCAATGGACGAATGAGTACACTAAGACACTTTTCTGGAGATTTAGGGCCAGGAATCAACACGGCCAGCATATTATATTCCCAGAAAAGTCACTTATAGTACACATCACCGCTGCCTTCATCGTGAATACATCATTGTCGACTTTGTCAAAAGTATAGACTCCATTTTCCCATAAATCTATGAGCTCGTCGATCAATGGACGAATGAGTACACTAAGACACTTTTCTGGAGATTTAGGGCCAGGAATCAACACGGCCAGCATATTATATTCCTTCCTCATACACATATTAGGGGGTAGATTATATGGCATCACAACCACGGGCCACATACTATGCTGGGTTGTCATTGTTCCAAATGGATTGAAACCATCAGTTGTCACTCTAAGCTGCACATTTCTTCCCTTAATGTCGTCGAAACCTGTAAATGTCCTGTTAAAATGTTGCCATGATTCTCCATCAGATGGGTGCCGGAGGGTACTTTCATCTTGTCGCCTCTCCTTATGCCATCACATATGCTTTGCTGTGTGTGGGGACATAAATAGGCGTTTCAACCTTGGAGTGATAGGGAAATATCATATTATCTTTTTTGGAAGGTCATTCGTATCTGGCTTATATCTTTGAGCACCACATATTGGACAAGTCCTACGAGTTTTATTTGCAGCCCCCCTGAATAGGTAACAGTTGAACTCACAAACATGAATTTTTTCATATCCAAGGGAAATATCCTTGATGATTTTTTTAATTCTCGAATAACTCACAGGAAAATTATTGACTTTAAAAAACTTATGCACCCATTTACATAATTTATCAATACTCGTATCCGACCATCCATTTTCAACTTTAATTTCCATTGCATGTAATGTGTCACTTAATACAGTTTCTTCACTCCCTTCATACAATGGGGTTTGAGACTCCTTTAGAAGCCTTTCATACTTAGCAGAATCATCATCTACCATGTCATTGAACTGAACTTCATCGTTTTCTTCAACGACATTATGCGGTGCATCTGCATGGTATCCAGGATAGTATGGAAATACATCTTGTATAATCTCCACAGGCGGGATCACTGAAGAATCGGCAACACTGGAAGCCTGGACTCTGTCTTGAAGCCACTGTCTCCGTTTACTGATCATTGCCGGTTGACCAGAAACTTCTCCGTGTGGGTGCCAAACTGTGTAAGTCGGATCCAAACCATGGTGCAAGCAGTGATGATAAATCTCTATGAGTTTCTTATAATAAGGACCATTTCTGCAAACTGCGCACGGACAAGGGAGAAATTCGATTCCAGCAGTGCGAGCGGAAACAAAATTGATGAAGATAACTAAGCCTGTGCTGTAATCAGGGTGTGTAAAGTGAAGATTCATCCAAGATTTGTCGGGGACATCATCCATGTTTCCTGTCATAACATAAACAGACAATATGCATAAGGTTAGCACACAACATTTATGATACAATCAAAACCTGTCCCAACACTTCTTCTCCTTATGCCTCCGGGTTGGGTCCTATCCCCTTTAGGCGAACACGAGTTTGTTGATCCTTTTGCTATTCATGTGGTTTCAGCTACAGTTTTGGGAAATTTCGGCAGCATCTCCCTACAGTTCCTCAAGTGCACAAAAATCTAAACATCTTAATTTGCACTCGAGGAACATTGTAGAGAGACACTGTCGAAACTATATCCCAAAACTTAAACTTAAACCACATGAATAGCAAAAGGATCAACAAACTCGTGTTCGCCTAAAGTGTCCAAAATGGGAACAATTCGAGAATCAACAACCCATCTCGATCAACTAGATGCGTTGTTGATTCTCAAACGGGAGTTCTAAGCTGATAAACACCACAATTATATATAATACGAAACAATAAATTTACACACAGCACCACACTCCCTCACTAAGCCACTCGCATGTTTCAGAAACCCTAACTACCACAATCCACACATAACACAAACCAATTATATCGTTAACTAATAATTTCAACCTAATCTACCATAAAATTCACAAAATTTCAATAAATTGCACTATTTCAAGCCATTTTAGTTTCACTCAATTTGGATTTAACTAAATTTCACAATTTCACTAAATTACACTAAAATTCAACGTCACTAAAATTTTACAATTTCACAAACTACCCTAAAAAATCTCAATTTCACCAAAATCAACACCAATTCTATCATCTATTCAAACACCTAACCCTAAAAACAACAAAAAAAACACATTATAAACCAAATCCAACTCAAGATATCAAACACTAAATTCAACAAATCAAACCCAAATATGGTGATTACAATGAAGAGGAGAGATTATACTAACCTACAAAGCAATTGGAAGAGAAGACCCAAGGAATTAGACCCCGAAATTGACGAAATCAGCCGATTTGCCCTTTTTTTCGCAGCTCCGGAATAGTTTTTTTCCCTCAAACTTCAACTTCTGAAATCTGTTGAAGTCGAGGGATTTATAAGAGATTTTAAAACATGAAGCGACAACTATTGCTAAAAAATCGTCGCTTCGTTTCATATGTCAGCGACGAATATTGAATTTTCGTCGCCAGAGATTACAAACTTTGTTCGCAGTCGACAACATTCCTATTTTCGTCGCTTCAATAATTTGTGAGCGATGACTATTGATCAAAAGTCGTCGCTCTCGTTTTTTGAAGCGACAAATCCAATATTGGTCGCTTCAATGTATTGAGGCGACAAAATTTGATCTTTCCGTTTCAATATTGGTCGCTTCAGACCTGGTTTCCAGTAGTGACATCACCATCCGACCTTGCCCTAGTGCTCGCTCGTGTGGTTCGGGTTGGGTTTCACTGAGCATCGCAGCCCAGGTGGCGGTGCGATCTCGTCACTCGTACCTGGTGGGATGTATGCTACGCTCCAAGGCTCGTTACCCAGGCTTCAAAGGTACGAATTCAACCATCTTTTGGTGCATGATGCCGAAGATACGTTCTTATTTCAGTTTGATCAGGTGGGGGATTGTAATCGCTTCTTGGCTGGGGGTATGTGGTTTTATAGAATTACTATGTTTGTTCTCATTGCTTATGATGGAGAGAATCCGGTAGAGGATGTGCTTTTGTTCAATCTGATAAACTGGGCAGCAATCCAAGGGCTTCCAATCTCCTTGAGGCATAATGATTCTTTGATTTGTATTGGCGAATCTTTAGGGCATATTGAGACTTTTGATTTTCCGGCGTTGCATAGGAAAGAGGAGGAACAAAAAATTAAAATTTGTTTTGATGTGCGTGATAATGTACATAGCTGGATGCTTTTTTAGGCTTCTCTAAACTTAAACCGGAGCTACTAATCATCTTTGAAAAATTTAAAGGATATTTCCGGACATGTGGTTTGTTCGTGCATGAAGCGTCGGATTGTGATGCTTTTCTCACCAAGGAATAAGAAGCCATAAGACAGGTTGAACACTTGCTTGCATCGGCTGGGCAAGTCATTAATCTTGGTGCAGCCACTACCAGCTTTGACAGAATAGCCGACGAAATTTTTTTCGTCGGCTATTCCAAATTTTCGTCGGCTATTCCTTCTACCGACGAAAATTTCGTCGGCTATAATTCGTCGGTAAAAGCCCGTCGGTAAAAGTAATGGCCGACGAAAAAAACGATATCGGCGGCCATTCCAACCTTGGCCGACGAAAATAATTTCGTCGACCAAAGCTTGGTCAAATATCCGACGAAATTCGTCGGCTATTTTCGAGTATGGCCGACGATTTCGTCGGAATATATTAATATTTTAAAGTTATAGCCGACGAAATTTGGTTTCGTCGGCTATTTGTTCTGAAGTATAGCCGACGATTTGGGCTATTTCGTCGGCTATTTCGTCGGAATATATTAATATTTTAAAGTTATAGCCGACGAAATAATGTCAATTTCGTCGGCTATAACTGCATTTTGGGCAAAAATAAAATACCGGATCGGAGGAGGAGGAGGAGGGGAAGTAGGAGGAGAAGGAGGAGGAGGGGAAGGAGGAGGAGGAGGCCGGAGGAGGGGGGGGGGGGGGGGGGGGAGGAAGGAGGAGAGAAAAAAGGCGGGAGGAAACGATTTAAAAGATTTAGAAGGAGAATAGCCGACGATTTAATATATTTTGTCGGCTATACTTAGAGAATAGCCGACGATTTAATATATGTCGTCAGCTATACTTTGGAAAATCAACAGCCGTCGGATCTGAGCCATCCAACGGCGGACAATAAAAAGGCGCGGATCGCAAGAGTTTAGCCGACGAAATATAATTTTCGTCGGCTAAACTTAGAGAATAGCCGACGATTTACAATATTTCGTCGGCTATTCTATGAACATCGTCGGATCTGAGCCATCCAACGGCGGACAATAAAAAGGTGCGGATCGGAAGAGTTTAGCCGACGAAATCTAATTTTCGTCGGCTAAACTGAGAGAATAGCCGACGATTTACAATGTTTCGTCGGCTATTCTATGAAAACATACTAAATTGCCGTTTTGAGGCCCTAAACGAACTCGAAAGCCCGAAAATGCCCACACGTCGTGGCAAAGCTACGCGTTTGATTCCTGGCGTCGATCCCTTTCCGGAATGGTATCACAATCATCATTCGGACGCCGGACACCAAATTTGCAGTAAACCGGGTTTTGACTTATTTCATTATTTCAGCACACGGATTTTATCGGAATCTTGTCATTTTTCAACCGTAGACGTATTTCATTATTTCGGTCATATCTTATTTGACGACATATTTGCATTTGAAGAGTGTACGTATAGTAACTATTTGAAACTATACATTCACTTAAACACTTAGTAAACAAGTTAAGGAACATTAGTGCATATGTTCTGATTTTGAATGTAAAAGTTTAGAAAATCTATTTCAACCGTCAGATATCACCGTTTAGATTAAATACATGTATGAAAAAAAATCCAACTTCAGCTAACAACGTTAAAGGCTCGATCGGAACGGTCAACCGGGTGAGTCAAACCTCTAAACGCTTAGAAATGGTAATTGGACTGTCTAAATGACGTTTTTTTGCCTGACCTTCAACAGATAATAGTTTCAAATCGATGAGATGCAACTAATCGTATAAAAATTTTCCTCAAAATATTTACCGAAGGTAACGCTACCATTAGGGAAACGAAAAAATAAAACCTTTGACCGCATCTTTCGACACTCAGATTTTATCAGAATCTTGTCATTTTTCAATCGTAGACGTATTTCATTATTTTGGTCATATATTATTTCACAAAATTTTTGCATTTGAAGGATGAAGCAATGGTTTAAAACAAAATAAATTAGAAAACTTAAATCTTGAAAACATACTAAACTGCCGTTTTGAGGCCCTAAACGAACTCGAAAGCCCGAAAATGCCCACACGCCGTGGCAAAGCTACGAGTTTGATTCCTGGCGTCGTTCCCTTTCCGGAATGGTATCACAATCATCATTCGGACGCCGGACGCCAAATCTGCAATAAACCGGGTTTTGATATGAAAATATATAAACTTATAGCCGACGAAAATGACAATTTCGTCGGCCAAACTTACTAAAGTTTTCGTCGGCTATACTTTCAGAGAATAGGCGACGAAATTTTTAAATCGTCGGCCGTTCTAGGGGGTATAGGCGACGAAATAATTTTTTTAGCGACGAAAGAAAAAATCGTCGGCCATTCAGTGGGAATAGCCGACGACTTTTTTTTTTAGGGACGAAAAAAAAATCGTAGCCGACGATTTTTTTCTTTTTAGTGACGAAAACAATTTTCGTCGGCCATTATTGAGAATAGCCGACGAAAATTGGTTTCGTCGGCCGTTTTTTTTTTTCGTCGGTAAAAGCCTTTTTTCTGGTAGTGAGCTGCAAAAGAAACTTAAGATGGTAATCGGATGGTGGAGTCACCATTGATTGCTTCAGATGTGGAGGTTGTTTCTAATACGATCCGGGAGTTGGTGATCTTGGAGTAGCAGCCTCCTCATGCCACCGAGTCTGTGCTTTTCTCCGAGTCAATCCAACCGAATGTGCTGTTTGAGGAACATGTCTGTAATTCGACTGCAATTTCATTACCAGTGCAATCTTATGAAGCCCTAGGACAAGTCAGTGCGAGTCAACAATTTATGGATGCCATTGGCCCGCCCTACTGATAATGTATGTTTCAAGTCGTCAGCACCTAATCTGGTGAACCATTTGAAAAGTTTGGTTGTCTATGAGTTGCCTTGACCATGAAATAAGTATATACAGTCACAGGCTGTGTCGGTGGAGGATAATATGTCAATTGTGGTTCAGCACAAAAATGACAAGGTTTGGGTTTCGCCTCAAAAGAAGAAGCTAGGTCGACCAAAGGGTAGCAAGAATCGGCCAAAGAGTGTGAATGAACTTGTGTTTGAGGGTTATGCGCCGCCAAAGAAGAGGAAATATACTTCTAAAGTGCGAAAGGATAAGAAAGTTGGTCAGTCTATTACTGAAAGTGTGGTTGTTGTGGATGATCATGTGGATGGAATGCAGATGGCAGGTGGAACCTGTTGGGATGCAGTCTCAGGATGTCCTAAAGATGAAGACAGCAAAATATGCATTTTCTCCATCTGCTGATTTAGATTAATTTGAATATGGTCGCAGTATTGAATTTGTGTGGTTATTAACTTTATTCAAGCTTCTACATATATCGTACTGTTAGTTTTTGTGCTTTATGGTACTAAAACTATCGGTCAAAAACAATTGGTGTGATTAGTTTCCGTTGGTAAAATATCGGTCAAAAGCAATTTGTATTGTGCTTATTTTCTCCAAAATTCTTTTATGCACTGAGGCTATTCTTCCGTGCAAGGAATTGCGGTTCACATACATTTTTTTCTTTTTGGTTACAGCGGTATACATACATTTTAGACCAACTACTGTATTTCGTTTTGTTTCAATTTCAGTTTCTATTGGAAAATTACCGGTACAAAAACAATTTCAGGTGTGCGAATTTTCTCCTAAATTCTTTTATGTACTTGCGCCGCATGTGACTCAATTCCCTAAACCAGATTACGGCACCCTTACACCTTATTGGCATCTTCAATTCTGAAAACAATGTCTGCACTTAAACAACAAAACATGCTTACATCCTAAACAGCACAAATGATCTTTATGACTGGTGCAAATTTTGTTTGATAGAATTTATCGATCATTATTAAGAGTAAAGTAGACGGTTAAAAAAAAAAGAGAGAGAAAAGTTGACAATTTGAAAAACCTTTGCTATGAACATTTGGATGTCCCCAGAGGCATATTGGCTTGGTTTGTCCAATTTCAATTGCATCTTATGGGCCAAGGCCTTTCCATTGTAGCATCTCCAGTGGACATCACTTTCATTGGTTTAGCCATTTTGGGCATGTAACGACACGTCGTTTTCGACATGCCTTTTGTTTTGTTTTTGTCGGCTGGTTTTCTTACGCATTGCTTATGAAATCTTGGTCAAGCTAGAGTCTTGGACTAGGCAGAACGCCAGAGACCAGACTATCAACGGCGGCGGCCAAATGGCAAAGAGAATAAGCCGCCAATGGCGTGGAAAGCACCATTAAAAGACCCATTCAAGCACCTCTACCATTTCAGTTCCCAAAACTCGCATATTCATTGGTCAATTATGACCCTTGGCTATAATCTCCAAGCACTTTTTCATATATATATATATATATAGGTTTCATTTTGCTTCCTCCTCATAAGAACCTTCCCAGCAAAGAACAAAGAACACACCCTACCCGTCATCGGTTACCTCATACATTATATATATACATACCTGTCACAATTCAATGACCACCCATATATAATTTTCCTCCAGTTTTGAAATCAGACTGTCTAGCCTTACTTAGATAACTTTAAGAACACTCAGAACAGTTAAGAATGGAGGGGGAGAGAGCAGTGAGCAACGAGAGGAAGAGTAAGCAGCCGATCAAGGTGAGAGATCAGACCCGCTACAGAGGGATCCGGAGGCGGCCGTGGGGGAAGTATGCGGCGGAGATTCGAGACCCTTCGAGGAATGGTGCACGTCTATGGCTAGGTACGTTCGAGACGGCGGAAGAGGCAGCGAGGGCTTATGATAGAGCTGCTTTTGGCTTTCGGGGTCATTTGGCCATCCTCAACTTCCCCAATGAGTACCAGTATCACAATCCATCAACCAGCTCTTACGTTGCGCCTTATTCGGGTTCTTCTTCATCATCTACTTCAGTTTCTTCTGCTCCTGCTCATGGTGGTATGCATTTTGGAAATGAAGAAGGTCGAGTGATAGAGTTTGAGTGCTTGGACAATATGGTATTGGAGGAGCTTCTTGAAGAGCAAAGGAAGTAAGCCCAGAAAATCAAGGGAAACATATGCTCCATATATAGCTTGATTGATCGAATTGTTTGGTTAATTTCTGTTTTACTGTGATTCAATTACATGGAAAAGGGTTTGATAAATTTTCTTTTATTCAATTCATTTTACCTTGTTTGTAATCCCAGAATAATGAAGATATAGTATTCTTAACTTCTGATTTTAATTTCAAATAACATTTGTATAGTTTCACTCAGTAAGCCTACGACCGAAACACATATTTATGAGTGGTGAAATACACCCATACACCCATATTGGCAATATTAGTTCTCTAAGCTGAGTTTGTATATCCACTATACATGTATGGTATATATAAGATTGGCACAGGGGTAACAAACTGGTGTTTATTGGAGATTACAAACAGAAGGGAGGTCAGACCAAAAAACAAAAGGGAGGGTAATGCCCATGCCCCGGCCTCTAGCCAAAAACAGAGGAACTGACCTCTATAACTCCATTCACACATTAAACATTTAAAGGCAACAAGAGAACTACAACTCAAATAAACCAGAAATTCGGAAGAGCAAATTTACCTTAACAACGAAGATCTAGTTCATTCTAACAAATCAAGCCCGAAGATGGCAAACAAACATCAACAAGTGCTGTCACATGATTTTCTTTGATCTGTGAATATAAGAAGAATATTCAAACTGCATTTTGAGAGATATAGTGTAAAAATTTATCACAGTCTGTCACGACATAGTTTTGGTCCTAATAAACTAAATGACATCACGATGAACTGACGATCAGATCACTTTATATATGATAAGCAGGCTATATATATAGGCTTTTTTCGCTAAAGACTTCCACACCAATCTTTATGGTGCGGATTTGATATTTTGACTAACTTTTCGATTGAATTTTTACATCTCCACCGTCTAGTTTTTAGGTACTCATGTATATCTCATGTCTGCAAAATTTCAGCCAATTTGATAATCGTTGAGACATTCAAAAGTGCGATTTTCTATAATAAACATGAACGATTCTGTCTTGACAAAATACAGTTTGTCAATTAATTTGTTTTAATCTAGTTTGATATGCTAATGATTATCAAATCGGCTGAAAATTGAATTTTCTCATCTCCACCGTCTAGTATCTAGATAATATTGTGTAGATCATCTCTGCAAAATTTCAGCCAATTTGGTAATCGTTACGGCCTTCAAACTCGAAAAACAAATGAACGAACTGAATTCTATAAAACTTGAACCGTTCATGTTTATAACAGAAAAACGTAATTTTGAGGGTCATAACGATTACCAAATTGGTTGAAATTTTGCAGAGATGATCTACGCAATATTATTTAGATACTAGACGGTAGAGATGAGAAAATTCGATCGAAAAGTGGGTCAAAAATGAAAATCCGCACTATTAATAAGTTTGAGGATGTCCTCTCTAAATCATGCCTCTATATATATATATATATATATATATAACCGAGTAAAAGTTGAATCCTCTGGTAATTATTTGCAAGGGACAAAGTCACAAAACCTCGAGTCTTATTTGCTCACTACAATTTCACGTCATTACTACATCAGTGAATGATATATCTTTTTTATCAACGTTTAAGAAATAAAAAGAAGCAGTGAAGCACCTGCAGGGACCGAAGAAGATGAGTCAAAATGTTAATGATGTCATCGCTTATGACTATAAAGCTTCCAAAATGTGAACTAAGAACACCCATCAGATAAGACTACAGCAACATATGTTGGACTATATATATGTATGATTGCATGTAATCACCCTTACTTAATTTGCCTCCAAAGTTGAAATCAAATTATACTCCAGCTAGAAAACCGCTGGACTTGGTTATTTTGCATTGAGACACTAGTTATGGAGGGGAAAAGAGCAGAGAACCAGCCGAAAGTGAGAGATCCAACCCGGTATAGAGGAAGTCGGAGGAGGCCATGGGGCAGATATGCAGCAGAAATTCGAGACCCTACGAGAAATGGGGCTCGTCTATGGTTAGGTACTTTTGACACTGCCGAACAGGCCGCAAGGGCTTATGATCGAGCTGCTTTTCGTTTGCGAGGCAATTTGGCTATTCTCAACTTCCCGAATGAATACCAACACCATAACTCATCTACCAGCTCTATCGTTTCGTCGAATTCAAGTTCTTCATCTGCTGCCATTTCTTCTTCTGCTGCTGCTGATGACTCTGGGAAGCCTTTCTGCAAACAAGAAAGTGAAGTTATAGTGTTCGAGTATTTGGACAATATGATTTTGGAGGAGCTTCTTGCACCCAATGAAGATACACAAGGAAATTACCTAAGGAAAACATGAGTTTTTGATTTGCATCATTCAATTTACTATCGAATCCGATTACAGGAATAATAATATACGGTTTTTGAGTAATTTGCTGTAATTCATTTGACCTTATTACCTGTAAGTGCGACTCAAAAAAGAAAAATTATACGACATTGTCTTACCTTTTGATATTAGATATAAGCAACACAGCTCCAATCATTGAGCTAGTATGACCAAATTACATTCGATCATTGTTAAATATACGTTGCCTGCAGACACTTGAGTTAAGAAAATATGGGGTTAGATTAGTTCTGAACTACATGATGAGGTGACTTGGCTTGTGTTGTTCTTACGTCAGATCATATGACGAATTGACGATATGACGTACTGATTTCAAGTGTGCTAGAATTTCCTAGGTTTATGGTGATGGACTTACGCTCACACATCTGATCAGCAAGATTTTACTGCTTAATTTCAATGGCCAAACAGCATTTTGATATACACCGTCATTTAACTACATCGATCACATATTTTGGTTCATGTGATATGAATAGGCAGCTGTTAGTGATTTTGAACAGACATGTCCTGCAGTTGTGTATGTACTTTGACATAGTAGAATGGATTGATGGTACACTTGTATCTCACAATGTACTTCAGCTATTTCTGCAAGTTGTTTGATTAATTCTGTGTTTAATTTATGACAGTCCAAGTGAGAGATTTTATGATGTAAGACGAGAATGAGCCATATTTAAATAAAAAACTATCAAGGTAAGAAAGTTGTTTATAATTAAGAAGAATGATATGAATATAAGTATTTCTCATATAGTGAGGTTGCTAGTCGTTGAAATACTAAAGAAGATGATATTATGAAAAGTCAATTACGGTTTGTGAACTGGATTGAAGTGAAATGTTAGTTTGAAACGCATATAGTAATCTTTTGGTAATGTGAACAATGAGATCTACAAGACTCACTTTGTTGAGCCTATCTGAATTAAGGCAAAAAATGTCGTCTTAATAATCAGATTTGACATTTAGTATTTTTAGGCTAGTTTTACTTTCTTTTCAGAACTCATTTATTTATGTTATTTGTTTTTTTTTTAATTTATATTATTTAGGATATTCATTGTTAGATTGTGACTTTGATTGTGTTTAGGTCATGTATGCCAATATAAGCATCATTTTTCGTTCTATTAGAGAATTTTTCATCTATCTCAAAGATAATAAAAAATATATATATATTAACTGACTTGTTCAGGAAGGATAAAAATGTGATTACACAAAATAGAAGAAAAGAAAAAGTAAAAAGATAAAACGAGAAACCAAAAAATGTGGACTTTTCTCCCAATTCTAAGGAACGATATGGTTATCTAAATCCGGACGGTGTGTTTAAAATCTAGTATCCATGCCATAAGAATTTGAGTTCTCTCAATTTTCTTGGTAGACTCAAGAACTTCTCGTGAGTTCGAGTAACCCTCGTCTTGTGGATTCAAGGTTGGCTTTGGTAGATTGCAACGTGGTAGTTCCGCATAGATGGTGTCTAAGTGTAGAGTGAAGATCAACGCTGCTGCTGCTAACCTTGTGGAACAATTTGAAGCCATAACTCTCTATCAAGATAAAGGTAAGATCTCAGAATCTCTTAAGTTATGTTCTTGATTAGTTGATTGACGTGTTTAAAAATTTATGGATCGATCTTGTTATGTTTTGCTCATTCAGTTTTACAGAAAAGAAAGGAGAACCAGCCGAAAGTAAGAAATCCAGCCCGGCCGTATAGAGGAATTCGGCTGAGGCCATGGGGAAAATTTGCAGCAGAAATTCGAGACCCTAGGAGAAGGGTACGTCTATGGTTAGGTACATTTGACACTGTCGAAGAGGCAGCAAGGGCTTATGATCAAGCTGCGTTTCGTTTGCGAGGGGATGTAGCTGTCCTCAACTTCCCGAATGAATACCGACACCATAACACATCAGCCAGCTCAATTGTTTCGTCGAATTGCAGATCTTCATCATCAGTTGCCATTTCTTCTTCTGCTGCTGTTGACACTGGGAATAACCCTAGCTTTCTGCAAACAAGAAAAGTGAAGACTGTCCTTCCAAGTTGTAACTTGAGTTTCAACTCTTTGATGAAAGGTAAACCACAAAAATCTCTAGGCCTGATTCGAGTTCAGAGATGTCGTGCTAGGTTTTAGTAGGTTATATTTGCTTGTTTTTCATGCTTTATTCCTTTAGTGAGTTTTGTCAGCTTTATTTTAGACATCTTTGAACGTTTGTTTAGAATAAGTGATTTTTCGTGCGTATTTACATTCACCGTAGTTTAGTGTGTATTTGGGAGGGCCTGTCATCTCAATTGTTTGATCTTTACCTAATTTATTTGATCTTTACGGTCGTTATAACTTTAGTAAATGGTCAATGTTTCCTTTTCCCTAAAAAAAGCGAAAAAAGAAAAGTGAAGACTGTGAAGTCATTGTGTGCGAGTTTGGACAATATGATCTTGGAGTAGCTTCTTGTACCCCCAGGAAACTAAGGTTTTTGATTTGCATCATTGAATCTACTATTGAATCCGATTACAGGTTTGTAAGTAAGTTTGACTCAAAGAATAAAAAGATAATAATTGTCTTACCTTTTGATGTTAGTTTCAAGCAACACAGTTCCTCCTATCTTTGAGCTTGTATGGCCAAAATTAGATTCAATCATTGTTCACTATATGCTGCAGACACTTGACTTAAGCAAGCATCCCATGCGTTCAAAACTAAATGAGGTGATTTGGCTTGTGTTGCTCTTAGGATGATATGACGTACTGATTTCAGGTGTGCCAGAATTTCCTAGGACATGGACTGATCGATGGTAAGGCAAAAATCTGATCAGCAATGTTTAACTGCTTAATTTTAATGGCCAAACGTCACTTAGACAACTATTTAGTTAGGCAAAAATCTTGAAGCAACTTATTTAGTCTGCTTCCGTACTGCAATATTGTTTGTGATAATTCATATTCTAGAAAGGTTTATAAGCTTTGGTTGTTCCTCTGCTGATAATATATCTGTACTGTCACTAACCCAGACGAGTGTGAACGATTGACCTAGCGAAATCCCTTCGAGGTTGGAAGTGGTGTGGAACAGCGGCAAGTTCTACCATTGCTGCTGCAAACATTCTAGGATAGCACCAAAGCAGTTCTCCATTCTCAGAAAACAATGATCGACCTTCCAATTGTTAGAGTAGTACTACGGGGAAGTTGTCAAACCAAAGTGAAAATCCATGGGGGATTTCATCTTTTTAAGTTGCTGCTCTTAAACAAAATCTTATATATCAACAACTTGGCTTGTTTAATCTTTGATGTTGGCCAAAAGATGAAAGATTACTGTTTCAGAAGTGGTCCGCGTCTTAAAATATATACCACGCTAATGTTATGTCAGCATGAGTCAGCACTGAGCAAAGCATCAAAACTCAATAGGTTATTCTGTTAATCAAGGTGAATGTGAATCTGCTATAAACGAATCTAAGATCAAGATAAAAATAAATGGATTCCAGCACTATATATATAATATAAGTAGTTAAACAAAGCAGTATCTAACAGAAGAGAACAAACACTTATATTGTCATTGATGACTCTGGCAATGAACTATAATAATTGTGCAGAGGTGAGGTTTTCCTTTTCTTCCTCTATCTGAAGCTTCCCAGTAAAAGAATCAAGACTTTTCCTTACGCCTCAGAAGAGACTGAAACTTTATTAGCGCAAACCTTGTGCATTATATATATGTGTACATATTGTATACCATGCATATCATAACCCATATTTTGCCTCCAAATTTGAATTCAAATACAACAAATCAGGCCACTTCTCAATTATGGAGGAGAGAAAAGAACAAAACAAGCCAAAGGTAAGAGATCAAACCCTGTTTAGAGGCATCCGGAGGCGGCCTTTGGGAAAGTATGCAGCAGAAATTCGGGACCCTACAAGAAATGGGGTGCGTCGTTGGTTAGGGACATATGACACAGCTGAAGAGGCAGCAAGGGCTTATGATCGAGCTGCTTTTGGTTACCGGGGTCGTTTAGCCATCCTCAACTTCCCAAATGAGAGCCAATACCACAATTCATCAACAAGCACATCAACTTCGCCACCTTCATCGTCGTCCTTTTCTTCTGCTGCTGCTAACATTGAGAAGAACTATGGAAATGAAGAAAATGGAGTTATAGAGTTTGAGTATTTAGACAATGTAATCTTGGAGGAGCTTCTTGCAACACAAGAAAGCTGAGGCAAAAGAAAGTTCCAATTCTGACTGTTTATTTTTTCGATCTTGTTTGATTTGATAAGGGGGTCAGATTGTTGGCTTTGATCCACTTAACCTCGGTTAAGAATTTGACCCCAAAAGAGTACTAAAAGATTTAGTCTTGACTTCTGATTTTAGTTTTAAGGTAGGAACATATTCCAATCATTGAGATAGAATGACCACATCACATCCAATCATTGTTTAATGTGTTGCACCTCGCAAGTACATAAATTATTATTAGAAGACAGGTTGACATTAAAGAGTTGATTAATACTCAAACAGAAAGGTGGACTAGATTGTCAACTCATGGCACTTTTCTTAAGACTCAAATCCCCTGATTCCCTGGAAGGCTGGAACAAAGAAAACAGAAATCAAATAGTGCAGAAGGGAAGAGCTGACTAAAAATCAAACTCTAATCAGGTATTGAAATGTTAGGGAGAGTGTGGAAGTCTGGAAGATATGAATTTCAAATGAATGTTCACTTGCTCTAGCTTTTCCTGTCAAAATCAAGAAGATCCTCTAAAACCTTGTCATCTAAACACTCGATCTCGAAGACTTCTCTTCCGGCTTCTGTCCTCCTAGTCTCTTCCACGTTCTGCAATGTTGAAGATGATGCTGAAAAGGATGTTGGGGATGAGGAAGAAGAAGATGGTGAGGAAACAGCAGAAGCAGCAGAACTATCTGGCAAACCATGCTCATTTGGGAAGTTGAGAATTGCAAGAGCACCCCTCATCAAAAAAGCGGCACTGTCATAAGCTCTTGCAGCCTCTTCTGCAGTGTTGAAAGTTCCTAGCCACAACCGAGCTCCTTCTCCATACCTCCTCGAATCTCTTATTTCTGCTGCGAACTTCCCCCACGGCCTTCTCCTCACTCCTCTGTACTTGACCTCTTTCTTTCCCTCTTCTTTTGCCTTGCTGCCTCTGCTTGAGTCTCCTTCCATGTAGCCTAATAGTACTACTGAGTGAAACTATCGGTGCCTCACTCTTGGCTTTTATATTGGGTTGGAAATATAACTACTTGGGTACAGATTCAGTTGACAAATCACACCCTTTTCAAGATAAAGATTGTTTATTGCGTACTGTATGGTTTGGGGAAATCAGGTAGATGATGGCTTTCAACTGGAGGTCAATTTTCTGTACATCTGGTGGAAATATTCTTGTGATTCTTGTCCAAATTCAAAACAACAAGAAGGTAGTGATATCATCTAAATTACGTAATATCATGATGCATCATCATGTGTCACAGTAGTGAATCAAGCATTGGGAAAACGAAAACGTTGGTCTTGCTCTATTTCTTAGTATTGTTATGAAGAAAAAGAAACAAATATGACAGAGCAGATGCTTCAGATTATAGTTTTTGTGTATAGTTTTGTAATGGACTATTGGTTTTGGGGACCATCAAAAGAAGAGGGTGGTGTTTGAGGTCATGCCATTACGTTTTTCCTAAATCGTCATCAATAATGTGTCAATTAGATTATAATCATAGGATTGGAACTGGGACTGGGAATAAGAAACACTAAATTGAAGCATATAGGCATGTGAATTTGTTCAAGATTGTGGTGAGGTCATTTGGCTTACGTTGCTCTAATGATGTCTTATATCTTGGAAGTTCCTAGGTTTCTGGTGAAGGTGAGGTCATTTTGCTTATGCTTCAAGTTTTGATCAGCAAGTATGTCACTAACTCACTAAATCATCGACACATTTTGTGTAGGAAGAAGCCCTAAAAGCTCTTAACAGTTGAGTGTGCATCTGGCTGATTTAGGCTTGGAGTTGTACATCAATCTTCTTTGCTCCTGTGATTCTGTTTGTTTCAGTTTACCTCCACTTTGTGATCAAATGTTTACCTCTACTTTCAGTTTCTACCATTTCCGGTACCTAAAGATTTACTAGTGTCAATACATTTATGTGTTTTGAGCCGTTGATTGATGTGAAACTCACTGTTCTAAGCTAGACGGATAGCTGGCCAAGCAAAACTCTTGGTGTGGTTTGCTTAAATGACTTTCTGGGTTGTTTAATCACCTCTGAATAAAATAACAGATACGGCCAGCACTGTTAACTCTCCAATCTCCATGTTTAATTGACTCGATAATAAGCTCTTGAAAGGGAGAAGGATAAAAGCAAAGTCCAAATCGAAGGACGCCAGGAAATGATTTTCAATTCGAACTTTTGGTATTATTCTACTAATCAAATGGTTATTATATGGCCAATGATTTATCTTAAGGGAGTGTGGTCCTGCACTTAAAAATTATTAACCTTAATTTCGTAATCAATTACGTTGTTTTGCGTAATCATAATAACAAATTAACAATGTGTCCAAAGCAGCAAAGACAAAAGATTGACGAGAGCTGTATATTATATCAGATATCATATGATTATAGCAGCAATGACATCTATGAACTTGAAATTTATACGACACGAAGACGTCACTAAACCAATGAGGCTCGTGAAGGATTTATGATTTATCATCTAGAGCTATTAAAAGAGGAATACATGCATTGGCTGATGACTTGGGGGCTGCAATTTTGTTTCAAATTACCAACAAGCTGAAGTTTCATGATGTTAGTAGCCACCTGCAATATCCCACAAACCATGTTGATAAGTCACATAATCATAATAACAAACGAAGAGAATCAACTACAATGATGAGGTAAACAACTAAATTGGTTTGGTAAATGGTAATTGCATCCAATTGACACAAATTTCAATTGTTTCGTACAAAATGCGCAGCAGTTGCATCTTTAGCTGTATGCAGACCAGGAATTGTACCCTGAACAATCTCAGCAGTGGGATGGTTGCAGCAATACTTGTAATCATTAAGCTGCTACGACCAAATGACATATGCTAGGGGCTTGGGAAAATTCGCAGTAGATATTATAGTCAACTTAACCACGTAGTTATCTTTGACAGTTGCTCCTGTTATTCAATGTGTTACTGAAGTACTGAACACTTCAATATAATAACAACGCAGTGATTACCATTATAATAGTTTGTTTTAGTACTAAAACAGAACGGCAGACAAGATTGACAACCATGTTTCTTACACATAACTCACATGGGAGTAGTGTTTATGCAAGCAAATTCACATGAATGACTCAAGTCCCATGTCAATGGGACAGAGTAGACAGAATCCAACAGAACAGAAGAAATTGACTAGTATTCTAATGGGCACTGGAAATTTGTTCATAAGCAAGATTTTGAGTTGTTTCATACAAATGTACACCAAGTTTCACTCTATTGCTTTAGGTTTCAGAATCAAGAAGTTCTTCTAAGACCTTGTCATCTGGATACTCAAAGACGAATACTTCTTTCCTAGGTTCTGTTCTCATGGCCGTGTTGTGCAATGTAGAAGATGATGCTGTGAAGGAGGAAGTAGCAGCACAATCAGCATATGCAAAACCATGCTCAGTAGGGAAATTGAGAATTGCAAGAGGACCCCTCATAGAGAAAGCGGCTTTGTCATATGCCCTTGCAGCTTCTTTGGCAGTGTTAAAAGTCCCAAGCCACAAACGAACTCCTTGCCTAGTCGAATCGCGTATCTCTGCTGCAAACTTTCCCCATGGCCTTCTTCTTACACCTCTGTACTTAGCATATATCTGTCCCTCTTCTACCTTGTTGCTTTTGCTGCTGTCTCCGTTCATATCGGATAGTACCAAGTACTAACTGAATCCATTGGAGCCTCACTCTAGCTTTTATATTGGGTTTGAAAATGTACTAATTGATTAGAAATTGAAGTTGACAAAATCATACGCAGTGTATGATACCCATCTGAAACCTGTGGAGATTGTTTATTAGGTACAAGGTATAAGATGACTGTATCTTAGAGGAGATGCCTTTTCAAGGAGGTCAATTCTGTGTTTCTGGCTGGACTTTTTCTTCTGATTCTAGTCAAATTCAAAACCCCAGCAGGGCAGTGACATCGTGATTCATGAAGATTATGTAACTCCTTAGTTCATGATTGCGCTGAGCTAATATGTATCAAGCAGTGAGAAGGAGAGAATGGTGGTCCAGCTAATTAGTCATATTAAAAGGAAATTATATCCTAGTTTTTGTATACGTTTTGTAAGATTGATGGCTTTGTTTATAAGAAGATGTCATTGAGGCCATGCATATGCTTCCCCAATTCATCATCACTTTGGCTTTGTTTATTAGCTATACTAATAGGATGGGAAATAACACTAAACAAGTGGTGGATAATTGGGACTGGCAAGACTTCAATAATTCAGGCGATTTGTTCATACATCTCATCACACAGTCATAACACTAAAACTTTCAATGAGGTCATTTAGCTTGCGTTGCTCTTACAGATCTTAAGATGATGTCTTGCGTACTGGAAGTTCCTGGTTGATCATGGGGGTGAGGTTATCTTGCTTGCGATACAAGTTTTGATCAGCAAGAGCATACCGCTGTCACAGATCGATGTTACTTAAATATTGACAACAATCTTTAGAAAAGAAGCAACTAGAATAGAGTGGTCATCTACCAGCTTTTAGGCTTGCAATATTCACAAAGCACAATATGGTACATAACTGAACTGATTCTGCTTGTTTCCTTCACAGCCTAAAATCATAACTTCTTGCTAATGTCTAGGATTTTCATGAAACACCCTGGTATCTAAAGAGTTCTGGTAATTTCTTGCTAATGTCGGTGCAATGTGACTTCCCCATGTGACCATATCAATGCACTTGTAGACATGGTAAAGTTCCTGGTGTGTTGTATGTGAAAGCAGTAGGCCTTATTGCCTTATCATTACTTTTGCAAATCAATTAAAGCCTTTCTGGGGTATTCTAAATGTTCCTGAGAAACTAGATTTTTCTTAATAAAGAAATACATCAACAAAGACAAAATTAGATAGCTCAAGTGGTAAGGTATGTGTAAAACCCTTAAATCCTCTTTAAAAAAAATGCATCAACAAAAGTTCAAATCCATGGGATGTCAGCAGGTCATTTTCAAGTCTATAATTTCACTACCGAGTCTATTAACAATCAGGTTTTCATGATAAAACAAAATAATGCAAATAAATTATCTATGCTTAGGTAGTGGTCCTGCTCTTGATAAATTGAAGTTAGATTGGTCATCGAGGATTTTATTTCAATTAATCTCAGTAACGATGAAGTGTACAGAGCAGCAAAAAAAAAAAAAAATGATAACATCAGTAGATGACCAGAATTCTTGATCGACATATCAAATGAATCTGAATATACTGGCGCACAGATTACATATATCAGCAATCATGACATACAGACATGAGATGAGTAAATCATGACCAGAATTTGAACACGTAAATCATATGACATGAAGACATCACTAGACCATGAAGTTTGATGTAATTAGAAAAGCAGGGCATACAGACATGAGATGAGTCACATGTTCTGTTGTCATGGATGGCTTTAAACGCAATACTGTTCCAGAATCAACAAGTAAGCTTCATGAATCCAGTAACATCCAGTAGCCTGCAAAAATCCCCGTGTCAGTGATGCTAAACTCATCACAACATTTTTGTTTCACATTTACTATTTATTGCTTCAGAAATCATTGAAGCTTACTGAAATTATTCTGATACCAATTGTGCAGCGCTTGCATCTTCCTCCGTATGCATCAGTCAATTATTTGATTCCCCTAGCAAATTAAGTACACAAAAATCAAAACAGTGAGATACCATAATATATTTAAGCAAAGAGTTAAGAATGAAGGAGGAGTAGCGCGAGAAAGTTAGCTGAAGAACTGACAAGTGTTAAGACAAACCTTGTTGGGCAGTCCTCTGAATTGCACCGGCCAGATAAGCACAAATGTCT
This sequence comes from Potentilla sterilis, assembly GCA_963682095.1. Classification (NCBI taxonomy): domain Eukaryota; kingdom Viridiplantae; phylum Streptophyta; class Magnoliopsida; order Rosales; family Rosaceae; genus Potentilla; species Potentilla sterilis. The sequence goes on along the minus strand of OY821762.1, from coordinate 12,666,886 downwards.
AAGGCATGTACAGAATGTTTTCCCTTTGATGCTTGACAATTCAATATGCCTCAGTGTTTTCAATAAAGTCAATGCAGCAGAAACATCCTCAAGGGCATTCGGATTACAATATGGCTAGAGTAAGAACATGGAACTTAACTAACTGAATCGCTAAAAGTAGACAAGTGATCCACATGTCCCCATTTAGCAAATACAGAAAATTTATTGTTGAGACAAGCCTACAAGGAAATTACTAAGTCAAGAGTTCAGATCCCAAAGCTTTATATGAACTTGTGTTACACAAAGAACAATCATAAAATGTTGTGGAAAGAGAGTGGTAAGGAAGCGCAAATTCATATCATCACAGCTGCAAAATGTCAACTATGCAAACCAAAATATCACAGACGAAAATCTATTCAACTGTGCTAAGCAAAATATTCTACAATACAGCAGATGTCATTTTACAATCTCAGATAAGAACTATAGGCAAGAGCACTGAAAAACTTTACCCGCCTGCATTTAATCTGTATTTGTTACACTGAATGGTAGTCCAGTAAAAGTAGAGATGGTTCACAAGAGTTATGATTGTTTCTTTTTTCTTTCCAGATATAAGCGGTTACACTGAAAGTTCAAGATTGCCCAAATAAAATGCTGAAATCCAATCTCAGGCCAGAGCACCGAGGGAGAGTACAAACAACAGTACGCACTCTGCCACAGAAGAAAGTTGCTCAAGCGGGTCTCCCCTGAAGTACGAATTAAAACATCAGGGTCCGGAGCAACTGCCATATACATATGCTTTTCAATATCTGTCAACTTTACAATGTTTTCCCTTTCATTCTTCTCATTCACTTCAAACTTATCTAGACCGTACCCAGCTCCACTCGCATTCAATACACTAATTTCATCCCATTTTTTTTCACATGACTCTTGAACGGCATTCACAATCTCATCGGTAGAAGTGTAGGCAACACATATTGATAGCACTCCCCTGGAGTTATCTGCAGTTGCCAACATAACCCTCTCTGCAGCCAACCTAACAGGTTCGCTCAAGAGTTTTAGGTTCCCAATAAAGTGCACTTTAACTCCATAGCGGTTAACTATGCTCTCTTCTTTAATTAACCCTTCGATTTTCTCCTGCATCAAGTCCATCAAGGATTGAACTTCTTCAGGTTGCCTTTTAAAATTATCAATGCTAAAAGCATATATTGTTACATATCTCACACCCAACTCATAACAATACTTGAGCATGGACATGAGAGCTACAAAACCAACCCTATGTCCAGTCCCTTCCATCAACTTCCGCTTTTTAGCATACCTTCTATTCCCGTCCATGATGAAGGCAATGTGATGAGGTATTGGACGAGCAGAAATCACAAGGAACAGACATCTCCTCAAGAAATTAAGTATGCTCCAAAAAACCTGGGTTGCTCTATTGCCACCGGTTTTCTCCATCCTACAACCCCGTACAACTGCACTGTTATAATCTATATGATCCCTGTTAATTCATAATAAAACTTTAATAAAACTTTAGTCCAGAATCGATTGAAAAATATGCCGCTCCCAAAAAAAAATATAAGAGTAAAACTACTGAAATCCCCAAATGTAGTTCAGCCAATTAATCTATGGCCAATTATCTATAATTGTATTCTTAGCAGCATGATCACCAATCCTACCTCTAGAATGAGCCCCTTTAACAAATATATATCTCCTACTTCCAAATACCAACTTAACATGGAGGAACATTCGATCCAAGTCCGTAAGAACAAGTAGCAAAGACCTATAACTGCAGCATGGCCACGAGTTCGAGTGTCCAATACGGACACGATTCGATACGTGGACACGTCAAAATCAATTTTTAGTTGGATACGGACACGCGGTTAACACGTTAATTAAATAATATTATATATATAATTAAAAAAAAACATAAGCAAAATAGTTTCTCCATATCTAAATCCTAATACAAACAAAGGTTCAAACAAAGTACATAACCAAATTCAAACACAAATTAAAACAAGTAATAATTTCATTCAACTCCAACACCCTCCTCCTCCTCCACTATGTTCTCCACTTCAATATCATCATCACCATCATTCAACAATTCTCCCTCCAATTGAGGTGCATCCAGAACAATTTACAATATCACAATCACAGGTCATTCTGCCCAAACATATTGTTTATTATGTGAACAAACAAGCATGTGTTCTGTGTTCTGTGTTCTGTGTGTAAACAATCATGTGTCATAAGCTAGAAAACATTTGGCATAAACTCAACTAGTCTTCATAATCAATCATGTGTTCTGTCACTTTTGTGTGTAAACAAACAAGCATTTGTTCATAGAAAAATTAAGAGTTGCCGGTCGGTTACACCAAAACAGCCCCTAGTAAAACTTTTAAGACACACACACACACAGAGACACAGATACAGATACAGATACAGATACAGATACAGATACAGGAGGATAATTTGGCTTTATGCATGTAATTAAGCAACGAGTTCTTCAGAAATTGAACCTAAAAATAATTTGGCTGTATGCAGTATGCCAACTCTATGGTGGCATGCTCACATCTTTTGGCTTAGAGGCACTGTCTATGAAGTATGGAGCTATTGTCATTCTGCCCAAACAAGGACATAACAGCCTTCATGCTTGTAATTTCATATGACTAGCAAAAAATTTGATCTTACAAAGAACAAAATACATACCAAATATTGTTTGGTTCTTCAGAGCTAGGAAGCCACTGAAGAGCGGAGCGGAGACGGAGACGGAGACGGAGACGAGAGAGCGGAGCGAAGGAGGGAAGGACCGGAGACGAAGACGAGAGAGACTGAGAGAGGAGCGAAGAGGGATCGAGCTGAAGAATGAAGACAGCAGGGATTGCAATCCCTAAACCCCCAATTTGAAAAGTGAAAAAGACAGAATTACTCCCGTGTCCAATACCATTTGGCGTGTCCAAGCCATGTCGAAATCTCTGTTCGCATGTCTACGCGTATTTGGGCGAATTCTGGCGTGTCCGATATGAATACGCGAAGAGTACAGCGTGTCCGTGCTACATATATAACTAAATTGCATACCTACAAATTGAACTATCACTTATCTGCCGATCAAGATTCATAAGCAAATGCATGTAGTACATAAACTGAATCAGAATCGGGGCAAATAAGGATTAAACCAAAGCTTGGATATTACAAAGAAAAATCAAAACAAAAACACAGTGAATGCTAGAAAAAAAAAATTAAAAAAAAAACTATAACACCACCAAAGACTGTAACTTTAACTCTGCTGTGCACTCCATCTCATTGAAGAATTCAAATTTATAGCTTCTATGAACACAGAAGAAACCCATCACAGACCAACATCACTGAGCTTTAACTAGTAACTACTGATTCTAAATCACAGAAACTAAACCCATCAAAATACATCCTTTATCAGGAATATTTTTTAGCCAAGTACTGAGTTTTAGATGAGTAAAGATTCATACTTTGGATTTCGATTTACCGGAAAAGAAATAGAGAATCTTGAAAATCAGAGAGAGAGAGTTACCGGAGAATGTGTGGATGGAGCGTCCGGAATGGAACTGGAAATCGCAGAGTGGGATCTCGAGGGAGGAGACAAATTGACTTTAGAGTTTAGACTTTAGAGACAGTGTTGTGTGAGTTTGGCACTTTGGCTCCTTTTCTAGTTGCAAATTTGGAAAAGGCATTAATAATTTTTTCTTTATTTTCAATTTTACAGTTTGGACCCTATAATGTAGTCTATTTTGCTGAGGATCCCCTCCTTGCTTAGGTATACCGTATATGATAGTAATGATGCATTATGCTATGAATTTTGATGCTGTTCAAATCAATAAATCAGATGAGTACAAATATCTAGTAAAATTTGTGAGCAGGTAAAGTTAAAAATGTGTTTAGAACTTTGAAGATCAAACGATTCTACTTTATACTACCACGCATAAGTTGTTAACTTATTAAAAAGAACGAAACTCTAAAACAATTATAAATTCTAGCGTAGTTTAAAAATAAGTTTTATCTTTCATAATTCCGAGTAAGTTAATAGATTGGTAATGAATTGGTCTTGAGATTTGCATATCATATAGTAAGTTATCCACTCAATCGCAAACATCTTTGCTAGGCATATTGGCATGATCCTGAACAATTATCCATTTATCACTTGCTCAAAACTACATTTCATAGTGATGGAGCACCGACCCATAACCTGAACCGCATACAAAGCCAACTCTCATCTCAATCTAATTGTTAATGAGAACTCAAAAAGACTACAAGTTGTAACAAATCTAGCTTCATGCATATCCTCAAGTCGGTTACCTTTCAAGCCTATGGAGACTGTGATATAGAAAATGCAAGCTTGGGAACTCTCACCACCTTGTAATTATGCTTATAATAACCACAACTTAAGTGGCCTAATGGTTGAGCATTCAGGTAAGGAACTCTTCAACTCGCGTTTAGATTATAGAACTATCAAAACGGCTAGTACATACCTACTATTCAACAATGCACGGTTAAAGTATTTCACATACTCTGACTAAAAAATATTTGGACCGTATCTAAGGTCGAAGATTTTTTAGGCTTAATTACACTGTCGAGAAATAAAACAATAATAATTATGTATAACTATGCTTCTAATATTTTATTCTAGGACCATATAATTTCTAATATCTTAATTTAGGATCATTTTAAATTTAATTGTTCCAAAGAGACAGAGACTTTATAGATGTGTATATATAAAAAGAAAGGGAAAATGGCTGAATTGATCACTGAAGTATGCCCCATTCTAAACTTTGCTCACTGAAGTTTGTCCAATATCACTTTGCTCACTATCGAATTACACTTGTATTCACTTTGATCACTCCGTCTAAATCAGACGTTAAAATTCAAATTCTGCCGTTAAAAACAATGACACGTGAGATACATGTGCAAATCTGAAGGACATTTTGGGAATTTCTGGAAAAACAGAAGGAAAGGGAAAAGTGATCTGGAAAAAGTGAAAGAAAATGAAGTTTATGTGCTTACTGGTAGTAGACCCTCCAAGTTGGCCGCTACTTCCACCAGAATCATCATCATTTACTTGGTTAACCGAATTCTGGGTAGGCCCTGAAGCTACATAGTTATGATCTTCATCATCAAGCCAGTCACCAAACATCAAGTACTCCTCGAAATCCGGTTGGTCGGAAAACTCATTCCCAGGTGCCTGCAATGATCTGTTGAAGTTGTTATTCGACATTTTAGCACTGAAAACTGTGAATAAACTGAACGTTGATGGGTGGTACAGATATATAATCTATCATCTCCATGATGAACCTGGCGGCTTCATCGTCACCTTCCTAAGCAATAAAAGGAAGCTTCAATGCTGGTTCTGAGTAGCAATGACACATAGATTGATAGATATATAGTGAAGAGAGGATGACTTGGGAGAAAGACTTTATAAAGTTAAAAACTTGAAGGTCTCCATGTCTCGTGCTCAGACCAACCCCTTCACATTTGGAATAGAATAACAAGAATACAAGTCAATTGTGAAAGTGACGAGAGCAATGCAAACGCTTTAGATATGCAGAAAACAATGAGCTCCTTTTGGTTAATTCACACAAAATTTGGTTCCAGTTAATCTGATTGAATATTCTCCCCTAGAAAACTTCAAGTCTCATTCATACATGTTTCTCGATGCATCAACAAGAATCGGACCTGTAGTCTCATGTTGCGCAAAGTGTGTTCAAACTTCATAGGGCAGCCTTCCTACTTTGAGATTGAATTCATTTTACCCCTCAAGTCCTTAACATTACAAATCCATTCAATCTTGTCAAAAATAGGAATTTATTTTGAGGACATAATAAACTAAGCCCCTTGATGTTGATATATTTAACTTCTTAATCAACCAAGGTTTAATGCAAAGCGTGCTCGAAACTGGGGACTAGAACAATGAGAAATAATCAACAAGGAAATTTGCAAGTAACTTCCAGTGCCATTGTTAAAGGGTCCACTAGGAAATTGATTCAGAAGTTACCACCTGACCAGCAGTTTTCAGGTTTGGAATCTCCAAGTCATTATCAAAGTTCGGTAGCTAACCAATACTTTTGCAATATCACTTCATATAAATGAGTATTATCATCCCATTATCGACAACAAAATATTAGAAGAGAGTACACAACCTTTCGTTTTCGGGCCAATTAGGCATCTGTCAAAAATCACTCCCTTTTTACTTCCAGGACGCAGCCGGCAACATGATTCATGTACAGAGTAATATTAGCACCCCACGCCTCTCCGACAATGAAGTAAATTACCATGTTTTGTATACAATTGACACTAAAATCTATTCCTACAAGGAAAACTTTCTTCTGTCAACTCAAGTAAACGTAACTTTTTGAGGGACGAAACCAACATAACTCTAGAATGCGAAAGAATGAATATTTGGGATCGGATCAAAATTTACTTTCTTCTGGCAGCACTTCTGCTTTTTGTTTATGCTCTCTATTGAAATTGACAGCGTATTCTTCTATGAGACAGAGGTGTGTCATGTTTCACTTCTTGGAACCTTGAGGCTCTCTCCAAATCTCTCATAGTATAGCAGTTGCTACAGCAAACAAGCAATGAAAAATGGAAGTGTGAATAGTCTTATTGCCTGATAGAGAAAAGATAGAACTGTAATGCACAGAGACAAAATCTGTCCATACCCTTTCTGTAATAGATGGTATGATTTTTGCAAGTGCTGGCTGAAAGTGGGTTTCTTTGATTGTCCACGAAGATGCATCTGAACTCTCGGATGATGTCTCTTTCTCTTCAAGAGCAGCCATAGCAGCTTCATCCATCTATAAGAATTAATAAATGAATAGATATGCCATAGAATCCCAACCAGTGTCTCAAACCCCTCCCCCTTACTCATATTCAGAGACAAACAAAGGAAAATAGATAAAAAAAGGTCAAAATTAAACAAATACAAGTTACTTAAGCAAAGACATACCAGTGCAGCAAGATCAGCTCCGCTAAAATTTTCACAAGCCTTCCATTTTCCAATCTCACCCAGATCTACACTGGCATCAATAGGGTACTTCCTTCCAATAGCTTTCAAGATCAAACCACGCTCATCTGTGTTGGGTGGGGCTACATAAATAAGTTTACCAAACCTACCCGGCCGTAAATAAGTTTACCAAACTATGTAGCTTCAGGGCCTACCCAGAATTCGGTTAACCAAGTAAATGATGATGATTCTGGTGGAAGTAGCAGCCAACTTGGAGGGTCTACTACCAGTAAGCACATAAACTTCATTTTCTTTCACTTTTTCCAGATCACTTTTCCCTTTCCTTCTGTTTTTCCAGAAATTCCCAAAATGTCCTTCAGATTTGCACATGTATCTCACGTGTCATTGTTTTTAACGGCAGAATTTGAATTTTAACGTCTGATTTAGACGGAGTGATCAAAGTGAATACAAGTGTAATTCGATAGTGAGCAAAGTGATATTGGACAAACTTCAGTGAGCAAAGTTTAGAATGGGGCATACTTCAGTGATCAATTCAGCCATTTTCCCAAAAAGAAAAGAAAAAAGGATAGTGGCACAATTTGATATGACTCTTTGTGGTGGTGCCGGCTGTTGGAGCATCCATGATTGTGTTTTTTCCAACTTTTTAAAACACTGTGATGGAGTAAAGATGATGCTCTTCTTATACAGACCCTCTCGTCCTTTACCACAAACTGCTCCATCATAAATCAAGATATTTTTCTTTATTCAGAGGCTAATTTGTTATATATGAACTGGCTTTCCTCTTCAATATTCATCGTTGTGATCAAGAGCGATCAGTTTGACGCAAAGCAAAGCAAATGGAGAGGCTTGTTCCGAACTGGTACACTGCCGGTGAACCCTTGCCTGAGGCTTACATATTCCCACCTGATGCAAGACCAGGGAAGCTTAACATTGCTTACTCCACTAAGGACATTCCAGTGATTGATCTAGGAGCACAAAGTCATGATCGAGCTAGTGTGATCCAGCAAATAATTGAGGCCAGCCAAGAATTCGGATTCTTTCAGGTCAATTTTATTAATAGTCTGTCTGTCTTTTCTTTCTTTTCTTGGTATCCAAGATTTCTACTTGCTAGCTGTAACTTTCACGTAATTTATTACTCCAATATCATCATGATCATCCTCATCCAATTCTATATGTTATTTAAAAATGATTGTGTAGGTCATCAACCATGGCATACCAGAAGCTTTGATGAATGACACAATGGATATGTTCAAGGAGTTCTTTGAGTTGCCTCTAGAGGAAAAGAGGGCAAGCATCCACTCTGACGACCCAAACAAACTCTGCAAGCTCATGCATAGCAGTGTTAATTATGATTGGGAGGAAGCTCATCTTTGGCGCGATTTCATCCGACACCCTTGTGAACCTTTGGAGAAATTCATGCCAATTTGGCCCCGGAAACCGATTAAGTATCGGTAAGGGCTTGCTACATCACATACAGTTTTTATCAAATATTATTGAGCAACTAGATGTTCAATTTGTAATTATAGCAATCTTTGTCTATGGTTTTCAGGGAGTATGTTAGCAACTGTTTCACCGAAGTGAAGAAAGTGGCTTTGGACATTTTGGAGTTGATCGGTGAAGGACTAGGGCTAGGACCAGAGTATTTCAGTGATGAACTTAGCAAAGAGACTGATATCTTTGTTAATAACTATCCACCTTGTCCAGACCCAAGTTTGACACTGGGAATAACTAAACACTCTGACCCTCAGCTCATCACCATTTTATTTCAAGGGGATGTCAGTGGCCTTCAAGTTCTCAAGGATGGGAAATGGATTGGAGTGGAACCTATTTCAAATGGACTGGTGGTTAACATAGGCTACCAATTACGGGTACGTATTTAAACTCAAAATTATAAAATAGCTCTCTTCTTTTGTAACTGAAATTTTGGTCTTGTTGGGATGCAGATCATTAGTAATGGGAAGCTCAAGTGTGCTGAACATAGAGTAGTGACGAATTCAAGTACTGTTCGGACTACGCTTGGATTTTTCATTACACCTTCCCCTGATTGCTATATAGAACCTGCAGCAGGTCTTATTAATGAAAGCAATCCCCGACTCTTTAGAGGCTTCCGATACGAAGAGTTTCGTGCCAACTACTTTAAGAAGCAGGGGAAAACCGAAGTTGTGCTCGAACCCTTTCAAATTGAGTCTTAGCGTTGTTGAGATGATCGATGATGGTCTCATTGCATTATGTTTAAAAATCTTTTGCTTTGAATAAATTGTCTTACTGCTTGATGAGGAAGCATAGAACAACTAGTTGACATTTATCCCAAATAATATTGTAAAACTGGTTGAATGTATGTTATATGATTCTTCATACGGCATGGTTTGTGATTAACAATATTGATCATCCAACGAAAGTTGACTATAATCGATTAAAAACTCAATTGAATAGGTAAACATAATATTTTGAGTATTTAAAAAGTATACCCTTGAATTTAACGACTAATGGTAAATATAACAACCAGTGAATTAAGTGAAAGACGAAACTAAAAGTAAGTGATCGAGTTAGCTGTTGAGACTTGAGATGCATCGAGCTAGGTAACTACTAGGCCACTAACACAGATAGAGAATTATAGGAGACATGGTCAAATCATATGGTACATTCTTCATACATCCATTACTTGTAGGTAACTTCTTAGATCGTATCGTCTGACAATGGATTTATTCGTTTATTTTCTTTCTTTTTTGGGGTAAGTTTCAATTATACATGAAATCATAAATTACAAGGGATGTACGAACGTAGTGATTAAACTCCGTTGAGTTTTTATTAGTTTATTTTAACTAACAAAAGTATATAGGGACGTAAATTATAATTATCCCCATCCCCAGCCTCGGAGGGAGGATTAAGATTTTGATGTTGCTTGAGTAATTAAAAATAAATGAGAAGTTAATTAAGGATCAGGTCATCAGGATTAGGGGGGGGGGGAATGAGATCCTCTCCTAATATCTCTCTCCTCATACTTCTTCATAAAGCAATCTGAGCTGTCTAATTTTAATCTGACGGTTCACAATCTTCTGCTACTATTCACACAACACCCCTGTAAAGCAATCTGAGCCGTCTAATTTTAATCCGACGGCCCATATCTCATGAGGAGATATCTCTCTCTCCTTTTATTAGGAGAGGATCCCGATCCGGGGGTAGGGGAGCCTAAAGATAGTTTTTTTTTTTTTTTTTTTTTTAATATCTTCCTTTTTAGGCCCATGGACTAATCCGTCAGAAGTTTGGACAGTCAACAAGACATTGCAGCCTTTTCTCTAACCACACTTATAATTCAGTAATTAAATTGAAAAAACTCATAGTTTAATTGTTCAAACGCAGAATGTATGGTACCACATCAAATGTTGAGTAAGAAGACTTTGGTCCACATCAACGCTATGTTTGTTTACCAGGATATAAGGCATGTATTTGATTAAAATTTGCCAATTTGACCACATGTCATGTTTGGAGGCCCAGACATGGTTGGGCCAAAAAATTCAAATCTTGTCAGACTATGATTACAAATCCTGTTAAAAAGGTGTCATAAAATTAATCCAGCTTCATTTCACATGCACAACTACAACGCCGAAAACGCATCCGCTTCTCTTCTCTCCTCTCTTCTTTCTACCACAGCAGCTCCATCCTTATTTTCCGGCCTTCTACGACCATTTTCGACTGCCTCCAACCTTCTCCGATCACATTCAGTTGTTTTAAGGTAAGATTTTTCATCATAGATAAGTCTTATTTGTGTTTCTAAATCTGTCATTTTCTCTTGATATTCAACTTCAGTCCTATGTAATAATATCTCTCTCTAATTTTGATGGGTTTTCGTCCCCTATTGTGAATTTAATTCATGGGCTTGTATGAATTTCAGTTAATTGAGACTTGTTATCTAGGTTTTACAGATCTCGACTCATGGCATCAGGTTCTCGTATTCGTTTATCTTCGGGTAAGCTCTCTATCTCAATGTAGTTAAATTTTAATGTTCTTCTTTTCATGTAGTTTGATTGAGAGGTACCCTTCTCTCTATCTCTTGAGGGTATTCGTGTATCTTCGGGTAAGCTCTCTATCTCAATGTAGTTAAATTTTGATGTTCTTCTGTTAATGTAGTTTGATTGAGAGGTACTCTTCTCTCTATTTCTTGAGGCTAATGTATAGTTGATAAATAAACACATCATTGATGAAAATTTCAAGGTTAGGACTACTATAGTCAATGCACTTGGGCATGCTCTTATAAACAAACTAGGATTAAATTTGGTGCTTATGAAGACATACCTCTCGGCCAAATTAGCAAGTAGAGTTCTCCTTTTTTATTCTATTTGGATAAGGGTTGAAACTAGGGTACGTTGAACTTAGAAGGGTGATATATATATATATATATGGGGTGAGGTGAAAGTATTCATAGTCCAATTACAATTGGGGTTAAAGTATTCTTAGCTTGAATCCTAAGGAAAGAACAATATTCGTTGCTGTGAAATGTCTTAACTTGACCGATAATATTGACGGGTTTGTATCTTAGTTGCTAGTATAATAATTCATATGAATGAGTTGTGAAGAACTATATGTGCAGATGTGTATCTGTAAGAATAAGTTGGTTTCATGTCATGTAATCGAAGAGCTATAAAAATCCACTCACCCACCCAATTTAACAAGAAAGGAATGAGAAAAAAGAAGTTAAGGATTTGGACGTTTTTGTTGGTAAGGCAGTTGCATGTACAAAAATAAATGATGGGCACAATGATATTTTTGTATTTATGTGTTGTGATGCATGGATCTCGAAAAAGAAGAAAGGTTTTAAGTGATCGGACATTTGTTAGGCATGATACTCATTCTAGTCTTCTAGAGAGGTTTATAAATTCAAGTGACAAAACATGTATATATATAGCAATTACTCAAGGTTTCTTTTTTGTTTTCAGCACCATAGTGATGCTAATGCATGGAGGGGCAAACCATTCCCACGTTATGAAAGATTTGCTCAAATATTTATAGTGGACCTTGCTATTGGAAAGGCTGCAAAAGTATCTACTGAAATAGTAGAGGAAGTTAATGAAGAGTTTGGAAACCAAGAGCAATCTCGTGTTTTACAAACAGACGAACTGTCCACTGGCAAGTCTGATTCTACTACTAAAACAGAGTCCACTAGCTCAAGTAAGAAGAGAAAAAGAGATAATGATGATAATATATCTCGCGGGCTAGCTGCAATATTTAAAGAAGTGATGGAAACTTCAAATAAGCATATTCGCATTTTTGTTGAACGCTTGTAGCCACTAGGTAGCAAAAAAGATGAGATACGAGTAAAAAAAGATGAATTGTGGGCTGAGCTTTTGAAGTTAGATTTTTCAACGAAAGATGGTATCAAAGCCTTAAAGATTCTTATGGTTGATTCAGTTGAACTTTTCTTGGCTCTAGATACAGAGGAAGAAAATATGGAGTTCATCTTGTAAATTATTTGTTAGTCATGACTCATTTTATAAATCGTTCAAATTTTGTAGTTCATTCTTATATTTAGTAATTGTACTTTTGAGTATTGAAATACTTCAAAGAACTAGTTAATTTTGCTATGAAATTTATCATTTTATTAGCACGCTTTTGTTTTTAATTTTGATTGACTAATTATATGTTCAGACTATTGTTATAAATTTCATATCTTAGATTATGACTGCTTTTATATGTCCAGATTTCTTTTTTCATTTGATAAATACATGTCCAAAAAATTGATTTGATTTTTATTTTGGTAATTACAAAGTACAAACCCATAATTTTGAAATAAAAATATACAAAAAATGTTTATGAATGATTTGTAAGAAAATAAAAACAAATTAATAAAAAGAAGAAAAATATTTAAAATGCCTGTTTTTGGTTGTCCAATCAGCTATAAATAAATGTCCACCAAACATGATACTGGACATGAGACTAGACATGTACAATCTAATCTAGTCAAGTCTTATCAGGATTGGATATCTTATCAAATCCAATCCGTGTTACCAAACACAGCCCAAGAGTTGTACTCTTCATGATGAATACTCCGGCCATGCCCAAGGTACTCATGAAAAAAAAAACCAATTTATTTAATGTCTTATGTTATTTAAAATATACAATACGGTAAGTTTATATCGGCATATATACGTACCGGGATCTTTGGTCCAAAATCTAACAGCAAGCCATCCGTTCTTAGGGACTCTAAAGGTACTGGCTTCAGCCGAAGATGACAAATTAAACGATTGACGTGAAGTACCGCTACTAATAATAGTACATACTGTATTTGAATCACAAATACTGTTTATATATTCATTCATTTTCAATATTACATACTGTATTTGAATCACAAATTCACACATATAATTTATTTGTTGATAATAGTAGGCATCATTTAGTATGTATTAGCTGATAGCCATGACACGAAATCAAGCAAAGGAGAAGAGAATTATGAAAGAAGATGAAGAAAGAAATCAATTCTCTATTAACTTGTAATCAAAGAAAATGAATACAAGCACTAATATAGGCTAATCTCAACTCACTGACTTGTTAACCAACTAACAGCTGTGTTAACTAATTAACAGCTGTCATACACTCACCAAAATACAGTTGGCAAAATAGCAGAAAATAACAAACTTTCTGTAATAAAAAACTTATGTCTAACAAACTTATGTCTAACACCCTCCCTCAAGCTCAGCTAGGGAGACTAGCGTGAGATTGACACAATGAGTCCGAAAAATAGGAGAAGCTAGCCCCTTTGTCAATATATCTGCAGTCTGATCAGTAGTTGGAACATATTCTAGAGCTAAGTCATTCTTCTGAACTCTTTCACGCACAAAATGAAAATCATTGTCCAAATGTTTGATCTTGGAATGAAAGACAGGATTTGATGCTAGAGCAATAGCAGAAAGATTGTCACATTTCATCAAAGGAGCATAAGGAATTTGAATTTTCAAGTCACATAGCAGATGACAAATCCAGCTTATTTCTGCAGTAGTATTAGCAAGACTCCGATATTCAGATTCAGTAGAGCTCCTAGAGACAGATCCTTGCTTCTTAGACTGCCAGGAGACTGGACAAGAGCCAAGATAAATAACAAAACATGTGGTAGATCTTCTCTGAATTACTTCACCAGCCCAATCTGCATCACAGTAAGTCTTAATGTCCACAACATCAGAATGAATACCAACTGAACTGTAGAAAATGCCTTTATCTGCAGTGCCTTTCAAATAGCACAAAATTCTTTTGACAGCAGCAAAATGTACATCAGTTGGATTAGTCATAAATTGACACACTGTATTCACTGCATAGGCAATATCTGGACGAGTAAAGGTTAAGTACTGAAGAGCTCCCACAATACTTCTATAAGAAGAGGGATCTGTGAGAAGTACACCTTGATCTTTTGACATCTGACAGTGAGGAAGACATGGAGAGTTACAGGAATTCACTGTGTCCATACCAGCCTTAACAAGAAGATCTCTGACATACTTAGACTGACTAACAAACATTCCATTATGAACTTTCACAACTTCTAAGCCAAGGAAATAAGATAAAGGTCCAAGATCCTTCATGTCAAAAACCATACTCAGTTCTGAGACGACATATGCAATTCCAGTAGAATCAGATCCAGATATCACAATGTCATCCACATATAATAACAATATCACTAGACCTCTATCTGTATGTCTTATGAAAAAGCTTGGATCAGAATGAGAAGAAACAAAACCCAAACTTGGAAGAAAACTGGTAAACTTTTCATTCCAAGCTCTTGGAGCTTGCTTAAGTCCATATAAGGATTTGTTAAGCAGACACACATAATCCGGGTGATTAGGATCTATAAAACCTTGAGGCTGAGCCATAAACACTTCCTCTTTTAAATCACCATGCAGAAAAGTATTTTTGACATCAAGTTGCTTTAACTCCCATCCATTCATAGCAGCAAGAGCAAGAATAACTCTAACTGTACTATGTCTTACAACTGGACTAAATGTCTCATCATAATCTAGACCTTTTTCTTGGCTATACCCTTGAGCAACAAGTCTAGCTTTATATCTTGAAACTGTTCCATCTGGATTTCTCTTTATTTTGTAAATCCATTTACTTCCAACAATATTTCTATTTCCAGGATTAGGGACAAGAGTCCAAGTACCTTGCTTTTGAAGAGCTTCAATTTCTTCTGTCATAGCCATGCCCCATTCTGCTTTTCCTGAGGCTGTCCTGAAAGATTTTGGTTCAACAATGTTACTGATATCACATAGAGCAGTAAATCCACTAAAAAATGGATAATCATCATATAATTGTTGTTGCACCATGGCTGAGAAACAGTAAAAATCTTCAAAAGACTTTTGTTTAACAATTCCATTTTTAGCTCTGGTCATCATGGAATGATCATTATAATTTTGATTTTCAATAAAGTGTAATTCTGGAGACAAAATACTATTGACAGCATTATCTCCTCCAGGCTACAGAACAATATCTGTATTACAAGAAATTTTATTAGGTTGCAGAACACTAAGCTGCTCATGGCTCAAACCAGAAATAGGAGTAGGCTGAGTGATATCAATAGGCTGCTCAGGACTCAAACCAGAAATAGGAGTAGGCTGAGTAGTATCACCATTATAAGTAATTTCATATCTCTCATTATAATTTCCATTATCAGAATTGCCAGAATCATGTTCATCACCATTAATCTGCTCATCACCTAAAAAACAAACTGGATTAGTCTGAACAATATCACCATTAGAAATAATATCAAGGCCCTCATTCTGCACTTCATCCTGTAATACACCACCATTTACAGAATTATTGTTCTGAATATCTCCAATGCCACTACTGCTAGGAGCAATGCCTTCAGTGTCATGACTACTGGTACTGTTAAACAGATTCTGATCTTTCTTGAAAATAGATTCTGATCCTTGGACATGCATCCTCTGAGAAAGAGTAGTAGAAGAGATGGAGGAAGAAAAGAAATGGGCTGGATCAACTTGAGAAAACTTAGACACTGATGAGAGGATGAAAGGGAAAATTGTTTCATCATGAACAACATGTCTAGATATCCAGAGTTTGTTAAGAGTAATGCTGTAACAAAAAACCCCTTTATATCCTATAGCATACTCCAGAAAGACACACTGAATGGTTTTTGGATCTAGCTTGTCCTGATTGTAAGGTTTCAGATAGGGGTAGCAACAAGAGCCAAAGATTTTTAACTGATAAACATTAGGAGCCTTGTGAAATAACAGTTGATATGGAGGAGGACATGTTTAAATTTCTGCAAGGCATTCTATTTATCAGATAACAAGAGTGAGCAATACTATGAAACCAAAATGGTTTAGGGACTTTGGCTGTTGACATTAAAGAAATTGCAGGTTTCCACTAAATGTCTATTCTTCCTCTCAGCCACACCATTTTGTTGTGGTGTATAGGGACAAGTGATCTGATGAACAACTCTTTTAGATAAAAGAAAGTTGTTAAAGGCTTTACTGTTGTATTCCGCCCCCCCCCCCCCCCCCCCCCCCCACCCCCCAATCAGTTTGTAAGATTGTGATAATAGAGTCAAACTGAGTTTTCACAAAAGCACATAATTGCACAAACTGATTGCAAACTTCTGATTTATTGACCAGTGGAAAAATCCACACAAACTTTGTACAATCATCAATGAAGGTTACATAGTATTTATACCCTTCTACTGATATACAAGGAGCAGGTCCCCAAACATCTGAGTGTATTTTATGAAAATGGACTGAAGTTTTACTAACAGACTCAGTAAAGGATAATCTGTGCATTTTGCCTTCCAAACATGAAGAACAAACATGATCAGACTGATAACTAGGTAAATGAACATCTGAAAGAGACAACATTTTTGACATTATGGGTTGAGAGGGATGACCTAAACGTTGATGCCACAAAGGATAGGAAGAAGATGTTCCCACAAAAGCAGAATGAGATGACTCTGGAATAGAATAAAGAGATGGAGTCTTGAAAAGAAACAATCCATCTTCACTACTCTTTCCTTGGTAGAGAACTGTTTTGGATGCCTTGTCCTGCACAGCAATATTAGATTCATCAAGAGTTATATAACAACCATTATCTCTACACAACTTTGTAAAAGATAACAAGTTCATGGCTAAACTAGGAACATGAAGCACTTGATCAAGTTTAAAGACATAATCAGATGGTTTGATGAAACCTGATCCTGTATGAGCAATGTTCAAACCTGTACCATTTCCAATGGTTATCTTATTATCTGAGGAATAGGGTCGAGCAATAGTCAAGTTTCTGATTTCAGATGTCATGTGATGAGTAGCTCCTGTATCTCCAACCCACACTTCATTATTTGGCATGCCATGATTAGATGAAGATGCTACAAGACTAGGATGAAAACCTCCAGAAAAACCAGTTCCAGATACATCAGAAGACACTAATCCTCCATTCTGAGACTGATGAAACATGCCATTATGAATCTCAGAAGTTTGAGCAGTTAGAGCTGATAGAGAAGAAGAAGGCTCATCTCCTTGATAAGCAAAGTTGGTTCTGTGAGAGCAGTTTAATGCCAAATGACCTTTTAGACCACAAATTTGGCAGGTTGGAACTGACACAGATGGATGATCAGAAGAGACATCAGTTCTGTAAAAACAATTGGCTGCAGTGTAACCTTTCTTGGAACAAATCTGACATTCTGGAGATGGACCAGTATTTGATGATCTTGCTTGATTTTGAGAATGCTGCTGAGGTTTATAATCAGGATTCTGATAACATGTACTTGTCAGATGGCCATGTTTTCCACAAATCTGACATTTGTGGACACGAAAACATGTGTCAACAGAATGACCTCTCTTCCCACAAACTTGACACTCAGTAGTTCCTCTATCATTTCTACCTTTATCATCATTTCTGAAGCTCCACCCCCTATTATTTCCTCCTCTTTCTGAAGTTCTTGAAGTGTCACCTCTAGCAACCATTGCACTCAAGTTAGTGTTTAAAGAAAAAGATCCTTCAATACGCCTTTCTGCTGACAGAAGCTGAGACCTTAGATCTCTAAGATTGATTGAAGTCTCTCTTCCCTCAATAACAGTTCTTACTGTAGTGTACTCATCTGGGAGACCATTTAGAATCACAATCACTATGTCCTCATCTGGTACAGTTACTCCAACTGAAAGAAGTTGATCTCTGGCATTCTTAACACGCTGCAAGTATTTTTCAATTGACTCACCACCCTTTCTTATGGTTTGAAGTTCAGTCTTCAGTTACATGATACTGACTCTTGACACAGCAGAAAAACGCTCTTGAAGAGCTAGCCAAGCTTGCCTTGCAGTTCTACACCCTAGAATAACATCCACTATATCTTCATCTAGAGTAGCCATTAGAAGACTCATCAATGCCATATCAATTTGTTTCCAGACTTTATAAGCTGTAGTTTCTTCATTGGTAATTTCTCCTTCAGTGGTTAAAGCATATCTAGGAAGAGCCATATCTGTTCCATTATAATGACCAAAAAGACCATTTCCAGCAAGAGTTGCTTCAAACTGAAAGCTCCATTTCATAAAGTTTCTTTCACCTAGCTTTATGGTAATCACACTCAAGAGAGAATGTACATCAGCATGAGTAAGAGCAGACTTAAGTGTGCCAGTAGAAGTTTCTTGAGGAGCCATTGAAATCTTTCTCTAGCTAGTAAAAGAGAAAGACTCAGTTTTACTGAACAAAAGTGTTCCAATTACTCAACAGAATTGCTTAACAAAAAGAAAATGCTGTATTTCTGCTCAAATTTCTGCTCAACTTCTTTGAAATTTTGCTCTATTACTGCTCAGTTTTTCTCAATTTTGCTCCAGCTTGCTCTAATTTTAACTCTGCTTAATTTTTCATGGCTCAACAAATTTCTCAACTCAACAACTCTAATCAGACTTAATGAAGACAATTTTCCAAACTCAATATGCTCAGAATACTCATCAACTCTAAACAGGTTTAAGAACAAGAGATGCTTCAAGAACAAGAACGCCAGGAACAACTAAAATCATCATCAATTAAGAATTAAGAAGATGAATAACCTGAAAACGAATCCTCTAGGAACAAGAACGCCAAGAACACCTCGATGTTAAGCTCGAAAGAATCTAGAGCAGAATCCTAGCCTTCGAAGACTGAATCCAAGCAAAGCGAACCTCAACAATCTTGATGAACATCTCCAGGGACAAGAACGCCTCAAATCTTAGCTTGAAGAAACCTAGAACAGAATTCAAGCAAATCAAAACCTTAATCTTGATAAACTGATTACAAAATCTGGATTCACTACTATCTTTTGGAAACAGAGAAGCGGAAGCATGAATCGAGGTCTTGGATCTGTGATGGCTCTGATGCCATGATAGCCATGACACGAAATCAAGCAAAGGAGAAGAGAATTATGAAAGAAGATGAAGAAGGAAATCAATTCTCTATTAACTTGTAATCAAAGAAAATGAATACAAGCACTAATATAGGCTAATCTCAGCTCACTGACTTGTTAACCAACTAACAGCTGTGTTAACTAATTAACAGCTGTCATACACTCACCAAAATACAGTTGGCAAAATAGCAGAAAATAACAAACTTTCTGTAATAACAAACTTATGTCTAACATCAGCATGCAGCTGCTAATTATCCTGCTGGACAGGGCCGGTAAGGTAGAGCCTTGCAATAGCTCCATTAGCTCCTTTAGGGTAAAACCAGCCAGGTACAGCTTCGTTGCCACTTCGATTCCATAGAGAATCCTCAAGATCTCAGCCGGGTTTCTCGCACAGGCAAGCGAATTTGCATCAGCGGATAGAACGTTGCTGGTTGTCTTGTTTTGGGCGCCGAGCATTTTGTTTGGCACTGTAATGCCTTCATCTTTGTCACCGCACCCCACCGAGGAAGTTCCGACGTGCAGAGATGAGCCTGGTGAATTCAGCCACCGTAGTTTTGTACGGAACCACCGTCTCGTTTGCTTTCTTGTACAGTAATGTTCGTACCACTGCATCTTGTCCACCTTCGACTCCCAAAAGTTTTGCAACCAACTGCCCAGCCACAGCAGGGTGTACGTATATATTAAGGACAAAAAAAAACAACAAAAAAACTATACGATTATTTGCAGACGTACAACTTCTCTGTGAGTTTTGATTAGTTACTAGGGTTAATTAGATTTTGTTCTATTTTTGCATTGGCTCACCCTACACGCAGTCCAAATTCATAGACGTACTCACAAAAGAGAATTGGCGTTCTCTCTGAAACATATATATATAGTTCTTAGTTTCTTACCCCGCGAAAAATAGGGTTGGTTAGGCTTGGAAGGGTGTCGAGTGCCAACATAGCCATTGAGTCCCAGATAAGGATCGCGGATAGCATAGGTTGCTAGCAGAAAATTGACAGAGTTTGCGTACGGTTAAATGGAGGGTGGAGGGGGTAACCCACTATATTGTTGAAACCTTTCGCAAAATTCCTACTGCTGATGTCTAAGAGAGGCCTTGGAAATCCTCGTAGGCCATGTTTGTTTCATGGAATCATTGGGAAAGAAAAGAAAAGTGATTATTTTCCTTTGTTTGGAAGCCAAAAGATAAAAGATGGAAAAGAAAATAGTTCCCATAGCATTAGAAAATTGGTGTGAAAGTGGTTCCATCCACACCCTATGGAATCACTTTTCCTTCTATTTTCCTCCAATGATTACAAACTTTTAGACCAGACTAACTTTGTAATTATTAGTTTTATGACGGTATTATGGGAAAAATTGATAGAAATTTTGTTTGCATTCCTTGGTCTTTTTAAACATAATAAAAGAAATTTATGGAAATCGAAATTTCCCACATTCATAAAAATAGCAAATTACATTCTCTTCTAACTCCGTGAACCAAACGAGGCCCTACTGTGCTAATGAACGCTCTGACATACATCAATATATATACATCATCAATATCCACTAAAATCATTGCTATAATTCGTTCTGTCTTTCATGCAGGCAGGAGTACATATTTCATTATACATTAACATACCTGATATGGCCAACTTCTTGATAAGCAAATTTTTCAATGATACGAGCAACAACAGGGTCATCAAAAAGGGCCTTCTGACCACCAATAGGAGGACGACCGCCTTGGCTGAAACCTGGATTGGTGCTATCGAGGCCTCTGCCTGCTGCCAAGAGCACCGAACAGAAAAAACTCAGCCTCCAAGAACTCCAAGTTCAAAACAAATTGAACCCGATCAGTATCAGTGGCTGTACTAATGGGTTTACAGTGAGTACTGTTATCACACTACAAAAAAATTAGGCAAATGCCATAAAAAAAATATGGGTTTTACCCATGTGATCATTGTAAAATAAGTCACAAAAGACGAGATTTTTATTATATAATAATACAAAAAGACACATTTGTTTGTTTTTTGTGACTTTTTTTTTTTGCAATGATCACATGAGTAAAACCTATATTTCTTTTGTGGCCATTGCCCAACCTTTTTTGTGGTGTTAGTGACACGCATGACCCGGTGAATAGTGAGGCTGAGATTCAATGTAAGAAGAATAAGGGAGGTAGTGGTCATGAAAAGAGAAATTGAACGAGCCATTGCTAATGTCATGCAACCAAACAAAATTAAAATGGATGGATGAGTGAATATATAAAATTTACATGCATCCCCTGGCCAAGCTCTTATAGGCATACATGTCCGCAAGTGCCCTACAGAGAAGGTAAGTTTGAAATCAGAAGCATACATCTTTTCATACAAAATATACATAAAATAATCACGAATGTATCTTAATTAGTTAGTGGTTGAATCTCTTTAGTAACGTGTATATAATATCTTCATTTACAAATTTGGCAATAAATTTTGTAGTCATTACAGTAAATAGAGTCATTGTTTGGATAATTGTAGTTATGCTAGTTGTAATTATTTCACCTACGATATATTTACAAGTTTATGAATAAATAGTTGTCAATGTGGTAAATTGGTTTAATTATATGTAAATATATAAAACATAATTTGTAAATTTGTAGTCAATGTTGTAAATATAGTATAAAAAAATAGTAAATTTTGTTCAGATAGTTGTAAATTAAGGATATGATATATTTTAAAATACTGTGGGCAATCCCATAGACTAAGAAGAGCTATTTAAGAATTAAGCTAGGATACTGTCAATTGTGTATTGAAATTTTGGTCACCTTATAGATCAGTTGGCCATGCTAAATGTACTGTAGTGACTGACTTTTCAGAAGTTAGGATACTGTCAATTGTGTATAAGTTTGCTGATTGCATGTCCTAAAAGCCGTTATAAATGGTGATGCGATGATGTTTACCGCCCAACATTGCCATCTGAGAGTGTCGTGATATGCAAATTGGTTGAAAACATTTGTTTTAAGACGGTGGTACGTAGCTAGAAACAGGCTTCTCCATTTTCTGTACATGAATGTGATCGA
Source organism: Potentilla sterilis (assembly GCA_963682095.1). Lineage (NCBI taxonomy): Eukaryota > Viridiplantae > Streptophyta > Magnoliopsida > Rosales > Rosaceae > Potentilla > Potentilla sterilis. The sequence continues at coordinate 12,644,521 of OY821762.1, read as the reverse complement.
TTGATCTCACAATGAATATTGAAGAGAGACTAATTCATCATTCTCAAAATCTTTGGAATCAATAAAGAGAGAAAATATATACAATTCTCTCCGATATTTATGGATTAATCTACTCAAACTTGCAGATTAGACTGACTAGCAACGGTAATGGTACAAAATTAACAAATTATATGCAATAATAAGTTTATGCCACACTGATATTAGTTGAAATCTTCATCATCTAAGTTTTTTTTTTTTTTTTTAAAGAAATCATGATTTCTTAGCAAGATTAAGCCAAATTTATGGTGTATTTTGGCTATTATGCCTATGAATCATAAAGTCATGAAGTTTGTCGGAGAATATGCAACCTTCTTCTTGATATTTAACATTTGGCTTCTTACTACAATTTGTAATTTATCGTCATATTTATAGAGATGCTAATTTTGTTGTCGATAGAGCCTGCACATATTCATACATGTTATAAAGTGTTGACTTACTTTGATGAGAGTAAGTAATATGCAGAGAGAGATGAGAGAAAATGGAGAGGTTCATGTATTCAGTCTCATAGGCCCCCTTTATATAGAGGTAGGGATTACATGATAAGTACATAAACTATTGAGATATTACATGTAAGTCCCTAACTAATGACGTGGACAGCCACATAAGAAATAATATTTACAACACTCCCCCTTAGATGCGCTTGATGTTGCCTCGTCAAAACATTGCCAGGTAACAAAAACCCAGTGGGATAAAAATAACCCTGGTCGAAGGAGAAAAGAGTACAACACGCATATGTCTTAGGTAGCATCTTTTGTGATGCTCCCCCTGATTGAAAACTCCCCCTGATCCTTAGATGCGTCGCTTAATAGCTTTGAGAGTCGCTTCAACCCAATATTTCCCACTAAAACTTGGAAAATGCACTTTGGTAGAGATTTGGTGAATAGATCAGCCAAATTTTCATTGGATCGGATTTGCTTGACTACAATTTCTTGATTCTTTTGAAGTTCATGTGTGTGGAAAAACTTTGGGGCAATATGTTTTGTCTTGTCACCTTTGATGAACCCTTATTTAATCTGAGCAATACAAGCAGCATTGTCTTCATACATGATTGTTGGATTGTCAGTTATCGATGGTAAATCACAAGTGCTACGAATATGGCGAATCATAGATCTTAACCAAAAACATTCCTTGCCCGCTTCATATAATGCGATTATTTCTGAATGATTGGAGGAAGTCGCCACAAGTGTTTGTTTAGATGATCGCCATGAAATTGTTGTGTCTCCACAAGTAAAAACATATCCAGTTTGAGAGCGACCTCTGTGCGGGTCAGAGATATCATGCATCTGCATATCCAATGATTGTGGGATTATCTACATATTTATTTGCATAAAATAAGCCCATATCTGTTGTACCACGAAGATAACGTAAAATGTCTTTTACGCCTTTCCAATGGCGCAATGTTGGAGCAGAGCTGTATCTGGCCAGCACACTAACTGCAAATGAAATATCTGGTCTCGTGCATTGTGCTAAATAAAGTAGTGCTCCGATATCGCTGAGATATGGTACTTCTGGACCAAGGATACTTTCATCATCTTGTCTCGGACGAAATGGATCTTTCGTTGTGTCAAGGCTTCAGACGACCATTGGGGTACTTAGTGAGTGAGCGGTATCCATACCGAATCTTTTCAAGATTTTTTCAGTGTAAGTAGACTGATGGACGAGAATTCCATTATCTAAATGCTCAATCTGCAGTCCAAGACAATACCTTGTTTTTCCAAGGTCTTTCATTTCAAATTCTTTCTTTAAGTATTCAGCATTTTTTGCAAGTTCTTCAGAATTTCCAATTAAATTCATGTCATTGACATAAACTACTGCAACTATTGCAAAACCAGAATTTGATTTCTTAATGAACACACAAGGACAAATAGGGTCATTAACATATCCTTCCTTAAGTAGGTACTCACTGGGACGGTTGTACCACATTCGTCCTGATTGTTTTAATCCATATAAGGATCGTCTCAGATTGATTGAGTATATATTGTGTGGTTTCATAGCTGCTTCAGACAACCTAAGTCCTTCCGGGACTTTCATGTAGATATTAGTGTCTAAATCACCGTACAGGTATGCAGTAACGATATCCATTAGTTGCATATCAAGTTTTTCAGAAGCCACTAAGCTTATAAGATTGCGAAAAGTGATCGCATCCATTACGGGAGAATATGTTTCTTCGTAATATATTCCAGGTCTCTGTGAAAAGCCTTGCGCAACCAGTCGTGCTTTATATCTTGCAATCTCATTTTTCTCATTACGCTTTCTTACAAAAACTCATTTATATCCAACCGGTTTGACATTGGGTGGTGTTTGGACAATGGGTCCGAATACATTTCGTTTTTCTAGAGAATTCAGTTATGTTTGGATTGCATCTTTCCATTTGGGCCAATCATGTCTCTGTCTACATTCATTAACATATTGAGGTTCAGTGTCATCGCCTTTTACTATTTCAGTAGCAATAGCAAATGAGAATATATCATCTATATATGAGGATTTCTCTACGATCCCACAACTCATTGGTGTACACATAGTTTATAGAAATTTCCTTATTTTCAGGAACATTAGCCTCTTCAAGGGTTTGTGTCTCACCGATGTCATTTTCTTCTTCTATAATCACAGGATTATGAGTTGTTGGTTGGGTATGAATGTCTTGCTCAATATTCTCTTCATGGACGATTTCATCAAGATTCATATGTGCCTTTGATTTCCTCTTTCTAGGGATTGAATCTTTTGAACCTACAGGTCTGCCACGATTGAGGCGTACTGCTGGTGGCACATTTGCCGCAACATTATTTTTCTCGATTTGGACATTGATTCTATCAAGTGCATTTATTGCCGCGATATGTGATCTTGTCACTTTTGCTATGTTAGTGAATGCATCAGGCATTGTGTCAGCAATCTTTTGAAGATGCAAAATCCGTCGTACTTCAAAATCACTTTCTTTGGTACGAGGATCAAAGTGAGACATAGTGGGCACACTCCACACTAATTCACGACGTTCATTTAGAACAGACTTATTATCTCCCCCTAACGACGGGAATTTTATCTCATCAAAATGGCAATCTGCAAACCTTGCTTTGAAGATATCACCCGTCATGGGTTCCAAATATCGAATAATGGATGGTGAATCAAAACCAATGTAGATGTCCAATTGACGTTGGGGGCCCATTTTTGTGCGTTGTGGCGGTGCAATAGGCACATAAACAGCACAATCAAATATTCGAAGATGGGAGATATTAGGTTGGCTAATGAGTTGTAATGGGGAATATTGATTGTTGGCTATGGGCCTCACCCGAATTAAAGCTGTTGCATGCAAAATTGCATGTCCCCATACAGAGACTGGTATCTTTGTTTTCATTAGCAAAGTGCGCGCTATTGTTTGAAGTCGCTTAATAAAAGCTTCTGCCAAACCATTTTGTGTATGAACATGAGGAACTGAATGTTCAATTTCAATTCCCATAGACATGCAATAATCATCAAAGGTTTGAGATGTAAATTCACCAACATTGTCTAGTCGAATGGACTTGATAGAGTAGTCAGGGAATTGAGCTCGTAATTTAATTAACTGAGCAAACAGTTTGGCGAATGCCATAAACCTGGTAGATAAGAGACAAACATGTGACCACCTTGTAGATGCATCAATTATGACCATAAAATAATGAAACGGTCCACAAGGAGGATCAATTGGTCCACAAATGTCCCTTTGGATTCTTTATAGGAAAGATGGGGATTCGATATCTATATTTGCATACGAAGGTTTAACCACTAACTTCCCTTGTGAGCAAGCTTTGCAAGAGTTGCTTGCCAAAACAATATGTTTAGTCGTCAATGGATGTCCATTGGAATTTGTAATAATTCTACACATCATGGTAGACCCTGGGTGGCCCAAACGGTCATGCCAAAGTATAAGTTTATGTTGATTTTTGTGTTGTTGGTTCACAACATTGTATGCCTCGATTGGTTGAATGGTTGTGTGATACAAACCAGATGATAAGCCAACCAATTTTTCCAGTATTTGCTTATGGTAATTTTTATTGGACGTAATGCAAAGATATTCCACATGATTATCATTTGTGGTCTCAATGTGGTATCCATTTAAACGAATGTCTCTAAAACTGAGGAGATTCCTTCTAGATTTGGAGGAGTATAAAGCCTCTTGAATGGACAATTGAGTTCCATTAGGTAGCCTAATATGGGCTCTGTCGGAGCCTTCAATCAAGTCTGTTGGACCTGATATAATAATCACATTGGCTTTAGAAGGTATCAAAGTGGAGAAATAATCCCGATCACGGAGGATCGTATGTGTAGTGGCACTATCAGCAAGACATACATCATCTCCATCCTTCGTAAGTTGATAGCATCCAAGATCCATTTTCAAGCCTTCATATAAGAATTATTTAATTAGTATAAGTAGTAATTGCAAGAAAATTTTCTCAAAATGTATTTCCATGCAAAAAAAAAATATATATACAAATTTAAGAGATAGGCAGTCATTTGAAAAGACAAAACATTATCATATGGAGAGAAAAAAATTTGTGCGCGTTTTTTTTTTTTTTAAGAGTCCGTCTGTATGTAAAGGTCTCAAAATTATTAAGTTTAAAAAGGATAAACTAATCCATAACATACGGTTAAGAGTTGGAGTCAACTATATGTATTCTATCAATTAATAGAACAAGATTATCATTGTTTTACCGAAGGAGTCATTTTGATAAACACTAGTCATAAGAAGAAAAATAAAAATTAACAAAACAAGCTGCTGTTATGTTACTTATGTAAATATATTGGGAAATGAATATTCTGTTGTAGGAGAAACAATATAGATGTAAAGCGTTACTTTATTGATAGATAAGGAGGCCTTTATATAGGCATTACATCAAGTATCCCAAGTAATCAGGGATTCCCTATCTACTAAGGTAACTACTATTCTAGTCTAATTAGGTCAAGACACACAACGGAAGTTACGGTATTAACCTTCCTTGAACACTCCCCCTTGTGTCGCGTACCTAATGTGACACGGTGCATAACATGTTGCCTCGCTAAAACCTTGCCAAGCAAAACAAAACCTCTTGGGTAAAAATAAAAAGCTTGGTCGAAGGGAAAAGAGCACAACGCACCAACTACAATTGAAGATTACATGTGAGGTAGACTCCCCCTGATGTCTACAAGATAACTCCCCCTGATTGGTAACTCAATCTTGGAGTTCAGATTAATGGCGTATACAAACGCTCCTCACAAGCTTCAAAAGTAGGTGTGGCCAATGATCGAGTCATTGAATACGGCCACATTATCCTTGTATTAGACCAGCTACACTTAGCTTTACTTGGTCTTAAGGAAGAAGGTTGCTCAACAACTCAAAACTAGAGTTCGCGTTGAAAATCAGATTCACGCGCAGCATGACCTTCGTGTACTTAAATAGTCATAACTCCTTCGATACAGTAGGTATGAACGAACCGTAAAATGTTCTGGAAACTAGACACCCATATCTTTCCAGTGGTATAAAGTACACAACGTGGTTCGTTCTGAGCTGATCACAAAGCTCTGTCGAAGGTGACTGATCTGCAAATTACTGGACAGATTCGTCCTACTTTGCTAAAACAGCCATAACTCACTCAATATGATAGCTATGATCAAATGGTTAGTGTCCCTGGAAAGTAGACACATAGAGCTTTCCAACGGTACTAAGTTTACCATTTTCCGATGAGTGAGTTGTCATGTAGGTCACGGTGAAGTTGACGTACAGAACTAGGCAGAATCTGGAATTGCCTATTGATGTGTCTTTCATGATGGGATCGAATGAGCCTAAACTTTTCTCTCTTAAAAGAAAGTACCGCCATATACCATGGCATTGCGTGGGCGCGTCTAGCCATCACTTTGGCTTTATAAGTTTATAGCGAATGAGATGTCGAGTCGAGCATATTATGACAAGCACATGATTGCGCACATGATACTTAGATAGAGAGTTTCATCTCCCAAGACTTCTCGTCACATAGACGAAACGAGTCTTCTCAAGACATCGACTAATCATGGGATACATATAGGCTTTGGTTTAACGTCCATTAGTTTGCCATAAGCCGATAGATGAACAAGTTCATCACTAACGGTTCTCACATTTGAGACCAAGTATTCCCAAGATCTTTTCATTCTTAACGTCGGATTAGTGATATCTCAATCACAATTCATCCGTAATTTACACGCAAATAGGCATGATTCATTACATTTCATCTCCAATCAAGTAGTTGCTCAACCGCGTTATACAATATCCAACCAGAAGATTTGAACCCATATAGAGAACATCCTAATCTGATAGCATACGCACTTCGAGGTTTTTGCTTACTTGACTTGGGTGAAAACTGATCCATTCATGATATTTATGTACATCTCTTTACTTAGTCCCAATAGAGATGATACAAGCTGCATGATCAGTTTTTCGGAACTACCTAACTGACAAGGTAGTGGAGTGTAATATGACTCCATTACGAGAGCATATGTCATCGTAGTCGATTCCAGGGCGTTTGTGAGAGACCTTGCGCCACAAGGTGAGTCTAGGCTCTTTTTCTCACTACGCTTTCAATCAAAGATTATCGATAGGGTTTACACTTGCGGTGTCGGCATCACCTGACCAAGGACCTATCTCTTTGTATAAACTGGATCGCATATCTTTCCGTGTAGGCCAATTCACAACGTTGGTATTTGCTTCAACGAAGTGAGTGTATTCGATATCTAACTCATAGACCACGTACTCATGTACACTAGTGTAATTCGCATTTGTAGAGATCTCTATATGGATTGGCTTCTCATTGAGGCGTCCCCCAATAATAACCTTAATCCAGAAAATCCATGAGACGAATGAGTTGTCATTGATCCGAGGATCAAGTTGTGCCATACTCGCATTCGGCGGGTGTATATCGAACAAAGTGCCCTCTCTACACTTCTTGTGAGAGTCACGGCCTAGTGACACCATCTACCACTTTTGTGGAGTCACCATGTCACCATTTATGAATGACAATATGTCCATTGATTTGGACATCAATCCTTACAGGCATGTTGATACAAGAGTACTATTCCGATCTTTTCCTTGAAAGACCAATAGTTTGCTCTTTGCAGCATGTATATCAAATCTCGTCACTTTGATTTATGGGACTTTGGGAACATGATGAGGCACAGTGGGGACAAACCACGGCAATGCCAAGTCGTTCTACTTGAACAAACTTGTTCTTCTCTCCCCCTAACGACGGGGAGACTGGCTCATCAAAAAAATGACATAAACGAGATCGCCTGTTAAGGTTTATATATAGCGGACTATAGGTGGAAGCTGACGTCTTATTCAAAGACGTTATTCATAATCAAATAACCCATCATTGAGCGCTTGTGGTAGCGCAATATGGCACATAAAGTATGTGGACGGTATAGGGTATTGATCGTTAACACTTATACGTTAACAAGATGCATTCCGTTACAAAACGTAACATGCATGTATGCTTCCTGAAACGTTTCACTATGTTCCGGAACACCAAATGCCACCAAATTTTAACAGTAGGTAGGCACATGTGTTAGGATTCCAACGCCGCCGGCCTCATTGCCGGAACCGGTCGGAAACATACCGAACCGGTCGGAATAGTCGCCGGAGGTCAGTGAACGTTTGTGTCGAGTGGTTCATCACCTTCCAGGTGTCCAATGGCTCTGAAATTTTATGAGCAGGTAGCCATGGATGTTAGGAATCGGTGGACCAAATTTCACCTCAAGAACCGGCCTAAAAGTAGGTAAACCGGTCCTCACAATGACGAGTCCGCGAGCTAAAAAACCAGAAATTTTAGGTTTTTGCTACTTTTCTATCATTGTGAAGGTGCTTCATAACATCTAAGTGTTATGGCTTGAGTTTAACCATGAGGTATATCACCATAGTATCATTGTATCTCAAATTGAACTATGAGAAGGCATCAAAGCCATCATCTTATGTATCATTGCCTTTAGCGTAGGAGGGCGTTACTCCAAAACTTTGCTAAAGATTAAGCTTCCATATGTTGAGCATAGCTAATGAAGGATCATAAGGGGGGATCATATGCACGTTTAAATGCATAGATGGTGCTTCCATTGACTTGGAGGAAGACTTGGGTGACGTTAATGTCATCCTTGAGCCTTGAGCATTGCTCATGACGCTACCAAATTCTTTTGGTAATCTTTGATCCCAATAGCTTCTTTGCTCAAAAGAAACGATGTCCATAGCTTTCTTGCATATATGGATCATCAAAACATGTCCAAAATTCCGGACTATGTATGGAAGAGTCTACATGAGTCGTCGATTCAAAGAATCCGAATCATAGTATACGTGAAATACATTCACAATATTGACTCATAAGTTGTGCGCATTCATTAGAAGCGATACATAAGAAATCAATTCAATTTTCACAATGAGTTTCAAGGTGATAAACGTTGGCACCAATATCGTTAAGTGGTGAGCAAGGTTCGATGTAGATTAGCTACACACTCAATGTCTCTATGATACATTCATAAGAGTGTAGAGACAAGGGTTTTATGCCAAGACATATAAACCGGAATATATACTCAATTCCTATAGAGTGTGCAACATGGCGTGTAGTATCACAAGATAAAACATAGGCATGCTTAAAGGCGTACTAGATACATCCGTTAACGCTCAAAAATAGAGCCGGAAAACAACCAGAATGAGCCAACATCGATACTATAGAGACATAAATGTCTAAACCAAGTATCCAGGACCGAGGCCATGAGCTAGCTATCCGAGGCCGAAGCCAAGCTAGAATGGGAGCCAAGCCGAAACAAGGCAAGGAAGGGCCATGGTCAAGCATAGGCGCGTGCTAGGCTAGCCAAGGCCGAAGCCGAGGTGGTGCACGGGCAGGCCGAGGCCGAGCAAATGTCAAGGCATGCCAAGGCCGAAACCAAGGCGTGTCGAGGCAAAAGCAAAGGCTTTTGGGGCCGAGGCTTGATGTTGGAGTCAAGGTCATGCGAGTTGCCGATGGGTAGCCTAGGCCGAAGCGAAGGCTTACCGAGGCATAAAACAAGGACCTGACGAGGCCGATGCCATGCTAAAGAGCCAAAGGCATGCCGAGGCCGAAGCCAAGACGTGCCGGGGTGAGTGCATGGGCTTATAAGGCCAAGATGGCTGCTGGCCGGGCCGTGTTCAGGCCAACGCCGAGGCCGAGGCCGGGGCGCTGCTAGGCGGGCCGTATGCGTGCCAAGGTCCGGAGACCGAGGGGGCGGCAGCATGTGGTTGTGGCGGAGCTGTAGTCCAAGCAACGCGTAAGCTAAGCCAAGGCCGAAACCGAGGCTAGGCAAGGCGGGCTATGGTGGGCGCAAGAGTGCCGAGGCCGAGGCCGGGCAATGCGCATGCATCCGCTTATGTACGCAAGCATGTCAATTTGTTTCTTGACGAGTGAGGCCTGGCGGATCGCGACCAAGTTGGCGGATGGCCATGGCGAGCGAGGCCTGGCGGATCGCAGCCAAGTTGGCGGATGGCCATGGCGAGCGAGGCCTGGCGGATCGCGGCCAAGTTGGCGGATGGCCATGGCGAGCGAGGCCTGGCGGATCGCAGCCAAGTTGGCGGATGGCCATGGCGAGCGATGCCTGGCGGATCGCAGCCAAGTTGGCGGATGGCCATGGCGAGCGATGCCTGGCGGATCGCGGCCAAGTTGGCGGATCGCAGAGTTGGCGGATCGCGGCCAAGTTGGCGGATCGCAGAGTTGGCGGATCACGGCCAAGTTGGCGGATCGCAGAGTTGGCGGATCACGGCCAAGTTGGCGGATCGCAGAGTTGGCGGATCACGGCCAAGTTGGCGGATCGCAGAGTTGGCGGATCACGGCCAAGTTGGCGGATCGCAGAGTTGGCGGATCACGGCCAAGTTGGCGGATCGCAGAGTTGGCGGATCACGGCCAAGTTGGCGGATCGCAATTTCTCGCGAGTCACTCATTTTGTCTCTTGTGATTTTTCGAGTTAACATCACCAATTAGGTTGGTGAACTCAATCAACATGCCATGTAAATGTGTAATGCGATTCATTGCATTCACATATAGCTTTTTTTTTTTTTTTTTTTTTAGGGAATCGAACCATATATGCATCAAAATGCCAACGGTTATATCGAGATCTTGACCATAAAGAGTGTATCGACTAAGTAGCATTAGTCACACATGTGAGGTCTATGCCTGCACAAAATCAACGGATTTGTAGTCACTTTGACTATGAAATTGAAGTCATATGCTTCATATTTATTGCAAATTATCTTTTGCTGTTGAAATCCGTAATCATGAGGATATACTCTCATCTTCTTCCATGTATCTCTTGTATACATTGACCATATGATTGCAATTTTGCAATTAGTGAACCGATAGAACCATATCCATGACATGATTCTCTCTTTTTTCAATGGCCATTCTCTAGGCGCATTTTATGGTCAATTGTTTCTTTATATCAAAAGAACAAGAGGGAAGGAATTGAATGGTCGAGACCAAGATTCTGGTTACTCAATTCAATTGGTTGTGACAATTTCCGTCACATATCGATGTTACAGTGACAATTTCCGTCACACATCATGAGTTTGTCCCCTTTGTGACTCCCTTAGGATCGTCACAAGCATCGACAATATTATGTCGGAATCGTGATTAAATATTCACGAAGAGTTGTGGTTCACAGTGACATCACAGCCACAAGCACAACTTTGGACGGTAACATCACAGTTACCCCATAAATACTGTGATACGCAGGGGTGGGTGGGGCCCCTTTGTATCGTCCTGAAAAACACACAAGTTCCAACACATATACACAAGTTCAAGTAATTGAAATTGCGAAAGAACGGGAACTTTTATTAAATCATACATGCTAGTTCGCCAAATGAACTGCGTTTAAAAATTGCGCTGAAGGACTCGGTTCTGATCCTTGTGCAAATTAAGATGCTCTTCCATGTACGTGCAACGAAATAATCCTCGCAATTACATCGCGATGCGTCGTGCAATAAGTTTCATGGAAAAGAAAAACATATGGTTAGTCATATTCACCATATATGGAGCAGTAAAACTAATAAAAAGAATTACTGCAGTAACTGTTTTTAACCCGTAGGGTAAAAACTGTTTAACTGAGGTAAGTACAATTACCGTTTTGCCCCTTGCACAGTAGAATTCGTTTAACAGCCGAATCGGGTCGGGTTGGACACGGGTCGGGTCAGGCCCAAGGGTCCGGGTCGAGATCTGGAGATCCGGATCTGACTGAAACGGTGACGAATCGGGGCAGCAGGACTGGGTCGGCGGCGCTAAGCTGCGTACAGGCGTGCAAATCCGGGCATCGACGTCGTTTGGGCTGCGTCGACAGAGGCGGCGACGTCAGAGGCTGCGACGACTAGGTTGGAGCGCGCTAGGGCTTCGTCGAAGCATCGAGGTGGGCCGCCGGATTGGAGCGGCTTCGGGCTGAGGCGTCGACCGAGCAGGCGTCGTCTCTGGATTGCATCGCGGCGGGGAGGCGATGAGAGAGGACGCCGTCGAACCATCGGAGGGTGCCCAGAGCAAATTACTGGGTGCCCTGAGCTTCTTCAGCCTCTGCCGACAAAGATGTCGTCGGCAGTTCAATAGTATATGATGTACCGACGAATTGGTTGTCGGCAAAAAGTTCCTGGGGGCTTCTTAGCTTTTCCCTGGGATTGTTTTCTTTCTTCCGACGAAGGGGTTGCCGGCAGAAAGTGATGTCTGGGGAGGGCCTTCTTTGCCGACAAGCAGTTGCCGGCAGAAAAGCTAGGGTTGCTGAAATTTTTTTTTTTTTTTTTTTTTCGGCAAAAAGCTAGGGTTTTTGCTATCAAGCACAGGGTTTGAAACTACGTGCTGATAACGTGTTGTAGGAGAAACAATATAGATGTAAAGCGTTACTTTATTGATAGATAAGGAGGCCTTTATATAGGCATTACATCAAGTATCCCAAGTAATCAGGGATTCCCTATCTACTAAGGTAACTACTATTCTAGTCTAATTAGGTCAAGACACACAACGGAAGTTACGGTATTAACCTTCCTTGAACATATTCATCTTTTATTGTACGTACTTTCAAATTTCAAGACAGATGGAAAAACAAACTAAGGGGAAACTCTCAGATATCTAAATCAAGACGAAAAAAAAAAATTGGGAAAATAAATATAAACCCTAGACATAGGTTGAGATACTAGTTGTCTTCAGGAACTCCACCACTGATCATATCCTCAATATTGCTTCCATTGTTCACAAAAAATCTGAGACTTCAAGTGGAGTGGTGTTTAACGGTTCAAATGAATCCCAAGGATCATTAAAATCAATGTAGTTTGTCTCCATATTTTTCTTTTTGAGGGAAGTTTTGTAGAGCTCCACCAAATGGTCTTCTGTACGACAAGTACGAGCCCAGTGGTCTTTACTTCCACATCGATGACAAACATTATCATAATTGTTATGATCATTTTCTTTATTAATCTTGGCATTATTTCTTGGACCCAAATGGTTGTTGTAGCCCTCACGGCCTTGACTATATTGTCGTCTCTGACCACGTCTTCCACCACGGTTACGGCCTCTGCCATGCCATCCTCCACTTCCATTGCCATGACCATTTGTAACAACAACATTCACTTCAGGTAATGGTTGTGATCCTGTAGGGCGAGACTGATGGTTCTGCATTAGCAACTCATTGTTTTGTTCAGCCACCAAGAGACAAGAGATAAGATCAGAGTATTTGGTGAATCCTCTTTCTCTGTATTGTTGCTGTAATATCATATTTGAGGCATGGAAAGTGGAGAATGTCTTTTCAAAGTTACTTTTTCTCCACAAAGATTCATTTGGGAGGTGATCCTGAACATGGCAGAATTGTATTCAGTTACAGAACTGTAATCTTGAAAGCGCAAATGTGTCCATTCATAACATGCTCTCGGGAGCACAGCAGCCTTTTGGTGAGCGAACCTATCTGCCAGGCCTATCCATAGCTCATATGAGTCTTTGATAGTTAAGTACTCATCCTTCAATCCCTGATGGAGATGGTGACGCAGAAAAATCATGGCCTTTGCCTTATCCTGCGAGGATGCAGAGCTTTCAGCCTTGATTGTGGGCACAAGGTTATGAGCTTCAAGATGGATCTCAGCATCAAGGACCTAAGACAGGTAATTTTTCCCTGAGATGTCAAGGGCGACAAATTCCAATTTTGCCAAATTGGTCATCTTCCTATATATAATGAAAAGGAAATATGTAAGAATCCATATACAGTGTTAGAACTTCAGGTTCTTAACAAATAATATAAACGTCGAACTTCAAGTTCGAAAAAAAATTGTATATTGAACATGGGATAGCAAAATGTGCACGAAGCTTCAGGTTCATGCTCTTATGATTAGAACTTCAGGTTCTAAAGAATTTGAACTTCAGGTTCAAATACGATATGTACTCGAAACTTCTGGCTCAGTGAAACTTATGGTTCACTTATAATATTAATATTATTAATAACACAAGATAAAATTAGGTTCAAAGAAAAATAAATTATAAGATAAGTAACAACGTTATCTGATATCAAATAATCTTTATCAAGTACCCCTTTGGATAACGCAATCATAGAATGATAAACATAGAGTGTGGAACTAAAAAAATAGTTAGGGTAAATTCTCATAGTTCATAACTATCAAACAAAAAATAGTAAAGAAAAAAATGGATTGGTGTTTTGTGGACATGTAAAGGAAAAACTAATACTCGTAGATCTTGAGTAATGGTCAATAGCAACAAAGTTGCATCATAAGAACTCCTTGATCATCATAGAGTCGTACAAAATAGAGCGTGCTGATAACGTGTTATAAAGTGTTGACTTACTTTGATGAGAGTAAGTAATATGTAGAGAGAGATGAGAGAAAATGGAGAGGTTCATGTATTCAGTCTCATAGGCCCCCTTTATATAGAGGTAGGGATTACATGATAAGTACATAAATTATTGAGATATTACATGTAAGTCCCTAACTAATGACGTGGACAGCCACATAAGAAATAATATTTACAACAATACATGTTATTTTGTGTGGTTTCACTAATTTTTTTTTTTTTTCGGTGTTCACAGCGTTCCACTTTGGATCAGTTGAGACTTTGGGGGAGTTTTGTGTGGTTTCTTTCGGTAATAAAAAATAAATTACCCTTTTCTAACTTTCTTGCTAGACATATAGCAGTAAGTAGCAACCTACCCAAAGTTTTCTAAATCAAATAAATCAATAAGTTGGTTAAGACTTAAGACCATGTATAAACGGCCGAGACTTTGGTTTATCCGAAATGGCGCCGACTCAAAGACTGAAACTTTAGCTCCGGCGACACTATGAAGTCGGTTCACCTCTTACACGTCTCCCCCCAATTCATTCGCTTCAATCCCAACCCCTCTTCTTCTTCTTCTTCGATCAACCTCCTCCGACTCTTCAAATTCAACTCCGTTTCCCTCAAGCCCTCCCGCTTAATCACGCTTTGCGCTTCCAATCCCGACAAACCGTCGTCGGAATCGTCGCCGCTGGAGTCCATAAGGGATGGGTTTCTTCAGTTTGAAAACGACCCGAGTCAGTGGAATGTCGAAGTCGGAAGCCCTAAGGTTGTGGGTCCGTCCGTGGCCAAGTTGAACTTGGGCGACCAGGCTTTCTTTCTCATGGCCTTCATGGCCTGCACGGTAATGACCTCAATTAGTCATCTTTAATGTTTTTGCAGTTTGGGTTTGTAGTTTTGTTGCGGAGATTTGGTTAAATTTGTAAATGTTTAAATTTGATGATCAGTTTGTAGAATTTATTTGTATGAGAAAATGAGATGATTTTTATGAGCATGGATTGGTTGATTGTGCAGACTTCTGTGGCATTTACTAGCCTTGTGATTGCAGCTGTGCCGGCGATATGTGTAAGTTTTCGTCTTGATTTGAATTCACATTTCAATTTGAACGAAAACGTATTATGTAAGTGCTTTGAGACCAAGACTGATGAGCGTTATATATTTAGCATAGGGTTTGCTGTTCTGGTGATACCATGACGCTGACTCGATTATATTCAGTTTTTGCATGTCTTGATAGTAATAAGTTGTTATTTTGAAGAGTTTGAGTGCTGCTAAAGGGTTACTGGGTTGTGAAAAAGGTTGATTGTCTGCTGCTGGCATGTTCGGTGTGACAAATTTGTCATCATTTTAGCGACAATCGTTCATTAGAAGCCTTCCTTTAGCTGGGCAGGCTCCCAAGAAAGTTATAACTTGTGATATGAGACAGTTTGATTATATTAGAATAATTTAAAAAGTGTCATTGATTTTTGTCCAAAATTATAACTGTAATGCTCGACAATGTGATTGTTTGGTGTCATTTCTTTGGTTTAACTATTATGTTTGGAGATTTGTTCAGATTGCAGTTCCAATGTGTCTTTTTCTTGTATGTACTGCAGGCAATGGGGAGAGCTGCAACATCTCTTTCAAAGCTGGCAGATACAGCTCGTCAAGAACTTCCTAGTACTATGGCTGCCATTAGGCTCTCAGGCATGGAAATAAGTGATCTCACACTGGAACTGAATGACCTGAGGTGATAATTTATCTTACTTTTTGACTATATATGTTGTACAATGGTTAGTTGATCAGCCATTGAATCGTTTATCATTACTTGATAGCTTTTCTATAACTCGAGTCATCATTCTCCTATCGGCACCCAAGAATGGGTAGTTTACTAGTTTATAACTCCTAACCCCAAATATGCATCTTCACCTTCACCTTCACTTAATGAAATTACTTGTTCTTGCATGCAGTATATGTAATGAGATTTTTAAGCAGGAAATCATTGTGTCTAATCTGTTTTTGTTTTTCCTTTTTATTCTTGTCTTCTAAAGTATTCATTGTGAACGGTAATCAAGTGTAATTCTCCCACGGATACGCTGCATCAAGTTTTACCTCAAAAGGCAATAGGTCACCAATCATATATGTCAAAACTTCTATTTCATTTTTGAGTCTTCTCATCTGTTTCATGTTGTCCCCTACACGACATTAGCTAAATTTGGGACAGTATATATGCTTCATGTCATCAGTCATCTTACTATTTCTTTTTTAAATAGTTAAAGTTGGATGATATATTATGATATTATTCTGATTTGACCACAGCCAAGAGATAGCTGATGGGGTCAGCAAATCCACTCAAGCTGTTCAAGCAGCAGAAGCTGGGATTCGGCAGATTGGCTCACTCGCTCGGCAGCAGACTATGTGTATGTTATTAGCTCCCTCTGTGTGACTCCTGGATGAATTCATATGCTGTGGTTTTCCTTCTGAACTACTAGTTTTCATGATGCAGCTATGATTCAAGAGAGAGCAAACCTGCCAGTAATTTCTTTGCAACCTGCTGTGATTGGAGCAGCAAAGAAGACTTCTCATGCTGTTGGCGAAGTAACTAAGAAGTTCTTGAATATACTCTCTCAAAGGGACTCAGAGAATGAGGATGACATTGGAATTGATAGGGTGGACATTTGAGTTTGCTGTATTTACTAGCAGCAACTCTATTTTGTGGAACTCTGCACATACTTGTATGCACTGCAATATTCCAACATGAGGTGCACACGAACAATTTGCAGAAACGTATGAAAATCGCTTGCTACTAAAAAGCCTTTGCATTTTGACATTTTGTACAGCTTGTAGTGCAGGGGGGCAGTCCTTAATTATTTTTAAGTGGAAAGGTAAGCAGTCAAGGTACGTTGGTTCCATAGAAGTCCCTATGATCCCGTTACAGTGGTGGTCCATTTGTCTGTGTTTAAGCTGTCCAAGTTGCAAGAAGTTTCCTAAGCTCCTATATCCATGGTGGTTCGTTTCTAATGTAAGATCCCGTGTTACCCCTCTGAACTAAGGTTGCTGTTTCAATGTTAATGGAACTTCATTTGGATAAACTTGACGCCGGTATACAATTACAAAGCTATAAAGTAGAACTTCGGAATCATATGGATTCAAAATGAAATCATAGTGGCGTAAATGCACAATGCATTGCCTCAGCTTTGCACAACTTTGATCATACGACCAATCTAATCTTGCATCGCAACAACTGTGGTTTGGTGTTGTCTATGGTCTAAAGTAACATCGGACTCATTTCTTTATATTTTCTGAAGTTATTCAAATTATGTCATTACTACTGTATGTTATAACTTTCATTGAGAAGCAGAGTTGAAGCTTCAAAATGCAGTGACTTGGGAGAAAAGGATATGATATAGACATTTGAAAATAAAATGGCCGGTGGTAGTTGGCTCCTTATAAACATTTCATATGGATCAACGCCTTGCTTAGAATAAACAAAGGAAGTTGCACGTACCTGGCTTTTGTTTATGAACTAGACTAAAATTGATGTGAAGTTTACTTTTTAAGAGTAGTGATCTTATAATTATTATTATACTCCTAAGATTATAATGTATGTGATCCCCTTCATCGAAAAAATGTATGTTATTCTCTGTGATATGTCATGTTGGTGTTTTCAAATGAGCACCAGGTATTTCTATTGCAGGGGAGCTGCTAGAAATGAGCTGTGTGGTGGTAGGGTCCTCATGTCTGGCGCCAGCAGTTGGATATTTGCATATGAAAACAATCATATATTTGGGACTTTGGCCAATTAGTACTTAAGAATTCATGCGACTTAGGGTTGAGAGTTGAGACTAATTAGAAAACGGGTCATCGGAGCCCCATCCTTGCACCTACCTGAAAATTTCTTCCCCGTGCCGTTTTATAACAAATCGGGAAATCTTCCTCATTTGTCACCAGGTCACCCCTGTTACTAGAAGTTCTCCTAGGCGGACTGCATTTTCTGCTGTTTTCTATATGTTTTGAGCTTCCTGGTCAAACTAGGTAAAACCAACTCAGCGTACAGATCAGGAGCTGAGTGCCTGAGTCTTAGTTTGCGAGATGCCCTGCAATGAACCGAATCTGCAATTTCAAGGAGCGAGTCCCACACCCGCATCACCGTCCCAATCACTGACATGCATGCAAGGTTCGAAGAATATATACCAATCGAGAATTTATAAATAGAGCTGCCCTAAGCAAGGAGGATATGACACAAATGGAATAAACTAGAATGCACAAAGGAAATCAGAATCAAAGTGAACGAGGACAGCATAACCTCTTCGATGAAAGGGGGGTCAACACTAACCAAATGCCCTTCACGATAAGTAGCAATTAAGGCAGAGATTAAGGATATTTAAGCCTAGGAAACGGCCTAAGTCAGCTTTCTCCTTCCAAAAGCAACAATTACAGGCCGTTAGTATTCTTCAGAAAACGATCCAACGTACTGAGATAAAGTCTGGTTCTGAAATTCTGATCAGAAATCTGTTGTCATTGACGTACAGCTAGACGCAAAGCATGCAATTTTTGACGATGAGCCTATATTAAATTGTATATAAAGAAACTGCAGGCATCGTGGTGTAGGCTTTTAAGTTCCAGGTCAATTGGTGCATATATAGTTTAAGAATTAATCTTTGTTAAGAAAAAAGAGAGGGAATGTGAATGATTTGCATAATGGTCTGACTAGTATATTCTCAGGCTTGTAGAGATGCTAGCCAGAGCACTACTAGAATTAGTAGAATATATGCCTCAAGTTGCTTTCTATGCTTCTAACTAATTTTTCTTAAAAAGGTTAAATATTGCAATTGATGATGATTATAGGTTAAGAACTCCACAGAATCCATGATCATCATGTTCTCGATTGATTGATAATGATGACTATCTAACTTGTAATCATGGATGGTATTTGTCCCTTCAAACTAATGTTATGAGAAAACCATCTATTTTTAGAATAGAGATAAAACTCGATCATGAGTCTTGTTTTTATATGAAATACACAATGATCTATAAACGTGCTACCATAGTCTTATTTTCCATAGCCTATAACGAACATGATCTCATAGCAATACTTTGTAACATTTAATATCGAAGTTTTTTTAATTAATTTCTTTTGAATTATTAAACATTGGCTAAAAGAATTTCACAAGTTGTGCATTGTTAATGTTAATAACCGACCTCCGCAACTTGTTGATGCATGCATGTGGAATATGGCAGATGCCTTCCTATAAAAGGGAAATTGAGATTATATGTTGTGCATGCTTCGATTCTTTAGTTAACTATTAGAGTACAACGACATTGAAACAACCAAAGATTGACATGGATAGAGTGTTAGATCAGAAGCTTGTTTCAAGCTGGTCTGATGTTCATCAATCTGTGCCCGAAACATATGTTTTCCCACCCGAACAACGACCCGGCAAGCACAAGGTTCCTATATGCAGGAGCATTCCAGTAGTTGATCTCGGCAGCTATGATCGCAGTGACACAATTCAACAGATGTGCAAAGCTAGCCAGGACTTCGGCTTTTTCCAGGTAACTCAAACTCATCGCCTTCATCGTCAGTTCTGTGTTTTGATGTGAACTTCATATCGATCAACAAGATCATGATAAAGAAAAATTACTTCATAATCATCAGGTTATCAACCATGGAGTTTCGAATAAGTTAATCGAAACTACAATGAGTGTTTTCAAGGAGTTCCATGCAATGCCCTCTAAGGACAAGGCAAGAGAAGGCTCCAAGGACCCAAGTCGAGACTGCAAGCTCTACACAAGTAGTGAAAACTATGCAAATGAAGAAGTGCACCTCTGGAGAGATGCATTGACTCACCCTGGTCATACTTCAGAAAAATACCTGCGATATTGGCCTCAAAAACCAGCTCAGTACCGGTAACCACAGACCAAGATTATTGCCTAACAATTCTTCTATGAATTGAGTTATATGATTGCTCGATGATACGTTTGGTTTTGTGAAATCTGTGCAGAGATGTTGTTAAGCGGTATCTGGAGGAGGTGAGGAACTTAGGTGCTGTGATTCTAGAGCTGCTTGCTGAAGGGTTGGGACTTAGCGCCGAGTTCTTCAATAATGGACTTAGTGATAGTCCAATGCTGCTGTCGAATCATTATCCACCATGTCCGGATCCTAGCTTGACACTGGGGATAATCAAACACCGGGATCCTTCTCTTATAACCATTTTACTTCAAGATACAGAAGGGCTTCAAGTTTTCAAGGATGGAAATTGGATTGGGGTTGAGCCTGTTTCTACAGCTTTTGTAGTCAACGTAGGTTATATACTCCAGGTTAGTATATAATAATTTAACTTCACTATTCGATTTTTGAACTAAATCGACTATGAGTACTTAACTTAATCTGCGTGAATTAATTGCAGATTATCAGCAACTCGAAGTTTAAAGGTGCAGAACACAGAGTGGTGACTAATTCAAGAGTCGCAAGGACAACGATTGCTTACTTTATATATCCTTCTAATGAGAACTTTATAGAACCTGCAAAAGCTCTATGCAACCGAAATCCGCCACTCTACCGATCGATGACATTTAAGGAGTTCCTTAAAAACTTCAAGTCCAAAGTTGGCAATACTGAATCAGTGTTGAAGACTATCAGCGTCTCAAGTAGCTAGTGTTGTAATGGCAGGTGATCCGATTCTTTTAACAGAATACATATATATGCACATTTCACATCGTTGATATCATATTTGTAACGGAAAAAAGAAGTTGATATCATATTTTCTTATAATCTCTTCCACAAACAGATTAAAGGATATGCAGTAAACCTGAAATCAGATTATTACACACAAAAGTGTGCAGTCGTGCATACTGCATACCCACCATATGCTGACTTTCCTGAGCCAGAAAAAAATAAAAATAAAAATAAAATATTCAAGGTCATTATTGAAAGAAAGATCGACCACCCAAATCACAATAATTATTAGTGTCTTTTGCCATAATTATTGGTTACTACTTATAAAAAACATCTTGTTTGAGCTAATCAAGCAAACCATTATACAAAATGCAATTGCTGTGTAGATAAGGACATGGGGAATCAATTAGACAACTAGGAGAAGAAATAAGAAATACAAAAATATTTTGGGGTCTTATTAAGACCTAAGAATTTTGGCCTTAATCCAACGTGGCGTGCCACTTTATCAAAACACATCATCAATATCAAAAACCTTGTTATGTTATATTTGGGTTAAAATAAAATCTTGTCCTTTTAAATCCAATAGCTCTAGATTATTGTCATTTTTCAAAAATGAAAATAATTTTAAGAAAAAAAAAAAATTTCAAGCTATTTTTTTTAGTATATTTTAGAAAAAGGGACCATCTAGCTTTGTAAATTAGAAAAAAAGCCCCCTGTTTTTCACTTCATAAAAAAGGGCATGTTTTTAATATTTTTATTAGAAAAGGCTCTTTTCAATTTTACTAAATTATAATAAAGGGCTGTTTTTAGTTTTGTTTGTGACTATAATACCCTTTTCTTGTTTTTTTCTTTTCTTTTTTAACATGATCCGATCATATTCTTCTTTATCTCCCAACATACCTCTCTCTCTCTCTCTCTCTCACCAACTCCTCCTTTTCTCGTCCCCTTCGGCCACGTCGACGACGACGCCACCGCCGCCGCGATTCGCCGCAGCCAGGGATTCAATTTCGACATCAAGCCGCCGCACGTCAATGTCTAACTCGACGCAGGAGATTAAGTCCCGAAGCGCCGAGAAGATTTCGTCTTGGACATAAGCCCCGTCGCCGCGGCGCAGGAGGAGAGATTTGATGACGTGGCGGCGGAGGAGGTGGTGTCGAGGAAGCAGGTGATTGTGGTGACGTCGCTTGTTGGTTTTTTTTCCTGCTTCTTTCAATTTGAATTGGATTTTGATATTAAATTTTGGTGATTTGGAGTGTGTGTTGGATTGCAGATGCTTATTTTAGGAAGACCGGGTTGGAGAGGTCAGTAGCGATTTCTAGAGATTTGGAATGGTTTGGGGAACAAGGCAATGTGATTCCGGAACCCAGCTAGAGGTGCCTCTGTTCTTGATTCACTTTGTGGGAAAACAACAGAGCTCTGGCTTAAAAGAGTAAGGGCACTGTCTAGAGGTGACTCTGTTCTTGATTCAGCAACTGACCTGCTCATGTGCCTTCAAACTAGCTTACATGCTTTGGAAGAAGAAGATACTAATCTGAAGAATTGTTTCTTGGACCTGGGCTCATTTCCTGAATTGATATCTTTGCTTGGGGTTATCCAGGCTCATTTTACTGTGTTTTTCTGCTTAGCTAATCAGACGAGTATAATCAGTTATTAGTTTTTGGCTACTCCTAGTGTACATGGGATAATGTTTCTACAATTCTACGTTTTACAGTAGCTTGCTGGATTAATTCGAATACATTTTCAGAAGCTACTGCTAATTTTTTATGGGAATAGTATATAATCTGTTGCAAACCTTGGACTTACTTTACCTAATGCAAAATTGAGCTTGGTTATTGATGGGGGAAATGAGAAGTGAAAGTTTGATAGAAAGGGGGGATTGCTGTGTTGGCAAGTTACTAGTTTTTCGGTTGGGTAATTGAGGCTTTTGTTTAGCTAGGATGGTCATTATCACTTTGTTCTGGGCGTGAACTCGCTGAATTAGTTCTTATACACAAGATATTGCTGATTGCATTCTCTGAGGGTGCTGCCAATTTTGTACGGAAAGAGTGTTTGATCTGTAACATCTGCTGTAAGCCTTTGACAATGTTACTCTGCTCTAGCCTCTAGGCAAAGCTGAGTTTGAATGAATGGCTTAGTGATAAGTGGGAAATAAAGGGAAGTGAAACTTAGAAAGAAGGGGATTACTGTGTTACAAAGATAGTTACACAGATAGTTTTCAGAATTGATAGTTACTAAGATAGTTATACAGATTTGATAGTTACTAAAATAGTTACACAGATAGCTCTCAAAATCAGATAGTTACTAACATAGTTACACAGAAAATTTTCACAATTGATAGTTACTAAAATAGTTACTAAGATAGTTATTCAAAATCAGATAGTTACTAAAATAGTTACTAACATAGTTATTAAAATGATAGTTACTAAGATATTTATTAAGATGATAGTTAGTAAGATAGTTAGTTTGATAGTTACTAAGATGGTTACTGAAAATGTGATAGTTACAGAGTTACAAAAATGATAGTTACTAAGTTAGTTACATAGAATACGTACAAGAATGATAGTTACTAAGATAGTTACACAGAATAGATACTACGATGATAGTTACTAAAATAGTTACTAACATAGTTACATAAAATAGTTTACTCAGATGATAGTTACTAAGGTAGTTACACAAAATAGGTACTAGGATGATAGTTACTAAGATAGTTACTTAGATAGTTAGTAAAATAGTTACTTAGATAGTTAGTAAGATAGTTAGTATGACAGTCACTATAGTACTAAGATGATAGTTACTTAGATAGTTAGTAACTATATAGATAGTTAGTAACTATATAGATAGTTAGTAACTATATAGATAGTTAGTAAGATAGTACTGAGATGATAGTTACTTAGATAGTTAGTAAGATAGTTACAGAGATGATAGTTACTTAGATAGTTACTAAGATTATAGTTACTTAGATAGTTAGTAAGATAGTTACTGAGATGATAGTTACTTAAATAGTTAGTAAAATAGTTACTTATATAGTTAGTAAGATAATTACTAAAATTATAGTTACTTATATAGTTAGTAAGATAGTTAGTCAGATGATAGTTACTTAGACAGTTAGTAACTGTATAGATAGTTAGTAAGATAGTTACTGAGATGATAGTTACTTAGATAGTTAGTAAGATAGTTACTAAGATGATAGTTACTTAAATAGTTAGTACGATGGTTAGTATGATAGTTACTAGAATGTTAATTTAATATTTACGCTCCCGTGGTGCGGTGCAGCGGCACGCTGAATTGTGTCCTGCATTTTTCATTCTTGGTTCAGTTGCTTTCGATTTTCAAGCTCTTGCTTTTCAGTCATGAATTTTTTTTTTTTTTCATAGTTACTGTGATAGTTACTTGGATAGTTCTCAGCTTTTGAACAAACAAGAACTGTTACATTCATAGTTACTAGCGTATTTTGTCAGATAGTTACTAAGATGATAGTTCGTTAGATAGTTAGTAAGATAGTTTATATAATGATAGTTACTTAGATAGTTAGTAACATAATTAGTTAGATAGTTTCTAAGATTATAGTTAATTTGATTGTTAGTAAGATAGTCACTTTGATAGTTTCTAAAATTATAGTTACTTAGATAGTTATTAAGATGATAGTTACTTAGATAGTTAGTAAGATAGTTAGTAAGATGATAGTTATTTAGATAGTTAGTAAGATAGTTACAGAAAATGTTGTCTTATATTTTTCATTGTTGGTTCAGTTGTTTTCGATTTTTAAGCTCTTTGCTTTTCCATCCTGCATTTTTTTTATTTTTCATAGTTACTGTGATAGTTAGTAAGATAGTTACTAAGATGATAGTTATTAAAATGATAGTTGCTGAGATAGTTAATAACATAGTTAGTAAGAAAATTTCTAAGATTATAGTTAGTTTGATAGTTAGTAACATAATTAGTAACATAGTTAGTAACATTGTTTCTTACTGAGTGAAGCAATAGGCACAAGGTTTCACAAACCATCAGATTAAACATACTACAATCACAACACAATGAACACATCAGATCATTTACATATATAACTCCTTAAGTTGCCATATTGTTGCCAAAGAAGTTGTTCCTGCGTAAGCAACGGTTGCTTCCTCTCCATGTCAGCTATTTGAACATATGAAGGAGGAGGCACAGCAAGGGAGGCAGCGAAAGGATCTTGCTGTCCCACAGCTTGAACTGTCCCATCCGAGGCAGGCAGGGCTAGCACCGGCGTAGAACCCTTGCCTGGTGGCAGTGGCATTGCCACACTACTTGCACTCCCACCACTCATTTGTGAGGTGTTCACATGCTGCCTCACTGTCCCTTGATCATACATCCCATTCAATAGCAACTATTCAAAACGACCAGCCAAATCTGCCTTATGCTTCTACAGATTACTAGCTGTTTCAACCAATGCCAACTCCCAATCTGCTTTACCACTCTCAGCAGCCGGGGTCTGCCACGCGGAGCTCACTTCAGGCATTCCATTTGAATCAAATGCTTCCCAGGATCCATTTGGATTAGTAGTAGAAGGTCCATAGAATCAGCATACGGCAGCCACCACTTCTATCCATTAATTCATATATCTATGACCACTTAGTAATGATTACAACCATCTTTCCTACATAACAATCTCAATTTTCCTCAAGAACACAAATTATTAGAAATAATAGCAACATACCATTTGCAGAATCCTCTCCTTGATCTTGTCACTTAGCCAATATGCCTTTTTAACATTGAACCGCATATCCACCTTGGTGTTCACTGTACAATCAAAAGAAAAAACTCCTTACTATAATCTTCTTGAATGTAAAATGAAGTTGGCCTAGCTTCGGCTTTTTGCTGACATAAAAAATGATGAAAGAAAAACTCCTTCTTGTATATCATATTCTGTGGTTCTGCAAAGAAGAAGGAAGAAGATGAAAAACACAAATCCAAATACTTAATTTGGCATGACATGTATATCTGCATGGGTGTTTCAAAACCACGAGCTTTATGCATTATTATCCTTTGCTTCACTTATCCAACAAGATCAAAATCACAGCATCTTAATTATAAGATCACAACTGTCCTTACCTTCTTTTTGTTTTGTTTGGTAAAAGCAAGAATATATATAGACCATGATCATGTATAGAGAAATTTTGAGCAACGATTATGGGTCTGATTTGTTCGATCAAAATGTAAAGCAACAAACATACATAGATAGATGCCAACTTTAGTTTCCCAGGAGGATGAGACACAGAGTTACTATGATCGATAACCACGAGGACCTCGAACACAAGATGATCAAGGACGACCGCCTGTACCGCGCCTCCGCCTCTTTCTTTTTCCGGTCAATCCGCCGGCTCCGACGAGCTTCGGCTCCAACGAGTCCAAGTCCGAGAGGCAGTGGTTCGTCGACGCCTTGAACTCCTTCCAGATCCAGTCCCCAGAGGGATCCTTTCCCACCGATCCGCCCTCTGCCAACTCCACCAACCCCGATTTCCTCTTCGGCTTCGAAACCATCAACACCTGGGCCTAGGACGCCTCCTTCTCCGCCGCCGTCGCCGCCTGCGGCTTCCAGAAACTCGCCCGGTCCGACGCCTCCGTTTTGCCAATGGATCTTGGATCGTCGGTATTATATAGAAGAGGGAGAGATTTTAAGTTTCGTTTTTCTTTTAATTAAAAGAATTACAGTGGCATATTTCGTAATTATGTAATATTGTTTGGTTATTTATTAAGTAGTGCCCTTTTTTATAAGGCCTTCAAAGTTAAGGCTTTTTTTATAATTATGGGCCTTCAAATGCCCTTTTTTATAATTAGCCCTTTTTTTTACCATATTTTAGAAAAAAGGACTATCCACCTTTGAAAATTAGAAAAAAAGCCTCTTCTTTTTCACTTTATAAATAAGGGCATTGTTTTAGTATATTTATCATAAAAACCTCCATTCAATTTCATTAAATTATAATAAAGGGCTGTTTTTCATTTTTTAATGGACGATTTTATCCTTTTGTATCAAATTTCCTATTCCGTTATGTTATTTTCCCTCTCCGAGCTCTGTTTTCTTTTTCTTCTTCATGTTCTTTTCCTTCTTCTTCTCTCTCTCTCTCAACCATCCGGCGACAGAGGACGAGCTATGGTCGATGATTCTGGAGGTCGATTCCGATGGCGATGGAACTACCACCGTCGTCGTCGACGACGTCGTCCGCACCTCCCTCGGCCCCAAAGGCATGGACAAGATGGAGATCTCCACCGCCAACGATGACGTCATCATCACTAACGACGACGCAACCATTCTGTGACTATTCGAGTGGTCCGGCCACTCCTCCAGATCCTGCGAGACACCAACTTCTCCTTCTTCGTCAACCTCTACCCCTACAAGGCTACAACCTCTACCGCCTCACTCAAATTTCTCCGGCGTTTGAAGCGCTTAAGGTTTTGCTCCCTTTTTTCAATTCTTATCGAAATCGTTTCGGCATGTGTTGATTTGTTATTTGGATTAGTTTTTGGTGTTGATTTTGAAGTCAGGGTTTGATTCTTATCTGTATGTTCAGAATTCGTTGTTGTTTGTTTATGCTCAAGTTGGGTCCGTGGGACTTGCACGCCAAGTGTTCGACGAAATGTCTAATAGAAGTGTTTCGTCTTGGAGCCTCGGAAAGGAATTATATGGCTTGAAACATGGAACTTTGTTTACATTTGCTTGTATGATTATATTCTATGCTTTATTGTGGCAGTTGGTTGCTTTAAAACATGAGGCTCTATTTAAGCTTCAAAGGGTAGAGGAAGCTTTTGAATTAGTAAATGCTGCTCTCGCGGTGCAGATTCTCGGTGTTCGGCGTCAGAAGCCGAGCATACGGCGCGTCGTTCAATGCGGTGGGGCGGGAGCTGTCGAAGAGGATGAGAGCCTTGGGCGCTGTTGAGATACTGCCGGTTTGGGAAGCTGACGTGGACGACGGAGATATTGACCTGGTCTTTGAGGCTTGGAGTGGTAAGCTGATGAGGTTTTTGAAGGGCGGTGCCGCCGAAAACGGTGTCAGTTTGAGTAATGGAGGTGGAGTTGAGTACTCTGACGTGTCAGATGATGAAGAGGAGAATGTGGAAGATGAGGAGGAGGAGGCTGTGGTTGAATCTAGTGTTGTTGATCTTGAGGACATTGCAGGTATTGCAGGTGAAGCACCCAAGGGGGCCGTGGCATCGACTAAGACCAAGACTAATGGGACAGTGAATGGTAAAAGAGATATGGTTACTCTAGTGATTCGTGTCAGCTTACAAAAGCAGGCGAGCTTGTTGTTCAGTTCGATTAGTTGGGAAAGATTTTCAGCTGTCTCTAGTTTGTATTCTAATTTAGGCTTTGTTTGTGTGAAAATGCAGGGGTATAAAATTATTCGTTCACATAGTGGTGTTAAGATTTGTAGATGGACAAAGTCGTAGCTTAGAGGCCGAGGTGGCTGTTACAAACACTCATTTTATGGCATGCACAATGTTTGGCCAGGGTCTGCAATATGTTCCTACAAGCAATGTCTTACTTTGTGATCGAGGCGCTTGCAGGTCTAAGCTTGGACAGTGGGAAATGGCCATTGACAATTGCAATGCATCTTTAAAAGAATGGCCTAATTTTCACAAAGCCCTTCTATGGCGTGCTCACTCTTATGCTAAAGTATGGTCCACATATTGTAAACATTTTATATATTTAAAAGTAATTTGGATCATGTTCATGTCTTGTTGTCACACATGTAGTGGGTAATTAAATTAGTTCAAGTTTTAGTATTTGTGTATAAAACTGTAATTACACATGTAATTAGGTGGTAACTAACAAAGTGTATGTGTATAAAACTATGTTAGTAACTATATTGGTAATTGTGTATGTAATTGTGTTGATATAGGAGTAATTATTCAAGTAATTATCTCAGTTACTATTGGCTTAAGTATCAAAGTAACTATCCAGTAATCGAAGTAACTATCTAAGAATGAAAAATGAAAAATGCAACTGAACCAAGAATGAAAAATGCAGGACACAATGCAGCGTGCCGCTGCACCGCACCACGGCAGAGTAACTATCATAGTAACTATTATCTTACTAACTATCTTACTAAATATCCTACTAACTACCAAACTAACTATTTTACTAACTATGTTACTAACTATCTAAGTAACTGAGGAGGATTGGAGGTGGCACATGTACGACATTTTAGTAATTATCTTAGAAACTATCTTACTAACTATGTTACTAAATCCTAAGTAACTATCATCTTAGTAACTATCTTACTAACTATCTAAGTAACTAACATTTTAGTAAGATAGTTACTAGGGTAGTTACACATATAGTTACAAAATTAATAGTTATTATCTAGGATAGTTACACAAATAGTTACAAAATTGATAGTTACTAAAATAGTTAGTAGTTACTAAGATAGTTACTTAGGTAGAAAATTGATAGTTACTAAGATAGTTACCAACATAGTTACACAGAATAGTTTACTCAGATGATAGTTACTAATATAGTTATAAAATTGATTGTTACTAAGGTAGTTACACAGATAGTTACAAAATTGATAGTTACTAAAATAGTTACTAAGCTAGTTACACAGATAGTTATAAAATTGATAGTTACTAAGATAGTTACTAACATATTTACACAGAATAGTTTACTCAGATGATAGTTACTAAGGTAGTTACACAAATAGTTACAAAATTGATAGTTACTAAAATAGTTAGTAGTTACTAAGATAGTTGCTAGGGTAGTTACACAGATAGTTACAAAATTGATAATTACTAAAATAGTTAATAGTTACTAAGATAGTTACTTAGGTAGTTACACAAATAGTTACAAAATTAATAGTTACTAAGATAGTTACTAACATAGTTACCCAGAATAGTTTACTCGTATGATAATTACTAAGATAGTTACTAAGGTAGTTATATAGAATAATTTACTTAGATGATAGTTACAAAATTGATAGTTACTAAGGAAGTTACACAAATAGTTACAAAATTGATAGTTACTAAAATAGTTATTAAGCTAGTTACACAAATAGTTATAAAATATAGTTACTAAGATAGTTACTAACATAATTACACAGAATAGTTTACTCAGATGATAGTTACTAAGATAGTTACATAGATAGTTATAAAATTAATAGTTACTAAAATAGTTAGTAGTTACTAACATAGTTACTACAATAGTTACACAGATAGTTATAAAATTGATAGTTACTAAAATAGTTAATAGTTACTAAGATAGTTACTTAGGTAGTTACACAATTGATAGTTACTAAGATAGTTACTAACATAGTTACAAAATTAATAGTTATTAAGATAGTTACTAACATAATTACCCAGAATAGTTTACTCAGACGATAGTTAGTAAGATAGTTACTAAGGTAGTTATAAAATTGATAGTTACTAAAATAGATAGTTACAAAATTGATAGTTACTAAAATAGATAGTTACAAAATTGATAGTTACTAAGCTAGTTACACAGATAGTTATAAAACTGATAGTTACTAAGATAGTTATATAGAATAGTTTACTCAGATGATAGTTACTAAGATAGTTACTGAGGTTGTTCAAGTAACTATCTGAGTAACTATCTGCATAACTATCCAAGTAACTTGAATTGCATAGCAATGATACACGTCCACCAAATAGCATATGCTCTATCAGTCATGAATTCTACAATGCCGAAGATACAACAATTACATTCCAAGAAAAGAAAGAGATGATCCTAATTTTTTCATAGTACAGAACGAGAGTGCTTTGAAAACAATGTCCCCCAACCACAAAACTTCTTATCGAAACCAAATGTACTACTGAATTGACAGAGGCATTTTCACAAACACATGGTGTGCAACATTACATTAATAACATGATAATCAAACAGAATATACAAACATTATCACAAACTGGATGATCGCACCATTACTAGTCACTGATGTGAACAAAGTTAAAAATCTAATTTTCCCTTTTCCTTTATATCTCAACATGTTTGCAGAACTGTCTTCCACATCAAAGGTTGGAAACCCTTTACCTGCAATTGACCGGTTCTTTTCAATTTATGATGATGTTGTTAAATCAACAACAACGCTTGAATCAATTGCAAGTAATCGCAGTTCTGATGCACCTTATGATGACATTCCAACTAAGCAATCAAAATCGGTTTCTCTTTGGGTTGAAGCTGCCTTGGCTACTGATCTTGAAGTTGTCTCTCTTCTTTGCCCCCAAGATCATGAGTCTCCACCCACCCTGCAGAAAAGTCTGTCAAAACGACAATCTCTCAATCCATCTGGCAGTGCCATCCATTGTCATCTTCCGGCCGAATGACCCTGCCGGGTAGAAATTGGGCTCGGCGACGGTGCACTCGCCCTCGTTTGCTTCGACCTCTCCGACGTGCTGACGACTTGGCTGGCATGAAGGAGCACGGTGGTGCCTCGTGGTGAAGCATGTACAGTCCTCAAGTCCGATCTTGTGAACAGTATTAGATTTTCAGAGAAAGAGAGAGTGAATAGTACTTAGTAGTGGAGTGTGAGAGTGAATAGTGTTTAATCATGCGTAACCACGTAATCACTCAACGGTTTCCGTTCCGTTCGGTTTTTCAGTGGCATAATATGTAATTATATCAGTTTTTTTGAGTATTTGTTAACTGCTGCCCTTTTTTATAAGGCCTTTAAAATTTAGGCCTTTTTTCTAATTATGGACTTTCAATAGCCCTTTTTTATAATTAGCCCTTTTTTTTATTACACTCGTTTTAAAATTTAAACACCAAATATAATAATTTTTTAAATTATAATTATTCGAAAATATAAATTTAAGTGAATAATATACATATATATATATATATATATATATATATATATATATATATATAGACACACACACACATATACATACATATATATACACACACATATAAATCTAAGTTTTGACTTTTATGATTAACCTAATTTACAGATGGTAATATAAATATATGGGGAATATTTGAATATTGTCTTAATACAAAGCAGTAATTACGATGATTAAAAAAAGCAATAATTATGAAATATAATTTACTCATAACTACTTAATTAATAGTCATTGTAAATTAGGCAACAATTACAACTAAATTATGTTTTATTTTAGATTATTTTGTTACCTTTTTTAGGTTGACTATATGAAATTTATTTCTTGACACAATTACGATATTTAACATTAAAACATTCTATCTTTGTGAATCAAATTCAATGTTAAATTTTTTTTGACTCTTAATCAAAATTTAGATTTAAAATTATATATATATATATATACATATCCATTTAATTTTAGAAAAATAAAAGTAGATAAAATAAATTTGTATCGAATTTTTTAGATGAATTATATATATGAAGTTTATTTGGACATTGATATAGTGTGTTGAAATTTTTTTTTTTTGAAATGGTACTATTTTTTTTAAATAGTATATGTGTGTATGTATGCACGTATATGTGTGTATATATATATGTATATTCACTTAAATTTATATTTTTGAATAATTATAATTTAAAAAATTATATTTGGTGTTTAAATTTAAAAACGAGTGTAATAAAAAAAATGGCTTGAAAAATATTTTTCTTTTCTTAAAATTATTTTTATTTTTGAAAAATGACAAAATAATCTAGAGCCATTGGATTTGAAAGGACAAGATTGTATTTTAACCCTAATATGACATAACAAGGTTTTTGATATTGATGATGTGTCTGGATTAAGGCCAAAATTCTTAGACCTTATTAAGGCTCCCTATCACTATTAAGAAATAATAGTCTTAGACCTGATAGTCTTGAAATTAAAAGAAAGAACAACATATCTGCCACTTTGCCAACTTGATTAGTTTAGAACACAAAACATCATAGGATTGAATGCATTAATCAGTGGAGACTTGATGTACGTAAAACGATAAGTAATGCAGGCGTCGAAAATTTAAACCATGAGGGGTTCCAAGCTGCATGTAGCTTAGCCTGCTATTGTTCTTGGCACATGAATAATACCAGCTAGGTTATTGACTTTGAGTTACAGTGTTGCATACGTTTAACGATAATAATATGCATCTATAATCAAGATGTGACAGTTCTTTAGTCAAACTAATGGTTTCTTCCTTTCCTTCACATCGTTAACGTAACATGAGATGGCAGCTAGATACTGTGTTTTATGAATACAGCATCAGTTTAAGTTTCACTAGATAACATGTAAAATCGGTGCCTTCGTTGAGCAAGCACATTTTCTGCAGCTAGTAGTCTTGCCAAGGCTCTTTACCAGGATTTCCTTATACAGAGACTGCTTTAGTCTATTTAAACATTGCAGTGAGTTAGTAATATATTGTGCTTCAAGGTAATGCAGAGTTAGCGTAAAATAATGGCTTATTAGGATTCTTTCTTATGACTGAAACTACATTTCTCATCACCTAGGAAAAATAACATAGCTAAAACATTATGAGAAGCACTCAAGGATGAAGTTACATGTTTCTTGCTAGTATATTCCTCTGGCTTGCTGAGATGCTAGCCAGAGCACTACTAGAATTAATAGAATATATGCCTCAAGTTGCTTTCTATGATTCTAACTAATTTCCTTAAAAGGTTAAGATCTCCATAGAATCCATGATCATCATGTTCTTGATTGAGGGTAAGGCTAGGGTATCTAACTTGTAATCACGGATGGTATTTGTCCCTTCAAACTAATGTTCTGAGAAGACTAGTACTATCTATATTTAGTACTGCAGAAAAAACTCGATCATGAGTCTTCTTATTATATGAAATTTACAATGATCTATAGACCTGGTACATTTAATGTCATAGTAATAGCTCGTAACATTTGATATCGAAAAGTTCTTTTTAATTATCAGACATTGGCCAAAACAATTGCAACTTGTGCATTGTTAATGTTAATAACTTGTTCATGCATGTGGAATATGGCAGACGCCCTCCTATGGAAGGGAAATAGAGATCATATGTTGTGCAGGCTTCTGTAGTTAATTATTAGAGGACAACGACATTGAAACTACCATTCTGTTTCAAAGGTTGACATGGATACGGTTTTAGATCAGAAGCTTGTTTCAAGCTGGTTTGATGGTTATCAATCCGTGCCCGAAACATATGTTTTCCCACCCGAAAAAGGACCCGGCAAGGTTAAGGTTCCCCTATGCAGGAGCATTCCAGTAGTTGATCTTGGCAGCCATGATCGTCGTGACACCATTCATCAGATTTGCAAAGCTAGCCATGACTTCGGCTTTTTTCAGGTAATTCGAACACATCGCCTTCATCATAGTATGCTCTTCTTCATGGCATACTTATATGCTATATATGCTAAACAAATAGTACTTCATGATCATCAGGTTATCAACCATGGAGTTTCGAATAAGTTAATCCATGATACAATGAGTGTTTTCAAGGAGTTCCATGCAATGTGATGAGAACCGCGAGGCTCACACAAATAATAACCCTACAAAATATCGTTAGTAGATGAGTAAGTAGGGATCGTTCTAAGCCGGGAATTAAGGGTACCTGAAACATGAGAATGTTAGACAAAAATATATACATATAAACATTGAAACGTCACTTTTAATGGGGATAAAGGGATCGGCAGCTTTGCTGCCCTAAAGCTAAAGGACACGAAATTAAATCATAATTCTACTATATACAAGTGATCATCATCTCTCACACAAAATAGTTCACACAAAAGGCTCTTTCACAAGTAGACACGCATGCAAGAAAGTAAGGAACAAGTATTTAGCATGTTTTTAAGTTCAAATTAGTTTCGATCCCAATTAGAGCCTACGAGGTCATCTAATCGTTTGATTACTAAAGTTCTTAAGATTAACTACGAGTATAATCCTAAGGTTATGCTAACCGGTTTTACACGTTTAACATTTAAGCATATGAATCACAAATCGAAGACATATAAACAAGCAAGGTTGTCAATCATCTTATTTAACATGCAAGTTCTAAGGGTTTTACTGTAGGCGAGAACACAAATCAAGACAACTACGAGTATGAATTATTCATGTTCTCTAGTTTGATGAAACCTAACATCTAGATTTACATGCTTCTAGCCAATACTAATGTTTCGGTTTTTAAGTCACATCCCTTAGATTACTAACCAATTTAAATCCTAAACATGCATCTAATACCACTGTCCTAATTATCTAACACACAAAATCAACAAGTTAAAATTACAAAACCTTGAAATAAACTTCAATCATACAATTGGTTTACATAAAAGTTCAATAAAAACCAATAATCGAATCGAGTTCATACAAAACAAACAAACAAGAATAAATACAAAAGCCATAGAGGGGGATGGATCAAACTTTTAGAACCTTGAAGACTCCTCAATCGTGTGGTGAAGAAGGTGCGGCTGCTGCTTGGTTGTTCGGCAGGAAACAAGAACAAGGCAGAATTTCGGGTGGTGGTGATGGAGGGTTTTGGGTAAGTATTTGAGTGTTGGTGCTTGTGAGACTTGGTAGAGCTTTAGGCTAATATTTGTGCTTGAGATGAGATGATTTTTTCTGAGATTTCATTGGCTTTATATAGGGGAAAAAACCCTAGGGCTACCGGCAGCACAAGGAATGAGAATTCCTTTTCCTAGTTGGCTTATGTTTCCTTGTGGGAAAAGCAATGCATTCTTGGACTTTAATTCTGAATTTTCTTCATGGCTTAGGCTGCATATCTTCATGGACTTCTTATGTGGACTTGACAACTCCATTTGAATGAACTTGATCCATAGAAAATACACCAATCGGCAAGAATACAGAACTGGCATCAATGCTTGCCTACTGGCAGCATTTTCCTAGTCAGACTAGGTTTGCTTCTTTCTTCATGCTTTTCCACATTGCCATAGACCGATGTCATCCTCTATCCTTCAATGAGCTTGGACAATCCTCAAGTATGCAATTGAATGTCAAAATGTCCATCGAAAACATAGAAGAAGGAAGAGAGGCAGAAACTTGGTGGAATCGGCTGGCAGTGACCTTGTTGCGTTGCAACTAGCATAACTTTTTCTTCAGTGCTCCAATTGATGCGATTCTAAGTCTCAGAGAAATTAGACTCGTAGAGTTTTCCATCGATAGAAGGCACGTCCTCTGGTTCTAAGTGATGTGTCGTACAAAAATTCTGGAAGTCAGAACACAGTACCAGGAAAAGTCCTGGTACTCCCTGGTGATCTTTGCTCGAGCTGCAAGGTTGCAGCCATCTTTTGGGTGACTTTCCGAACTCCGATTGATCTGAACTTTTGAAATAAAACACTTTAGCAAGCCAATTATATGCATACCAAATTTCATCAAATTTGGAAAAGGATAAGTTAGTTTTCCACTCGTCTCAGAATCACGAAAAAGACACATTTTGCATTATTTTTCAAATTTCTCAAACTTGGTCATTTTTCGGATAATTAAGCACATTTTTCCAAAACTCTACCGAATTGACACTAAATTAAATTATGACTCAATCTTAGATAAATAAGGGTTAAACAAAACATAAACGAGGACATAATCATATTAATATCGTCGCACATTGTGCTCCTATCACAATGTCCTTTAAAGACAAGGCAAGAGAATGCTCTAAGGACCCGAGTCAAGACTGCAAGCTTTACACAAGTAGTGAAAAGTGAAAACTATAAAAAAGAAGAAGTTCACTGCAATATTGGCCCCAAAAACCAACTCAGTACCGGTAACCACAGACCACGACTATTGCTTATCAATTTTCATATGAACTGAATATGATTGATCGATGAGCGATGGTACGATTAATTTTGTGAAAACTATGCAGAGATGTTGTTAAGCGGTATCTGGAGGAGGCAAGGAACTTAGGTGCTGTGATTCTGGAGCGGCTTGCTGAAGGGTTGGGACTTAGCTAGCGCTGAGTTCTTCAATGGTGGACTTATTGATAGTCCGATAATGTTGTAGAATCATTATCCGCTATGCCCAGATCCTAGTTTGACATTGGGGATAACCAAACATCGGGATCCTACTCTTGTAACCATTTTACTTCAAGATACAGAAGGGCTTCAAGTTTTCAAAGATGGGAATTGGATTGGGGTTGAGCCTGTTTCTACAGCTTTTGTGGTCAATGTAGGTTATGTACTCCGGGTTAGTACTAAATTGATTTAACTTGATTATTCGATTAGGGTCTATTGTATTTGGATTTCCATAGAGTTTTAAAGATTATTATAGATTCTACAAGTTTTGGGGTATTCAATTTGGATTTACAAAAGAAGATTTTAAATTCACTAAAATTTAAGGGTATTCAATTATGATTTCAATTAACTTTTTAAAAGTCTATAGAAGTTTAAGGGTATTCAAAAACTTTACGAATTTTGAAAGATTCATTAAATGATGGATTTACATGGATTGTTTAGTGTAAATTGTAAAGAAAACAAGGTTCCATCAATCCAACTTCTAGACTCAAGATTTTCGTGGATTTATAATTCTTTTCTTTTCATTACTCTCTCTCTCTCTCTCTCTCTAAATGGGTCGCAATTTTCTCATACATATTTTACAATAGGGGCTAGCTATACAAGTTGGTGATAATAGAAGAGTACAACGAGTAAATGACGACAACGACCCCAACTATGTTCCTCACGGCCGCATATATCAGGAACCCCACGCATTTCATAAGTAATCCTATCAACTAACTTTCTAGCACCAACTCGATCTAATCTCAAATTTTATCGATCAACCTCTCTCTCTCTCTCATCTCGTCATTTCCGTGAATTTATAATTTTTTTCTTTACATCATTTTTATCCTTATACTTCTTCATTCTTCATAATATACATGTCTAGTTTGATACATATATAGAACTAGTTAACCTGTAAAGATTTCATGTTAATTTTTTGTTTATTTACTTATGTTACATGTTTATGTTGATAAAATGATTAATGATAAAAAGTTTGTCAAAATCTATGGGAATCCTTAAAAGTTGTATTTTTTGTTTTCACAAGTCTTTAAAAGTTTCTCTTATAAATCTACGGAAATCTAGAAGATTTTATAGAGTCTGTATAAATCTAAGAACTTTTTATGAATTCATCACTTAAAAAAAATATGCACAAATCTGAATACAATACACCCCCTTAAATTGACTATGAGTACTTAACTTAATCTGCGTGAATTAAATGTAGATTATCAGCAACTCGAAGTTTAAAGGTGCAAAACACAGAGTGGTGACTAATTCAAGATGCGCAAGGACAATTATTGCTTACTTTATCTATCCTTCTAAGGACACCCTTATAGAACCTGCAAAAGCTCTATGCAACCGGAATCCGCCACTGTACAGGTCGTTGACATTTACGGAGTTCATGAAAGACTATAAATTTAAAGTAGGCAATACTGAAGCAGTGTTGCAAACTATGGGTGCGTTTGGGGGAGCTATAAGTTCTTCTGCTTATAAGTATAAGTCAGTTCCTTTGCTTATAAGTATAAGTCAGTTTCGTGTTTGGTAACACAATATGTCAGTAGTTTTTTGAAAAACTAAGGATCATTTTCAATAGAAAATGAGAAGCTGCTCTCACCCACCTTAAGTCAGCTTTTAATTAAAAGCTCAGCTGCAACAAACCCATAGGGCCGGTCTTGTGTCATAGGCGGCCTTGTGCCAAATTTTTTTGGCGGCCTTGGTACATATATATTATGTGTAAAAAAATTTGTCAACAAACAATACATATAGCATTTTGAAGAAAATGAATTCATATTGTTCTAACTATTAAAGTAAAAACAAAAAAATAAAACGAGAGAGCAAAAATCTCATGTTAAGCATATTTCTTAAGTTCTAAAGACAAAAAAAACAAAAAGTTGTAGTATATAATACGAGGAACCTGCAAACTCGTACTACCAACATACAACCGAAATGCCTACTGACTCCACAACCAACAACGAGAAAGATAATAAAGAAACCTGTAAAAAAGAGTAATTTAGCAACGGAACCAATGTAATGAATTTCCAAACTTGATAAATGGTAACACAGTACAATCTTACCTGGTGTTTGGGCCAAAATTAACATTTATCCGAGATTGTGGATCGAAGCCCAAGATGTTACTTATTAAAGAATAATATGATGTATGTTAAATCTTTCTTTCTTGGAAAAGAATTGAGATTCCTTTAAGAATCCGAGAATGAGGTGGTTTAAGGTAATTAAATCCTAATTGATCTCAGAATCTATTATGGTTGATACGCAAGGATTAGAGTTCTGCATTCTCTATATAAAGAATTCTTATACGACTTAGAAAAGGGTTCACAACCATCTTACAAACACACAAGGTTTTGCGCATCGCAAATCTTGCAAAGTCTCTCCGGAGCAAATCTCTTACACGTACTGCCTCCACAAATTGCAAACAACCACCATCCACCCCTGCCGCAACCTTATGCCCGCCATCGGTCGTTGTATACTTGCGCAGTTGTCGAAGTATCCAACCCTGCCGCAACCTTACGCACGCCATCGGTCGCTGTATACTTGCGCGGTTGTCGAAGTGTGCCTTGCATTTGTGTGAGCGTCGCTAAGACCTATCGAGTCTAGTCGCCACATCATGTGGTATATCGAGTCGCTATCTTGCATAGCAAACCATTCCCCGCGGTCTTGAATTGTTGCTCTGCTTTGCATCTCAGGATCGAAGTAAGAATTACTCAATCTGCAATAGGTTGAGAGGAAAATCCTAATAGATTTTTGTTAGGTCTTGTTCGAGCCTCTTACGCCGGCCTAGTCAACGCCCGCGTAACAGTCGCTTGGTCAAGAGGTCAGGTATCGGGAGCAGACATATACACTCGCCAGAGGTCGTCTGCATTAAAGTTGTACCAACTCAAAAGTACTGGCACGCTCGCGCACATAACAAGAGGACTGGAATTGACGTCCGCCACCTCTACGTGTTGACTGTTCGTCGGGTGCTGAGTCCGCCACGAACAGTAGTCGCACCACTTGTAAGGCGCAACGAGCTATTAAATATGTAAGGCGCAGGATCCCTCTGCGGTGCACCGCCGACTGACCATGACACCACCCCACTTCAAAACTGAGGCCTCTTTCTTTCCTTCTCTTTGTGGAAAATGAGCCTCAAAATTAGTCTATTGTGTTTAGGCGTATCCAATTCGCATTAACCCACTGAAAAATTAACTATACAAGCTTCCCTGAAACATCCCAAAATAATCCCATTACGACCAAAACATAAACCACACAAGCTTTCCTCGAACAAGAATGTATTGGCAGCCTAAGTCCAATAGCCAAAGCAAACATCATTGACAGTGGTGATCTGGGAGAACTCTGTACCGTGAGTCCGTGAAGGTTACAATTGGGACATAATGCTCGACAAGTTAGACATGCACATTATATCCAAACAGGTATGAGTTGGGACGGATTCTGCTTTCCCTTTCATTTCCCTGGTTAAGAAACAAATTACTGTCGTGAGGCAGATTATGCAAAAGGTTTCATTTTGTTCTAAAAAGTCGAAGATACCAAACCTTTTGATTAGGTATCATGCATAAATCATTCCTCGAAACCTAAATGAAACGTCCACATCCCCGCCAGGCTCGAATAAGATTTTCCACGATAATAAAAAGAACCACCCAATAATGAAATGAACCAGAGAGCTAGATTAGGCTAGGGCAACATTTTGAGTGTCAGACATGAACCACCCAACCTAAACCATAGACCTGGACATTGATGTTTCTTCCTATTACTTTGGACAGTCTCTCCTCCAAGGGTCGAATATAAAGTTGCGTCCCAAACTCGTCTACCAGTGAATGAAATCAAAACTAGTCTACTTGGCATATCGGCACATTAATGTACCATAAAAGGACCCCCTCACAAATTACCGAGAAAAGAAAAAGATCCACGTCTTCAAAACAAAAATATCAATAAACAGACCCATGAAGAACAAATCAAGTCATGCAAGTCCCAAGGCAACTTTCTTTTAGCTTTCAGGTTGCGGTTGGTTAAACATCACAACAATACAAGCCTACAAGTCGCAGCTTAAGAAGGTTTAAGGTCAATTAAAGGCATGCATCATAGTCTAGGCAAAACTTAAGGTCAGTTAAAGGCATACATCATACAAAGGATAGTCTAGGCAAAACCATTTAAGTTTGAAGAAGAGACCAGAAATCAATCTCCACTGGCACAGCCCCTGCAGCCACAATGCACACACTCTATAACCTTCTCCTCCCTCAGATGCTTAGGCACTCGGCAGACGCATGTGGTGGCAAAGTTGTGATCCCGAGGCTGCATGCACCTCAAACAGCAGAGGCGCTCATAACCAGGCTACAAAACAGATATCATTAAAGTTGAAGTGAGAAATTAAGAGACTTTTTAATAAATAGACGGTATATAATTTTGATGGAAGATTTTTCAACTGTTTTCCAAAAAAATTACATAACACCCTCCAAATATATGACACATGTAGTCCCTTAAGCATTGTAATATCAAACATGCATTTCCATTGCATGTAGCAAGAGAACTACAGGAAATGATTTTAACCAATGTTAGACACATGCAGGATATGCAGGCCATTTTCGACATACAAATTGAAGTCATCCAATAATTCCAGGCAATCTTCAAATGTATGGTATAACCGTATAAGAGTTCCTTTAGCATCTTAATATCAAACATAGGCCAGTTCCAATGCATGTGGCATAAAACTGAAGTAATGGGCTTAACAAATATTGAACACCTTTTCTATCGACTCGGGAATTTCTTAGGCATGTGCATATCATATTATAAGTGCATATCACCTCTATGTATCTGCTTTGCACGTGTAAAGTTATAACAAGCTGTGCCGGCTCCAAATTAATCCTTTCTTTAATCTTTATTGTTTCTCATAGTGTATATTCGTCATTAATTACTAATGTTTCAAATCACATGTGGGCAGGTTGATTTTCCAAATTCCCTAAATCTCTGAATCAGCTCTATTGACGATTAAAACAAAGCAGAATTCACCTAATAGTATTAAATTAAAATACAAGAGATTCTGAGACAAACCTTTTTCCACTTTGCTATCAGATTGCGGTCAGCATAACCTTGGTCCAGGCAGAACTCAAACAATTCCTTGGAAATTTCATTTCTCCGATGGTAAAGGTCAAAAATGTAGCGGCTCTTTTGATGTGCTATTTTGAAAATAGGCCATAAGGTTTCACATTTTCTCTTACCATCATGAGTATCATTCTCAGCTTCTCTCATCTTTGCTTGCAGTTCACGTAGAGTAGGCTCGATCAATTCCCAGCCCTCTGGGTAGTTGACTCGGTTAGTCTTTACCTTGGGCATTTTCTACTGTCATCAATGGCGACATAGGATGAGTAAATAACATAGGATGAGTAAATGATAGGATTTCGGAAGGCATCAATATCAAAACAACAAATGTCCTGACAGCATAGGAGGATTTCTCAAATAATATCAACATGATATGATGATTAGAACATTCATGAAAACAACTTTACTATTAATACTGAAAAAAAAAAAAAAATCATCAGTTGCAGCACTGCACAACAAGAAAAGTGAATTGATGATTACATAATGTTTCCTCTCATTACGATTTCAATAAACAATTGGAATGCTCACATCATCAACTTAGTTCTGCCCCTTTGTCTAGCGCACTCTATCTAACTGCACGATGTAATGAGAAAGATCGGTAGTAGCATATTGTATATCACCAAGCCATTAGCAGGTCCATCTGGTTTTGACCTAAATTTGACTGACCTAAGGGTTGACACCTCACTGCATTCAAAGCAGAGGAATAGCGACTCGGTAAATCAATAACTCCAATATACAATGACATGTTTAGTATCACTGATCACTTAATCACCTCAGAATTCATTTATCATCAAATCAGATAATCAACAAATAAAATAAATAATTTCATTCAATTACAAAAATATGAAATATATATCACCTCTTGCCCTGATTGCTTCACTCAATCAAGTGATGAACAACCTTGATGTGCATACATAACAAACAAAAAGGAAAGTTCAACATATCAGAAATTAAGTGAGGAATTTTCAAAATTGATAGAAATGTCAAAGTTACGAAGAGAAGAATTTTACCTCTGAGTCTCTGAAGATTCGATTGAGACAATTAGGGTTTGGTTTCTGGGTTTCGAAGATACAGGGATTAGAGTTGGGAATTCCGAGCTTCCGGGTGATAACTGAGACGTGTTGCTGATGAAGGGAAACGGGATAAGGGGGTTTCTTCGACGGCAATTATTTGGACAAATCGCCGATCAAGATCGCCGTTTTGGGTAAGGAAGACTGAGATAGTGAGGTGAGTGAGACTGAGATAGAGAGCTTATAGGCCAGGCCTGTATAAGTTTAAGAGTTTAAATCCAAGTGTTAGAAAGAAGTTTCCGTAACTTTTGTGGTGTATATTGTCCTAATATATTCAAGGAAATTTTAAATATTCGGATACTTGATGTAATGTTTATATAAAAGTATTTTTATCAATTAATGAAATTACGTTTTATTTATTATTTATTTCTCTTAGAAAAAGTTATCAGCGCGTTCCTTTAACCTCTCGTTTAATAGCCAAAAAAAAAACAACTCTAACCTTAATTCCGCCACCAACCGCCGTCTTCCTCTTCCAGCGCCGTCCTCCTCTTCCAGACTCCTGCCTCCTGTCCGCGCCACGCGCCCCGCGTCGCCCCCCTGCCGCGCTGCAGCCCTCCTCTCGGTAGCAGCCTCTAGTCCTGCCGTGCCTCTCTCGGCAGCCCCTCCCGCTCATCTTTTGTTTGTGTGCAATATCTAGCACACATCCCCCGATGTTCAATATTGTTCGTAAGCCGATCAAGCGTTCTTCAAGGCCCTCATCTTTACTTCGAAGAAATCAAGAAGAGTCGAGAAGAACAAGCTTTTCCAAGAATCAAGTTTCTTTTGATCAAGCTTCACTAGAAGAGGTAAATTTTATATATTAAAGTTCCCGCTTTCCGTACTTTAAATTTTGGGACTTTTGTCTTTCGTCCGGGACCTTTCTGTGTCCCTGCTACATCATTCCGATTCTTTCACTTATCGGGACGATTTCCGGGGATTTCATCACCCCGGTGCCACACGTTTTAGTGGTAACTGTGATGTTAACGTCCACTGTTGTGCTTGTAATCGTGATATTACTGTGAACAACAATGCTATTTTTCAAAAGAAAAATCAAAGGGAAGATATCGATTGTGACTTGTAGTCACGTTTTTGCATCAATTTATGTGACCATAACACATCTTGGCACTGTTCTAAAAATATAATCAAACTAGCTTAATATTCGCTTTGATCGATACTAACATCTCCCTATTTGTGTTTTGTAGATGTCTGACACTCAGCGTCCAGAATTTGACATCTTGGATGTCCATGACAAAAAATACAAGAGGTGGGTCTCTGATGTTGAGAATACCTCCATTGGAAAGAGATTCACGGCCACCATTGTGCCTCCAGCTGATGAGAATCACCAAAGAGTTATGGGACATTCTCAAAGATCGCTTCGACAATGTGCATGATGCACAACTTCCTAACTTATTGTCAGATTAAGAGCAAATCCGCTTATTAGACTTTGATACAATCCATGAATATCAACAGACTATGCTCAATTTACAGTCTTATCTGAGATTTTGTGGGGTCGAGAAGAGCGACCTCGACATGATGGAGAAGACGTTCACAACGTTTCCAGAATCTGCCTCCATGTTATCGCACAAGTACCGAGATCTCCTTGAGAAGGGCACCATCAAAACCTTTAGTGATTTGATGAATGTGCTCCAACGAAATGAAAGGTACAATGAGTTGATCCTTACTACCAACAAGAGGCCTACAAGTCCGAAATT
Source organism: Potentilla sterilis (assembly GCA_963682095.1). Taxonomy (NCBI): domain Eukaryota; kingdom Viridiplantae; phylum Streptophyta; class Magnoliopsida; order Rosales; family Rosaceae; genus Potentilla; species Potentilla sterilis. Next base: position 12,600,282 of record OY821762.1, on the reverse strand, counting down.
CATTGAGCAATCTCACCAAGTCCGTGGTAAAACTCTAAAGCAAATGAATCAACCTCGTGAACGTCAAGCACCGCCACCACGTGCGCCAAAAGCTCCACACGGCGGCTGAGGAGGAAGGGGAGGCGCCGGCCCTAGCCATAACCACTCTTGGAAGAGGGACGATGGCGCCACCGCCGCTCCCTGTGGAGGGCACTGTCCCTGTTCTGGCTCAAAGCGTGGTGGCCACGCTCCAACCTCAGCTTTGGCTCCTTACTTCAAATGCGGCTCTCAGGAATCATATTCAGCGAGATTGCAAAGCTAGTAGAGATGTCCAAACTGCCTACAAGAAACACAAGTAATATATAGCTCAAGAAGCGAACTATAGAAACTTTGTGGAAGAAGACGATGATGAAGATACTCACCTCACCGTCGATGACTTCCAACCTACTAAGAAGTGTAGGACAAAGGAGTATGATACCCTAAATTATGACTAAGTCTTTGGCTTGTTAGGTAATATGATTCATGTTCAAGTTTGAATACATAGTTACTTTTGGCTTTATTTTAGTCATAGTTTAGGACTTTGTTCGATAAGTCGTTTTATTTAGAACATCCTTGATGTACTTTTTGAGTTGTCATCAATAAAATTTCTCTTATTCAATGAATGAAACGAGAATTACACATCCCTAATCAAAGGATAAATGGTTCAATGCGTCAAATTTCCTATTGTATAATTACCTTGAGTTCACCGCGAAATTCGTGATATTAACTCATATCCGAAACAAAATCACAAAAACAAAATGAGGGAATCGCGAAAAATTGTGAAAGCATGCTCAGCCTAGCCCTCGGCAGCCTTGGCAGCCCCTTGGCACATTACTGGCAGCCTACCGACAGCTTGGCAGCCTTCAGCAAACCTCTCGATCCCTCGACATCCCTCTCAGCAGCCAAGCTGCGAGCCTCGATAGCGCATATCGACAGCCTCTGGACAACTCAATAGAGTGTCTTGACAGCCTCGATAGCCTCTCGGCAACCAGGCAACGCCCCTCGGCAGCCCTGCCACATGCCGACTCGACACTGATTCTGGTTTAAAATTCTTGCCTCGAAAACGTCCCGACTTTAGTCTCGACACATTCTCGTCAATAAACCCGGCTTCGCACCTGCATACATAGCCTATCGAAAAATGCAATATTTGCAAAATTGGCTCGACAACGTCTTATCTCCGGACTCGACATACTTTGGATTTAGCTCACCCGTCGCATCATATTGCCTAAATGCCCGATCGGTCCTCCTCCTTAGCCTTGCTTCGGCTCGGTTACAACAAGGTCACGGCCTTGCCATGGCCTCAGCCTTGGTTCGGCCCCGACCTCATTTTATTGACCTAGGTCCACTCTTTCGGCTATGTGTCTTGTTTTTCATTCTTTTAATGGTGGTATTTGGTGACTAAACGCGGTTTTTCATTTTTTCTAAAGTTATATGGATGCATTTTCTAAAGTTATATGTGTTGACAGTAGCCACAGAGGGGCTACAGCAGGCCCGCAGCTAGTGCACTAGGGGCCGGCCCAGGGACCGGGACCGGATCACCAGAACCCGGGCTCGGGGTCCAGCAGTCCATCCTGCTACCAGGGGCCCGGGGTCCGGGGGCTCCTGCCTGCCTAAGAGGTCACCAAAGCTGCCATTTGGTGTGCAAACAGAAGGGAACCAGTCCCACATCGAAGGGTAAGGCCAGACCTCACTCTTGGCCACCTATATAAGGGCCCCAACTACCCTCATTAATAGGTAACTGATCCTTCCTACCGCTTATATACGTGCTTAAGTTATATCTATTCCAACTATACTAACTTAGGCATCGGAGAGGAGAAGACCGGCCCGCCTGGTATTCCCCTTAGTAAGCAGGTTTGCAGGAGATGGCACGAAGATTCACCTGTCTCTACTAGGTCCCAGGGTTTGTGCAGAAACAATTGGCGCCGTCTGTGGGAAGATTGGACAAGAAACCACGTAAGCACTATCGATGGCAGAGAGTTCGGAAGCAAGACAGGAAAGAAATACCACCGAGGAGCAGCGTGTTGCACCAGTGCAAACGCTTGTCTCCACCCCGGTCATTATGCGAGAGCAGCGCGGCGACCAGGGCGATCAGGAAGGCGGGAGCAGTGGGAGGTCGACCGGCACGCCGGAGCCAAACCACGACAGCTCGCGCGGCAAAGGCCCGGCAACTGAAGACAACCCTGTGCACCGGGGCTTTTCTCTGACGTTCTCGGATGATACGCGACCGAGAGGAGAGCCCGCGCTGCAACAGTGACCGAGACACCACGTACAGCCCCGACCAGAGCAGTATGGCGGGAGAGATACGGGCAATGGCCGCAGAGGTCAGTCGCCTGCGTGAGGAGGGCGACCGGGATAGAGCCAAGTCCAACGCCCGGTATGGAGAAATGGAGGCGGTAAACGCTGCCCTAGTAGCCGCCTTGGAGAGAGGACAACAGCGCAACGACGCTATGGTCAGGGCACAGGCACCCCCGCCAGTTCGATCTCAGTAGTTTGAAGCGGGGCATTCATCGAGCGGTAGGCCCAGTGATCCCGGGCGAGCAGATTCACCGGCCGGCACGGCCCCGCCAAAGAGCACGTCGACGCCTCGCCAGCCCCACACTTCGTTCGAGGATGAAACCGTGACCCCGACTGCACGGGCATTGCAGATACTCGCCGACACTGTGTCGGATTTGAAGGCCCAAATGGAGGCCAACGAGAGAAGAGCGGCACGGCCGATGGAAGGCGCACGGTTCAACGAGCTCATGGGCCCCTTCTCGCATCGGGTTATGGAATCGAGGAGGTCCGGTAACCAGAAGTCCCTCAAGCTCACCTACTCGGGGTCCGGCTGCCCGTACCAGCACCTGGATAGTTTCCGGTCCCAGACATGCGCCAAAGGCTACTCTGATGCAGTATGCTGCAACATCTTCCAGGAAACTCTGTCTGGGGAGGCGCTCAGCTGGTTTTATGAGCTCCCGGCAAATTCAATCGAGGCCTTCGAGCAGTTGGCCGACCGGTTTGTAGGCCGCTTCATCCTCAGGGTCGAGGGAGCCCGCACATCGACCATCCTCTTCAACTGCATGCAAGCGCCCGGCGAGGAATTGAGGACTTTCGTCAACCGTTGGCAGACGACGAGGGCCGGGGTTCGGAACCTTGACAAAGGTATCGCCGAGATGGCGTTTAAGAAAGGGCTCCGGCCAGGAAAATTTTCATATGCCGTGCGGGTGGAACTCCCGCACGGGTATGACGAGTTGATGGCAATGGCCATCCGGCACGCCCAGGCCGATCACGAGACGTACGGGCAGCACTTGCTGAAGAGGAAGCGGGAAGAGCAGCAGGAAGACCACCCCCGAGAAGAGCACCCCCCACACCGACAAGAAGACAAGACCAGCCAGCGGACCGAGAACCGAGCCGCCCGGCCAAGCCGGCCCAACAGAAATTGGGGGCAACGGCAGCAGAAGCCCTATCATGACAGACCCCAGAACGAGCACAAGTCGGCGCAGTACCGGCAAGAACGCCCCCTGGCAATCATGCCAGCACAACCGGCCGGTCAAGAGGTCTTCACCGCTCTCACCTCTTCATACGAGGACATTTTACTTGAGAACGGGAACATCATTCCACCACCGCCCAGGAGAAAGTACCCAAAGGGGAAGTTTACCACGGCGCAAACGGGCAAGTACTGCTCCTATCATGATGAGGCTACTCATCGAACGAGCCAGTGCTGTGCTCTCAAAACAGCGGTGGAGGGTTTGATTAGTAACGACCAGCTCCAACGGTATATAGGGGAAAGGAGAGCAGATCCCGACCGGGAGCAAGACCGGGGCTGGTAGACTCCATGAGCCTCCAAGCGGTTAGTTTGGCATATCGCCGGTTCAACCGCTGTAACATCAAGATGTATATACAAACTACTTTCAAGAAAAATTCCACCGGTTCCACCAATTCAAGTACATTCATAGTCAAGGAATAATACAAGCAGAGGCCGTTCCGGCAAGTTTACAAAAAAAGAGCAAGGGCAAAATCCTAAGGAGCTACGCCTCCACCCTCAGCGGGCAATCCACCAGCTTCTCCGGATGAAGCAGCCGCGCCTTCAGCAATCTGAGGTCTACCCTCCCCTTCCGGTTGCTCTTCCGCCGACTGCTCATGGGTATCCGACTGCTCATGAATATCTTCATCAGCAGCCTTCGACATCCGGGAAGTATCCAGGTACCCCTTCTGCTCCCATTCCGTGTACGCATCCACGATGCCCGATTCCCTGGCCTTTTCCAGGATCTGAAGGAACTGATCGCTCTCATGGTATTTGAGAACAACCCGCTCGTATAGTTCCGGGTCCTCTTCCCCGACCGCAGCGGTAGAGGAGGCGCGCACAGCGGCAGCTCCCACCTGGAGCTCGTCCACCTTAGCCTCCAGTTCGGCCTTCTCCTCCTCAGCCAACTCCTTCTCCCTCTCTAGGCTCCGGACCTGCTCCTCCAGCTTGGCCACCTGCTTCTTGGCCCTCTCCTCCAATCTGGCCTTCTCCCGCTCCAGCCGGGACCTCTCTACTTCCAGTCGCTCTCGGGCTTTTGTCAGCTCGGCCACCTGCCTCTTCAGCTCCTCGCTCGGATCGGGCTGGTACAGATTGTACAGCAGCTGCATAACAATAGAGGCAATTAAGCAAGCAGCAAAGGAAATAAGTTACGAGCGGTACAATAGCACAGGGCAATTCTTACCTGCAGGACCGACTCCTTAAACTTTTGGCGCTTCCCGCCCGCTAAGGCTCCGGTGACCTCAGCCCTGTCCAGACCAAGGCCAGCCAAGTCTGCCGCCAGCTGCTGGGCGAGTGCACTCTCCGGGCTTCCCCTCCGTGCCTCCGCAGGCGCGGGGCTATTCTGCCGGACAGCGGCAGCCTTCTCCCCAGCGGAACTCGATGCACCGCTGGTTACCTTGAGCCGTTTGGCCAGATTCTCACCGGACGACCCACCGGTCAGCGTCACCAGCGTGGAGGGAGGAACGTCCATGATCCTCCGCCTCTTCTCACTCTGGCCGTCAGGCGAAGAAGATTGCGCGCCTAATCGGGTTACCCGGGTGACTAGCGGGACTGACCCCGGCTGGTATGGAATCCGGCTCACTCCACCGGGAATCTTCAGTGGCCCCCCGGTAGTCTTGCCCTTACCGGGTCCCGCCTTGGGCGCAGCAGGATGGCTCTTCACACGCGCCAGGACGTAGCCCTCGTCCTCAACATCCATGGCCCGCAATTTGGGATGAACCGTAAGCTGACCGGACTCCTCGTCCACCGAGGTCCGTGAAACGGCCTCGCCTTTCTCCTTCAGCCTCGCGAGAAGGTCTTCACCGTCCATGGATAGGGTTGTTTCGGGTTTGATGACCGCCCGGGAAGATGCACCTGCAGGACGAGCAAAGGTTAGTATTTAAAAGTTAGCAAAAGTGTCACCACTAGCACTCGCTACGCACCGGGATCTCGCCCGAGACAGCAATACTCCAACACTTCTCTCCGGATGAAGTTGTAAGAGCTCCGTTCGAGATCATCCCAACATCCGAGTATGGTCGTGATCCTCTCCTGCTCCAACTCGGACAGTTTGAAGGATTGATTCCCAGGGGGCTGGAAGGTACCAGAAACCCGGTACATCTTACTCCTCTTCTGCCACTTACCGCCCGCCATCACCACCTTCTTCCTCCAGTTGTTATCCACTCAAGTAGGCATATTGGTGATGATAGGTTGAAAACACCGGGTGCTGAAGGACAGACAACCCCGGGACCCTCGCTTCTTCGAGTAGGACAACCTGTACAGTGCCCGAAATTCGTTTACCGTTGGCATCTATCACCGCTATGTGTTTTTCAACCGCTTCGAGAGCATTGTTCCAGGTATGAGCCATCCGGTTCCATGGCAGTTCACGGTTAGGTATCATTCAACCGGCTGCATGGCATCTCTCACCGCTATGAGTTTTTCAACCGCTTCGAGAGCATTGTTCAGGGTATGAGCCATCCATCCGGTTCCATGGCAGTTCACGGTTAGGTATCATTCAACCGGCTGCATGGCATCTCTCACCGCTATGAGTTTTTCAACCGCTTCGAGAGCATTGTTCCGGGTATGAGCCATCCGGTTCCATGGCAGTTCACGGTTAGGTATCATTCAACCAGCTGCATGGCATCTCTCACCGCTATGAGTTTTTCAACCGCTTCGAGAGCATTGTTCCGGGTATGAGCCATCCATCTGGTTCCATGGCAGTTCACGGTTAGGTATCATTCAACCGGCTGCATGGCATCTCTCACCGCTATGAGTTTTTCAACCGCTTCGAGAGCATTGTTCCGGGTATGAGCCATCCGGTTCCATGGCAGTTCACGGTTAGGTATCATTCAACCGGCTCCATGGCATCTCACCGGTTAGGTAACATTCAACCGTCCCGAGACCATCTCACCGGTTATGATCATCCAACCTGCTCGAGAGCATTCTTCCGGGAACGAGACCCACCCGGCCCCATGGTATCTCACTGGGGGACCCGTCTCGATATGGCAGAACGCCCGGTCGAGGTCCGCCCGGTTCCATGGCATGACCCCGGTTATGAGAACATTCGACCGGCATGGGCTTTATACACCCGGGTGAGTTTACATCTAACACATGTACTCTTATCCAGCAGGATAAAAACCCTGCATCGCACTGAACTGCGGTCAATATGGGGCTCTACGGCGAGCCTTGTCACCTGAACGCCACCCCATTTCCTCAACGCTTATTCCAACACAAGCTGAGAAGAACTAGCAAGTGTTAACTGGTGCTTCAACAAACCGCAACACCGGGGCCACCTCCCCGCAACCTAGCAATATGGACTCGTCTCGATATGGCAGAACGCCCGGTCGAGGTCCCATACTCCGACTCATACCGATTTGGCAGAACGCCCGGTCGAGGTCCCATACTCCGACTCGTACCGATTTGGCAGAACGCCCGGTCGAGGTCGCAGCCTAGCAATATGGACTCGTCTCGATATGGCAGAACGCCCGGTCGAGGTCCCATACTCCGACTCGTACAGATTTGGCAGAACGCCCGGTCGAGGTCGCAGCCTAGCAATACGGACTTGTCTCGATATGGCAGCACGCCCGGTCGAGGTCCCATACTCCAACTCGTCTCGATATGGTAGAACGCCCGGTCGAGGTCTGGTGCACAAGTTCACTTGGGGGACTCGTCTCGATATGGCAGAACGCCCGGTCGAGATCCCATGCTCTCCGGCTCGCTCTGATATGGCAGAACGCGGGGTTCAGGTTCCATGCACAAATCTATTGCATGGCGGATTTCAACCCCCCATTATCATTCCATGCACACATCTATTGCATGACGGATTTCAACCCCCCATAATCACTCCATGCACACATCTATTGCATGACGGATTTCAACGCCCCACTATCATCTCCATGCTCATAGCACTACAACACTTGAGCACAATACTACTTATATTGCAAACATACTCATAAACTGTTGCACTTCATCGGTAAGAGGTACTCACCCAGGTCACGTCCAATCTTCAACGCGGACTTGGGGGACTGGGCACCGTTGGGTTGGTAACCCTGCGGGTCTGCGGGACAAGGGCAAGACAGTTTTAAGTCCCCATTCAAGATTGCACTTGACCGGGAACTTGGGGGACTTGTTGACAATAGCCACAGAGGGGCTACAGCAGGCCCGCAGACCCGCAGCTAGTGCACCAGGGGCCGGCCCAGGGCCCGGGACCGGATCACCAGAACCCGGCCTCGGGGTCCAGCAGTCCATCCTGCTACCAGGGGCCCGGGGTCCAGGGGCTCCTGCCTGCCTAAGAGGTCACCAAAACTGCCCTTTGGTGTGCAAACAGAAGGGAACCAGTCACACATCGAAGGGTAAGGCCAGACCTCACTCCTGGCCACCTATATAAGGGCCCCAACTACCCTCATTAATAGGTAACTGATCCTTCCTACCGCTTATATACATGCTTAAGTTATATCTATTCCAACTATACTAACTTAGGCATCGGAGAGGAGAAGACCGGCCCGCCCGGTATTCTCCTTAGTAAGCAGGTTTGCAAGAGATGGCACGAAGATTCACCTGTCTCTACCAGGCCCCAGGGTTTGTGCAGAAACAATATGGATGCAATGGCTACATAATAGGTCCCCATGCACTCTCTAAGGGATCGAGATTCGATCACCATCCTTTACTCTATTTTTCTACATATATATTCAAGAGTGTTCGTCATGTCTAGTATATACGTTTGATTCAATTTACATTGTTTTTGTAGATGTTTTACAGCGAGATCGAGTGTTTGTTGGATTGTGCAACGACTCACACTATTCTTCGGAATAGGCAATTATTTACGGATTTTATGTCACACGGATCGTCGTTGTCTATGATGACAGAAACATGACTTATTGTCATAGATCGTGGACCTGCCTAATTTCTATTGCCTAATGACACTGAAATTAGAGTATCTGACGCCTTGTATGCGCCTAAAGAGCCCCGAACCTTGCTTGCCTTTAAGGATGTGCGTGACAACGACTATCACATCAATACTTATGTTGAAGATGGAACTGAATATCTGTTGATCACCTTCACTCAAAATGTGCGTACTCGCATCGTAGAGAAGTGTAAGCGTGTTCGAAACGGCATGTAAGAACTAAATTGAACAATATAATACATTTATGAATTGTACATATGGTTGAAACACTTGAAATAAAGAGTTGCACTAATGACTTATTTAGATTTGGACATAGAATTGGATTTGCACCCGTGTAGAAGTCTAAGCCAAGAATTGATATTAACAACCTGAATGATTTATTTAAATTTCTATGGGTGCAAATCCAATTCTATGTCCAAATCTAATAAATAGAATCATCAACTTGCCCAACATCTTCAGTTAAGCATCAAAATATGTTGTTCAATCCAATATACACCTGTCATTAGTGCAACTCTTTATTTCAAGTGTTTCAACCATATGTACAATTCATAAGTGTGTTATATTATTCAATTTAGTTCTTAAATTCACGTGTTTGTTTAAAGACATAGCGAATAAATCATCAAAATTTAATATATTTTTATATAAAAGTGCATGTATTTCTACAAAAGCTTAAATGTGTTTTTTTACCAATGAATGTGAGTTAGCTACATAATTTGCAAATTAGATATAGGTACGCACTCATGAGCGATATTTTAAACACAACATAGTAAGAGAATGAAAACTATGATTAAATGAAAACTATGATCAATGTAATTCTTAAAAGTCAAATAAGCAAACGCGTGAGCGCGGCCATTTCGCACGCACATATCGCATGCAGGAAGGTTAGTTGAGCATTATTTGAGTTATTACGTTTTCGAGATTCGAAGTGTGGCGTATTTTTTATGTAATTTTTTAAATTTCATCTAGTATAATAATTGACGTTCTTCTTTAAAAACACCTTATCACCGCAATTCTTTTTTGCTCCACTAAAAAATCGTTAAGGAAAATTTTACAAATACTACACCAACTGTGAGCCACTCCTAATTTATATACATCAAATTCCAAGTATAGGCACTTTGTTACTCAAAACATGAAGAATACCTACCTATTAACTAGACATGACGTTAACTCCATCGTTAACTCCATCGTTAACTTGTCGTTAGTTTGACGGGTACGTTGGTCTCTTCAGTGTATCAGCCAGATCATCTTTTTCTCTCAAGTGTTTCCCCTTCAAAATCCACATCTTCGCGCTACTGGGCTCATCAAGATTGAACAATTTTGTCGGCTAATTCGAAGGACTCTGAACTCACTACTAAGAATTCAACTGACATAGGCCCGATTTTCTCAGATTCCTCTCTCCTCACCTTCTCTATTTAGAGTTAGACTAAGTCGAGCACTTCTAGGTGTAATAGACGACCATTAAGAGGACGACAAGGTGGACCCAGTGGAGAATATTCTATACATTAAGTTCAAACATCTGAACGATGGAGATGTAGAAATATGACTGAAAAGTATGTTAAAAAAAGAACTTCACACGTTAATTTCAAAGCGAAGATTAGCTCTGGATAAGAACTATATATATATATATATATATATATATATATATATATATATATATATATATAATGAGCTAATCAGGTGCGGACGTCCGCACCGTGCGGATGTGGCGTATCCGGCCACTGGGCTTTGCTCCCCGGTGGCCGGCGACCCCGTCTGTGCCGGCCCGGGCTCCATCACCGGCCGGCAGCCGGCCGAAATCCCGAAAAACCAGAAAACTGACTTCCACTGTTCATTTTTCTGGTTTTTCGGGGATTCCGGCCGGCTGCCGGCCGGCGATGGAGCCCGGACCGGCACAGACGGGGTCGCCGGCCACCGGGGAGCAAAGCCCAGTGGCTGGATACGGCGGCGCCGCCTCGCCGGTGGCCGGATACGCCACATCCGCACCTACTGTTCATGGTGCGGACGTCCGCACCAGAATGGGACTGTATATATATATATATATATATATATATATATATATATATATCTTTACCTATGATGGATTGATCATATTGTATGTGTTGGGTTTAACCTTTGAGTCAAGTTAAATGTTTTCTAGTGTTCGGACCTCAGTCACAGTTGTGACAGAGACAATTATAACGGGAATCAACTTTTAGTTAAAAAAATTAGTATATCTGCCATTGTAAGTCATAAGGGGTACCACGTGCGGTACCATGAGTACATGTATGTCATGAGGAGTAATCATATGGGGGTTACCTGGTTCTCATGTGTACGTATTTTTAAAAGAGAGTTAATTGTGTTCTTCTTTTATTGTCCATGAGGGACGTGTTTTTCATATTTACAAATATTAGTGTGATAATATATGATATTGTCACCAGTTGATGTGTTTTTCTTTATGGATAAATGATGTTGAGTTTTGAAAGAAAACAAGGTGTGAGTTGTTTTTTCTTGAGTTTAAAATAACGATTTCTTGGCTTCAATTTAGTTCGTTGGATTTCTAATTTACTTTCCCTTGTAATTGTGTGATTTAAGCGTGATTTTCTGAACTAAATTATATGCAGGGATGACTATGGTTTTCTTTTATTTGATTTTAAATGTGATTTCCTGAACTACCTTATATGTAGGAGTTGCTATGATTCTAATTGTATGAAATAGGTAACTTTCTGAACCATATTTCTATTAAGACTGATTTTAACCTTGTGTTTTTGTGCGGGAGTGCTTTGTGGGTTTAAGTGTGGTTGTTTTTTTTTTTATAATTTCTGATAAACTTGTATTGTCTGGGCCATTGCAATTAAGTTTACTCATACGAGTATCGGGTTTAATGTTTACAACCCGGTGTACCAATACATAATATGGGGGTTAGACTTGCATGTGAGGATCAGTAGGCTTGAGACGACGATTGATAGTTACGGCGATTAGATGATGATCTTATTTTTGGTTTTGTATGTTTAGTGCAGTGAGCTATGAGTAAGCATTATACTGTCCATTCACTTTACAAGTTGTGTAAACAATGGTGATGTAATACTTGAGCTTGGCTGAGTCTTATATTTTGACCTCAGTTTCTTAAATACTTGGTAATTTATCATTAATTTTTAAGTATTGAGGATTATTTGAGTTATTACGTTTTCAAAATTCGAAGTGTGGCGTATTTACTATGTAAATTTTTTAATTTCATCTAATATAATAATTGACGTTCTTCTCTAAAAACACATTTTCACCGCAATCATTTTCTGCCCCACTAAAAAATCGATAGGAAATTCCAAGTATAGGCACTTTGTTACTCAAAACATGAAGAAGACCTACCTATTAGCTAGACATGACGTTAACTTCGTCGTTAACTTGCCGTTAGTTTGACGGGTACATTGGTCTCTTCAGTGTATCAACTAGAGCCCTCATCTTTTTCTCTCCAGTGTTTCCCCTTCAAAATCCACATCTTCGCGCTATTGGGCTCATCAAGATTGAATAATTTTGTCGGCTAATTCGAAGGACTCTAAATTCAGTGCTAAGAATTCAAGTGACAAATGCCAGATTTTCTCAGATTCCTCTCTCCCCACCTTCTCTATTTAGAATTAGATCAAGTCGAGCACTTCTAGGTGTAGTAGACGACCATTAAGAGGACGACGAAGTGGACCCGTGGAGAATATTCTGAACATTACACTAGAGATGGTGATGGTCGTAGGGGTTAGTGGTGGTACATGTAGAGTTTCTTGATTACACTACTAGCTTCAGTATGCATAAATCAATAATTGAACTAGAAATATTAAATAACAAACATGAATTTCAAATGATTCATGACGAGCATCTCCACTTTAAGATCACAGTAACGAATTAGCAAATTTTGAGATTTAATACAGTGGATTAGAAGTGGGTTGAATTTGCTGGATGTAGATCTGAAAAAGTGGAAGGTCGAACTTTTTGGGTTTAGGCATGGTATGAGAGAGATGTTTTCTGATTGTTTTCGTTTTACCAAAAAGAAATAGCCAGAGTACCAAATTATCCTTTACAAGTGAAATATCGACGTTAAAGTTAATAGTAGTGTCTCAAATTTAAAATAAAATAAATTATTAGTGAGCTTTAGTAAAATTTTCCCAAACCGTCATCACCTCCACGTTCCTCATTTTTCTTCACCTACATTCCATATTATTTTTATATTTTTAGTAAAATTTATTTTTGTTCAAAATACTTTTTGATTTTTCTTAACAATTGGGGGGGTTTTTGGGGACTTCCTATTTTATAGTGTAGTAGAGGTACAGATTGAAAGGACGTGGAATTTGCAGAAACCAAAAAACCAGAAACAGCCCAAGGCGAGGTGGCGCGTGCACTATACAGCCTCTTCATTGTTTTTGTTTGGATTTAAAGGTCCGTTTACATCATCCTTGCAAAATAAATATGAATATTATTGGCTTCTTTCTGGGTTTCTTTTTCTAAATCCAGGGAAGGTTACGATTTTTTTGGCTGAAAAAATAAATCAATTAAGAAAAGGACATTGGTTTGGGTCTCAGAATCCTGATGATCTGTTCTACTGTTCACCAGCTAAAAGCCTAAACTAATTAGGTTAATTTTCTTTGTTTAATTCAATGATTTGATATTATGTGTGATATTGCTACCGAATTGATCAGCTTGATTTGGCTTACGTGTGTTTATTATTACTTGAAGTGTTCCAGGATGTTGAGCACTGAAACTGGGAAGCAGAATGCAGTGGTTGGAATATATGCATTTGAAGTTGCAGGTGTGATGTCTAAGCTGGTCCGTCTATGGGCATCCCTGAGAGATGAACAAGGCCTTAGGCTCAGAAAAAATATCTCAGATTCTGTGGGGATAAAAATGCTCGTGTTACATGATGATGATTTCATTCAAGGTTTAACACAGGGTGATTTGTTTGAGAATATGATCCCTTTAACAAAATTTGTGGCCAGGCTTCAGTGTTATGGTTCTTATCCGAAATTGAAGGATTTTGAGCATGTTGTTTGTGATTGGATCAACAATGGTGTTGACCCCTTTAAATGGAAACTTCCATGGCGGTTGATGGAAAATGTAGCCAAGGTGATGGAAAATGAAGTCAAGAAGATGGAAAGGGTAGCCAAGGAAGTGGAAAAATTAGCCCGGCTTGAATCTACTTTGAAAGACGTCACTGCCACCTTGGATGGTCCAATTTTGCTTGATTTTCAGAATAAGGTAGAGCTGAAGCGGCTCCAGGTGGAGAAATGTTTGAAAGAGTGGTTTCTGTGGAACATGACTTTCGATGTCTTAGGTACCCTTTTGGCAAGATTTGTCTTCACAATGTTCATTTGTATCAAATCTGTTTTTGGAGTTCCTCAACTCATGGCAGATGTAGATTCCAAAGATTGTCATCACGTTAGTCATAGTTCATCAATTTTAAGCCAATACAAGCTGTTGGATTTTCCTCCCGATACACTCGGTGTTGCTGCACTGCACTATGCTAATATTGTCATCAGAATTGAAAGTTCAGCAAAATGTCCCTTCAATATTTATGGTCGCAGAGCTGAGCTGTACAGCATGTTGCGTAAAAATCTGAGAGCTGAGCTAAGTAAAAGGCTGCGCTCCATCTATAGCTTGACTGAATCAGTTAAAGATCTTGCAGCAGAGAAGAATGTGGCAATGGCTGAAATATTAGACTGGTTAGCACCACTTGCTTATAATACAAAGAAATGGCTCTCCAACAGGAACTTTGAACAGAAAGCCTGTGTTTCGAGGAGTCATGTGCTTCTGGTAGAAACCCTCTACTTTGCAAATCAACAGAAGACAGAAGAAAAAATTGTGGAACTTATTGTTGGTTTGCAGTACAGCTGGCAAGCTGTTCTAGAGGAATACCGCGCGCGTTACTCTTCCCGGTTTACCTGCGACCTATGATTAAGTAACTGAAGACAGATTTCGTACTACCTATCAGAGTTGGTTGATGTAAGTACATAAACTGTCCAGATTATTTGTAGGCAAGTAGTATTTTTAAGTAGTTGATATCTCAAGTTTATTGCAATGTATGTGATGAATGAGGAGTTTTTGTGCTGTAAGAAATAAGTTTTGAAATGTTTAGTTCTATTAAAACTGAAGTCTAGCTTTGTAGCAGGACAGTAGTTAAAAACATATAAATTGTTGAGTAGAACTGGTTGAAACTGAGGCATTTCATTTGCTTGATTTCATTGTCTTTCCCTTATGTACTTCCTTGTGTGTATGCTCCTACTCTTCAATCGCTTTGCTTTGCACTTGGCATGACTAAGCTTTCATTTGTTTACATAAACATATTTTTTTACACATTCTAGATAGCAGAAGACTACAACTACAATCTGTGTTGGTTGAGAAAAAACAAAGTGATCTTTTCTCAGAGATGGTTTTATATATGAAGAGAGTTTTAAAAGTACATAAACCATCATTAGAAGATAATTTCCTCTATATTATGCAGCCTATGAGTTTGGTTACTGTAGCAATTTATTACAAAATTACCACTGGATTTATGGCCCGTTTCATGCTGTTGATGACGCATGTGCCTCTTTTTCGCTTTCTATGGTGGTTACAGATGTAGGGTGTTATGTGGCTGTCATATTGTTATTTGCCTCTCTTAGTGGTTTTGGTAAGTGATGTGACCTGAATTTTTGGTGTAATTCATGTTCCTATGTTGAGTTAGAGAGCATTGTAATTTTGTTTTTCTGTGTATGTTTCCGTTGACAACTACAGGTATGGAATATTATACAGCTGTGATGTGGTTCTTTGCTTCGCTTATTGGCATTGGTAAGCACTATCAGAATACAAGGCTATTTTTTCTTCTTCCTCTCTATTTGCTTTGTAATTGTTTCTTATTTCTATTTGACAATGAGGTTTAAGAGGGGTTGGTTGATTGCTTGATTACGTTTCCAATATGTTGTGTTTATAATTAGTTTTGTTCTGTATTCTTTGTTCAAGTGAAGACGGTTACAGGGGTGGCATCTTTTATAATTTTAATGATGGTTTTGAATTCCTACTTTTCTAATTAGTAGAAAAATCTGTAAAATGGTTTGAATTTTTGAAGGTGAAACAGAAATAGAATTTTAGTAACCATGTAAGGGATAAATTATGATTTTGAATCATCCAGGATTTGGTCTATGTCCCATATATAAAAACTCTGAGAAATATAGGACTTTAACTTGATGGCCCTAAACTTGATTGTTAGATATAGTTCAATACTGGAAGTCATAACAGATAACTTTGAACAACTGGCAAGAGAGGTTAATTTGATCCGATATCTGCTTTTACATCAAGGCAACATATCAAGCTTAGGTATCTCTATTTCCCTTCCAATGGTGTTCAGACAGATTCTCTTTATCTTTGTATAGTTATTCACAGGTATTAATTCTTCATACTTAAGGTTGCTTTGATTGGAATGATGCTTGATACAATTACAAATCATTTTTTGTATTAATCCTTCAATTATTTATATTTCTCAATAGCCAGTCACTACCACAAGACTGCTATATGTTTGGTTATGGAGAATATACAAAAGCTGGCTTAGTCGTGTAGGAGCAATGGTGTTATAAAGCAACAGATGAGGTATCAATTACTTCCACGTTGCCTTTTTGTTTTATAAACTCTTGCTGAATAAAACATAAATCCAATGTGCAGGGGGACAACCTGAAGTGAACTCAAGCATATTAGCCAAACCATTGGATTCCTGGTATTTTTTAAGGCTTATGTTATAATATTGCTTTCTAAATACAGTGACAATGGTGAAATGTTGATAGTGAAGTTTTCCAGAAATTTTACATTTTCTTTTAAGGTCACATAAAAGGACCCTCAAAAATATTTTATTAAATTAGCCATGACCTGGTGTGGTAATGTGTAAGCAATGAATAAGTAAATACACTGAATACTTTGGGTAACTGTTGATGTAAGTACTTTGATTGCAACATTGCATTTTGCTTCCGGAGAATAAACGACTGCATGTCTGCTGGGCGTTAGAGAAAAAAAATGTACTTGCATGTTACCTTTTGAGATTATAAAGAACTCTTTTGCTATTTTAAAATTCTTCAAGCATGGTATGTTTCTCTGTTGTTTATCAGCTGGATATAGATATACAAATAGAATTACATTTATATTCCGGCAAAGTAAAAATCATCACACTGCATGTTGAATAATAGCCTAATTAAATTTGTCAATATCAATGCTCGAACTTCTACATATTCATGCTAAATAATACTAACAACCAACCAATATCTGATCACCGGTATCAGAGTCACAGCCAAGCTCCATATTTTCACCTCAGATAAGACCAACTGCAACTGAAAACTTTTAGTCAGGAAAAATAAAGTAAAAAACTCATCACGCTGAAGCAAATATCATGTTGATCACCATCAGCCCAAATTCAGTTTCTTATGAAGTTCCCTGGGCAGCATGCAAACTATCATTTCAATGCTTCTATGACACTTGCAATGGCTTCTATTGTGACTACTTCTCTCCAAACAAACCATACAAACCCTCACTTTGGACCGAGGCTTGGACTGGCCGGTGACAGAATTTGGTGGTCCAATTTATAAGCGACCTATAGAAGATTTGGCATTTGGAGTCGTCCGATTCATTCAAAACGGAGGCTCTTTCATAAATTATTACATGGCGAGTTAATTTGTTTAACCCAGCACTTGTCACTAGGATTCATAGCTCCAATAAGGCATTTCTTTGTTCTTTCATAAATTATTACAATTGTACTCGTCATTGGGCACGGATTCTGTCCCCTATAAGCTCAGTAGGCAAGAAAACGTAGTTGTGCCCTTTGCCCCAATAGTTAGTAGTGACGAGAGTCTTAGCAAATCGGATAACCATTATGTCTATGAAATATGAAATCCTAGTTCAAAAGGCTGCGGGTTATTTGGTTTATAAATTAGGGATAATGACCATTTACACAAAAACAAGATAAAAACAACACATTTTAATGTTACATGCCCAATTGAATAAATCTTACTAAAAAGACATTTGTATCCTACACTAAAACTATTCAATTCCTGAAAATCTCTCTCTCTCTCTCTCTCTCTCTCTCTCTCTCTCTCTGCCCGGCACCGCCGTCGACGACAACAACACAGATAAACTACAATCATCGAAACTGAGACCGAGTCGTGGATCCGAAGACGACGAGCTCAAGCTTCTGATTCAATGACGACATAATCTCTCTTTGATTCACAAATCAAGATCTCAACCCTCTCTCTTCTTCTCCATCTCCCTCATATGCAGCAGTTTGTTCCTGGGCTGGAGTCGTCGTGAATGGGACGACTGGGTAGAGTTGTCGCGAGGCGAGCAGTGGGTGGTCCGATTCCGGGTCGAGTTCAAGCACAGGGCGTCTGATCTGGAGGCTGGGAACATAGGAGCATAGGTGATCGGTCTGGATGGTCCGATATGCTATTTTGGGTTCCCAGATCAATCTTGATCTGAGGTCAGTGGTGCCGATTTAGTTCGATCTGGGTGGTCGTGTCGTCGGCCAAGGCTGCTGGGCTGACGCTGGTCTTAAAGAAACGGCGGAGCAGTCTTCCTCTTGGATCTCTGTTGAAGCATCCCGAAGAGCAGTGGTTGCGGGGCTAGGTTAGGGCATTAGGTTTGGGTTAATTGGGTTTAAATAGTTCTTTGTTTGATTTCCTTCAAAATACATATATAGATTAGGCCTACACAGGTATATGTGTTGTATCTTGTAGAGTTTCACTGTATTGTATGTGTAAGTTTTTTATGTTATTGTCAAGTTATCAATGAAATCTTAGTATCAGTATAGTTGGATGTTTTGTGATTAAAGTTTTGCAACTTGATGAACTCTGGTTCTGGATTACTAGGGGTCAGTAACCGGATTACTGGAGGTCAGTAACCTGATTATTGGGGGTTAGTAACTTGATTACTGAGGGTCAGTAACATGCTTACTTGAAAATCTGGAATTTGTAACCTGATTACCGAGGGTCAGTAACCTGTAAATTGCTTATTGGGGGTCAGTAACCTGTAAATTGCTTATTGGGGGTTAGTAACCTGATTACTGGGGGTCAGTAACTTGATTACTGGAAATCTGTAATCTGCAAATTGCTTACTGGAGGTCAGTACCCTGATTATAAACAAAAAAAAAATAAAAAATCCGGCGAAAAAAATTTGGTGACCGGAATCCGGCGACCGGCCATGGGAGGCTGGCGGAGTTGGGTGATCTTTCGGCAAAGTTTCTTTATCTTCCACTTTCTCAACACATTATAATTAAAAAATTTGTTAGATAAAATAGAAGGACAAAAAAAGAAGAAAAAAAATTAAAATTGTTCTAGAACTAGCAGCTTTCCTGCTTAGACTAGGTAAGCTCTTCTTTCCATATTTTGCACTTTCCTTTAGCTTGACCATCTTCTCTAATCTTCATTTGACTCAGAAACTCTTGATTTATGCATTTGGAGAAGCCATTGGTGCAGAAACCCAGAATGTCCTCTCGGAAGGCAGTAGGTTCTCTTTCTCGGCAAACAGTGACCTTCTGGCATTGTGACTGACATAACTTTGTCCTCAAGACAGTTTTTGGTACGATTCCAAATTCTGTAGAAACTAGACTCCTAGAGATTTCCGTGCATATTTGTCATAGTTTCTAGTTGCTTGTAGATCGTCCTAGAGAAATTCTGGAAATTGAGTGATGTGCCCAGGAAATTACTGGAAATTTCTAGATTTGCGATAAACCTTCCTTGTAATTCTTGGCAGCTTCTTTGGTTCCTATTATTCAAACTCATTCCATTTCTCAATCATCAACATATATACTGCATATGAGAGAAGAAAAATTCATCAAAAGTAAAGTCAAAGTTTTACAAAACGAATTAAAATCGTGTGCACAAAATCAGAAAATTAACCAAGAACGAATGAAAAAATATGAAGAACACACGGCTAAAATTCACACACATGAAATCGTTACATAGTTAGGTTGCAAATTGTCATATAAACATCTAATGAAATCCGAAATTTATAATCTAAATACAAAACCAAATTCGGTACAACCATAAAAACATACTGACAGGACCCGAATCAGATTTCACCCTGAAACCCAGATAAGGCCGTGCGGGGACTACCTTAAGATTAACTCTATCGATAAAAATCGATAAGCCAGTCTTAAGATAGACAACCCTAAAACCTGCAACAAATTAAAAAAAAACACTTCTAATTCTAATTTCAGTTCCAACCTCAACACCTAGAGCCATCTGCTCCCCAAGCACAACCATCGCCACAGACAAACACAAAATCACATTCATCTACTATTCAAAGGCTCACAGATAATCAGAGCAATCTAATACATTGAACTGGAAATACAAATTAAAAAGTAAAGGATCAACAGATCCCACCAAGCAGAAGCAAAGACGACGATGACTATGTCTCGACTCCGAGTACTCTTGACCTCAAATAATCTAGTCTGCAAACTGGGCGATTTAAAACGAAGGGCCCAGGGGAAAGTAAATTAAAAACGTTAGAGTGAGTGGATAAAAATAAAACAATTTAATATAATACTTTAAATGAAAGTGTCGTATTACTTTTCCAATACTTTAGAAATAAAAATCACAATGCATGCCTTTAATAAAACATTCCACGTTTTAAGAAAATCGTATTTAAAAATCAGCCCCGCTGATATATCAAATAAACAAATAATGATTTTGTTTATATATATATATTCCAAACAATATTGTTGACAGTAGCCGTAGAGAGGCTACAGCAGGCCCACAGACCCGCAGCAAGTGCACCACGGCCCGGCCCGAGGCCCAGGACCGAACCACCAGCACCCGGTCTCGGGGTCCAGCAGTCTATCCGGCTGCCAGGGACGCTGGGACCGGGGACGCCAGCCTGCCAAAGAGGTCACCAGAACTGCCATTTGAAGGGAACCAGTCCCACATCGAAGGGTGAGGACAACCCTCACCCCCAGCCACCTATATAAGGGCCCCAACTACCCCTATTAATAGGTAACTTATCTCTCTCACTGCTTACATACGTGCTGAAATTATATATTCCAACTATACTGACTTAGGCATCGGAGAGGAGAAGACCGGCCCGCCCGGTATTCCCCTTAGTAAGCAGGTTTGCAGGAGATCAAGTTGGATTCATCTGTATCTACCAGGCCCCCGGCTTTAGGCAGAAACAAATATACTTTTTGAAAATCAATTCATAATAATTTACGACCAATCCCATTGGTCACATAAAAACCTCAGCCCCGCTGGTTCGGGAATTTATTAAATAATAGAAAGTCTCATAGAGAAAATATTCCCGAAAACTAAATAATATAAAATCATGACCAATCCCATTGGTCATATAATAAAATAGGGGAACGTCATTACCACCATTTAATATTAAGCCTCTGAGGCTAAGGGTCGAGTCTCCAAGGCTATGTATAGCATCCCACGTTATGCCTGTACACGTCGACCACCGAGCGTGAATCTGACATATGTGGTCAAGTCGTCACCTCGCATGGGATCAGGCGACTAAGCTAGCTAGCATCAATACATATCTGGACCCTGATATGGTGAAAATCCGACAAAAAAAACTGAAAATACGTATCCCCTTATATATCATAAATTCGTACGGTCCCTGACCGTACATTTGAGGCTTATATATATATATATATATATAATAACATAGTATCTTAGCCTCGAAGGAACATATATATATATATGACATGCCTCAATGTCATAAAAATAATATCGAAAAGAATATGTAACATCGACATGTGCATAAATAACAAAATCACAAATTTCCCGGAAATCTCATTTCCGGTCTTTCAAATATAAAATACAATAAAAACGATTAAATATGATTTATCAAGTCATACTCTTTCCGGAAATCTCATTTCCGGTTAAAATACGTACTACTAACATAGTAGTAAATGTATAACCCAAAACTACATTACTTTAACTATTAAATCAACAATTATAACAAAAGTATATGAACTATCGGCTTTGATAATTCATATCATGCTTAGGAACTTATTTAATTAAATAAATTGTATTTCAATAAAACGTAAAAGCATGCATTTAATTTAAAATAAAATGCACTCACAGTTCGGCCGAGCGTGCCGTTATTCCTCGCTCTCATCACGTCGAGTAATTTCTCGACCTTGTGCAAATTGGTTCGATTCCTTCATTGGAATGATTGCACAAGTCGAGACCTTCGATTCAAGACCGAAATCGGGCCGATTGGTGGCCGGAGGAGAGGGTTCCCGATTCAACTGTCTCACTCCTTCTCGGGCTTCAATCAGCCGAACAGGGCCGAATCGAGTCGCGCCACCACCACAGACTTGAAGAGGAGGAGGAGACAAAGTGAGCGTGACCAGCGGCGGGCCGAGCGGTGGCCGGACGGCGAAGAACCGAGGGCGGCGACTCGGTCGGTGCAGCTCGGGCCGAGTCGGGGAGAGGAGGAGAAAAAGAGGAAAAAGAAAAAAGAAAAGAAAAAGAAGAGAAAAGGAAAGTTGCCTTTTCGGGAAATTTCATCCCCGCTATTTATACTCGTTCAAAAACGGTAAATTCCAATTTTTATGTCATAACTTTTTCACACGAACTCCAAATTGAACGTGCCACATGTCCACGAGCTTGTTTTAACTTCCACTATCTCGTCGAGAAATAAAATTCTCGGTTAGGTCAATTTAATAAAAAGTCAACTTTTAGAATTTTCAAATCGTAAAAACAAGTACCGGAACGTAAAAATAAAACATAAAACAGTCAAAAAGTAACTCGAGATTCGGGTCGTATCAATTCTCCCCTCCTTATAAAAATTTCGTCCTCGAAATTTACATACTTGCATGTTTCTCCAGTTTCTCAGGTAATTCCCTTTACCTCCTAATTTACCTCAAACATTTTAGTCCTCCTGATCTAGACTTCCAACTTACTGCTCCTTGACAAACAAATCTTTCTTCGGGTTGATGGGTTGAGTTCTCAAGATATGCAGAAGATCGGCAATTACTTATGGAGTATAAACACATGGAAAAACATCATGTATCTTGAATAACTTCGAAGGTAGCTTTAACCGATAAGCTACCGACCAATCCGCTACGTAATCTCATGAAAACTGATATATATTGACACCTAGGGTTTCACCCCTATTATCAGCATAACTCTCTTAAAGAGAGTTGTTCATCTCACTTACCCTCGAACTGCAACTCACAAAACTCAACGTATTCTCCAAGATCTGAATAGACATCTCTGTCTATTCACCCATTCAAATGTGCAAGGCAGTGTGCAAATATCATCGAACCAATAAATCTGCCTGCAACTCTTTCAAAACATCATGCCTACCGTGGGTGTGGAATATGCCAAACACACAACTCAAAAATAATAATAAAAATATCTTATTCCACACCAACACCGGTAAATGCCACTGAGAACCCCGGAATCCTACCTCTCACGTTCCACCTGTCGTCACATCATTTACTAATATCCCACTAGTTTAATCGGAAAATTTCTCAGGTGAGCTATTCAATGCTTTATCCCTTATATGGTCTCAGGACGATTCCTCGAATTGTGCTTCCCACACTAAAATAATTAGAACTCGTTTTAAATGGCAACCGACTTATCAAAGTTCAATCTCGTCCACAGATAAAGCAACTCCCATCACGCACAGCTCACAAAAGAGTGGGACCAGAAGCATCATCAATTGTGACGACCAATATAGACTTCTGACCATAAAATGGTCAGATAGATCCTCGATATTAGTATTTCGAATATCATCTCTAACTGCTCACACGATAAAACCACGCCACCAAGCCCAAGCCATGTTTCTTCGCAACATGGGGCTCCCGAAGCCACAACGGCTAAATCACAAATTTTTCGCCGCTTGGAATCACAAAGAACCGCCAATTTCAATTCTTCACTGACTTCCCACGTGACATCTTTGCCATGCTCACAATTCTTCATCTCAAACTCCATTCCTCTCAAATACCACGTATTTCGACACAAATATCTCCATTCTGGGTGGCTATTTCAAGTCTTAATTCTTCATTTTTCCCAAATCTTGCGACTAAAGTCGTTAAGAATTAGAATTATTTATAATTCTCACAATCGTTACAAGGCTCTCCATTCATTCTCTCATAACCGATACGCTCAACTTCAAACTAAATTGGTTAAGAGATTCACAGGTACTACACCTGTACACTGTCACTTAAACGTCCACGGACTCACTTTCTCCACATACACCAAACCCATTGGCCAATCCACAAAATATAATTTAAGAGTGGCTCCAACACATACACGTAACAATCTGAAATAACATTTAGAAAGTTACATATTCAATTTTCCACTCATTACAGCAAGGTTGCAACAACGACAATCATCTCACTTTTACCTTGCCAACCATTGTAAAACCGATCACTTTTAACAGCTGCTCAAGAGCTAAGGCCACTGCCAGAACACGACGGAAATAAGATACCAAAATATCAACGTATTGCTCTATCGAGAATAACACATTGCATCTCGAAGGAGATAGGGCCAAAGCATCCGAGTTCCCAACTCGTAACCTGACGCTAGAACGACAAATAAGCGTCAAACGCCCAATTGAATAGGTATAACCTACATACCTATTACGTACGCAAGGATAACATCCTAAGAGGTCGACGTACTCGAGACATAGTCTAAAAGTTACAACTCGATACCTTGAATGTATTTTACATACTTAATAATGACATTAGCACCAAAGAACATATGATGACTATCCGCTGCAGTCGGACCATCAGTCAGAGGTACTAAGCATTACCAAGGATATAAAATAAATGAATAGAGTAGTACTCTACAGAGTACATGACAAGATACCAAGAATCTGGCTCGCACACTTAATGAGTACACTAGCATCAAAGAGTATGATGGAAATCCGCCGCGGTCAGACCCTCACTCAAAGAATCCTAGGCGTCATCAAGTAGAAAGGACAACATGACAGAGGAAAACGATAGGACCTAATGCTTTGATACCAAACTGACAGGACCCGAACCAGATTTCACCCTGAAACCCGGATAAGGCCCTGCGGGGACT
Organism: Potentilla sterilis; assembly: GCA_963682095.1. Lineage (NCBI taxonomy): Eukaryota > Viridiplantae > Streptophyta > Magnoliopsida > Rosales > Rosaceae > Potentilla > Potentilla sterilis. The sequence goes on along the minus strand of OY821762.1, from coordinate 12,575,879 downwards.
ACCTTAAGATTAACTCTATCGATAAATCGATAAGCCAGTCTTAAGATAGACAACCCTAAAACCTGCAACAAATTAAAAAAAACACTTCTAATTCTAGTTCCAACCTCAACACCTGGAGCCATCTGCTCCCCAGACACAACCATCGCCACATACAAACACAAAATCAAATTCATCTACTATTCAAAGGCTCACAGATAATCAGAGCAATCTAATACATTGAACTGGAAATACAAATTAAAAAGTAAAGGATCAACGGATCCCACCAAGCAGAAGCAAAGACGACGATGACTATGCCTCGACTCTGAGTACTCTTGACCTCAAATAATCTAGTCTGCAAACTGGACGATTTAAAACGAAAGGCCCAGGGGAAAGTAAATTAAAAACGTTAGAGTGAGTGGATAAAAATAAAATAGTTTAATATAATACTTTAAATGAAAGTGTCATATTACTTTCCCAATACTTTAGAAATAAAAACCACAATGCATGCCTTTAATAAAACGTTCCACGTTTTAAGAAAATCGTATTTAAAAACCAGCCCCGCTGATATATCAAATAAACAAATAATGATTTTGTTTATATATATATTCCAAACAATATACTTTTTGAAAATCAATTCATAATAATTTACGACCAATCCCATTGGTCACATAAAAACCTCAGCCCCGCTGGTTCGGGAATTTATTAAATAACAGAAAGTCTCATAGAGAAAATATTCCTGAAAACCAAATAGTATAAAATCATGACCAATCTCATTGGTCATATAATAAAATAGGGGAAAGTCATTGCCACCATTTAATATTAAGCCTCCCAGGCTAAGGGTCGAGCCTCCAAGGCTCTGTAGAGTGTCCCACGCTATGCCTGTACACGTCGACCACCGAGCGTGAATCTGACCTATGTGGTCAAGTCGTCACCTCGCATGGGATCAGGCGATTAAGCTAGCTAGCATCAATGCATATCTGGACCCTGATATGGTGAAAATCCGACAAAAAAACCGAAAATACGTATCCCCTTATATATATCATAAATCCGTACGGTCCCTGACCATACATCTGAGACTTATATATATATATATATATATATATATATATATATATAATAACATAGTATCTTAGCCTCGAAGGAACATATATATATCTGACATGTCTCAATGTCATAAAAATAATATCGAAAAGAATATGTAACATCGACATGTGCATAAATAACGAAATCATAAACTTCTCGGAAATCTCATTTCCGGTCTTTCAAACATAAAATACAATAAAAATGATTAAGTATGATTTATCAAGTCATACTATTTCCGGAAATCTCATTTCCGGTTAAAATACGTACTACTAACATAGTAGTAAATGTATAACCCAAAACTACATTACTTTAACTATTAAATCAACAATTATAACAAAAGTATATGAATTATCGGCTTCGATAATTCATATCATGCTTAGGAACTTATTTAATTAAATAAATTGTATTTCAATAAAACGTAAACGCATGCATTTAATTTAAAATAAAATCCACTCACAGTTCTGCCGAGCGTGCCGCTATTCCTCGCTCTCATCACGTCGAGTAATTTCTCGACCTTGTGCAAATTGGTTCGATTCCTTCATTGGAATGATTGCACAAGTCGAGACCTTCGATTCAAGACCGAAATCGGGCCGATTGGTGGCCGGAGGAGAGGGTTCCCGATTCAACTGTCTCACTCCTTCTCGGGCTTCAATCAGCCGAACGGGGCCGAATCGAGTCACGCCACCACCACAGACTTGAAGAGGAGGAGGAGACAAAGTGAGCGTGACCAGCGGCGGGCCGAGCGGTGGCCGGACGGCGAAGAACCGAGGGCGGCGACTCGGTCGGTGCAGCTCGGGCCGAGTCGGGGAGAGGAGGAGAAAAAGAGGAAAAAGAAAAAAGAAAAGAAAAAGAAGAAAAAAGGAAAGTTGCCTTTTCGGGAAATTTCATCCCCGCTATTTATACTCGTTCAAAAACGGTAAATTCCAATTTTTATGTCATAACTTTTTCACACGAACTCCAAATTGAACGTGCCACATGTCCACGAGCTCGTTTTAACTTCTACTATCTCGTCGAGAAATAAAATTCTCGGTTGGGTCAATTTAATAAAAAGTCAACTTTTAGAATTTTCGAATCGTAAAAACAAGTACCGGAACGTAAAAATAAAACATAAAACAGTCAAAAAGTAACTCGAGATTCGGGTCGTATCACATACAATCTTGATAGACAAAGTATTGTAAATTTACAGAAATATAGCAAGTCATGAGTAAGGAAAAATCACACTTTGAAGAAACCTTGAATGGAAGCTACAAAGGTGAGATGCGAATTGGTGATGGTATGGTGTTACAGATGTGATATGGTGTTTTGGCTATGCGATTTATGTATAGGATTTATGGAGAGATTTTGGTAGAGTTTCGTTTTGTATTTTTATAAAAGAAGTGATTCTTTTCTAGTGGAAAATCGTGCTCTATATATATGAATAGCATAGACACAACGTTCTTTGTATCAGACACAAACTCTTCTACAAAACAGAATATGACACTTCTATCCCTTTTAATTTAGTAGATATGATGTTTGTGTGATGAATACAACATGCATATCTCTCTTTAGAAAATAGATATCGAGGTAATTTCAATTGATTTGGAAACTAGACTCCCGTAGCTTTCTATCTATGTATCAGAAATAGTCCACTACTGTAACACCCTTATCCAGATTAATACGAATTAACCCAGGGTTAAGGTGTTTTGTAAGGGTGTGAACCATCATCAATTTCCTAATAACCCCAATTGAATCAACATAACCACACCCTTATCGGCGACATGAATCAATACCTTACTCTGGTACCATAATAGAGAACAGAGAGAGAGAGAGTATTTTTCACCCTGCTCGTCTAAGAGCTATCAAATTTTTTTTTTCGAGGGAGAGAGTGAACGAGAGAGCCCGGAAGTTCTGGTTTCCCCCTTTTTTCCCCTTTTTCCAGAATTCTCCCTTCTTCTTTTTATTTTCCTTTTTTTACTTTTAGATCGGTTCAACCGACCCTCTAGAACCCTCTCCTCTTTTTTTTTTATTTTTTTTTTTATTTTTATCTAGTCCTCATCTCCTTCAAATGCAATCTAAAGGCTGAGATTTAGCGGTGATATATTGAACAATCTAAATTTTTTTATTTTATTTTAATCACTTATTACCTTGGATATTTTTATTTAATAAGCAATACGTGTGAAAATTTTGCGATTATGATAGGAGCATAAAATGCGACGTTCTTAATATGTTTTTACCCCCATTTATCTAATACTTAATCCTTATTTGTGTAATATATAGTTATGTAATCGAGTCATGAGTTTTGGTTGAGTTATATATGAGAACATGCTAAAAATAGAAGAAAAGGCAGAAAAAAGCCGAATTGCAAGTCTTAGAGATAATTTGTTGAATCTGTAAAACCTAGACAATGTTTTTGATGAATTTTTCTTCTCTTATATGTAGTAGAAATGTTGAGGGCTGAGCATTGGAAGGAGTCATAGCAATTGGAGCAAAATAAGATGCTAGGAATTACAAGTACTCATCGGATGCAAATCCAGAAAGTTTAGTAAAATCCTGTGCACATCACTCAACTTCCCGAATTTATTCCGGACGATTTATAAGAAACCAGGAGGCGAATCATATATGCATGGAAAGCTCTTTGAGTCTAGTTTCTAATGCAATTTAAATCGCAGCAAAAGCTTTCTTGAGGAAGAAATTATGCTAGTTGGAACACACAGAGGTCAAGCTGCCGAGAAGAAAATCCTATTTCCTGCCGAAAGACAAATGCATTCCCGGCCCAACAAGGGAAACTTGCGGCAACTTCATGGATTATTTATCCAATAAGGGATGTGCTGAGTCCATCAAGAAGTCCATGAAGTCAATGACCCATGAAGAAAATCGGAATAAATAATTTAGAAAAAGAGGAAGAAAATCGCAACAAATCCTGATTAAACTCGGCAGAATTCCTATGCACGTCATCCAACTTCCACGGACTCTCCCGGACAGCTCACTTCGAATTAGATGACGAATAATATATGGATGGAAAGCTACGGAAGTCTAGTTTCCAACCCAATTAGAATCACCTCAATATCTATTTTCTAAGGAAAGATATTCCGTAATCTTCACTCAAAGGTCAAATCTGCCAGCATGATAAGTTTGAGAAAAACTAGGTTTTGTGAACCCTAGTTGCTGCCGACCCTTTTACCTCTATATATAGCACGATTTTTACACAGAAAATCATCTCTTCTCCTATAATATATTGCCGAAAATCTGCCAAAATACTTTCATAAATCCCATACAAAAATCCTTGAAGCCGAACCACCACTTACCTACAACTCGCACCATTCTTCCATTGTCGAGCTCCCTTTGTTTGAAGTCTTGCAAGGTTCTTTCAAAGTGTGATTCGAACAACTCATGGCTTTTATTATTTTCTGTATGAATTACAATTTTATATTGTATGGATTTTTAGATTGTAAACTTTGGTTTTGTATATTATACTATGATTTCCGAATTCTTTTGGTTTTCTTGCTCTGATTTATGAACTTGTTCATGTATGATTTTGTGATTGATTGATTAAGGGCAGTATGTTTCGCATGTGTTCTTGGTGAATTATTCGATTTATTTTCATAATTTCATGCATCACAAACTGTGTGTTTGAGGGCTAACTTTGTGGTAGTTCCTTCAGTGCCGATTTCATGTGCCAGAATAATCTATATTGCATCATACGTTGAATTGTTGTGATTTAGGTTATTTAACTAGGGTTGATATATTTATGAAAATATGCATGTTGAAGCAAGGTGAGGTGACGCCATACTTATTGCATGTCTCTGATTCGGCTTATTGTGCTTATGTGTTCTTAGTGTTTAATTTCTATGTTGATCGAGTGTCTTTAAATTGATTAGCACCATGTTTAGGGTTATACGCTGAGTTAATTCTAAATACTTGTGAAGTCTTAACAATTAGATGAACCGCTGAGGGCTCTAATTAGAATCGGAATTGAAAGTTTCTAAGTGCTATGTGAAAATTGCTTGCTGCCGTGAGTCTTTGGTTTCGTGTCATGCATGCCTTGATGATTTCGTGCTATATGTTTGTGTGGAGAAGATGATCACTTGTATATATTAATTTAGGTTTTATTTTCGTAATTTTCAGTAGGTATTTAGATAAATATTCAAACCCCCAATTTGATTTTGTAATGCTTTATGTGACTGAAAGCCCTTGATTTCCCCGGATTGAACGATCCGTACTTGTCCTATACTAACGATGACATAAGAAGGATAATATATGTGTATGAAGTTGTTTTGCAGGTACAATGTGCTTGGAAACAATTCCATCAGATTAGAGCAATGCAATCTCACATCCTTGCTCTAATCTCACATCCTTACGTTTTCAATCTCTGTGCATTCTCAGTATTCACCGGGTTTAGTTAGATTTCCGGACAAACACCAATTAACTCGTCTCAATACAAATATTAATAATGAGTCATTTGCATTTGCACATATAATTAATTTACTTTTAAAAAAAATGTACAGGGTATTACAATCTCACCCTCTTTAAAAAATTTTGTCCTCAAAATTTAAATTAAGAAGTTAGTGTTACCTGTAAAGCCACAATTCCCACAGAGAACAGTAAACACCGAACGATTAGAAAATCCCCCACATGGCGATCTGCACATAGCAGTAATATCTGGTACTCAGCCGTAATCTCAGCACCAAGCTGTAATCCCCCGCACATAGCGCTAATACCCGGCACTCAGCAGTAATCTCAGCACCAAGCTATAATCCCCCGACATAATAGTAATACCTGGCACTCAACCGTAATCTAGCACAAAGCTGTAATCCCCAGCACATAGCGGTAATACCGGGCACTCAGCCGTAATCCAGTGTGGTAAACCTACACCCCCCGGGAAGACGTGGTCGCACCACACTAATCCCTACACAAAGCAGTAAACTCAGTATGGTAATCCTACGCCCCGGAGCAAGACGTGGTCTCACCCGTACTGTAAACCCAGCACATAACTGTAAATAAAATCACATCCGCACGTAGCGGTAAATCGGATAATAACTGAATTTTTTTTACCCTGCACAAAGCAGTAAAAGTCTAATAACCGTAATCTTTCACCTCATACAAAGCGGTAAAGGGTAATAATAGATAACCATCATCCCATACAAAGCGGTAAAGGGCAATAATCGATAATCGTCATCCCGCACGAAACGGTAAAGGGTAATCACCGTCACCCCGCACAAAGCGGTAAAGGATAATCACCATCACCCCGCACGAAGCGGTAAGTGAAATAACAGTGACAATCTTTCCCTTCTCATGCGAAGCGGTACAGGAAATAATCTTCAATCCTCACAAAAGGTAAAGGAAATCCCCACTGCATATAACCATAAATTAATTAGCTGACAAATAAGTACAATGTAATGTAAGAGAACCTTATCCAAATACTATTACATATTATCTTGCCCAGCAAGATATGTAATCATATAAATAAATAAGTGAAACATGATGAGTACCCGTGTAAATAGAAACTTGCATATTAATTTACTAAGGTAGGGATTTATCTTGCCATTTAAGTCCTAAAATAGAATAACATGATCAAACTAGACATAAATTAAATTGTGTAATCTACAAAAGAACATGTTCCAACTAAGTGTCAAACACTTCCTTTAACTCTAATTCTATAGCAACCCCAATACCACCAGATCACTCAAATATAATCAAGTAAAGTTGAAATATGATCTTGTGTGCACATATGTCCTTGTGTCATAGAACCTTGTAACTTACATGCATAAAACATATCAATGCATACCTGCATTCCAGTATATATCTCAGCGATCATTGCATCATGCGTAGCTTTCATTCTAACTTAATTAATTAGATATACACATACCAGACAAAAATTGACTGACGAAAATGAAGTACAACTATTAAACTACTGATGAAAATGAAATTGAAGTAGCCTTTACGGCTATCCAGGAAACTCCAACTTTTACAGGGTCTATTTTAATACAATAACAAAAACTAACTAGAACCGTAAGGTAACACCTCTCACAATTATCTATTAAATAAACAAAATGTCAATTTAAAGCTTATCAAAGAACACCAAAAGCTCTAGATTAAGACTACACACATTGGAATTTGAGTTAACGTCATGTCTAGTTAATAAGTAAGTCTTCTTCATGTTTTGAATAACAAAGTGCCTATACTTGGAATTTGATGCATATAAATTAGTAGTGGCTCACAGTTGGTGTAGTATTTGTAAAATTTTCTTTAACGGTTTTTTGGTAGAGCAAAAAAGAATTGCGGTGATAAAGTGTTTTTAAAGAAGAACGTCAATTATTATATTAGATGAAATTTAAAAAATCACATAAAAAATATGCCACACTTCAAATTTGGAAATCAGAATAACTCAAATAATCCTCAACTAGCATTCCTGCACGCGATATGCGCATGCGAAATAGTCCACAACATATTTCGATGCTTAACTAAAGATGTTGGGCAAGTTGATAAATCTAAATAGAATTAGATTTGGATATAGAATTGGATTGCACCCGTGTAGAAATCTAAATAAATTATTCAGGTTGTTAATATCAATTCTTGGCTGAGACTTCTACACATGTGCACATCCAATTCTATGTCCAAATCTAAATAAATCATTAGTGCAACTCTTTATTTCAAGTGTTTCAACCATATGTACAATTCACAAATGTGTTATATTGTTCAATTTAGTTCTTACATGTCGTTTCGAACACGCTTACATGCACTTCTCCACGATGCGAGTACGCACATTTTGAGTGGAGGTGACCAATAGATATTTAGTTCTATCTTCAAAATAAGTATTGAGGTGATAGTCGTTGTCACGCACATCCTTAAAGGCAAGCAATGTTCGGGGCGCTTTAGGCGCATACAAGGCGTCAAATACTCTAATTTCAGTGTCATTAGGCAATAGGAATTAGGCGGGTCCACGACCTTTAACAATAGGTCATGTTTCTGTCATCGTAGACAACGACGATCCGTGTGGCATAAAATCCGTAAACAATTGCCTATTCCGAAGAATAGTGTCAGTCGTTGCACAATCCAACAAACACTCGATCTCGCCGTGAAACATCTACAAAAATAATGTAAATTGAATCAAACGTCTATACTACACATGGCGAACACTCTTGAATATATATTTAGAAAAATAGAGTAACGGATGGTGATCGAATCTCGATCCCTTAGAGAGTGTATTAAGGCAATATATCATCACAAAATGAAGTGCATGAGGACCTATTAGGTAGCCATGTCATCCGTATAACTTTAGATAAAGTGAAAAGCCTTGTTTAGTCACCGAATACTAGCATTAAAAGAATGAAAAACAAGATACATAGCCGAAAGAGTGGACCTAGGCCAATGAAATGGATGTAGGGGGTGAGCCAAGGCTGAAGCCAAGTCAAGGCCGTGACCTTGTGGTAACAGAGCCGAAGCAAGGCTAAGGAGGAGGGCCGGTCGGGGATTTGCACATATAATTAATTTGTTTTTTTTTTTTTTAAATGTATGGGGTATTACAACTACTACTCTAGATCCAATAACATCTTTTAATCTACGAGTCATTCCGTCTAAAATGGAGTTGAGTATTCCCAAACCCTAAGGCGGCGACCGGACTGACAACGGGATCTCTTCGTACGATATTATCCAGTTCTTCTTGATGGCTCTCTTGGTGGAGGCAGGGGATTATTCAGGTAAAGCGTGTTTCACCTGTTCTTCGGGTCGGGTGTATCGGGTTGGTGGAGCAGTGGGTAGCAACTTTGGACGAAAGCCTGCGACTCAGAGGGGCAATAACCCTAGTAAACTCTAATCGGATTTCCATGACTTGATCGAGGAAAAGTAAACCACAATGGTCTGAGGCTTTTAATCAATCGAGTTTAATCATGATCATTTGTTTTACTAGGTTATTTGCTTTCTGCATTTTATTTTCTAATTTGTCCACCTTTTTGGACGCATCTTTAAGGTTGTTTTTTCAGTTCATAGATTAATCATAGTTGTTAGTGTGCATTAAAGCATGTTTACTCAAGTTCTCTTGTTTGACCTTTGTGTCATATGATTTTCATCAATGGAACTATCTCTTTTCCCCTAAAAAAAAAAAAAAAAAAAAGTCCACTGCTACCAAATATAATTTATTGATCACAAAATCTTTAAAAATTATTTTAAAAACTAACATTTATTTCCATAAAACAATTTCACATTTAGCGATTCAACAACTCTAACATAACTTGTTCATGAAGAACGTTGTAAGATTTACTCACCTCAACTTCTGCTACATCTTCTCTTACGAAAAATATAAGGTGCACATACTCCTCATCAATCAAGTGCCAAAATCTCAACTTAGTAACAATCGAAAATAAAATGACTTCAACTCGAATCGAACACTCAAAACCTTAACCGAAGACTTGTCACTCGAGATAAATTTTCCTTCAAGACCTCCCAAGGTCACCGGAATATAATGACAATCAATCTGTAACCACACTATATTATCCAATGATCGGATTCCCAATAACCGAAAATCGAGCAAACCGGAGCTACGAAAACCCTAACATAACTAGGCCAAAAATCAAAATTAACAATGATTGTTAACCATTGTCTGATAAAGCTACGTACTCGACTGTTATCTATCCAACGATTGTCTGATACACGACTAAGTGTGCTTTAGAAAGGTAACAATGGTTTTTGTAAAATGTCAAAAATACTCGGCCTAAGTGTGCTTTAGAAAGTTTACTCACTAGAATAATTAGTATTTGTCTAGCTAGTTAACGAGTTAATTAGCACAGTTAGTATACAAAGTAATCTGCTGCTCGTTTTGTTGTACAAGCAAAGAATTAACATTCCATGCCTACTTGTGTAATAAGATAGAATACTCATATTCCTTTATTAAATTCAAAATTTCCAATTTGTTGTTAACCAACCGTTCCATTAAAGGTCTGATTACTCGCCAGAGTTAGACTGCATCAGCCGCGAACTCTTAAACCCTTTTATTTGGGTAAGCAATTCTAGTAGTTTCAGGGGGCCACAAACAGCTTCAACAGATATGGAGCCCAGAAATTTGTAGATGAAATCGTCAATGAACATCTCTCCTGACCTATACACTTCTGTAAAGACAAGATATCATGAAAACAAAAGATGCAAAAGAAAAATAGAGTTCATAATCTTAGACTACAATTTTAATTCAGTACAGCTAAAGTCAATAAATTTTATTCATCCCATGCAACCATTATTTTCTAGTCCCATTCCGAACTTTATCATTTATTGAACAAATTTGGTGACCCTCGCATTACTGCATTAGTGATCTTGATTAGGGTAAGAATGTATAATAGTATTAAAATAGGAAAAAGTTGAACCACTACTGTAATAATCAGAAACAATCTAAAGAGTACCTTCTCAATGACAGCCTTCGAGTTTGGAGCATGACATGTGCCAAACTGAAAATTTCCACAGGTTCCAGATTAAGTAACTTAAAAATTTAATAGCATAAATGGAGTTTCCATCTGTGCAGTGTACTCTCGTTATAGGCTTCTGTTGCTCTTCCAGTTGGCCACGGCTCTCAGTATGCCGATTCCTAATATATGGGTGACTTTCAGAAACCTCAGCAAAAACAGTGCTCACTGAATTTTTGAAAGAACAATCATTGATACATCCTCATCAATCTCCTCAAAAACTACCAACAAGTTTTTATAATGCTTTAACCAGAACCTACGAACATGGTAACCTGAAATATTGGACAATAAAGCCATAGTATTAGAGAAAATTAATAGGGTTTCTGCTTTTTAATTGTATGAGGAAAATCAACTGAACGCAATACCTTACAATGATATAGTCCAATCAAATGATTTTGCAAGAATGAAATGGATAAAAATAATCAAAAAATATTTGTAATCACAAATTTAAGATACCTGAGCTTCAGCTTCTTGTCGCATACTGTCGTATTGTCGAGCAAGATGTCAAGCATCTTCCAATGGAGCACCCAATACCATTTCTCTTAATGGCTCCGCCACCTGATAACAATTATCAATATCAACCTCATATAGCAATTATGAGGAAGAAACTATATGAAGATGCATTTTTAAGAGGAAAAAAGGAAAATCATATTCACTCATATTCACAAATAAGTAAATTTGTTTCCGATTGTCTAACTAGAATGGCCCTCACGTTACGAAATTTATGAACCAAAAACTTCCTTGTCATATGTATGTCCTCGCATCAAGAATACCTTGGCGTCCTTAACCGTGATTGTTTTAGGAGGCGATTGGCATCCTCAAATTATGATTGTTTTGGAAGGCGACTTCCTTTAGGAATTGACTAGGAATGCAGCACTTTCATGAAAGTCGATCGTGCGTACTTTCTTTCATGTAGGGCTGTTAAATGGTTCGAACGGTTCGGTTTTTACCCTGAACCGAAAACCGAACCGAAATTTTTAAACGGTTCGGTTCGGTTCGGTTTCTTTATTTTTTTTTTTTGAAAACCGATTTGAACCGGTTCGGTTCGGTTCGGTTTTTTTCGGTTTTTTTTTTCGGTTTTTTTTTTTTTTTTGGAAAAAAATAATCTGAACTTTTGAAAACTGTTTTCACTTTTAAAAGTGATCGTAAAGACGAAAATTCGTAACTACATTTTTTTTCCTTTACAAATTGTTTTTCAAATATAACTACTCAATACTTAATAATCACAAATCACATATTCAAAATTTTAAACCATAACAAATAGTCAAATACATACCGAATTAAAGTCCGAAAGTTATAAAGTCCGAAAGTTTACAACACAAATTTAAAGTTTCAACTTTCAAGTTTCAAATATAAAGTTATAAACCAAAGTTAAAAGTCTACAGTCCATTCGATAAAAAAAATTACAATCCAAATATCACAAACACTTCATTCTCAAGTTGTCCACTCTTCTCACTTTCATAAACGTACAACACCAATAAACATTGTTAAGAATCAAACTATAGTACATAACTACATACTAAATAAGCAAATATTTTCGTATGTAATAAGGTTCGGTTTGGAATCAAACTATAGTACATAACTACATACAAAATTTTAGGGTAAAAAGTTCAAAACGTCAAAACGACGTCGTTTTGGAAAATATGGCTCGGTTCAGTTTTTTCGGTTCGGTTCGGACCAGCAAACCGAAACCGAACCGAATGTATCTGGTTCGGTTCGGTTTTTTCCCTTTCGGTTCGGTTTTTATTCGGTTTCGGTTTTTTTCGATTACGGTTCGATTTCGATACGGTTTTTTTTCGGTTTTCGGTTCGGAAGTCACAGCCCTACTTTCATGACTTTAGCAAAATGTTAGATTAACATTGCAAAATTCTATTAATTAATTACCAATTACACCTCATCGGTGAAGTTGAGTGGATGAGGCTATGTATATAAATGTGTGTGTGAACTAAATACATTAGACATTAGACACTAGACATGAACATAATTAATACATAATTCGAACGAATGATTAGAAGAACACGTGCGTTATATATATTCACAGCATGGCACAACATGCAACGAGTTCTTTCATTTTCTTAACTGTTTTATTAAAATCATCATCGTACTATGCTCAAGATACTTTAACATATGAAGATCCAGTCCAGAAAACCGATTAGAGACACAATGGACAAGCCAAGATATAAGAATCGGATAGGCTACACTACAAGAAAACAGGGCTTTGCCGACGAAAAAAAAAAAAAAACGACCGACGAAACACTTTTTTCGTCGGCTATTCCCAAGAATGGCCGACGAAAATTTTTGTCGTCACCAAAAAAAAAATTTCGTCGGCCATTCCTATAGAATGGCCGACGATTTTTTTTTTCGTCGGTAAAAATGAAAAATCGTCGGCTATTCTACAAGAATGGCCGACGATTTTTTCCGTCGTCCCTAAAAAAACTTTTTCGTCGGCTATATTCCTATAATGGCCGACGATTTGAAGTTTTCGTCGGCTATACAACTTTTGGAAGAATGGCCGACGAAAATTAATTATTTCGTCGGCCATAAGTTTTTTTAAAAATAATTATTTTACGAATAATGGCCGACGAAAATTAATTATTTCGTCGGCCATAAGTTATTTAAAAATAATTATTTTACGAACAATGGCCGACGAAAATTAATTATTTCGTCGGCCATACGTTTTTTAAAAATAATTATTTTACGAACAATGGCCGACGAAAATTAAGTATTTCGTCGGCCATAAGTTTTTTAAAAAATAATTATTTTATTTTTGACAGAAAACGACAAAAGAATAGCCGACGAATACTAGGTTTGATTTCGTCGGCTATGATTAAAAAAAAACAAAAAAAGAGCAGTTTCCATTTTCTATCACTATCGACAAACCATTGCTTCATCCTTCAAATGTAAATGTGTCGTGAAATAAGACATGACCGAAATATTGAAATACGGCTACGGTTGAAAAATGGGAAGATTCCGACAAAATCTGTGTGCCGAATGTTGCGGTTAGGCGGTTTTTACTTCCGTTTTCCTATGGGTAGCCTGACGGTCGGTAAATATTTTGAGAGAAATTTTTATACGATTAGTCGCGTCTCATCGATCTGAAACTATTCTCTGTTGAAGATCAGGTCAAAAAACGTCATTTAGACGGGCCAATTTCCGTTTTAAAGCGTTTAGAGGTTTGACTCACCCGGGTGACCGTCCCGATCGAGCCTTTAACGTTGTCAGATGTAGTTGGATTTTTTTTCATACATGTATTTAATCTTAACGGTGATATCTGACGGTTGGAATAGATTTTTCAAACTTTTAGATTCAAAATCGGAACATATGCACTAATGTTCCTTAACTTGTTTACTAAGTGTTTAAGTGAATGTATCGTTTCAAATAGTTACTATACGTACACTCTTCAAATGCAAATATGTCGTCAAATAAGATATGACCGAAATAATGAAATACGTCTACGGTTGAAAAATGACAAGATTCCGATAAAATCCGTGTGCCGAAATAATGAAATCAGTCAAAACCCGGTTTACTGCAGATTTGGCGTCCGGCGTCCGAATGACGATTGTGATACCATTCCGGAAAGGGAACGACGCCAGGACGCCAGGATTCCATGACGTGTGAGCTTTTTCGGGCTTTCGAGTTCGTTTAGGGCCTCAAAACGGCATTTTAGTATGTTTTCATAGAATAGCCGACGAAACATTGTATTTCGTCGGCTATACTTAGAGAATAGCCGACGAAACATTGTATTTCGTCGGCTAAACTCTTGATCCGCGCCTTTTTATTGTCCGCCGTTGGATGGCTCAGATCCAACGGCTGCTGATTTTCCAAAGTATAGCCGACGAAATATATTAATTTCGTCGGCTATTCTCCTTCTAAATCTTTTAAATCGCTTCCTCCCGCCTTTTTTCTCTCCTCCTTCCCCCCCCCCTCCTCCGGCCTCCTCCTCCTCCTCCTTCCCCTCCTCCTCCGGCCTCCTCCTTCCCCTCCTCCTCCTCCTCCTCCTCCTCCTCCTCCGGCCTCCTCCTTCCCCTCCTCCTCCTCCTCCTTCCCCTCCTCCGGCCTCCTCCTCCTCCTCCTTCCCCTCCTCCTCCGGCCTCCTCCTTCCCCTCCTCCTCCTCCTCCTCCTCCTCCTCCTCCGGCCTCCTCCTTCCCCTCCTCCTCCTCCTCCTTCCCCTCCTCCGGCCTCCTCCTCCTCCTCCTTCCCCTCCTTCTCCTCCTCCTCCGGCCTCCTCCTTCCCCTCCTCCTCCTCCTCCTTCCCCTCCTCCGGCCTCCTCCGGCCTCCTCCTTCTCCTCCTCCTCCGGCCTCCTCCTTCCCCTCCTCCTCCTCCTCCTCCGGCCTCCTCCTTCCCCTCCTCCTCCTCCTCCTTCCCCTCCTCCGGCCTCCTCCTCCTCCTCCTTCCCCTCCTTCCCCTCCTCCTCCTCCTCCTCCTCCTCCTTCCCCTCCTCCTTCCAAAGCATAATTTATTTATTTTTTCCCTAAAATTTAAGAATAGCCGACGAATTTTACCAATTTTCGTCGGCTATAAGTTGTATAGCCGACGAAAATTCTAGTATTTCGTCGGCTATAACTAATTATTCCTATTAAAATATTAATATATTTCGAGGAAATAGCCGACGAAAGTTTAATAAATCGTCGGCTATAGTTAAAACACAATAGCCGACGAATTTCGTCGGCTATAGTTACTGAATTTCGTCGGCCATACTCGAAAATACCCGACGAAATTCGTCGGCAATTTCTCCCAGGTTTGGCCGACGAAAATATTTTCGTCGGTAAATTCGTCGGCCATACTCTACTATAGCCGACGAATTTGATTTTTTCGTCGGCCATTGTATTACCGACGGGGTTTTCCCGACGAAAATTTCGTCGGTAGAGGGTATAGCCGACGAAAAATTGGCATAGCCGACGAAATTTTTTTCGTCGGCTATTCTCCCATATCTGGTAGTGCTAGCTAAAAGTCTAAGCATCTCCAACATGTTCTCCTCTTGTCTTGTTTAACAATCATTTATTTTCTCAGTTCAAACTCTATAATCTCATAAAAATAGCTACTATTGCTTAAACAACATTGTTAAATCAATAACCACATTTCAAAATTTTTGCTAAATTTGATTTAAACAGTAAATTCTACTATTAGAGATAATTAGACTTATATTATCAAATTGTTATCAAACATTATAATGTTGATAATATTTCTCGACTATTTGATTATATTTATTTAGAAATTTATTTACAAAATTATATATATATATATATATATATATTTATATGTTCAAGGAGAAATTATAATAGGGAGAACTTCTACTTTATTCATTGATAAGGAGACCTTTATATAGGCATTACAATAAGTATCCCGATAAATCAGGGATTCCCTATCTATTATATAATCATCTAATCTAGTCTAATTAGGTCAAGACACATCCAAGAAGTTACGGAAATAACTTTCCTACAACACTCCCCCTTGTGTCGAACGTCTAATGTCTTCATGGTGCTTACCATATTGTCTCACTAAAACCTTACCAGCAAAACAAAAACCTCTTAAGCAAAAATAAAATGCATGGACGAAGGGAAAAGAGCACAACGCACCAACTACTATACTTGTGATTGACATGTGATGTAGACTCCCCCTGATGTCTAACAAACTTAGAGCTCTGATAACTGGCGCATGCCAATGCTCTTCACATGTTTCACAAACATAGATTTTCTCAAAGACTTGGTAAACAAATCTGCAACATTTGCATCTGAACTCACTTGATTAACTTGGATGTTCAGGAATTTCTGTTGTTGCACATTATAAAAGAACTATGCGGGTCAGAGAGATACCCAGCATCTACAAAACCAACTAACACATTGTTGGGAGTCTTTAGATAAGGGAGACGGCCATTGAAGGACGAAGAAGGGCCGAGATCATCACCTATGCCGGTCTCCACGTCGCCGGTGCCGGCGGCAGTTCCGCGGCGTACAGCGGCGCTGCCAGTGGCGTTGGTGTGAGGATGACTGGTGGGGGAAACCTCTCTGGTGCTAAAGGGGTAGAACAAACCCAAGTCAATGGAACCTTTCAGATGTTTAACACCATTCCAATGACGATGCGTAGGTGCTGAGCTAAATCTAGCTAATAAGTTCACAACGAAAGCGATGTCTGGTCTAATATATTGTGCTAAATACAATAGCGCTCCAATTGCACTAAGATACATGTATTTAGCTCCAAGCATCTCTTCATCATCCTTTTTAGGACGGAATGGATTCTTGTGTCTAGACTTTGTCTTTCTTATGAACACGCATAAGCATAAATCATTGTTCTTGTATCCCCTCCAAATCAAGTATTACAACAGACGTTACAATCTAGTTGCACAATGACTTTGTGGTTTAAAGTCACTTGATCGAGGCATTAGAAGTCCTTCAAACATTTTCGTGTATATATCTGCATCTATATCCCCATATAGGTATACATTAACCACATTCATAAGCTGCAAACTTCAGTTTTTGAGACACTACTAAACTGATTAAGTAGCGGAAAGTAATAATGTCTATTACGAGAGAATACATCTCATCGTAGTCAATACCAGGTCGTTGGGAGAAACATTGCGCCATGAGTCTTGCTTTATACCGCATGATCTCATTCTCTCATTACACTTACGAACAAAGACTCTCTTATGTCCAACAGGTTTAACGTCTTTCCGGATCAACTCAACAGATCCTAAGACTTGCCTTTTATTTAACGAGTCTAGTTCTGCCTGTCTTGCTTCTTTCCACTTCGGCCAATACATTCTTCGTTGACACTCCGCAACGGAATAAGCGATTACATCATCAACATACGTGGAATTTTATCCACAGAATACACGTGCGCACTTGTGTAATTGAGATTTATGTGTACTCTGACATCAACAAAGGTTCTGTGGCGTCCCACAGAAAACACATAGTTGATCATGGACATAATTATAGTCAGAGACAATCTCATTGATGATGAGCGGATTAATTTGTGCCATCACAACTCGCTTCTTTCGAGGTTTTAAATATCGAGAATTAAACGGTCTCCCCCTCTTCTTGGTGGGAGCCGAGGCCAAAGCTGCTTCCCCTTCAAAGTCCATCAGTGGCACCGTTGCGATCCGATTCAACAACAGCGACGCCACGGCATACGATGGACCTTTCCATCGGTATAAAATATACCATTTTTGAATGAGTGAGCTATGATTTATAGGTCATGCAATATCAAAGCTTGTATGAGTCATAAGATCCAATAACAAGAATTGGAATGAGGTATTCTCATTGAATCTGACTCAACTTCTTCTCTAGAATGATTCATTAGAGGAAATACACAAGTAATTGTTACCATTCTCATATATCCAAGTGATAACATATGGCAATTAGGTTTTGGAAAACACAGCAAGATTCGATTTTTTCTTGGTGCATAGAATACGTTCAATGACATCGATAACTGTACCATTAGGTAACGTAAATTTAATGAATCCACGCTCTTTAACAACCGGCGAGGTTCTAATCGATATAGTCATTGATCATCTATATTGCACATAATACTTAAACGACTCTCTCTCCCTTAGGATAGTGTGGGTTGTCTCACTATCAGCTAGACACTCAACTTCACCGCGAGACATCTAAATAGATGAAAAACTATGGGTGGTTTTCTCGCGGAACACAGTCTAATCACTACCCCGTAGGATAGAGAAAGAAAAGGGGATGAAATCCCATCGAGTGTATCACATGGCATTTGGACTTTATAACTTCGACTAAAGTCGGAAAGTGCAAGGTTGAATGTTACATAACCGAGCAATGATCATCAGAAACCAAAACGAACCTGAGGCTTCGCACGTTGTGGTGTTGAACACCTTTGGTGACCGGAAGAATGGAGGCTCAGCCTCCTAGGATCTGTGCTAAGCACCTTCTCGGGCGGCTATGGAACCGAGGCTGAAGCCTCCTTGAAAGCACGATGCCGTGGCACCTTTGTGCTGCCGAAGCCGAGGTATCATCACCATGAGGCCGACGTCGGCCACTAGGCTTGTGACGTCGAGCCTAGCTCCAATTATTCTTTGATTTTGATTTTGATTTGAGCTGAGGTGGAATTATAAGTCCAATATACTAAGTCAATGTGACCCAATAGTGTTTCAGAAGAACCACGTGAGTCGTTAAAACACGAATCTGGATTGCTTAAAAACATAAAATTTCTCACAATATGGGAAAACAGAGAAATTTTATTAACTTGCCAACTTTTAATACATCAAAAGAAAGCTTCTAATTCCAAAGAAAACGACTAAGAGATCAAAGTCTATAAGATATGGCAAAGCCATTACAATACTTAAAAAATTCTTAATGAAAAGTCAAACATAAAGACTAATCAAAATTCGGGACATCTAATGCTTGAGTAGGCTCTTGAGTCTTAACTTCAGGAATGAAGTGCTCAGCCACGAGATTAACGTGAGGTTGTCATCACTAGTTCTCACTCAGCATGATAATTCTCTTTGTTAGAATTATCTCTTGTAGGCATTAATCATCTCTTTGCTAGAATTATACACGTGGTGCATATGCTTAGAGGAACCACACTTGTAACAATGAGCAAAACTAGTGCTTTTGTTGTTGTTGTGAGACGAGGGAGGAGGTGGCGCGTGGCCACCTTGACGGGTTCTATGGCCGAATCGGCCTCCCCCTGAAGGTGTGGCATTGCCGCCATCTCGTCTCCAAGTGTTGGAGCGTCGTGTCACACGGTTTCTACCATTTTGATTTCCTCCACGTATCGGTTTAGAAACTTGTTGATACTGGGCATTCTGATTCTTATTTCTTTTATTTTGAAGCCTTCCCATAGTGAGCCTGCGGTTCATGAATCTTTTTAATTCTAACAGGTCTCAAAATTATTGTTATTTATTCAGCCTAATCAACCGAATTTCGGTATGGGTGTCATAAGACATCATAGGCTATGGGGAATTTATCAAGAGTCTTATTGATAAGATCTCTATCACTTTTGTTATGCCAACAGTGTCAAGGTCATAATCCAAAGAACCGAATGGTTTCCCATTTCAATAAAATCTCTGGGATAAGTATGTCATTGACATTATTTAATCGCTACTGGAGCGTGTCCCTTAATTTTTTTTTTTTTAAGGGATCTTTTATCAACAGATGTTGTCGTTTCAGAGTTGGATGAATATGGCGTTATCAAAAAATGAGTGCCTAGGCCTTGACATAATCCCCAAATGGGGTAGTGGCTACTGCTTCATTCAGAATGACTGAGAAACTTTTGCTTTGAAAAGCAAGCTACACATCGGAAACTCATCGATGATATTGTTTACCCTCGAGATTAAGAATCTCAAAATCGGGTCGTGACTATGACGACATCTACAAGAAAAGAGATACGTCGGATTGGTATGAATATGACATGTACCATTCAAGTATGTAGAACGGAATTAGAAGGGCTATGACGTATATGGTCATAAATTTATCTTTTCGATGCATAAAACCGGCGACATCATATCGCACCTTCAAACAGTGGCGCACTCAGACATCCACATAAGCATCTTTTTTTTTCTTTTTTTTTCCCTTTCAAACGTGATTCCTCCAGGACCATCACTTAAAAACTTCGACCGTAGAGGTAATGACATCGCCATCTTAGGTCTCATCGGCGATATAAGAATGGCCGGAATCGGAGTAGAGGAAGGCTAATAGCGCCCGATATATATATTGTATATGTTCAAAAGCTGGAACTTTAATTAAAAGCTTACTTGCTAGTTCGCCAATGAACTGCATTGTAATAAATTTACTTTGAGAACTCGGTTCTACTCCTTGTACAAATTGAGATGCTCTTCCATGTACGTGCAACAATATAATTCTCACAATTCCATCGGGATGCGTCGTGCAATAAATTTCATGGAAAAGAAAACGTATATGGTTAGTCATATTCACCATATATAGAGTAGTAAAAAGAGAATTACTGCAGTAACTATTTTAACCCGTAGGGTAAAAACTTTTAAACTGAGGTAAGAATAATTACCGTTTTACCCATAACCCACTGAAACGGGTCTGAAGCCGAATCGGGTCGGGTCTGAGGACTTCCACCGGGTCGGGTAGAATCCGGGGCGACGACGATCGTGCGGCACGATGGCGGCAGCAGAGGCGTCGTCGTGGAGGACCAGTTATCGCCATCGAGCTAGAAGGCGGCGCTGGGCTCGGCTGAGTCAACTGGGCTATTGGGCGGCGGCGTCAAGCTTGGCTAGATTGACTGCTAGCGAGCAAGGTAGCAGCGTCGGACTCAAGGCCACGGCGGCGGTGCTGGGCTGCGTCTAGGAAGGCTAGACCAGCGTCGAGGAAGAACGCCGGCGAGGGTAGAGCAGCCGCTCCGGGGCGGAGAAGAAACTTGGGTGCCCAGAGAAGATTTCTGGGTGCCCTGAGAAACGTCATCCTTTGCCGACAAATCTATCGTCGACAGGGGTCTTCTCTGCTTTTCTTCCCGACAAAGAAGTCGTCGGAAGAAAAGTTTTTGGGGGATCTTCTTATTTCCGACAAACAGTTGCCGGCAGAAAAGCATATTTTAGGGTTTTTAAAATTTCCAAGGCTATTAGACAAAGGTTAGAGCCACGTGCTGATAACGTGTTCAAGGAGAAATTATAATAGGGAGAACTTCTACTTTATTCATTGATAAGGAGGCCTTTATATAGGCATTACAATAAGTATCCCGATAAATCAGGGATTCCCTATCTATTATATAATCATCTAATCTAGTCTAATTAGGTCAAAACACATCCAGAAAGTTACGGAAATAACATTCCTACAACAATATAATTATTTTACTTTAATATTTCTCGACTTGAAAATATTTCTATGACCCTAAATCATATCGATCAAAACGTCTTACTTTACTCTATGTTTGTATGGTTGTTGCTTGGCAAGTTGATGCGGCTGTAAATTATTATTGTCTTTAACTATTAGCTAAAGTTAAATCTAGCCTGGCTCCAAACACACACACAAACAAAAATTATGCCTAAAAATTAGTTGTATATAGCTAAATATATTAGGCTAACTAGATATATATATGGGAAAAAGACTATTTGCACAAAAACGAGTTAAAACTTGACCATTCCAATGCTACCTACCCACTCCAATGAATCTTATTAAAAATACCTAAATACCCTATACTAAATCCTAATATCTTCTTTCTCCTTTTCCTCTCTCTCTCTCTCTCTCTCTCTCTCTAGCCGACGATCTCCAGAGCATAAGCTTCACCTCCACAACCAAACCGCGGCCACCGAATCCAAACGCAGCACAAGCTCCAGCTCTGAAGCCACCACCCTCACCGCCTCTTGCTCCTCCTCTGCCAGCATCACCTCTCTCGTCTCCTCTAAGCCCTCACACGCCTCCTCCGACCCCTTGTGGTCCGCCATCCACAAGATCTTTTATGAGTCCCTGACCCGCAATCTTCCTCTTGGATCTCTGTTGAAGCACTAAGAAATCGATTACTGGGGGTCAGTAATACTATTGACGGCGGGTCCTCCTCCTCCTCCAACATTAGGGTTTTGATCGAATTGGGAATACTATTACTGGGGGTCAGTAATCGATTACTGGGGGTCATTAATCGATTACTGGGGGTCAGTAACGGGGTCAGTAACATGGTTACTGAAAAATATGGAATCTGTAACCTGATTACTGGGGGTCAGTAATCGATTACTGGGGGTAAGTAACTTGATTACTATGGATCAGTAACTCCAGTAACCTGATTACTGGGGGTCAATAATCGATTATTGGGGGTCAGTAACATGATTACTGGAAAATATGAAATCTGTAACCTGATTACTGGCACTACCAGCTTTGACAGAATAGTCGACGAAATTTTTTTCGTCGGCTATTCCAAATTTTCGTCGGCTATTCCTTCTACCGACGAAAATTTCGTCGGCTATAATTCGTCGGTAAAAGCCCGTCGGTAAAAGTAATGGCCGACGAAAAAAAACGACATCGTCGGCCATTCCAACCTTGGCCGACGAATTATGGCCGACGAAAATGATTTCGTCGACCAAAGCTTGGTCAAATATTCGACGAAATTCGTCGGCTATTTTCGAGTATGGTCGACGATTTCGTCAAAATATATTAATATTTTAAAGTTATAGCCGACGAAATTTGGTTTCGTCGGCTATTTGTTCTGAAGTATAGCCGACGATTTGGGCTATTTCGTCAGAATATATTAATATTTTAAAGTTATAGCCGACGAAATAATGTCAATTTCGTCGGCTATAACTGCATTTTGGGCAAAAAAAAATACCGGATCGGAGGAGGAGGCCGGAGGAGGAGGGGAAGGAGGAGGAGGAGGAGGAGGAGGAGGAGGAGGAGGAGGAGGCCGGAGGAGGGGAAGGAGGAGGAGGCCGGAGGCCGGAGGAGGGGGGGGAAGGAGGAGAGAAAAAAGGCGGGAGAAAGCGATTTAAAAGATTTAGAAGGAGAATAACCGACGATTTAATATATTTCGTCGGCTATACTTTGGAAAATCAACAGCCGTTGGATCTGAGCCATCCAACGGCGGACAATAAAAAGGCGCGGATCGCAAGAGTTTAGCCGACGAAATATAATTTTCGTCGGCTAAACTTAGAGAATAGCCGACGATTTACAATATTTCGTCGGCTATTCTATGAAAACATATTAAACTGCCGTTTTGAGGCCCTAAACGAACTCGAAAGTCCGAAAAAGCCAACACGTCGTGGCGAGCTACGAGTTTGATTCCTGGCGTCGTTCCCTTTCCGGAATGGTATCACAATCGTCATTCGGACGCCGGACGCCAAATCTGCAGTAAACTGGGTTTTGACTTGCAACGGTCAATCTGCACACAGATTTTGTCGGAATCTTGTCATTTTCCAACCGTAGACGTATTTCATTATTTCGGTCATATCTTATTTGACGACATATTTGTATTTGAAGAGTGTACGTATAGTAACTATTTGAAACTATACATTCACTTAAACACTTAGTAAACAAGTTAAGGAACATTAGTGCATATGTTCCGATTTTGAATCTAAAAGTTTGGAAAATCTATTCCAACCATCAGATATCACCGTTAAGATTAAATACATGTATGAAAAAAAATCAAACTACATCTGACAACGTTAAAGGCTCGATCGGGACGGTCAACCGGGTGAGTCAACCCTTTAAACGCTTAGAAATGGTAATTGGCCTGTCTAAATGACTTTTTTGCCTGACCTTCAACAGATAATAGTTTCAAATCGATGAGACGCAACTAATCGTATAAAAATTTTCCGACGAAATAATGCCGAACGTCAGGCTACCCATAGGAAAACGGAAGTAAAAAACAGTTAACCGCAACATTCGGGACACAGATTTTGTCGGAATCTTGTCATTTTTCAACCGTAGACGTATTTCATTATTTCGGTCATATCTTATTTGACGACATATTTGCATTTGAAAGCTGAAGCAATGGTTTGTCGATAGTGATAGAAAATGGAAGGTGGTCTTTTTTTGATTTTTTTTTTTATCATAGCCAACGAAATCAAACATAGTACTCGTCGGCTATACTTTCAGAGAATAGGCGACGAAATTTTTAAATCGTCGGCCATTCAAGGGGGTATAGGCGACGAAATATTTTTTTTAGCGACGAAAGAAAAAATTGTCGGCCATTCAGTGGGAATAGCCGACGACTTTTTTTTTTAGGGACGAAAAAAAAATCGTCGGCCATTCTAGGGGAATAGCCGACGATTTTTTTCTTTTTAGTGACGAAAAAAATTTTCGTCGACCATTATTGAGAATAGCCGACGAAAATTGGTTTCGTCAGCCGTTTTTTTTTTTCGTCGGCAAAAGCCTTTTTTCTAGTAGTGTGGGGGTCAGTAATCAATTACTAGGGGTCAGTAATCGATTACTGGAAATTTGTAATCTGTAAATTATTTACTGAGGGTCAGTAACCATCGTCCAATAACCTGATTATAAAAAATTAAAAAAAATTAAAAAAAAATTAAAAATCTGGCGGAAACAAAAATTGGTGACCGGAATCCGGCGACCAGGCTCCGGCGACCGGCCATGGGAGGCCGGAGGAGTTGAGTGATATTTCGGCAAAGTTCGTTTTTTTATCTTCCACTTTCTCAGCACATTATAATTCAAAAATATGTTAGATAAAACAAAAGGACAAAAAAGGAAGGAAAAAAATTAAATTTGTACTAGAATTGAAAAAGATTTGTTCAAATGGGCAATAGAGTTGTTACCTTATGTTGAATAAGGGAGAAAAATAAAATAGTCATTGAAATGGGTAATGAGGGTGCCTTTTTTATACTAAATGGGCATTTTCCCTATATATATATATATATATATATATATATATATATATATATATATATATATATATATATATATATATATAGGTCAACTAATTCAGGGCCGGTCCTAGGTTTTAGAGGGTTCGGTGCGAAATATTTTTTTTAGGTCCTTTGTATTAATGTAAAAAAACAATATCGATATTACAAAGATAATTGCGTTGGATAAACACATAAACACAATGACCTAAATAAGAGATTCTTGACTTTTGAATTTGAAGTAGAAGTTAAAAATTAGAAGACAATGGTAGAGAATTTTGGGGAAAAACAAGTTGGGTGGAGAGATTATCAGATTTTTTTTTTTTTTTAAGAAAAAAAAAAGTGAAAAATCAGAGTCATGAGACGAAATGTTAGGAAATAGGAAGGAGAGACTTAAGTGACTTAGAAGAGAGCTGATGGTTGGGATATATTTTCCGGTGGGCTGGGTTTTATTTCTTGGGTGGGTTTTAAAGTATGTCTAATATAATTTATATATATATGTATATGGAAGGGGCTGGACTACACCGGCGTGGTTTCACGCCTTTCTGGGTCTACAACACGTGGCGCGTTACCAGCCTCACAGATTGATTTTGAGGGACATATAGGTAAATTTCTATTTAACTTTCGTTAACCGTTAAAATTACTCGTTATAATTAACTCTGAGGGTGTATATGTCAAATCTCATAGGTCTCAGACAATGTCTGAGGTGCACAGCAGCCTATATATAGCACTATGATGGGTGATGATCGACCTAGTTTGCAGCAGTACAAAAATACAGCAGTAAAAAACTGAACATAAGAATCAAACGTCAAGGTGAGGTGGGGTTGGTGGTTCTAAGTATAATGGATAAAGTTTTTGACTTGTTGCTTCCCCTGCTGCTCAGAGTTTACCAAGACAACTACATTGAGTTGACAAAGAAATGAAAGACAAGAAAGAATTTTGATGGTTAGGTTTGGCTGGGTCGTTTTGAAAACTTACTTTTACAAATGCTCAAATCTTCCGAAAATCATAGTAAATAGTTTGAGTGCTCAAAAAAATTTCTAAAAATTACTACGCTCTCACGCTGATGCGCTCTGTTCATCCATATAAAAATTTAGAAAAATTTATCTTTGGACGACACGGCCGTTCTTTCGGAGAGAGGAGGACACATGTGGTCTAATTTGTGATCGAGACCCAAACACCAACCAAAATATGTATAACTTGTTTATTATGTTATACATGACTACTAATGTGGTATAACTTGTTTATTATGTTATAAGTAAATGTATATATTTCCAAACTAACTACACATAAGGAATTAAATTTAGAAAAACCGACCGTAGGATATGATTGATACAATGGAATATGATAACGGTAGAAAAATAATATATTTTTGACAACGTTTGAGTCTCGATCTATTGCGTCAACTCTTGTTTCATTCTTGCTCTCAAAAGAGCAACTGTGTCACGGAAAGATGAATATCTCAAAAAAATTTCACGGGCACATACATCGCATTATACTGAGAGCGTGATAATTTTCAAAGAATTTTTTGAGCACCCGAGCTAATAATGGGGATGAAGCTAATTACTCATGGTTTTGATCGCATGCATACATGATGGAAAGAATTCTTACTAGTACATTATTAATGTCAATATGCAGGCCACCCCTATATGGTACAGTGGTTATACCACGTACTATGTGTGTGGTGTCACTGTTCGTTCGAGGATCGAGCCACGTGTGGAGGTCTTTAATTATAAAGTCATTAGCTAGCGATCTGACTAAAGTCCTTACAGTTTTGACCTCTTTGCGTCATCTTCTTCCTAGATGATGATGATACACAATCCTAACTCCAGTAGGGTCCATGATTAGATAATAGCAAATAGCAATCAATCCCTCATTCACAATCAGTCACCTCTGTACTCCACCATTTATAACTCACACCACCCCAAGAACACTAAAATAACACCCGACTTTTCCATCTCTTCTCATCCTCGAAGTAACTAAAACCCAAATCGACTCTGGTCAAGAAGAGCAAACTCTGCAGGGCCTTCCACAATTCATCAACCTCCGAGCCGCAACCAAAATCGCTTCCGACAACGGCATTTGCAAGCTCAAACCGCACGCCAAGGCCACCAAAGAGGAATACGGTCTCGAGAAAATGGAGGATCTTAAAGCCAAGAACAGGGCTATCATGGAGGCCTTACTGGCCAAGCTCAGGGCTATCATGGAGGCCTTACTGGCCAAGCTCTTCGCCGGAACCACTTCAATTAAAGCTACTTATGTAGAGCTGCATATGGCGCAGAACCCTTACAACAAAAAGGCCATACAATTATAGAAGCCTTAAAAACATTATTATTTGTGGTAGAATTTTGGTTGTTGACAGAAAGGACCTCCGTCTCAGTAGGGTGTACTGTCGACAGAAATGCCTAAGGATTTGCAGCAAGATACTGATTAATTTACGTCTCAGTCATTATTGCCCTACAGTTAGTTAAAATTAAAACTCATTTACCACTTCATTTCTTGAACAAAACCGTCAAGCGTAAGTTTACACCCGGCGTATTTCAAAAATATTCTATATATATATATATATATTAATTTTTTTTTCTCCAAAAATATGGGGAGGACTTCAGTCCCCCCAACCTTATACTTACATTCGAATTACCGATCTTAGAGATATGAATAGAATTTTCTAAACAGAAAATGTATTTATTAATTTTAATGGTTTACATGTATTTTAGGAAAATTAGCGAGATTTAAACAACATTTTAATTCTTTAAAAAAGTAAATTTGAGGTCCATTAAGCAAGCAAGTGTAAGTATTTAGTTTTTTAGGTATAAATTAAAACTCTCTTTAAATAAATAAAATAGATATACGATCACTATGATAGAGGTTGCAACTTCAATAATAGAATGTAGTGTTATGTTAACCTTGCAAACTAGGTAAAGGCTGGGATTGCGAATTACTGATTTCTGACTTTTAGCTTCCTAGCAATGACTATGTAAAGTTGTCTATTATTATTTTTTATAAAACTCGGTTGCATATTTCAGTTTTTCTGGTGAAATAATAACTCAAATAAATATTGCGACAAGAATCTATCATGAGTCGAGGTTTGTGAGTTACAAATGCAACTGGCCACTGACCAGATGTTAAAGCTAGGAACTTTGATGCTAGCTGACCCTTACAAAATTAAATAAATTTGAAAAGTTTATACAGAAAACATATATTTCACATAAAAATAGATTCCGCGACCTATTTTTTCTCTTAAAAACTAAACGTTCAAAGATGTCAAAAACAATCGTTTGGTCATGGAACGCGTATTATGCGCTTTTAATTTCTTGTAATAGCTTTAACTTGCATGCCAGATGACTTGTCATTTTATGTGTTTGATTCTTGTGGTGGTCATGAATTTCGTCAATGAACATGTTTCCTTTCCTCTACAAAAAAACATATATTTCACGTTGTGGATGTCATGCATACTTGTAATCGAAAAAAGAAAAAAAAAAAGTGAATAGTTAATTGAAGTCATATTTGCTTTATATCTCTGCTACAAACTAAGCATATGCAGAAAGCCAGAAGTCAGATCGTTACAAACAAATATGCGCAGTTGTGCATACTGCATACACAGGTAAACATCCCACCATGCTGACTTTCCTCGGAAAAAAGAAAAGAAAAGAAAAGAAAAACCAATAATAGTACACTTAATAGAAAGCCACTTTTAAAAAATACCATCAAATCCCTTTAATTATTGGCCACAACATATATAAAGCAACTTGCTTGAACTAATCAAGCTAACCATTAAAAAAATGTAATTGCCTGTCCAGATAATGACATGGGGAATCAATACTCAGAAGAAGAAACAATTGGATTTAAGATGATCTCAGACCTGATAGTCACGAATCTAAATGAAACAACAACATATATGCTGCTTTACCTACTTGATTAGTTTGGAGCACAATACATAGAGGATTGATTGCTTAATCAAAACTCGGAGACATCAATGTGATAAATAATGCAGGGTTTGAAAATCCAAACCACAAAGATTGCTATAGCCTAGCTTGTTATTGTTCTTGGCACAATTGTAATACTAGCTAGATTGCTGACTTGGAGTTACAGTGTTGCATACGTTTTGTGATGTGAATGTGAACGAAAGGAAGAAACCATTAGCTTGAGTAAAGAACTGTCACATGTAACTTTAATTATAGGTGCATATATATATATGAGCATTTGAAAATAACATTTCTAAGAGAAACATATAGTTGACAATGGCTCTCCTCTCCAAATCCATCGATCTAACCTAAGATATAGAGTCAAATCACAATATAGAGTGAGAAAATCATTAACGAAAAATAAGAATATATATATATATATATAGGGAGCTTCAGCTGCGGACGTCCGCACCAATGGAATCCGTACGGATTCCGGCTTTTTGGCTGGAATCCGGTCACCAAATCCGATCTCCACCGTTCAGATTATAGGTATGCGTGTATAGATCAACCCTGTAAAATTTCATCCAATTCGGTGATCGTTTGATACCTCAAAATCGCGATTTGCACGAACGGACAGAAATCAGTAAACTGGAACCGTTCGGATTCCGGTTGGTAAATCGCGATTTTGAGGTATCAAACTATCACCGAATTGGATGAAATTTTACAGGGTTGATCTACACACGCATACCTATAATCTGAACGGTGGAGATCGGATTTGGTGACCGGATTCCGGCCGAAAAGCCGGAATCCGTACGGATTCCATTGGTGCGGACGTCCGCAGCTGAAGCTCCCTGTATATATATATATATATATATATGCAGATATGCAATAAAAGATAAACATATGATCCTACTGATATGTATCCTTATCACTGACATAACATGAGATGGCAGATAAATAATGTGTTTTATGAATATAGCATCAGTTAAGATTTATTACATAACATGTAAACACAGTGAGTTCATTGAGAAAGCACAGTTTCTGCAGCAAGTACCTAGTCTCTTACCAAGGCTGTTTGCCAGAATTTCCTTTTAAACAGACTGCTTAGTAGTCTATTTAAACATTGCAGTGAGTTAGTTTAAAACAATCATCACATTTCACTATATAAACAAAGGAATTAGGAAAACATGCCGAGGATGACAATTTGATTGAACTTTCTTAGTATGAAAAAAAAAAGAAAAAAAAAAGACAAACATATTCCTCAATTCTAAAGCGATAGACATGAGCAGAAAATTTGGGGTTCAAGGTAAATACAGTATAAGTGTAGAATAATGGCTTATTAAGATTCTTATGAAGACACCGACATTCCTCACCACCCGGGGAATAAAAACTAGCCAAAACAATATGATCGAGAAGTACTGAAAACAGCAGGCATACCCTCCCAAGGATGAAGTTACTCGCTTCTTGAAAAGTGCTTTTTTATCCAGTATATCAATTACTCAGAGCATCTTTTAAACTAAGTCCACTCACTTCAAATTCACAGGAAGTCAGCCTGTGAGCTCCTGACAGATGGATGAGTTTGAGGCAAGGGCAAAGCCTTTATGGTTCGCTCATCATTCGAAAATGTGCCACGGGCTTTCTTCCTCAACTCAGCAAGAAGTCGCTGTGCTTCTCTAAGTTCGTCATGAGCACTTGGTCCATGGCTCTCCCAAGCATCAACTACTTGCTGTTGGAATTGGATTGCAAGGGCATAGCTGAAAAGCCAAGAGATCAATTATGAGATACATATAATTGTGCCTTACATAAGACTAGGAATTTCACGAAATGCATCAATCATCTATCTTAATGGATGCTTGATGAATGATGAATAGGTACCAAGGGAAATGAAAGTGGGTGCATCTGTCAACAGATAATGTCAGACCTGTATGATATTCACATTTTCCAACTAGAAAAGTAAAGAAAATTGCACAAGGGCGTTACTTTTAACATGATATCTAACCACTTAAGGAACATAATAGGTTCTCTAATATAATCTATATTCGGAGAAGTAACTATCTAGTAGATACTAACTGTATTCTAATCTTACTTACTAACTACTATTCAATAAAACAAAAGAATCATATACTGGCCAAGTAAAGAAGTCAGAGCTGAATTCATACTTTTTCATAGCATCATATGCTTTTGAGAGGTTCTGGCATGCCTCAATTGAATCTGCAAAATGCGGACCAAGGGCGACGTCCATGATGTCCTTTGCGACGGCGAACATCTGTGCAGCTGACTGAGGCCGGTCTAGTTCCAAATATGCTGCCCCCAAGTTGTTGTAAATATAGCCCACACCAAAATGCTTGGGACCAAAGCTCTCTTTCAACCTCTCAGCTGCACTCTCCAAGTAAGGAATAGCCTGTGAGACCTTGCCGGTCAACAGAAGTAACCACCCTATCCTAGCAGAAACACTTCCCTCAGAATGTTGTTCTTGAGGGAGCTTCTCAAGCAATGCCAATGTCCTCTTTAACAATGAAATTGCAGTTTCAAACTCGTTCATTGTCTCGTACTGCATTGATATTTCTGAGTATGCCTCAGCAACATCTACCGGAACGCTTCTCTCTTTCTTGTCAAGAATTCCACAAGCAATTTCCAAACATCTCTTTGCATCCGAAAACTTTTCCTGATTACATAATGCTTTTCCCATTGAGATAAACACTAGAGCCCGCGTCTCACTATCCTTATCCGTTTGCTGAACAACACCCTTCAAAGTATTAATAGCATCATCATACTTCCCCAGCGCAATCTGCATATTCGCAGAATCAATCTCAGCACGGAGCAAATCTGAACCAAGACCCCAACTCTTCAAAACCTTCTGCGACAACATATTCTGCTCCAAAGCCTTCTCATGCTCCTCCAACCCTGTATAAATAACCCCAAGCAGCCTCCTGTCATGCGCAACCTCCACTGAGTTCTGTCCCAACTGCTCCTTATGAATCTCCAACGCCTTCCTACAAAACCCCAACGCCTCCTTAAAGTTCAAAACCGCAACATAAGCCTCCGCCAAATCCCTATTAGTCTTCCCAAGCTCCTTACTATCCCTCTCCAACATCACCTCCTTAATGTCCAAACACTTCCTCAGATTCACCAGAGCCTCCTCTCTCCTCCCCATCGCCGTCTTCACATTGGCCAGCTCCAACTGCACCGCGTGCATCACCGGCCTAACATCCCCAACACTACAACCCTCCCCCTCCTCCAACGTACACAATGTCCTATTAGCCCTATTCAAATACCCCAAACTATCACTAAACCTCTTCAAACCATAACTAGCAGAACCCATCAATTGTAAAGTCATTGCAACAAGAAAAGTAGTCTTATTTCCACCACTACTAACATCACTATCATCATTTTCTTTATCAAAAGCATTAAAGGCCCTAGTGGCAAAAGAGAGAACTTGTTCTGGGTCCTCACCTTCTTGGTCAAGCTTGAGCCCAAGTTTCAAACAAGCCAAGGCCAGCTCTTTCTCTCCGAAAACCGACTCCATTTCCTTGAAAGCTCTACGCATCTCTTCTGAGGTAGTAGCTGACTCAAATGCGTCTTCAAGATCGGATTTTTCCTTGGTTTTTCGCTGCCTTGAGGACGTTTGAGGCGCCAGGGTGTCCATGTTTCGAGATGGGTTGGCTTGGAATCGATGGGTTTTGAAGAACACGCCATGGAGTTTGGTGCAGGACCTGAACTGGGTCGGTGAGGAAGGGAGAGGGTTAGAAATGTAATTTCTGGAGAGAAGAGGAGCGAGGGATTTGGAGCGGTGACGATTGAGATGGGAGAAGAGTGAGATTGAGGATTTTCTCATGGTGAGAACTGAGAGGTTTTCTGGGTTCTTTTCTGTTAAACCCTTTTGCATAAACCCTTCAAGTGAATTTGAGGGTGGAGAAGGAGATGACAAAGTAAACGACGTCGTTTAATAGATTATTGTTTAATCTCATTTTATTTGTTTACTTCTTTTTCTATATTTCCACACACCTACGCGATCAATATTTAGATTGAATTAACACTAACCTCAAATATCCCTGCTACAAACACATATTTTGCATTTGTATTTTAAAATGGCATGTGAAATAAGCTAACAATTATTTTAAGTAATTATGAGTGATATATTTGAAGTTACCGTAATTTGATTTCGATAACTTGTTTGTCCTACTTGTTTCTTAGGAAGATGTTTGGTTAGGACCCCTCCTTTGTCATTCATCTTTTTCTTATTTATATAAATTGGTGTTAGAGGCATTGTTCCTCTACTACACTCATTTTCATGTCAATAAATATAGCACAGAATCTAAATAAGTGATCCGACAGATATTCTTTTTGGAATGGAAGGGAATTTGAAGTGATCGAATAGTTTAGCTGTACATATTTGGAGGGCTTCTGGGTTTTTCTGTGACCTCAGTAACCCTTGCAACTGGGAGGAGTGTATCAAGAATTGATTTCAGTTTATATACAACAAAGAATACATGATTCCTAATTCCTTCAATGAGCAAGAGAACACATTCCCAGTAGTGGAAACCAACCAGATACTTGAGCAACAGAGAACCTCTAGAAAAAACTAAAGAGGAAACAAATAGTTATCACTGAAAGCTTGGTGGTTATATCTTGGGGGTTTCAGGACGTCTACTGTATACATCATCAAAATGAAGATTTAATTCTCCTGCTTCTAAGTCTAAGTCATCCAGATAAGTAGTTCGAGCTAAGTTGTGGTAGTTCCTCCTCCAATCCAACTCCTGTTCCTCCTCTACATCTTGTTCTGCATTGTGTCTTTCATTATGTTCCTGTTCTTCATCCTGTTCCTCTAAGCTTCTATCTGAGTAATTTTCATAATAATTATCTGAAGGCCGGCGCATGAAATTGGGAGGCTCAAGAAAACTTGACTGTGGAGGATCAAGGAAACTTGACTGGGGCTGTTTACCATGAGGGCCAGTTCTAGCCCACCAGTGACTCCGAGCTTGGTGTGCCGAATTACCAGTATCATGGTGCTGAAGAACATTATCTCGGGGGAAAGGGGCTGATGTAGAAGCCCCTAGATAAGACCGTGAACGATCCTCATAATGAGGGTCCCAAAGATCTTCAAATCTTGCTCCATTGTCTGTGAAGTTGGGTGGCATCCAATCCACAGACTGTTGCTCAGCACCTTCAAATGGTTCTTCCAGAATATTCCTCTTGTAACTCGTTGTATGGTGTGGGGGGGAGGTGTAATACCAGTCAAGAAGGTATGGATGATTCTTCTGATCTGCATCAATTAACCACAGAGAACCTAATTGATAGCCATTTCTAGGATTATGATGTAGCCTTTCCCTCGATAAATAGTTCATGCCACCAAAGGTTCTCAAACTGGGGCTACCCGGTAACATTCTCTGAGGAGAATATGCATGTCCAGTTCCTTGTCCCTGCAACTTTTGCTCCCTGAAAGTTCTAAGATTCAAAAGAAACTGATGTCCTTCTGCATTTGGGTCCCACGACGGATAGTTACTCTGGAAGCTGCAACAAAAATTCATATATATTTAAGAATTGAGATGTGTACAAGTAGTCGTTTATGCCATAATTGGAAAAGGACAACACAAAAATGAGACCGGCCACCCGCAAGTAAAACTCTAACGATCATACCTCAAGAATGATTTCTCCATTTTCCCCTGAGAACTCCTCTGTGGGCGAGGTACGTTGAAAGGTGACCCGTAGTTTCTATTACCATGTTTTTGAAAATCAAAGGCGCTAAAACTGCAAGAAATGAACAGGGCAGTCAAATTTTAGAATCGTGTCAATGATAAAGGCTCAAAGGACATAATGCTAATGCCTATCTACGTAAAGCCAACATAGCAAGGTGGACAATTACTAACCTGCAAACATGACCAACACCTTCCACATCAATTGTGAATTCTGCAATAAACTCTAGAATGTCATCCACCCGCTGCACATTAAACATAGATCAGACTGGAATAACTTACCCGAAAGTTCATAGATGAAACAAAACAAGATGAAATGAGATAAGCAATTATCTGACCTTTGGAACAACACATATGAGTAAATATGGAGTGAGGAAGATAGAGGCCATCTCCTCAAGTAACATCATTCCAGTATACTGCATTTTATAAACACAAAAAGAAAGAGAATATAGTATCAACAGAAGCTTAATATTGTAGGATTAACAAAGGAAATGAAGCTTTGCAGGGGTTTACCTGAAACAGGGATTCAAACTCTATCCGAACACCCTCAGTATTCTCTTTCCCTCGCCATGTCTTTGGCATATAATGTGTATATTGAACCACCATAGACATTGCCCCCTCTGGATCAAGGACCAGAAGCTCATCACTAATTGCAGCCCTGCTAATAGCTGTTATAGTTCCAAAAACAGCAGCATACCAGAACAAGTTGCGACCAAATATCTGCCCATTCATATTGTAGCAACAAATAATTAAAAGTAAACAACATACCCAAATATCCAAAATAACATAGCCAAATGTCTCACTAACAAAGTAGGAATAAGAAAATCTTACATGGCCCTCTAGCAGAGATTCCTCTAGGAACGCAATAATGATTAGAATAGCGGCAAAGCCACCAGAAACAAATGAGATGAACTTTGCTATAATGGATATAATAGGAGAAGGAAATTGCTTCAAATATTCAGAAGCATGTACCAAACTGCTATTGATTCTGTGTTTGAATAAGTGATCCACCTGCCATATTATGATCCAAGCTTTAAAATAATAGTAAAAGAGGACAGAACTCCTTAACAGAACTAATAGGGACAAGGATACTAACTTTTTGAAAGATAGATAGATGCATAACTTCTTTCAACCCAAACCAAAGACAATTGATTCAATTTTATAAACCCATCATTCTTCATATGGTATCATATCAAGAAACAGGGGAGCAGATCACAAAATATATGATGAACCGAGAATGATCATGTAAAACCTTTACCAAGGTGATTTTTTTTTAATCTAACATGTTAAATTCAAACTTTAAATTGTTATTGAACATAGTTGCTATCAAAGTAATAAAGAGATGCAAAAAAATTTCATAGGTAATGTATCTTTCAATCACAAGCACAAGTACCATACATGAACATGCAGTACTTACCTCATTGAATTCCCTAAACATCCACCTCGACAAATTCGACCATCTTCTAGATGAAGCAGTGCTCGGATGATTGTAAAACTGTTCTGCATGCCTTAAGAAGAGATATACCAGCATGAATATGACAAGAAATGGAGAAAGGAGAAGCATAACAAGCCCAACTACCATAAGTCTTTTCTGTAATGTTCTTGGATTTGATACAAAGTCCCCTCTAACACAAAAGTTCCTGCAGAAAGAATACCCAGAGTCAAAACTACATGGACAAACAGAGGATGCACACATTCCAAGGCAGGCCCACATCACCAAACACCGATAAATGAATACACAATCCTGAACCAAGCCATTTTCTACAACTTAAATCAATTAAATGTCCTGCTGAAATGTTTGGTGCTGGCAGCAAAGATTCCCATTATGCTCTTATAGACCATCTTCTATAAGTTTACCAAGTAGATAAAAACCTTAAAGCTGATATGTAGTTTGACAAAGATTTTCCTGCCAAACAAATCTAATCCTCCTTATTTTCCACATTTTTGTCATCAGAGAGCTTAGCAGGGGAAATCTAATCAGAGAAATTATCTTTCTCTCTTTTCCTTTTTTAAGATGAAAACAAATGTTTGCTCATATCTAGGGTAACATTAAAGTGTATCATCACAAAACCAGTAAAACAAGCATAGAAATGATGTCTTCATATTCTAGACAACTATATTGGTCATGCCACCTGTACATAAATATCAAGACTCAAAATTATAAAGCAAGTATAAAA
Source organism: Potentilla sterilis (assembly GCA_963682095.1). Lineage (NCBI taxonomy): Eukaryota > Viridiplantae > Streptophyta > Magnoliopsida > Rosales > Rosaceae > Potentilla > Potentilla sterilis. The sequence continues at coordinate 12,539,345 of OY821762.1, read as the reverse complement.
GAAGTTTGTATTAAGATTGAACAAACCGATCAAACATGCTCTGCAGGATGCACCAATTTAAGGTCCACTCAAGGGTTTTTGTCAGAATGAGACGCTCTTGCTTTCCATCCGAGTGCAATTTGACAGTAGGACCAGTACCTGGGACCCACTTTGAGATTGGAAAAGCAAGAACCCCCTTGTTAAGCATTCCAATTAAATAGTTCTCCTTCCGCATCAGACGCATAACCACATCATGAGCAGAAAGATCTTTGACCACACAAAGCTGCTCTGATCTTTGCAGCTGGACAACCTTTTCCAGAATTGATGCCCAGGGCATGGTCTTAATTTCATTATCGGTGACATGGAGGCTGCAAGACAATCCATACTCAGTTTTCTTTACTTATTGAATATTACAAACATGTATGCATTTGAAAAAAGCTTAAGCAACTACAGTCATTGCATTTTATTTTCAATAAAAATACTCTTCAGACATACCTGTTGTGATAGAAGTGACGGACTCCCAAAGTATCTCGTAGTTGAGCAAAAAACCTCAGAAAACAGAAGATCCAGTAAATCGAAAATATAAACAAATATCCAACAATTATAGCTTTGGAAAGCGTCAGAGGGCTTAATGGGTGCATATGAAGAGCTTCGGTAGCAAGATCACAGGGCTTAGTTCCAGATTGAAATGCATCCATCCCACACTTTGCATTACGAAGACCATTCCAATCAACAAATAATAAGAAGAACCCGGAGAAGCATATGGTGAAGCCGAGGCTGAGTAGCTCCACTATCCATTTTATGACAATACACCAGAGCCCTTTATCACAATAGTAGCTGTACAGCCTTTCGAAGAACAGGTCCAAATCAGCAATTGGTTCCACATTTACACTCTCACCATTAAGAAGCCCAGTTGGGCTCTCACTGCCTGGACTTGGACTTGGCGCCCTTCCGTACTGAGATAATTCAACCTCAGGAGTCGCATCCCTAAGCAACGATGCTGTCAAAGATGATTCACCACGCCACTTAAAACTGCCAATAGACTTCACACCCTTAAGCCAACCGAACATCATTCACACACGCTGACTATGGGTAGATACAGCCTGTCCATTCGATGGACAACTGAAATAGTAAAGCAAGATTAAGAATGAGGGGATAAACTATGTCCCGTTGATAGTCACGGAATAAAGTAGCAACCATAGTAAACAATATACATGTGCAACCAGCAACTAATTTCAAATCATCTTCAGCATTTCTAAACTAATTGGCTGAACCCTTCCTTGATCTGATCAAAAGTTATCAAATTAGTATATAAACATACCAATGTAACTAAAGCTTAGAGAAGGAGTTCTTTTGGTAGTACCAGTCTACGAACCTAGTGGCCAATGGTTATTATATATACCATATGTCAATCATATCCTTCAGCTGGTTCCTTTATAATGATCTCAAACTTTTGTGCAACCAAGCCATTCTTTCCACCTTATATTCATTTACTTGGCACTAAGAGCTGGTTACCTAGACCACAAATCAGATTCATCAAGCACATATCTAAGCTTAGCAGGTACTTAAATGATCATCGCAAATTTGCTTTGATCTTCAACATTTCTAAACTAATGAGCTGAACCCTGTCTCCAATAGATATTATATGTTCTCAAACCTAGGGAATAGGTTCTCATATCAATATCTGCTCTATAAACCTAGTGCCAACTTTATTTCTCACCTGGTTCTTCTAACCAAGTTTCCTCAATTTTCTTTTTCTACAGAAAATTATGATCACCCTAGCTAAACTTGGTCAAGCAAACTCAATTCATCAAGCACATATCAAACTTTAGCTACTCAATCATGTAAACCAAATTCAACACAACCTTCAATTTCAATTTGGGCAGAAAAAACAAAATCCAGAAAAAGAAACAAGCAAAAGAACAAAAATTTACCTCCACCCAATTGACAGCCCAAAAAGACGAGTCCAAAGCAATCAAAATTCCTCCCCCACCGGAAAAAACACACGTCACCGAATTCGACGGCGAGGGAACCAAATTCAAGAACCAAAACACTCCAAACCAACCCAATTCCGATTAAAAATCAAAACTTCGAAGAAGAAACCAAAGAATATCAAAAGCCTCGACCTTTTTTCTTTCTTTTTCTCTGCGTATTTTGCTTGTCAAGTTGTCCCTCTCAATATGATTGGGGAAGACGAAGACGTGAACTTGGGTTAATACAGAGCCGCTTCACTTCTCTATTAACTCTCCTAAACTCCAACGTCTCTCCATTTTGGGCCGGGCCTACAAAATAAATTGGCCCAATTGGCCCAATACCCGACCCGGACCCGAGATAAAACTCGCGGGACGCAACGTATCGATTTGGCGGGAGCCAACGGTAGCACGCTCGCATTTCCCGCCACGGCCTATAATAAATACCCAAAACCCTCACTTTCACTAGCGCCTCTCTCTCTCTCTCTCTCTCTCTCTGTGACTGAAGCTTTCTCTCTCTTAGGTCTGCAATGAGCTCCTCAGAGGCCCAAGAAGCTTCAGATCAGTCTCTGAAATTCAAATCCAAGAAGCTACAAACGCAAAACCATAAATCGAAGCCGGAATCGGCGGTTTCCGACCCGGTTCTGACCGCCCCGACGCCAGAGAAGTCCCGACAGCCGGCGCCGCCGCGAACGCGGCGGAACTTCGCGCTGTCGATCGGGGATATTAGACGAGCCGCGGCGAGAAGCGGCGGCGAGAAGAAGGAGCAGATCGGATCTGTGAAACGGCAGATTGCGTGGCCGGAGGAGAGTCCGAAGAAGGCGGCGCCGCCGAAGAAGCTTCCGGAGAAGTAAGGGTTTTGGATTTCATGAGTTTAATTTTGGGGATGATGATTTTTGGTTGGGTTTTGATTTCTAGGGTTTTTGTGCAGGTATGAAATGTTGGGTGAGTTTTTCAATTGCTTGGATAGTTCGATTCGGTTGCTGAGGGCTAAGGGATTGAAGACGAGCTTCCGGAATATCTCCCCTGCCGTCGAAGATTTGACTGATAGGTACACTTGTTTGAGTCTTTTTAATTTTTCGGTGATTGATGTGGATGAAGAAATGAGATTTAGGGAATAGAAAGTGATGGAATTTTGGGTTGTTTTGGTTGTATAGGAGGTTTACATACAGCCACTTGGCTCAGTTGAAGTACATTTTTCCTGAGGTGATTGAGATAAAGAAGGTGCTTGGGTTGGATGAGCGAACCAGTTGTTTGATCCCGGATCTTCATGTTGCTTTGAATGCTCAAGCGTTGGAGAATGATGGCAAGTCGAAATCGGAAGGGGGTGGGATTATGCAGTTGAAGAAATCGCTGAATTTGAGAAGGGTGTTCCACGATCGGCTTGTGGAGATTTCGAGATCTCAGCCTGAGGTAACAAAATCAAATTATTTTTGTTTCTGAAAATATTTTGTGATATTTGAACAACTGCGGCTTTAATGGTTTTAGATGATCATTGTGCAAGGAATCTTACGAGTGAGTTAGATAATGTAGTATTAGATGGATTGATTTCGCATCGGATGCTAGAAATCTATGAGGCTCTAGCGTATAACAAGAGTTCAAATTATCTAAATCTTGATGAGTAGCCCATATGAGTTACAGCTTTACCAGCTGAGAATCTTGAATCATACTAGAGTAAGTTCAGTACTGTCTTATCCTGGATTCAATTTATTCTCAAACAGTTGTTGTGCAATAACCGTTAGACTAGGACTTCACAAAATACGGGAAGATGTTGCTAGCTGAGAAACAAGTTTCATGATATAAACTTAGATTACACTCATATACTTGGGACTTCCAGTTTTATCATGTAAATAACCTTCTGGAACTGCTGTTTTTAGTACCATGTGGTCATATAATTCTCATTTGTCTTTCAGGATTACAAAATTCCAGAAGAAACTCTGCCCCATCCCTTCAACTGTGGCAAGCAAGATATACACTTAAATGAGGTCAAGCTGCCCTCCTCATCCTCTCCTGGTGAGCCGTCAATGGGTAGCCTTCAGAGTGATGAAATTCCAGATGAAACACATCAAATGTCTTCTAATCAGTCAACAGAGGATTTAAATTTTAACATAATCAGAACTCCCAGCCTTTCATTGCCCATTAAGACATCATGTGAAGTACGTGAAAACCAGAAGCCAGACAAAGCATTTCATCTTCCACGGTCTTTTCGAAGGCACTTTTCTCAGAAAGCTAAAAGTAGTAAGCCAGAGAACATACAGGATGACCCACCGAAGGAATCCTTTCAAGCTTCAAATCTTTCAGTTTCAGAGTCAAATTTCAATACTGTTAAGGAAGATAGTATTGCTGCTTCTTCACATGGCCAAGTTCTCAATACAGTTTGCTCCGTTAAGGAAGATAGTATTGCTTTTTCTTGTCATGGTCAAGTGCCAGCAACCCCAACCAAAAAAATAGACCCTTCAGAGGATGATGGTTTGCTTGGAAATAATACTGCCGTTCAGTCTGCTCCAGGAAAGCTTGCTTCAACTCCAGCAAAGCTTGTATCTACTCCAGCCAGGTTGATGTCAAGCACACCTGCACCACACCCACCAAAGCGATGTTTTATGAGCCCAGAGGATAGCTCGGCAAACAAGTTGGTCAGGCGTCCTCCACGCACTAGGTCGTTGAAATTTGACACTCCTGTCAAGAGTAGAAATGCTGAAGATGAGGTTCTTGATATGGATGACGGATCAATTGATAAGGACATTCTTGATATCCTTCCTAGGGATCTTTTGCAATCGGTATGTCTCCCTGTAATCCTTATGAGCATGTATATTTCTATAATTGATTAAAAGGTCACGAGCATCTCCATAAAATTGCATATCCCTATTTGTGCCAATTGAAAATCTCTGAGACTTGCTGATTTCATAACCATTCATGTATGTGTTTTGATATGAGGGGATAGATTAGATGAAATGTAGGCAAATTCATCTGGACAATATTAGGCAAATTTATGATATGCACATGACCGTAGGGCTTTTTCAAACTGAACTTTTTCTGCATCCAGCCTGCTGTGTTTTTTCGTGCAACCTTGTTTTGGCTTCCTAACATATTAGTGTAATGTCCATGTTTTTATTTGCTTTTGATTCATACCTATGTAAGTGGGATCAACATAGCATGGATTTTTTAATGCTCAAATTAGTCATAAAATTTTTAGCAACCAAGTGACAGTTGGAATATGTGCTTGGTATCTCAGTATCAGCCTTCATATAAATGAAGATCATGTGCTGTAATTTTGAGAATGTGATGTATCTTTGCAGCTTAGAGAGAAGGAGCAGAAGGCCATAGAGGAGAGAACTCCTGCCATCACACAAGCTAAGAGGCGGCAGAAAATGATTGCCAACTTGCCTAAACTCTTTAACATGATTCATTTCCTAGTTCAGTCAATGAATCGTTCTTTTATCACCAAACAGGAGCTTGTACACAAGATAATTTGGAACCACTGTGACATGATTGACAGAAGTAAGCAGATAATCTCTGATTGTTTCTAGGGAAAGTATAATTTCTTATCCTATGGAAGTTTCTTTTGAGCCTAAATCGTCTTTTGTTCTTTTCTCAGAGGATGTTGAAGAGCAACTTAACTTGCTGCTAGAATTGGTTCCAGATTGGATTTCTGAAAAGAAACTCGGAGGAGATTTACTTTTCAAGTGAGTTTTCTTTATAGTAGGAAAACAAGTCCAATTTTCATTTTTCATTGAAAAGCTTGAGACATGATCAAAGTGTTTTAGCTTATTATCTGTGTTGTTGCAGCATTAATAAAAGATCATGTCCGGAAGCAATTCGATCCCGTCTTGAAGAAGCAATTTGAGCTAGATTTATTTAGTTTACTGTAAGAAACTATTTTCGGATGGTGTTGATTCCCCTCCGTCATTGAGCTCCTTGTAGGTTAGTTATTGGGTCATGTAAAGTTAATCTGGGTGGCCTAATCAGGTAATTAGCATGAAGGCTTCTGTCCAAAATATCTATTTCCCTTGTACTCTCTTGTACTCTCTTTCTCGTGTTTGTGTAAATGAAAGTAAACAAAAGATTCTCAGACCTCGATAGAATGTGCAAGAAAACTTGCATCATTGCTTAAGATTTAGTAATCGATTAGAGGTTTTTAACGTAATCAGCACACCCAACCTGTCTTTTTCCCATTAAGACATTATTTGAACTCTTAAAGCACCTAGCAACCAGTAGCCAGAAATAATGTTTAATCTCTTCTTTGGATCAGAAAACGTATAAGGATACCTACCAATGTCATCCAATGCAGTGTGCTTCAATAAGGAAAATATGATTATTGCTCCTTCATATCATGGGCAAGATGGCTTGCCCGAATATGTACAACTCACGGTATTAGTGTAAAATCTATTTGGATATGGTTATAGCCTTATAGGTATATATACGTATACTACTGTAACTACATATAGATCAAGTAAGATGTACCTGGTTAAAAGACCAAAATCAGTATCGAATCACGATTTTAATGAAAAAAAAAAAACTAAGTTTGTGGAGTGAGTGTAGGAAGCTGCTGAGGGTTCTTGACACTTTATGTCACACTTTATGCCGAAAAAAAAAAAAAAAACTAGTGAAAAAAAAACCACTGCATCAAGTTTGAGGATGTATCCCTGTGTTCTTCCATCCTTCCAGCAACTGCATTATAGAGCCTGCAAAAGCACTAGTATCCAAGGACTACAGCAGCCCTCCACTCTTTAGAGCATTTGAATACAAGGACTTTGTTAGCACCTAAGTAGCAGACACTCATGCGGGAGTACCACCCCTTGAGCGTTATAAGCTCCAAGCTTAGGGTGGGTGTTAAATTTCGTTGTTTGGCATGGTCACAATGTGTCAATGCAGTTGGTTTTTGCTTCACAATAAAAACACGCTTGTTTGCGTTTCATTACTACTATCTATTCTATTGTCATCGTTTCTCTGTTGAGCATCCAGATCCACTGCTAGGGTCTCTTCAACTTCTGATACTATATAAACAGTCGCAAGACTAGACTATGTACTAATGTATCATCCAATGGCTAAAAGAATTGAAAGAAGAATCTCCAAAAGCCAATTGCCCGGCCGGCCACTTTGGACAAAGTATTGCATGTAACCAATGAATTCTTTGAGCTTCTTGTGGAGGCAAAGCAACGTACTCTCTACTCTGAGATGCCAAGCAAAGCTGTGGCCTATACACTATATATGAACTAGAAAGAGAGAGAGAGGGTGCATTTCAGGAGTGACTGTATTATATATTCTCCCAATTTCTCTCTTAAACCCTAAAACCTAAAACACTAATAAAAGCTCTAATCCAAATCAAAGCAGGACAAGAAGCTTAAGCAACTACACGACGAGACAATGCAGGAGAGGGTGAGAGAGAGCGAGTACTTCTCGGCTGTCAATTGTGTGCTTGTGGAGCGCACAATGACGGCCGGGAAGGGACACTATTATTAATTACCAGGAAATAATAGTTACTCTTTAATGAAATTGTATTAAAGTGATGAAGTGAGGAGAGAAGGGGCGAAGCAAAGCATGAAGAATAAGAGGTAAATATTCTAGAACTGTAAATTTGTAAGGAAAAGAATAAGAGGTCGAGGCATGAAACATACAAGACATTGGTTAGCAAACCATATAGACTCCGAGTTGCTAACAATAGTAGATTTCCATAATAGCACTGGAGGAGAAGGTTGTTCAGTTCGCGAGTCTCCGAGGGAACCGTCTGTGCACCTCGGCGCGTCCCCCAGGTACGCGCCATTGTCTGAGATGCCAAGCAAAGGTGTCCATACACTATAATATGTGCTTGATTAGCATGAAGCCGTAACTCTGAATCATATAGGCCCATCCTTCAATCTATTTTTGAAAACTTGTGCCCCTAGGCAGATAGTTATACACTAGATTTCTAGTAACTTCCTACAGCACCCATTTGTTGCTGAACCAGTGCACCACCTAAGTATTCAGAGTTAACCATGGAGCCTTCGGGAGATATATATATCCATGTAGTCATAGTAACTGGCACTCTAGAAAGCTTTAATGATTCAGATGCATCAGAACAAATCAATGTGTGAAAACTGTAACAAAAAGCACAGAATTTGCTATGTTCCTTTCTCCCAGCAAGTAATATCTATAAAAATTGTAATACTGATAAAAGGGAGCATACTAACAATGAGAGACGGACAGGAGTACAGCATAGGTAGGAAAGCAATGGGGTAACCATTCTCTAACTGTAAGTTAAAAAGACATGAATAAACCAGTCTTGGAAACTATTATAATGATCTTATCTCATTGTCTAACTAGTAGAATTCCAAAGAAAAGCATAACAGAAACTGATAAGATAAGCACGAAAATAGACTCCAAAGTTGCTTACACAATACCCCAAAGGATGATTATTACTACAATGGTAGATTTCCATGATAGCACTGGATGTTAGTTGTTCAGATCCCGAGTCTGCGACGGTGAATGTGCATCTCTTTAGGTCCGCGAGGTAGGTGACCTCGGCTGTGCATCTCCGTAAGATACTCTGAATATTCAAGCTGCTCTTCCTTGACTAGTTCCCCCAAAAGAGTACAATATCGCCTTCCAGCTTCTTCCCTCTCAGGGGTTTCAACACCTGCATGCATACATTTGTGTGCAAATTGCATCAAGTTCAAACCATCAACATTGCATACTATCATGTCACCAAAATATGATCCATAACTAACAAATTATAAATCTCACCTGCTTGCCGATATTGAAGAGCTGCGGCTGCGGCCATTCCAACTTTCGCCCTGAGATCTGCGATTACTGCAAAAACATTCAAATAAAATAAAATTGTAAAAATTATTCATATTCAAAAAAATCGTAACAAACAAATTATTATACGGCGAATTGACTCACCTTCCTGGCGATTCAATGCGTTTCCGGAAATTGCAAGGTTCGACATCCCAACCCTCAAATCTGTGGTTGTTGACAAAGAAACTCAATTAAAAAAAAATTTGATAATAAAATTAATCCGATCTATATAACAAGCCAAGCCATGAACTCACCTTCCTCTCGGTTCGACATCCTAGCTACTCCGATTTCTCTATTTTCTTCAGAAAAGCTGAAAAGGCGTCAGGTTCGCCGTTCTTACTCTCTCTCTTTTTTTCTTTTTTTTAATTATGATATTGTTGTAGGAGAAAAAAATAATAAGTAAATCGTAGTTTTATTGATTAATAAGAAGACATTTATATAGACATTATATCAAATATCCTGAATAATCAGAGATTTTCTATCTACTAAAGATACTGTATATATCTAATCTAATTAGGTTAAAACACATTACGGAATTGACAGAAATAACCTTTCTTAAACACTGCTTCTTGTGTCGCGAACCTAATGGTGCATAATGTGTTGTCTCGCTAAAATCTTGCTAGCAAAACAAAAACCTCTTGGATAAAAATAAAAGCATAGTCGAAGAAAAAAGAGCACGATGCACAAATTACAAGTGCGTAAGAAATGCATTAGTAGACTTAACCCTGAAGTCTACATAAGACCTCTCACTGATGAATAAATTAGATAAGCGACACATACCAATGCGCTTCACATGTTTTACAAATGTAGATTTGGGTAGAGACTTAGTGAATAGATCAGAGATATTTTCCAATGAGGCTGACTGCTTCACTTGGATATTCAAAGTCTCTTACTGCTGCTAAATGTAGAAGATATTAGAAGAAATATGCTTAGTGTTATCACCCTTGATGTATCATAACTTCATTTGCTCAATGCATGCTGCATTATCTTCATATATGCAAGTTGGTCCCATCGTAGTAGACTCAAGTCCACTAGATCCTCGAATGTGAGATATAACTAAGCGAAGCCAAACACATTATTTGACACATTCGTGTAGTGCAATGATCTCAGCATGGTTCGAGAAAGTAGGAACAATGGTTTGCTTGGTTGATCTCCACGATATCACCATATTCTCCATGGTAAAAAAAATAACCAGTTTGGGAACGTCCTTTATGTGGATCAGACAAATATCCAATATCAGCGAATCCTATAATCACATCATTAGGTGTATCTCAGTAGGATGGGGTATTACCGCAACCATATCGTGACCACGCTTTGGCATCCTCGTGATCAAGAACGGCGGCGGAGGCAGCAGCGGGCAGCCAAACCGGGGCCGAACTGGACGGCTGTCCCGTGGTGATCCGAGCCACGGTGACCGTCATGTAGGCCTCATCATGGGCCGGGCCGGGCCAAGCCCTACCCTAAAATTTAGAGCTTAGGGTAGGGTCGGGCCGGGCTTTGACTAAGTCAACATAGCTTAGGGCCGGGCCGGGCCGGGCTAGGGCTTTGATATGTAAACCCTTACCCGCCCTTAAGGCCCATTCTATTAGGGCTAACAGGGCCGGGCCGGGTTGGGCTTTTAGGGCCGGATATGAAATAGAAGTCAAATTTTATAAAAGAAGTCAAATTTTGAAAAACGCTATGAAATAGAATTTTATCTTTATGATGAAATACGGTGATGGTAAAAAAATCACTTAAATCCGACAAAGTTAGAGCCCCGATCGATGCGGTCAACCTTATTTAAACTTATCTCTCTCTATGTGAAGTCATAGTATCGGGAGTAAACGTTCCCAAATTTTTACATGGATGATTACGTCTCATCTATTTGAGAGTTTAATGTTTGGAAGAGTCGACGAAACAAGTTCATCTAAAGGTACGTAATAGCGTTTTCGTGTGATAAGTTTTATGAAAATATGGTTGACTGTTTCGATCGAGCATCGAACGTTTACGAAACAAGTTGATTTTTATATTCTACTCATATTTGACTATAACGATCATATCAGACGGTCAAAAATTTTATTTTTTGAATTTAGACATTATAATGACAACATGCTTACTAATGCGGTATAACTTGATTGGTAGATTATACTCAAGTGTACAACTTTTTGAAACAACTATATACAAGAAGTCAAATTTTGAAAAACGCTATGAAATAACATTTGATCTTTATGATGAAATACGGTGATGGTAAAAAAATCATTTACATCCGACAAAGTTAGAGCCCCGATCGATGCGGTCAACCTTATTTAAGCTTATATCTCTCTATGGGGAGCCATAGTATCGGGAGGTAAACGTTCCTACATTTTTACATGGATGATTACGTTTCATCTATTTGAGAGTTTAATGTTTGGAAGAGTCGACGAAACAAGGTCATCTAAAGGTACGTAATAGCGTTTTCGTGTGATAAGTTTTATGAAAATATGGTTGACCGTTTCGATCGAGCATCGAACGTTCACGAAACGAGTTGATTTTCATACTTTACTCATATTTGACTATAACGATTATATCAGACGGTAAAAATTTTCATTTTGTGAATTTAGACATTATAATGACAACATGCTTACTAATGCGGTATAACTTGACTAATAGATTATACTCAACTATACAACTTTTTGAAACAACTATATAAAAGAAGTCAAATTTTGAAAAACACTATGAAATAGCATTTGATCGTTATGATGAAATATGGTGATGGTAAAAAAATCACTTAAATCCGACAAAGTTAGAGCCCCAAATCGCTTAGTGAAGACATTTGTATGTATTATGTAATATAAAATAGTTAAAATTTTAGGGTAGGGCCGGGCCGGGCTTTTAGGGCCGGGTAGGGCTTGGCCCTAAAGGGCTCAATAGGGCCGGGCCGTAGGGTAGGGCCGGGTTTAATTTGCTCGACCCTCACCCTACCCTACTAAAAAATGGCTAGGGCCGACCCGCCCTAATGGAGGGCCGGGCCGGGCTTCGGCCCTATAGGGTAGGGCGGGCCAGGGCCAAAGGGCCAAATGATGAGGCCTACCGTCATGGGATGCAGGGGTTCAGCCTTGAGTCGAATCCTGATGAGTGTATCAATAGAACAAGCCCAAGTCACTGGTTCCTTTCAAGTATCGAAAGATGTTCTTGATTCCAACCCAATGACATGGTGTTGGCGCTGAGCTAAATCTAGCTAACAAGTTCACTGAGAATGCAATGTCTAGTCTAGTGTACTGAGCTAGATACAACAAAGCTCCAATAGCACTGAGATACGGATATTCAGCTCCTAAGACCTCTTCGTCTTCTTTTTTAGAACGAAAGGGGTCTTTATTGATATCCAGACTTCTAACGACCATGGGAGTGTGTGATGACATTGACCTGATTTGGCAAGTGAAGCTAGCATGTAGGTAGGTCACACATCTCACATCGCCCGGGAGAGAGTGGATGTTGTGCTTATATATGCAAGATTAGCTCAATACATTGAGACACGTTTTTGAGTGAAACCCCAAGAACAAAACAGTGCGGGCCAGTGGGCCTAAAGTGAAAAATATGTCAAGTGTATGGGTTAGGCTATTACATATGGTATCAGAGCCTAAGGAGGCTGAATTGTGATGACCCTGACCTGACCTGGCTAGATAAGCTAGTAGGTAGTAGGTCATCCCACATCGCCCGGAGGAGAGTGGATGATGTGCTTATAGATGTAGGATTAACTCAATACATTGAAAGGCGTTTTGGGGTGAAACCCCAAGAACAAAACCGTTCAGGTCAGTTGGTCTAAAGTGGACAATATCTCAAGTGTATGGGTTGAGTTGTTACAGAGTGTATGTAGGATGCATAACTTTGTCCATGTTAAATCGCATGAGTATCTTTTGGACATATACAGATTGGTGTACAAAGATTACACCACTTCGGTGCTCTAGTTCTAGGCCTAGGCAAAACTGAGTCATTCCTAAAGTAGCTTGCGGTCTCATTAATCTCATATGGAGTTATGAAGATATTCATATCATCAACATAGACAGCTACTATCGCAATCCTGAACTTGTTCTCTTTATGAACCCACAAGGGCATAACTCATCATTATTGTATCCCTTCCCCACCAAGTAATTACTCAATCGATTATAGCACATCCTACCGAATTGTTTAAGTCCGTATAAGGAACGTCTGAGTTTGATAGCAAAAGCACTTCGTGGTTTCTGCTCACTTGATTTGGGTAACGAAAGTCCTTCAGGTACTTTCATATACATGTCGGTATCTAGATCCCCATAAAGATATGCTGTTACAAGATCCATAAGCTGCATATTAAGTCTCTCTGAGACTACCAAAATGATTAGATAACAAAATGTAATAATATCCATGACCGGAGAATACGTCACCTCATAATCAATTCCAGGGCATTGAGAAAAACCTTGCGCCACAAGTCGAGCTTTATACCGCTGGACTTCACCATTCTCATTGCGCTTTCTGACAAAAACTCATTTATGTCCAACAGGCTTTACGTTCAGCGGTGTAGGCACAACCGGTCCGAAAACTTGCCTTTCTTTAGAGAGTCTAGTTCATCCTGAATTGCTTCTTCCCACTTCAGTCAATCCACCCTTCGTTGGCACTCACCAACAGAGCGGGGTTCCATTTCGTCGTCGTCAATGATTTCTTGAGCAACGGCGTAGGCGAATGCATCATCAATGTACATGAAATTTATTTCCATAAGATTGTGCATGCATAAGAAGTTTAGTGAGATTTTCTTGTTCTTCAACATCAACGGTGAGTCTGAGGCGTCCCCTAGGGTATTCAGAGTTGATTCTTGGACATAGGTATAGTCGAAGACAATCTCGTGTGACGACGTCACAGTATCGACGATGAACGGATCGCTTTATGCCTGAACACATGTTCTCTTCCTAGGAATGGTGTCCTTAGAACCGATTGGTCTCCCCCTCTTCCTTGGGGGATCCGAAGTCGAGGCCGACTCTCCACTTGGTGGTGCCGAGCCTAGGTTGCGGACGGCACCTAGGGCAGCGGGTCTGAGACCGGCGACGCGTGCTCGTGCGTGACGTGGTATGTTGAGCTGTGCAGGTACATTCGCAGCAGGTATGATTGATCTTGTCACTTTCACGATATCAGTAAGGCAGCCGGGTATCGAATCCGCAACCTTTTGTAGTTCCAATATGCGTTTTACTTCCATCTCACACTGAGATGTGCAGGGATCACAATGAGACATAGTGGGAGAGAACCACGTCAATTCCTAACGTTCATTAGGGACATATGCGGCCCCATCTCCCCCTAATAGCGGGAAGCATATCTCATCAAAGTGACAATATGCAAATCTCACAATAAACAGATCACCTTACGTTGGCTCGATATAGCGGACGATTGTTGGGGCTTCATATACAACGTATGTAGCTAATCGGCGTGATAGGCACATATAAGGCACAACCAAAAGTACGCAGATGCAAAATATCAACCTCGTAACCAATTACCAACTGGTACGCATTAAATGGTTGGCTATTTTTGGGTCGTAAACGAATAAGCATAACTGCATGTAGTATTGCATATCCCCATGTCGAAACTGGCAAGTTGGTGGCCATGACGAGAGATCTTGCGACAAGCTGAAGTCTCTTTATGGTGGCTTCTGCAAAACCGTTCTGAGAATGAGCGTGGGGCACAGGATGTTCAACTTCAATCCCGACAGACATGCAATAGTCGTCGAAGCACTTTGATGTAAACTCTCCAGCATTATCCAGTCGAATTGACTTAATCAGATTGTCGGGATGGTGAGCCTAGAGCTTTATAATCTGAGCTAGCTAGAAGTTTAGCAAATGCACCATTCTTCGTGGACAATAACGCGACGTGTGAGCAACGCGTCCACACATCAACCAGAACTGTAAAATATCTAAAAGATCCACACTCTGGTGTGATTGGTCCAGAGATATCACCTTGGATTCTTTGTAAAAATTGAATATATATTATGTTTCTTATCAATAGTGAAAGATGGTCTTGATTGAAGTTTCGTTAGTGAGGAAGCTTTGCAAAACGAACGATGAGCATTGGACATCGCTACAGAGGCATGAGAAGCAGGTGGTGGCCGAACCTCTCCTTGGAGGCGAGAGGTGGCCGGCGTCGGCACCAAGGCCGAGCCACGGCCGGGATGGCTTGGAGTGGCGTCTCCGGTGTTTTCTCCAGATTTCTGATTTGATTTTCGCTTCTGTGATTTGAAAAACGGATGTCCGTGTGAGCATTTCAGAATACGAATCATCTCCAAAGCCAAAGACTACACTAGGTTCAAAGAAAAAGTCATGGTTCCCTAGACTTGACCCTCAAAATAGGTGGCCTCCAGGTTGGTGTTGATGCCGTAATGCCAAGACATACACGGAAAAGGTTGGAAAAGTAAATTCAAGTGGAACCAAACCATGCTTCAGAGTTCAGATGTTATTAATCGCAAAAAGTGGGGCAAGAACAAGCACTGGTTATGTGTTGATCGGAGATGAGACGATTACTGAATTCCTGGTTAAGATATTTTTGTATTTACTAAGATATATAGATTGATGAATTTGATATGAATTTTTTTATTAAAGCCTGCATTGTATATTATGATGCATATATAGTTGTATACTATAGATTGAGTTCATGTCTTTTATGGAGTGAGAATGTTTTCGCAAGCACAGACAAATAAGTTGAAATTACTCTGTTCATTTCCAGAAGTTATATATATTAAACTTTGCATTTCTGATTTGCTGTATATTTTCCTGAAGTATATACAGTTATGAGTCTGTATGGTGCTGCGAGTGAAATTTGGTGTTATTCGTAAATTTTCAATGAACTTCTATTAATTGTCATGGCTGCTAAGAAAAGGATCCAATGTAATTTCCATCACTTATGTTGTTCTTATTTGGCCTAGTTATTTCACTTATTTGTTTATGCATCTATAAACAAATGAAAAATCAGGGGAATAGCATAGGATATTGTATATATATCTGATTTTATAACAGTGATCAATTTGTCCGTTCCTCCAAAGATTCTTATTCCATTTCAAACAAAAAATATCAAAAGATTTTTATCTGCTAGCTTCTCTAAGCTACTGTACAAATGAATCAATGAGTAGCCACATTATGAATGGAACATTATGCTTAGTTAAAGCAGCTGTTATAGAAAAGTATGTTATGGCAGAATAGATTAATCCATTGATATTGTGGAAATATATACAGCAATAGTCTTGTACAACAAGTAGTCTCCAATAAGGTAGGAGACGATAAAGGAAAGAACTCCTAATACACATCTAATATAATTAAATGGAAAATATATACACAATTAATATTGATTTACTTTCCAACACTCCCCCTCAAGTTGGAGAGTGTATGTCAAGAACTCCCAACTTGCTCAATAGAAATCTGAACTTGTCTTTGCCTAATGCTTTTGTGAATACATCCGCAAGTTGTTGCAAAGAACCAACAAATCGAGTTCTGACGGAGCCATCTACTATCTTATCTCGAATGAAGTGACAATCCATTTCAATGTGGCAAGTTCTTTCATGGAAAACTGGATTTGCAGCTATGTGAAGAGCTGCCTGATTATCACAATGCAAAATAGCTGGTCTAGGAATAGATATATGTAAATCGGCAAATAAATACTGGAGCCAAGTAAGTTCACAACATGTACCAGCCATAGCTCTATACTCTGCCTCTGCACTTGACAATGAAACTGTCCTCTGCCTCTTAGTGCGCCATGATATCAAGGAATTGCCCAAAAAGACACAATATCCAGTTGTAGAACGACGAGTAACAGGACAGCCTGCCCAATCAGAATCACAGAATGCTTTCAAACTAAAGTCATTGTTAGAACTCAAAAGCAAACCTTGACCAGGACAAGATTTCAAATATCTGACAACTCGAAGAGCTGCTGTCATATGATGTAGGCGAGGCTCATGCATAAACCTGCTAAGGACATGAACTGAATAAGTGATGTCAGGTCTGGTGATTGTGAGATAAATGAGTCGTCCAACCAAACGTCGATACACAGCAGGATCTTTAAGCAACTCCCCCTTATTTGACAATTTTGAATCATCCATGGGAAAGTCCACAGGTTTGACACCTAAGAGACCGGTGTCCTTAATAATCTCCAATGCATACTTTCGTTGAGACAATAATATGCCCTTTTGTGAACGTGCAATCTCAATGCCAAGGAAAAACTTAAGGTCACCCAAATCCTTAATACGAAAACGAGAATGCAAAAATTTCTTGGTAGCACGAATAGAATCTAGGTTGTTCCCGGTAATGAGAATATCATCAACATAAATCAATAACACTGTAAGGGAATCACCAACCTTTTGTACGAAAAGAGAGTAATCAGCTTTAGATTGAACAAAACCGGCAGCAAGTATGGCTTCAGTGAACTTAGAGAACCATTGCCGAGAAGCTTGCTTCAGACCATAGAGTGATTTGTGGAGGCGACACACAGAATTCTCCCCCTGTCGCTGAAGACCTGGAGGAGGGGACATATATATCTCTTCATGTAAATCACCATGAAGAAAGGCATTATTGACGTCAAGCTGATGAAGGGACCAATTCTGACAAGCTGCAATGGCAAGAACACAGCGAACTGTAATCATCTTGGCAGTAGGAGAAAAAGTATCATGGTAATCAATACCTGCAGCCTGTGTAAAACCCTTCGCCACAAGGCGAGCCTTGTAACGTTCAATAGAACCATCGGCCTTGCGCTTAATCCGATAAACCCATTTACAAGCAATTGGCCGTTTACCAGGAGGAAGAGGAACTAATGACCAAGTATTATTGGCTGTAAGGGCTGCAAGTTCCTCATGCATAGCAGTTTGCCAATTAGGATCAGAAGAGGCTTGATCATAGGAAGATGGTTCTGTATCCCTACTAAGAGCTGCGACATAGGCAAGATGTAATGGAGAATATCGCTGATATGAAATGAAATTACAAAGTGGGTAACGCGTACCTGGTGGAGGACTCGACCGAGGAGATGATAGATGGTGTGGTGGCAGAATCACCTGCGAGCACTTATAATCACGGAGACGTACATTGGGAACACGGGGTCGTGTGGAGCGGCGTAAGGCAGGAGCTGATGAATCAGAAACAGGATGATCGATTTCAGTAGGTAAGGAGTGATCAGTTTCAGGAGAGGACTGGAGAGACGGATCAGTATCAGGCGGGGATTGTGATGAGGTATCAATCTCAGCTGGAGGGACAACTGTGATCGAGCCTGATGACTCTAAAACTGGTGGGGACGATGGAGGTCCAGAAGATGATGACGAGGGAGGTCTATGATAAATAGGTATAGTATGAGACACAATGTCGTCAAATATAGGACAAGGCAATGAAGAAGAAGAAGAAGATGGTGAAACTCCTGGAGAAGACGTGAAATGGAAGGTGTCTTCCAAAAAAGTAACATCACGGTTGATAAAAAGCTTTTTGGTTTCAAGATTGTATAGCTTATAAGCTTTCTGACCCATTGGATATCCAAGAAAAATGCATTTGTGAGCTCGTGGAGAAAATTTGGATGAAGGATTAACAGAAGTTGCAAAAGCGACACAACCGAAAACACGCATGCGAGAATAGTCAGGAGGTTTATTGTAAAGAATCTCAAAAGGGGACCTTTTATCAAGCAAAAGTGTAGGGAGTCTATTAATTGTGTATGCAGCAGTAAGAATGCATTCTCCCCAAAAATGAAGTGGTAAGTGTGATTGAAAACGAAGAGCTCGAGCAACATTTAGAAGATGTCTATGTTTGCGCTCAACTACACCATTTTGTTGAGGTGTATAAACGCAAGAAGTTTGGAAAACAACCCCTTGCTCGAGAAAAAAATCTCGCAGAGAGAGAAATTCAGCTCCGTTGTCAGAGCGAAAAGTTTGGACATTTGAATTAAATTGAGTTTTGACATAGGCGAAAAATTTACGAAGCAAATGTTGCGCCTCACTTTTATGACGCATTAGAAAAACCCATGTAAAACGAGAGAAATCATCGACAATAGTCAAAAAATAATGAGCACCACTAAGAGAAGGTGTCTTATAACGTCCCCAAATATCACAATGTATGAGGGAAAAACAACGAGATGTGGATATTAAACTAGAAGGAAAAGATTTGCGAGTTTGTTTAGCCAAAGGACAAATTTCACACTTACTTGTGGAATCAAAGTGACAATGAAGCGACTTATTGACGATATGCTGCAAACAGACAGAAGAAGGATGTCCTAATCAACGGTGCCAGAGATCAGAAGAGAGGGTGATATGACTGGTAAATGGGTGTTTATGGGGAAGAGTAGATGATAACGCCACTAAATAATATAAGTCTCCACATCGCTTTCCCACACCGATCATCATCCTCGTAGTCAAGTCCTGTAAAAAACACCAAGACGGAAAGAAAGTTACCGAACAGTGTAAATCATCTATGATTCTCCCAACAGACATAAGATTGACATGAAAAGACGGAACGCATAAAACATTCTGTAGAACAGCATTATTAATTGTAACAGATCCTTGCATGGAGATATGGGCTTTAACACCACTGGGTAAAGCAACTGACGAGTTGCACTTGCTGCGATTAGTAATCATGTCTGATGAATTAACAATATGATGGGTTGCTCCACTATCGATGATCCACTGATTATGAGGGACCGGGGACATGGCAAATTTGGAAACACAAGCCATGAAGAGAAAAAATAATAAACTGGTAGATGTGCACCGGCGGTGGGTCGGATCAGAAACTGGGTCGGATCTGAAACCGGGTCGGGGCAGAGATCCGGGTCGGTCTGGAGAACCGGGTCAGGCTGGAGAACCGGGTCGGGCTGCACAACCGGGTCGAGCAGGAGGCAGGTTCTGTCGAAAAATTCAAGCCGGATCGGATTTTTGCTGGGTTTCGGAGCAGATGCGACGCCAGAGGAGGGATTGGAGGCGACGACGCCGGAGGTTTCGGGCAGACGCCGGAGGACGACTCGATCCGAAAAAAACAGGGACGAAGTCGCAGCTGCGCCGCTCGTCTACAAGAACCGGGGTGGTGATGAAGACGACGTCGACCTGGATGTAACGGAAGCCGACGGAGAAGCAAGACGAGGCCGACGAGACTGATAGCGACGCCGCTCAGCGGCTCAGGTTCTAAAGCAGGAGCGAGGGGCCGACAAGATGTTGTCGGCAAAAAAGTGCAAAAAGCAAAGGCTCTTCTTTCCCGACGAGGCTGTTGTCGGCAAAATGTTTGGCTGATAAAACTAAACACCAGAACAAACGCAAGGAAGAGATTAACAAACCCTAACAATAGAGTTTAGTTGGAAGAAGACAAACGAACTTCACACGTCTGACAGATAACCAACGTCAGATGAAGAATTGCAGCGGAAAATAAAGAGACAAAGTCCTTTCGGATCTTTGCTCTGATACCATATAGAAAAGTATGTTATGGCAGAATAGATTAATCCATTGATATTGTGGAAATATATACAGCAATAGTCTTGTACAACAAGTAGTCTCCAATAAGGTAGGAGACGATAAAGGAAAGAACTCCTAATACACATCTAATATAATTAAATGGAAAATATATACACAATTAATATTGATTTACTTTCCAACAGCTGTAAATCCAATAACTTTTCACTTAAACTGCACTTTATTTGGGGTGATGGAGAAGCTCATCTTAGGAAGAAGTGACTTGCAAACTGTACCTGAATCTTTCATCTTACTCCCAGAAACTAGACCAGGAAATGCACAAGTTTCTGTATTGGAGGACGTTCCTATTATTGATTTTCAGCAACTTGATACCAACAGACCACAACTGATTAAGCAAATCATATATGCTGCTCAAGAATTCGGATTCTTCCATGTAGGTCGACATTCTTTCTATTTATTTCATTCCCTTTTTCTCAGTACTCATACACAAGTATTTGACACAATGCAGCTGATCAATCACGGAGTTCCAGAAAGTTTGTTGCACAACGTATTGGATGTGGTCAATGAGTTCTTTGAGCTGCCTCCTAAAGATAAAGCGAGCTTCTGTTCTGAAGAGAAAGGGAAGGTACACAACTGGAGAGAAAAATTAAGACACCCTTGTCATCCATTAGATGAACATCTGCAGGCCTGGCCTCAGAAACCAGCTAGATACCGGTAATTTTGGTCCTCCAGAAAATGTAATTTAAGTCACTTTTGGCCATATAGCAAATCTTGTTTAGCAAATATTTTCAATCTTCTTAAATTAATTTCAGCGAACTGGTTGGAAGTTATTCTGTGGAGATGAGGAAGCTGAGTTTGTGTCTTTTAAATCTGATCTGTGAAGGACTGGAACTTGAATCTGAGTTTTTTGATGTGGAACTTAGCCAAGTGCAAATAATCGGTATAAACTATTACCCACCATGCCCGGAACCAACATTAACCTTGGGATTACTTAAGCATTGTGATGGAAATCTCCCAACTGTTCTTCTACAAGAACAAGTTCATGGCCTTCAAGTCTTTAAAGATGAGCAATGGTTGGCTGTTGAGCACACTAATGCCTTTGTAGTTAACATAGGCCACACTTTACAGGTGAATCCACATCTCTAGCTGGCTTCTATTTTCTAACATTTTCTCTAATGGCAATGCTATTCTCACTTCCAGTTTATCATCATGTAAGGCCCTTTTTTTAAAGGTAGTGACTTTGGAGACTGCAGAATGATACACTGTGAGTGAATAGTATATTGCTTTCAAAAAAGTTTGTTCATGATTTTGTGAATTGAGACACACAAAAAGGTTTCCATGATGTCAGTCGCCAACTTCATCCATCCTTCTGGAAACTGCCACATTGAACCTGCAAAATTACTTCTTGTTAAGGACTGCAGTACTCCACTCTACAGAGAACTTATATATAAAGACTTTCTTAGCACCTATATATCAGATACTCTAGACGGCTTACCACCACTTGACCGGTATAAGCTCCAGCCTTGAAGTTCTACTAATGCTTCAGGAATAGATAAGCATGATGTTAAGCAATGTACGTAGTCAAGCAAGAATTTCCTTTGGTATAAGAGAATATGAATTATGCCTGATTTACTCATTCTCCAATAACCGGGATGGCAATAAATATGCTTTGAAGCATCATTTTCAATACTCTCTTCTTATAATTTAACTGTGTTGGATTATTAGAAGCAACTTCATCGTCTACAAGGTTGTTTCAATACTCTCTTCAGATCAAAACTTACCTAGTTCTCCTAAGAAATTAAGGGTGTTGCAAATATCAAACCGTACCTCAACGATACGCCTAGACATTTCTCTAAGTTCTAACTAATTCAAATGGAACAAAACTAAACAAAAGGACATTCTTATTTGCAGCTTTTGTGTATGATTGTTCTATGAATTTTATTCTGCCTCCTGTGTTTGAATCGATATGGGATCCGAAGACAAAATCATTCGACAAGAATCCAATCCTTTTCTGTTTTAAAACCCTATATATTCACTTCTGTTGCAAAACGAATCGAATGGGTTTGATCCCCTTGAAGGTCAGCTTTGTTCTTATCTGGGTCTAGCTAAGTAGAAACGAAAAATGCAACTAATAATTCATTAAAGTAGACCATCCAGTCCAGCTAGCGTCATGGTTATTTTGGTTCTATGCCTCTACTCAACACATTTATCATGGAGTTTCTCAACTATAACCGGTCTGTTTCTATATATATCCACCACGCAGTCACAGAATCACAGTATCAATATTGAACATGCTTATGGAATGAGATACTACTTAAGTACTTATTCATCTTTTTTCTTCCTTCCATTGACTAATTGTGAGTAAACTAGCTGCAATCTCACTACAATGGAGAAGCTCATCTCACATAGAAGTGACTTGCAATCTGTACCTCAACTTTACATATTACCCTTGGAAACTAGACCCGGGTATACACAAGTTTCTATATTTGAAACCATTCCTGTTATTGATTTTCTGCAACTTGGTACTGATAGAGCAGAACTGATGAAGCAAGTGACAAAGGCTACCCAAGAATTTGGATTCTTCCAGGTTAGTTTGACATCCTTTTCCTTTCTCCATTTTGTTCAAAAGGTTTTAATTGACTTACTATCTATATGATTTTAACATACTGCAGTTGATCAATCATGGGGTTCCAGATAACTTGTTGAATAAGGTATTGAATGTGGCCAATGAATTCTTCAAGCTGCCTAGTGTGAAGACAAAGCAAGTGTCTATTCTGAAGATCCTGTGCAAAGCTGTAGATTATACACCAGCATTGACTATATTAGAGAACAGGTACATTACTGGAGAGACGTTTTGCGACACCCTTGTCATCCTTTAGAGAAGCACATCCTATTCTGGCCTCAGAAACCAGCTCAATATCGGTACATTTTCTCAAACCAGCTTAACTACTTCTCAGACATTTATTTCAGAGCAGCTGACTGTTAGAGAGGAGAGATCCCACATTAGAAAAGTGACAAATAAAATACAACTTATAAGTGGGTGGATAATACCCAATTGTACCGAGGCCTTTCGTGATTAAAACTCAACACCTTTAAGGTGGCTAAGTTGAGACAGTATCGGTACAGTTGATCCACAAGCCACGCTTGTCACCGTTTGACATGGTATCAGAGCGGGCCCCTCTCCAGTTGCGTCTCCCAATCTTTCGTGGGCTCGAGTATGGGCTCCTTATGTATTTCGCCCTTTGTGTGGGCTTCTTATATTCCGCACGTTGTGGGCCTTTTATATTTCTCCCGTTGTGGGCTTTTAAATATTTCGCATGTTTGGGCTTGTTATCTTGCCATCGGAAAATTCCCCGATTGGTTATCAATTCATTACTCTAGGTAAGCACGTGAAGGGGCGTGTTAGAGATGAGAGATCTCACATTAGAAAAGTGACAAATAAAATACAACTTATAAGTGGGTGGATAATACTCAATTGTACCGAGACCTTTTGTGATTAAAACTCAACACCTTTAAAGTGGCTAAGTTGGGACAATATCGGTAAAGTTGATCCACAGGCCACGCTTGTCACCCTTCGACATTGACCATACTTATTCACCAAATGATAGTACATTGTTGGAGAATAGAACACCAGATCAGACATGATATGCAATGTCAATATATATGTGCCTCTCATCATTGCCTTGGTTTCTATATTTATTACTCTGGTTATAGTCTACTGTAAATCTTAACATTGTTTGTTCTGCAATTTCAGAGATGTGGTTTGAAGTTACTCTGTGGAAGTAAGGAAGCTGGGTTTGAGTCTTTTGGATCTCATTGCTGAAGGATTAGGACTTGAATCTGGCTTTTTTGGGGGTGAACTTAGCCAAGGGCAAATAATGGCTACAAATCATTACCCAATATGCCCAGATCCAAGCTTAACCTTGGGATTACCTAAACATAGTGATGTCAACCTCATCACTCTTCTGATGCAAGGAGAAGTTTCTGGACTTCAGGTTCTGAAAGATGGACAATGGTTAACTGTTCATCCTGTCCCTAATGCATTTGTTGTTAATATAGGCCATATCTTACAGGTGAATTCAACAAACTAGCTCCTTTTCAGTCAGCACTTTGTAGAAGAAAAAAAATTGACATCTTTGAACATGAAATCTGGGTCTTCAATTCATGATTTTGATGCTTTGAAAATGTACAGCATACGTTGTTCTTATAAAATCTATATAGATATGGTTATAGGTATATAGGCATACTACTGTTTGTTGAAAAAAAAGAAATGTAGTTACCTAGTTAAAAGACCAAAATCAGAATCAAATCTTACACCACGATTAATCAAAGATAAATACTAGTTGATTTTTTTTTCAGTACTAATGCAAGTTTTTATTATGAAATTTTGAATCCATGAGTGCAGATTATCAGCAATGGGAAGCTATGCAGTGCCGAGCACAGAGTTGTGACAAATGAAAAGGCTTCAAGGACAACAGTCGCCAGCTACATCAATCCTTCCAACAACTGCCAAATTGAACCAGCAAAAGCACTTTCGGCTAAGGAATCCAGTCCTCCACTCTACAGAGCTTTTTCATACAAGGAATTTCTCAGCACGTACGTAACAGATACTCATCAAGGTGTACCGCCACTTGAGCGTTACACCTTGTAAACTCCAAGTAATCTTAAACTGTGTTTGTTTGCTATAGTGATTAAATTTTCGACACTATGAGTCACTTGAGAGTTAGAGTACATTTCAAGAAATTGTACTAATGCTCCAGGAAGAGGCAGTAGCACTAAATGTTTTTTTTATCAAGTTTGATCTCTGAAAACCAGAATTTGGACCTCCTGAAAGATGAAATCATAAAAAATAAGAGCCTTAATTAGTAACAAAAGATTAAACAAAAAATATGGTTGTGGTGTTACTTCATGTAAGAAAGAATCGAATTGTTTCCTATTTGGCTTTTCTATGTGGGAATTGAAATTTATATCTAGTAATCAAATCAAATGTTGTTGATCTGGTTCTCGAGTAACTAGCCGAGGACGTTGCAGGATGCCTAATAGTTTTCTTCAAATAACAGTAAGATTAGAATGACTAAAAATTAATCTTCTGACATCAGATCTTTGTTTATGAGCATTCCACATACATTTATCATTATGTAATCCTGAGGAATAACGCTGTAAAAGATTTTGGTTGAATGAGAAGAAATGCTAGAATGGAAATGCAAATTTGATATTTTGAATTTTTGATACTTATTTACATAACCAATAAACAGTTCATATCTAGAGCGAACCTTCCCTTTGAAATTACCGTGCGAAGTTCAATTTTTGACATACTTTTCGGTCATATTTTAACAGATCCACCGTTCATATATTAGAACCTAATGTATAGATCGTCTCTGCAACATTTTATCTAACTTGATAATCGTTTAGCATTTCGTTATAGTGATTTAGACGAACAGTTCGGGTTGAACAAATTCGGTTTGTTCATTGATTTAATATAGTTTCGATACCTTAACGATCACCAAATTGAATGAAATTTGGCAGAGACAATATATACATTAGGTTGTAACATTTGAACGGTGGAGATGTTAAAATATAACCGAAAAATGTGTCAAATACTGAACTTCGCACGGTAAGTTTAAAGCGAAGGTTCGCTCATGATAGGAATTGAACCAATGAATATGCTAGAATGGAAATTCTGCTTTTTTTAGTTTGACACTTAAATACATATCCAATGGACAATTTTCCAGTTTTAAATTATATATTTCCAGAAATATTTGTCCACAAATGGAAAAGAATCTATGTATTTCTGCAAAAGTAGAGAAAAATATTCTAGACAGCTATCTTTGTGCATGTTTCCAAAAAACTTGTCAGCTCCCACAGACAGAGTACTTAAAGTTCATGTCCAGGAGGCCTCTTCACTTGTCTGACAAAATGTCTGAGAAGCTCATCTCAAACAAGCATGACTTCAAATCTGTACCTGAATCCTACATATTACCCCCAGGAGTTAGACCAGGCAATACCAATGTTTCTGTATTGGAGACCATTCCAGTCATTGATTTTCAGCAACTTGGTACCAACAGACCTCAGGTGATCAAGCAAATCATAGAGGCTTCTCAAAAATTTGGTTTCTTCCAGGTTTGAAACACATGCAATGTCAAATTCATTTTCAAGGATTTTCTTTGAGCAAGAACTTCTTAGCTTTGTTATTATTGTGTGCAGTTGATCAATCACGGGGTTGGAGACGATTTGCTGCATAAGGTATTGGATATGGCCAATGAGTTCTTTGAGCTGCCTAGTGAAGATAAAGCAGTTTTGTATTCTGAAGATCCTAAGCAAAGTTGTAGACTTTACACCAGTATTGACTATGACAATGAGAAGGTGCATTTCTGGAGAGACTCTTTGAGACACCCTTGTCATCCTTTGGAGCAACACATCCAATCCTGGCCTCAGAAACCGCCTCAATATCGGTATGCATGTTAAGCCGTCCAAGACATCTACTTCTAGTGTACTGTTAGCTAGCCATACTGATCATATTGTTCTCAAATGAAGTAATGATTTGGATTTTGTTGTCAAATCTTGATCTAGCTATTCTGGATCTCATTCATTTCTAACAAGTATTCTGACACATTGCTTGGATGAGCATACAAGTAATGTTGATAATTTCATGTCACCATTCTCATTATCAGACATTGCTAAGGACATTGCTATGGACATCATTTTTCTTTTCAGGGAAATGGTTGGAAGTTATTCAGTGGAGGCGAGAAAGCTGAGTATGTTGCTTTTGGATCTAATTGGTGAAGGGTTGGGACTTGGATCAGAGTATTTCCGAGATGAACTTACCCAAGTGCAACTGATGGCTACCAATTATTACCCAGCTTGCCCAGACCCAAGCTTAACCTTGGGATTACCTAAACACAGTGATGTTAACCTCATCACTCTTCTTCTCCAAGGAGAAGAAGTTCATGGTCTTCAGGTCTTGAAAGATGGGCAATGGTTGGCTGTTGAGCCTGTCTCTAATGCCTTTGTGGTTAACATTGGCCACATTTTACAGGTACATCAACATATATAGCTCTGCTTCTTGTAGCATTTTTTTTTTATCTCATTAGAAATTAGACTAAACCTGTATTTTTTTTTCCTTCATGAGATTAAACCTGTATATTTTCTACTGGATTTTTGAATCTCGAGTAGATTGTCAGTAACGGGAAGCTAAGCAGTGCTGAGCACAGAGTCATGACAGACAAAAAGGTGTCGCGAACAACAGTAACCAGTTTCATCCATCCTTCCAGCAACTGCATTATAGAGCCTGCAAAAGCACTAGTATCCAAGGACTACAGCAGCCCTCCACTCTTTAGAGCATTTGAATACAAGGACTTTGTTAGCACCTATGTAGCAGACACTCATGCGGGAGTGCCACCCCTTGAGCGTTAAGCTCCAAGCTTAGAGTGGGTGTTTGCTCTCGTGACAACGGACAAGTACTTAATAATTTATAGGTCATCTCAAATAATGAAAGTGGGATTCTATTCACTTTCGTTGTTTGGCATGGCCACAATGTGTCAATGAAGTTGGTTTTTGCTTCACAATAAAAACGCTTGTTTGCGTTTCATTACTACTATCTATTCTATTGTCATCGTTTCTCTGTTGAGCATCCAGATCCACTGCTAGGGTCTCTTCAACTTCTGATACTATATAAACAGTCGCAAGACTAGACTATGTACTAATGTATCATCCAATGGCTAAAAGAATTGAAAGAAGAATCTCCAAAAGCCAATTGCCCGGCCGGCCACTTTGGACAAAGTATTGCATGTAACCAATGAATTCTTTGAGCTTCTTGTGAAGGCAAAGCAACGTACTCTCTACTCTGAGATGCCAAGCAAAGCTGTGGCCTATCCACTATATATGAACTAGAAGAGAGAGAGAGGGTGCATTTCTGGAGTGACTGTATTATATATTCTCCCAATTTCTCTCTTAAACCCTAAAACCTAAAACACTAATAAAAGCTCTAATCCAAATCAAAGCAGGACAAGAAGCGATAAGCAACTACACGACGAGGCAATGCAGGTGAGGGTGAGAGAGAGAGAGAGAGTACTTCTCGGCCGTCAATTGTGTGTTTGTCAAACACGATAACGGCCGGGAAGGGAAACTATTATTAATTACCAGGAAATAATTGTTACTCTTTAATGAAATTGTATTATAGTGATGAAGTGAGGAGAGAAGGGGAGAAGCAAAGCATGAAGAATAAGAGGTAAATATTCTAGAACTGTAAATTAATTTGTAAGGAAAAGAATAAGAGGTCGAGGCATGAAACATATAAGACATTGGTTAGCAAACCATATAGACTCCGAGTTGCTTACAATAGTAGATTTCCATAATAGCACTGGAGGCTAGGGGAAGGTTGTTCAGTTCCCGAGTCTCCGACGGAACCGTCTGGAGCAATTGTACTGTGGAACTAGACCTGGAAGTAGGCAAGTTTCGAACTTTGAGACCAGCAGCCTGGAGCTTGGGACTTTGAGTAGCTGAACATACTGATTTCAACCTAATAACGCACGCTTCTACTACAAGAAGAAGAAGAAGAAGAAGAAGAAGAAGTTGAGGGCCATGGGCTATAGGTCTTGAGAGATGGGGAATATGTTGACCACTTGACCGTATCCTAATGCACTTGGGTTAAATTTAGGTCTTATGTCGATCCTCGTCTAGACAGTTGAGTCTTGTGCTACAATATCTTTTTCCTGCCTCTGATAGACCGCTGTCAGCGGCGCCATGCCTTCCGGCAACTACCATGTCGAACCTGCAAAAGCACTAGTACGTTACGGACAAGCTAGAGTCCATTATTCTACCGAAGATTTTGTTAGTAGATAGGCAGATCTTCAACAGAGAGTTTCCCCATGCAACTCAAATTAGGTTATAAGCTTTTAAGCTTTAAGTACGTTATAAGTTCAAGATTTATGTATGCCTCACGTACAAAGCTCGTTTTGTTGCGGGGAAATCGAACTCTTCTTTATTTCCAAGAACTTCATTTATGGATTGATTATTTTGTACCCCCTACTTCGATCAGGGTTTAATGCATAAACTTTGAAACAGACTATATATAAGGTATATTATTGGTATATAAACTCTTGGTATATACGTATATCGATCTAATTCTATTTTTTTATGGTCAACCAACTTTGAGCAAACTTATGAATGAGAAATGCAACTAAATCCACCTTATTTTCCAATTGCACAAGTTGGATAGAGTCTCCCATATTCTAATCTTACCAAATTTTCACTTGTGTCCTAAACCAATTATTTGTGCCTTACTTGGTGAGTGGGGAATCACTTTTTCATCACGTAACTTTGTTTATTGATACACATCGTCTTTGACTTCTCCATATCTGATACACAGCAGTATCATTTAGAATTTTCTTGATGCTGATATGTCTATACAGTCAATACCTCTGCTTGATAATTAGGTTTCCCAGAAATCATTATATTCTCCGAAAGTTACAAGCAAACTTGGAAAGCTAAAGATTAACTTTTCCAAAGATTTGTATCCTGGGGTTTGGACCTTGTCAGTCCTAATGATATATATATATATATATATATATATATATATATATATATATATATATACGGTTCTTTGATTAGTCATTAGTGTAGTCTGATCTCAGTGCTTAATGATCATCCAACACAATTAAACTTAAGACTTCAGTGAAAATTATTTTGTTTGATCGCGATGGTTGACCCATTGTCTGTTAATTCCAAGTTTTGAACAGATTATGTGGCGCCAATTGTGATACTTTACTAATTAATCTAGAAGATTTTGTTCTAGTTTGTCATGGTAATTGGTATGATATATATATAATCTTGCTTACTTGAAAGACAGTTGTAATTAAGAGATTGTAAGATACAAATATTTCAACCACAATTGCAACAAGTTAAGATCATCAACTAGCTAATTGTCTCTTACAATCTTTTAATAACTGTCAATTACATGAACGGCTTTGTGCATTATGTATACACTGTTCTACATTACAATATAATTAATATCAATTGGTTAAAACATTTAATCTCGTGTTATTTTAGTGCTATAGAATGGATATTGAATTCCTAGAGTAGCTAGTGTGTGTATATAAATGTATATTAATTAGTCTTTGTTTAGAAAACAAAAACAGAAATTGGAGGGAAAAGAAATGACATGTACATAGGAATAGGATTATCAATAATATGGGTGAGATGATACAAACCCTACTTTAATATGAAAACTATATTTCATGGTAGAAACATGTCATTAATAATCATATATAATCATCATGGAATTAAACAACAAGAAATTTGGATTAATCAAAAGTCATATGAAATCAAAGTCATCATTGGATTCCCTCTCACTTGATTTGTTAGGGCCACAATGAGTATGGGAGAGAGGTTTTGACAAATTGACAAGCCTCCAAGAAGAAACACACAAACACACACTCATTTTTCTCCGGCTGCTACACTTTTTTTTTGTAATTGTAGCACAATAGAAAACCTAATCGATAATTAGGATAGTTAATTAATGTAATGGCCACTAGTGTCACATAATCCATAATGTTTAAACATTGGATTCAAAATAGATGTTGCACACATTATCGACCGTCAATATTGACTTGAGGTATCAAACAACTACTCATGACATGGGAGACTAACAAGTCACACAGCTGGATTGCTTGATGGTGCTGGATTACATGTTAGTTAAAAGCTAAGCTACAAGATCAACTTAGGATGATTTTGGTTCCCAACTCTCTATCAAGAAAGCAAAGAGCAAAGAAAGCTATAGAAAGGTGGCTTTTGGATCGGAATCTACAAGTACAACTTGAAAAACGTTAGCATATGTCACCCCTTTATTTCTATCTTGATGTTGTTGTAGGTGAGTGGGAATCCTTAGGACAACTTCGATTTCTTAGTACAAACACGATCTTCAAGCACATCTTCAATACGTCTAATTCATAAGACGTAGTAAACTATCAATAAAGCATATGTAAATATGAAGGGAATGTACAAAACTTGTTTAGAAAGAGTAAACAGAAGTGAATATATAATTATCTTTAGAAAGTAATAAGCTAATCAAACATTGTTGATGCCCATGAATTAGGTAAAAATCCTTTTGGGCCGGGTAACTTTCGACAAATTGAATCTTTTGGATTAAAGATATCATGAGATTTGTTAGGGAAAAAAAACAAATGAGTGTTCCATTGTTAATGATTGACTAGAGGAAGAAAAAAATTATAAACCATTTGATCATTTTGTTCCTTAATTATGTAAATTTTTCATTTCCAATCGCATTTTGTTTCTTGGTCTTCATGACTAGTAAATCTGGCCTTGGACTAGCTCCATTATTGATCTTCATGAACTGAATGCAAATAGAAGGCAAAAGGAAAATGATAAAATGATTATGAATCAATGGCAATAATAACTGGAGATCGCACTGTTAAAACACAAATAATGGGATTCGAAAAATGATGTCTAGTAGGTGCAATGCAACAAAAAGGCTATATATAATTCATAAGTATGTCATGAAAACAAAGGAGGAGCCAACACTTGGGCACACACCTTCATCAAATTGGTGAACCAAATTTTGGCTCTCTATGGATTATGGAAGCATGATCATCGTGCTTGAATCAATGGCACTCGATGCCGAAGAACTATTCTTATCCCTTTCTAGTCTTTAAGTTTTTTCTTAAATTCTAGTAATCAATGTGAGAGCTATAACATGATTAAATCTTGCTCATAAATATTCAAACCAAGTAATTTCCAAACTAGGCTAGAATGAATGATAACTAATTAACTATTGCGTGTGCTAAAGTCTATTTTCCTTATTCAAGTCTTGAACAAATTTATGTCTTGCTCATATTGTTTTAGTAAATGTTTGTGAAAGACCAAGGAGACTTTATTTCTCAAGGTAAGGAGTGAGACTTGGTAAAGGAAGAGCTAAGCATAGTCTCACACCAAATAGTAAATACAAGTAGAGCCCTTGAGTTAGAGTGGACTTACTAGGTTTAGTTTTGTTTCATTTAGTTCCTTAACTCAAATTAGTTTTAGTGGAACTTAAGCTTTAAGGCTAAATTGAGTTGTTTCATATTCATGTATTACCTGAATATAAAATTAAGTGAAAATAATATGATTGACATTTAAAATGAGGGATATATCACATATCTCAATTACTCGTTAAAGAGAAAATTTGCCTCTATAATGACCATATCAAATCGTCTTTGACACTATGACATTATTAATCCAACAAAGTTACACAAAAGGGGAGCTATTGGGGTGAGATGACTCAAATTTTGACTCATGAAATCATTGTCAAAACCAATGGAGATCTTTTTATTTTGGACATGGAGAGGGATACGTTGATGTTACTTTGTTTGGTTTGGGAAAAAAGAGTAGGGGGATTGTATCCTTGAAAATAAGAGGGGCAAGATAAGGATAATTTTCCTCACATGGGCATCATGTTGTTTGCCATCAAGGACATTACCTAGAAAGTGTACTCAATACCCCAAATTAGATCAATTCATTTCCAAAAACATATATAACCCTCAATAATATCCCCCCACCCACATCACCAAACTCCCTCCCCCTTTTCACCTCCTAGGCCCTTTGAGGCCTTGAGAGCCTCACCCTCCCCCAATTTTGTTCCCATCTTTCACACTCATTCACAAAGCTGCTCAACCATGGCTCTAAAGGGTGCGCACTTTAGCCAGCTATGCAGTTAACACTGCCCCTGTCTCTCACTATATTAAACAAGTCACACTCCCCTCACTCGGTGACCTCTCTCTCTCTCTCACAGAGAAAAGCTTCTTCCTTTTCACTCTCTCTCTCTCTCTCTCTCTCAAACCCCATTGAAGTTCTCTCTCTCCTTTTCTTGCCCTCTGTTGAAAAAAGCTGCATTGTCGTTTAAAAATGGTAGCAACTGTAGCCCAAAGATTTCAACTTTGAGACACTCAGGTTCATACTTCCCCACCCAAAAGCTTCAGCCCCCAATCCCAATCCCAATCCCAATCCCAGCAGATCGTCACAGCCAACCATCCCATTCCGTTCAATCTGACCATCTCCTCAGTCCAAAACTCACCTCAAAAGCCTCGGCGGATCATCAATTCCGGGAAATCCTCACTCTTTGCCGGAAGATCCATGTCGTCGGACATCCGCTAGGGCTTCAAATCAACTCAGTGCTGCTTATAATTCGTCTCGAAGCCGTTGAAGAAGTAAATCTCCTATCTGTTCAATTCGCTTTCGATTTTTACTGAGTTTGTTTACAAATTCATGGCGCAATGCGACAATATGAGAGATTGTAGTTCAACATTTCAGCAATTTGCAGTTGCGAGATTGTGAGGGTTTGTAATTGGGCGGATTGGTGGCGGTGGTGGTGTGTGTGAGAGGAGGGGGAATGGGGACGGATCGTCTGCCATTAGCGGCGGTGGGGCCGCCGATAAAGCGGCGGGCTGGGCTACGGAGGAAGCAGGCGGGTAGAGGATCATATAGGGGAAGTTAGGGCACGGATTTTCGCGCCAAAAAAAAATTATAAATTTGGGGGTTTTTGATTACTTGGTGTTTGTTGTTTAGAGCTGGTTTAGGAAACAAAGGAAAAAAGAAGTTGGGAATTTTGGGAGTGAGAGATGGGTATTGACTTGCACCATGTGCTGAGAAGCCTCTGTTTCAATACGGAGTGGAACTACGCCATTTTCTGGAAACTGAATCACCGGGCTCGAATGTGAGATCATCTGCCTTGTATTTATGATTTTACAGTTTATTTCAGTTCTTGTTGGTGTTATGTGATAGAATTGGTTACATGTTTTGCTTTTTAAAGTTGATTATTAGCTATTTCGGTAACACTGGGGAAAAAGGTAGGTAATTAGACCTTAAAACTAGTTGCAATTGTAAAGTGAAAGTAAAGCTGCAAACAAATTTCTAGTTGCAGGACAATTAGTTATCAGGGACTAACTTCGGGGTGCATGATTTTAGCTGTGTTTTTTTTGGAGAATTATGATTCATTATGCTGAAACACAGGCATTTACTTATCCCTGATGATGTTTTGATATGGTGTGCGTTGTGTAGGGTGCTGACTTGGGAGGACGCTTACTATGACAACTGTGAGCAACATGATAATTTAGGGGATAGAGTCTTTATTAAGACACTGGAGGCATTGCAAGGCGGTCATAATCCGCGCGATCCTCTTGGGCTAGCTGTGGCAAAAATGTCGTATCATGTCTATACTCTTGGGAAAGGGTAATTACTTGGTACTCTTTACTATTTACCATAATGCCTGTTGTTAAATCTGGGATTGGGAAGCTTTGAATCTATGAATTCTAAAACCACTGTCAGTATTTATCTACAGGCTAATGGTTTTTCTCAGTCTTTCTTATTGATGTTATCCAAATTAGCAGTTTAGATACTGATGGCGTCTCATAAAGGGAAAGGATGACTAAAAGCATAATTTTTGATTTTTATTTTTTGTTTTGCCTTTTATAGGATTGTTGGACAAGTGGCAGTTACTGGGAAGCATCAGTGGATCTTTGCGGATAATATTGTGAATGATAACTGTTCACCGTCTGAGGTAGTTGTTCTATGTTATGCAGCATTAGTACTGATTAGTGCGTTTCTACTTCCGAACTGTGATATTTATGACAATATAAGGTTGCTGCTCTTATCAAGCATGTATGTTTTGTGTGTTTTCAGTACTGTGATGGGTGGCAAAGTCAATTTTTAGCTGGCATAAGGGTATGCTGTTGCTGCTCTCTCTCTCTCTCTCTAATTAATAGCTGTAGTTTATTTTGGCCTTGTGGGAAACAGTCATAATCTCATATATGAGAAAAGATAAATTACTGCGGGGACCTGCAAGATTGTATTACTCATCTATGTGTTTGACGCAATCATTTTGTTTTGATTGACCTGTCTTATCAATATATTGACCCGAATACAAACCAGCTACTGATTCATTGTAAATTCGCCCCAGAAGGGAGAAATATGGAGGATTGTGATTCTCAACTAGATGTCCTGATAAGTTGAATTCTTTATCATTTTTGTAGACCGTTGTCGTTGCAGCTGTTGTTCCACATGGAGTTGTCCAGCTTGGTTCATTAAAGAAAGTAAGTTCTTTCGTTTGAGAATAATGAATACTTAAAGCCATGCATGACTTGGTGCTTATGTGGTGGTACTTGAAGCTTTGAAAAACAATGCAGTATACTAGTCCATGCATTTCAGTATTTACTTTTGTAGAGGACTATTGTGGTTGACGTTGTTCAACCAGTCTGTTTCCTAATTAGGCCAGATGCTCTAGCAGTGCTAGTAAAGAAATAAAAAGAAGCTTCCCTAAAAGAAACATCTGATCATGGAATTTTGAAACTTGATGAGGATTTATTCTGGATTTGACATTTTAGAATAAATGGTTCTTAGAAGTTTGTTTGTCTGGGTTGAGTATAGATCCTAGGAGAGTCAGTGTCAAATTTGAGCACTCTAATATCTCTTTAGTGTAATTGGTAAAATATACGTCTACCACCTCATAAGTCTGAGTTTGACAGGCAGTAAGTCTACCACTTCATATGTCTCAGTATGTTGTGACATACTATTTCAAGAAAACGTTAAAGGTTTGAACTTACAGTCTCAAATTGGTGTCACCTGCTTATTTGACCTTTTTGTTGTATTCTATAAAAATACCTCCAATTTATGGCTTCAAAACAATGCCTTGCTGCAAGCCCATATAAATGGCATCCCAGTGCTTGTTGTCTAACATGATCATAATCAATGTTAGATTTTCATTCTATACTTTCTGTTGATTTTATTCCCAGATCTCTTGGTTGTGGACTTTTTTCTAACATTTTAGCATCACATAAATCTATTTATACTGGCAGTTTACAGATTTTCAAATATATATTTATTGTTCTTGTCCTCTTTCCATTTGTGAGATGCAGATCACTGAAAATGTGAAGCTGGTATCTCATATCAAAGATGCTTTCATGGCACAAGATTCCCCAGTACGGCATATCCAATCTAGCATAGAAAGTTCAGTATGTGAGGTATCTCTCTCTCTCTCTCCCTCTCTCTGCACTGTGTGTTGATCTGTTTTGGCTCCTGACTGTACACTCATATGAAGCACTTCTATTTTCTTTGAGTGAGCGAATCAAAGATAGACTATGACACTGACTTTGCCTCAATTTTTTTCAGGCAATATCTCCAAATTTTTTGGCTTCAGGGGCTTTTCGTGATTGCTTGCAAGATTTAGATAAAGCCATAAATAGAGAGAAGTCAGATGTCTGGTTGTCGGTTTTTCCCGAGTCTGGGAAAGACAGTGATAGTTCTCTTATGTTTCCATTGACTGGCAATCTCAAAAATGCAGTTGAAGTGGCCAATAAGCATGGTGAACTTGAGTCATCTAACATAGGAGGTGATGAGAGTTCCAAACTACACCAGTCAAAATCAAGTATCTTCAATTTGCGCAATTGCAAATTAGTAGGAGTGGAATTACTTGATAGCAGGAAGAGTACAGGGGAGAGTAGTGACTGCAAAGATATGGGGATGTCTTCTGCGAACAATGCCAATCCACTGTGTCATGCTAATGATTGTGCAGACTTATCTTCAACATTTGTCAACTCAGTAAATGACAGGGTTAATTTGGACAATATAGATCTTTACCATAGTGAGGTGTTGCACATAAGTGAACCCTCAGATGATAAATTTCAGAGCAACCTGGAAAACTTGAAGTTTCAAACTGAACCAGGTCAGGTGGACACATCTAGTTCATCTTTGATGTTCCCTGCTGGATGTGAGCTGCATGAAGCACTTGGACCAGGTTTTATGAATAAGGGTAACTTTTTTGATTGGGAAGCAGAGAAGATTGGAGATAGAATTACTGCTGAGATGCCTGAGGGTATGAACTCTAGCCAGTTGACTTCTGATTCTTGCCCAGAGCATCTTCTTGAAGCTGTAGTGGCTAAAGTTTGTCATAGTGGCAGTCATGTTAAAAGTGAAAAATCATTCTGTAAATCAATGCAGTCTCTGTTGACAACTGAAAAATATCCAGAGCCTTCTAGCCATACTACACATACGCTTGATTCAGAAAATTATACCATTGATCAGCCGTCTATGAGAGGAGAGGACACACAACAATGCTTGAGCTCATCAGGGATATGTGGGGTGATATCCCCAAAATGGTTTTCGTCACCTTGTCCTAGTGCTTGTAGTGAACAGCAGGAGAGATTGTCAGGGCCAGCTAAAAACAAGAAGAGGGCTAGACCTGGTGAGACTTCTAGACCTAGGCCGAGGGACAGACAATTAATCCAGGATCGTATCAAGGAACTGCGGGAACTAACACCAAACGGAGCAAAGGTGACTTTCAAAATAAATCTGACTGGGTTCTGAACTTGTAAAGTTTACTTAATTTCTGCTACATGTGCTAAATTTATCATGATAACTTTACAGTGCAGTATTGATTCACTGCTGGAGCGCACAATCAAGCACATGTTATTTCTTCAAAGTATCACTAAGCATGCGGATAAACTAAATAAGTGTGCTGATGCAAAGGTAAATCTTTTGATCAAGTTGGCGTGGGATTAGCTCACCTCTCTTTTGCCTTTCATTTTATTTTGCAAAGTGAGGTTGTTTAGTACTCGTCTTGTTATTTTAATGGGAGATGAAATGCATACTCCCTTGTGTTTTAATGCTCTACTTACACTCCATTTAAAAGGGAACTGGGGTGGTATTTTAGAGGAAAAGGGAGTGACTGTCAGCTCCATATTACTTCTTGTTAGGTTACAGCTATGCACTACCAAATTTCCTCCACCTTCTGAAAACATATAGAGATTAATATATATATATATATATACAGTCCTTTTCCTGTGCGGACGTCCGCACGCACTGTTCACGGTGCGGATGCGGCGTTTCCGGCCACCGGCGAGGCGGCGACGGCGTATCCGACAGGTGGGCTTTGCTCCCCCCACGCCGGCGACCCCGTCTATGCCGGCCCGAGCTCCATCGCCGGCCGCCAGCCGGCCGGAAAACCCAAAAATGCAGAAAAATGAACAGTACTTGTCATTTTTTTGCATTTTTGGGTTTTCCGGCCGGCTGCCGGCCGGCGATGGAGCTCGGGCCGGCACAGATGGGGTCACCGGCCACCGGGGAGCAAAGCCCAGTGGCCGGATACGGCGTCGCCGCCTCGCCGGTGGCCGGAAACGCCGCATCCGCACCGTACAGACGTCCGCACCTGAAAAAAACTTTATATATATGTATATGATCACGTATATCTTAGAAGTCAATATTTTCATTCATTTTGTATCACTATAATGTAAAAAAAAAAAATTAGATCTCATGTATGCGGTGGAATCCAAATTGTAAACAACTTATTGCTAAGAACATGCCATGCTTATAGATTTTAGTCATTTTACAGGGTTGTTCTACTTAATTATACTGTTATATTCACAGTTGTGTCCCAAGGAAACAAGCATGCTAGGATCATCTACTTATGAAAGGGGATCAAGCTGGGCAGTGGAGGTGGGAGGCAATCTGAAAGTCTGTTCAATAGTAGTAGAGAATCTGAACAAGAATGGGCAGATGGTTGTGGAGGTATGTAACTGTCAGATGTCTATTATATTTCTTTTATTTTATTTCCCAAGTTTCATACCTGCATGCCAATTATGAAGCTTCCTATCTGGTATTACAAGCATTCTGATTGA
Source organism: Potentilla sterilis (assembly GCA_963682095.1). NCBI lineage: Eukaryota > Viridiplantae > Streptophyta > Magnoliopsida > Rosales > Rosaceae > Potentilla > Potentilla sterilis. The sequence goes on along the minus strand of OY821762.1, from coordinate 12,500,577 downwards.
TCTATGCAGATGATGTGTGAAGAATGCAGCCATTTCCTTGAGATCGCTGAAGCTATAAGGAGCTTGGGTCTAACAATTTTAAAAGGTGTAACAGAGGTCCGTGGTGACAAGACATGGATATGTTTCATAGTTGAGGTAAGCGTAAGACTCATATCGTGCAAATGAATGAAAGTTCTGGCCCTACAGATGTCCTGACCACATAAAAGGCAACTCAGAAGTTAGAACAATAATGGCATTTACATGATGTGACTGATCCTCATCTATTAAAACAGCTTGTATGAACTTGTTAGAAGAACTATGGAGTTAAGACAATGTTGGCATTTATAAGATGTGACTGGATTTTCTCCTCATCTATAAAGCCCGCATTTAAGAACTTGCTGAATATCTCTTCTTCCTGCCAATAGAAAGAAAACTATACTGTTCCCCTTGTGACCTATGTGCATAATAGAGTTCCAAGCCTTTCATCTCATCCACACTCCAATGTTATCTAGACTCCTTGTATGTGGTGGTGCTCACTATCTTATGAACTAAAGTCTGTTACCGGATTACTGCAGGGGCAGAACAACAGAAATATACACAGAATGGATATCTTGTGGTCCCTTGTTCAGATACTGCAGCCCAAGAACCCTATGCAACAACAGTAATAGCTTGTTCGGCTGGCCCTTGGAACTGCACTCTAGGTTCTTCTGTAAATTACTGCAAACCATTTGTGATCTGTGATTGGTATATGTATGTTTTTCCTTTTTCTGATTGAATACCCCCTTTAAATTGAAAAGAAAGTGAGAAGCCCGATAGGAGGTAGGGTGTAAGACGACATCTGATGCTAGGAGATATTTACCCCCTACTTTTTTTTAGTGTGAAGATGCCATTTGTTGTTTTCCCTCTATGATTTGTCATTTGCTGTGATTGGTTTGGGAGCTTGATACTTGGAATGATAGTCTTCGGATCACTATGTCTTCCAGTTTGTGCTATTATTTTGTTACAACTATTGCTTTATGACCAATGTTTTTAATTTTAAAGTTAGAATTTCTACTATTTTGAGCCCCTACATTACCAGATATTGGAGGGTTAATGTTTTTGAAATACAAAAATAAAATAAAAATTAAAAAAAACTATATTGAAGCCAATATGCGGTTATATTGGTTGACACATGATTAAGATGGGACATATTAATCCCACAATTTCATGTTTTTCGCGATTAGCTTAGAGTACACGTGCTTTAAATGGGGTACGTTTACCACCTTCTCTGCAAGTCTGCAACATATTTAACTCCAGTTAACACAGATTATAAGAACATGAACAAAGTTTACTGTTACCTTAGGTTATTTTAAAATGACTAAGGGCAGAGTTACCATCTAAACCCTTTGATTTGTAATAGGCAAGATATTCTCCCAGATTAGTTTCTCTGTATATAGGTAAGTTACCGGACAGAAACTCCTTAATTGGCCCATAAGGTTTGAATTTTTGCGTTGGATAGAGAAAGCATGCAGCTGATATCCTGGGGCCAACACGTCGTGCCTGTACCCTATGCTCCACGCTTTTGAACTTGTCGTTGGAGATAAGCTGCATACAAAAAATGCGTACTACGGTGAAGAGTGAACTTTCCGGCGGTTTGACGTGTTATGGTAATATTATCGGTCTACACTACCATTGTATTAGATGAAGATTCGTTTATTAATATGTAGAAACTTACCTGCATAAGATCGCCAATATTCGCCACCAGGGCTCCGTGCCTTGGCGGAACGTCGATCCAGTGACCTTGGTTGAGGACCTGGAGGCCGCCGATGTTGTCTTGTAAGAGTATAGTTAGGGATGAAGGATCTGAATGCTTGGTTGTCCCAATGGTGAGGTCTGGCTCTGGACATACCGGGTAATAATGGCACACCAGATTTTCGCTCTTCATGCACTCTATGCTAGCTAGGTAGTCACTGCTGATCCTCAAGGCCTCGGACAACAGGCTTGATAGCACATCTCTTAGGTTTGTCAAGCGTTCCATGTATTCTTGCACTGCTTGTCTGTGACTTGTATCAAACCCCAAGTTAGTAGTCCATCATGTCCATCATGTTATGTTGCTAGAGTACTGTTGGTATGAATTAAAATGTTAGTAACAAAGTGTACCTGCAAACCAAGGGAAATGACTCAGGGTCCAAAGGTCCATCCTGGAAATCGAAAACAATTGAGTCCCTCCAGTTTGCTGCCTTAGCTACCAGCAGATCTCCATTGCAGTAGTATCTTACCCTTTTCGTAGAGTCACGTGAGTACCACTCCATCTTCTCCTCCGTTTGCATCTCATGAAATTCTCTTATTGCTTGTAACAAGTTGTCTATAACCTTGTTTGGAATTCCATGATTAACCATTTGAAAGAACCCCCATGTTTCCGATGCTTCACGAATCTCCTTAACAATCTCCACCCGCTGGAGATCCTCATGTAACCCTTCAAGATCTATAACTGGAACTTGGAAGTCTGTACTGGTTGGAGTGCTTGAACTTGAAACGTTCTCTGGTGGATGCATGAGGAATTTCGGGACTTTGGTCACCCCTGAGTCTATTAGCCCTTTCACTCCAGCTTTTGTTTCATCAAACTCCTTCACTTCTTTGGCTCTGTCATAACTTCCTGACTCATCTTCCATCTCTATCACTCTCTGGAGCTCAGTAAGTGAAAACGAGCTGGTATCTTTCTTCAGAGAAAAGGAAGATTGATATACTTTTGAGATGCTATGCCTCCCATATTAAAAGTTGCACAATGAAATTTTTTAAGTTAAACAAAAGGCCAACATAGTGAGATACTCATTTTGGCCGTTTCTTTCCCTAGCTATCAAAATCTTGGGAAGTTAACAGTGCAATAATGTAATAAGTTGAAGAGAAAGTGTCTTTTCCTTAGGCTGTTTGTTTTTGCTCCATTATTCTTATTTTACATATGAGGAAGGTCTTGGCTTACCAAAACAAGAAAATGGTTCAGGATGAGCTTTATAAACCATTCAAATGTAATTTGGATTCTGACTAGTGTACAGAAGCAACTTCCTGGTGAGAACTTTGTGTCCTTGATGCAAGATCTTATGAGTGATAAAGATCAGCACATAATCTTTCACTAAGAGAATGTAACCTTTCACTAAGACAACGCAAATCTAGCAATCAATGGAATTTCGTATCTTTGAACCAAGATTCTGTTGTTGAGGGGTCCTAGGTCGTTTGACAGAATTGGGAGGAGTCATGCCAATTCATTGGAAATGAGCGATTAATAACCGTTAATGGGATATGTCTTGTCGATGAATGATCAATTATTTAAGTTATATATTAGTTTTTGTTGACATAGGCTTATGCCTGGCCATAATCAACTCATCTAGAAGTTAATCTAGCAGCTAGACATGTACAACGCAAAACAGCAGCAGCAGCTCTTACCGGGCACTAGACCCGACCTCACCAGCGCCAGCACGCGCGTCGCCAAGAATGCTTGCTGTGACTACCAGGAGACCCACATCGGGGAAGAGCTCCTCCCTCCTCACCTATAAAACGTTCACTTCTCTCTCCGTAATAACTACACATTTATTACTTACATACTGTTACTCTGTCGACATAAATATACTAACTAATTTAGGCATCGGAAATGTTAACACGTCCAGACGCGGTCTTCCTTTTTGACGCCCTTTGTTTTTCACTTGACAGATAGGAGAGGGGGTAATCTACTACATTAACAGTTTCTTAAAATAAATAATTTTATCTTAAGCACACATTGTCAATTTAAACCATCGATCATATATGTTAACAGTTTTTTAAAAGAAATAATTTTATCTTAAGCACACATTATCAATTTGAACCATCAATCATGTTGAATGTTGTAAGAGGTGAAATATAATATAATTTGACGATATAAGCACGAAAAAACCGAAATATAATATAATTTGACGACATGAACGCTCATTGAGATAGAGTCATACACTACTCTTTTGTACTGATTGAATAGGCTAGCTAGGGGGTACCATACTCATGTATGTGAAGTACACATGCAGAAGTTGATATGTCCATCCAGTTCACACCAGAGCAGTTAATTTTGGGAAGAGCTTCAATGCTAAGGTCAATTTTTCCCCCAGATTCTTTTGCGAATTCCCACATTATCTACAGATAACTTGTGTACACTTCTCCAGAACTGATCCAATTGTTTTGGCACCACCTGTTATTCATGGGTTTCGTAATAGACTTCTTACACATTTCTTGAAGAGGTTTGGCCTGGTCCTCCTCTTTATATCTCTTTTATTTTTGAATAAATTTCCTCTACAGAAGGTTAAAAAAAAAAAAAAAAAAAACTACATCAGCATTCAGCAGAACCTTATCCATCAAACCTAATCCAAGAGAAGTACACTTCGGGTCTACGGATGAGTGGAGATACTAGTGGATCTCTGTCTTGTTAGGTTTCCATCCATACAGTGCCTCTAGTTTCGAACTGCTTAAAAAAACGAGACCTAATTTTCTGCTGTGAAGATCTTCATGAGTATATCATTGCTAAGAGCCAAAGCTCCATTATATCATTTGGCTACTTAACTAAGGACGTAGCAGCATTTGTTGAACGAAAGCTTGGTTGGTGCAGAGAATCTTGAGCATAGAAATCTTGTGGAAGCTTGCCGCTAAAACAACAGTGTATGTAAGAGAGTTGGTCAAATAGGGCACTTGAGCTTGATTCAGAGCATCATTCTGGAGAAATGTAAGGCCATAGATTAGTTTAAGGCATATGAAATCGACATAAACCAAAAGACGATTCTAATCACTGAGTTTTTGTTTACTTAGTTTTCATGTTAAGAAGCTCAGCAATGCTCCCAAATGATATCCATATTCTGCAGAGGGGGAAGGCAAGGAATATAACAAAATAATAGTGCAAATTTATACAATCTAAAAATCACTAGTGAACAGTACCAACTGCAACGCAATTGTCATAATGGCAGAAGCCAGATAACACAAGAGTGGCAATTATCTGATGCCGAAGCTTATTTTGTAGCTTGAAAAGATGCAAAGATGCATGTCAACACTGAGTAGAGAGCACGATTCACCAATTTGAATATGTGTCATCTCAGCTGAACGAATATTGCAATTTGAAAAAAAGAAGAGCCTATCCCTCGAGTGCTAGAGCAGTGGAAAAGACATCGAAAAACTATTTCCTAGTATTTAATCTGCGAACAACAAAATGAAAATCGAACTAACAATATACCAACACGAACTTCATAGCGAATAGCTAGATTTAAAAAAAAAGATCGGTACGTGCATATACATGTGTGATGTATAGTTTTACAGTGAAATGTTTAGAACACCCAACTATAGAAGCAAACTTAGAACGAAACCTTCTGTTTACAAGAAATAGAGATGCACAAACATCAGTGTTTAATATTCAAATATAAATCAAAAGTCCAGTTATCTATCAGTATCTTTCAAGGACACTGCCTTACGCCCTTAAGTTGTTGCTGTCACTACATGCATAACGATGCCTTAATTAGGCCCTTGGGTTGCTTTCATGACAATTCAGTGTATCATGCGGTTCACTAACTAGCTTAAAACACAATGAATTGCTAAATTGCTAAAATTAACAGCAATGCCTCAGAATACTGAATCGAAAGGGTAAGCTACAAAGCATACTGCGTTTCTTAATGTTACGAAGCCCTACAAATAAGTCAATCTTTTGATGAGACAATGATCGAGTTTCTTCCAATTTCATGTGTTCATGCATCTCTAGCATCAGTGTCGTTGTACTTAACTCTAAGAAGGTGGCGGTCGGAACGGAACAAGGACTGTGTCAAATCCCGACAGTGTAAAAAAAAAAAAACATCAAGCAAGAAAACTACAAATATTGTGACAAAAGAAGACACAAAAGTGAACCTAGCATGCGTTATTACCTTCCCACATCAAAAGTTTCAGGAAAAGTGGGGAGGCAAAAATGTGTATAAAGTATCTGGAGGTATGTAGGTGCAAAATACTTACCTGGACTGGGTTTTTGGGCGATCAGGAAGCCCCATGGCCTAGATTGGTGACCTCCATTGCACTTAGGAGGGGTGCCCATCTATGGTCTCCCATACTTGGGAGAGCCAACGTCATAATTTGTTGCCAGGGCCTGCGTTCGCGCAACCCCCACCAGTCCTAGTTCAATTTTTTATGGTTCAAATCTCTATCCTCTCTTTTGGTTTATTTTAGTAGTGAAACGTATGCTCTACGGCAAATAGTATTTTCACTGTTGATCAATGTCCCTCTAGTTCATCTTAGAACATGAACATCTTTCTCTACTGGACAAAGCAGGACAGTGGTCGGGTACCATTCTGGTTTTTCAATATAGTTGTGATACTAGTGCGTGATCCAATCTATGGTTCTGATCTGTAGAGCTATCTGAGTATGACGCGAAAAGACTGCCAAGAGAAAACTCCTGCAATAACTTCATATAATTCCGACTAATAATGGCCACCATGCATCTCATACATCTAGATGATGTTCGTCGCAGCCAGCAAAAACCGAACATAAACACGTAAGTTTGATCCGGTTTTGAACAGAAAAAATCAATGGGATATATGGTGTTTCATGTATGGCAAAAAATGCTTCGGAGTACTTCAGACTGTATCTGTGCGAGATGAGCATAGTCCCTTTTGCTATTTGCACTTAGCACAGAGGTAAAGGATGAAGTGAATTTGTAAATTCATTAAAATTAAATAGCTGATGAGTGATGATTATGAGTGACAATCTTATGAAGAATATCAATGGTAAAATCTGCAGTAACTTACTTCACAGAAAAGTCGGATGTGCTGCTTTGTACCTTGTAATGGCGTAGGATTTGTCTGGAAATTCCAAGTACTCATCTTTCTTAGTTGAACTGCTTAGCCTAGCTTGGATTAAATTTTATAACTTTGAATAATTTCGTAAAGGCTTTGGTTGTATGGCTCTCCACTAGTATCGAAACTCGTAATTTATGCACCTGTGTTAGTAAAGAACTAAAGATAACGATGGACTATAAGGTAGACTGATTAAGTGAAACCGCATATCTTCAGTGCGTGAGAATTATTGTTTTAGTCTAATACGAACAATAGGTGTATCCAGGATTGAGCTCAATGGCCTAAATGATGAAATAAGAAGGCTTGGGAAGAACTTTAGTACTTTTATTAAATTTTTTCTTCCTTGAATCCCCTATGTCTTTCAAATGGAGTTGCAGAAGTGCATTCAATCTGTGATGGACGTTCTGAAACGCGGTATACATGAATTCTATTATGTAGGTTGGCTCATGTGTAACATGCGCAAAGCATCCCACATCGAAGTTAGAAAGTAAGCTTTCTACAATGAGTGATATAAATTCATGCGGCTGTGCAGAATTCAACTTACGGAGCCATGCGTTGAGCACATAGCGAACTATTCTTTCGCCTTTTACTAAAGAATACCGTGTGCGCGGCGCTTTAAGTGGCATACGCCTATTTTTGGAAGGGTGCACCTCTGTGGGTGCCCCTCAAATTGTAATTAAAACTATTCGCCCTAGTCTGCAGTTGGCACCAATATGAAGACATTGCTTAAGTAGCAGTATGTGATTGTTCAGCTGTGAAGCTACCTGAATAAACCTTTAGCTTGGTGATGCTCTACAAAGCAATGTCTTCCAAAATGCATGCAGGAGTAGAACATGTACTGTTTGAGATTTTTTTTTTAATATCTTGTACTCTGTTTAAAGATTTGCAACTAATTTTTTTTTACATATTACCTCGGATTTAGGATTTGAGCTCTTTCTGTGCTATTTGTTGATAGAAATATGTTCATAGCCAATTAAGGTTCACCATGGACTCAGTTCAGGCAACACTTTTAAATGCAGAATAATACCAAGGATGGAAAAGATTAGTTGCTAACTTGTTGGAAGTCTTTAAATTCTATATTGCCATTTGAAATAAACTTGTAGAAGTGTGATTCCTGTACCAAATAATTTCAAGTATAATTGCAAGCCATAGAGTTCATTTCCTTGAGTTGAGATTGTTGTTGATGCACAGGAAGAGTGAAGGTATGTACAAGCAAATTTGCTGGATATAACTAAAACTTTGTTCCCGCGTTAGTTAGCTGATTCCTTAGTTCGGCAACAGGGATGTTGCTAGAAATTAGATCAAATTGCCGCAATGGCTTTCTGAGGCCAACCATCTTCAGTACCATGAGATTCACTACTGTTCTGCTAAGATGAGGAGCCTCGACATAAGCTACACGCCATATCTTTATATTTTTGTTATTTAAGTGGGACTCTCATTGTCCCAAATCTTTCCTTTTAAGTTGTTCTCATAGTCCCAAATCTTTCTTTTCAGTTGTTCTCATTTTAATTGAATAATAATCTAATATGGGGGAAGACTACAAGTGAAGTTTAATGGCAGGGTACTTGGGATAGTACCAGTGTAACCAATCACACCTTTATCAGTAAAATGCTTAATCCGTTTGCAATATAAAAGGTGAGTAAGTATACCACATCCTTCCTGATAAGAAGAACTGAAGTGTATAGCCAGCCATATAAAAATAGAAGAGCTAGACTGAACAAATCATACCTTTCTTGGCCTTTTGGCAAAGATCAAGTGTGGTATATGTTCTTATCAGTTTAATATCTGATACGTGGACCAATAGTCCGCATGATATTAAATTAACTTTTTTTAAGGGGTGGGTCTATTACAATAGCTTGCTATTGGGGCTTGCGCGTGTCATCCTTGCGTTGCACTACAGCAAGACCAAATATAGTTCAAGTCAACGTTACTGGAAAGAAGCCTCTACCTGCTATACAATGTAGAAGAATCATCTTCTTTAACTTCCAACTTCTTACCTGTACCTGCCAGACAGTAAATGTATCTGATGTTATACTTGGTGAAGTGAGACACCGGAGAGTCCAGTATAACTATCTAGAGAATTAACATCATGCATGAGGAGTGTTGCAATGTTAGTTTATACGTGTTTGGTCAAAAAAGATAGAAGTTCCTGCAAGCATATGTATGTAAGTTGTTTACAGTCCCATTCTTGTCATATTGATATTTGATATACGATTCTATGAAAGAAGTTCCAAAGCCAGACAATAATATGGCAGGCTAATTTGCTCCCCATTCCAGGTCATGTTCATATTGCCGCTTCACATTTCTATTACAAATTTACAATATTCAACATTTGAATCAATTGAATTGTACAGTAACTCATTCTGTTCTGCTGTTTATCTGAGAGATTTATCTTTTCTTATTTTTGCTGTAATTATGAGAAGCCAAAAGTTGAAGGCTGAGAAGTATTTTTATTAATTTACTTCTATTCTTACTCTTGGATAAGCCATAAGAGTCGGTTATTAAATGTTTAAACTCGATCATGTGAATGTTCAAAAGGTCAAATCAGCTTAGAAAAAAAATAGTTTTATGAATTTGGTAACCATGTACATCATATAGCATGTTTAGTGATGCTCTTTCAAGCTATGCATCTATCTATCCGCTAGAGGATTATACGGACTAATATCATTAACATGCATATAGGCGACTTCCAAACGAGAGTGCTTTCAGGTGTTAAAACTAGTTATATTCAAGTAATTGGATTCTTTCAAAGAACTTGTGAAGATCTGTGTGCTTCTGGTACTGGAAGTATTGGGTTCAGCAAGATAGAAGAGCCGAAGAGAGAGTATTATGCTCTCAAACTAGAAGTACCTTAAAATTTCTTCATCAATGATCATTGGGCAGAACATTTTAATTTCAAGTTGGTGACTCTAGTCAAGGGCTGCTCCAGATGACTACTATATATATCAGATGCACTATTGGTAATCGATATCTAGACGGCCTAAAACAAGTAATCGATATATAAGGTTTTAATACTCTTACCCGTGAGCAACAAGTCGCAACATTATTGTTGTGCAGGTCTGCGCGCAGTTCCTTGTGAGAGCTTACTAGTGACACTAATTATGAACCACACAAGAAACTCAGACATTGCGAGAAATTTCAATGTATAGAGGGGGCAGAATTCTATATTATCATGTAGGCTCTAGCTCTCACTGAGAATTTTGATTCGATTGTACGCTCCCTTGTGCCTGCTTTAACCAAACACAATGGTGGCTCTGTAGTCCCTTTTCTAATGTTCTATTACAATGTGACAATATCCCACATCGCCAAATTGAAAAGGCTGGGTTGGTATTGCAATTATAAAATTTGAAGTAAGCTAGAGAGTGATCTATCTTTGCGCTTGGGGCAATGACGTAGCTAATGAGGTTCTAACCGAGGCGCGTCTATTGCTGGTTGAAAACTATTTCCAAACCCCCTCTTGGGCCTGGGTTCAGCCTTGTGCCCTCGAGAATTTCTGGAAGGGCTCCCTTCGGGGTAAAGTCCTACAATTATAGTTCAAATTTTTAAAAATGTTTTATTTTTAATCTTATTTGGAAAAATAATCGTCAGAAAGCAAAATATTGGAAATAGTTAATGTTGATTATAACTGGCACCACAACAAATCCTGGTTAACCACAATACTTCAAAGAAATTCAACCCAAAGAAATTCAAAGAAAACTCATTTTGCCAGATAGCAGCAGTCTGGTAATGTTAGCACCATGGCATGGCCTAAGTGCCCTGGTTCAAGGCAGTGGCTCCAGTGTTTAAGACGGCAAATGGTGATGAATTATCATTTATGGAGTGAACTGGATTTGAGAATGTTGGAGGTGACATGTTAATCAAAGGCCGATGCTGCAATTATCAAGGTTAGTATTACTGTCCTCGATCTTGGCTTAGTAACCAAGCTACCGTTTCTTATAATATGTCTTATAACTTCGTTATACTATCTATCATTAAGTTTCAGCCTTATGTGATTCGTTAACGTAAAGATACTTAGGCTGCTAATAAATGCATAAGCTACACCAATAACACCATCTGTATGTTCTGGTAATACGCTTTAAGAAGTATGGTCCCTCTATGCATCTAGCATTATTCGTGTAACTTTCAATTTTGCTCGTGTATTGTACCAGGTTGTTCATGACTGGAGAGACGAGGAGTGCATGATCTGTATACTGAAAAAAAAAAAAAAAAAGAGTAAGGAAGCAATTCCTGAGGACAGAGGAAAGGTGATAATTCTGGAAGCTGTTATTGTAGAAGATGAGATCAAAGATGAGTTAATGATTCATCTACTCTATCAATGAAAGAAGCAACTAAAAGACAGGCTTGTGGGGTGTGTGCTGCTCTCGTAAATATTTGAACAAGGTAGCTAAATGTGTCCTGCTTCAGTTCTTCTACTATCTGTAAGGGACAATTCTGCCCTGAGACTATAGTAGATGATGGTGATGACGAGTATATGCAGCAAGATAGACTATAAAGCATTGTTAAAAAGTTGACATTCTTATACGTGTAAATATCTGCAGCTAAACACAGTTTCTCTAATGTTGCTTCCTTCGGTTGGTATTTGCAGACAGACAAAGATGGGTTAAACACTTAAACCCATGCACGCTCTCTTCACCAATTAAGAGACTGTAGGATGTTTGAAACAAAGGAATGAGTCGGTGATATATAAAAGTTATCTTCTTATCATGACACGAGCAGCAAGCTTGCTTCTTACTTCACAGAGTGTGTGTGTGTGTGTTCTTCTTTCCAGTTGTTGTTGCAGATTCGAACCCTGCATTCTCTTCTCGTTATGAGAATAAGATGGAGAATGACATTGGACCAAACATCACTAATTAATCTTGGTGTGGATAGATTGTGTTAATAAGACTGGCGGGCTAAGAGGTGACTGTAAAGGTTCAACTTCTAAAATCCCACATCGACTTCGGACCAAAATATGGAATCCCTCGAGGCTGTAAAAATCGAAGAGCTAGAGTAACAGATGCATACCTTTCTCGGCCTTTTGGCTAAGATCAAATGTAGTATCTGTTTTAATCAGTTTAAAATCTGATATGTGGACTGACATAATATTAAATTAATTTTTTAAAGGGGTAGGTTCATCACAGCAGCGTGCTACTGGTGCTTATATTTGTGATTCTAGCGTTGCACTACTACTACTGTGAGTTTTGGCGCACTCTACTAATTCCAGTTTAAGTTTAGTATATATAGAAGCATCTACTAATCCTTATGTAACCAAGAAACTTAGTTTCTTACTTGCAAGTAAGACTCGATAATTCTTAACGAGCTGAGTGGACCCCCAAACGTCAAATGCCTCAGCTATCTGTTTAAGGCATTGTCTGTATCATCAATTGATCATATCCAAATTTCTGTGAGCTCCCCTGAGCTGTTGTCTATCTGAGACCCAAGTAATGCGTCTTTACTGTCTGATTAAACTAGGATTTTAAGATCTTCTGGTGACCTTTATGCTTTTCAAGTAACATCTTGTGCTCGAAGTCCTGTAATATCCGCACAGATGGGTCCATCGCAATCTTAGCTTCTGTAAGAAATTTGTTTTCAGATTCTTCAATGATATTGCAAGCTACAAGTTACCAACTGAAGTGACAAAATATATAGTGCCTAGTTTCATCTAGTTTTCTTGTGATGGAAGTTACAGTACATGAACTAAAACTTAAATTAACCAAAATCGTTTTTTCAGCACCAGAGTATCTATTTCAATTTGGGATATACCAGAAAATCTCTTACAGTAATTGACAGTGCATTATTGAAAACAACTGCTTTAATAAACCTGGTAGAAAAGAAGAGGAACTATATGCGTTTGACGACCTAAAGATCGGTGTCAAAGGGCTCTCGGACTCCCGCGTTGCCAAGATTCCCAGTATCTTCATCCACCCACCGGAGACTGTAAAGAACACCGCACCAGAAAATGGTGTCAAACTTCAAATCCCAATTGTTGTTCTCAAAGACATTGGGAATCATCATGCTCGAGAAGGAATGGTCAATGCAATCAAAGATGCATGTTTAGTTAACCATGGAGTCCATTTGCTGTTATGGAGGAGATGGTTGAAGGTATACATAGATTTCATGAGTAGCCTGCAGAAGACAAGATGGAGCTGTAAGAATTCGGTCAACTTTTATTGCAGTTAAGATCTGAAAGTGCGTGCAAAATCAGCAGCAGATTGGAGAGACAGCTTATCATGCAGAGCCGTAGATGATAAATGGGAATCTGAAGCACTGCCTCAAGTGTGCAGGTAGTCTATAGCTTAAAGCTTATACAGTACTAGAGCCTTGAATAACTTTTTAGTATATATCCTTTTTTCTGTGTATTGAGTTTTCCGCAATCCATCATTTGGTTTGTTGCAGACGTAAAATAAGTGAGTATATCTAGAACTTAACTGAACTTCAGAATGTGTTATCCGAATTACTATCAGAAGCATTGGGACTTACCAAGGATCACCTAGCACGCATGGGGTGCTTGAAATCATTCTCATTTTCATACCACTATTATCCAATTTGCCCTGAGCCTTTCGAGAGTGTGGAACATATGAGTGCTAGCTGCCACGAATATCAGTTGCATCTTTCTTCGCTCCTATGGATAGCGACAAACGTGTCAAGCCATATGGGCCTATAAAGGAGCTTCTATCTGAGAACAATCCCCCAATATACAGGGACACCCTTTACAGAGAATATACCGGGTATTACAGAGTTAATGGTCAAAATAGCAGCTCTGCCCTGCCTTATTTCAGACTGCATGGAGGCCACGCTATTGACCTTCTTGAATGCCAAAATCAGATCTATGACAATGCACTCATTGCACTGCCTGAATGCTGAAATATTTGAGATAATAAGCTTAAAAAGCATGTCCCTATTCCCTTAATTTCCCTTTGGAAAGTATGTTACCCTATCTTGTCATAAAAGTTATTAAGCATTTTCATTGTTCAATAAAGTTGAACCCTTTGTTTTGTGAGCTGTGAAGAACGAATATCAAGCAAATTTATGTTTGGAAGAGATCTATAATACCCCCACCAGATAACATAAGAATCATGGAGTTTAGTATATATTATTATGGTTTAAATTGATTGCTACTATGGTATTACTTCTAAACTTCTTTTCAGGTGCCTGTAAAAGCTAGTTACTAATAACAAGTTCAAGAGTGTGCAGCACAGAGTGCTCACTACCTCGCTTGTTAAGCCACGAATATCAGTTGCATATTTTTCTTCGTTCCTAAATCCTATCGATAATGACAAATGTGTAAAGCTGTATGGACCAATAAAGGAGCTTCTATCTGAGACCAATCCCCCAATATATAGTTACCCTCTATGGAGAATATACTGGGTATTACAGTTAGTTTTCAACATGGTAGCTCTGTGCTACCTCACTTCAGACTGCTAGTGACTTTCCTGTGGCAATCTAGTGGTTTTGACAAAACCAGATGTCCTACAATGCAGTTCATTAAGGGTTTGTTGTCAAAATCAGATGTCTAACAATGCAGTTCATTAGGGGTTTAAAATTTCAGTTTGAATTAACATGTATGTACTCCCACCATGTTAGTTTGAGCAGCATTTTGGCTCCTCTTCAATAAGTAATTCTCGGTACTTTTTCCTTCTCACCTGTCAAGCTATGACAGTTGGAGAGTTCCACTGAAACAAAACTCAAATAAGAGTGAGCAACAAAAAGTAGTTACAAGTTTCTCAATCTATTTCAAATAAACGAATTTTGAGGGAAAATTTCATTTCTGATAATAATTTCATTTGGCAAGGATCACACCACGAAGGCAAACAAGTTCTTTTCTGAATTGAAGCAAAAAGGATTCAATAGACCAGTTTTCTAGGCAGAGTATACTCACCTATTGAGCTATCCAACACAGGAACCATCGATTAGCATGCAGTTTCGTATAGCCCTCATGGGATTTCTTCCTTATTGTTTCTCAAAGCAGAACTCATCTGAATTGAGTTTTTATACGGCATTACAACCATTTGAGTATGTATTCAACCTGCCAACATCCACCATGCTTGTCAGAGATAAATTTACTGTGGCTTTACTGTTCAACGGTGGGGAAATTATTTAAGAAGCACCATAATAACTTGCAACAAAATAAATCAGTATATACATTATCACTTACCATGTTCGCTTCCATGGGGTTTAGCAAAGAGTGAAACCACTTTTGCCTCTAATATGGCTCTGCGGGATCAGCATCCAACCGGAAGCTTTTTCCTAATTGCTCAGTACTACTTTGCTACATGAGTGACTTTCATGCATGCATATGACAAGATTGTCATACTTTCTTCACTTTTCAACCCATCAGCCATTACTATCTGGATGGCAATTTCACACTTCAATACTGGACTGCTATAAGGCAGAACCAAGTTCAGAAAGATAAACATCAATCTGCAGTTGCCCGTATAATTCTGCAAGAAACGAGTAAATTTCACCAGAAGCTGCATGAGATTTGTCAGATGCTGAAAATGTATGGATTTTTCTTTCGATTTCAATCCAACTAGACCCAGGAGATGTCTTTTCTACTCCCAGATGCTTCATAATTGCTCGAACGTCTGCAACTTGTCCCCATCGATTCACTTCGGCATACATGTTAACTATAAGGTTGTAATGCCCACTGTTGTCTGGCTCCAATACCATCAATTCATTGACCGAGACTCTAGCAATCTCAAGATTTCTATAAAGTTTACATCCACCCAACAAGGCACCCCAGACAACAGCGTTAGGTTTTAGTTTCATGCTTCTTATCAGCTCTAATGCATCTTCGAGCAAGCCAGCTCTGCTTAATAGATCCACCATGCATCCATAGTGTTCAACTCCAGGTGAAATGGAATAATCTCGGGTCATTCTTAAAAATCTCCGACGGCCTTCTTCAACAAGCCCGGCATGAGTGCAGGCACTTAAAACACTTATAAAAGTAATCCCATTTGGCTTGATCTTCTCGCTTTCCATCTTGCTAAACATTGCTAGTGCTTTTCCGGCATCTCCATGAGCTGCAAGCCCTTCAATAACTGAATTCCAACAGAACAGATTCTTATCCCGCAAGTTAAAAAAAACCACAAGAGCCCTCTCCAATGCACCACATTTCGCATACATATCAATCAACGCAGACCCAATATAAACATCTTGATCAAACCAATTCTGCATTACATAGTAATGTATCTCTTTCCCCAAGTCCAGAGCCCCGAGATGGGCACAAGCAGAAACAACAGCCGACATGGTCACCGCATCAGGACTCACCCCATGCATCCTCATCTCATCAAACACTGCCAATGCGTCTCCTAATTTCTTGTTCTGAGAATAACAATTGATCATAGCTGTCCACGAGATCAAATCCCTGCTCAGCATTTGATTGAACAATAACTCCGCACGCTCAATATCACCAACTCTCGCATATCCATCGATCATTGTATTCCAAGCAGCCGAATTCGACATACACTTTACTATCATCTCATCAAACAGTGCCCTCGCCGAATTCATATCCCCAACACGTGCATGAGCAGAAATCATTGTAGTCCACGCAAACCCATCTCTCTCAGGCATTTCATCGAACACTTTCCGGGCCTCACCGACACGTCCCAGCTTGGAATAAAAATCGACCAAAGCAGTCTGAACAAACACATGTGAATCAAACCCACATTTCCAAACACATCCATGAACACCTTCTCCAAAACCCATCGCGGAAACCAAGGCACAAGCCTTGATCAGAGAAGGGAAAGTATAGCTAGTAGGGAAGACACTGTTCCTCAACATATTGATGAAACAGAGCAGACCCTGAAGTGGGTGTCCGCAGTGAACAGAGGATTTGATCATGGCGTTGTAGACGAAGACGTTAGGGTTTTGGATGTGGGAGAAGGCTAAGGCTGCGTGGTTTAGGCGGGAAAGGGAGGAAGAGGCGGTGATGAGTTGGTTGGTGAAGAACGAGTCTTGGATTGTGTTGGTCTTGATCATTGAGGCACATAGTTGTTCTAGCTCTGTTACAGTTCGACATTGCTTGATTCTGTCGAGTATGGATGGTGGGTTGTGAGAGAGGGTTTTGGATGGTTGAAGATGGGGTTTTGGAGTTGCGAGACAGTTTAGTGTGGTTGAAAGATATCTCACACGATTCAAAATCATTTCCCCAAAGACGCAAGTAACCAAACTCAAAGTTGTAACATTGATAATGAAAAAGGAAAAGATGGAAGTCAGTATCCAAATTTACTCTTTATTTTAGGGGAAAGATTTTAGCTTCATTCACTTAAAGGTCATTACAATAAAAAATTAAAAGAACCTCTAAGCCTCATAGACAGAAAGTTTGCATAAAAAAAAAACAAAACAAAACAAAATGTTTGTCTAGCTTTATTGAGTCTATTAAGTTTGAATAATATCATGAGTTAAACTCATTAGTATTTGTCGAAATTTTATTGAATGGTTAAACAATATATTTTGGGGACGAAGCCAATACTACTCCCACAAGTAAAAATAATAAATAACAAAGTACAAAAACTCAAAACACTATCCCAATTATTACAATAAAATAGAAACACTACTCAACAATTTTCACATGAAGTTCCAACATGAAGCAGTCAAATAGAACAAGAAAAACATCATAAATGTACGTAGAACCGGTGTGATGATTGAGATGATGGTTTAGAACCAGTGTTGCTACCTTTCCTCCAACTGCAGATAGTTCCAAATCTTCGATGTTTGAGTTTCGATCTAGTTTAGAACTCAAGCATTGTCCAGTCTAAAATGAAGAAGCACAGAGTTATGTTCATGTTTGTATTGGGTTATGTGTTCCATAAAATTGATGTCTTTGTAAATTTGAGGATTGATCTCAGAAATCAGCTCCTTGATCGGTCCATATGGTTTAAACTTGTCTTCAGCTTTGAAAAAACATGCAACTGAAGTACGCCCTTGGAAGGCTCGAGTCGCCAATACTATGTGCTTCACACTTTTAAATCTGTCGTTACTAATGATCTGCATTTATGCACAAAACCGAATCCATAGTTAGCTAAGATAAGACAAGCGTAAGCCATATTATTTTGGCACTCTTGTACCCACCTTGTGGGTACTCAAAAGAGGTGCAGAGGGAATTTTACTGAATGTGTGCAAATGTGCATAGGAACTCATACTAAGTATTAAAAAAAAAAAAAAAAACTATAGCTGAGTGTTTAATAATCTAAATAGACTATACCTGAATCCAATCAAAGCTCCCTGCACTGGGGGCGCACATCAACCCAAACATTCTGATGAAGAACTTGGAGGCCACCATGACTATCTTGTAGGAGCAAAGTGAGAAATGAGAAGTCGGAGTGCTTGGCTGCACCGAAAGTTAAATCAGGCTCCGGGTAAACTGGATAATAGTGGCCGAAGAACTGTGTTGCCGATGATTTGAAGGACCCTGTGCCCGCTAGGTAATCACGACTAAGCCCTAATGCTTCTGATAACAACTCGGATAGCTTCTCTTTCACTTCAGTGATGTATTTTCTGTACTCAATTATTTCCACCCTGCAAAATTACTCGTATATAGTCATATCCTAATAGGTAAAACGTGTCACATGATATGACAATCATGCTAAAAAATTACTCATGCGATGTTGTAGAAAAGTTGTATGATCAAACTGCTCTACGAGTGGCTCGAAAGTCTCATGCTTAACCTGGCGGCCGACTATGTATATACTAGGTTGCCTTATGGCCGGTCACCCAAATCAATCTCAATTTCAGACCGCAATTCCTTAGTCTACTCCTATGAGTTATATCTAAGATATGTGTCTGTTACAAAGAGAAAAAGAAATATATATGACTAATTACCTGCAGACTTGAGGCAATGCTACTTCGAATTCACACTGGTCTTGTAGGAACTTGCAGGATAATGTGTCCCTTCAATCAGCTGGAGACAACGCATTCAAATTACCATTACTGTAAAAGTTGACGGTGCGGGTAAAATCGATAGAGTACCACTCCACCTTGTCTTCCTGAGACTGCTCATGAAATCGTCTAACACCTTTCAGCACCTCCTCCATAACACACTGGAATTCCATGGTTCACTATCTGAAAGAAGCCCCATTCCTCGGCTGCTTTTCTTATCTCATCAACGATGTCTTTTCGCTTCTCCGAGCTCCTGTCAAGGCCTTTGAGATCAATCACTGGAACTCGCAGATCATGATGCAAGCTGCTCTGCTGCAAATTCTCTGGAGGGTGTATAAACATAGCTGGGATCTTCGTCGTCCCAGAGTCTACGAATCCTTTCACGCCAGCTTTACTTTCGACGAAGTCTTTCACTCTCTTCTCTTTCTCGCTATGATCCACAGCTTCCATCTTGATTCATACTCGTGTAGTGTTGAAGAAGAGAGATCCTACATCAGAAAAGGTGACAGATAAAATACAAATTATAAGTGGGTGGATAATCTTAGCTTTCATAGAGAGAGAATATTTGAAAAGTAAAATATCTTTGATTGAAGTAGCTAGAGTTACATAAGAGGAGCGGCACATCTCTTGGTATTTATACAAGAGTAGAAAGAGCTAGAAGGGTCAAGAGATGGATACATGGTTCACAACAGAACCACATGAGTTAAACCCAAGTAGAAAACGTACACTCTATAGATTAACTTAATTAACACAGAATAATTAAATACTACTTCTAATACCCCTCCTCAGCTTGGAGATGGGAGGCAATCTTCAAGCTGTCACGCAGATAGTTATGCTGGGGGGAACACAATCCTTTTGTGAATAGGTTTGCTAGTTGCTCTTCGGAGGATATGAATTGAACTCTGATTGTGCCAGCTTTAACTTGGTCTCGGGTGAAGTGCACATCCACCTCAATATGTTTCAGTTTGGTGTGATGGACAGGGTTGGTGGTTAGGACCAATGCAGATATATTGTCACATTGAAGAGTTGGAGTAGCTTGAATCTCAATATGGAGGTCTTTGAGCATGTGAACTATCCACTTGATCTCTGATGTGGTGTCAGCCATGCTCCTGTATTCAGCTTCTGTAGATGATCTGGAGACTGAGGCTTGCTTCTTGCTACACCAAGATATGGGGGCATCATTGAGTAAAACAACAAAGCTAGTTGTTGATTTCCTGTTGTTGGGATCACCAGCCCAATCCGCATCACTAAAGGCTTGAAGATGGACTGGAAGTGTAGGAGAATCAGAGAGATTAGGTCCCCTCCTGAAGCAAATGCCGAAGCTGATAGTACCCTTAATGTACCTTAGAATCCTCTTGGCTTCAATGAGGTGATCTCTGGTAGGGCTATGCATGAACTGGCATACAGAGTTAACTGCAAAAGCAATGTCTGGTTTCGTAAAAGTTAAATATTGTAAGCAACCAACAAGACTCCTAAATTGAGTAGCTTCACCATTATCCAGAGCTGAAGCACCATCTTCATAAAGTTTGTTCCCTGACTGACATGGAGTGACATGACTATGACCATTATCCAACCCTGCTTTATGAATAAGATCAGTGGCATATTTTTGCTATGACACAAACATCCCACCATGCTTAAGATACTTAATTTCCAGACCCAAGAAGAAGTTTAGTAGGCCTAGATCTTTCATGTCAAACTCTTTTTACAATGCACCCTTAATTTCAGCAATTAGAAGTT